>CM017779.1:10108274-12508274 GCA_008121275.1 Drosophila lowei | reverse complement strand
TCTCCTAGTTAATGTTCCTCCGATCGGTAGAATAGATTTTGTAGGTAGGTTTTTGTTGTCGTATCCTAGTAGATATTGAGGTCTTCTTTGATAAATTGAGATTTGCTTGGAAAGAGATCTCACTTATGAAGGTTGTAATATAAATTGTGGAAGCTCTCACTGTGCCTAGCTAGACCCAAAAAAAACTGTTCCCGCGTGTTCCACCCTAACCCGTGCCCTTTGCAACAAATCTTAGATGAGAGAGAGAGAGAGAGAGAGAGAGCGATAAAAGAAGAGCATTAGAGCAGCTCGGGCCTGCTGCTGCTAAGCCGAGCACGATCCGTAGATAGAGCGAGAGAGAACTGCAGGAACGAAGAAGGCGGGATAGAGAGACGAAAGAACGGCCGCTGCCGTGCGCTCTTCTGTGTGCACTGTTCTCGCGCATCATCGATTGCATCGCCTACTCACTCTCTGGAAAACATAAGCGGGCCTGCTGCTTGCACTCTTGCTCTTACTCTCTCTGGATGCCTGCATTCCTCTTTTTGGACTATTCTTTCCGTGTTTCTGCTTTCGTGAGTTCACTGTTCGTTTCCGTCACTTCGCCGCTGCTGCTGATTGTCGGGTTCGCTCTGCTGCCTGTTCTCCCCTATCGCTTGCGCTCTCACAGTGATTCAACGGCTGTCAAAAATGGCTATTGTTTGCAGAGCAAAGAAATACTAATTCGGTGGCTACATTATCGACGATTCATTCCTGAGCTGCTGGCTATGGGATTTTAGTCCACTGTAAGATCTGATCTCAAAACGTATGGGTCCGTCTTGGTAATGTTTGGCTTTCCGGGAGATTGAGTCCGAAATGCTCACTTTTATGAGACTGGTTTTCTGGATGTCCGGAAACAATTCGTCGCTCTCAACGAGAAGTTCCTAGCCTTGGAATCGCGGTTTCTTGGCCTTCAAAGTTGTTTTTCTATTAAATTTTAATTTTTTCTTCCGTTTGGTTAAAATTACCGAAAAAGCTTTAAAAACGTGTGATTAAAAACAGAATTGTTTCCTAGTATATGACTATATTATAAAAAAAAATGACTTTTGACTTTTGTTTAAAATTAATTTAGCGACAACTAAAAAATTCAAAAAATTTTGACGAATAGGTAATGATAACATTTGAAAAGACCACCGACTAGAGAAGTCACAAATGCATGATATTTCAGAGTGCTTTTTATTCGCTAGGTGTTTGAAAAACCAGTCGTTACCTTTTTGTCGGGGCACAAGTGTCACATACATATGTATATGGGGAAAATGCAACCCAAAAAACAACACGAGTTCAATTTTGATTATTAAAATAATTTTATTATGATTTTAACCATACAAAATTCAATGACATAAATCTTTAGAAATCTGTTCAGGGTTTTGTATTATTTGCAGTTGGATAGATTGAATATAACATGAATAAAAAAAATATTTTTTAAAAATTATCTAACTTAGCCAAGACTTCGACCCAACAAATGTCATAACCATTATGACCCCCTAGAAGGGTTGCCAGAGTCCTGACGGCGTGATTTGGGCTGTCTATGTACTGTTGCAGCCCAGCCATTAGGCCACACTCTCTTAAGATATTCACTAAATTATGGGCAAGGTATCTATATGATTCCCATATTTTTAGAAAGGAAGTAAGGATGTTTCTGATTAATTGTATCGGGAGTTCTTTCACTGTTTTCAGCAGGTGGCACATTGCATGGACCCCGCCAGAGTGCATAAAGAAAGCTATGCCTCTCACGTTCAAGTGGACGGCAAGGCTGGCCAGGGTCCAACCAGCGGCCAGACGAACCTCCAGATGATGCTCCTTCTCGCTGGCACACCGAATGACCATCGGGATAAGGCTACCCATTAGGCTCGGGTCTATGGCACGATTATCGGTAATGCCGGTGAGTAGGTGCAAGGCCATGATCCGTATCTTCTTGCATTGATGCCCGAACAAGTGATGAATATATCGAAGAGTGTTTGGCGGGAGTCGGTACAGGTTGTGTCGCCTCACTCTGCCGTACAGCTGGCATGTGTTGGCCAAAATGCAGATGGCCTCATACTTGACCTCGTAGAGAGGACTTAGAACTAACGGTGCGGTGTTGGCAAACAGGCCCGTCTTGAGCATCACCCGTTCAATGGCCGATTGGTGCTCGGCGACTAGTCGTGTGATTTTTAGCAATGGCATAAGGATAGTCACATCCTGATTGACCGACAGAAGAGCGGCCAAGGCCTTGGCTATCTTCTCCAAAGCAGTGATTGCTGGTCCGGGTGTCTTGTGCCTGAGGAATTGATACAACAGCAACACAATCTTGGCGATCAACGAGTTTTGCTTCACCACATCCGTCCCAGGAGGGCAGTCCAGTTTCTTCAGCATGGCACTGAGCAGCCCAGTAGTTTCGAAGGTATCGCGTATCATCCAGGAGCAAAACAAAAAATTGCTGACCAAGTCCAGGGTGCAGATCACTATTGTATCCTGCACGTGAGTGAGCTCCAGTACGCACTTCAGCACGACCAATAGATTTGAGAACATCGAAATGTGCTGCATTTTGATTTCACTGCAATATGTGGTCACATGATAAAGGACTCTCAGCGTTTTCACAGCATTATCGGGATTCTGCTGGCAAGCATTTACTTCCAAATAGCCAAAGAGCTTCTCAATCAATCGGCCACGCCAGCAAATATCGATATTCGCAAGTATCCAGTCGCCATAGTTCTGGGCCGACTTCTCCTCGTTGTCGAGTAGCTCAAAAGTGGCCAGATGATCATTAATAATATTCAATTGATCCTGGGAGATCAAATCCATTAGCTGTGTCAAATCAGAGAGGGGAGAGAAAAATTGTGGTTCCATTCTGTACATTTGCTATTCTAAATAAAAGGATGTTCATTTCAATTGAAAAACATATAAAATATTTCACTAATTTACCAAAATATGAGAGGGTATTTAATCAGGGTTTCAAGGGTGTCCTTTTGGAACGGAAGGGCTTGAAAAACCTAAGAATAAAAGTAGTATTTATTTTGATTAAATATCTTAAATTTATGCAGAAAAATGTCGGCTTTCAGCAAGAATTTTCTTGATGTTTTCTGCAATCAGGGATATATTCGCAGGCTTCTGGCTTTTGTTCAAATGATTTGCTGAAAGTATGATAGGAAATCGTAAAACCTCTAGATGGGGTTCTTTTTTTTAGCTTGAAGCTTCAACTAATCTATAGCCTGCTTTAATTTGTTTCAGTGTAAGCAGAATCCTTATGAATGGCTTTGCAACCTTTTGCCTGACCTTCAGACCAGAACAGTGGAGGATGCCCCATGCCTGGCCGCCACTCGAACTACACACTTGAACACTTGAAAGTTTTCTTTGCTCATTTTCTTAAAGCTCAGAAGCAGAGCAGGGCAGAGCCAGAGCCAGAGCCAGAGCCACTTCGTACGCTTAATTGCCTTGACTACTCACTGTCTTGAGGGGGCAGGCGCCATCGCCATCGCCAATCCCCACCCCCATCCCAACAAACAAATCTCTGAGCGGAGCGGATGCCCCTTTCCAGGGAAACCCTTATTAAATTTACAATTGCATGGATTATGTCAGAACTCTGGCAGCGTTAAGCAGCTCAGCTGAGGCTCACTGTAGCCACTCTACTTCGATTTTTGCTGTCAGCCTCTTCAGCTAGTACTCCCCCTCGTACACCCCCATCCCCATGGCCTCCGCCTTGAAGAGCTCTCTCTCTCTCCTAAAGAGCTTTAAATGCCAATCAGGACTTTGCTGTGATTGTCTGTGGGTGTTTGTATGGATTGAGACCCGTCGCAGGGGCGGCAGGAGCAGGAGCAGGAGCAGCAGCTATCAGAGCTACACAGGAGGAAGGTTCTGCAACCTCGACCTCGGACCTCGAGGATTGATAATTAATAAATTTCTTGCGTCTGTCTTAAGCCCCGAAGAGCTTTGTGGATATACGTTCGAGTATGTTTTTGCCGGAGACATGTACTTACTTATGTGCGAGTGCCGTGCTGTTGCTTCTTTGTTTGTCTGTGTGTGTGTGTATCTGCCTCTTATTCGATGTGTTTTTCCTTTTTTTTTCTTCTTTTCAATCGGGTATTGGGGGTTTTTGGGTGGTGCACAGGAAAAGATACGTCTGAATGAATCCCTATTTGCTAAAACGATTTATGACAAATTTTCACTTTGACACAACATTTTCACCTTGACACAGGGCCATAAAAAAAGAGAGTTTCCACCAAATCAAGAGGGTTGTCAGCATACAGGGTTTCCACCTAGTCAAAGCTGTTGCCAATCTGTCAGAAAGGTGACCCCAAAAAGTGACATTGCATATTAAAGGATATTAGATCGATATGGAGTTGATTAAATTAAGTTGGGAGTTGAATCAGATTGAAAAAAATGTCCTGCCACTATGGTTTGTGACTTCTGTCTACTTTAAGTATTAAACCTGTGGTAAAACAACTAAAAAACCAAATTTAAAGGGTTTCCAACATTTAACCATTCAGGAAAGGGTTCCAACAATTGAAAAATGTATGTAAATGACAGCTAAATTGATTTTAAGGCCTGTTTAAACGTGGCAGCAGCAGTCCCTCAGCATGTCTCCGTGTCACGTGTCACACTATTTCCGACATTATTGCAAAGTACATGCTGCATCGAAAATCAAATTAGTATTAAAACTTTTCCGGACATCGATACGGCTCCTCCTGCTGCATCGTTTAAGCAGGCCAACCCTGGCCCAGTTTTCTAACACTGTTTGATGACTTGCATTTTCCCGACGTTCTGAGAAGAGTTACCAACATAAAATGTCCCCTCAGCGATGGGAAAAGCTATAAATTTCGCTTGATTTCTTTTGATTTGATTGCATTTTGCCATAGCTTTGGGTTGCATTTGTAGAATTTTCACTCTTAAAATTATGTTGAAATTTTGCAACAATTTAATCTAACACAATATACACATTTTCACTATGAACATCATGAATATATGAATATAAACCTCCAAAGAGATACAAAAAAAAAACACAATAAGTCCATGAGGTAAGGAATAGTCTGTGTGGTTCCTGCTTTATCGATTTCTTGCAATACTTTTATAGGGTATTTTTTCCAGAACATTTACGGGGAAGAGCAGGACTTTCTGGGGTTTTGATTTTCATGATGGAATAGTCCCCCTATTCTTTCAGCTCTATATACTGTAGCACCTAGGACTGTAGTGAAAAAGAAATATGTGATATTACTATGAGGAAGTAGAGCTTCGCTCGCGCGCCAACCCCCAGCTCACTAGCTTTGCTCGCTCGCGCCGATGTGAGTAAAATATTGGGACCACAACGAGAGATATCATAGGACATAAATACGTATATAATGTTGTGTTTGTTATACCATTAAGCCCTTTACCATTAAGCTTAGATGCTCCAGTTTGCAGAGTATCCTTCTCGACGATCACTCAACATCCGTCTCCTTCAATATCTCCTCAATTTATTGTACGCGTAGTCGTCTCTTAGTTTTATTTGCACTCGCACACGTCAGTCTCTGTTTCTCTCTTTCGCTTGTGGCTGTGGCTGTGGCAGTGGCTGTGGCAGTGGCACAACACACAACACAACAAAATAATATACTTGTTGTCGTACAATATTTCTGCGCTTGTCATTTGTCTCACGTTTCTTAATTAGCTGCAAGGATAATGGGCTTCGTGCCACATGTCGTCGGTGGCGCACACCGGTAGACAAAAGGAAAATTCGACACGACTCAGCGCAATGCTGTGATGCGACGCGACGCGACACCTCTCGATTATGCAGTGGAAAAGGTTTTACCAATTAATGGAAAAGTAATTGAAATATTTCATTAAAATCTGAGCAGGCAACGCTGCAAAGACAAAACTTTCTACAACAACCAAAAAAGGAGCGAAATTCGAGACAGGCGCAGGATTATAAATCAATTTGGGTACCCAAACGACCGACCAAAAAGTAACGACAAGTACAATAATGCCAGAAACGTTGGGAAATCCCAACAAAACAAAACAGAAACATGAAAAACAAGAAGCAAAAAGTTTACCCACAAAATCGACTTTAAGCTGATTTTTTCTCCCTTCGGCATCCCCCTTCAAAAAAGAAGAACAATTTCCTATATATAGTAGCATTATGTATTATTATATATGTATGTACATGTCTGTCGGTTTAGGCGTCGGTGATTTGTTTTGTTTGCCATTAGCTTCCACAGCCACTACTCTACCCCCAACCACTCGCTCTCCCCCTGCTACTCTCTCTCTTCTTTTCCCCTGGCTATTGGATTTCATTGTGCTGCCTCCCGTTGCCGTAATAAATTTAATATGGGTCATTTGTATGACATTCTACTCCTATCTGGCATCCCCACCACCCACCGCCTTCCCTTCTTCTACTCTCTGGTGTATTTCTGCTTTTCCACCTACCTTTCTTTTTTCTGTTTCCTCTTTTCTTTTTTTTTTTTTTTTGGTCATTTCCCATCGTCTATCACATTGTATATGTTTTTGCGGTGACCATACTAGAGGGTTGATCGTGAGATTCATTTGCAAATTTTAATGGCTCTTCTAGAAAGAATAAACTAAAGAAAAGGATCTACTAATTATATTTATTAACGAATTAAAAGGGAATTACCTTGAATATTAATTAAGTAAAGAGAATTTTGCAGTCTCCTATCAAATTCTGTATCCGAAATGAATAAATTAATGTTTGAATAGGTACTGGATATTCATAAAAATTGATATTTATGTACATTTATTTGAGAAATGTTATAAAAATAATATCATATATATTACACTTAAATTATATTTCTGCGTTTAGTTGTAATATTATGTTATTTTACTATAAAATTCCTTGTTTTGCGGGCTTTAAAACTATTTAGGAAATCAATTAGTATATACACCCATAGAAAAAAGGACTTCAATTAATATTTTGACTTCGATTTTTATTAATGCCTTTCATTTTGAGCCGAAAGTGGAAATATTAAAATTTAAGTGTTTTCACTTACATTTTGACATTAATATGAAAATATTTGATCTAAATATATTTCATATTAGATCTAAATATATTTTATATTTGATATAAATATATTTCACAATTAAATTCAATTTTTATATTTAAATTCAATATATTTCCTACAAACTTAATATAATCTATTTATTTTAAAGTGTTTTATATTTTTAGATTAAATATTATTATTATTTAAATAAAAGTAAATTTTGTTTCTGTTGTGTACTATGCCATTTTTCTTCGATTCCGAATGTAAATTATTCAAATTTCTTTCATAAATGATTATCTTCATTCTTCCAATGAATATTTCAGCATTTAGTATGGACCAATTATTGAATTTCATTTTGTTCAAAATTTAAGTTAGCTTTGAAATTGTTTGCATTGAATATTCTTCAACAACTCCTGGAACTTCCCCTCGCTGGATTTTTCGGCTGTGTCCTGTTTTGCCTGCTTCTCATCTTGAATTCGCTCTCCCCTTTGCTGTCCTGTCGTCGTCGTCATCGCTCCTGCCTCCACTTCTGCTGCTAATTCTGTTTTTGCTTGGGTTATTCGGGTAAAGCGGCCAAAAAAGGAGGAACACAGAAGAAAGCGTAGAGAAAGCCCAACAAAAGGCGCAACAAAGCGTGCACTGACTGGCGGGCGAAGGCCGAAGCCGAGGCCGAGGCGCAAGCGGCTGTGGCTGCGGAGGCTCTGGCAGGAACCAAAACTCTGGGCATGCTTCATGGGGCACCACTCCACGTTTTTGCACCACGCGTCCCTTTTGCTTGTCTTTCTGCCAATGACATGTTGCAAATTAAAAAAGGGTATATGCCTGAGCAATCTTGGCTGCGGTTGCCCTCTGTCGACACAGAAGCACAGAAGCCTCCCGAATCTCGAAGTGGTTGCGGGGGTCAAGACCCAGGATCCAACTGCCCACTGCCCACTGGCCAAGAGTCCAAAGGTTCCGGCGTTTCGGTAACAGCATTTTAATGATGCCCATTTTTTGTTTCCCTTTCCTTACAATTTTTGTTCTACATCCCTGGAAGGGTATTGTACAATTTAAGAGATGTTTGCAATGCAGAAAGAAAAATATTTCCAATTTCAGAATCTAGTTATATTTTATCCATAGTTTTATATCTTTAGTTTAAAATAAAAAAATAAATAAAAGATAATCAAAAAATAAAAAATTAAAAAATTTCAAATAAAAAAGGATCGAAAAATATTTTTTTTGTATAGATAATTGAATCCAGTTTTATTTGAAAAAATAAAAAAATAAAAAAAAAATAAATGGACAGAATAATAAAAATAAAATACAAAATAAGTAAAATTAATAATAATTAATATTAAAATAATAAAATAAATAATAAATAAAATTAAAATAAATAAAAAAAAAAATAAAATAAATTCAAATAAAAATAAATAATAAATAAAACTAAAATAAAAAAAAATAATAAATAAAATTAAAATAATATAATAAATAACAAAAAAATAGATAATAAAAAATAAAAAAAAAAAAAAATAAAAAATAATCTGATCATATAAAAATAATCGAAAATCATTAAAATTTGAGTCCTAAATTTATTCCAAAAATATTCAAGAAAACTTCCTGAATTCCTACAAAATAAGTCGAAAACGTTGGGATTGAACGACTACGAGTATATCATACTTTTCTATGTGATTTTTAGTATCCTAAAATGATCTCAATGAAACTGAATTCCTGAAAAGGCAGATTTTATGTCGAAATCTGTTGGATGGGACCACTATATCATACGTTTCGATTTGGTTTTCAAAGACATATATTGAGTAACAGCTTGATAAAGTGATTTTGAACATAAATTTATTTTTGCTGAGTTATAGAAAGAGTATTCAAACATTGGAGTGTCAAAGCTAGTTCCTGCTACATTTTTTTTCTCTGTTTTGGTTATGGTTTTTTGGCCAAAACCAAAAAGTCCCGAGCCCAGTGCCCACAGCCCAGAGCATCAGCAACAACAATCGACTTGCACATAATTTGATGACAAACAATTTAGGCCCCAAGTTGTGTCTTTCTTTTAAAGTTATTGCTCGTAAAGACCCAAGTTTTCCTTCATTCAAGAAAGAAAGACCTCTACGAGAGAGATGGAGAGCTATGCCAGGCATCTCAAATATGTTGAGTGAAAAAAGCAACAACTTTTTAGTTAGCTTTTCTTGCTATTTAGCTGGGAATTTCCTGAAAAACAGTCGGCGAGAAGGGGGGGCGCTTATAAGTAGAAAGCGTAACTAAAGACTTGCGGAAACTTAAGTGGAATTTAATAAATGCTCTCCTTGTTAACTTTACCTAAAATTGCTTTGAAGTTTTCCCTGGTTTTCAAGCAGGCTCTAAATGTTTTTGTGGCGAGAAAATCTGTCAACAAGAGGCCTCTCTGCCTTTCCCTACAACCAACCATCTAACCAGCCATCCGTCCATCCATCTATCGATTAGGGCTCATTAAGGAAAAGCAAACAGAGATGCTGAAGGGTAAACCAAATGGCAACCAATACTTTTTTTGTGTAAATAATTGTCTGAGGTTCAGGGTTTTCTCTGGGAAAGGCTATACGTTTTTGTGCTAATAAAATATATAAAATTTAAGGCTCATTTAAATGAAAGGGAAAATGTTTAATTCGTTGTTGTATTTGGCGATGAATTATGATTGAATAGTAATAAAATAATCAGAGATCAATCAATCTTGAGATCAGATATTATTTTAAGATATTCTTTTGGGTTATTGTAACCTTTGCGTTGTGGTCTTTCCCTGAAGCTGAATCTGTTCCTGTTTTCAATCTAAAATTTACATTAGAAAGCTCCAATCCTCTCTCTTTATAGGGAAGTATGTATCCACTTGTTCTGCCTTATTTCCATCGAATATTTCCCTTGCAAATCATTATATCATTCCTCTTGTGACTCTTCAAAAACCAAGTCCTCAATCTGTTTGAGATTTTCTGATTTGTTTACTTGTGTACTCTTCTGTCTGCTCTCCCCAGTGAATGTCAATCTAAGAAGCCAAAACGCGAGGCCAACACCAGAATCAGAACGAGGGCACAAGAAGATCCATTGCAATTGAGAGACAACATGGCAACAAAGCCTGTCACGGCCGGTATTCGCTTCGAGAATTCCCTCAGCAGCGCCGGCTGTTGGCAAGTCCTTGACCCGACTTGTCTTCGATTATGCCATTTAGCAGTGCAAATAAATACAATTGCCGTTTCGCTGGCTGGCTGTCTCCTGTGTGTGTGTGTGTCTCAATTTCCACCAATTCGGAGTCAAGTAAATGAAAACGGGAGGTTGGAGGAGGTCCCCGAATGCTGAGGGAGATTTCGTGGGAGGATTGAATCAGAGTGGTACTGAATAAGCGGAGGATGCCATGGGTATAACTAAGATAAACAACAACAAGTGGGGTAACAGGGGGAAAGAAAGCTCTGTCGGAGAAAGAAAGAGCAGAGGGATACAAAGGAAGGAAGGAAGTAAGTTGGCAGCCAAGCAAGGAAGAACATCTCACGATGTGCTTTGTTATTTTTAACAGCAATTTCCAAGAAAAACAAAAAGTATTCAGTTTTTTTTTTTTTTTTTTTTTTTTACAGAGACGTTCTTGATACCCTCTAAGGGAGGTTTATTATATAATTATAAGTTTAACATATGCGAAAAGTCCTGAAAGAAAGGCAGCCTCTTGGGTAGTTGCTGTAGTATTTTTATAAAAAGTCTTCCCATTTTGATATAATTTTTAAAACCTTACATTTTGATTGGTAAACATTAAAAGCAAATAATATTTATTTATTTGATTTGATTTAACAGAATTTAATAATAATAGGGTAAATATGGAAATATTTCTTGGAAAATATATCCATGATGTTCTAAATCGAAATCTTTCCAAACCGAAACATCCATTTCTTGAATATAATATATTCAGAAGGTCACATATTTCTGTCACTGAAAAATTATGTATTCTATGATGCAGATTCTTGCCTAGATCCTAAGTCAAGTCGCAAGACTTGGCAGCCTTTCTTTCAGATGGCTACAATATATGTTTATTCAATGGTAAAGTGATTTTATCATACGGACTCCAATTCAAAGATTCCTGGAGTCTTGCACACAAAACTGCACAAAAACATGTAATAAAATCTATCTGCTCTTGATACAATATACATTTTATACTTAATGGGATCAAAGAATCTTTCGTCATGGCTTTATAGTCATTAAAACCCCTCGTCAAGGGCATAAAACTGAGTCAAACCGAACCTAAGACTCTACCATTTTCCATCTCTATCTCTCATTGTCCCTAGGTTTCACTTCGTTTTCTCTTTGTGGTGGAGGTGGGGGGTGTGGAGGATGTTATTGCAGCTGAGCCGAGGAGCAAAAATATATTTGCCGCCATATTTTGAGACAATATCCCGCGTAGGGCAACAGTAGCAGCAGCAGCATAAGCGTCAGCAGCAGAAGGAGCTTACATGAAGGAAGCAACACTCATGTATACGTGAGTCTATTTGGGTGTATCTGTGCGTGTGTGTGTGTGTGTGTGTGTGTGCTACGCATTGTGCTTCCGTTTCCGCTTTGTTGAGTTCCACTTGTTTACTCGATTTAAGGAAATATTACCGGCACAAACAAACAAAGTGCAACAACGCCAAATAGGAAGAGCACCCAGAGCCATGGTCTGAGGTAGACAGACGAAACGGATATAGGATCTCTCCACACCGCGTCTCTCAGGTCAGTTTTTCCCTCGGGCTCCCTCCCTCTCTCTCTCTCTCTCTCTCTCCTGCTGTTTGTTTGAGTCGAATAGACAAGCTATAAGTTTTTACGCTTCGCTGAAGCCAAGTAGTAGGAAATTTTTATGCTTTGCAACTCTCTGTAATAACTCTCTCAACAGACACAAATAGCAAAAGAAATTTGACCAAAAATACGACACCCGAATGCTCTTTTGGGCAGGCAGCAAAAAACGTGCATTTGAAACAGGTGCTAAAATGAATAAATTATCCATGGAATATGCAAGTGAAATAATTGTTCATGTAAAAATTATGGTCTTTGATATTTTTGCAAAGTTTTTTATTCCATAAATTCGATAGAAAAAGATTGTGGTTGGAAAAAATTAATGTGTATAAATGCTGATTCTGTGGAGTGGTATAATATTTGGCTGTTCGAAAAAGGTCAGTTTTTGTATAATTTTAGATATATGAAATGGTCGAGGCTAGACTAGGGATTGTAAATATTTTATTTAACCATGTAAGGATTATGGATTATTTATTTTATTTTATTTTTCAGTACTAAATTTTTTTTTTTTTAGTATTTTTTATTTTTGGAATTTTTATTATGAAAATCAGACTTAAAGACTAGAAATTCAAGAAAAATGGAATACGAGCAATGAATTAATATTCCTTTTTTTCTGTGGTATAATATTTCATAGATCTTTAGATAGATTTTATGATGGAGGATAGTTTATGGAGGTTTTAGAATGAGAATTTGTTTCCACATTTCCACGTAAAAACCGATTGTTTTTGGATTAATTAGTTTTTAATTTTTTTTTTTCTTTAAATTTAAAAAATTATATTTTTTAAAATTTTAATCACTAAAATGAGATAAAAATAGACAAAGATATTTATCAAATAAATAAGGACCCTTATAAGTAGTAATATCCATTCCCACCCATAGGTGTTTTTAAACGTCATGTCGTAATATCATAAATTTACATTTTATATTTGTATATTTTAAAATATATTTTTTAAATTTTATTAAATTAATATTTTTTAAAATTTTTTTAAAATTATTTATAAAAATAGACTTAGATACTTATCAAATAAATAAGTACCCTTATAACTAGTAATATCCATTTGACACCCATAAGTGTTGCACTTACATCATGTCGTAATATCATAAATATTTTCCCAATCAAACCCCCCCCACAATTCCCATGTGAAAACTCAAGTACAATCCAAGTATTTCCCTTTCGAATAGAGTAAACCCAGACGTTGGTAGCTCCACAGAAATGGCAGAACTATAACAAACAAAACTTGAGCTGGGAATTGCCAAAGATGAAGGGGTGGCGTACCGGGTACCAGAGGCTAAGGACAGGGCCACTAGTCAGACACGTGCTTATGCATATGGCTAGAGGAGGGGCAGGCAGGCACAGCGAGTGTGTGGCAAGAACTGTGTGGAGTAGCAGGTGCCCCATAAGTTGCAGCTGAGCGGATATTTTGTACTCGAGTGGTTCTGCAGAAGGTGAAAGAAAAGCACAGCTCCCCCTCCACTGCTGCCTCGCTGCCCTGCCTGCCTCTTGGATGTTGTAAGGGCAACAGGCAGACCTGAAGCAAATTAAGTGGCAAATAAACAGGACCTTTATTCCGTTTTGCTACTGGGTTGCCGCTTATTGTTCCGCTTGTTCACGGGCATAAAAAATGCATAACGAGCTTTAAAGTGGTGTTCGGTATTTTTCCAAAAATTTAAACGCTGCTACGACCCATCTCTTTGCAGATCTCCCTCCCATCCACTCATAAAAAATTCGCTTTATTGTCAATTTTAATACGTTTTTGGCATTTTATGCGATTTGCTTGAGAGAGAAGTTTTTGATGGGTTGATGTGATGGGCGGTGGGCGGTGGGTGCGCGAATATAATCCTTTTTCTGCCTTGTCTGTCATAAAAAAAAAAAAAAAAGAAGAACAAGAAGGCAGCAGCGGAAGGACTTTACGAGCTCTTGCTGCTCTGCTGCCTCTTTTGCCCTTTGACATGACATTCAACAGATTTACGTGCGCTCGTGCCTAATTTCAGGATAACGAAAAACGCATCAGGATGCGGCAGGATGTCAGACTCAGAGTCAGAGATTTTTTTTCGGTTCTTAACCTTTTTGGTTGTTGTAGTTGTTGTTGTTGGCATTTAATCGAATTTTATGGATAAAACAGCAATTCCCCAACTCTAATGCTCCACTCAACGGATGTCGGATGTCGGATGTGATCCACTCATCTCGTTTTCGGTCTCGTTTCGTTTCGTTTCATTTGATTTCATCTTTATCCTTTTCGCTCGACAGCCACTTAAATGGATTAAAAACTTTTCAATATAATAATGTCACTTTAAATTGACAGTGAAATTCAGTTGACGAGAGCCTCCGAAACAGTGGAAATGTTTGTTCACACACACAAACGCACCCAAACACCCAGACATCCAGACACCCAGACACAGCAGGACCCTGTCTTAGTGTCTTTCTGTCTGCAAAAAGGTTTTCCCACGCAAATGTTCATATATGAGAGAGCTCCACCATTTGGTGGGACTCTCCATCTAAGCCGCTTACGCATTACGAAAACTTAACTTTTGAGCCATTTAAATCACTGCTTCGAAAGGGGATGCCACTCTTGTGGAAATTGTGCAGAGAGGGATGAGGGATATATCCCACTCTTTGACTCTCGGCGGTTGGGGCGGGTTCTGTTCTGATCTGGCATCAATTACAGCGACAAGCGGCGGCAGCAGTTGGCCTAATAATGCAGAAAATGCCAAACAAAGTGTTTAACGTTGTCAATTTAACAACCTCGAGCGCTTTTTTATGGCTCTTCTCCCATCTCCATCTTCCACTGTCTCTCTCTGCCATGGCATTTCCCCCTTTTCCCTCCCTTCCGCGCATTTTCCATCCAACTGCTAACCAAAACAAAAACAAAGCAAAACAACAAAAGGCGGCAACAAGCAGCGAGGAGAAAAGTTAAACAAAGGCCATAAATGCACAGTGGAAGAGATTATCGGGTGAGTGGGTGAAATTATCGAAACAGTGGGTGAAAAGTGAGGGAGAAAGGGTCAAAAAATATGAAAAATAAGGTTTATGAAATTTAGAATAGGGAAAGAGGAAAAAGTAGTCATAAAGAGAGTGGAATGCTAGAAGATTTTAAATGAATTCAGAGTAAAAATAATATCAAATATGAACTTAAAAATTGAAAATTTGAACTAAAAATAATTGGAAAAATAAATGAAATAAAAATAATATGAAATAAAAAAATAGGAAATAAAAATAAAAATAAAAATAATAGGAAATAAAAAAATAATAGGAAATAGGAAAAAAATAATAGGAAATAAAAAAATAATAAAAAAATAAAAAAAAATAGGAAATAAAAATAATAGGAAATAAAAAATAATAGGAATAAAAAAATAATAGGAAATACAAATAAAAAAAAATAATAGGAAATAAAAATAATAAAATAAAAATAATAGGAAATAAAAAAAATAATAGGAAATAAAAATAATAGGAAATAAAAATAATAGGAAATAAAAATAATAGGAAATAAAAATAATAGGAAATAAAAATAATAGGAAATACAAATAAAGGAAATAAAAATAATGGGAAATAAAAATAATAGGAAAAAAAATAATAGGAAAAAAAATAAGAGGAAATAAAAATAATAAGAAATAAAAAAAAAGAAAATAAAAAATAGTAGGAAATAAAAAATAAAAAATTCATAAAAGTAAATATGGAACCAAAAGTACCTGAAAGATGTAGAAAAATGGATACCTATAGAATCGTTATCGAATATAGGAAAGGAATATTGTACATACGAATTCCTAGTTCAGAAATATGGAGTAGAAGAATTGAAAGCCTAGATCTAAAACCTAATAGGGAGAGTACACACCTTAAATGGGGGAAAAATATTTATTTATTAATTTTTTAACATTTTATTAACAAAAAAAAAATAAAATATTTTTGGTGGGGAAAAAAATATAAAATAAGGAACATGAAATCGGGAAAAGGAATACGCCGTAACGAATGGAAAAAATACAAGAGAACTTTTTAATTTTGATTAAGAACTTCTTGAAAACTATAAAAGATACATTGAAAACGAGACACATATCATATCATTTTGGGTTTTGGAATAATGGAATACTAATTACCAAAATCCGATTATAGATGATTTATTCATAATTTAATATTCATTTCACCATCGTTTCCTCCACCCCCCTTTTGGCTGTAATAATGAATTGAGATAATATTAAGTATCTTGTTGCCCTATTAATGTATTGTAGTCACACACAGACACACACAGTCACACACACAAATGTATGTTCATTCGATTTTCCGCATAATTTGTTCCACTGTTCGACGGGGCAAAAGCAGTAAAGCAGACACACACAAAAGCGATTCAGTCGCGCGGCAGACGGGGCAGCATCCAGCAGCGGGTGGCTCCCAGCTTCAGATCCCAGACTTTGGGTTCCTGGCACGCCGCAGATGCTCAGCCCCAGAAGGAAGGGGCACGCACATAACAACAACTACACACAGAGATACAAACGCTATCACCCACAGAGACACGCGCTGGCAGACAACAACACACATGTTAACATAAACGTCAAACACACAAAGGCCGCCCGCGTTCCGAACCTGGCGGAACATTTCGAGGGGCTTGGGGACAGGAGGGGATTGGCGGAGGAGTGTAGGTAATCTAGAGGTGGAGTGGAGTCATGAAACTAAGCCGTAGATTCAGGGGCAGTGGCAACCATGGGGTTGGGCTTTGGGGGAAGTTGTAAGCATCGCCCGGACCCAATGGTGCTGCTGCCTCTTCTGCTGCTGCTTCTGTTGCTGGTTCGCGTCTAAATGGCCCAGCGAGCATAAGTGGAGCAGTTTTTGCGGCGATTATCTTTGCTGGTCAAAGGCAGTGAGTACACGCTAAGGGGTAGAGGGAGACCCAGTCGAAAGCAGGAATAAAAACTATTTTTCACAATTTCCCCCCAAACTATAATCAAACTTTACAGATAGTTCCATAATTTCTCCAAATATTTTTTCTCTATTATCGAGTGTTCACTGTTTTGCCAACGAGCCAGAGAAGAGCAGCGAAACGTTAAGACTGTTCTATTTTGGCAATTGATTGCCGTTTTTCTTCAATGGGAAAATCTCTCTCTTGTGTATATGTATGTGTGTGAGTGTGTGTGTGTGTGCCTGTGCGAATCGTGATTGGTATCTATATCCATGGACATGCCTGTGCTTTTGTTCTAGCTGATGACCACTCCACTCCACTCCACTTGGTCGATCCTCCAGTTCCAGGCACCTGCTTCCTTCCTTCGTTCGTTCTATTGGGGCGTGGTCCACTACTAGGATATCCATACACTACATTAAGCTAACTAATGATGCATGCCAAACAGGAACAACAATGCGAACAACTTTAGTCGAGAAGATAAAAAATTATGAACGCAAATCCACTCATCCACACGAGACTCGGATTGGACCCGGACCGGGACCTGGACCTGGACCAGGCTTGCTCTTCAGGATTGCTCTTCAGAATGGCCCGGGACACGGCACAGCAGTTAATTGAAGTCGTAAAAAAAGCAAAGACAACAGCAAAACATCTTTATCAGTCTCTCCATTCCTGTCCCCTCCTTGGCGGTTTCCTTTTTTGTCCTCCTTTTGCATTCTTTTTTGTGTTTGGTGCGTGTGAATTGCTCCCCTGGTTTTTGTATATGTATGTTTATATGGCCCAGCGATAAGGACGATTTGTCATGGCAACGAGAGAACACAACGTTTCAGAGATTATCCCCTGCATATTCTTTATGTACTCGCACCAGATATATATTTTGCCTTGTGTCCATTGTCGGCTATCGACAACTATATAAAATTTAAGTATCCCACATAAATTGTATGGCCCTGAAGATTAGCTAACATGATCAAAGGCAAACACTAGAGACAAAGAGATACTTAAAGTTTGCCGCCACAATGCATTGGGGCTTATTTTTATACAAATATATGGAATTTACGAGTGTATTACTCTTTCAAATGCACTCGAAAATTTAACTTTTTTTTAGAGAGAGTTTTACTCAAAAAAGTACACATTTTTTGCATTTTGAATTGATTTTTACCATCACAGATGGGTGCATATTTTAGATGTGTGTATTTTATTTAAATCATTAAAAATAAACATCCAGTTGTTGTACTACAAAGGCTCTTGAAATACCCAAACATTTGAGAATTATTTGATATTTTCCAGTTGTCAGAAAAGAGTACTGAAGGTCAGAGTTGGTTGTACAAAAAAGCTGATCTACAGTGTCTATAAATCAAGAGTTTTTCTAGCAA
Source organism: Drosophila lowei (assembly GCA_008121275.1). Lineage (NCBI taxonomy): Eukaryota > Metazoa > Arthropoda > Insecta > Diptera > Drosophilidae > Drosophila > Drosophila lowei. Next base: position 12,490,298 of record CM017779.1, on the reverse strand, counting down.
AAGAATAATATAGTATACACTTTTTTGTCAATGCACAAACGCCTCGAAAGCGGTTCCTTCTGCCTGTTGTACTTTAAAATTGGTGTTAATTATAGGAAGACTTTAGAGACCTTCTTTGAACATAAATGGCTGTCGAAATTATTCCTAAAAAATACTATACCATGCAAGAAGTAGCCTCTGAAAAAAGAAAGACTCTCTAGGATAAGAATTTCCGTAGAATGAAGCCAATAGTTGTTTAAAATAAACCAACTTTTAGTTTAAAAATTGAATGCAACTATCTCCCCAGCCACACTCTCGTATGTGTACTTCGGTGTACTTCAATTTGAAAGATAGATATGTATCTGAAAGTTGCATTATAGTGCTTGGGTCAACAACATGCACGAAGAAACATTTTTAGTGGCATTAATTATTCAAAGGCCTCAAATGGAATAGCTTGTTCTACACGAGTATGTACTTCAATATTGTCCGTTTGACTGCATCATACATCCATAAGCATGTCCTGCAGGACAAGCACACAGACACACAGACACTCTCTGAAAAGCAGCCATGGGTAAGAGGACAGCATTTTTATTTGATGTTGAATGTTGTTTTTGTTGAGGCGAGAGCTTCGGGTGCGCAGCGCTTGGACTCTGGCAACATTTGATGTGGGCGGCAACCAAACACAAACATTGCATGCCTCAAAAGCTCACTCCACAACTGCACTCCACTCCGCCTCCATGCAGCCAGGAGCTGGACAAGACTGGACAGCCAGGAAGCCGCCCCATCAAATTGTGTGTGTGGCCTATTGGGTCAAGAGTGAAAAGTTGCATCCCATTAGCTTATTGATCATCTGCTGGTCAGTTTGACTTTCTAAAACGAACAATTTCTTTATGCATTCAAGACAAAATATTCACAATTTAGCACTGAAACAATATTAGAGTTGATTGAAGGCGTATTTGGTGTACGATTTTGTTTGACTTGCGCTAAAATTTTAGTCAGAAAGATTAAATGACAGAAATGTAGAGATTTTGATGAGTGGGAATGTCTTTCAAAGGAAAACAAGAGGTGTTTTCTTTAGGTATCTCCTTAAGAAATATAGCTTATGGCTTGGGAAAGATGGCAGATGAATATTGGTCTCTTTACCTAATGAAATGAATAGGCAGGACGGTTTTAAGCAAAAGTAAAGTCGTATAAAGACTTACTGTACGAAAGACGGTGCAAAGAACTGCACATATCGGTGCGAGCGAGCAAAGCTAGTGAGCCGGGGGTTGGCTTGCGAACCGAGTGAGCAGGGCACTTGCCCCCTTATATTCTTATGCTTGTATTCTTTTAATTAGTCTTGAAAAAGTTTAAAAACTGATTTATGCACACCTGGAATATTCAAAATAAATCTGGCACTACAATAATTCGGGGGTATATAAAATCCAGACTTAAATAAGGTGTTTCATGCCTTAAACTCCATTTAATTTAGGGAAAATAAGTATCTCTGGAAGAGAAAGAGGACTGCTCTGACTTATTGGGAGAACTAATCCTAAAGGTAAAGTAAATACAAAGAATTATTGCCACAAAAATGTGTTTGTTTTGACGGCTTGATTACTCAATCACCTAACACTCTCCAAAGCCCGTACAAATTTGGTAGAAACATTTATGGTTCAACTCTAAAAGTTACACAAAATTACGACGAAAATCGAAATGTTTCCAACTGTAATTCAAATCAAGTGAACCCTTAACCAAAATCCACTCTGCACCTCAACGCAGATGCAAATTGTGCGCAAATATATGCGAATAATAAATGCGGGGGCCTTTCCACTTGACCAGCTAAAGGGTATTCCAATTGGAGCATCTATTCAAATGTATACACTCGGGTACGAGTACAAGAGTACGAGAGTATGTGTATGTTTGCCCCGCCCTCTCATTGCCACACCAGCGTTTAATTGTTAATGCAAACAAGAGCTAATAAAACATGAAAAACTGCTTGCTGGTTTGCATTATTTTTCTCCACTCTCTTTGGGGCTTTCTCTTGTTTAACTATCGGTTGTCGCAAACACAAACAAGGCCGCCCAGGCCAGGCCGCGCCGGGCCAGGCCATGCGTCCCTGTCTGCGTTCGAGTGGTGTAATAATCAACATGAATAGTCCTTTAACCAGCAAAGAGACCACGCCCAACCAATTCCACTGAATCCTGTTTGTTCTTTGAGTGGTTCGAGACAATAGTTAGAGGCGAAAGAAGGGAAGGCCGGGCCAGGCCAGGCCAGGCCTCGTCCCTTGCACATGGAGTGACGTAAATGTGAATGAGTTGAAGTCAAAGTGTGAAATGCTACTGCTACCGATTGCTGCCTCTGGTGCTACTGCTGCCCCCAAACGATAATAATCTTCATTTGCCTCCTCTCCCTGGTCTGTCTGGGCATCGCAGATCCTGTTTGGGCCTGGCCAACAGTACAGAACAACATGTCCCCAGACCATTGTTGTCCATTTGGTTCAGTGTGTGCGACTGTCTGCTGCTGCTCTGCTGCTGCTGCTGCTGCTGCCAATTGATGTAACTGTAACTGACCAAAAACGTCGGACGTCTTTTTGGCTGTCTATTTAGCCAGTGATTTACCACCATCCCATCCTCCCTGCTGCTCCTCCTAACTCACTCTCTGTCTGCAGATCCAATAGCAGGCTGCTCCTCGTGTCTCACTCTCTAGATGTTTGCCTGTGTCTCTGTGTTTGAAGTTTTGGTCCAATGGCGGCCTCGTTTCCGTTTCCCTTAGACCACAGAACCCTGCCCCTTCTGTTCCTTCTGTTGCTGTTGTTAAACTAATTGGCAGTTTAACAGCAGACCGAAGCAGCATAACTGTCAAACTTGACTGCAAATTGTCTGTGTGGCCAAAAATGATTATGCAATTTCAATTAAGATTATGCAACTGCACTTAATAAAGCACTTAAATACACATATCCAGCCATAAGCCATACAGACCTCTGACCTATACACCTTTATATATTTTGACAGGCATATTTAATGGAAATTAAATGATTTAAATATGTCTCTTTTTTAAATAAATTTGATGTGAAATGTGTGTTTCCAGAAAGTTATAATGCAGTCAAAAAACTCTTACTTTCTATAAATAATATGGAATTTGGTTGTGATTTTTTTTAAACAAATTAAAATTTATTTATTCACTAAATTCTTTAACCTCTCTTTCAGATAATCTCCGTGTTAAGTGCTTTGGCAAAATATTCATACTGGAAGCTTCATGATGATGATTAATACTTCTGAATTTTTATATTTTGGTAAGTCATAGTTTTATCTACCTTTTGAGATAATTTTTATTCCATTCAAAATCGTGATTCAATATTTTTTTAATCCAATAAAAGAAAGAATAATAAAAGAAAAGAAGAAAAGCGGAAAAGGGCAAATATCTTCGTTAAAAATATAATGTTTACGATTTGAGACCTACAACTTTAAATTATTTGAGTAATTAATATCCTAGACCGCTGACTAATTTTTTAATATCTGTTAGATGTACATCAAAGACCATCCCTTTTTTGGGAAACTTTAATTTTGTTTTGACTTAATTATGCATTATTTGAAAAATTGATATTTTATTAAATATTTATATTATTTGTATATTTAAATATTTCTTCAACTATTGAAAATATTTTTTTATTTGTTAAATCTTATAATTAAAGACGAAATTTCACATATTTTCCAAAGAGATAATATCGATTCCAGGCATTCTAAATATACACAATATATAATCGCATAAGACCTAAAGTACCTAAAGTACGACTATGAAATTTACCTACAAAATAACAGCATAATTCTCTGAGCTTATCTATCAGTAATTGAGGATATGGTTTAGTAACTAATTCTGATATAAATCTGATAATCTTAGCTATAGCTCTATAACAATTACGCCATCGGTAAATTACAAATTACAAATAAATTCTATCTATTATCAATACGATATCCTTTAAATCCCTTATCCCAATTCTTCTGTGATTCTAACTCCACATTTTCTGTAGCCCATCGAACCTTAAAATATCCCCCATGGCGACTCTATCCCTTAAAACGAGTAGAATCTAAATATATTAAACTTGTCTGGGATTTTGGTTTTTTTTTGTGTTGTTATTTTTATTGGTTTTCTGTGGGAGGGGTTGGTTTGGGAAGGGGCGGAACGTGTAATTTAATAAAGTGGTAAAAGAACAGTTATTCGCCAAACATGATACAGCAGCCTCGTACTCCTCCCGCGTGGCATGCCCCTTGCCCCTTGAAAATCAATTGCGGTTGCTCGTGTTACTGTTTGGTTCAGTGGCCACCACTCTCTTTGATGCTGCTGCTGCTGCAAAAAGGAGGGGAGGAGGAGGAGGAGGAGTAGCACGTGGCAGCACTTCATGCAATTCACATGAGCGGTCCACAGCTGTTCACTCTTTGGTCAGTGGCACTCTCTCCTCTCTCTCTCTCTCTCTCTTGCTCCGCAGAATCCCCAGTGCGGGTGTCCTTCTGTCCGTTGTATGTAAATGAGATATTTTGCGGTCGCTGGTCAGCAGCAGCAGCAACAGCAGTAGCAGCAGGCGGGGGGCTGGAGGCACGTAGGAGGTTGATGGTGCTATGCAGGCGCCATGGCACGTACAACATTCAAATGCGGTTGAAATCTGCATTAACTATTGCAATTAGTGCACAAATTTTGTATAAATTATGTAAAGAATAGTTTTTGGCGCAGAGTTTTCTATGAACTATACACCGCTCCATCTATGTCTGTGTCTGTGTCCATGTCCTGCTCCATGTGCCCCTTGTTTGTGTGTGTGTGTGGGTGTGTGTGTGTGTGGGTTGTGTGTGTGTGTGTGTGTGTATTTTTTGGTTAAAATTGTATGTTGTAAAAGTATTTTGGGTAAAATGTTTTTGCCCATCTATCGATGGTGTATTCTGCCACTTGCCAGCCAGACAGCTGCATTCCTGCATTATGCAATTGAATTTAATATCAAATAATAGCATTTCAATACCCTTTAATTAGTGGGGTGTGCGGATTTAATTGTTAATTATACAATTTGTTGAATTTTCGCTGTGGAAATTATTTCGTTTTACCTTTACAAAGGTTTTTCCTCAACCTAAAACCCATCTCAAGGGAATGCCACCTCTCGTGCCTCCCCTGTGGGGGGAATGTTTCATTAACTTCTTCCTCCTTTCCCTTCCCTCGGAATAGTGTATCTATAGCTCTCATCAAGCGATTGTTCTTTCTCTTCAACGGTGTGGATTCATTTATACGCGTACACTCATGCGTATGCGTGATATTTGGCTGTCTATCTTTGCGCCCCGAACGCACACGCTTATTGAGCGCTCGCTCTCTTGTTTGTTCGAATGCCACCACCACCATCACCACCTCCACCCATCCACTTGTTTATAGTAAATTTCGTTTAGATGTGCAATTAAATTTTAATTAGACTGCCTCTTCAACGAGTATTTCCAGTTTTTTGGAGGGCGATACAGAGGGGGCACAAGTAGCATTAGAGCATGTAGCAATATATATATCTCTATTTACGTATCAAAATACCTTTCATTAGGTAAAGTTCATTGCGGGGCTTTCATCCTATTATACCCTTGATGTGTGTATGTGGTGCCGGCTTTGGAGTTTTGTTTTCGCTGTTTGATTCGCCTTTTTTCCAAAGGAGTTTCTATTTGTAGAAGTGCTACCCACAGCCCGCTCAATGAAAGACCTTCTCCTGGGTTTCTGCTCCCATTTAAACTGTAATCAATTAATTCATTATTATTCGTATTCTGCTTTCAAAAAACCTGCCACTTTGCTTTATTGCATGTTGAAGTAGTTTTTCATTATTGGCTCCTACCATGTTGCACACACACACACACACACACACACAGTCCATTGGGGGCAGAGAGAGATGCCAGGGGGCAAATGCACAAAGTTGTCGGCAAGTTTTTGCCAAGGTAATTCCGCAGGCAGCTCTTGCCACACTTCCTCTCTCTCTCTCTCTCTCTCTTTCTCTCTCTGTGTGTCTCTCTCTGCCTCCTTCTGTTTGCCTCTTGGCCAACTCTTTCATTTCGATTTTAGCTTTGTTAGAGGTCTCTGGGGTAACATTCCAAAACAGATAACTGAACCGAAAAACAGAACCAAACAGAAACGAAATCTTTTAAACATTGAAAGCATCAAAGGATCATGATTTAAGATGGTTTTTTGTAGAGGGCCATTAGCATATGTCTCTTTATCGTAAAGAGAGATTTGTATTTAATTATGGGATTTTTTATTAATAGTTTAATCCACCTAAAGCATCATTATTTCTCTCTTTTCATACCCTCAAAGAAGTATAGTCGCTTATAGTGTGATATTTGCTATCAGGCCTTTCTTACTTGTTCTGTTTTTTCATCATCTTAGAACGTCTGAACGTTTTTGTCGATACACACAAGGCATTCCACATCGTCCTCCTGTCTTTCAGTCTCTTTTTTCCACTTCAGTTGTCAAAATGAACTCAACTTTGAAGTTCGAACAGCTGTTAATGCTGCAGCAGCAGCAAACTGTGGCCAATTTGAATCATTTTCTTACGAGTGTCATTACAAAAGATGGTACTTCCTTTACCGTTCTTACCCTCCTTTTAGCCCTGCTCACCTTTGACTTGATTGTTGAGGGCTAAAACGCTTTGGGTGAACTCTGCTAAAGAAGGGCAGGAAAGAGAGAATGAAAGGAAAGGAAAGGAAAGAAAAGTGTAACTTTTACCAATTGGCAGAGTCGCATAAACGTCGTCATCGCGGCACCACCCTCGATAACAAACAGCGCGCGGAGCGGCCCTCTTCTGCCACACATCGAATGTTGTTTTTATTGTCGCCAGCCATTTTCATTACATTAACCGTTTGCCAAAGCATCCGCCAGTGCCCCTCTCGTCCTTGGCTTTACCCTTAACCCCCACCCCGGCATCAAAGCGCCGTACCCTCTACCCCATGGTTCCCTAACTCCCAATATTCTCGCTCTGCCCCCCCTCTACTGCAATGCGCATCGTTTTCCTGTTTTTGTTTGTGTTATAATGCCAGTTACTGTGTTTTTTGTACACCCAGTAATCCCCGAGAGAACGGGGATATATACGTTATACAGAATCAAAATGGATCAAAGATTACTGAATTCGAATATAGGGATCAAGATTTTAGAGTCTGTTCTCCTTAAAGGAAGAAAATGGTTGTTAATCCTCCTCCTATCCACAATACTAAAGACATTTGCCTTCTTTGTGGTAGATCTATATTTATAGACCTCTGATATATACAAAATCCGATAGATTGTACCATTTGTACCAGCCCACAACGGGCTTTGGTATCTAAAATTTCTGAGATATGGGATGTCCAATGTAGTAGACTAGTTTGATTGGGCATGCCAGGGTATTCTCCCAACGAATCATGTTCTATATTATTCTTAACGGTTTTCTCTTATTTTTCCGCTGGCTTTGCTGCTGTTTTACTGCGCCGTTTGTTGATTTTGCTGTTGGCTGATGTTGCCACTGCCACTGATAGGGCTCCTCCTGGCCCCCCCCCCCATCAGCCTCTAATCCACCCACTTTTGGCCAGGTGCACGGAGGGCAAAAGTTTAACGCTTTTGTCGTTAAAAAACATCAAGTAGACGGGCGAAGAAAAGCGGAAAAGGGCGAAGAGTACGAGGTAGTGGTTTAGAGAAGTGGCAGCATCAGCGACAACGGCGCAAAACAAAGGCAGAAGCAATCGAGCTGAGTTGGCTTGAATGGCAAGCAATTGCGAAACTATTTGAACAGTTTCCCTCCATCCCCCCCCCCCAAGACCCATCACGCGCACTTCCTTCCAGCCTTACCCCTGAACACCAACGCAGAGCCCCATTGCCCGCATCAATCAATGGAGCAATGGGCAAAAATGGGCAAATGATAGCCCCCGAAAATCCAGACATGCTGAACCCCCATGCATCTCTCGGCAGTGACCCCGGGACCCCGATCAACTTCGACAGGTCAAAGCGCTTTTATAAAGCTATAAAATATACACAAACTAAGTCGGACCAAGCCCTTGCCCCTCACGCATTCGCACACGTAACCTTTTTAGCCCCGCCCCATCCCGTCCCACACGGCCCGGCGTGGCAGGCAGAAGGGTCGGGAATAGGGTGAAAATGGAGGCACGCTCTAGAGTCTGGGACTGTAGACTGTCAACGGCCTACTCGGGCAACCTTTTTAAACAACTCATATGCAGAGGGTTGCTCAACGAGTTCCCTGTGATGCACAGGCCCTCATAGATTGCGATGCTCGGGCAACCCTCGCTTTCCTAGCCCACAAGTTGTTGCCTCTTCGGCCCTGTGCTTTTTTTTTTTGGCCCGTGTCCTGCTTATGTTTGGTTTATGTTTTTTTTTTTTTTTTCTTTTGGGAAGCGACGATTCTCAGCTTTGGACTTTGGGCCTGGCCCTCGAAAGATTTATGTGCGTAAATTTCATGCTGACGGCATCAGGTGATTTAACACTTTAGATAGCATGGAACTTGGAACAGTTTATAGTCGGGAGTCGGGGAGTAGAGGCGTCCGTCCATCTGTCCATCCAATGGCCGGAGAAGAGCAAACAAATGTCGAGCATTTCGGGGGTGGTAAATGTTGTTTTTTTATTATTTTATTTTATTGCGCTTACATCTTTAAATAAGTTTCCTTCGGCTACGGCGGCTACACCTCTTCTGGGTGTCCTGTGTGTCCTTTGTTCGGGGAGATCTCTGCCCTTCGGAATTGATGTGTCTTTTGGGGTCATAAAAATTACAAAAAAAAATATATATATATATCTTTCGCCTTTTTGGCCTGATTGCTGTGTGCGATTGAGCATCGTTTCGTAGGTCCCTGTCCCCTGTTCCCTTTGGTCCTTTTTTCGCCCAGCTCTGCCCTGTGCGATTCCTTTCCTGTTTTTTGTTGGCTTGTTTGTTGTCCAGATAGGATATAAATTATATTGAGCGCTTTGAATTAGTTTTTTATGTGCCCGTGCCCGTGCCCGCCCCGTGCCTCACATGTAGTGAAAATGAAATTAGATACGTGTTCGGGTACGAGTTAATTTGCTGGCACAGATTTTCCCCACCCACCGGGGAAAAAGAAGTAAAGTTTGTCCTTGATTTTGTCTTCGATTGATAACTGTGCTTGGTGTGGGGAGGGGGGACAGGTTAGGAGCTCGTCCAGGGGATATTTAAAGAGTTTACTTTACTCGCACAATGCTATACAATTGCTAACTCCATTGGGGAAAGTTCGCCCTGCAATCGCTGCTTCTGCTGCAGCCAGCAACAACAATGGCCAGCAATTACCAAAATACAAAAAAAAAAAAAGAATAGGAGAATGGGGAAAAGGATGAGAAAAAAATGTTGGGGAAATTCTACTCCAACACTAAAAGGGCAAAGCGCGAAAAGGGAAACGCAAAAAAGCGAAAATAACATGGAATTGTTAAGGAACTGCAAACTGCAAATCCATTAAACCGCAACAAGAACAAGAACAAGATGATGAAGAAGAAGAAGGAGGACCTCAACGAGAACGAGTACCAGAACCAGGACACAGCAGAGCAGTACCGAATCAAAACCGAACAGAACTTCTATAGGTATTTCATTGAAATGGGAAATGACCTTATACAATTGACTGAAAATTGTTGGCTGAATTTCTGAGAAAGAGAGAGAGAGAGAGAGAGCACTGAACGTTCTGCCAGACACTTGCAAATGCGTTGATGGTGGATTAGCTGATGTTTTTTGATCCGCATTTTCGTGGAGATTTTTCACAGCGCCACAACTTCACAGACAAGTCGGGTAGCAAATAACACAGTGCTGTTTACCCACATCAATAATATTTTACCATTACTCATTGTAATTAGAGTTTAGTTCAATTATGTTGTGCCAATCAATGAAGAAATTAGTAGATTCAACAATTAATAAAATAAAATTAATAAATTAAAACATTACAAAATAAATGTTTTAAAAATTAATACAAAACTAAAATAATTTTTAAAAAATAACTAATTCAAATAATAACGAAGTTAATGAATTAAAACAATAAACTAAAATAATAACAAAATTGTAAGTATTAAAAAAAATAAATTAAACTAATTAAAAAGTAGTTATATTAAAAAATAATACAACAAATATTAAGTCATAAATAAAAAAAATTATATATAAATAAATACCAAATAATAAGAAACTAAAAAAAATAATAAAATATGTGCAAAAAAAAAAAATACTACAATAAGATATCAAAAAAATAATAATAAAACCAAAATAAAATACATATAAATACGAAAATAAAATTCCACTCCGTGGAAATGTTATATTAGGTTAAATACCAAAAACTTCTAAGTGTACTACCATAAAACCATATCGTATCAACCTATTTATAATTAAATTCAAGAACTATACGGACAGGCATAACAAATCCGACACAAATCGTGCGGACCAGCGAAATCTCGTCTCCACATTAGTTCTACGGTAGTGATCGGTCCTTCTTGTTGAGCCTTTAACGATGAGGTCGCATCTGCTGACTCTTGTAGGTAATCTCGCCAGATGAAAGTATAGTTCATGCAGAAATACCTTAATGTTCCCTGTAATTATTTCAAGTTCTGATTACCATTGATGGATATAATGGCAAAAACAGCTGTCTTGAATTGTGTATCGGTCGGAGGGATTTCGTACAGCCCTTTTGTGCATTAGATCCAAAACGAAAATGCTGGTTTACAATACCGTCAAATTGTACATACGATCTTGTAATGTGTTTGAGAAAGCAGGCGAAGTTACCACGTGAGTAATTTATCTGCCATGTTCCATTTTATACTAATTATTTGTCTATGTAATAGCTTTTAAAGCCCCGGATATTGTGGATGGTGAATGTCATAAAATTGGGAAAGAACCATGGTGTGAAACAATTGTCAAAAATCAAGGGACGCCACATCCTTCAATATCAGAAGACACAACAGAAAAAGCAACAACAGAAATGCCAACAACAGAAAAACCGACAACAGAAATGCCAACAACAGAAAAACCGACAACAGAAATGCCAACAACAGAAATGCCAACAACAGAAGAAGACACAACAGAAAAACTAACAGAAAAAACAATAACAGAAGAAGTCACAACAGAAGAAGACACGACAGAAAAACCAACAACAGCAAAAGCAACAACAGAAGCAGACACAACAAAAGAAGACATAACAGAAGAAGACACAACAGATAAAGAAAAAACAGAAGAAGACACAACAGAAGAAAACAGCAACAGAAGAAGAAACAACAGAAAAAACAACAGCAGAAGAAGAAACAACAGAAGAATACACAACAGAAGAATACATCAAAGAAGAATACACAACAGAAAATGCCACAACAGAAGAACACACAACAGAAAAAGAAACAACAGAAAAAGAAACAACAGAAGAAGACACAACAGAAGAAAACACAACAGAAAAAGAAACAACAGAAGAGGACACAACGGAAGAATACACAACAGAAGAAGACACAACAGAAGAAGACACAACAGAAGAAAAACACAACAGAAAATGCAACAACAGAAACAACAAAAAGACACAACAGAAGAAGAAGAAGAAGACACAACAGAAGAAGACACAACAGAAGAAATCACAACAGAAAAAGAAACAACAGAAGAAGACACAACAGAAGAAGGTACAACAGAAGAAGACACAACAGAAGAAAACACAACAGAAGAAGACACAACAGAAGAAGACACAACAGAAAATGCAACAACAGAAGAAGACACAACAGAAGAAGACACAACAGAAAAAGAAACAACAGAAGAGGACACAACAGAAGAAATACACAACAGAAGAAGACACAACAGAAGAAAACACAACAGAAAAAGAAACAACAGAAGAGGACACAACAGAAGAATACACAACAGAAGAAAACACAACAGAAGAAGACACAACAGAAGAAAACACAACAGAAGAAAACACAACAGAAAATGAAACAACAGAAGAGGACACAACAGAAGAATACACAACAGAAGAAATCACAACAGAAGAAATCACAACAGAAGAAATCACAACAGAAAAAGAAACAACAGAAGAGGACACAACGGAAGAGGACACAACGGAAGAATACACAACAGAAGAAGACACAACAGAAGAAGACACAACAGAAGAAGACACAACAGAAGAAGACACAACAGAAAGAACAACAGAAACAAAAAGAAGAAGACACAACAGAAGAAATCACAACAGAAGAAAACAACAACACAACAGAAGAAGACACAACAGAAGAAATCACAACAGAAAACACAACAGAAAAAACACAACAGAAGAAGAAAAACAACAGAAGAAGAAGACACAACAGAAGAAGACACAACAGAAGGAGACACAACAGAAAATGCAAAAACAGAAGAAGACACAACAGAAGAAGACACAACAGAAGAAAACACAACAGAAGAAGACACAACAGAAGGAGACACGACAGAAGAAGACACAACAGAAGAAGACACGACAGAAGAAGACACAACAGAAGAAGACACAACAGAAGAAGACACAAAAGAAGAAGACACAACAGAAAAAATCACAACAGAAGAGGACACAACGGAAGAAGACACAACAGAAGAAGTCACAACAGAAGAAGACACAACAGAAGAAGACACAACAGAAGAAGACACAACAGAAGAAGACACAACAGAAAAAAACACAACAGAAGAAGAAACAACAGAAAAAGACACAACAGAAGAAAACACAACAGAAAATGCAACAACAGAAGAAAACACAACAGAAAAAACACAACAACAGAAGAAAAACAACAGAAGAAAAAAAACAAACAGAAGAAACAGAAGAAGACAACAACAAAACAACAGAAGGAGACACGACAGAAGAAGACACAACAGACGAAGACACGATAGAAGGCACAACAGAAAAAGACAGAGAAGAAGAATACACAACAGAAGAAAACACAACAGAAGAAGACACAACTGGAGAAGATAGAACAGAAAAAGACATAACAGAAGAAGACAAAACAGAAGAAGACATAACAGAAGAAGACATAACAGAAGAAGACATAACAGAAGACGACATAACAGAAGAAGAAGGCACAACAGAAGAATACACTACAGAAGAAGACACAACAGAAGAATACACAACAGAAGATGACAGAACTGGAGAAGATAGAACAGAAAAAGACATAACAGAAGGAGACATAACAGAAGACGACACGATAGAAGGCACAACAGAAAAAGACAGAGAAGAAGAATACACAACAGAAGAAAATACAACAGACGAAGACTCACCAGAGAAACCAAAATCAGAGGAAGACACATCGATACAAGAATTCAAAGAGACACCCAAATCAGAAGAAGACACATCGTGGGAAGCACCTGACGGGGCACCTTTCTTCGAAGAACACATATCGAAGGAAGAACCTGCAGAGAAACTTAAATCAGAAGAGCACACATCGAAGGAAGAACCCAAAGAGACACACAGATCAGAAGAAGACACATCGAAAAAAGAACCAACAGAGAAACCAAAACCAGAAGAAGCCACATCGACAGAAAAACCAACAGAGAAACCCAAGTCTGAAAAAGACGCATGGACAGAAAAACCAATAGAAAAACCCACATCGGAAGAAGACGTATCGATAGAAGAACCAACTGAGAAACCAAAATCAGAGGAAGACACATCGACGGAAGAACCAACAAAGAAACCCAAGTCAAAGGAAGACATATCGACAGATGAACCAACAGAGAAACTAAAATCAGAGGAAGCCACATCGACAGAATAGCGAAAGAACAACAAACAGAGAAACAAAAACCAGAAGAAGCTACACACATCGACAGAAAACCAACAGAGAAACCTGAAGAAGACTCATCGACAGAAGAACCAACAGACAAACCCACATCGAAAGAAGACACATCGACAGAAGAACCAACTGAGAAACCCACATCGGAAGAAGGCACATCGATAGAAGAACTAACAGAGAAGCCCAAAGCAGAAGAAGATATAGCAGAAGAAGAATCAACAGAGAAACCAAAAACGGAAGAAGACACATCGGAGGAAGAACGAAGGAAGAACTAACAGAGAAACCCAGAGCACACATCGAAGAAGAAACCAAATTGCAGGTAGACAGAAAAGTAGAAGAACACATATCGAAAGAAGAACCTGCAGAGAAACTTAAATCAGAAGAGCACACATCGAAGGAAGAACCTGCAGAGAAACCTAAATCAGAAGAGCACACATCGAAGGAAGAACCCAAAGAGACACCCAAATCAGAAGAAAACAAATTGACAGAAGAACTTGGATTGGAAGAGCTAAATTATCGGAAGAATACATATCGAAAGAAGAACCTGCAGAGAAACTTAAATCAGAAGAGCACACATCGAAGGAAGAAGCCGAAGAGACACCCAAATCAGAAGAAAACACATTGCAGGTAGAACTTGGATTGGCAGCTAAATTAGGCGAATACATATCGAAGAAAGAGCCTGCAGAGAAACTGAAATCAGAAGAGCACACATCAAAGGAAGAACCCGAAGAGAAACCCAAATCAGAAGAAAAACAAATTGCAGGTAGAACTTGATTGGCAGCTAAATTAGGCGAATACATATCGAAGAAAGAGCCTGCAGAGAAACTTAAATCAGAAGAGCACACATCGAAGGAAGAACCCAAAGAGACAGAAGAGCACACATCGAAGGAAGAACCCAAAGAGACACCCAAATCAGAAGAAAACAAATTGCAGGTAGAACTTGGATTGGCAGCTAAATTAGGCGAATACATATCGAAGAAAGAGCCTGCAGAGAAACTTAAATCAGAAGAGCACACATCGAAGGAAGAACCCAAAGAGACACCCAAATCAGAAGAAAAAACAAATTGCAGGTAGAACTTGATTGGCAGCTAAATTAGGCGAATACATATCGAAGAAAGAGCCTGCAGAGAAACTTAAATCAGAAGAGCACACATCGAAGGAAGAACCCAAAGAGACACCCAAATCAGAAGAAAACAAATTGCAGGTAGAAAGCAGCTAAATTAGGCGAATACGATCGAAGAAAACCTGCAGAGAAACCTAAATCAGAAGAGCACACATCGAAGGAAGAACCCAAAGAGACACCCAAATCAGAAGAAAACAAATTGCAGGTAGAACTTGGATTGGCAGCTAAATTAGGCGAATACATATCGAAGAAAGAGCCTGCAGAGAAACTTAAATCAGAAGAGCACACATCGAAGGAAGAACCCGAAGAGACACCCAAATCAGAAGAAAACAAATTGCAGGTAGAACTTGGATTGGCAGCTAAATTAGGCGAATACATATCGAAGAAAGAGCCTGCAGAGAAACTTAAATCAGAAGAGCACACATCGAAGGAAGAACCCGAAGAGACACCTAAATCAGAAGAGCACACATCGAAGGAAGAACCCAAAGAGACACCCAAATCAGAAGAAAACAAATTGCAGGTAGAACTTGGATTGGCAGCTAAATTAGGCGAATACATATCGAAGAAAGAGCCTGCAGAGAAACTTAAATCAGAAGAGCACACATCGAAGGAAGAACCAAAAGGAACACCCAAATCAGAAGAAAACAAATTGCAGGTAGAACTTGGATTGGCAGCTAAATTAGGCGAATACATATCGAAGAAAGAGCCTGCAGAGAAACTTAAATCAGAAGAGCACACATCGAAGGAAGAACCCGAAGAGACACCCAAATCAGAAGAAAACACATTGCAGGTAGAACTTGATTGGCAGCTAAATTAGGCGAAGACATATCGAAGAAAGAGCCTGCAGAGAAACTTAAATCAGAAGAGCACACATCGAAGGAAGAACCTGCAGAGAAACCTAAATCAGAAGAGCACACATCGAAGGAAGAACCCAAAGAGACACCCAAATCAGAAGAAAACAAATTGCAGGTAGAACTTGGATTGGCAGCTAAATTAGGCGAATACATATCGAAGAAAGAGCCTGCAGAGAAACTTAAATCAGAAGAGCACACATCGAAGGAAGAACCCAAAGAGACACCCAAATCAGAAGAAAACAAATTGCAGGTAGAACTTGGATTGGCAGCTAAATTAGGCGAATACATATCGAAGAAAGAGCCTGCAGAGAAACTGAAATTAAATCAGAAGAGCACACATCGAAGGAAGAACCCAAAGAGACACCCAAATCAGAAGAAAACAAATTGCAGGTAGAACTTGATTGGCAGCTAAATTAGGCGAATACATATCGAAGAAAGAGCCTGCAGAGAAACTTAAATCAGAAGAACACACATGGAAGGAAACCTACACCAATCACAAAATCCCAAATCAGAAGAAGAAAATTCGAAAGATCAAGCTACAAACCCAGAAACCCATATCAGAAGAACACAAATCAAACGCAGATCAGACAGAGAAACTTAAATCAGATAAAAAAACATCGAATGAAGAACTAGGAGGGAAGCTTAAATTCGAAGAACACACATCGAAGGAAACCAACACCAACTACAGAATCGCAAATCAAAAGAAGAAAATTCGAAAGATCAATCTTCAGAGAAACCAAACTCAGAGCAAAACACATTGAAGGAAGAATAGACAGAGAAACTCAAATTAGAACAAGACACATCGACAGAAGAACCAACAGAGGCACCTAAACCAGTAGAACCCACTTCGATAAAAGAGCCAGCAGGGAAACCCAAATCTATAGAAGAAAAGTCTTAAGAAAAATCGGATGAAGGAACAGTAGAAAAATTTAAATTTGAAGATGATTGATCTTCAGAATAATCAGAATCAACAACAGAAAAGGCAAATTCTGAAGAAGTCAAAACAGATGAAAAACCGGAGGAATCGTCAATAGAAAAATTTAAATCTGAAGACGAAAATTCTACAGGATAATCGGAAAAATCATCAACAGAAACTATAACATAAATAGAAAGGAAGAAAAATGTAAAGAAGAAAAATCTAAAATACGCAAAGACTAAAGAAAAGAAACCAGACGCGGAAGCAGAGCATGCAGTAAAGGAGGAAGGAGAATCGACAGAAGAAGAGGAAAGAAGAAGTATGGTTTCTAGAAAATATCAGAATCAACAGAAAATCCAAGGAAAAATTGGATTAAACCCAAAAAAGAAGAACAGATGAAGCTAAAACAACGGCAAATAAAATCGAAGAAGCATTTTACAAAATATATATCAAAATACCTAATTTAAATCTAAAATAATTTAATTTAAAATATCTAATAGCATAAAGTATATATATTCTTGTCTGTCCACACACTGAATCAAGTTTGTTTCAACAAAGGTGGGAAATATGAGACATCCACCCAACCTATAATAATTATTATAGCCAGAAGGAACAAATGAAATTGCAGTGGCTACGCTATGACTTCCACGCGCTTACTTATTCTCTCTCTCACACACTCTTCCTCGTGCAGTGTGCGCCCTCTGGCGGAGGGGAGCGAGATAGCAACACACATCTTGATTGAACATCGGATATAAATGTAGAGACGCGGCCCTTGACGCGGCTGAGAACATTCCCGTTCGTTTATGGTAGATTTATAATATAAGTGGAAAACAACAAGATAATTTCCGTATCCAACTTTCCGTAACTGGAGAAATCCCATTATATACCAGTCTCATGTGCTAGCTCTTTGAATCAACATGAAGTCAATTATCGTTCTTCTCTTAGGTGATCTTTATTATTTTGTACAGCTGTTATTCAATTTACTATAACAAACATCCCGAATCAGCTCCTGTGAGTCTTGCTATAAAGTCAAAAGGTTGCCCATACCCGTATTGTCCTTTATCATTCGATGGAACCACCTGTGCCTATGATAAAGTTTGCGGATTTGAGGCAGAAAACGAATGCCAGCTGAGAGTGGAGATTTGTTTGCGTGATTTAAACAACAAACCGCGTGAGTTTTTACTTTTAATCTTGTATGCCCTATAATACTTAATTCGACTTTCAATAGGTTTTATCAAAACCGTTTCCGGATACTGTGTGGATGAAAGCAAGAGACGGTGTACCCCTATGGTAGAACAAAAAATAACAGATGTAGATTTTATATAACCGGAATCGATTGATTCCACATGGAGGTATTTTCCATCACTCCTCTGGACAATTAGAATGAGTTTTCATATGATAAATATTACTACAAAAATTCCTCCAAAGTATAACTTCTATCCGCACATATTTTATGTCTTAATAATGTAGAATTTTGTTCCTTTGAATCGAATATGCAATGAAAATGCAATAATCTGTCTTCTCCGCCATGGCAGCTGCTTAATGTCCGATTGCTCTACAGTTTGACCAATGCAAACCACAAGAATAGAGGATGCCCAAACCACAGAAGAGCGAACGGGACCCCAACAACCGAACACATCCGAACCGAAGCAACCGACTATGAAAAATTTAAACTTTGCATCCAGGCCATTTATTCATCCTCTGCTTGGCATCTGCCATCATATCTTAGCATGCGGTTCCGCCCCACATTTTCCCTTCGGTCTCTTCTCGGGGCCGTCTCTCTATCTTCATCTCTGGCCATATCTTTGGCCGTCTCTGTCTGACACTGACAAGTGCTGCCTCCTCTGAAGATGGGTCGGAGCGACGGGGGCAGCACCTTAAAAATTAATTGAAACATCACTACCGGCTAATATTGTATATTAAAAACAGCAGCAAAGACAGGACAGCACTCAGAGAGGGAGCAGGACCTGGGACCTGAAACCAGAACCGAAATGGCCCCCGCCCCTACAACAAGATGAGGCTTATAAAAGTTTTGGGGTTAGCTGAAGAAAACTTGCAAATTGCCGGAGTGCGTGGCCATTTATCAGTCTTAGTTTTTTGCGGGGAGGGGTGAGAGTGGGCCAGCAAAAGCCCCAGAATCAGGACTACTACGAGTAGAAGAATGTTGAACAATAAATTCGAACAACATTTTTGGTTGCTCCTTGGGAGTTTATTAGCTAGCAGCCGGTATTTTGTGGTCAAAGGGCAACCTGAACTTGAATCAACCCTCCTATCTTTCAAACAGGCCCTACCATCCATCCCACTCCATCCCATTCCATTCATAGAGCGAACCCACCCACACCCACGCTCCATACACCCCACTCATTCATTCATCTTCATCGTCATCAAATCACTGTCCAGTTTCGAATTTCTCGAAACTCTCAGCGGACAGCATTGCCAGCCTCGAAATTAATGGGCGCGCATGTGCAGACTCTCTTCGTGGGGTGCTCTCCGGCGCTCATGAGCCGATTGGGCCTTCGGCTTTCGTCTGTTGCGCCTAGGACAACAAATTTCTTATTGAATGCTGCCTTTGTGCTTTCGTGTGATCTAAAAAACGAAGCTCTGGTCGAAGGTCGTCATCGCCGTCGCCGCCGCCGTCGTAGCAAGTCGTCGTGTTCTTTGGGTCGGTCTGGTGTCGTTGTCGTGCCATAAAATCCGCATAATGTTGCACGGATGTGTCAGTGCACGTTTGTTATTTGGCGCGTGAGCACCGCTTTTGGGGTTGCACCGTGAGGCCTGAGACGTGTGGAGATACGACGGGATAGCGGAGATCTCTCTAGTGCTGATGTTATGAGAAATTCGTACTTAAGCGATGGCGATGGCGATGGAACGTGAACGTGTAACGCTAAACAGCAAGGTTAAGTTTTTGAAAAAAAGATAAGGAAATAATTCACATAATAAAAGGAAAAGCGTAAATCCAACGCCAATCACATTGTGATTATTGTAGTGAAGTGAAGTGCTAATCAAACTTGAGCCAAAGGAAGAAATAGCTAAGCTAAGCCAAGGAAAAGCAAAGAAAAGCCAAGGAAAAGCTGAGTAAAAGGAAAACAAATCTTGGGCACATGCAACAACTGGATACGGATACGCCACTGAAGCTTTAAACAGCGCCTCACCACCACCACCACCCCCCCGCTTCAAGTCAAGTACGTAACAGATTGATGACGCTGCCCCCTCTGACCCCAGTGGCATTCTATCTCGAATCCAAACCAAAGCCCCCATCCTTTGGCCACTTGACTAAAAGTTCAATTTCCTGCAAGATGCTTTAATTGAAGCGCACAGTAAACAGAAAAAGGCAAAAGAACCAGAACCAAAGCCATAGCCAGAGCCACAGCCGGAGTCCAAAGAGGATATACACTCGTATGGATGGGTGTCTCTGTAGCTCTTTGGGTGTCTCTCTCTCTCTCGCTCTGGTCAGTCATTAGTCATTTGCTCATTTCCGCAAAACGCAACCAGCCCGGATGTGCAGCACTTGTCAGCCAATAAACAAAAGCCAGGGACGCAGGGACAGTGTGAGCAGGCACTTGGGTACCATATATGCAGAAAGGGGTGGGGTTGGGGTCGCACTCTCATACACACAGAAGAAGGAATTAAATGTTCATCTGGTGGCAAACACATCAGCGTCAATCAGTAATGGTGATGGACTGACTGTCTACGGGTTCGATGATGGCCACCTCCTGCTGTTTTGCGGTAATGTCCATTGAGTTTCGGATCGCTATCGGCAGCCAGAGCCCGGTAATGTCTGTGGGCATTTACCGGAGCCCACCTCGATGTCGGGAATGTCAATTTCCATGGCATGGTCATTGGGTTGTTCCAAAATTAAGGGTACTTTTCAATTGGAAACGACGTGGTTGTACAATTAATTTATATTTTAATCCTAATCATATTATGAAATACCATAATTTTTTGGATCTTTTATGGGATTTAGCTGATTTTTTGTTTAGCTGAAATCCGTTTTAAACATCGTTCCACCTTTACGAAACCACTGTGAATACCAATCAATCCTGTTGCTGAACGTGGTTTGCAGAATAGTCAGAATATCATTCCAGCGGTAACTTTCTGTATTTAGAACATTCCTTCTTTATTTGTCATAGTTTTGGGAATGACACAGATGGAATTTGGTTTGGTAGAATGGAAATCCACGATGTACGAGCATCAAGCTGTGAGAGTTATGAGGAAATATTTGCCCATGAATGTGTTGAGAAATAAAATTTAAAAAGTTTCGAATGTGAAATATTTTTAGGTGTGGAATTTAATACGTTGAATAATTTTTTCGTGTGAATATTTTTACGGGAAAGGTATTTATAAATTAAATAAAATAAAATATTGCCCAGCGGTTCAATGCCTGAATTCTTACTAATGTTGTCTTCTTAACTGTGTGACATTTTCCCTTATGTGCGTCCTAACACTCTAAGCGTCAACGATGTTTTCTTACATGGCATTTAATTACCTGTCGCCTATCATTATCGATATTAGATAATGGCTTATTGTGTGTGTGTTATAAGTGATAAGATTAACTATTTGTAATTTATACTCACATATTCTTAACTATCAGTTATTAAATCAAGCGTACACTTGTACGTATGTACGTTTAAAGTTTAAACAGCACAGGACCAGCACAAGGATTAAGATAGCTCTCTCTAAGCTTTCACTTCGTAAGAAGCTTTCCGACTTTGCTTTAAAAGGGGTTTAGGAAGTGTCGTAAGATATTTTCCTCAGAGAGGATTACCGTTGCATTGTACAAGGGAGGCAGAAATCTTAAAAGCACTTGGGGGCAACATTTAAGGAGTATTCCTGAATACTCTGTGCTTATCGGTTGGAATCAGATATCGATAATCTCCGACGCTGCCCTGGTCTACCTATCGTTTGACTATCGCGGAAGACTGCCGTAACTAGCATTCCATCGATCTCTGGCTGGACTGGCCATCATCCATACTTTCATGCATGGTCTTTAAGATGCTTTCAGGAGAAAGTAGCACAAATGCTTAGAATCATCCATGGGATGAGTGTGTACAGTGTCGAGTGCGGTGGGGGCATTGCATATGTGTCATACATTCAGGTTCTTCGGACAACAATAACCAAGACGGACAACAACAGGGCGCATCATTCATAAAGAGCAAAAAAACACACCAGAGCGTAGGTGCAAAGAAACAAACAGCAGCAACAATGAGTGGAATGGGGGAGGGGGCGGTTGGAGTAGTACGAATAAGTATACGAATACGAGTATGAGTATGAGTATGAGTACTCGTAGGACCCAAGCTAACCCAGTTTTATTTTTTTGCGACGCTGCTGCTTCACGGCTCAGTTTTGTTTTGGGCTTCTCTATTTTTTCCTTCTGCTGTTGCTGCTGCTTCTGCTTCTGCTTCTGCCTGTTATATTTCTTTTTATGGCTTTTACGGACTGCCCGCAAAACGACGACGACGACGACGACGACGAACCTCAGTGACAGAGCAGCCAAAGAAGAACAACAAAACTTTCAACCAAAAACCAGCCAGAACCTACCTAGCTCCCCAACAGAACCCCAGCGCCCATCTCCTTTGATGAAACTTGTTTTGTAATTGTTGTTTTTTGGGGGATTTCTTTGGATTTCTTCCTCGCCCCGCCTTCGCCTCCCATATTTTTTGTTGTTTTCGGCTGGTGGGGTGGGGCTTCTTTTTGCCTTCTGCGGAGGCCATTGTCACGTAAATCTGTGACAGAAATTAGCCTCGTTGACAAAAATATGCCTGCTTACACATTATTTGTAGCAACAAATAGACGGGCAACAGTTAATGGCGTGGAGAGTGTTGTCGTTGTCGACGTCGTCCTATAGGCAGGATCTGGGATGGGGTTTGGGATTGGGGCTGGGGTTCGGTGGCAGTTCTTGAGAAATTTGCATGGGAACTGCGCCAGTTGTTGGTGTTGCTGTTGATGTTGTTGTTGGTCTTCTGGTTACATTCCCTTTGGTAGTTTCTGTGGTGCTGTCGACCCTGGCTTTGCCTTTACGTTTTGTTTTATTGATCTGTTTATGCTACCAGCTCTTCAGCACCCATCTCTCAGGCCCCCTCGTCATGGATAGACAAACAACCAAAAGTTTTATTTGTGGACTAATAAAAATGCAAAAAAAAAAAAATTTGAGCGAGCGGACCTCGAAAATGTTTTCCTTTACGGACGGGATGTGGGTGCACGGTATTCGGTATTCGGAGGTTAATGACCAGACAGGCGTGAAAGTAATCATAAACAGGGTCCACTCGGGTGTCCTGTCGGAGTTAATTTACCTTGACCTGGGTCCTTCGAAAGCCGCCTCTATCATCAGAAGGTCTCTGAGACCCCCGGCTCTATCATGGGAGGGTCCTGTCTACCCGCTCTATCATCGGGTGGTTTATAATCAACTTTACAGAAGGCAATATTTCATGTTTTTCGATTCCTTTGTAGCCTTCTGGCCTAAACCTTTTGGCCCTTTGCTCATGTCAGGCACTCGTCCTGCGGCATTTGCCTGGGCGTTAGTTTTCTTTAGAAACATAAATTATGATGTGCCTAATAAATCAAATGTTTTTATTAAATAATTGGTTAAAGTGTGGAAGTTGTTTTTTGGGTTTTTATGAAAATATAAAACAAAACGTAGCCAAAAGGTTTACGAAGTCGATTATTTCGAATATAATAAAAATATCAGAAATTTCTTTAACAGTCTAAATGGCATTCAATTTTTTAAACACTCCAATTAATTTATATAATGAAGGGAAAGGCATTAATGGCTCCAAAAAAGAGGAAAATACAAAAATGATGGTATTGAAATACTAAATAAATAATTATGTTGTATGGATTTTGTGCATATTCTTCTTCCATAATACCAGAAATTATAAAACCCATTAATGGTCACGAAAATAAATGGAAATCAGCAAAGTAAACCCCGACCTACCATAAGCTTAAAGGTCAGGTCTTTGGGTGAACATGAAAATCAGTGACAATTTCCCAATCAATCCGTTGCCTTAATTACCAGGACCTAACCTCAGACTAGCCTTGGACCTGCCCACAAAGTCACAGTTAATCTATCATGTTATTGGGGTTTACTGATTAGCACGAGAACTTTGCCTCATGTAACGCAACAAAATGATTGATGTCCACTACAAAATTGTAACGGTACTTCGTACTTGGTGCCACACCCACCCACATTCCACATTCCACCAACGGCAGAGTCCTTTGCCGTTAAACACGCTAGAAAACCGTTTAGGGTCTAAAGCCCTAAAACCCTGTATCTATTCTGCATCGGAAACACCACAGCCTTTGCTTTTCCACTGTTTATCGAGGCATTCAGTTTTATGTCGCAGCAACTGATTGATTTTTAATTAAACGTCCAGCCAATCCACTGATTGATGCTAATCATACGTTCCATGCCAGCCACGCCCCCTCCGGGTGGCTAAACGGTTGAGCAGACATTTTCCACTTTAATTCAAACCCCAAATATGTGACGGAAATTAGATCTTTATTATGAGGCGTAGGCGTTGCCCCCGCGCCAAAACCAATTTCAATGGAATTTACAATAAAGCAAGAAAGAAGGCAGGACAAAAACGAATCGAATATTATCCAGAGATAGTGCCAAAGATCCGTTTACGTGACTCGGAAATGCAAATAAAATACAGGAGTGGAAAACCCCACGCTTTCAGGTTTTTTATTGAATTCCATGTGAAGGAGGAGTCTCGTGTGCGAAGGAAATGCGAGGGCAGACCGACATAAATAAACCTCAACTAAGTCGTGTGTTTTGACATAGATTTAAATTGACATGGTTGTGTAAACAGGGGGGGAGACACAGACACAGCCATAGACATAGGCGTAGAACCCAGAAAGCGAAACAGAAACAGAGACCAGACCGACGCAGACATTCCTCATTGAAAGACCCACAAGAAAATTCTCTGGCATTCAGAGCATTCAGACCTCAAACCAAACCCGACTTTTCCCCCCTTCCCCCCAACCAAACATTGGCCTAATGGCCGATACCAGGCGGCAGAAAAATGCTACGAGTAGGGGCGAAAAAAAATAAAATAAAAATGCAAAATAGTTTGTTATTTAACATATTTTGACGGGTATCACCGGTTGGGGCTGCTGGTGCTATTGCTGCTGCTTTTGGATCGTAAATGTAAATTGCCCGACAGATATTGGGCGAGATGATGACAGGAGACAGGAGACAGGACAAAGGAGAGCCTAGGACCTAGGCAACAAATTCCAACAAACCCTTTTTGACAATTTCGATGGCTTGTTGGTTTCCTTCTTGGGCTTGCCAAAAAAAACGTTGCGAGTTTTCGCCACGCAAATAGCTGGAAAAGTATTCCCCGATTATGTTTCTCTAACTGGGCACACACGCAGTCAGCAAATTGAAAGGCAAACACACACACACACACGCACACACACACGGGCACGCACTCCGCAAACCAACAAAAAGAAGATGGCCAAAAAAGATGAAC
Organism: Drosophila lowei; assembly: GCA_008121275.1. NCBI lineage: Eukaryota > Metazoa > Arthropoda > Insecta > Diptera > Drosophilidae > Drosophila > Drosophila lowei. Next base: position 12,465,242 of record CM017779.1, on the reverse strand, counting down.
AGGCCAAAACGATTTGAGAAGGATACCACTACCCAAAAAAAAAGGGAAAAAAGCTAAATAGAGGAGCTGGAAACGAAACGCTGTCGTTGCTTTCTATGAATGTCAATTGGTTGGCGGAATGGAAAGCGGGAATAGAGTGGCGGACGGAATCGGAATCGGAGTCGGAGTCGGGGCTAAGGGATGCAGGAGGGCCAATTTAAAAGGGCTTACTTTTTAATGAAGCGAGCTAAGGAGGAAACACGATCCACAGAGATGGAGAGGAGACGAAAGGAGTGGGGCCCTGGCGGTGTTTCGACACAATGGTGAAACGGAGTATGGCAAATGGATGAGCAGACTCGTACGTACATGTGTACACATGTACATGTGTATGTGCGATATGTGGAAAGGACTAAGTGAGTGTCTGCCTGTCTATCTATCTATCTATCTATCTGTATGGTATGTCTGTGTCCTCAAGGAAACCGACAACTTATTGACAGTGCAGTGAATGGGGCAACATGAATTGAAATGTTAGACGAGATGCAATTAGATAGAGAATAAGTGGAAGATGACACAATACGATATTATGGCATTGTTATGCATCGGCTGAATGATGAAATATGAAATGGTAGAACAGAAAACCGAGTATTGATTTAAATGGCAAGCATAGAACTGATATAAAAGAGTGAAATAATGCAGATTTGCACTATGACAATGGAGAAAGGATTGAATTGATTTGAAGGGATTGTAAGAGATTTTAGAGCTGGTTTAGGTACTGAATCTTTCTTAAGAGAAGTCGAAGAGAGACAAGGAAATCTATCCTAACCAAAACTTAACTCTATTTGTTATTTTCCCCAAACAAAAATTACCAATTAATACTACATATAGTAATGCAACAGAATAAATAAATTAGCAGAAAAAATAATATATAATAGAAAATAATATTCCTCCTTGAAGAACATATTTCCCATATCATGAAAGGTATTGATTCATACCTTAAGAATATTTTTTAATTTTGGTAATACACCACTTGGTTCAAAAGATATTGAATTTAATAATTTAATTTTAAATTTTTAAAATAAAACTTACGAAATAACTCTTTATAAGTCTTCTTATTGAAGAATTAAAAAAAAATCTTATTTCGTAACTATTAAATAAATCTTTATATATAATTTTTTTTTTTTTTTTTTTTTTAAATATAAAGAAATGTTTTATATCATAAATTTTAAATAAAAATGTTGGAAAATTTTTTAGATTGCAATTTTAATTTTAAAACTTATAAACGTTACAGTAGCTTGCTTTACGCAATTTACTAATACATAGTTTTCTTATTATTATGGCTTATTTGTGTTTCTTCTTCTCCACCAATCAAAATTGATTGACCAATTGCTAATGCAAGCTAAAACCATTTTGGGGCAGCAATTGCCTGTTAGAAATAATCTTCACAATTAATTACCAGCTATCATTTATCGTTTTGATTTAATGTTTTCCGATTTTCTCTCTTGGCTTTGCATACGCTCTGGTGCTGCTGCTGTTGCTGGCATTTTTATTGGTGCTCGTATTTGCCGCATGTGGCAATAGCCACAATCTGACATATTGGAATGTCGAACTAATGAGGTTTCCAAACCAAAACGTACTTACCCCCAATGGTCCCTCCGCACCCCACCAGTGTGTGGAACATATCTGCATTCGTTCGTTCACAAAGGGATAGAGAGACAGCAGGAAAGAGTATGCGAAACCAAATCAAATCACATAACATGTCAGCTATGTTGGTCGCTTCTACCATTAGCTCTGTCCCTATCCCACGTATGTACCTATATCAAAAACCGAACAGAGCCCAGACCCAAGCCCAAACCAAACCAAACCGAACCGAGGAGAAACCCCCACTGAACAAAACCAAACCGAGTGAAACCAACTAAAACAATTCCCTTAGCTATGCTAATGACGCGCAGTTTCCTCCTATTGTATGCTACCTTTTGCACTATTTTAGCCTCCCCCCTTTCCCTGTCCCTCAGCTGTCACCTGTCCCGCATAGGTGCCATAGGTAACCGCCCATCAACCCAGCCCACCCAACCGATTTCCACCTCCTTGCCATTGCCATTGCATTCTCTTTTCCGCTTTTCTGCTTTTCCGCTATGCATGCGACGAGGTTAAATATATGTTCTGTTGTGGAGCCTATGCTAATGTGTGGAAGGAGTACGAAGTAAGTACATACAAGGAAGTGAAGGAAATGGAATACTAAAGATCTGTTTAAAGTTTACCCTTTATGAAAGAAACTCAATTTTGTATGAGTAATATTTAGCTTTCGGTTATGTTTGGCAGGGAAAAATGTTAGAAATTGTTATTGATTGTGGGGACTACTAGATTTGTATGGGATAATCCTTATAGACACTCGTTAGAAATAGTTTAATTATAATTATAATGATTTTGACTTCGTTAGTCGATGGTATAGTATCTTCCCTGGATAGATAGCCAAATAAAATATCTTCAAGAAATTACAGGAGCTGCCTTTGGTCATTCAAAAAAGTTTGCACATCTACCTTTAAAGAAAGTAAAATATCTGATGTACTGCAGGATAATCTTCTGCTAAAAATAGTGCGCTTATGGGTGCTTATCTTTTTCTTAAATTCAATATCAATATCTCCTTGCAATAGAAGATTATTTTCAGTTACAATACAAGAGATTTCCAGTCCCCATAACTTCTACTTATGTACACACTTTATCATGCATTCTTGTGAGATTTGAGCATCTAAAGGGCATGTAATCTTCGATATGTCAAATATTATTGCCAAGATATTTTTTGCACTTGTATTTGCACGGATATATGCATATAGATTCCTATTCGCTGTTTGTGAGTTGTTGTCGACATCGTCGTTTGGTTTGGTTTTCGATGGTTTTGGATTGTCCTCCTCTATTCTCATTCCCATTCCCATTCCCATATTCTTTATCTGGTTCTGGTTCTGGCTCTGGTTGTCGTCGTCCAATATGTGTCAAATGCAAATTTAAATCTTATTGAAAAAGGGGATTATGTGACAGCAGCAGACGCTGCTCCAAAAAGGGTGGTTAGGAATGGCATCAAAAGATGGAAAGGTATTGTAAAGAAGAGAGAGAGAGAGAGAACGGGAGAAATGGTATGGTTCTTCGGTTCTTCCTACCCATCTTTTTCATTCAGATTGTGGGTTCTGCTGCTGTTGCTGCTGCTGCAACTAAAAATGTCACTCTTCCGGCTGTAATCGAAGGCAGGAGGAGTGATTGACTGACTGAAAGAGAGAGAGAGAGAGAACGAGAGAGGAGAGGTTGACTGACTAAAATAGAGAGAGGCTAAAACACGGTTAACTTTTGAAGGTTGAAGTAGAACCAGAACCGTTTCTCATTTGCATCTTTTGCTGTCTGCCATTTTTAAATGGTTTTTCTTTCTTTCTAGGTTTTTTCTCCTTTTTTTCATTCAAATTCTCTTGGTTTTTGCGGTTTTTCTGTCATTGCATTCATATCATCATTTTGGCATCATCTCCGCTTAAGAGTTGGGAATATAATAGAAATTCTACTGCAGTCCATGCCACACACTTCGTTACACGATAGTACTATCCCCATTCCTCAATGCCTCCTTTCGATGCCAGTAGTCTAATCCCACATCAACATGCACACACACACACACACAGACACATCCGTATATATAAATATATAACCAATACAATGACATGACCATACAATATTTCTTCTCCACAAAATGTTTTATGCTTGGATGCTACCTCGCTCTGTCATGTCTTTTGTGTGTGTTGGGGATATTCAATATTTTCCAGGCATTGAAAATGTTCTGTAGATGTGGGGAATGGTTGAGGATGGAAAGGGGGTGTAATCGATCAGAGGATGTCTTGTATATATTTCAAAGCTTTTGTTATCAATATGTCGCCTGCTTATTGAAAATAATACAATATTCGTGTGGGGATAAAAGTGGATGGGATGGGTGGTATGGGTATTTGGATGTACGTTTTATATGGTTTTGTCTGTGTCCTCCTCCATTGAAGTATCCCACAAGATATTCTTTATCTGGTTCTGGTTCTGGTTCTGCGTCTGGTTGTCGTCGTCCAATATGTGACAAATTTAAATCTTATTGGGAAAAGGGGATTATGTGACAGCAGCAGACTGTAATTCCAAAAAGGATGGTTTGGAATGGCATCAAAAGATGGAAAGGTATTGATTAAACCAAAAGAAAACGAGAGAGAGTTGGGAGAAATGGTATGGTTCTTCGGTTCTTCCTACCCATCATTTTCATTCAGATTGTGGGTTCTGCTGCTGTTGCTGCTGCTGCAACTAAAAATGTCACTCTTCCGGCTGTAATCGAAGGCAGGAGGACGTGATTGACTGACTGAAAGAGAGAGAGAGAGAGAGAGCGAGAGAGGAGAGGTTGAATGATAAAAATGAGAGAGGCTCGGCAAAAACACGGTTATCTTCAAAAGGTTGTTAGAACCAGAAGATTTTCTCATTTGTGGGGGCTTTTGCTGTCTGCCATTTTTAAATGGTTTTTGTAACTTTGAGGCTTTTTTCTGAGTTTTTCATTCAAAAATTCTTGGTTTTAGCGGTTTTTCTGTCATTGCATTCATATCATCATTTTGGCATCATTTCCGCTTAAGAGTTGGGAATATAATAGAAATTTTGCAGTCCATGCCACACCACAGGTCACGACACACACACAGTGTGGATCCCCCATTCCTCAATGCCTCCTTTCGATGCCAGTAGTCTAATGGAATCAACATATTTACACACACACAACACAGGCACATCCGTATATATAAATATATAACAGGGCAAGAAAACATGACCAACAATATTTTCTTCAAAATGTTTTAATAATGATGCGATCCAATTCAGATTCTGCAGTGTTGGGGATATTCAATTTATTTTCCAGGCATTGAAAAATGTTCTGTAGATGTGGGGGGAATGGTTAGGGGATTCCCCACGATCAGAGGAACGCTTGTATATATTTCAAAGCTTTTGTTTTAATGTCGCCTTGTGGATTGAAAATAATACAATTATTCGTGTGGGGGGAGTGGGCGGGGCGAAGTTTGGATGGGATGGGTGGTATGGGTGGATTACAAATGTCGTAATATATAGTTTCTGTCTAGGGTGCCTTAGGGACGGACGGACGGACGGACAAGATACAGACATGGCTCAATCGACTCTGTTATGTGACCTGTCGGTCGGTGAAGAATATATTGGGCGCACTTTTGGGACACTGATTGTGTCATCATCATCATTTGAACTGTAATTCCTAGTGATTCTTTTCCAAAATACGAAACATAAACCTTTTGATTAAACCAAAACCAAAAAAGGTGTATTATATTATCCATATCTAAAGGCAATATTTATACAAATCGATGCATATGGTGTGTATGTTTCTAAAGTATTTTTGTTTAAAGATAAACATATTGAGTGGATGATTGTTTGTTTGTTTGTTGGTTGATTGTTTGTTAGGCTTGTGGGTTGTTGTGTGTGCCGATTGCGCCTTTTGTTGTTATGAACCAATTTCAATAATGACCCAGCGATGTCATTAAATATGCATACCACAAATGCCACTACACTACACACACTACACACTTTCTTCCGTATTGGGGAAGGTAGAGACATCGACATCTCTTTTCTGGAGGACTGGCAAATGCCCCTCACGTAGTCACATAAATTCCTAAATTCAAGCTCTCTCTTTTCTTACATTAAACATTCCTTGCCATTCAATTCAATGCGATTCGATTCGATTCGGTAAGGGAATTTATGTACAAAGGGAGTCATCGTCTCGGTCTTGGTCCTGGTCCTGGTCGTGGTCCTGGTTCTGTTCCTTCTCCTAATTGAAACAAGCCCTGTAAATGCATTAAATCCCCCCCAAAATACTACCAAAATAATGAAGCTGATTAATTCAATCAGTTCTAATGTGGCACGCCCCCCTTTTGTAGGTATTCCTCCCATCCTCCTCCTGTGGCATTGTGTATAGGAGTTCTGTTTGTGGTTTGTCTCTCACCATGTTAAGTAGTTTAACACGCTAATGTGATTGAGGCCCCAATGCCAAGGGCCATGCCCATCGAGGCCTCCTCCATCTGGTGATAGATCAATGAATTAAACGTGGCAAGAACGGAGGTAATGCTTGATGTATATGGATGGAGTCGGGCTATGGAAAAGTCTTCTAAGACTGGTAATCATAATGATGACTTTATCAATTCATTGAAGGAGAGAATCGGCAGAAAAGCAGACTTCTTGGGGCTTAATGGCATGCCCCATTCTTCCCGCTGATATTCCTTAAAACAGATCGGTTTTTGCTTCATGAAATATTGTATATTTGATGTTTACACAATTTTTTTCCGCTGTGAGCCAAACTGACTTTTTTGATAGATTCAGGGCTTTAAAAATGTTTCATAATATTTTTTTTTTTATAGTTGAATTTTTTTAAAGATTTTTGTAAATCAGGTATTTTTTTGCTGTTTTTTTTAGAGGTAGTCCCATCTTTTTTCACATAACTTAGGTATCTGACATCTGGATGAATTGAACTTTGCAATTCTGAAAAGCTGACTAATGCAGCTATAAATCGGAAACAAACACTTTGTAGCTTAAGCTTACCGTCTGCAAAATATTAAGCTTTCAAATTCAAAATTGACAATTTTTTGGTGTATATTTTTTGAAATTTTGACTTTGAAAACTCGGAAAGGCTCGAAATAGATTTATTCCTTGGGGGTTTGTATCTTTGTTGTACAGGTATATTAATTGGGCGTCGTTTAAGGTATCTAAGGTAAAAATCTATGGATAAACGTTTAAGGTGCAATCGTTTGTCCAAACCTTCAAATGCCCATATTTCACAGCGGAAATGTGGTGTTGCATAGTGTTATTTATTATACTATAACATATATTATACCATACTCTATATTATACTAAAATTTATAATTGCCAAGCACTGCCAACAGATATTAGACAAATTTTAAGAACTTAAGAACTTTAAGTACATCAATATGTGGACAAATGCCATTAGGTTGGAAACTACCTACTGCAAGGTAGGAAGTAGGTTTTCGTAGGCCTCACGCATACGAATCCACAGCTCGTTGGCCTTGGTCTTGTCGTCCGGGTTTATGTGCTTGTCAGGATGATGTATTTTTGCAAACTTCCGAAAGGCTTCTATCGCCCCCTGCTTCGTGGCTAGATTGTCAAGGCCAAGAAGTTGGTAGTATTTGTACAACTTCGCCTTGGGATTCATGCCCAAAATGTACATCAATGTGTTCGATAATCCATGCCGTTGGAGGAACCTACGGATGTTGGCTCCACGCAGCCGGTTGATGAGATCAACCATTGTGCCATTGTCCGTCATGAGGGGGTACCACGATTGAGCAAGGCAGATCCCAAGGACTACTATCAGGATAACACGGTGGCGTATGGTCGGCTCTTGACGGGGTACTGGACGGCGGCGCCATTTCTTGGCGAACCGATTGAAAGCAAGGGCCGACATCGAAACCATCAGAATCAAGGCACAGAACGCATCCTGGATAAAATACCCCAGAAAATAGGCCACATAGGCGCCGCAAAGGCAGTGCCATGTACAGCCCCTCTGGCGTCCAATGTTACCCACCATCCGAATGCCCAGGGACACAGCGTATGGCATGCCCCAGCGCAGATAGTAGTAATGTTCATCTGGCAGGTAGTTCGCTATAGTCCAATCAAAAAACAATCCAAACAAACAGCCCATTAGAATTTGTCCCACGAAACGCCGCAGATTGACGGGAGGCGACGGGTTGGCCTTTCGTTTAGCATGATAGGCCCGGCTGTAACGCCCGTGAACGGCATCATTGACATCCTCCAAGTACTCGGACAAGAGGATCAGATCCGCAATCAAACCAAGGCAAAGAAACCCGCCTGGTGTGGCCGGATGCAGCAGAATAAACAGCCGGAGCGCGGCTTGATATTCGCGTCCCAGATACAGATGATGCCAGGCAAAGAGTCCACCAAACAGCCAGCGAGTGAAAACGCCTTCAAGCGATTTGTCCGACAATTGAGACTTATTCTTAGATTCAGAAACATGACTATATTCCTTATTGTCGCTCATCAGAGGAGCGACAATGGGGGCATGGACGGGTGGCTTCTTAGGGGAATTCCCATTCTGAAATACGTTCTCCCGCTCAGAACATCCATTGAAAGATTCAGTAGCATATTTCTTTTTGTAGGATTGGTTATTTTCGGTGTTTTCCATTCCAGGGAATATTTGCAGAGACAATCCAGAACACAGCTGCGTTCAGTTGAATACTTTTTCTAGATCTTTACTTGTTTGAAGTTTCGTACTGTTTGATCTGAGATCTGAGAATACTACGTGGGAGGAACAGCAGTCTAGATCGGATTGTATTTTTGTTGTATAGGTATACAAATACAAAATTGTCGTATTCTTTCCCAGCTCGTCAAGGTCCGATATTATAGGAATCTGGATACAAAATTTGGTTGCTCTAGCTCTTGTAGTCTCTGAGATCTAGGCGCTAATGTTTTGCGCTATGCAAAGCCGGCTATGATATGTGTGTGTTAGAGAGAGACAGGGCGAGAAAAAATGAAATTGTTTTCTTCATTCTGGCTATAATAATGATACGATCCAACTGAGATTCTGCAGTCTAGAAGATAAATTCATTTTCTACGATTCTGCGTTTTTAATTTTCTCGTATCTTTAAAATTGTGGATGCCACAGATTTTCGTCCTTTGTGGGGGCGGAAGTGGGCGGGGCGAAGTTTTGAAATACACTTGTAACAGTGACATATCACAGAAGTCTGGATACAAAATGTCGTTGCTCTAGCTCTTATAGTCTTTGAGCACTAGGCGCTAATAGGGACGGACGGACGGACGGACGGACGGACGGACGGACGGACGGACAGACAGACATGGCTCAATCGACTCGGCTATTGATGCTGATCAAGAATATATATACTTTATGGGGTCGGAAACGCTTCCTTCTGGACGTTACACACATCCATTTTCACCACAAATCTAATATACCCCAATACTCATTTTGAGTATCGGGTATAATTAATAAAGAAATTTTCTCAAATTGATATGTTTTAGACGTATTCATGCATTCGATTAGTTTCCTGTAAACCTGAAGCCCATACTCATTCTTGGTCTCTATAGAGGGCTAGGGCTAGAGGGCTAGGGCTGAGGGCTAGAGGGCTAGGGCTAGAGGGCTAGGGCTAGGGCTAGAGGGCTAGGGCTAGAGGGCTAGGGCTAGGGCTAGAGGGCTAGGGCTAGAGGGCTAAGGCTAGAGGGCTAGGGCTAGGGCTAGAGGGCTAGGGCTAGAGGGCTAGGGCTAGAGGGCTAAGGCTAGAGGGCTAGGGCTAGGGCTAGAGGGCTAGGGCTAGAAGGCTAGGGCTAGAAGGCTAGGGCTAGAAGGCTAGGGCTAGAGGGCTAAGGCTAAAGGGCTAGGGCTAGAGGGCTAGGGCTAGAGGGGCTGGGGCTGGGGGCTGGGGCTGGGGCTGGGGCTAGGGGGGGCCAGAGGGCTGGGGAGGGCTAAGGGCTGGGGGGCTGGGGCTGGGGCTAGGGCTGGGGCTAGGGCTAGGGCTAGAGGGCTAGAGGGCTAGGGCTAGGGCTAGGGCTGGGGCTAGAGGGGAGGGCTTTAAGGGCTCAAGAGGGCTAGGGCTAGAGGGCACTAGGGGCTAGAGGGGCTGGGGCTTAAATAGGGGCTAGGGCTAGGGCTAGGCCAGAGGGGCTAGGGCTAGAGGGGCTAGGGCCAGGGCTAGGGGGCTAGGGGCCAGAGGGCTAAGGCTAGAGGGCTGGGGCTAGGGCTAGAGGGGGCTGGGGCTAGAGGGCTAGGGCTAGGGGCTGGGGCTGGGGCTGGGGGGCTAGGGGGCTAGGGCCAGGGGCTAGGGCTAGAGGGCTAGGGCTAGGAGGGCTGGGGCTAGGGCCAAAGAGGGCTGGGGCTAGAGGGCCAGAGGGCTGGGGCTAAGGGCTAGAGGGCTAGGGGGGGCTAGAGGGCTAGGGCTAGAGGGCTAGGGCTAGGGCTAGGGGCTAGGGCTAGGGCTGGGGCTAGAGGGAGGGGGCTAGAGGGCTAGGGCTAGAGAGGGCTAGAGGGGCTAGGGCTGGGGCTAGGGCTAGAGGGGCTAGGGCTAGAGGGCTTAGGGCTAGGGCTAGGGCTAGAAGGGGCTAGAGGGCTAGGGTAGGGCCAGAGGGCTAGGGCTAGGGGGCTAGGGCTAGGGCTAGAGGGCGAGGGCTAGGGCTAGAGGGCTAGGGCTAGAGGGCTAGGGCTAGGGCTAGAGGGCTAGGGCTAGAGGGCTAGGGCTAGGGCTAGAGGTTTGGTCAAACGGCTGCACCTTAAATGTTTATCCATAGATTTTTACAAACGATACCTTAAACGACGCCCAATTAACGTACCTATACCAGAAAAATACAAAGCCCCAAGGAATAAATCTATTTCGAGCTTTTCCGAGTTTTCAAAGTCAAAATTTTGAACAAATATACCGCAAAAAATGCTCAATTTTGAAAAAAGAAGCACCTCTGAAAAAAACAGTAAAAAAATACCAAAATTAAAAAAATTAAACCATTAAAAAAAGTATATATATTTTTAAAAACTGTTTTAGCCCCCAAATCTATTAGGAAATCTCCATTTGGTTTACATCGGGAATGTCGTGTCGAGTAGTGTTATTGCAGACTTTTTTCAAATACCTAGTTTTAAATTTATTTAACTCTAGAACATTGTACTATCTTTTTTGAAGAATGTTCGAGTGATTCCAATCAATTGGCATTGATCCATAAATGAAATCTCAGATCTAAAAGGTGCTTGAAAATTGTTTTTATTTATATTTTTCATTGAGCTAAATACGCTTATTACTAATTTAATTTTTCAGTTAAAAAATAAGCACAAAACTTTTAACATCCCCATATTTCTGTGTGGTTGTTTGTCCTTTTTTAAATATTATTTTTCATATATTTTTCACAGTTTCAGTACTATATTTCTCAATAATTCCTATCCATAAATATTTATTTTCCAATATCATACTTCAGGTTTTTAATAGCTTTCGTTTTTGGCGTATAGCGAATATATGTACATACATACGAGTACAATATATAATAATAAATTGACGCAGCAATCCCATTAGTATTTATGTATTTTGAGCCAGATGGAGAATGATTATTAAAAATGTATGTGGCTGTTGGGCTTTTGGTCATTTGCCGTCATATAGATTTGATAAAATTCAACACAAATTCATATAATTTTCAAAATGATGCCATGCCGTGTGCAACAGATTTGTCTACTTAGTTTTGGACTAATTCCTGGGCTGCTGCCGTCGATGATTGAAACTCATTAGATATGCAAATTTAAGTGGAAATGGTAGGAGCACTCGGATGGCAGCCAAATGCAAATGCAAATGAATTAAATATTGAAATTCAATAATTATGAAGAGCTCCCAAATATTTCCCCAATTATTAATACTCGTTTGAGAGCGACAGAGAGAGGAATTTCATAATTCAATTTTACCATGTGAATCAAATTTTCCCAAAAGCGTAGAAGAGTGAGGAAAAGTCAATCACTTTGATATATTAAGAGTGTGCTCTCTCAAATGACCTTTTTCGTCACTCATTATTTATGTTCGACCTTGACTGTTGGTGGGGAAATCCACTTCATATCTATCAAGGCATCATCATGGCTGGTTCTGGGTGTGTGTGTATGGTGCCATCGGCTGTCGCTGCTGCTACCAGTCGTTGTCAAAAGTCAAAAGTTCAGTCTGCAATTTGAACATGACATTTGTCAGGAGACAACACACACGAAGACAGAACGAGAAACGGACTGGATGTGGAAGTGGCACAGTGGCACAATGGATGTGGAAGTGGTAGTGGAATGGGAAATGGGAAATGGCAATGGGTGTGTAAGTGAGAGTGAAGGGAAGCCGACATGGCGACATATCAACTGAACCTTAAATCAAGTTGTAAAGAGGCTGGGCCAAAGTGTTCAGGGGATCCCCATTCTCTAGCTGGGAGCAGGAGCAGGAGCAGCAACAGCAGCAGCAATAGCGGCAGCTGTTGATGAAACGACAGCAACAACAGTCATAGCAACACGAGAAGGAGACAAAAAAAAAAAATATAGGAGCTTTATGCTGGGTATATCGACTAGGTGATACCTCGTATTTAGATTTAAAGCTAGAGAACTGTTCCAAAAATACTTGTACAGTGCGAGATGGTAATTCTGTCAACGAGAATTGAATTTGCATGACTGGCAACACTTTTATGATATAAAATAAACCCCCTGCGCACTCGCCTCGCTCCTGCGCCAACCCCCGGCTCACTCGCACTGCTCTTTCGCGACGACTCACAACGTTTTTCTTCCTGATTCACGTTCCAATGCCTGGCGCTCACAATTTGCTAGATTTGATGACCCTTATATCTACTCGAAAGCCCTTCCCCCTATAAGTATGTTCCATACACCTTTACTTGTCCAACACACCCTCGAACTCCCCCAAATACCTGGGTAGCCAAAAGAAAAGAAAAGCAAAAACATACCGAAATGAAGATGGGCAGCTGCGAGGCATATGCGGACACACAATCGTACACTCGAACACACACTCACTTACGGAAGGAAACACACACCATCGCAGACAGATACAGATACAGACACAGATACGGGACAGAGACACAGACGCACATGCGGCTATAAAAGTGACAAATGTTAAACGAAATGTAAAGAAAAACTGACAACAGGAAGACGCCATGTAATGAAGCATAAAAAGGACATTTTTCAAGACGACTGCGAATACAAAGGCAACAATAATCGATCAAAAAATCAAGTAATACGGGGGGGAGCACAGCTTTTTATAAATAGATTTTAAATAATTAATGAATGTGGATTTGGCTGCGGATTATATCATTAGTGTGGCTATTTATGTGTGATTGACGACTGTTAACTCTCCCAGAAAGTTGTAACCTGCATTGAAATTTATACACATTTCCATTTCCAAATTCCTCTCAAATTTTTTTTAGAATTTTGGTAAAAATATTTTTCTTTTGGTTAAAATAATATTTTTGTTTTTGTTCAAAATCGTAAAGATTTCATAAAAGTTCTTCCTTTTTTATTGAATAAAAATAAACAAATACCATAACTAAATATTTTAAATATTCAGAGCTTATAGTTTCTAGAACTTATATATCATATTTTTGGAGGCGATGCATTGCCTTCCTAGATATCCGCCCAAAAGGGCTTTCTCTGTTGAAATGTATCTTCCATGTGTCCTATAAAGACACGTTTACCGATGTAAATCTGCTGCGTGTGTGTGTGGCACAATTTAAAGAACCTTCTCTGATTACATTTCCGTGTGGATTGCACAAATTACGAGCATATCCATATATGTACACATGTACATATGCTACGGCCAGCGAACCGTGTCGAACCTCATCAGGTTTATTCTGTGGGGGAATCCCCAGCCAGGACTCAGAAATCATGGCGTACCTTGAGGCGACCGTCGACCGACGACCGACGACTGTGACAATGGGCCGCAAAAGCAAAAGGCAAACGAAAACATGGCCATTGCTTCAACCATATTCCACTGTGTTGTCGTTTCGTTGTGCTCGTCCTTCGTCGCATAATCGAAATTCATTTTCACGCTTGTAATCAATGCGACAACGCCCCGGCCCCGCCGCCCCATGCCACGCCCCAGCCGCAACCCTCCGCCCCACGCAGTGCCACGCCCAACTTATGCAAATCGTTGACTTCGTGCAGTCTTTATACCCTCCTATGATACTAGCAACGCACCCCATCCACCTCCCCTACTGAAAACGTAATTGCTAAAAAAATGTTGTGCTGCAAAAATAAAAATAAAAATAAAAAAACGACACGAAACGAAACGAAAAAGAAGCGTCGGAACAAAAAATGAGAACAGCAAACCGAATTTAATTTGTTTTTCGCTCGTTTTGTGCTCGCAACTTTTTCGTTTTCTTCTCGAATTCTCGTATTCTATACGAGATATACATATATATATATGGAGAATATATATGTATGTATAAATGCTTCTTCTTTTGTTGTCTAGCTTGTAATATTTATTATCGAATTGTGTAACATCGGTCGGGTGAGAGGGGGAGGTACGAAGGGAGGAGGAGATATGCCAACGCAGTGCGAGCAATTTCCAGAACTTGAAGTCAAAGCCAGGGACCACCTCTGGCACAAGTTGCAGTTGTAAGTTTAATTTTTTTTTCTTTTTGGGATACCCTAAAAATTGGATATTATAATATAGAGGAGGATTTCGCACGCAGTAGGTAGGAATGTGATGATTCTATGATACCTATTTCCGATTAAGAAATTGAGTGTAAAGATTTGCCTTTCTTCTAAGGAATACCAATCTCTCAGTTGTTTAGTTTAATTATTTAATATTATTTATTATAATTTAATAACAAAAAATATTTTTTAAACATTTTTATTATGACAAATAATATTTGTTTTTTTTCTTTATTTATTATTTATTTATTCTTTATTTTTTGTAGTTTTTATTTATTTTCCCATACTAATCTCTCAGTTGTTTAGTTTATTTCACCTAAACCTAGAACCAAAACTTTTTTTAAACATTTTTATTATGACAAATAATATTTGTTTTTTTTCTAGCACCAAAACTTTTTTTTTTATTTTTTTATGACAAATATTTATTTTTATTTTTTTTATTCTTTTATTTTTTGTAGTTTTTATTCACCCAAATTTTAAACTTAAAACAAAAATAAACTCATGCCTTTGTTGCAGTTCATTTGCCCTCAGTTTTTTAGTTTATTTCACCTAAAAACATACATACTCGTAAACATTTTTTTTATGACAAATATAGAAACATTTAATTAATTGAAACACAAGTTTTGGGGAGCCCTCAAAAAATTCATTTTTTTTTTGTTATTCTAAAGTTTTGGGGAAAACTTTGTTTTGCCCTTCACAAATGTTATTTTTTTATAAACTAAAAGTAAAAATGATCTTCATATCATATTTGTTGCCTAAGATAATCCTTAACATCTTATGCCTATATAATCCTGCTTCAATTAGCTAATTACCTGCCTACTAATCACATCATAATTCTGTCATTTAATTCCAGAAAAAAGTATATTTATTACCTTTTCGTCACCTGCAAAAGCCCTTTAAGAGTATTCGAACTTTCGAACCAGCCCAAGGCTAGGTGTTTTTGCTTTCATGTTTTGCCTGAATTTGCTGTTGCCCCATGACTTGTTCTTGGAGTTTAAAATGTTTGCTGGGATTGGCTGTCTGTCCAGGTCCTTGTCCTCGAGACCGACCGACCGACCGACCGGGGGCATTGGTATGCACACGCGTGGACCTCGCATAGTTGTCCTCGACAGGAAGTCTAACCTAACCCGGGCATATGCCCTGCACGTATTGCCCTTATAAATTGTTGCCAAATATATATGTATTCCCATACCGTACCGTACAATATATGTATGTATGTATATGTAGTGCTGGTGGAGGACTCTTGGGCTGCCTCTGTGCTGCATGCCCCCTGTGCTGGCTGCATGCGTATGACAGTTGCAATTGTGCTTTAGGTTTGGCTTCGACTTCGGCTTGGGGTTCTTTTTTTTTTTTGGTATGCACGGAGGACAATTGCAAAAGTCGTTGCAAACTTTTTGCCAAGCCATGTTAACTGTCAGTCAATACACGAAATGCGAATGATATGGCTTATTTGTGTACTACGGATGTTGACTGTCCCTGTCCCTGCTCTGCCTCTCTGCCCCTCTGTCTTGCTCCTTCAGCTTCTCCTTCTCTGGTGAAAAGCCAAAACCTTATGACTTATTCAGTGAATGTTTGGTTGGAGTTCTCTGTCTGTCTTCTCCAGCTGCGCCTGGATTCTCTACAGCACTCTACAGCTACAATTCTCGTCATTAATTATACGCCACGTGTCGCCGTCGAAGCAATTAAATTTACGCATTTAATGAGAAAAGCACCTCTCAAACGTGCCACCAACACAGCGCCACCAAGAAATACTCGTAGTAGTGTGAGGATTATTGGCAGCAGAGCAGAGCTACTTAATTAACTGCATGGTCAATAACTTTTAGGCACAACTTATGAGCTGCACTCACGCCCCAAGATTAATGGCATTTCGATTCTGCCCATTAAGGACGATTTCTTTTCGGCTTTTCTTTCGTTCTAATACCTTTCAAGGCAGCTATTTATATAATTTTCCTTTCCTGGAATATATTCCTATTCACAAAAGGCTGGCATTTCGGGTGGGGTGGTGGGGGTGGTGCCATGGTGACTGGTAATCACAGCATAATGAGTGCCTTCACACCTTTTGTTCTTTAAATAGAAGTCATTAACATTTAATTTGTATAAATTTGGAATTAGGTAATTAATGTGCATTTTATAATATGAAATGGAAGGAAAAAGCAGGCTTCATAGATGGGCAAATGTACATCGTACTTATAGTAAATTATTTATAAACCTCATGGTTCTTTCTTTGCCATTCTGCTTAGACGTCAGATGTCTCTTTGACATCTAAAAATACCATAACTAATGGAACATGCCATCTGTAACACCTCCACAAATTACCCAATTTGAATGAAATTTCCAGACCAAAACAAACACCACCTTATACTCGCAGGACCGTCGCTCATCAGCCCACCTCATACATTCACATCTTGCAACTTTAATACATTCATTAGGTTTATAACGAGGCACGCATATCATCTGTCGACTGGCCCCGCGACCTCCCCGGGGAGTCATTGACACACATTTCATCATCAAAGTGGCGCTGAACGCAATGAACGATGGGGCAGTGCGCTCATCTATGGGGAATTTCGTCCTCCTAACTGATGGCCAACACCCCCCGGACATTTCCATATAGAACTTTAGTTGGTTTCCGCACTGAAAACTTGATACTTTGACCTTTTTCGGTGGGGGGAGGTGGCCCCTGGTCTTAAGTGGCGGTCAAGTGGCTGGCATAATCAGGCGACGATAGCGATGTGGCAATGGCAACCATTTAGAAGTTCAAATCCTCAACATTTCCACTCCTGTGCGTGTGCCCACAAATTTCCAATTTAATTATACACCTGACCGAATTTGAATATTCCCTTTCCCCGCCCACAAAGCATTCATCTAGGTATATATTACACTCGTATACATGCCTTGGACCTCGTAAATTTAACGCATTAAGATATTTAAATAATGTTCTTTTCTTCCATTTTGTTTTTGGCTTTTCTTTGGGGTTCTCTCTCTTTACATGTGAAATAATTTTGGGTAATGGCAGCCACGTGATTAGCCCAAATCATGCCACATATTCATAAATTTCTCTCAGCACACGACTCGTTCGCTCTCTCTCTGGCTCTGTCGCTTTAATGCCTTAATGAAGCCATTCCAGTTAGCAAAGTGTCGCCATTCTGGCTGCTCATTCCTACATACATGTGTATCCACGTGGAGAGAAGTGCTTTACAGAAGTGCTGGTTGCGGTTGGATTGCTGCAAATTGGAGTTGGATGAGGGCTGTATGTGAGAGGAGAAACCGCAGATCAATGCGGAGATGACATTTCTCTGGGATGACATTTCTACGATTATAATAGGCGCAGTTTATGCAAATTGGGTTGACAGAAGAGGTTTACGCAATGAAATGAATATGATTTCTAAATTATATGAATCAAAACTATGATGGATGATGAGAATGGATTACATATAAGGGAAAAGAAGGAGTGCTTACTAGAGAATACCCCCAGGGAAAAAAGCCCTGGGCACCGAAAAGTTTCACTTAGATTTAAATATTTACGGCATTATATTTTCTACGGAATGGAAATATTATAATCGAAGTTTTTTTTAATTACATTTTGATATTCATAAAAAAATATTTTATCAAAATATATTTCATATATAAAAAAATAAATATATTTCATATTTAAACCTAAATACATTTCATATTTAAATTAAATATATTTCCTACAAATTAAATGTAATATATTTATTTTAAGTGTTTATATATTTTAATTATTTATTTTAAATTGTAATAAAAACATTTATATATAAATCAAGGTGAATTCTATTTAATTTCACTATATTTGTAATTTTAAACCGTATATTTTATTTAATTGATGTGTTTCTTATTACTATGCCATTTTTCCCTCAGTGTAGGAAAGTGTATCCTGAAAACATGTTCAATCTAATGAATTTTGGGCTAGATTGAAAGAAAGATTGATTACAACCAAAACTAAAATATAACTCAACAAGAGCTTCAACTAAAAAATCATGACAGTCTTATGTTTTCTTTAATTTACCAAACAAATATTGCAGCGCCAAGTAAATCTTTTATTTTAATTCAATTTAAGCTGTCGAAATATAAAGTAACTTAAAGTTTGGCAGCAAACTTTCCCTTAGCCAAGCCCAAAAGTGAGGCGAAATCCTGGGCAAAAAGAAACTTTATGACCTCCTTTACGCATAAATATGTACGCCGGAGGATGAGTGCGAGTGCGAGTACGAGTACGAGTGCGAGTGTACTTCATACACATTAAACAGCCGGCAGCTATGAGAGCAACTAAATCTACTTGAGGCAGAGCTGCATATTTTACCTCCTCACCAAGAGAAATCCCATCATTTAAGGCCCAGGCAGGCAGGCAGGAAGGCAGGCAGGCCTCTTAGTGTTCCTTTGAGCTCAGAGGCTGTGGCTCGGCTCTGTGACTGAAGGATGCGTCGGTGAATTTTTTCTGGTTTTTCTGGATTTTAACTGCCAGTTTTCTGTTTTCCCTTTGCCTTTCAATGGCCAGAAAAGAGAGAGAGAGACAGGCTTTTCCAGAATCTGGCCAAAATCTGCGTGAAACACTCATTGGGCTTTTGGGGCTGTAGGCTTTTTGTTTTTGGGTAATTTACACACAGATTTGGAATGCTGCCCCCGTCTGTTAGACACAAATACAAATCACACGTCAAAATCAAAGTTAATCCCTTTTGTGTTATGCACAGCAATTGAAATTATGCGCTTAAAGGCTTAAACCCTCCGCCTAACAAACAGCCAAATAAATAATAAAAATAAAATAAAAATAAAAACAACACAAAAATCCAAACAAAAAGCGCATAAACCAGCGCAACAACAAAAAATAAGCAGAAAATGTAACAATCCAACAAACATCCAAACAAGAATCCCCCAAACGCAGCACAAATTGCGTATGTTTCCCTCCCCTCAGATATTTCCCCCTTTTTCATACGACTTTTGCCATTATTTGTGTTTTTATTGCGCCATACATGAAACATACACATAAAAAAGAAAGCAAAGCAAAAAAAAACCAAATGGGGGAAGTGAAAAGAAGTACCGTGAGGGATTTGAGCATTGAGCAGCCCGGAGTGGACCGAACCAGACCGGAGTAAGGTAGCAAATCGAGAGCGCCAGAGGAGAGCAGCTCCAGCGCCAGCTCCAGCGCCAGCGCCAGCGCCATTTGCCACAACTGCGTTCGGGGGCACTTGAGCGAATGGCATAAAACACCGCCGCCGACACACACTCTTCTGACCCTCATGCAGCGGCAACAGAAACAGCGGCAGAAAAGCAGCAACAGCCACAAATAAAGGCTCAAATCGTTTTGGCCAACTGGGTATTCGACTAGGGGATACCTGGTTTTGCAGGGGCTCACAATTGATTCTATTGTTTCGGTTGTGAACAGTCAGCACTAAAGTATGCTACGTTTTTGTAAAAAGCTTTATTAACGAATACCATTCGGAAGAGGGAGCTCTTTTTGGGAGATTCAAGGATCTTCAGGGGGACTTCCGCCTAGAAAAGAGCTTGGAGATAGGTACTTCTGAATATGAAGCCTAGAGACTAGAATGGGATGAGTATTTACCACATTATATAGCATAGAAATCATGATATATGATTCGAAACTTTTGAAACAATAAAAAGACGTTCTGTGTGATAGGGAAAGAGTGCCTTAGGTATTATAAGTTCTTAGACTATGATATTTATAGATATTTCTTTCTGATGATCTTTACCTTTGTAGCCTGTACTACCAAATCTTCTGCCTGTTCCAATACAACCCATTTGATACCCTTTAAATTGGTTATAGCTGCAAACAATAACAGATTTATTGCATATTTCGCGCTGGTAATTGAGATTAAACAGTTAAAAAAAAATTTCATAAACCCCGAGTACACACATACGCGAAAGCGATGCCATAAAAGCTGGGCATAAATTTAAAAGCTCGTATATCGTTTTGGCTTTCCCCTCAGTCAATCCTTTTTTTTCGTTGCCCCCCCTCCCCCTCCCTGCATTCCTCTGCGCATTGATCCTGGGGGCCAATCATTTAGGCCTCTTGGTACCCCTTTGTTCTCGCTTTGCCCCGCTCGAGCATGTAATTCGTTTAAATAATTGTCAAGTGCCTGACTTTATTTATGACAAACTTTTAATAATTTAATTGCTGGCCCAGCAATAGCCAGGGAGGCCAGGGCCCAGGGCCCAGTGCTCCCCCCAATTCTACTCATTGTTGCAATTGCTGGATTTGTCGCTACCGCTGGTGTTGCTGCTTTTGCTGCTTTGCTGCGTTCGCATTTAATTGATAAATGCGTCAGGGTCTGCGACAGGAGGCGGCAGGCAGCACCGAGTGGCGGACTGGCAGGCTGGCAGGATGGGAAGGCAGGCAATCGAGCGAGTTGCCAGCTGTAATTATAGATGATTTGAATAATTCAATGCCCAGAACCGCCCCGACTTCAGCACCCGACCGCCAGCTCGTGTCGCGTTTTGTTTACGCAATTAATTGTGCGGCAGTGTGTCCGGGAGAACAACAGCAGGAGCCAAACAGTGGGCTGCGAATTGTTGGAAAAATTAAAGGAAAGAGAGGCTTATTTTCTAGGATTTAAATTTTTGATTGAGAAAAGCGTTGACTCAGAAATTAAACGCAAAATGATTAGAAATGTCCTTCACACAGACTCAAGGCGAAATAGTAGAGCATAAAGATAACGAAAATGTGCATGTGAGCATGTCGCAATTGCGTGAATCACAAGAATAACGAGATCAACGAAATCAAGAACTCCAATTTGAACGAAGACAAGTACATAAAGACGTAATGACAAAAAATATTGTACACTCAATGGCCCTTAGAAAATAAAATTGATAACGCACATTCCATCGAATAAATTCCTAATTCAATGGTATACCGAAGGAAATATTTAGTGGAATTACTTCCTACATTAAAGATTGTGCCATTATCGTACACATATAATTCAGTTATTATTTAGTTGTTTCTTTATATACTAATTATCCGCCTTTTCTCCATTAATTACTTTTGTGCCCTTCGGTCATTATTTATGTGTAATTTCTTTCAGTTTTCCTGTACCAATGTGCCCTCTAACGGGTTGCTTGGTCATCATTTGTTTGTCGGCCTCAACTTTCTGGTTCTGCACTGTCATTTGCTTGATAAGCATTGAATATACATACATACATACTACATGTAGTACAAACATACATATTCATTAATACGAGGCTCCGACACACACAGACGCAGTGGGACACCGACCACGCCCACCGCACGACATGACACGCTTCGGGGGGCAGGTCTCTTTCTCTGTCTCTCTCTCTTCTATTTCCCATGGATAGTTTTGCGCCTGTGTCGTTCATAAGCAATTCATGTGTTTTCCGTAAACACTTCAATTTAATTTTAGTGCCTCTGGGCGCGAAATTGCTGTTAAATTATGGAGTGAAAGAATTATTAGAGCAGCCCTCGCGAAAGAGTTGATGAAAGAGTCCTCGCCGCCGTTTTCAAGTTCAGGTGCGAAATGGGTTTTGGGACCTGGGGACCTGCAAAGCAGCTGGGAAATTGCCAAGAATATTTCGGTATATTTTTAGATTCAAGTTATTTCATGATACCTTCAGGAAGAGAATCTTTGGCTTGGGATCTCTTCAAGGAATATAGATTATAGATCCTACAATGACTTATCTTTAAGTACAATTTTCTGTAGATTCCAAAACCTGTTGCCTTTTCGCACTATAATATTCAATATCCCAAACTTTTGCCAGGAGAACTCCCGCATGAGACCTTTTGCTAAAGAGTTTTCCAAGCTGTTGCAATCAGCTTTCAAGTTCAGGTGCGAATGGGATTGCCACTGGGACCTGGAGTCACGACTTGGGGAAATTGCCTAGGTCGTTTTTTTCTTCGCCCACCTATCTGCTAGTACGGACTCCCCCCGGCACATAATTGCGGCAAGTCGAAGATAAATTACCCAAACTCAAAACTTTGACCTAAGCGCCGTTTCCGTGAGTAAGATTAATGATGCGGCAATTGCTAACAGCCAACAGTTCTCAGCTCCTCCCCATGCCCCATGCTCCATGCCCCATGGAAACGGCCGGCACACAACTATCACAGCAACTCGACAACTTTATGGGATTTGAATCAAGGGTTGTATTCCAGGTTTTTTGGGGGTCGGATTGGAGCTATGGGAGGATGGACCGACCCTTTTTTTCCCTGGTGGAGAGGGGAAGGCAAACAACATAATAATTTCAACAGAAGGCAACTATAAGAGTGCGCCACATGTGGCGACCCCTGTGGCCATGCCCCTTTCCAACCCCCGCCACTTAGGTGCGAATGGGTGCATATTTATGGATACAGATACTGAGATACTCAGCAGAAAAGATACATTTATTGCTATGCCATAAACTTTGAGTAATAAATTTTATTTTTATTGTTCTGACTGACTCCCGTTGACTGACTGACTGGCTGGCCGGATGGCTGGATGGCTGGCTGGCTGGGTTCAGAGTTTGAGTTTCAGCAAAGAAATCACCTTGTTAGGGAGTGGTAGTGGCAGGAGATTGTACGTGGAGAGGTTTTAGGGCAACAGGGACGGGGTGCACTGCCAAATTGGCATATTTATGACCCAACGCCAGTTTCACGGAAGGCGCTGCCAAAATAGCAAAAAGCGATAAACGACACTTGAATGAACTGACTGTACTTTGGATATGCGAGTGTGAGGATGCATCTTTTAGTGTGTGTGTGTGTGTGTGTGTGTGTGTGTGATTTATATGGCCAAGCAATTGTAGCCAATCCCTTTCTGCAGGCTAACATATTTTTTAGAGCGCCTCACAAGATGAATGTATCTTAAAGTTTGCGGCGCTCTCTGCTAATGGTTTCATAAAACCCAATCCGTTGCATATGTGCAAGTCAAGGGCCCCAAAGATGGATCGTTTTGCATCTGTCAAGGTGTGATATGGTAGTGGAAGAGATAAAGACTGGCACACACTTGGAAGTAGTTTGTGCAGTGGAGCGTCTAAAGGGGATTCGATAATGGGAAATTGTTTAAAAAAGTTATTTGTTTTTGGATATATGTAAAAAGATAGTTCGGAGTAGGTGTATAGATTAGATTAATGGACATATCTTGATTGGTATATAGATAGATAGACAGTACGATATTCATATGCCCATACACGGACACCATCTGTTGTAGTGTTTGTTCCAGTAGAAATTCATTATTTTTCCCCTCAAGAGATGCTTATTGATTGGCAAAGAAAACTTCCTTCTAAACTGAGGTTTTTTCCATCCATATCATACCCATAAGCACGTAAAAGTAATCTCTGCTACCAGAATCGATAGGATCTTTTGCAAAAACTAGTCTGGCAAGACCCTAAATGTTAATAAAGTCCCCTTATAAATATCCCCAAAACAATGAATACTCGCTATTATTCATGCCATAACCAGGTTACACAAGTTTCGACAGGCTTTCATCTCCCTGAACCCTCAAAGCTAATATTGTTACTAGCCGGAAAAGCCCTGGTAATCCTCCGCTGACTGGCAACGCCCTGCACAAAACAAAAAACTGTACTTTAATAGGGAAAAGCATTTCCCAAACGCCCAAACGCTTTAGCCGGCAGGAAGCAGGAAGCAAAAAACAAAAGCAAACAGTTTTCGTGAACTTTTTCGGGGGGCAACCTTAATTGACTTGACGCCGATTAACTGAAATGTATCTTGAAGATACATACATACCATATAGGAGTACGAGTATGCGCCTCGTACGCTCGTAAAACCTGGCCACACCTCAACCTTTTTCATGTTCGGCTGCGTTAAATACACGCTCACAGTTTGTTAAGTTCGTTTAAAGTTTTGATCCCCGTCTGAGCGGCGGCTTTAAAATTATTTTTATTTTGTTTTGTTGTTTGTTTTTTTTTGAGGCGGGCAAAGGCTCTGCCTCATCCGTAACCTTCCAGTGCAACAGCGGGAGAAGCAGGAGAGATGGCCCAGGAGCTGTGTGGAGCAGCTTATGGGCTAAATTTAAAGCCCACATCCTCACCTACGTATCCAGGCAGGCGCACACACAGATACGCAGTACACGAATGGTGGAAGAGGCAACTTACATATGTTATTATCGCACAAACTCGCAAATTTTCGCCAGAGAGTGGAAAATGGCAAGGCAAAGGGAAGCGACGGGGCAAGGCTCTGCCAACGACTCCCCAGTGAATGCTACGCTTTTCCTACGCTTTTTCCTGCTGCGCTGCGCTGCTTCTGCCTCCGCAATAAGCTTCAGAGTCAGTTTTCCAGCAACTACTCGCAACAGTGCGAGTGCGAGTGCGAGGGATCCCCAAAGGAGGACGCTCATCATATTTATCCTGGTCCGGTGTCCAGGTCTCTCCTGCTGTTTGTTTTGCAGCTCGTTGACATTTCATGTCACTGTGTCACCGACATAAAAAATTAAAAGTATAAAAATGATGCAGAGACCTCTGTGATCCATCCACCCTCCATCCTCCCCCCCTTCCGCCTTCCACCTTCCACCGACCGACTCTGCAGCTCTGTTTGGGGCAAATCGCTGGCATTATATGCGTAATAAAAACTTGTGGTCTGCCTGGCCTGGCTGCCGCCTGCCTTCGTGCCGCTTGTTGACCTTTTCGTGGCAGTCAACTCCAGTGTCTCCATCTCCCTTTCTCACTGTTGAATGAGGCAAGATGATGGCCCCAAAGGCTAAGGGAGTGTCGGATGCAGAGGAAGGACACTTTATTGTGTAGTTTGCTCTTTGGCATACTCTTAAAATGCACGAAAAAGGGGTATCGGGCATTTTATGGGTATTATCAAATGAATGAATAATGAGCCGTACATACTCATACAAGTATGTATGTATGTACACACGAATATGTAAGGGTTTAAAGATTCCTTGACTTTGATTCGTCAAGAATTATTTCTGTACTTTAAGATTCCGTTCCCTAATTTTAACTGAAAAAGTTTAGGAATATATAAGTATACAAATTTCGAATTAACATACAAATTTTAATATCAAAATACATTTTGCATATTTTCTAAAGATGTTTCAGTGGTTATGGCTTGAGAAAGAGCAGATGTCAAGGACTTGACACAAATTTCAACTTTAGGAACAGATCCTAAGTTCATTTTTTAACAATCTTTGCTGAAAATTGAGATATGCTTTAAGCTTTAGCTTGTCCTCTGAATTAAAACTAAATTTCAAGCGGAATATCCATAGGGATATCTAAACACATCCCTAAGATTTCTACACATTTCCTGCCAATTCGTAATGAACTTTCCAGCGAATTTCCCCTCAAAACTCAGCTCTGTCTTTATCTATCTTTTTGGTCTTCAGATAAATATATACCTATCGTTTTCTGCTCCTCGAAAATCATCTCTAACGTTTTTTTAAGAGTATCCCAACTTCATCTAACTTGACTTAGTTTCTGTTTAAACATTTTGTTTATTTTGTTGTGCTGTGCTGTTGCTGCTGCTTGTGTTCTGTAAAAAAGTTTCTGTCGGACAAGGTTGAGGGTCAGATGGAAGCCGTCCGTCCGCATTGCCCGCATCTGCCGGGGACCCTCAGCTTGGGGGCGTGTGTGCGTGACAGGCGTCGCTCCTGACTGTCTCATAGACCCCTAGACCCCACTCTTGCCAACCGGGCCCTTCCATGACCTGCTGCTGTGTTCTTGGCCCCGAGCGTTGCCTGTTTGCCGGCCGTCTGTCAGCCGACAAGTTAGTCATTTGCCGTATCAAAAAAAAAAATACAAAAATAAAACGCAAATAAAAAACTTTTACGACATATTTATCTTTTTTTTTCGTTTTTATTTTGTCGTCCGTCCGTCCATGCAGCTTCCATCCTGACTTCTTCGACTTTGTGGATGTTTTGTATGTTTTGTGGAAGGTGCACACAAAGGTGGATACGCACTCAACCGTATGATGTATCATTTGTTTTACATGGTCAAAGGAAAATACTTCGATTTGTCACCATCGTGGTGCTGGCTGCTGGGTGCTGCCTGCCATAATGAAAAACAATCATCCAGAGTGGCGGGCGGCAAATGGAAAGATCTTCCTGATTGGTTTTTCCTCCCTCCCTCCCTCACATCGTGGGCGAAATGTTATGTCAAGAACATATGGCCAAACAACAGGCGAAAGATTAAGGAAAATGTCTGCGATTTGGCCCAATAGATTTATTTATTTATTGAAATTGATCCCCATGTTTGTGTGTGTGTGTGTGTGTGTGTGTAAATCAGTTATTCCCCCTCATCTATATCCATTGGCTGGGATATTTCAATGCTAGCCAAGGTCTTGGAAAGCATTGCAGTAGGATCATCTTGGAGCACCTCCAGCTTCACTGGCTCCTCCCTTTCGATGGCTGCCTCAAAACTTTTGATCAATGAGCGACGCGTCTTTGGGCGAGGAAGGTTCTTGGTAGGAGCATCCTCCATAGTTTTCGAGACCACTGGCCTGGGTCCTAGAGTGCGATCGAACTGACGTCGCTCTGTCCAATCACGGCGACTTGGTCTGCCACGGAGATTCTCCAAGTTTGAAAATTTGATCGGCATCTCCTTTGGCTCGCTGTCAAACGCTTGACGCTTCTTTGAAGTATTCACAGCATCTGCCGACACAGACCTTTTGGGGCGAAAAGTGGCTTGCGAAGTACTTGCCCCTTGCCACTGAGACTGCTTGAAGTGCTTGTCTATCGATTATCGAAAAGTCAAGCAAAAGAATTTTAAATTAATATGTGCACTGACCAAGATTAAAGTTCATAATGCCAGAATTCGCTGTTCTTCTTCAAGGATTTGGATAATTCTCAAGTGGAAAAAAAACTGAACTAAAAAATTACAAATTGTTCCACAGCAACTGTCATGGAAATAGAGAACTGATCAGAGATGCATTGCTCACATATCGATTACTTTTCAGGCAATAGGTATCGCTAAAATATATTACCTGTAATCCTTATTGCCCCTCAAATAAGCCGCTCTTCTGGCCATCTCTGTGCCAGAGGTGTCCCTGCTCTTTGAAGTAAACGTCGATAGCATTTCAGCCATTATTGCAGGTTAAAACAGATTAACTGTAAAATACATTCCCTCTTTATTTCTCATTCAAATAAGCCGCTCTTCAGGTCATCTCCTTGGCGGCTCTTTGATGTGGCACTCAAACAGCCGGGGCTTATCCCCTATTATTATTTCCGTTCCACAGCCGCCACTTCGAAGCATATTTTATTAATATTCCTATATATACAATAACATATATTTTACTTATCCCCGAAACTTTGAGGCGACTTGAAATAACTTACGGATTTTTCGGTGGGTGGACGGGTATGGGGGATTGCTAAGGGCTGTGTGTCGGTGGCTCGGTTCGGCTCTCTGTTATATTTTTCGACGCTAGTTTTATGGCTGGTCGTAATGTGCACACCGGTACCCACACTCGAACGTTCGCAAGGTAAACCGCCGGGAGTCTTAAAGCTCAACAATCGTGCTAATGGGCCGTACTCGTCCTCGTCCTTCGTCTTTCGTCCTTCATCCTTGTCGCCGTCTGGCGGTGCGGTAGGCCAAAGCCAAAGCCAAAAGTTTTTATTTGTTATTATATACTTTGGCGTGTCAAATAAACATCACACATCTAGCGTACATGAAACATGTTTTATATGCGACTTCTCTCCATGGCTGTGGAGGCGCCGCCTGTTCGTCCCCCTGCCGTACGTACGTACGTGTTGTGGTTGCGCACTTTCCTTCCATTCTGTGGTCCCTTTTTTTAAGGCTAGGCACTGCCTGCCATGTGTGTGTGAAAGCCTGAAAGAGAAAGAGAGCCATATATCCCCTTGAAGGAAGAGTGTGTGAGAGAGCGAGTGTGTCACACGACTGCGGCTCATTTGCATGAGTTGTCGCAGGCTTTTAGTCGAAAACTTCCTCCGTCGTTCGTTGTGCCGCTTGTGGGGCGGTGCGCAGAGCAGAGGTCGCCTTAGCAAAAATATCTACATTGGTTCAACAGTATTTAAAACACAATTAGAGCCACGTTAATTGGCATTGTGCCCTCAGAAAACGGGGTTTGTTTATGCTTTTGTAAAGTTGTTACCATATTTTAATGTTTAAATTGAATCAAATTTCAATTGCAGACTAATTATGTACCACAGGGTATCATTATATCACAACTGACATACAAACATCGATACAAAATGAAGGAGCTAAAAAAGAAATAATGAGAGATCGTAGAAAATAACAATATGCTTTCTAATTGTATAATAATTAAATATAATTTTGAATAAATATTTATACAACACTAGGCGGTAAATCCCCTGCGCACTCCCCCGGCTCACTCGCTTGGTTCGCTCGCGCCAATATGAGTAAAATATCGGACGACGACCCAAAACTGTAGAATAGAGCGATAAGAGTAGATATACAATTAAATTATGGTGATGTAGAGGTGCCACTCAAAAATTCTTGGTATCGCAGAAGTTTTCATAATTTATCGTACTTTTCCAACACTAGCATTAGTGTTGGTTGCTCCCACTCTTCTCGCAGCATTGCCAACACTACTGCTATGTGTTTTCTCTAGGCATTGCCCGCACCAACTACTGCATGCAGTGGGCTTGTCTGGATGTATGGGATTATTTACAGATTGTTTTATTTATTTTTTCTATAGCCCAAACCACTGTGCGCCTTTGATGCGTGTGAACTAACGTTAATTTTATGCCATTTCATTTGCTTTCGCTTTCCAAACGTGTGATTTATGCAAAGCAGCAACAAATAAACAAATGCCTGAGGGCCAAGGTGTCTCTACACTCTGGATTTTTCCACGTGCTACTACCAATGCCGAATGTCTTTCTTAAAGCGCCCTCTTACCCACTGGTTCAGCCAAGTGTTTGAAGCTAATGGAACTTTCGTATTTTCTTTTGCTTTCAGCATGCAGCTGTACCTAGTGCTGATCTCCTGTCTGGTGAGCTCAACGCACTGCTGGCAGTTCGATGGCGGAGGTCAGCGATGGTCGAGGAGTACGGCCAGGGTCCTGGCACGGGGACCACCGCCGCCAATGCCGCCAGGAGGCGGCGGAGGCCGAGGATCGGCGGCATTGTTGGGCTCCCAGCAGCAGGACATACTCTATGCCTGTCCACTCAACTCGATGTGCCAGTGCGCCGGACTGCCCAACGAGACCAGCACGCTGATTGAGATTAATTGCAACGAGGTGGCACTGTACAAGTTTCCAGGTAAGAGACAGGACACGAGATACCACTCTCCCTGCTACACCCCATTCTCCCTGCCACACGTGAGTGTCTGTGCATCGCCTGTCAATGTGTGTCTGTCTGTCCCCTTCGAGCCTGTCTCGCCTCTTATTTATGTGGCAAATATTTTCATTGCCAGTTGGTCATAAATTGCCTTGGCCACATGGCCCATAATGAAAAGACTTTTGTTTTGTCCTGGCTGCCAATCTGCCCGTCCCCTTTTGGCCTTCTGCCTCGTTGGTGTCCCTTTGTCACTCGTCCTTTCCTTTGTGTTTTTCCGCTACTGCTGCCCGCCTGCCTGCAGCGGGAAGAATGTAATTTTTTAATGAAGCCTCAAACGGCTTTGTCGTGGGCCACAAACAAAATGAAATCTTACATTTAAGTTTGCCAATTAGTTGTAAAAATAAAGTTTTATTTCATTTATTTGCTTCTTTTGCTGCCAGCCTGTCGTTTGGTCTCTCTGGTTGTGTGCCTTTTGGGGCAAAGTTCTGTAACGATTGCTGTGGCAAATTCCACGCTAATTTTGGTAGTTTTTTATACCCAGTATTTGTAGAGGGTGAGGGTATGTTCTCTTTGAGATGGCGAATGGTAGCAAAAGAGAGAGATGTGTCGGCAGGAGCTTTTTGAATTGAATATTATTTACAGTTGTCCTTTTCCTTTTTTTTGCATAACGATCCGCTAAAACGGATTACTATAATTATGAAAATTTATCTCTTTTATGGAAAAGCTCAACAAATATAGGAAATACTGTCTTATCCAAGCAAAAAGATATTTTATCTCCTAACCTTTTCGAATATCAATTCCAAACTCTGTTCTCCTTCAATTTGTAGATCTCTGCCCATAGCAGGTATCTCCAAAGTCGCGAAACTCTCCACTCCAGCATTATTATATGCTCTTTTTTTAAGTAATGAATGAATGGCAAGTTTCCATAGTTCCATTGTCATTTTCCCATTTCCATTTCCATTTGCCTCCACAAAAATGTTGCTCATTGCTGCGGCTTTCTCTCTTCCGCTGTCTCTCGCTCTCTGTGTGTGAGAGAGAATCTCTCGTGTTGAAATTATTAGCATTCTACTACCTTCTGATGTTCCTTTTCTTCTGCCATACTCGGAACAACTGTGACACGCCCACAGAGTCCACAGAGTCCACAAAGTCGTCGGTTCGTCGGTTTTTTTTCGGGGGAAAAGTTACCGCAAAAGTTGGAAAAAACTGAAAATAAGAGAAACAAAATGATAAACAAAGTTGTTGACTGGCAAAACACACAAAAATTGGCCAGACATTGGCAGCAGCACTGGAAGTAGGATGCGGGACCGGAGCGGAGCGGAGAGAACGGAAGGACGAATACTATTGAAAAGTTTGTCTCTTGTTTGGAGGTCCTCCCGCCGGAGGAGTCGCCACTCCGCATTGGCAATTTATCCTTCGTTTCTTGTGCAAAACTTTTCAATTGCATCTGCATTGGCATTTGCCTTAATGAAAAACTTTCAGATATTATGGATAATCAAATTAAAATTAATTATATGCCAGCAAATTCAATAGAAAATTATTAGTACTATATATTCATCGATACCAAAATCGTATAATTGTATAGTGTTTTTAATAAGCAAACTTTCCAATATTATAGATAATTAAATGCCAAAAATTCTATTGAAAATCTGTACATATTTTTCTATTGCACCCAAAAAATCAAATTCTTTTTCATACCCCTCAAAATTGCTCCTGAAATGAATGCCAACAAAATATGTAGATGTCTCTATATATATACATTTTTCTCGACGTTGATGGCGATGTCAACGACAACGATTGCATTCGAGCAGCAGAAGAAATGTTGCAGTTGGAAAACTTTTGGCAATTAGCAATTCTAATGCAAACGAAGAGAAAGTCAGAGTCAGACTCAGAGTCAGAGTCACAGAAAGAGAGAAAGGAAAATCATAGTTTTTTCTCTGCTTTTACCCAGAAAACACTTTGGTTGACAGCCTGGCTAATTGCGTGCCACGGCCCCTGCCATCGCCTCCGCCTCCACCTTCCTCATCGAAGCGACTTCCTGGCTAGATGGCTGGCTGGCTGGTTGGCTGGTTGGCTGGTTGGCTGGTTGGCTAGTTGGTATGTCACCATGTGGTCCAGCAGCAACCGAAAAAAGGAAGCACAAATATGCACCCAGAAACCCAGCAGAAATACTTGTAGAGACGATGGGGCAGCAGCCACCAGGGGATGCGCCCCTCAATGACAAGTTGAAAAATTCATTAAAAATTCTCCAAAAAATATCTCTCTGTGCGTCCGTCTCTGTGCCACACAGAGCAAATATGCACAGGGTGCAGATTGGTCCTTCCTGAGTACGTCCGTAATTTAATGTTGAATTTCTATTGTCCATTGCTCATGTGAAAGAATGGGGGCAAATGAACAAAAAAAAAAATAAAGATTGTGTTGCAATTTAGATTTATTTTTAATGTTTCATTTTAGGGGCCCCTCCTCTCTCTCTGTCTCCCCCTCTGGGGTTGTCTCCCTTGGTAATTTTCACGCTTGGCCAGAAGCATTTTGCTGAGAGGCCCAGAGGCCTGGTTGGGCTGCTGCCTGCTGCCTGCTGCTGCTGGCCCTACGTTCTTCGATTTGGCCGCAATTTTCCTGCCGAAACTATTTTTCGTAGCAACCGAAAAACGAAAATGAACGTCGACAGTTTGCCCACATGCCGCACGTTTCCTGTGTCCAGTGTCATCCTTTTTTTTTTTTTTTTTTTTTTTTTGCTGTTTTTGTTGCTGCCTGCAGGACACAAACTATATGGATATAAATGGAAGCTTCCTATTCCCAGGCTCTCTCGCTCTCTATTGGAGAGGTTTTGCCCTGTCTTTAGTTCCCTTCCTGAATGCCTGGCCAAAACAATAACTTTTCAGCTGACGTAATCTTCATCAACACACACACACACACAGATGGGGATGGGAATGGTGGGGTCTAGGTTTTTGTTAACCGAAGGGTTGTCTTTAGTTGAGGTATAGAATAGAAATTGGACCAATAGCAGACTCTAAATTCAACTCCTTTTCAGCTCTCGCATGCAGGTTACATATCGTTTTGAGTGACTCTGCTTTTTCCATGAAAATGGCCAAAAATACTATGAAATTAAGGGAAATTTCTGGGCAAAATCATAATTAATATTAATTAGAAACTAGAAATATTTAATACTAGGAAGAACAAAGTGTTTCTCATATTTTAAGGGAACTACAGATGGGTTTGAAGGACAAAATCGAACTAGATTTAAATCATTTAGATCAAAAATGAATCCTGTGGATATCTGTCACTCATTTGTCAATATTCAGCATTTAAACCTCAACTTGATTGTTGAAAAATTTTGCTTTTGATTGAATTACTGCTCAAAATGATCAATTGATCAATGATTAATTCATCTACTCGAATCTGCCTGAATCTACTCGAGAAAATGGCATATTATAAAGAAATTACTGCCATATTTAAATGAAATATACGATTTTTAAATACAAAAATAGTGAAATTAAATGGAATTCACTTTGATTTAAATATAAATATATTTTAAAATCTTTTAAATACTGCCCATATTTAATCTAAATATAAAATACTTAAAAATAAATAAATTATATTAAATTTGTAGGAAATATATTTAATTTAAATATGAAAATGTTTAATTTAAATATTAAAACCCTCGGTGTATTCTCTAGTAATCACTCCTTCCCTTCCAATCTATTTTCATGAGCATTTTCAAATGAGCATTATAGATGTTTTAAATTCATAGAAATCAATTTTGACCAAGCGTTGTTATGTCAGACATATGCATATTATAATGATCTGATCTTGGAGGATCTGCCTTATTTATTTATTTATTTAATTAACAATTATCTGCTAATAATGAACTTAGATACTAAAAGAATTAACGATAAATAAAGGAGAGGAGGAAAGAAAAGAATTTACAAGTTTTCTAAGTTTAGGTGATTGTAAAAATTACGGTCTATAATCAATCTTAAGGAATAGTTCAGGGGATAAGGTATGAAAAATATAGGTATAGATTTGTAATGCAAAGAGAATAAATAAATGATTGCTCGACTGTTGCCATAGCATTTAAAGACAGATTATACAACTTTATTGCGAGTGTAAAATAATTCCAAATATTTCTTTGGCTAATTATATTGTTTATTTTCCTTCCTTGACTGCACTGATACTGATACTACAATTAGGAAATACTTTGCCATTTGACATTTGAAAATATTTCGCTGTTTGTCTAAAGAATTTCTCAACAAATGTATTATCTTTCAGTTATTGTGTAAGCCTTTACAGACAGACAGACAGCTTAGCTTTACGTAAAGTTTTTAATAAGATTGCACATTTGACTACGAGTATTATTTATTATTTTAACTTTGGAGTGGCTTTTCCTTTGGTTGTTATTTGATATAGCAATTAGCAAATATTTTGTAAATATTTTTGTAAATAATTGTGTAAACGTTAAGTCTTTCGTTGAGTGTCTAACAAATTTATTTACACTTATATTTTGTTCTTTGGCCAAAAATATTTTGTTTACTTTATTGAGTCTGTAATAAAATTGATACAATATTTTTTGGGGAATTATTTTGTTATTTGTAAAATTATTTTGTCTCACTTTGATTTAATTCAAGTCATGGATATGTATATTTCTGGAAAGTTTTGATGAGATAATTGTTGGATTTTTATGTGTCCACAGCTCGTTAGCCATTCCTCCTTGGATCTCATTCGCTCTTTCTCTTTGTTTCCCTTCACGGACACTTTATTGTTTGTTTTTTGTTTTATTAAGTTTCACTCCCGCCCCCGGATATATATATGTATATGGTCTATACCCGTACATACATACTTGCCCGGGGAGGGAGTTGAATAAACACTTGGCAAGTGACGCAAAACGAGAGACGAGAGCGTTGAACGTGAATGTTGAATGTTGAAAGGTGGGGGGACGGGGGACTACGTACGGCTACCACTACAGAGAGTGGTCTTTGCCTGGCAGCAAGAGTAAATAAATAAATATGCTTGGCATTTTGTCAGAGAATTGACTTGAGGCCATAAAATACAAGCCAAACGTACGATGGACGGATGGTTCCAACAGTGGCCATAGTGGATCCATACTCTCATTCTTCCATTCCAAGTCCTCTGACACCCCATTCCCCCTTACCCCCCCAAGTTCATTTCAGTTCTTGGCCCTTCAGGCATCGGACCAGTAGAAGTTTATTAACGCCATATGTGATGTAGTTGTAGTTGGTGTTGCTGTTGGTTCTTCGGGTTGGTTTGCCCACTCATAACAAAACACTGGCAACAACAGCTTAGATATGCACACATACCCTATATAAACGTATATATGTATGCGTATATACCTATCCATCTAGTATATTCCTATATGGATATATTGTAGTGTGACTTGCATGGGGAATGCGCCTGGCCACGTGTTTGCTGCCGCTGCTGCTGCTGCTGCTGCTGCTGCTGCTGCTGTTGTTAGTGGGTCCTTGCTCTTGGGGTCAGGGCGAGAGAGCACACGCGTGTCAACAGGGCGTATGATTAATATTGTATTAATATGCGATATGTAATTAAGATGTAAGCTGGCTCTGTTTTGTGCTTATATTACTGTTTGTAGGCGGGCAAACCACCTAAAATATATGTTTGTAGTACGTGTGTACGGGGTGTACACATTGACACATGGTGGCGTAAGGGGAAACCACAATTTAAAGGCTGTCAGCGATTTGATCTTGATCTTTGTGCTTAAAGTACATCCATCTCTGAACCTGCGAAGTAACAACTTCATAAAGGGCGGCATAACTTATGGAAGATCGAAGTATGACAGTATATCTTCGCTTCGAAAAGACGCACTTTGAAGTTAAGTGGAGTTTGATCTAGTTTAGTTTGGTGTCTGTAAAAGTCACATCAAAGTTCTGCTTCCCATTCAAATCTCCTACCAGTCTGGGAGCTGTCCAGAGCAGAACTTACAATGTCAATGAAAACGCTTTCATTATGAACGTCATTCCCATCCATCAAAGAAATAAAAGTCCTCTCTTTCCGAGAGCAACTTTTGATTGTCTGAAATAAGTTTGTCTAATGAATAAATTCTTTAGAATTATTATTTAGTAGCGTTTGCACATAAAATAAGTTTCAAACTGGTTTTTAATGAATTTCCCGTACCCAAGCCCCCCCTTTTAGAGCAGGGTCCTCAATTTTTATGTGACTCAAGCCGGGGCCCGGGGGAGACATCAACGCCGCAATTAAATTACGATTCGTTGAGCATGTGTTAATTAAACAGGGGCCACAGCAGTAGCAGCAGCAGCAGGGAGTAGGAGCAGGAGCTGGCAGAGAGCAGCACTCCCGGGGAGTCCTTGGAGTGCCTGAAGCGTGGATAGCGTAGCTCTCAAAGGAATTGGTCACCCAAGGCGAGTCCTCACATGGAATTGGAACTCCTGACAAACGCACACACACACACAGAGACCAGAGAGAGGTAGAGACAGGGCTACCGAGGGTGACCATGTGTTTTAGCCTGATTATGGTAACGGCTGCTGCCGCTGCCGCCGTTACTACTGTCCGAAGGGAATTTCCATGTCATGCTTGTCAACTTAAATTATGGCCTGACCTTACCTTAAGCATTCCATGAAGGAGTGGATTGGTATGCTCCTGACGTGGGCATACAGTAGGAGAAGGAGATGTTCTCCGTCATAGAAGAAATATCTTTCTTTCTCTACGTTTTTTTCTTTTAGTGTTGTGTCCTTCCCGAGTGGAGTGGCGTGTCTTTCCCGCTCTGCTCAGAATACGTGGGGGCGAGTGGGGGTAACGCCGCAGCCCTGGCAGAGCAACTGACGTGCAACATGAAAATGCACTTTTCGCTTTTAATTGAAAAATTTCCTCCTTTTTGGTCGGTTCGTTGTTTTGTGAATTGTCATTTTCGGCTTTTTTTTAGAGAGAGAGAGAGAGACAGAGAGTCAGTGAGTGAGTGAAAGATGGGGTCAGAGGTATTGGGGAGGGTAGATGGATATCCATTTTTAGTTAGCAGGTTTTCAAACGCATACATTATGCATTCCATTGGGTATCTGCGTATCTCGTGGATACACCGATATACACCGCGTTAAAGTCAAAGCGAAATGGCCGACTGAGCACAGATTGTATCACACGGCGGACTGACAGCCTGACTGACTGACTGACTGATGTGGCCATGAACTGAACGTTTAAACAAAAAGCAAAAAAACGCGGCGCAAAACTTGACTGCGGAGCGAAATAATTAAACATCAATTTGATCAGTTCAAACCAAAATAAAAAATGCACATAGTAAAAAATCGAAAAGCCACACAATAAAACCAGCAGCAACAACAGAATCTCTGACCGACCAACAATTGATTGTTTCTTATAAATATTCAATGGCCTAGAAAGTGCAGAATTCAATCGCTCAATGTTTTGCCTATTTTTGCTTTTTTTTTTCTGGTTTCTGGTTATTTCGTTTCTGTTTCCCGCTGCGTGGAATATTTAATAGTGCCAACGCGCTGATTTCTGATGGAACTTTAGTGTGGTTTGGTTTTCAATTGATAAAGTTCCGTTTGGCTCCGGGGGGAAAATGGCAGAAAAGTGCTCTGGGGCGAACGTTTTTAAATAGAATTTCATTTATGGGCTTCATTCATAAACTCAAAATATAACCCAAAATCTCTTGGCCATCCATTTCCACAACTTCTCTCTCTGCGGCTCTCATGAATAATTGAGAATCCCAAAGGGCAATTGAATTTTTTCGCTCTTCCCCATGGCACATCCCTCATGTGGCATTCAAAACATTTTGGTTAACTTCCTAATCGATTTGGCCATTGCCCCATAAGAATTTAATAAAACGAGCAAATCGAGTACGGGCGAGATTCATTGTTATACGCCAGCAAGATGTCACTGTCTTTTGCCATAGACATAAAATGGAATTTGTTTCGGTTGCTTGGTGGCTGTCCTGGTTTTTGTCCTCATCCGGGTCCTGTGCCGCTGGCTTGGCCGGAGAACGCGCGCGCTCGCGGTCCCATGTCTGCGGGGTGTGTACTCCGCTCGGTCCATTGTCTGATGCCACGCTGATGACCCATTTGCCTTAACGCGCCGGCGATCAAAACTGCCAAAACAAAAGCCATCATCGTTAGACAGGGAAAGATGGACCATAGATGGGGCTTCGGTACACGTCCTGGTACACTGGGTATTCCCTCGTTTATGGTAAACGCTTCGGATGCCGTTTAAAATCAATTTGAATGATGAACTGATGGTTCATGGTCTGCTCCTCCAGCGCAGCGCCATCGCTGCGAGGACTTTCTCTCTCACTTTGTGGCGGTTACACCAGTGCTCAGGACTATATCCAATATCCAACCAATTCCAATTTCCCAGCTCTCCCTCTATGTACTTAACGTTCTTGCCACCATCTCATCTCCCTATCTATCTATCTGCTATCTTTTGGTTTCCCACAGAGTTCATGCACAGCAGTGTGCGGTACATCGAGATGTCCAACACACATCTGCAGAGTGTCGACGATGAGACATTCCAGGGACTGCGCCTCAAGACACTGAAGCTAATCGACAACGAGCTGCAGGACATATCCGAGCGGAGTTTCAGGTGAGTGTAAAAAGGAAAAAAAGGGGAAAGTGCTGACTCATACAGGTGACCCAGAACCCCCACTCATGCACCTGGTGCTGCTCTATAGAGGAATGATGACAGGACAGGTTACCCACTAAAAGCGAGTGAGCCTATGACCCGTTTTTCATCTCAGAAAATGAGGTGAGGTGTGGAGTGTGGAGTGTGGTGTGGTGCGGTATATGGCGGCGGCATGTGTGTGTGTCTGAAGAGTAAAGAGTGTTTTTGCGCTTTGTATATTTTTTACACTCGTACGTAAAACTGCAAGTTGTAAAAAAGGCGTAAAATTAAGTTTAACAAAGCGTGGGGGGGCCGCGCTCTGGGATGTGTGTGGGATGGTAGATGGTAGATTTTGGGTGCGCTGCGAGGAGAATGGTTCGCAGTGGGGCACTCAGGCTGAAAATGCAAGCGGGAAATGCAAACTCACACACGCAGCGGAAAAATTCAACAAAAACGAGTGAGAGAGAAAGAGAGAGCGTGGGACAAGAAGGGAAGGAACAACTTTCAAGCGCTATTTGTTTGAGTGTAAATAATCACAAAAAGAGAAAAAGAGAAAAACGTGTGCAAAGAGAAGCCAGCGAGAGCAGAAAATTAAAGATATGCCAGGACCGAAAGTATTTGTACTCTAAAAGAATGCAATTTCAAAGAAAAATACCTTTCTTTTCATTAAAAATTAACTTTAGTTAATTATACAGACAGTTCTTATGTGTCCAGGTGTAGGGAACGTCGAACTGGAAGCATTTCCTACTGCATTATGGATATATTCATTCGTCTGGATCATTCATCCTGTCTGTTTTTGTTCAAACTGTTTCCTGGCGGAGTTTTAAAGGATCTAAACGTACAAATCTGCCAATTTATTGTATTAATAACTTAATAAATATATACCACTTTTCGATAGACACCTCCCCGTTCAAAAAATATATTAATTCCATTTTTATTTTCAATTTGAATTTAACTTTTAATAAAAAATATATTTTTATTTTATTTTAATATTTTATTAAAAATATTAAAAAAATATAAAAATTTCAAAATGATTTTTATTTAATAATTTTTTTAAATTAAATATTTTCATAATCAAAATTAAATTTTTTTAATTATAAATTTTATTATAAAAATTATAATTCTTACGATTCTTTTGTTATATTCTGTGATAATTGAAAATGTACAAAATTTAAAAATTTACCGTCTTCAGTCCCATCTTTTTATCATCTTAGGAAGTTCTTGGAGACACTTCTTTATCAGCAATTTTGAGTTGGGAGATCCCTGCATTACACTGAATTAACACGAGCTGTGGCGTTCCCAAGATCTCAAAGAACTCTTCGATCTGGAAGGGTAGATCGGGTCCCTTCTTTCCCTTTCACATATTTAGTTGAAGAATAACTCGATTACAAAACCATTTAACCCCAAGGATACCCTTTGGAGAAAGTTAACAGACGCCCGGCAGAGAAATGTGCTTGTTGTGCTGACTGTAGTACAGTGAATACAAGCTCATATTTCGTTAGCTTTTTATGATGCCGCACGCGCACTCACAACGCATCAGGCATTTGACCGAGTCGTCGGTGACGTGCCCCTTTTTTCCCCCGCCCTAACCCATGCTTCTGCTAACTGTTTGTGGGAAGGAGATGGCCAGAGAGACTGGTGGACTGGTGGAAGGAGAGGGAATGAGTCGACCGCATTTGGCAGCCATTTGGGTTTTCCTTTCCCTTTTGTTATATTTTGTTTTTACTCTTCCATCTTCTTATGCGCTTTTTGTTGCTGCGAAATGAAACGCGAAAATTTTTAACGAGCACAAAGAGTAACCGGAGTTGGGGTCACGCCCCTTAACCACATGCGCCCTCCACACACACCCATACGCATAACGTTAGCAAAGTTAAATGGATGCCCACAGTTAACAGTTATTTGCAGTTCTCCGAGAGACTGGGAGGAGGGGAGAGGAGGAATATAAAGAGCATAAGAGGGAGAGACAGGCAGACAGACAGACAGACAGACAGACTCTCTGTGATACACGGTTACACACTCCACCGACATTAAGAATTTAAATCAAACTAATTAATGCTCATAAACCTGGCAAATGTGCTTAAAAATCACCCATCCTCGCAGAGCCATCTACCTACTAGTAGTGCCTCCTGCCCCTGCTCCTGCTCCGGCTCCTGCTCCCTGTTTCTCTAACATCTCATCATCCATCGCCATCGCCACAGCCAACCGCCACTGCCAGTGCGACGTCAGTTAATCAAAAAGTTTGCTCTGCAGTTAGGGAGAGCGGAACAAAAAAAGAGAAGAAAACTCCACTCGAGTAAGAAGGAGAGATCAGGACAAGTATAAATGTGCTCTGGGCGGCAAAAAAATATATCATACTGCATGGAAACGGATTATATGTAATCATATAATACACTGGGGGAAAATCCGTCTTACAGAAACTGATTCAAGGGCTAGTTTCACAGAACAGAGGCTAGGCGAGAAAAGAAAAGTAGGTTCCTCTTCGTGACTCTCGAGAGGGAGTGAAGTGTATGGAGGCAAAGTTTATTAAATTTAAATCAAAAATTGCAAGACCTAAAAGGTTTTACAAATAAAATTTCGATTTTTTCTCGGTGTATTCCTTTCAGCATTCACTGAAAATTTAAACGAATTGGAAAAGTTTTATTTCATTCAAGTTACTTAAAGATGGCATTTTATATGGATATGTTAATGAGTTCTTTAAAGGCTACACATGAGGAAATCTTATGACAGTTCTTAAAACTGGCTTTCAAATCAAATTGAAATTTTATAGGATTTAATTTTGTATTACTTTATTATCTTTATTTTATTTGCTTGAAAATATGACCCGTACTGTACTTTTATTAAATAATACTCGCTAGAGTTTCCAATGATTCCCGCTTAATGCCCTCAGGATAAATTAATTTTGTATGTTTAATTTAAATATAGGCCTTAACCCAGTAATATTTGAATTAAATTAAAGTTTTTATCTTTGCAAGTTAAACTCTTAATTGAATATTATTAAAGCCCGGCAACGGATCTGGGTGAGTCCATCAAAGTTGATATAATTTGAGAGGATTTCCCCCGCTTATTTGTGTTTGCGGACCTTAAACAAACACGTGTTTGAGCATCTCTCCGGTTCCGACCGCAAAAACAGGCCCTGGTTAAGGTTGAACATGCACCTATATACTATATACATGTGTATGTATATATAGTATATTTGTATACCTTTATAATACCCATAAAAGGCATATTCAGGAGGTGACTCGATTCCGTTTCGGCTGTGGGCTACGCCAGATGGAAAAGTTCTCATAAATATTTAAGTACTTATGTATTTCAAAAATTGCTAATTAATAATTTACAATGCAATGTTGCTAAATTACACACACGCACAACTGTACTGGGCCCCACCCCCGCCCCCATATGCATGCATGTTTGTTGTGAACATATGTACGAATGTATTTTTGTTTGTTGTTCCGTGCTTGTTGCGTGCTCGGTGGCAAAGTGCCGTTAAATGCGCACTTGTCCGCTTATTTCATATACATTTCTGAATGACATGCCCGCACTATTGGTGTGAGAGAGAGAGAGAGAGAGGGTTTGATGGGTAGCGAGGGTCGAACGAGAAAACAGCGAAAAGGAATGGATATTCAATGTTCAATGAATGCCCTGCAGGTGTAGAATTGTATCTAGAGAGATATGAGCTTAAATATTGAATTCCCAGATACAGAACGGCTTAAAAAGTTAAAGTCTCTGACTTCCGCTTTCATGAACTTCAATTTGTGTACAAATATTTTTGAAAAACTTTAATTAACCCTCGGCTTCTTGGGGTATACTTATGTACTCGCATGTGCTGCTTGTAGACCCATACAATGTTGCCTATATTTACTTGGGAGACTTTTTGATGACAAACGCATACAAACACACATATGGACACGCACACTCACTCAAAACCGAAGCACGCATACACGCAACTTGTTGTTGACCACAAGAAAAACAACAAAAGCGACAACTGGACTGGATTCAACAACAACTACAAGAACGACAACCGGCAAATGGCCACCAAAACGCAAACCGAAAACAGCCTCTAACCACCGACTGCGGATACAAAAAGAAAGAGAAGAGGTGCAAAAGCGAAGAGCGGGTAGTGCCAGAACAAGGTGCATTGAATAGAAAGGTGAGGCAGTGCCGTCTGAGTCAGGTTTGCACCAATCAGCACTTTCGGATGAGCGGAATATTTAATATTTGGCTCGTACACGAATGCGAGACCAAGAAACGAAGCAGATGGAAATACCCGATGTGCTTGT
This sequence comes from Drosophila lowei, assembly GCA_008121275.1. NCBI lineage: Eukaryota > Metazoa > Arthropoda > Insecta > Diptera > Drosophilidae > Drosophila > Drosophila lowei. The sequence continues at coordinate 12,423,033 of CM017779.1, read as the reverse complement.
GTTGTCTACGATTTTGTTTGCTACACAGAAACCTAATGCTGAATGCAACTGGATCCCCTCCTACCATCGAATAGAGACTAGTCTTTAAGACTGTCTTACCTTCTATAAAATATACCTTGAACCAGAGCCGAACTGTCTACCTATTAGTCTTTTTCTGCATCCACCCACAAGATCGTAGTCTGAAACACAATGAAAACAAGTTTTGGCCGCCATTTCGGACCTCTATTTGATACACCTTGTAGCCAGAGGATGGGAAAAGCCTAGAGCAGAGAAGCGACAGTAGCAGCAAATGAAAAGCGATGACCACTGAAGCGGTCAGAGAGATGGAGGATATTTCACAGAAGTGGGAGCGAAAACGAGCCGCGAAAATTTGGTTTTGCGTTTGATTCTTCGTCGCATAAAACAACAAGTCCAGCTACAATAACAACAACAACAGCGCTGACGACGACTACAAAGGTACAACAACAACCAGCACCAACACTAACACCCCAAAACTACAAAAAGATGGAAGGTGGAAGGTGGAAAAGGCTGGGGCGGAGGAGGAGGAGGAGGCTGTGTGGCTTGTTTGGAAAACCTCGTGGTTTTCATAATTGAGGTCGTCGCTTCACCCCAAAACCACTCTGTCTCTTTTCTCCACTCTCCATATGTATGTATTTATGTATGTATGTGTATGGTACTCCCATATGTGGGTGTGTATCTAGTGCGTGTGTATGGCTATTAATGGAGCCTAGAGAGGATGTGTACGGGAGAGAGGGTCGTTTGGGTCGGGGACTTGCGACGCGTTAATTAAGTTTAAATATTTGTTTTCCGACTTGTGTGTAGGATATGTCAAAAGGCAGGCAGCACGTCAATTTCCAAAGCACCCAAGGGGGTGTTGGCTGGGCCAGGGGGGCGGCAGGCAGAAGCGGAAACTGTTGATAGTTTTGGAAAAGTTTTGCCCAAACTTTGCAAGCATTATATATATTTTTGATAACTATTACCCTGCCCCACCACCACCACCACCAGCACTCGTACGATAATCATATATGTGTACATCTCTTTCACCCACGTTCTCTATCTGCATCTCACACTTTAGCACGATGACACATTCGCTGATGACATTGGATATCTCTGGAAACAAGATGCAACAATTACCCCTGGAGGCACTTCAGCGATTGCACTCACTCACGCGACTAGTGGCGCAACGGTAAGTGGAATAGAGGGGGGGCAATCCTTGGGAAGTTCTCCGAGATTGTTGAGAGTTCAGACTAGTTCTTAGAGATGGATTTCATATGAGCGTAGAGCTGAATATATGTATCTCTCTATTATATAAAAAAGCGAGCGATAGAAGCGAGTGAGCCGGGGTTGGCTTGCCTCCTAGTCTATAGATAAAGATATGAATCCATCCGTTCGTGGTAATATTTTTAGTTTACTTGATTTGTATTCTACTTTTTGCTAATTCCGATTCACTTCTTCATTTCCATAGCAATCACATCACCACCTTGGATGGCAATTGGGAGGCCCAGCATGACACACTTCGTTCCCTGCATCTGGCGGACAACGACATCACCGAAGTGTCACCGAATGGCGGTTCATTGGAGCTCATCTCGCCCAATGACAACAGCTCGCAGCCCTCGAGCTTGGCTGCCGTGCAGACCAGCCAGGAGGCTGGCAATTCGCTGTATCAGCCCTCGCCCAGTTCCGGGGATCGATCGGCCTTGGGTCGACCCTTTGAGCAGCTGCAGAAGCTGCTGTGGCTGGACCTGTCCAACAACAGGATCTACCACGTGTCGGGGAACTATCTGCCGCGATCGCTGGTGACGATGGACTTGTCCAGCAACCTGCTGACCATATTCCCGCAGCAACTCTTTGAGCAATTGCCGGGCCTGAGGATCGTGAGTCTGAGAGATAATCTTGTGAAGAGTGTGCAGTGGAAGGAGCTGCAAGTGCGGCCGTTGCGCATGCACTTGGAGCGCCTGGATCTGGGGCAGAACTGCATCGAGAGCCTCGAGTCGGACTACTTCCAGCAGAACTACTCGGATGTGCATTTAAGAGCGCTCAATCTGGAGCAGAACTTCGTGACTCAGCTGCCGGCGGCAGTGTTCAAGGCCACGGGGATTGCCCATCTGGTGCTGGCCTTCAATGCGATCAGTCGAGTGCATCCGGCTGCCTTTGAGGGCTTGACTGATACCCTGGAATACCTGGACTTGGAGCGTAACAGACTGACCACAGTGCCCGTGGCCATATCCTCGCTGCATCGCCTCAAGTACCTCTATCTGACGTCCAACGAGATCAGTCAGCTGGTCAATCTGCCCTCCTACACCGACAATCTGCGAGTCCTCAGCCTGAGTGGCAACAACTTCAGCATGATACCCATTCTGGGGCTGAAGAACTACACACAGCTTTCGTATCTGAACATGGGCTACAACTCGATCACGGACATACCCGAGGGCATATTTGCCGTCGATTCGTGGGGCAGTAATCTGCAGACGATACTGCTGCGCAACAACAAGATCACGCATCTGCATCTGGGATCGTTTGCGGGCCTCGATCAGATTCAGGAGATCAGTCTGAGCTTCAACGACATCACCATCCATCATCCGCTGGTCTTTGAGAATGTCTCGAGATCTTTGAAGATACTGGAGCTCTCGTTTGCCGTCTTCCCGGCCAGAAGTCTGGAGAGTCTCGATCCGCTGGACGCTTTGTTGCCGCTGTCGCAGCTCATTTGGCTGGGACTGGACAACAACAATCTGAAGAGCATCTCCAACGAGTCCTTTGCCCAAATGCGGGAGCTGAGCTACATAAATCTGAGCTTCAATCAGCTGAAGGCCCTGCCCCGAGGTCTCTTCATGCCCGATGTCCACAGCCATCTGGTGGAGATAGAGCTGTCCTACAACGGCCTGGAGCACCTGGAGTCGCAGACCTTTCACAATCTGGGGGATCTGCAGACGCTGAACCTCCAGTCGAATCGTCTGAGGACCATTGCGCGTCACGCCTTCCACAACCTGGAGTTCCTACGCTACATAGATCTGTCCCACAATCGGCTGGTCAACATATCGCATGCGGCCTTCACAGTCCTGCCGAATCTGGCCGCCCTGGATCTGATGCACAATCAGCTGTGTTCCTTGTCGCTGAAGTCCTTCCACTACGTGTCGAATGCGACGACTCCGCTGCGCCTCAATATGAGCCACAACCACATCTCCAGCTTCGACGATGAGCTGAGCAGCTACATGTACATCTACCAGCTGGACATCAGCCACAATCACGTGGCCAAGTCGGATAGTTTCATGAATCTGGCCAATACCCTGAGGTTCCTCAATCTGGCCCACAATTCGTTGGGCGCGTTGCAGAGCCATGCGTTTGGTGATCTGGAATTCCTGGAGATCCTCAATCTCGCCTACAACAACCTCACCTCCTTGAGGCGCCGCAGCTTTCAGGGCCTGAACAGCCTGCAGGAACTGGACCTCAGCCACAATCAATTGGACCAGCTGCAGGTGGAACAGTTCTCGAATCTGAGGAAACTGAGGATCCTGAAGATCAGCTCCAACCGTTTGAGAGCTCTGCCCCGAGAGGTGTTCATGAACACGCGCCTGGAGTTCCTCGACATAGCCGACAATCAGTTGAGTGTGTGGCCCGTGCCGGCCTTCACGGACATTGGCTTCACCCTCAGATCCATCCAGATGTCCCGCAACAATCTGGAGTACCTGGATGCCTCGATGTTCATCAACTCGCAGTTCCTGTACGACATCAGTCTGGCCCGGAATCGCATCACCATCCTGCCGGACAATACCTTCAGTTTCCTGAATAATCTCACCAACCTGGATCTGTCGCAGAACCCCCTGGTCACGACCAATCTGCGCGAGGTGTTCGTGCACACGCCGCGCCTTCGAAAGCTGAGTCTCCATCACATGGGACTGTACGTCCTGCCGCCGCTGAAGATGCCGCTGCTCTCGTACCTGGACGTGAGTGGCAACTATTTGCAGGAGCTGTCGCCGCTGGGCTCGATGCGGCATCTGCGGCACGTCAATGTGTCCCACAACAAGCTCATCAATGCCAGCTGTGCCGTCGAGCATCTGCCGCCCTCGGTGAGGGTCCTCGACCTAGCCCACAATCCCCTGCGACGCATTACGCTGCACGATCTGGTGAGCCTGCGGCATCTGGCCGAGCTGAACATCCTCGACGTGAAGGTGTCCAATCCGCAGGCCTTCTCCAAGCTGCGTTCGCTGCGGAAGCTCCATGCCAGCTCCCATGCGAATCTGGGCGAAATTGTGGCCAGAATTCCGGGACTCCAGCAGCTGAGAGTGCACTGCCTGGAGCCCAACATTGGAGCGCAGTTCTTCGCCAAATTGGCCAACAACACGAAACTGCGACTCGTCGAGCTGTACGGCATCAATGTCCAGACCATATCTCCCGATGTTTTCACAGGCCTCGCCCGCAATCAGCGGCTACAAGTGAAGATATCCCACACCCGAATCTCCGACCTGCCACCGGGGATTTTCTACACGCTCCGGGAGGTGCCGCATCTCTCCATCGACATATCACACAATCGCATCAATGCTCTGGCCGCCGATAGTTTCTATCCGAACAAGAGCTACTGGGATGCCGTGGGCACTCGCAGCATTATGGGTGGCCTCATCACCTCGCACAATCCGCTGGAATGCGAGTGCGGACTGGTGTGGTTCGGGCACTGGCTGCGGCGATGGCTGCGGGAATCGGCCCAGATAAAGGTCATACAAAAGGATGACCTGAAGCGCATGGTTCAGGTGAGTGCGGTAATTGATTCACCCTCTCTACAAACACTCTCCTTCTTTTGATGTTGTTTTGTTAATGGAAAATCTTGTTTTTTTTGGGAAAAAGTTACCCCTATCGATTGCCGATATGCGCGTAAGCTTTTGCACATATCTTTCTTTGGAATATTCATTGTTTTTCTTTGTGCGAGTATCTTTGCAAAGTTACATTCACATTTCCATAGAATAACCTTTGTTCCCCTTCTAATGACGTGTACCCACTCTTCCCTGCAGCGCGCCCGTGCCAACACCTGCCACGATCCTACATCGGGTCGTCATCTGCCCATCCTGGAGATCTTTCCCGAGGATCTGCTGTGCCAGGCGAGTGCTCTGAGTAGCTCCGGCCAGCGGCTGTTCCTGCTATCCTTCGCCATGGCCCTGCTGCTGCCCATCATGACGACGATGACCCTTTGATGTTGGCTCTAGTTGCCGGCCAAGTAAGTTGTGTGTGGACGAGGACTCCGCAGTAACTCAACTAACAATTGATTGTATGATATGTAGATACTAAATATATATACTATATATATAAAACACTAACTCTAATCGGTAGCTACGAATTTTTGGGATTTAGCTAATGGTGAGAGGCCCCGCGTAACAATAAAGATACTAAACAATTGAATGACAAGCAAATCGGTTTATGTCCACTCGTAATTGATAAGTTTTATATTCAATAAAGTCATATATACATACAATATACATACATATATACAGATAATTAGTGGGACAAGTCATGTGCTGGGCAGGGGCTTTTGATACCAATTTTCCATTTCGATTTTCCTTCATCTTTTCATGATAGACTCATTAAGCTGCTCATTAAAAACCATTTCTTCCGCTCAAAGACTTCCAAGCACAACAATACTCCTGAATAAAGTTGTCAAAACTTTTTGTTAATTATCCAAAAATTATTATCCTCCCGCGAGTATCTCCGCCCAGTGCATGACGACTGTGTCTTGGCCAACATAAATGGTAATTAATGCAATTGATTACACAGATAAACACACACTCACACCAGCGAACATATGATGATTCCTACACACACACACACACACACACACACACACTTAGAGAATAGTTAATCAACACTTTAGCATCTACATAGATCCGAACTAGAGCCATAAGTTGTTAATAATAGTTTAAACAACTATTTTTAAAGGAGCAAAACGGAAAACAAAACGAATTCTAGTTACAAATATTTGCATATAATTTACAATTTACGTAGTCAAGGCCAATAAGTACATTAACTATAATAAATCCATATACATACGAGTATATAGTATATACGAATCGAGGCATATATCTATGGCGATAAATATGAGCAGTTATTGGATAGCAATTAACAATTGTTTTTTAACAAGAACCGTAGAGAACAGTGCACAACTAACAGCAGAACTAGACCTACAAATGTTTGCCTACTTTTGCGGGCAGTCAATTTTTTTAACACACACACAGACAGTCACACACACACATACACACATACATATATATAAGTACATATCAGTTTTGGGGCAAAGGATAAAAAAAGAAGTACATACGAGTATAAAAATTGAATAGTTATCATTAAAATAATGAAAAGCATAATCGTGTCGCACACAGAAACAGAAACAGACAGAAAAGCGATTTTCCAGCGAGGCGAAATAAATTACAAAATAAAAAAAAAGCCAGAGAAAAGACCCAATCCAGATGTAGAGGTAATAGAGTTTTTCTCCCAACTCTTTTTATGCATTTACATTTTTTTCGTTGCATTTCTGTTTTTTCCTTTTTTACCTTTTTTTTTCCTTTTGTTACAACAATGACAATCGTGATACTAATTGTAGTTGTTTACACGACGATGATGCAAAATGCACAAGTATAATAATAATATTAATAATGATATTGAATAAATAAACTATTCAATGGGACAAAGTGGTAAATGAAATATGGCCAGAAATACACAAACACAGACACAGACACACAGACAGAGACACACAAAAAGCTGCTGGTAATGAATTATTTTTTTCTAACTGAAATTTCATTCGAAAAAAAGAACAAAAAAAAAAAACAAAACGTTAAGGAATTTCTATAAAATAATATTGTACATATACATATATATACCATATAGCAAATGGAATGGAATTTTCATTATGTTTATTCATTCAATTTTTCGTTCCTTTTTTGTTATTCGGTTTTTTCAATTAATCTACAGCAGCTATAAAACACACAAAAAAAAGAACATAAATATAAAAATAAAAACAGGAGAAAGAAAATTAAAGTAGTGAAAAACAGAAACAAAAACAAAACCAAAACCCGAAAGAAATAAAAACTGAAAACTGAAAATGAATATCGAATACTGAATGAAAAATTGAATATGAAATAAATATAAAAACAAAAATGCTAGAAATATTAACCCTTTGTGTTTCACGCTAATGGGAATTGGTTATGGTGTCGGTATCGGTATCGCTATCGGTTGGGTTTTGCTCACTGAACATTTCACTCACGAGTAACCCAGTGTACTATTTTTTCCATCCCCTACCCATCAGGCGAGACACCCCAGAGATTAGCCCCCCGCGCCAATAAGGATTACGGCTGCACCGACGACTACGTCTCTCCTGCAGCTGTTGACCCTTTTACACATTTTAGTGTGAAACTTGACTCCCGGCGAAATAAGTTGCCGCAAATTATGGGAGGGCGACGCGGTTGCCTCAGGTGTTGCGCGCCAGCACTACCCTTGCGCTGCCATAAAACCCCATAGAAAGAAAACACGGAACCAGGAAAGGACCAGAGCTTTTACTGCGTATGTATGTATATGTATGTGTGCCGAGAGGGAGGCAGCACGCGGCTATGGAACCCCTGGCCAGGCCCATAATTGGATTATCGGCGGGCCAAAGTGTTCCAATGAGTGCATTCCTTTGGCCACTAGATCCTGTGTGTTGACTGCTCCCTGACCCACTACGACCAGCAGCCCTTGCAGCCTGCCTTCCTGCGTGGCAGCTGCTGCAATCGGCGGATACCCTTTGTCCCGGAATTGATTGGTAAGTGAGTTGAAACAATTGAAAGTTTCGCCGCGAGAGGGGAAAACGTGTGGAATGCACTCAAAAATTCATATATTGAAAGGGGAGAAAGGGTCTTAAATTCAAAACTTGATACTCTTAAAATTCAGAGACAAAAGTCTTAGCTTATAGAACGCGTAAGATGATGATTTCGGTACTAAATCTCTCCCACTAGAATCTGTTTTAATGTTAGGCTACATTCTTAAATGAAACTCTGATCCAATTCTTGCATTCTGGCATCTCAAACTCTTTAAATACGTACTGTATCTGCATGAGTGTGATATGAAAGCTTTCTCCTTATAAGAATCGTCATCTTTAACCAAAATCCTAGAAAGGATTATAGAAATTGGGTGACTCTGGGGCTTAGCTTGTCTATATTTGAGTCCCATTTAATGATCGAAAAGGTTCCCTGCTTTCTTTCATTACAACAGTCACAGGACAGGCATATTTTCGCCCATCGTATACCAATTTATACCGCGAGTTTTCTCCATAAGTAATCCCGAACTCGGAGGTTCCTTTGAGGGTATTTCCCGACTCGTCAAGCCGGATTCCCCTTTTTTGCAGCCTGTGTGTTCTCTTTCTTGTGTGTGTTTGGTGGTTTTCTTTCTTTTTGTTGTTGTTTTTTGAGGGGATAACTGAAACCTTTCAGCGCTTTTAAGGCTTTTCTCATCTCCCACTCCCGTCAGGAGTGTGTGGTCGCGAGACTTTTGTGTATGTGTGTCTGGGTGTTTGTGTGTGTGTGTGTGTGTGTGGTTGTTGCCGAGTCTCTTTATGTTGCACGGACGGGACTCTCTTCCACCCCGTTGCCGGAGATTGCATGTCGATGCGACTTAATTGCATTTCAGACAGCGCTGCCTGCCAACGAGCTGTTTGGCCGTGTACACGGACTTCCCCAAAAACGACGCCTTTCTCCATGAGCATTTCTCCGCTCGCTTTGCTCTGCGATAACTTCCCCCGAATGCCTTTCTCCGTGTGTGCATTTCTCTGCTCGCCTTTCTCTCGTTTTACCCCGTTGTCGAGCGGAAGGAAGCGGCGCTAAGTACAAGTTGTCGGTGAGGGACTGCCATTGAGACTGGTGCTATTACCCGGGGGTAGTCTTGCTGCTGCCCTTCCCCTAACATGTATCGGTATTGTTTTAGCCACATCTCAGTCGAAAGCGAAAGGAATGAACAGCTCTGGCTGCAGCAGCTAGGGGAGCTCCATTAAGAGTTGCTGCAATTTAATAGCCACCAAGGAACCAGCACCAAAAAACGACTACGACTGTAGCTAAACGTTAAGTTTAGCTCCCCGGCGCGCTATGGCCACATGTATTTACTGGGGATAGGGAAGTAGCAGTTTGGGGCGGGTGGGGGGGTGGGGAATATGTTGAGTGTATGCACTTGGCTGTCAAAGCTGGCGACGAGTGCAGGTAAATCCAAATCCACCCAATTTGCCTGGCACTCGCCGCCACTCACCATTACTAATGCAGATGTGCCAACTATCGGGGAAGGGAATGTGGATTGCGTTCTAGCGGGGTGGAAGGGGGGAAGGCAGTAGCCCGGATGGTAGTAATGGCAAAAACCGCCGACAAATCTGCTGCATTGCCCAACTCCCCGCAGTCCGCCCAGTCCTGACAGGAGGAGACTCGGACGGGGGACCAGGCCACACCGATGGACAGGGATAGACCCGGATAGGAACAGGACGGACGGGATGGGATGGGATGGGCAGGGGACGCCGCTTCCCGTCGAGCCAGCGGGCAAACTAACAGAGTGCTTATTTTAACGAAGTTACAACAACTTTTGCAATACAAACAGTAATGCTAGGGCAGATTCACACTCGGCACAACGGCAACAGCATGGCACAGATACAGCCACACACAAACAGACACACCACCCATACATATGTACATGGGATGGATACACGTGCCGTGCACCCAGAGCTTCTCCTGAAAGAATGCAAAAACATTGGAACATTGGAGAAAAATACAAGATTTTCTAGCGAAACTGAGATGCTCTTTTGGGGGAGAAGTTAGGGCATGAGTTCTTTCAGTTGGGAACAAGTGAGAGATGCATCGAGGATCTTAGATAGAAGATAAAGCTGAATTTTATAGGAATTTGGAGGAATCTAATAATAGAATTAATAGAACTACCTATAATCTCTTCTCTCGCCCTAAAATACCCAAGATTTATATCTTTCTTCATGGCATTATCTTCACACACGATACACATTCAAGTGTACCTGAAAATATCCATTAGGCAAGAGAGATTTCAAACAGTTTTGCATTTCAAATGCAATATTTTAATCTGATTTTTGCTACTCAAAACAATTTTATAGCCAGCGACCTAATTCCTCCTCCCTCCCCATAACCAATGCCATGCCTCATCCTCAGCTTCCGTCACAACAAATTCTGGGCATTTCCGCCAAACAAGAGGAAAAAACTATGCAGAGAGAAAGAGCATTCAGCAAATCCAACTAACGTATGTTGCTAGCCATTTGAGTTCCGTTAGAGCGCCGGCTAGGGGCCACAGAGGTGGGGCGAACGGAGAATGGGAGTGAAGTGGAGCTCTGTGCACCACTAGAAACTTTACGACATGCAAAAATTGTGAGCAGAGAGCGGATATAATTGTCGGTCTTCTCGTAACTTTGCCGTGGGGAGCAGATTAGTTGATTTCCACATATACACACATACAGACATACACGGCACACCACGCACACAGAGGTAGCTGCTGCTCTTCCATGTATGTGTGCAGACCGAACCACACCGAAGAGTAAAACGAATCCTTTTAACCAAATGATATGCACTGAACAATTGTTCACTGCTGCAGTTATCATACCCTTCAAGCAGAGGGTATAACCATTTTGAAATGAAGTTTGGAAAAGTAAAGTAAATAACCATAAAATGTATATATTCGAACGATGGAACGATGTGTGAGATCACACTATTTATAGCTCCAAGTAGTCCCACAAAACATTCACAATTGCAGTTTCCTTCTTGGTTTTATGTACAGAATTCAGCTAAAACATTGAATCACTATGTATATAGCAAATATCTGATAAATATGTATACGATCTTCAATGGTATGTACGGCTTAGGCCTTGTCAATGAGTAACTAATCCAAATCTATCAATTTATTACACCAATATTGCGCCATTTTGTGTGTTAATTCGTCAGTTACCTCCTTGTGCTTTTTCTGTAAATTCACGGCAGTCTCCTTGAAGTTCTCCATCTCCTCATTGCTTAAATTTGGTCCCTTGTCGGCTATGAATTTGGTAAATTGATTCTCCTAGATGATCTGATCCAACTGATGAAGATCCCCAGCACACTGATCACAAATTGCAAACGGCGAGCACTTCCACAGTCATAGCTGCGGATTCAATGAAATTTCTAGTCCAAAGTCCTTGACAAAGGACACTTCTTCATCGGGAATCCGGTCTAGGAATTCTGGTAGGGTATCCAAACCATCGGCTTTCGAACCTACCCTTTCTTTCTACCCTTCTCTTTTTGTGCGTGTGTTGGTTTTTATGCGTCACAGTGTGTTTGTGTGTGTGCATCTGTGTTTGACCAAATGTGGGGCAGTAAGGAACAGTTTGTTGTTGTTGCAGCAGTGGGCACTGCCTCTAACTTTTCCACCACATCGCAATTTAATTTTATAGTCGAAAACACACACAGCAGCGGTTTGGTTCACTACACAGTGGCACTACTCGTATGAGTACCCCTACTCGTACTCGTTACAGGGCTCGATGAGTCCACTTCTGTTGAGAGTATCTCCCAACCCATCGCATCTCGTCTCATTCCAGTCCAATCGGAACCATCCATTGCCGTTTATGGTTATTTCGGCCAAGCAAATCAAAACTAAATCATAAACGATTAGCTCGCTGCTCGACTACACTGATTAAAACAAATAGACAAGGAGACCATGGCGGAGTGCGGACTGGTGGGGATGGGATACGCTCCTCAATGCTCTCCCTTGAGGGCTCTGGCTCAAATCAGTTGGCAAATGCACACATGACTGAGCAATGCAGATGCGGCAGGGACAGTGGGAGTGGGAGTGAGTGGAGAGCCCAGCCCCTCTGTGCGACTCAAAGAGATGAAAGAGAGGACGCAGTGGAAGGAGTCGCCAGGATGTTGATGATGGTGCTCTCAGTGTGGCCATGGATGGGGGCACCTGGCCAGAGCCGGCTCCTCCTGGCAGACCATGCCAGACCAGAGAGCAATGATGTGATTCCTGAGTGAAAACTCCCACAGTTGATTTGATGAAACGTCATTGAAAAAGGAAATTAAATCACAGTTTTTACTTAACGACTTTTTCTATATATCGAGGAAATTTTATAAAAAGAAGGGATTGAGTTCATTTGTTGTGTAATGGGATACTAAAAGTGATTCTGGTTCCCTTTGGGATATTTATAATTTAATCAGCAGCTAGCATGCTGCTGGGAATATCTTCTAAAGGATTCCATCATCATTCCAGTTAGAGTAGCTATAATTAATGTCTTTTAAACTTCCTTTAACGTTAACCCAAGAGATCCTATATCTTCTTGTGTTCCCAGCATCTCTGTATAGTATTTGTATAGCCACTACTTTTAATATCTCCGCTCTATCGTTACCATCCCAAAGCCTTGTGTACCGTACCCTGTGATCTATCGCTAATCACAGCATAGCCATCAATATTTGCAGCTGCAGTTCAGTTTACAGGCCCGTGAGCGTTTACCGATGCCCGTTGCTTAGTTTAATTTCAGAACTAATCAAGTACGGGCCACAGATACGCATATGCCACGGCAGTGCAGGTCCCACCCACTCCCCCTTGCCAACCCATTCCATTCCGCTCCTCCACACTTGACTAACGTTGCGGCCGTTTCAATTTTCGTGAAGCCGTTCCTCAGCTACGAATATAGGTATTGTGCAACGGCAACGGCAACGGCAATGGCCACAGCAATGGCAACAGCAAACGGGAATGACGTGGACTGCTCCTAGTCCGATTCCCGGCTCGTGCTTCATATGGAGTGTCAGAGCAGAACAGAACAGAGCAGAGCAGAGCAGGTGCATGCCCCATCCCTGCCTCAGATTGGGACACACCCACCAAATGACCAACCAGAGCCAGCTGCTCATTGAAATGGAATCTAATCGGCTTTTGATTTTACAAGTCCTTTTCACAAAGTTTGTCGGTGGCTGCCGCTTTTCGTATCCTATCGTATCGTATCGTATCGATGTGTGTATTACTATACATGTATATAGTACCTGTAGATGGATGGATCGAACGGGAGGAAGGGTGGGCTAGAGCTGGTCTGCCAGAGTGTCTGACTCTGACTCTGGCTCTCTCCCTCCGAAGTTGGTTGCCATTTTGCACTCGGCATAAGTATGCAATATCCGTTTCCGTTCGTTACGTTTGTTACCAAGGCTCGAACTTGACTCAACTGGGCGCCCCATAGACGCACAGAGATTTCAGATTGGGTGGAGGAAGGAGCTACAGGGAGTTGCAAGTGGCATCCACTTTTGACTTGGCAGGTGCCAACAAACCAACAAACCAACAAACGAGGGAACGAGAGAACCAGAGAACGAGAGTACGACGCTTATTGTAATAAGCATGAGTCAAAGTGCAATTTCTTTAGAAACTTTGCCAGCAACAAAAGCGCACACCGCACATACAGACATAACAGCGAGGGCTTCTCAAAGAGTTGTCGATGAGAATGTTGAGAGCTGTGCAGGAGAGATGGAAGCAACGTTATACATATATCTTGAGATTAGATTTTGATAAAGTGTGAAGGAATTCCAACAGCAGCCATCATCGAATTTAAAGAACATTTCTTTCTGGGAGTTCCAATATTTCGCCTCTGCGCTAATGTCCTTCTTTAAATATTAGACGCCTGCGTAAGGACCCCTGTAAGAACATGTTTCACATCATTTCCAAAGCCGTCTGCTACTTATAGCCCTTTTTATCCCATTTCCATATATCTGGTATGCAAATCGAAGACTTTCTTTGGTGGCACATCTCGCTCTGATCCATCTACAGATACAGATACATACAAATTGCATCTTTGAGACGCTTTGGCAGAGCTTAAGCCTTTTTTGGCCTATGGCACCAAATAATGTCCAGGAAGTGATAATATCAAGCTCTCGAGAGCACTCCAAATGCAGCCCAGCAAAAGTCGGACGGGTCTGCCATCCGCTTTCACTCCACTCCTCCGCTCCTCCTTCTGCCCCTCCTGCTTTCCTGGCTGTGCATTCAATTGGAAGCTCTAAAGCTCTTTCTGAATGTGTGCGCGAGGGTATGGGTTAGTATCCGTGTGTGTGTGTGTGTATGTGTGTGTGTTTGTGCCTTTGCTGCTTTTAAGCAGCTTCGTCGTCGCTTTATCGTACATCAGACATTTTATTATGCCACGCCCCCGTCCCATGCCACCCTGCTTCCTCGCTGCATCCCTCCGTGACTGTCACTTTTCCCCCACTCTGCCAGCCCCCCTCTTCGATATGGCAATGGCAATTGCAAAACGGAAATTGCCGTCTGTCTGGGTTGATTTGCTGACCTGCCTTCAGTTTATTACGCCAAGTGATTTGCTGATTGATTTGTCACCTCTTGACCCTCGACCCCTTTTGTGACCCCACACACAATTGAAGGCATTTCCCGCATTTCCCTACAGAGGCGCACTCCCAGCCTTCGCTGCTCCTCCGGTGTCGGTGGTGTTGGTGGGCCGCAAAACTAGTTAACGCAATGTTATTTAATATTTAATTGCTTCGCCATATAATTACGTAAAAACATTAAAATATCTCTTATTTATTAGAGGGAAACGAGTCCAAGCTGAGTGCCCTTGGTTGGTGCTCGGTGCTCGGTGCGCGGTGCTCAGGGCCCACAGTTGACTCGCAGCTGAGTTAAAAGTTGAGCTCCATCCATCCCATACCATTCCATCTCTGTTTTATTTTTGTTCAACAGTAGCAGCATTTTCGGTAGTTGTGTAGGACTTGGCCCTCAGCCCACTGCCATCTGGTATGCATTATACATTAATTATTTAAAATGTCAGAGCAACATCTAGGCAGGATGACGATGATGATGACGAGAAGGATGGTAGAAGGAGGGCACAGACCATCACAGCACTCAGAGCGATAGAGAGGAGTCTTTGAGTGGGCGGGTGACAGTTGTAATAACAAAGCGACATTTGGGCGAAATCAGAAATGATTCCCTCTCAATCCTTCTATATTTCGCGTCTGTTGATTTCGATTTCGTTTCAGGTGGATTCTTGAAGCGTAATGGAAGGTAGTTGCTAAGAATTTTAGTGTACTTTTTCCTAAGTATTGTTACACCACCATTATTTGAACAGGAGCATATAACGTTGATTCTGTTAAGACTTAGATTTCCTCATCAAACAATAATTCCTCTCCTAAAACTCCAAATTGTGTTAATTACTGGAACATCCCTGCTAAAAGCCACACCGCATGTGAGTTTTATGACCGGCTCAAAGTTAACTTAGCGTAAAGCGGAGACTGAACGATGACGTGCCGGGAGCTGGGAGAAGGGAGAAGGTGGCATGGCTGCAGGAAAGGACTATACTCGTACTAACTATAGTGACTATATATAAATATGCACATGAACTGACTGACTAAGCTTTGGGGGCCAGCTGCAGATACCGGAACAATGACAAGGAGACCATGGCTTCGGTTTCCCTGGCATTGGGTTTGCTCAGGTAGCGACCAGGTCGGTCCAGTGTCCTCCGTGTTGTCACCGCTACAGTACTCGTGCCATGGTTGTCGCTCTTGTTCTCGGTTCTCGGTTCTCAGCCTCTCGGTCCTTCCTCGTCATAACCCCAAACGAAATGAGGTTAATTAATGAATTGTTAATATCATTTGCGACCACACGTCGCCACATTCGCAGTCGTTCCTCTTCCCCAGGCCAGCCGCCAGCCGCCTGCCGCCTGCCTGCTGCCTTCTGCCTCGCCTGCCTCATGCCACAAACTGTGCAAACAGTTGCAGCAACGATCTCGCTCTGCGCCTTGGCAACTGCAACATAATATTATTATGAGGTGCACCGGGATGGGATGAGGTCTGGGTATGGGGCCTTCGGTTGAGGTTGGTCCAGAGAGTGGGCTGTTTTTTCTGCCCGAGCGTCAGCTGCAATCCAATTTCTAGCTCGAACAATGTGAAAGCGTGAGTGTGTGTGTGTGCGAGTGCTTTATTATTTTACCAGCACATGTCTACACACACACATACGCGCACACACTCGGAGAGACCTGAACTACGAGTATATGTATGTGTGTGTGTACAGCTCATTATTATTAAAATTTGTAGAATTTTTGGGTTGCAACTAAGCTGCATATAAATTCAGCTGCTTGCCACTGCCACACATCTCAGACCCCAAGCTACCCCAACACCCAACCCCTCTTCCGTGTTGTGTTAAAGGATGCCGGAGCTCTCCTGCATCCCCGTCTCTGCATAATTCAAAGGCGCAACCGCAACTTGACAATTTGCTGCAAGGATGTGGAGATGTGGAGAGCGCCAAGGCAGCAAACAGCAGCTGCTCCGACGCTCCGACGCTCCAACGGAGGCAAAAGTCGGTGAAGATTTTCGGTACTTTTTCATAGACATAACTCTGGGAAAAAGTTGAGCAAATTTTCCATTTTCCAGGGGGTGGAATGGGATGGCTTCCATGAGAGCAAAAGCAGATTACGTCGGCAGGTCGTGCTCGGGCTCGAGCTCGGGCTCGTACTTGGGCAAAACTTAATGGGTTGGCAATCTATTTTTAAAAAGTACATTGTTCCCTGCATATTGATATCCCAGAAAGTATGTGTACTTGAGAGATTAGTTGGGGAGAAGTTGATGTGTTTCTTGCGAATTTCGGGGGATTTTCTGAACTCTTTCTGACCTCGAACTTCATATTCATATTCATATCAAATCAAACAAAACATTCTATGAATGTCTATGATGTCGAAAGAAAAGTATTCATACAAAATCAAACAAAACATTCTTAGTTCACACTCAATTTCCATTTCCATAGGTATACTAAATATTCTATATTTTTTCAATATGCAATACATTTTTTCTCTATTTCAGGGGAATACACCGAATGCACTTGTCTGTGGCCTTTTTTGCTCGAATTTTCTTGTATTTTTTGCTAAACCAAAATCGCCATGGGAATGCTTGTTGAAAATCTGCACCAATTTGTTGGCGGATGCATGTTGCGTTGCCCCAAAGCTGTAAAATAAGTTGTACAAATTGTTAACCAGTTAAGCTTAACATTTGTTGCATACAATGTTATTGAATCTATGTAATGAAATTACGTTTTAGCTAAATAAGTTTTATTTATTCACATGCACAACAACAACATTATGTAGCGGCTGCTTATCGTTTAATAGTAAGTATGATTAAAAACAGATTTTAGCTTAAGCTAAAGCCCTAGGCAACGATCGGGGACACTCCCCCGATCACGAGATGTCGAGAGATGACGAGAAATAGCCGAGTTACGAGAAGGTATGGCACGCCCAGATAGAACAAGAACAGTAGCGGAGGAAAGTAAGTATTTATAACTGGGAAAAATATCTTGTATACCTTGTATATACCTTGTTAAGGACTCCATTAAATGAGACAAAATTTTCCAATCACAGGTCCACAAATAGCGGTCCTTGATAATGACTCCATCCTGAATGTTCCCTTGATCACAGGAAGCCATATCACGCCCAAATCGGGCCACAAATAGCGGCGAAATCAGCATATGTATACTCGGGATGTCAGAATCCTTATGCAAGGATCAAGAATATCCACAACAACGCCGCCGAATCAAACGCTGGGCTTCAGCTTCGAGACGCGTAAGTGAATCAGTATATAATTGTGGAAATATTTTAAAGTATATCTTCCTTCACAGAGGACTTATGTACCCTACGCTTTGCCACAAACAGAGAGTCGTATCCGATTGCGCCCAGCCAAACGGAATCGTATCCAAGCATTACCGAGGCGTATTCGAGCCAGACGGAGTCCTATCCCAGCCAGACCGAATCGTATTCCAGCAGGACAGAGGCGCACCCCCTGCAAGAAACCGAAACTAACAAGCCGTCGTCATCCTTCGACCTGGCCATCGACAACTATCTCAAGGACTTTGGCTATGCCAACCAAGGCAGGGGCTACGCGGACTACTAGACTCTAGATAGACCTCGTTGTTGTTAGGTTTAAGTATATACACGTCTATACGTTTAGCTAGTAGATATAAATGTTTTCCACTTGTTTATTTATTTATACTAAGTTAGGTTATGATGAATAAAAGTATTGAAAAACCATCCTTGCTGTATCCTGTATCGGGGAGACTATCCCGACTACAAAAAGGCGTGGCACGCCCAGATCGGTTAAAAAAAAGCGGAGAAAATTAGATATTTTTGATTGGGGAAAATGTCCTTGATCCTTGGAAAGGACTCCATCAGATCAAGGATCTTATTCCAATCACAGGAAGCCATCGCACGCCCAGATCGGCATACAAATAGCCGAGAAAACTAAATATGTATGGTTGGGGTTGTTGGAGTCCTTTCCGAAGGATCAGGGATATTTTTCTGATCACGGGGGGCCATGGCACGCCCCGATCGGGCCACAAATAAGGGAGAAAGCAAGATATATATGTCTGGAATAAATATCCTTGATCCTTGGTCCTTGATAAGGACTCCATTAAATCAGGGACATTTTGCCGATCACAGGAAGCCGTCGCATGTCCCAAATCGGCCCACAAATAACGGAGAAAACAAAACTGGCTTTGTTAAAATGTAGTTCAAGAAACCGCCGATAGGGGCGCCACCGTACAAAAAAATAAAACTGGCGTCAATTTGCCAAAATCGGGATGGGATACCAGGCGAACAGAAATCAGAAAAAAGCACTGTCTTTGAAAAGGTTCGATTTTTTTTTTTTAAAAAATTTTTTTTCCCAAAAGTATGGGCACCATTTTTTGCACTAGCTACAGTTGCTTTGCTGATTTCTGTTCGCCTGGTATCCCATCCAGATTTTGGTCTGTTTGACGCCACAGTTTTATTTTTTGTACGGTGGCGCCCCTATCGGCGGTTTCTTGAACTACATTTTCAGAGCCAGTTAAAAGCCAGTTTTGTTTTCTCCGTTATTTGTGGGCCGATTTGGGCGTGCGACGGCTTCCTGTGATCGGCAAAATGTCCCAGAAGTCCTTTTCAAGGAAGGATATCCAAAAATATTAGTTTTCTCCGATGGGCCGATCGGGACATGGACGGCTTCCTGTGATTTTCCAAGAGATCAAGGATATTTATTCCAGACATATATATCTTGTTTTCTCCGTTATTTGTGGCCCGATCGGGGCGTGCCATGGCCCCCCGTGATCAGAAAAATATCCTTGATCCTTCGGAAAGGACTCCAACAACCCCAACCATACATATTTAGTTTTCTCGGCTATTTGTATGCCGATCTGGGCGTGCGATGGCTTCCTGTGATTGGAATAAGATCCTTGATCTGATGGAGTCCTTTCCAAGGATCAAGGACATTTTCCCCAATCAAAAATATCTAATTTTCTCCGCTTTTTGTGAACCGATCTGGGCGTGCCACGCCTTTTTGTAGTCGGGATAGTCTCCCCGATACAGGATACAGCAAGGATGGTTTTTCAATACTTTTATTCATCATAACCTAACTTAGTATAAATAATAAGCAAGTGGAAAACATTTATATCTACTAGCTAAACGTATAGATAGACGTATATATGCTTAAACCTAACAATAACGAGGTCTATCTAGAGTCTAGTTATCCGCGTAGCCCCTGCCTTGGTTGGCATAGCCAAAGTCCTTGAGATAGTTGTCGATGGCCAGGTCGAAGGATGACGACGGCTTGTTAGTTTCGGTTTCTTGCAGGGGGTGCGCCTCTGTCCTGCTGGAATACGATTCGGTCTGGCTGGGATAGGACTCCGTCTGGCTCGAATACGCCTCGGTAATGCTTGGATACGATTCCGTTTGGCTGGGCGCAATCGGATACGACTCTCTGTTTGTGGCAAAGCGTAGGGTACATAAGTCCTCTGTGAAGGAAGATATACTTTAAAATATTTCCACAATTATATACTGATTCACTTACGCGTCTCGAAGCTGAAGCCCAGCGTTTGATTCGGCGGCGTTGTTGTGGATATTCTTGATCCTTGGATAAGGATTCTGACATCCCGAGTATACATATGCTGATTTCGCCGCTATTTTTGGCCCGATTTGGGCGTGATATGGCTTCCTGTGATCAAAGGAACATTCACGATGGAGTCATTATCAAGGACCGCTATTTGTGGACCTGTGATTGGAAAATGTTGTCTCATTTAATGGAGTCCTTAACACGGTATATACAAGGTATACAGGATATTTTTCCCATTAATAAATACTTACTTTCCTCCGCTATTGTTCTTGTTCTGTCTGGGCGTGCCACACCTTCTCGAATCGCGATAATGTCCTCGATCGTTTTAAACCATTGCCTTTTTAACGTTATAAATCGCTATAAAGCACCTTTTCTTGATCGGTGGAATGTTCTCCCTACATCCCTACATCAATTCTACAATTTGATCTTCAATTTCCAATACTTTCATTTCATCAAATTCAAGGAAATAGAATACAATCGTATATAACAATCCAACTAGTTTTACACATGATGTGAAGACTTCCTCATCGTTTCAGGGTGGCAGGACCATAAATGTGTCACCCTGGATGTTCGTGTGGTACGACCATTACCAGCACGTGATGCAAGTGTAGCCATTGGAATTCACTAAAGAATCAAATTGAATTGAGTACGTGTCGTAATGGCCGCCGGGCAGGTCCCAAGCTTAAAGCAATCGCTTCTAAGCTGTAGCATATCGGAGAGGCAATGGAAACGTTAAAGGCCGAGCTTTGTGGCTCAGGATCTAAAACTGAAAATCCATCAACCATGAAAATCGCAGTCAAGCGTACAAAGCGAGAGGCTGCAGGCAGTCGTCAAGCCCCTCTATAATGTACGAGCACTAACCCTCGGTACCCTCCTCCTCGGAACTTCCTACTTGGGCACAAAGCGCGCGCCTGCTTTAAGGCCATTAATCTTCAATGAAAGGCGTTTAATTTATTTGGTTTTAATTTAAATTTTGGCGCTACGATTTATAGACCAAACTTTGACGTTGCCATACGAGGCGTCGTACTTGTCTGTATTGCAATTTCCCGGACCCCTGCTGGTCGCAGAGTTCCGACTCCTGCTCCTCCAATTTCTGGGGCTGCTCTTGTTATTGTTGGCTAATTATAAATGTGGGACACGAAACCGACAGTTTCAGATTGCGCAGAGGGGCAGAGACGAGGCCCATACAAATTGCTGGTTAAGCATTGAATATGCTCTTGATAAGGCTATTTTAGGGGAGGGGGGGATGGGATCATTAGCATACTAGATGCATCTTGAATTCGATTCATGGCTATTTTTAGTGTCTTATTAATCAATGAAGTGTCTCTTTGACAGAAAACATTTGCATAAATGTGGCTATTGTGGCAGTACAAGACCAATTGGTTGACACTTGTAGGTAATTTGAAGGGGTTTAATGTTTATTTTAAGTGTTCTTATGTTGTGAATTGCTCGACTGTTCTAAAATAATGACTTTAATTACATTTGACTGTTTTTCCTTACCTTTAAGCTGGCATTAGTGGATTTGCATGGAGCACTGAAAACTTCAATTCTGGTATTTAAAGTTCATCCTAAAATTCCCTCAGGTAGGTACATAACTAGACCTGACATATCTGCCCATGGTGCCTCATATTATCAATTATTTATATTGAAATTCAGGGGAACAATTTTGCATTGACAGTACAGAGAGAAAGCAGACTGCAACCTAATTACGGAAATAACAATATGCCAGAGTTTAGCATCACCGCCGAGGGGCACAAACTCTAAACACGGCAACGAAAATATTAGAATAGTTCAATAGTTGCAAATGTCAATGGCAGGAACTTGTTGGACTCAAATTATAAACATGACTATGAAAATAGATATATGTAGATATAAAATGTTTAGAGGAATTCTTAGAGGGCTTTCAAAGGTCTCCGTGTGAGGGCTTGGAAAGTAGTATAGAGTGGCACTTCCCATGAATCAATGCCGTCCAGATTGCCGCTGGCTTGGGATGGCCAAGTACCTCCTGCAAAAATGAAACATAAGTACATATCAATTACAGGTTTCGCAGGAAAATCTTCCCCTTAGTAGCGCTATATAATCAAATCCTTGGCTTAAATTCTCCCCTTGGCTGGGTTTGCTTCCTGTAATCTAAAAATAGATGGAAACTCAATACAGGAATCACCGTCTCCAAGAGAGCAAGAGTGTCCCATCTTATATCCGCTACTTTTCCACCCAATCAATTGAAATCCACTACGTCATTTAGCCATATTAGGCATACGCCCCGTTTGCCGTGTGCCGGTCGGCCTGTCTGTCTTTCTGCCTCCGGGGAGGACTTTCGGGCCAGGCCTATGTGCGGGCTCTGGCCTGGCTTATTGTTAGCTTTGGGTTAAATATATAAATATCAATTTCGCTTGGCTCGTTGAGGCAGAAAAAGAAATAAAGCCCAGAACTAAATGCTAGCCACGTCGATTGCCAGATCAATTGCCAAAATGTAACGACATGTACGGTAACTATGTGTGTGTGATTGGGTGTGGGGTGTGTTGTGGTGCGGTTGATTCTTCCCCTATAGAACACCAGCTCATCAAGCCACAACGCCCTCAAACAAAACAAGTTGAAAGCTTGGCTGAATGCTGGATGCTGCCACCACTGTGGCTTATCTACAGCTTCGCTTCGATTTTCTATAGATGGGGAGAATCTGTGGCACTTGCCACCAGCCAGCCCACTCCCTTACAGCTTTGGCAACGTTCCCAGGGAGCACTCGCAGCCGTCTCCTTCTTTCGCCCACATCGTTGTGGTTATAATTTTGTGGTCTTTTCCATTTTGCGGTCAACTCCAATTGGGATTTAATTTGTACTTCTTTGTTGTCGTTCGTTCGTATTTTATTGTATGCCAACCAGCAACAACAATGCCCCTTGTGGCATTCGCCTTCGACGCTTTCCCATCATTTTCAGTTTTCCCACAGCATCAGCACCCCCTCAATCTCCACCCCCTTGATCGTATATAGCCACCCAGCCATTCCATGCGCGAGTTTTTGAGTTTGAGCCTCGAACCGAAAATTCAATTTTTGTTTGGGGGCCTGTTCCGGTTGTATAAATGTATCTGTGTGTGTGCTTTTGTGTGTCTGTATCTGTGTATGTATTGTAGGGAAATGCAAACCGAGTTTATCCACTCGAACTGTTAATGGGCATTTTGTATTTTATTTAATGTGAAAAGTTTCTGCTGAAAATATTTTCGGGCCCCGGTCCTCAATTGTGAAATGCTCTACCTCTACCCCTACCCCTACCCCTACCCTAACTCTGCCCCTTCCTCTCCCTCAGTTACTGTGTGCCACCCCTCCTCTATCATCCCCTCAGTTGTATTGTTGTTCTGGCAGAAATCTGTTCCGAGAAGAAAAGTTTATACTGTAATATTTTAATATTGTTGGCTTGTAATTCAAGCGATTTAATTAGCCATTATGCGGGGATGGGTCCGGGGCCCACCGAGAGAGGGAGAGAGGTAGAGAGGTAGAGGGGTCCACTTAGAAACAAATTAGAGCAATGCTCGGTGAGAGGAGGGACTCTAGAAACAGTTGAGGCAATTACGGGAGAGAGGGGCAGGCTAAGGACGATAGGCTACAGCATTGTCAACTCTGTTGAGTCTCCCAGCTATGAAAAAACGATTTTCATACTTATTCTTTATACTTCGGAACAGACTTTCCCCATTAGGAAAAGACTTTCCCCTTGGGAATAGGCCTTGAAGGGGAATTCTGGCTTTTGAGCAGAGCAAATTGAAATAAATTGAGAGTGATTTCATATAACTTTTATAGTAGTTTATTGCCAACATTGATAACATGTGAAAAATTTCATAATTTCCCAGCAATTTCCCTGAAAACTCAGTGCCTGTCAAGGCGTATCTTTAAATATCTATCCCCTCAAGAGGATCCTTTTCTAATTTGACGCTTCCTCTCCATGTGGCGACAAACTGCTCAAGTTAACAAATTGAAAATGAAAGATGAGTAGAGGCAGGACTAGAAGCCGTAAAGGAGAGGGGTACAGAAGGATTGCTCTCCACCAAAATGCAACCATGTGTGGCAGGCAGGCAAATCAAACATTAACTAGTTGTTGGAAGAGTAATCCCAGGGACCTCCGCTCCACCTGCTGCCACCGCCCCCCTGCAGCATGCACCCTGCACCCGTTGACTTACAGCCAAATGAACACGTTGAAATTTTAATAAGCCAGCAACCAACGACATTTGCCAGCCAATTTGCAACTGCAACAGGAGCAGCAGGGAACAGGGGCAACAGAGGGAGAAACCAGGCAACAGCAGAAGCAGCAGCAGCAGCAGAACAGTTGACGAAGACGAAAAGTGGCCCTGGAATATATAGAGGATGTTGGGATGGGTCGAATTGGTAGCAGGTTAGGGGGGGAGGGGAGAAGTAGCTAATAGAGTCCACACTCAGAAAAACAATGGCATACATTGGGAATTTGTACAGATTACGATTCAGTTAGTGGAGCAAAAAGAGAGAGAGGGAGAGAAAGGAATATCCTTTCCAGAGGCGTGTCTGCAACGTTAGCTATTTACGAGATGGAAGATGGGATAGAAAACACCCAGATCTATACCACGGGCATGAAAATCCAGCTCAAACCTTGCTTTACAATAGGCTGAGCTTTATTTGGATAGTATCCCAAACATTTCGTAGAGTTTCTTGCTGTGCAGAGACCCTGTACGTTGTCTGGCTGAGTCGGAGGCTCAGCTGTTGGGCGCTTTTAATAAGGTGGCAGCCACAAATTTTCGCGACGACGTTGACGATGGCATTGCATGTTGTGCCAACGTCCAAATTAGAAAAGTCGCAAAGAAAAGCAAAGCAAACAGCAGGGAGCAGGCAGGCAGGCAGGCAGGCAGGCTGCCTGCCAGTGAGGAGGCAGGGCTGTGAGGCAGCAACCAGGGCTTTGGGGCAGTGCCAGGCATTAGAGGGGAGCCAAACCAACTGCGCCGGAAATCAAGTGTCACGTGATACATGCAACAACCACGTGCGGCTATAAATTGCATGTGCCGAGGCTGCAGCAGCAGCAGCAGCAGCAGCAGCAACAGCAGCAACAGCAACCAGAGGAAGTGCAAGAGAAACCAGCCTGCCAGCCTGCCAGCCTGAAGGACTCTCCTTCCCATCCATGTGTGTCTCTGCCTAAGTGTGTGTCTGTGTGTGTGTGTTCTTCTGCGTGCGAGTGTGTGTGTTATGTTACTAATTATCTGACGGATTAGCTTAATTGGTAACAAGTGCACTTGCAGCCAACACACTTCACGAGCGAGACTCTGCGGCCAAACTACTCGAAAGTGGCATTAGCCTACTTTTTTTTGGGATGAGAAGGGTCTCTCCAAAAATTTTGGCCTCCAAGGGTACGAGTATGTGTACTCGTATATATGCATATAATGTGTAGGGGCTAGTATGGGTGTGTGCATATGATGTGTATGGGTATGCAGGAGCTTAGCCAGCGATGAGGACGTTGTGGCAGTTCAGCAGTCAGGAGGCCAGTTATAATTTTCACAGCCAAAACTGGGCTTAAAAACTTTTGTGGTACTCCGGGAGAGGGTCCTAAAGGGTCTACTGGAGAGGGTATATAGGGGGCCAACACAAAAGCGGACAGGTCAACAAGTCGGCGAATTGGTCAGCTCTAGCTCCAGCTCCAGTTCCTACTGCAGCTCCTCCTGGCTCTCACCTCCCATCTCCAGCTTGAAGCAGAGATACGAGTATGGGTATGGGGATGGGCATGGTCTGGGTAATGCCATGGTTGTGGTTGAATTGGAGAGCTTGGGACTGGACCGGCAGAGATGCGGATTAGCTGGCAGTCACAGTTTTCGATTCACATTTTGGGGATTGAAAAGTTTACTAATTTGTGAAAAGGGTGTACTTTTTGCGACTTTTAAGCTACTCGCAGGATAGAAAATAAAAACGAATGAGGTTATGTACAGTGATAGTTCGCTTGGTGGATCCCAACAAATTTTAGAAATATCTTTACTATTGTAACACAGTGACACTGTGAATGGTAGTCATCATAAACCACTGACCTATCGGAAGACCCTAATTATCAGACACTTTAAGTCTTCCCAACCTATGATTCACCACAAGCCCTAACATTTCAGAGCTTTTAACTCTTCCTAAACAATTATTCATCAAAAAGGTTGCTAATCACAAGACTGTTTTCCATAAAATGCGGCTACTTGCCACCTGGCAAGTGCTACTCCTCTCGAGCTGTGTGTTTCGTTTCGAGCCCTCAATAATTCTCCTACTATGAATAACTCAATTAAAACTTGAGCCATTCTGAGCCAAATCACAGTTTTATGAATGCCACACTCCCAGGTCGTTCTTTGTCGCTGTCTTTCCTTCTCTTTCCTCTCTGACTGTCTGTCTGCCAAATGAGATTCCTGTCTCTCGGCTGATGCCTATTGCCTATTGCCTATTGCCTGTGGTCCTTGCCTTGTCCTGGTCCTGTTCCTATTCCTGTTGCGAATCCTTTTCCTGTATAGGCTGCAACACCTTCGGACCAAAGACTTAATCAAGTTGACCCCTTCCCAGAAAGGTAACCAGGGCGACCGGGAGCAGGGCTCAGATCTAGCAATGAGAACTAGGAGCTGCTCTCTCTTCCTTTCGTTTCGTTTCGTTTCGTTTGGTTTCTTTTCATATCCCTCTGCATCGGCCTCTTCTTTGTCCAAGTTGTTTATTGACACTTTGTTATGTGCTGCAAATGACAGTCGAGACACATGGAGAGTGTCCAGAGTCCTGTCGCCTGCTTCCTGCTTCCTGCTCTTCCTGCTCTTCCTGCTGTACCAGCTCTTTCGTTTTTCCATTTTCTGGTTTTTATTGGGGAAATTTTGCTGAGCTGGTTGGGTCCGTCTGCCCTTCCCTGGGTCTGCTCTGGTCTGGTTGGGTGCTTGTAAAGTACAGAACACAAACCCGAATTAGAATCGAATCAATGCAATTGACTTGGACGTGCATGGGAAATACGAATGCAAAGTTCTGGCAAACTCAACAGTCCCCAGTCCCCTTCCCCTTTCCCGTCCCCACACTCTCGCTCAGAGGTCCTGTGCTGGATGGTGTATCCCGGATGGTGGCCGAAGGGCAAATTAATTGATTGCAATATGATTGATGACATTGCCAGACTGCGACTGCGATTCGCCATCATTTATTAACGAATCTGCTCAAGCAGCTTAATGAAAGTTTGCCCAACGTTTCTGTCTATCTGGAGGTCCAGTTCATCCTTAGATCGGATTCTTTCATCATTCCGATTTCGATTCCGCTTCCCTGCCCTGGCCACCAGATTTTCTTTATGACTTTGGGCTAGGTTTTTCAGGGGCGCGTTGATTCTTGTTTTATTCATGTCCGCTGCTCTTGGCCCGGCTCTGGGCCTTGGCTTTTCATGTGCTTCGCTTTTCATTGTTTGCAGTTTTTCTTTTGCACACGCCATGGCTTAGCATGAATAGTAAATAGCCCCTGCCCCAGTCTTCCCTCTCTGCCACGTCGTTCTCTGCTGCTGCCACTGCAGCTTAGAGGGGAGCCGCCCAAAAAAATACAAGAAAGTAGGACTACGTTCACAGATCGAAGCATTTGATACCCTTCAAGATCCATCATCTGTAGCTAGCCATAGGTGGGTGCCACATTCATCCAATTGCGATGGGAGTGCGCTACAAACATCTGCCAAAAGCAGAATACCCCCCGTTAGGGTATCAAATATATGTAGAAGCAGAAGCGAAATTTGTGAAGAGCAAAGTCTGTGCAGTTTGTGAGTTGCGCTGCTTCTTTCGCATTTGCTTTGATAAAATATTGATTGCGGTCTGCTTGGTTCTGCCGCTGCCCTCGCCCCCTCCCTGTGCTGCTTCCCCCCCTGCGCTTTCTAATGCTCAACATGCGTGTCAGGCTTCAGTCCTCCCCATCCCCTGCAGTGGTACAGCTTATTGTTTGTGGTTTTTATTTTCATCACAAGCAACACTTGCAACAGCTTCCCCCACGAAGAAGCAGCAGCAGTTCCCCTTTGCCCCCCAACAGCAGCTGTGTGTGTGTGCCGCAGAAGGGGTTTCAAATTCAACTTCAATTTTGATGGCTACACTCAGAAATTTCGTGCTTAACCCTTGGACGGTTGAGAGGGCTTCAACTGTCCACAGGGGAAACTACGAGTGGACGAGCTCTTGTGGCATTGCGAAATTTATCCTGTTTCGTTTTTCCTTTAACAAACATACAAAACCCTTTTTTATTTCAGAAATAATTTCGAATTGTTCAAGACCAATCAGACCTTAAAGCTGGCAAACCATTGCTTCTATTCAGGCCATCTAAGGACGATTTGTGAATCCGTGATGTACGGAGGATCTTTTCCTTATTTAAATTTAAAGTCCAAAAATATATTTACAATTTGTTACTTAAATAAATTGTGTCAACCATCATACCAGATGTTAGGCCCTGCAAAATCTATCCCCCAGGGGTTAAGTCGGTGCCTTCCTTCTGCTTCCTCACCTTTGAGCCGACACGCACGCAGGACGCAGAACGCAGTTCCGAAACGTGGAGCGTGGAGACTCCAGTTTTCAGCTCCCATCGAAAAACAACGCCCAGTGGATTTGCCCCTGTCCCCGACCCTGCCCCTGCTGGTGCTGCAGTTGCTCCAGAAGGCCCAATGTTCTGTGCGAAATAGGCGAAAGAGCCAGCAGGCCAGCAGACACCGAGACAAGGAGACAACGGCAGCGACAACGTCAATTTCATACATATTCAACTGCCTGGAACCGAGCTCCGCTCCGCTCAACTCAAGCGAACTGATGTGTCGACTGGGTTTTGGGGCTAGGGATTGGGCTGCTGGGTCCTGCTGCTGCTGCTGCTGCTGCTGCTAGTCCTGGACTTTTCCTGCGATTGCCGCTGCTCCTGCTCCTGCTGCTGCTGCTGCTGCTGGGATTTTGCGGCAATTTCAAATACAAATTGCAGTGTTTTTATGGCTACAAATGCCTTTTTTGTCATTTTTTTACACTCTTTTTCTGGGACGTACTGGGATGTATGTATAGTACGATGTGTTGCTGGTGTTGTAAGCAGCGACAGTTTGAACAAGGGTCTCAACGAGCGGCAGAGGCAGCAGCATACGAACGGATTTCATTTTAACAGTTTCAGCAACGTTAATCCCCAATACCCAAATGCAATCGCTTGTCTGTTGGTGGTCGTATCGGCCCTCTGCCACCCCAAAAGGCCAGGGCCCTGGGCCAGGGATTTATGGGGAGGCGTAAAGCGTTCTCCCGTCCCTCCACTCGAACCAGAGTCAGATTCAGAACCAGACCCAGACCCAGACCCAGAGCCAGAACATATGCAGGCAGCCCTACAACTGTCCCCGAGTCTTTTGTTTAAGCCGCGACAGCAAGAAGCTACCACTAAAAGCCGCAAAAAACATGCTGAAATTGTCAGCGAGGGCACAGATTTCTGTGGGTATTGGGTTCACCAGAGAAAAGTGCTGTTGGGAATGCGCAACTTAAAGGTTCTGTTAGTCACCGCTGCAGCCCAATGATACAATCAGATATGACAGGAGACAGCCCTTAAAAATACGCCCAATAAGTAATATTGATTCTGTTTATCAGTCGTGTTTCGAACTGAAGAGAATTCCTTATTGAAATCCAAGAGCTACAGATAGTGTCCTTATAGCACGCTAGTGTGAACCAATATTGAGCCATCACTAATTCCCACAAGAAGTTAATTTCATTCCCAAAAACCCAAGTAAGAGAGAAAGAAAGTCAAATTTTCATTTCATTTTCAAAAGAGTGCCACACAGAAAAAAAGTATCAATTGCTATTCCCAAAGTGAAACTGAAATTCGCTTAGACATCTTGCCGGAAAATTCTCAGAGAAATTGTGCTTTCCTGTGGGAAAGTCGAGAAAAAAAATTGAAAAATTGCTATTTTCTGTTGAGGTTTTGGTGTCAATTTAGGTGACATTTGACTTAGTTGCAGGAGGCCAACGCAATTGAGTTTTAATTGCACAATTTGGCTAGAGAGATGCTGCTCAAATTTAATGGTTAGTCGATGTGTTTGCTGTTTTAGTTAGCCTCGGTTGGCCGACACGTCAACAGCACCCAGAGCACCGGGCACCGGGCACCAGGCACCAGGCCCAAACTGGATGTTGGCCAGAAAGTTCTCAGTCTCTCGATTAAGACGACAAACGAACCACATCAGCCAGTTATAAACCTTTTGGCTCTGTGGATTTTGATGATGATGGGGTCATACTACCCCGGCTCCTACCTCTAACCCCTAACCTCTGTGCTCTATCGTCCTACCTCCTTTCGGCCTGTCTCCATGGGTGCTTACCCTGTTTGGCCCCGCTTTGCCGAGCTTTCAAGCTTCCAAACTGTATAGCCGGCCTGTCGTCCAAGGGGAAAGGTCGATGAGATGCCGTCTGCCGATTACGATGGGCGATGATGATGACGATGATGATGGCGATGATGATGGCTCCTGCTCTGATGACTGTGACTGTGACTACGACAGCAACAATACGCAATCTGCTGCTTGGAGATGAGCAAATCTGTCGTTTCGGCTAGTGATTTTTATGGAGAAAAATGTGACTGAGAGGGCACATTAGAAAGGGATAACAGCAATAGCATTACCCATAGATGAACGTTATTTTATCAGGGACCCAATATAAATAAATGGGAGAGGGTTAATGAAAGATTATTTCCAGGAAATCAGTGGTCTTTCACTGGAAGGACAGACCACATTTTCTATTGGGGGGGGATATATATACAAATTTAAAGGGACAACCAATAAAAACAAACTCAATTGAAAGGTTTCCACCAAGTTCCCATCAATAGAAATGACTCCAGGCAGTGACTCAATCACCGGTGACACATTCCTCTTGCTCATCTCTAGACAAGCCATTCGGTAATCCCAGACCCCCTTTCCACCCAGCCCCGTGCCACTCCACCATCGTGTGAATGTTGCTTGCATTTGCATATTCTCTAATTTGGCTAGTTTGGCAATTGCGGCCGATTTTGCAAAATGTTATTTGCCATGGGCGCCACCTCCTGACCAGGAGGCACCCGCACCCGCACCAGCCCTGGGATCCGACTGTCCCCGCATTGGAGGCACCCGACTGGCCCCCCCCTCCTGCCTTCTGCCTTCTGCCAACTATGCAGCCAGCCGCAGCCGAATGGCTTCACAAGTATTTAGTCTATGACGAGTTGAGTGGTTTCAAGTGGTTCCCCATACTACCTACTGCTCTTCTCCCCAGCCAGCCTCTCTATACGTACGAGTGTGTACGTATATTTATCCTCCTGGCCATGTGCAATGTTTCGTGTCGTGTGAATTTGTTTAGTTTCGAGTGATGCAAAGTCGGAGGCAAAGAGCAGTGGGGGCAAGAGTTTGTTCCACTTCATCGTGCTACCACCTGCGGCACCTGCGGGGTCGGGTCGGGGTATCCTCTTTCCCCCTTTCTTCTGCCGCGTACAGCTGCTCTGTTCGACTATTTTTCTACTTGATATATGGCGTTTTATTTTATTAAAATCCTTGACTTGTTGTACCATTGCGGTGTTCAGCCAAGCCAATCACATTATGAAGGCAACCAATTTTAATTACGGCCATTACAACAACTGGGCACAAATCCGAAACAAAAATAACCAGAAGGAAGATGGTGGCAGGAGGCAGGAGGCAGTAGTCAGGAGGAGGAGCAGCCGCAGCAATAATGGCGAGGCTGAGCCCTAATGCCTTCTGGCCAAAACTCATTTGGCCGCGTTAAAGTAATTACGATTTATAGGCCACAAAAATCCGTAACACAACATAAATCCAAATGAGCCAGCATTTCTCTCTCTCTCTCTCTGCAGCGCTGCCTCCCGTTCTCTCTCGCTGAGGGAGTTAAAAAATTTTAACCACACACAGAACGAGTACTACGACAGTACTGACAGAACCAGGCGACACCTGACCCCACCTTTTGGTGGTGTCTTTATTACTTTGTCAAGGCAACGTGCGATAAATAAATAAATAAATGCCGCCTAACAAGCCGCAAAGTTGGATCAAGGAATGGGGTGCTATGGGGGCTATGGGGGGCCGGTAGGTTGTTAAGGGGAGTCAAGCGAAATTTGTTGCAATTCATTGACTTGGCGCAAAGGCGCAAACATAAATTTCTGTGCCACGGGCTGTAAAATATCGACAGCAGCAGCAGCAGCAGTGGCAGTGGCAGTGGCACCCCAAAAACAACAAGAAAAATCAAGAAATATTAATGACTTGAACGAACAGTCGATACCCTCACCAATAGCCGAACATAATTAATGGCCAGTGGATTAATTAACAGCAGTTTCGTTTCTCCGTTTCCGCGTTTCACCAGCACTTGTGTATATTTCACACTTATTTTTCACGCCATTCAATGTGGCACGAATAGGTGTTTATGCACTTTGGTGAATACATTCTCTGGGATAATCAAAGTTTACTGCAGGAAGCTCTAAATGGTGTGGAAAGTGGCTAGATCTCGCAGTAGTGGAATGATTTTGGATAGATTATCACAATAGGTGGAGGTCTCACCAAAGGACGTTCCCTAGAGAAGAACACGCTTTCAGTTCCATCTAGGATATATCCGGTCGTATGGGATCAATCGCTGAAGTTCAGTGTCTGATTCCGCTTCCAGTGTAGCGCCTGACGAGGGTGCTTGATTCTCCATTCCCTGGAGGTCAATCAATCTGTTCCCCTGAAAATTTCCACTTGACTTGTTCCTTTTATGCCCGACAAAACGCGTCACAAAGTGCCCATACCCTGTCCCCCAGCGAGTGTACAAAACAAACTTAAATGCCAGCATATTGTAAATTTATTGGATTGGGGACATCGTGGCGGTGTTCTGGGCTTCTGAGCTGGGCTATGGCATGGGGCATGGGGCATGGGGTACGGGGAATGAGGCATGTGGCATGCGGCCTAAGAATCAGGGCTGCCTGTTGGGTGACATGTGCAGAGAGGGCAATCAGGCGATGGCGATGGCGGATTGCGATTACGATTACGATTGCGTTTGCGATGGCAGCGGAAAGAAGCAGCGCCAAAAGAACGGAAGGATATAATATAAAATGTTGCCTACATATGGGGGCAACATTTGCCCTTGCAATAAATAAATGTTAGAAACGGAAAAAGAAGTCAAAAGTCAAATTGAAATCGTTCTGCAGCTAGTGCGGAATGTAGGTTGCGAGATTAATGGAAACGAATGAAATCTCTCATAAAGAATGGTCCTATAAACACTTACAAATCTTAAAATAAATGTGTTAAGAAATTGCTGTTGAAATATGCACATGTTTTCTATTGTTTCGTTATTTATGGAGAAAAAGGAAGGCTCTTAGACCCCACAAAGTGGTACAAATAGTACAAACCTCAAACATATTGAAGGCCTTTTATTATTAAATGATAGCTAAACCAAATTCGATGGTAGATCTAGGAAATCCTTTGCTTTTCACATCGGTATAATACACTTTATTTTTTAAACACATTTCAAAACACATAAAGTACCCTTCTATATGGGTCAATTGGTTAAGTTAAATTTACTCTTTCGGCTGATGGTAAAAACCTTTTAAAGGAATGTGTCTGCGCTCTCGGTTCTCGGTAATATTCACTCGACCCCATTTGGCCGGCACATCTTATTAGTCTAACCCATGACCTACCGTGCCCCTTCCACTCCCAAGAAGAGGCAAGCATTTGGCTAATCTACCCTCTTCAGACACTTTATAGGGGGCCATGCAGCACCCAGCCCGACAGCCACCCAAGGGCGGATGACCAGCCCCCGGATGACCTTCGCTGACTTCGATGGAGCACAGCAAGGAACGGCACGGCACACGCTGTTTAACTATTTGTCTGGGGCTCAAGAGGCTGCTCCAAATGTTTAGCCAAACGCTGAAATGTAAATCGTTGCAAGAGCAGCAAAAAATCTATCAACTTTGAGACAGAGACAAGAAAACGAGATAGGGCCAGACACAGACACAGACACAGAGACATTGAGAAGAGAAAGGGACAAGGGACAAGGGAGAGTGCTAAAGGGAGAGGAGAGCTCTCACCTAATTCTACTTCAACTGCTGCTATTTCTGGCCTGCCGTATTTCACGCCTCGCTGCATGGCTGAGGTGACTGTGGGGGGTGGCTGGGGGGCAGCTGCCGCAAGGACGGACCACCCGCTGGCTAGCAAAATGCCTTTCGTTGTTCTTGCTCGCAGTTGACATGCTCACCGACGGAGGAGGACTAGTTTCTAAAAACTTTTCTTGCCCATTGTTCAAACTTTTTCCCAGCCACCCATCACTCACGCCCTAAAACTGAATCCTTTCTCCATTCCACAGCAGCCCCATTCCACAGCCCCGTTCCCATTCCCATTCCCGTTCCCAGAAAGCAGCGCGAATTCAGAGATTAGTCTTCCACTTGGATAAATCTGCAGCAATGGGCGGCAAAGTTATGGCATTCGAAGAGTGTCTGGAAACAGAGAGCGGGGACAAAGGACACAGGACACTGGACACAGGAGCAAAGCGACCAACCGAGGCGATAGCCGCCATGACTACCTCTTCCACCTGGCCAGAGGCAACTCCTGTGGACCGGCAGCATTCTGCTGCCCGCTGCTCGATGCTCATGGCTCGTGGCTCCTGCTCCCCCGTATTTGTGTCACTTTATTTGTATTAATGGCACTCGGGCATCCTGCGGCGCAGCTACAATAAGTAATTTGATCGAGTGGCAACGACTCCAGACTCCAGACTTCTAGACTACCAACAGCGAACAGCGGACTGCGGACTGCCCGTCGAGGCAGCAGCAGGCTCAACGCACTTTGGTCCCTCCCCATTCTGGGTCCTCCTCTGGTTGCTCCTCTGTCCAATGCATTGTGCATTGGCGAAATGAATTTTTAGAAGATGGCAGAAACGAATAGCAGACCAGAAATGGCGCAAAAACGAGACCAAAGAGAAGACTGAATGCTCTCGAGGGTCCTGGCACTGGCACTGACTCGAATCGCTGTTCAGACAGACAGGCTCTGGGATAAGTGGAGCAGCAATTGGTTTGAAGCTGGGGTTATCATGAAGCGGGCTTGAAGGATGCTTCAACTGAAGATAATTTCGATTGGGAACCACTTTCCGCAAGAACTTTGAGACTGTTTAAGCAGCTCGAGGAGGGATTCTTTCGGTTTTAGATTGAGATTCTACTTGTTACAGTGAAATAAATAAATTGAAGGAGCCAACTAGAAAATGCATCAAAGTGGTTCGTGATTGAAGCATAAGGAAATTCTCGCTAAATTTTTGGGATGAATGGGAGCTCTATTTGGTAGAAAATCAATAAGTTATGGGAACTGCAGTCGCATGATAATCCACATTCCAATTAGTACTCAATCCACGCATAAGTGATCATGGAAATCTGCACTTAGGATAGACTTCTCCCATATCTATGTATCCCCTTATCAAATCTCATTCCATAGCTAATATACCCCCCAAAACGGCAGACCAAAGGACAATCGAATCCATCCGCAATGGCGACTAAAACTACTAGCCAAAGGAGCTGTAGGAGGGAGCTCAGGATGCAGAAATTTTGAACATCTAGGACAAGTAACAACGGCAGCCGAGTGCAAGGGATTAAACACTCTAGATTTTATTAGATAGAACCCAGTGAACAGCAAACGAAACGGAATTTTGCAGCGCCCACCGTTTATGTCCATCCTGCCTCGTCCTATCCCACTGGTCCTCTAAGCTTTCTCCTCGCCCACACGCACACCCATCCCCAACCGCTCTCTCAAGGTCCACACGAACATCATAAATTCTGTGACAAATGCAGGTACAAAGTGCTTCCCAGTGGCAAACTTTTGCTTGGCCAAGATAAGGCAGAGATTCCAGCTGGAGCCCACGCCGAGCAGGACCCTCTTTTCGGGCCTGGTCAAACATAATTGCCAAAACTTTAAGCTCTCCCTCTCCATCTCCGGCTCCGGCCACAGCTACGTCTGCTGGCCCTGTGTCGAGTTGGGTGAATTTTAATACCAATTGATTCGAGATTTTCGCAAAATATTTGCATTAACTTGTCAATTCTCATGAGAGAGGCCTATGCCAGGCCAGGCCCTGATTAGCTGTCATTGTGCATTCCAGTTAACAGAGGGGAAACGGCCTGCTTGTTCGCCTGAGCATATGAACCCAGGAAAAGTGGAGAGCTGTACAGTGAACACATGCCATAACCGGACAGTGTTTTTATCCGGTATATTTAAATGAAAACTGGATTGTGGCGACTCTTTGTTACAGTGAACTTCCCCGTACTTCGTATTTAGTATATTGTGGTCGCAAGTTCTCAGTTTCCGCCTTGTTTTGTACGACTGCATAATATTTTCAGTTTAGGGTAGGCGACAGTTGTGGTAACAAGTGACTTGAGCTGGTTTTGTTATTGAAATGAGCCACAAACCCATACACACACACACACGCATTCACGCACTCCGCAGTCACACGGATCCACATACACAGCTGCAGATAGACATACAGATACACCCGCAGATACACTCATGCACAATGTCTATAGAGATGAGGGCGGGGGCGGGGGCGGGGTAGGGGGGATTGACACTCGCACGCATGCATAAGTAAACCAACATAAACATTTGCTCCAACGCCGAGTATAAAATGGCATAACAAGCAGCAAACCACACACAAAGGCAGGGCACAGGAGGAATAAAAGCAGGCAGGGAGGGGGGCAAAGCCACTGTCACTGTACTACAGGGGAACGAACGTATGTATAATATTGTATGGCACCCATAGATCGAATTTTATGATACCCTATTAGCGGATAATTGGGGCAATTGGGAGATGAGTACATGGCAGGCTTAACGAGGATATTTCTCATGTTCTGGGGGGAACATCTTTCGACGGCAGAAATGAGAGGAGTTAATAAAAGGTGGGGCCTACTTGTACCCTTAAAAAGAGAGCTGCCATAAAGTTGTAAAACAGAGGAAGAATGATCTTGAACTTACCATAGTTTTCTTTATCTCGAGTATCCAAATATTAACCCATTTATCGTAGGTGATGATAAGAATCGTTTGTTATCTGAAACACACCATACAAATTAATCAATCAAATCATATATAATTTTCTTTAACCCTAAAATATTCTGCTATACGTAATGGAATTTCCTGATATGAAACTATGGGTAATGCTGAAGGGTTCTTCACAGGAGAGCTTTTGGCACAAATGTTTAAGTAAAAAGTTCCTTTCAAGTTGTTTACAAGCTTGATAACAAACAGAGAATACCCTTCACTCCTTTGAGTGTACGAAAAACCGCAGTTGGGAGCCACAAATTTTGTTGCTGCGCATTGCTGATGCTGCTCCAACTGTTCCTTCTGTTCCTTCTGTTCCTGGTGCTCCAACTGCTTCAACAGCTCCGCTCCTGTTGATACTCGTACTTCTTCTGGCTTCAACAGTGGCTTCTGCTTCGAGTTGGGGAAATTGCTGGAAAAGCTGGGCTGCTGCCGCCATCATCATCTTCGCCTTATTACCGCAGCTTTTCTTTTGTGAGTTGCAAGTTGCTGGTATTGTTGCTGCCACTGCGCGGCTGCCACTGCGACACCTTAACGAGCTTCTGCTGCTGTTGTGTCAGGTGAGGCGTGGGCCAAGTGCTCGCATTCGATGGGGTGAAGGACCGCTCCTGTTCTTCTTTTCTCAACTGGCCATGCAATTAAATTGGAACCAGCCAGCACACAGTTCGATGCATGCTACATGGCATCTAAGCAATTGACAGGTTGCACTTGAAGGCTGACACGTCGCACACACGTCGCACAAACAGGCATTCAACTCAGGAGAGAGATAGAGCGACCCCCGCACACACACACACGCTGGCGAGTGCACATGCAATCAATTAAATTCGTTGTAAATTCAACGGCTTATCTGCCGTAATCAATCTTAATTTTCCACTTGACATGCATCGCCGAGGCAAAGGAAAACGGAAAAGCGAAGGCAAAGGCAAGGCAGGAGAGGAATACCATCTCGACTCTTCTCTCCCACTCGAGGGATCCCCAAGGCACTCGAGTGTGAGCAAAAGAGAGGGAATGGGACGGACACCCACTGCGTATACGCAACCTGGCCGCCCGATGCTTTACGCATTTTAAATCAAAAATACATTTCCGGCTGCCGCCACTCCAAGAATGCCATGCCACAATTTACGAGTGTAGGCCCCAAATAAGAGAAGAGTGTGCATTGCAATCCAAAGTGCACTCGAGACAAATGTAAAATAAAAATCGCAAAAATTTTTCAACTCGGTATAAAAGTGGGACAGTTCCTCGGGACTGGGACTGGGACTGGGACTGGGCCGGGACTCTGGGTAATGGATGATTGTGTGCGAGAGTACGAGTGTTTTCCTTTATTTTCAAAACTTTTCAATTGATTTCCCTCTCTCTCCGCTTTTTGCAATCGTAATGAGTTCGTTTTACAGGT
Source organism: Drosophila lowei (assembly GCA_008121275.1). Taxonomy (NCBI): domain Eukaryota; kingdom Metazoa; phylum Arthropoda; class Insecta; order Diptera; family Drosophilidae; genus Drosophila; species Drosophila lowei. Next base: position 12,384,823 of record CM017779.1, on the reverse strand, counting down.
AGATTTCAATAATTGAAATTTTTCACCCAGGTTACGGACTTTGTCCGTATCCCACCACTCGTATATTGGATTTCGATTACCAAAAATGGCTCTTATGATTGAATCTCAAATGCACACACTTCGTATGGCGGGTTTACCGTAGAGCAAATTTAATCGAGAATTTTTTATAGAAATAACATCTCTGATTGAAGCTGGAAAATTGCTGGGGATTGCTCATATTAAATGGTTTCATTTATGGACTAAATATGATAAAAGAAATATCGAATAAATACAATTTTTGTCTGCCTAATAAAATCTAAGCAACTAAGCAAAATTTGTATTGAAATATTTCAAGTTTGGATTGAATTCATTCCTCAATTAATTTCAGGAATATAGTCAAGAAGAAGCCTTACGATACGAAACTTTAAATGACGCTTAATTAAGGCACGTTTACATATAAAATATTTAAACACAAGGAACTATTTTTTTCGACTTTTCCTGAGTTTTTAAAGTCAAAATTTTGAAAAAAAAACCGTAAACAAATGATTAATTTTGCATTTGAAAGCTTAATATTTCCCAGACGATAGCCTGAAGCTACAAAGTGTTCAGGTCCAATTTATAGGTGCATTTATCAGCTTTTCATCAGCTTGCAAAAAATTCATTATAATCAGATGTAAGATACTTAAGCTAAGTGAAAAGAAGAAGCACTACCTCTAACCAAAAAACATGAAAAATAAACATAAACATTTTATCAATTTATCTTCTACACTTTTAATGTAACAAACAGAGGAAACCATCTTTTTCTATTAAATTTCCTTGTATTATTTCTTTGCAAAAGTCATATAAATTATATTTCCATATTAGTACTTCAATTTGAGACAGAAAGCCGTACAATATCAATGCCCAATAGAAATCTACTGCTCTCTGAATTTAAACATACTAATTTTACAGCTTCTATTTACATGTACACATAGACTCGTATTCCTCTGAGATAGCAGCAACATTGAACAATCTTTCACAGGAAATTCCCTCGAATTATTGAAAATTGATATTTGTTAATTGAAATTCATTAATTGAAATCGAAGAGAAAGTGCAAACTGAGTGCTGATACCACTCCATAGTGCTACTTTGTTTGAGTTAACCCAACAAATTCATTACCAATACCCCCGAATGCTCTAATGGACGATTATGGGCCTCAATGTTTAATCAAAATCACTTGAAATGCCTTCCAGCTAACCAGGGTCTCCATCTGCTCCTCCCTCTCGCACTCCCTCTGGCACCCCATCCCATTCCACCACTTATGCTTATGTGCATCCAAATTTTGTGCATGCCAGGGAGTGATTTTGGTGCTTGGCTTGGCTCGAATCGAACCGAATCGAATCCATCGCTTGCCCAGAGATATTTCAACCATCTTGTTGCAATTTGTCCAAGTTTGTTCGAGGACAGAACCGCATGCTGCCACACTCGTAAGTAGAACCCACTGCCACGTCCCGGACGCATCTATGGCTTGATGTACGCACTGATACACCAGTTACCGGGAGCATTACTTAATATGTGTAAATTGTGTGGCATCAACTATGCATTGTGTGTTATCTCTGGCTATCACAACTCCTGCTCCCACACCACACCACACCTCGTCTCGCCCCGACCCTATGTCCTCGTCCTCGTCCTGTGCTGGGTCTCTGTGCATGTGCATGTGCCTGGGTCGTGGCTGAAACAATTTATCATTTGAGCATGACGCACGAAACGCAACACACACTCGACTCCCCTCCGCCCCCCCGTCCCACGCCCAGATACGCACTCATACATGTATTCAACTGCATTATACCATTGAGCTCATCAGTGGGGCTTCCACTTGCCTTCCTTTCCTCCCACGCCCCCTCCATAACCACTCGGGCTTAGTACTCCTCGAGGCAAAAGCATTTAACATGCAGTTTATGTTTGCCGCAAGATCTATTACAGGAAATTCACATATGTATGCCGATGTGCACAAATTGTTGTAAGTGGGTGTGGCCGGGAGATAGATGATGGTTTCACCAGGAGATGGAAAAGGAAAAGCAGATCCGTAGCTGTAGCTGTAGCTGTAGCTAAAGCTAAAGCAGAGGTAGATCCAGAGCCAGGACCCTGCGGTAAGTCCCAATCGAGCAGCAAAACAAAACCTGATTATTTTGTGCGGTTTGTGTGGGAGCTTTTCACAGTGTGTTCACTTATGCCAGGATTTGCATTAAATATCCTTATTTAAACATCTGAACACACACACACACACACTAAACTAAACAAATACAACGCCTACGAAATTATGCAAAAGTCGGCAGCAAAGATTTCTCGGTTGGGCGCATGTTTAATTTATTGATTAGGTCGCAGGCCCCCGACCCGACCCGACCCCAGATTGGGTACCAGTGCCAGTATTTCGAATGCAATTGTAATAAGTTTAATTACAATTCCGAGTGCACTCATTTGTGCCTGTCTCTTTCTCTATCTCTGAAGTGAGTGAAGGTGTTAACCGAATGAGTTGGGCTTAAGGGTTTGAGCCAGGCATCGCATCAGGCAGTCGGGCAGCCAGGCAGCCAGGCTGACGGGTTCATTAGATCGAATTACTTACTTGCCGTCACTTCCTTTGAGTTATTTCATTGGAATCATGTTGTCACATCACGAATAATTTGCTCTGGCATTTAGTTAACCATTCTCTCCACTCTCATCTCAAATTTGCGCAATTCCGTTGTCCATTGGCTCATAATTACGAATGAATATCCATTTCGAGGCCAGCAAATATTGATGAGTGCAAAAGGAAGAGATATACATAATTATGCAATTGATAATATGCACTTTGATAGCCTATCCCACGATGTATGTCAAATGAAAGCTTACGGATTTCTGTCCGATTTGGCAATGGTTTGCGGAAGTCCGACAAGTTGTTGATAATCCTACTTCTGTAATCATTTTATATTAAGCCTAGTCGCAGTGGCGTAGAGTGAATGTGCTGTTTAAACTGCGCTTAATTCAACAGTATTTAATCTAATAAAAAAGTTTAATTGGCGCCTAGTTTATATCGTTTAATCTGCGCTTAACCCAAATACATTCCCAGACTAAACTGTGCCCTAAATTAAATAATTAATTGGTGGGTTTTTAGGGCTCCGTTGGGCAGCCATTTGGGACATTGAAAATGAATTGAAAATAGTTCCAGAACAAGGAGCAATATGTATTTTTGGTTTTCTAAAGAATTTGCCCCACAAATTGGTTCGTTAATATTTTGCAAGCGTTTTTCCACAACATAAAAACTTGTCAAAAGAAAAGCCCTGCTGTTTGCCCCACTCCCCAGTCCCTCTCGTCTCCATCCTCCTTCATTAGCTTATTGATGGCTTGGGTCTGGGGTGGCCGAAAAACCAAAATCTGCATATAAATTTATGTTTGTTATAACTTTAATTACCATTAGTGCTACCAGCTATGCATATAACAACTCGGCAAACAGCAACAGCAACAGCAACAACAACTGCACTGTCACTTTGGCAATCAAATGAGAAAACCCAAGGAGAAGACCCAACTGGGAAGATCCAGGCGGCTCCTTGGTTGAGCAGCAGTGGGCGAAGGGCATCCTCAAAATCAGCTCTCAATATAATGCGGCGGAAGCTTTTGTGAAATCCTTACGTCCAACTTTTTAATACGAAAACTTTTACCGAGTTTAGTAGTAAGGCAACAGCAACACAACAACAACAACAACAACGAAAAGAACAACAGCTAGTAAAACTACACCAACAATTACAACAACAACACCATTGGAAAGGACACCAACAACTAAAGCAATTGCAACAGTCACTTGGTGGACTTGTTGTGGGCAGGACGAGAGCCGCAGTTGGCTGCCCCCGACCTGAACCTCGAGACCAGAGCATATTGCATATCCCTATGTCCTGACCAGACCAGACCAGACCTCAGGACGACCCCCTGCGGACCCCCACCAATCGCCCTCTTCTCCAAAAGCGACCAAAGCCACTTGAGCAGCACAGAAAACTAACTTAATCTTGTTTACATTCTATGACGAGTTATGAAAATGAAAGGATTAAGCTGGCCACAAACAAACCAACCAACCAACCAACCAACCATCCAACCAGCTAACTCACACACACACAGAGAGAGAGAGAGAGAAACATGGTAGATGCACACACACACACACACATGCTTAAGCGTGGCTTATACAAACAAAACTTACGCATGGAAAAACCGAAGAGAACCAAGTCAACAACATCATGGAACAGCCAGCCAGCCGGGGATCGGAATGTGTGAGTGTGCGACGAAGTCTGGATATGCTCTAGGCCAAGATGCACTGATTGCGAATTATTTGTGGTACAATTTTATGCGAATTTGCTGAAGAAGAGATCGTGTAGCTTTAAGGGGGGGTTATGTCAGGCTGCACATTCAATTTATCTATTTGTGTTTATGCCTTAATGTCTGTGCTTTCTGTCAATCATTTAGTTCTTGATAGGTTCTAAGGACGTTTACTTAGGGGCAACCTGCTATGCCAGCTCCATGGAGAGGGATCCTCTCTGCTCTCTGCTGTCTGCATCTCGCAGATATGATTATATTTCTACTTGGCCTGTCCAGCGAACAACTCCCTTTGGGTCAGTGTATGTCAAAGTGAGCAACAAAAGGTCTGCAACTGAAGCAACAACCGGAAACAAGAACAACAGCAACATTTAACTAGCATTTGCCACACCCTTGGCATCCGGACGGGGCCTCTGCCTCTGCGTAATCTCTCCCTCATCCGTGGCCTTGCAAATTAGTTGCATTTTAGTTTTATATTTGGTTAAGTTGCGTCGCTTGCCTCGTTTGGCTCTAGCTTTGGCTTTGGCGTTGGCTTTGGCTTTTGCCACGTTTTTGTGTATTTTGTATTTCATAAACGGACTTCCAACAGGACCTGCGGTGGCGCCAACAGTCTGTCGTGCAGCTGTCGATGTATATCTTTATAAATTTACCAACTCATGGCACCACCTTCTGGCCCCATCTGCTGCTCCTCTGCCAGCGCCACCTCAGATGACGACAGCTAGCCACAACTTTCCGTCAGCTCTATTTATTCATTTGTTTGTTTGTCCATCGCCTGTCCACATAATAATTTTGAAGTGTAAAAATATTTTCCATTGCGGTCTGGGACACGTGCGCAGCGTATCCATCAATGATGTCTCCTGTCCTGGCAGACAGACAGACAGACAGATAGACGTGCAACGCCTCTGCTGTACTCGAAAATTTAATTTGCACATCATCGATAAACAGTCAACAAGGAAGGGCAACAGACTGTTGTGGCTGGTGGAGGGGGAGAGGGTGGGGAACGTGTGAGCCATGTTTATGATATGTGAGTCGAATCCCTTGCCAAAACGAAAAGTTCGTTAAGGACTCTATGAATATTGCATGCGCTGTACGGGTAGTACTCGTACCGTATACGAGGTTTGTTTTCAATTTCGGGCTGTTGGCTCTTTTATTTTTCGGCAAGTGGAGAATTTATCATGGAAATGATACTCCAGGTAGGGAAGGAAACCAGAGAACGATTCCATTGCATGCCAAGGTGGCATAATAACAATATGGGACTGCTGGAATATCAAAAAGATTCAAATCTAATGGAGAAACGATTGGATTGATTCCATTTTGGAATTGGTTCAGTGCGGCACTCGATAAAGGGTTTGTTTTAAATTGATTTACAGCTTCAATCGATTCAAGAACTGATGGACAGTTTATAGAATATTGCAACTATAGTAGATATACTCGTAAAGTTCCCGCCTAAGCCACATCATCCATGCAACGCATATAAATCTCGAGTAGTAGCGCTCTGCAGTCAGGAACTGGAAATAAGTGGGAGTTTAATCCAGCCCGATCTAAGATAGATTGAACTCAATCTTGTATGCAGTTTGAATTACTTCCGGAGCCCATAAAATATGTATATCACCTTAGCCAGCCGCTTTATTGTAGCGCAACGTGCCACTGCCGCAGGCCACGACCCCAGTCCGCCTTTGCCACTGCCACTGCCACTCCACTCCAGTCCATTGGGGTTGCATAAATTGTGGCAAGTATTTATTGTATTTAATGTAAACTTGCCCACTTGCCACTTGGCAAGTGCAAATAGGCACGCAAAGGCCACCAGTTGCATCTGCCGCTGCCACATCCACTGCCACATCGACCAAGTGCCAACTGACATGTGTGTGGGGCATATTTTGGCAGTGCAGTGCAGTTGCCTGATCCTACAGCTCCTGCTCCTACAGCTCCTGCTGCTGCTGTTGATGAGTTACAGCCAAGTTGTTGAAGTTTCTGGTCAAAAAGTTGACGCAGCCTTTAGATAAAACTGCAGCAACAGCAGCAACAGCAGAGGCAGAAGCAGCAGGAGCACCAGCAGCAACAGCAGGGGCACACAGAAAGAGAGGGAATGCCAGGCAGGAAGGAGCACAGGACAGGACAGGGCAGGACAGGACACTCTCTCGTCAGATATAAACTTCATTGAAGTATAAAGCAATTAGTGTTGGAAAGTAAGCCGAGCAAAGTTTCAGTCAGGTGGAGGAGAGACACTAATTTGATTCAACTTCCATTTGTGGACTGTGTTTGCTGATGCAGAGGCAATTTTTCAATTTTTGAACCAGAATTGTGGTCCGCATATCTGTGGGTCCATAAATTCTTCAAACTATTATCCTGGCATGGAAACTGCAGGAGGGTTTTGGTCCTGAGGTAACAAACATTTTCCAGAGGTTAATTGAATTCTGATTACACGCTTATATTCAATTTGTGTGTTCAATGCAACACCCTTTTCAACGTCAGATTCTTTAATCAAGATTTTACAGAATTCAGATATCGCATTTGAGAGGGGTTTCAACCGTCAAGCCACAAAAGTGTATAAAAATCTCTAAATCCCACTACCTTTCATGCAATATTTCCTTTATCAAAGGATTTTCGATACTGAAAATTGATTTCACAATACCAATGCACTCGTCATTTCGAATGCAATATCATTTTACAGACAATTTCATATGGCACTCATAACGAACTCATTTCGGGTCTCAAAGTTATTTGACATACGGAAAAACCATTCCGCTGCAAACTTGACAAATGCGCAAGGGCCTCGACCTCGACCTGGGCCAGCATCCATAAAAAAATCATCAAGCGGAGACCATTTCCCAGCCATTAAACACCCATGGCCATAGATAAGCTGTGCAATGTTTGCGTAAATAAATTCGCCTGTTTTTTCTCTCTCTCCGGCCGTTGTTTTCCACAAAACCAAAAAAAAAAAAAAAAGAAGAGAAGAGTGGCCATTGCATATGAAAATATGTCCATTAAAAATAGATGTGTGGCCGTCGTTCTGGGGGCGTAAACGCGTCGGCACCACGCCCGTCTCGTCAGCTGTTGGACATGCAAATGTGCACAGCGACTCATTCGATTGCCAGGCCTACGTCCACCGCCTACTACCATGTACTAAAAATATATATATATGTATATTCCCCCACCCAGTGCACGCACATTTGCGGTTCATAATTTGCGTGCCATTTTTGTACGTTGATGGACAAAATCAACAAACGAACAGGCGAAAAAATGGAGCGTTACCAACTTGAATTTAAATTAAAATGCCAACGCAGCGCGCAAGGCAAATTACGAGAACATTCAGGCATCCGTCGCATAAATATATATATATATATATATACATATGGATATGAACATCGTATAGTAGGGAGACGATAAATATTGATTGTACGGTCACGTTAATTTCTGGCAATTATGCGCGTTTCACATTTATTTATAAAGAGTACTAAGAGATGAATATATAATCCATACATATGAACATTTATAGGGGTCTGGTCTGCTGGGTCTGCTGGGCCTTTACTACTATTTGTGATTATTAAATATGTCTCGATAATTATCGCACACTTCCCTGCATCGACATCGACATCGACGCTGGTCGGAGGGCACCAGCCGGCTGTGGTCGGCCGGCAGATGCTTAAATGCATATTGAGTGGGCCAAATCGAAATGGTCAATATATGCAGATACACTTTATATATATATCTGTACATAAAATACATAGCTATATATGCGTGTGGGGGCATGGGCTGCTTCGAGGGAAGATTGAAGTGTTGACAGAAACTGCAGGTCTTTCGCGGGGGATTAACAGAAATAAATATTTGCGTAAAGTTTCTGTTTGCCAGTTAAATTTACCAAATATATGCAGGTTTTTACAGTCACCTGCCGTGCTTGACAAAGGACTTTTGGGCAGACAAAGAAATATACAGCTGTATTACGAATGACATCAAAATGTAATAATCCATTGAAAGTTGCACCTAGAAGCCCCACTGAAAGTCAATACAAAATTCCCATAATAAATGACTTTCATTATTCAATTATCCGAAACCGAAAGCCATTTTTCAACTATTAGAAAACTTCCTTGAAAATAAACCACCTTCCGAAATTAATATTTTTAATATTTGGCTGGCAGTGCTCTGTTTTATAGAGGCAATCCCAAAAGGATTACTCAAGTGGGGCTACTCAAAAAACTGCGTTAAAAAGTCAACATAAAAGTGTGCATAAATCGATACTCACTCTGTCTGTGGACCTGGCTGGCTCCTGATGTCTGTCTGAACTTCAACGGCTCACCTCGTTTTATTGCACCACTTAAAATAAATTTAATTAATTAAAGCAGGGAGGCAGGGAGGTAGTTAGGTGGGGGAAAATAAAACAAACCTTTCGAGACACTTTTAAAGAGAGAGATCTACGGCGTGGAACTGGCAGACATCCAGGCGACCGATTTGCATCTTCTCTCTTTTGTTTTATTCCGGCTCCATCCTTGCTGCTTTCCCCCACTTGGCATATGTGCTAGGCAACGTCGTCGTTCTGGCAGCATCGTCCTGACTCCCGACTCCCGAGTCCCCTCCTCTGACTCTGCCACTGCCTCTGCCTCTGCATTCCGTGTATTCCGTGTATCCCGTGTATATCTTCTTATGTGCCAAACCGCTTGTGTTCCGTATCTGGGCTGCGTTTCCTTTAACTTTCCGCTGGCATCCGGCGCTCCTTTCGTTTCGTTTCGTTCCGTTTTGCTCAGTTTACTTGGCTGGCAATTATGAGAAGAAAAATAAAAATAACATTTTTAGCAGCAAACCCAAAGTTTTCTTCCATCTGGCTCCCATACCCCCATATCCCCCTCTACCGCCAGCCCCGGCGGCAACAAAGATGGAGAACAAGTCTATAGATTTTGTCCTGTAACTTGGGATTGGGCTGGCGACAAAAAATTTTTTTAGTGTAATTATCTTTTGAATAATTAAAGAAAAATGTTGGCCGAGCTTAACAAGAACCAGGGTCTGAGAGAATATGAAACAGAGCTGCAGGATCCAGCGTCGCGACATATTTTCTAAAGTTTTCTTTGAAATTTGCACAGGTCCAGGGTGCGCCAGGAACGGGAACGGGAACGGGAACAGGAACCAAACCCCCAAGGGCACGCCCTCGCCGCCTACTCGGCGTTCAGAGGCACACGCTCGGAACTCGTAATTTGCTTTAAGTTATGCTCATTATGCGCCAATTATTTGTGTCATGCAAAGGAAAAAAAAAGAACGAAAGAATGAAGAAAAAAAACTCAACCAAATTCGAATCGGGCCAAGATTCGGTCGCTTGCGGCCAAGAGGAAGACGTTGAACGTTAAGCACTGAGCGCTTGGCACAGATTTTGCTCGGTTGACTCTCGGAATCTTTGATGCCGCATGCCGCTTGCCGCATACCTCATACCTAGGGTCAGATTTGAAGCCGGTTATGAGGCGGTTAAGGCGGTTCTTAAAGTTCACGCCAACAAAAGTTGAGAGGTTACGGCAGGTAGAAATTTAAGGGGAGTCAATCAGCGGTTAACGGAATTGTGGAGGGAGTTTTCCCTTTCCAAGAAAGGTAATTTTATGGATCTAATAAATAAATTAGAATATTCTTTAAGCTATTGTTAGAAGTATATAAAAAAAACTAGAACTCGCTTGGCTTGTGCGCCAACCCCCGGCTCACTCGCTTCCATCGTTCGGCTCGCGCCGATATGCATAAAACGAGCCAAAGTATTTGTATATACTATGATGGAATTTATATGGAATATTATGATGATGGAATCCTCTCACCCCTCGCATAAAGAACCTATCCAATCCCAGTAAAGTGTCTCCCACAGCCATTTAAATCCCTGCATAAGACATTTACTTTACAATTCGATAAGGAAACAAGTGCAAATCTTTCCATGTTACACTTTACCTCCTCCATTTGAATGATTTCCCTTATCCTGTCTGGGGCTAAATGGGTTAAGAGACTTGGCTGCACTCTCAGCGCCGTTTGATGGCGCTTCTGCAGAGTCGTCCCACGTGACCAGGCACTGCTGGTGGATCTGACTCTGATTCTGGTCTCTGTCTTCGTCTCTGGTTGCAGCAACGGGAGAGTTACACGAAACTGTTTAGTTTATACTGGAGGTTGTTGTCTTAGGGACCCAAGTTGACGCTGTCCCCCAGCTGCTGCTGCTGCTGCTGCTGCTGCCGCTTCTGGTGTCACTCTTTCCGGACTCCTTCCCCTGTTGACACACCATTACTGCAGCTAATTAGAGGAGTGACCCCAGTGACGGTAGCGCCTTTAACCCCACACAGTGCCACCCCAGGCAAGCACCGGCACCGGCACCCGTACCCGCACCCGCATCCGCTCGACGGGGTCCGTCTCATCTCCCCTTCGACCTGTCATGTGTACGGAGGCGAGTGGGGTTCGTTGTTGACGCCTTGCACGTTGCACGTTGCTGTTGCACGTTGGTGTTAGTGTTTCTACTGCTGTTTCTGTTTCTGTTGCCCTGCAGTCAACTGCCTTCACACTTGGCAGGGGCTCTCCCCTTGCTTTCCTTCCCCTCCCCTGCCCCCCACTGGCTTGTCAACTTCCTTCCACTTCTCATTTGTGCGGCATTTCCGGTACAATGGCGGTAACAATGAAGGGAAAGCCCCGCACTCGAAGCTCGACGCTGTTTGCTGGCGACGTTTCGCTTTCCGCCTGGGCTAAACCATTTCTAGACTCCAAGCAGACTCGGTATCCATATCCCCCGTACCCCCGTACCCGTACCCCTGTAGCCCCGTAGCCCCGTACCTTTACCTTTACCAAATTCCGGACTGAGAGACAGAGAGAGAGAGAGACTCTGCTGCTGCAATTGTCTTTTCTTTTCAAATAGTTTTCGCCTGCTCTTTCTATCTTTTGCTGCTCTCTCTCTCTCTCTTTCCGTTCGAGTCAAAAGTTGGCTCAGTTAATTCATGAGATTTCACGGTTTATCTCACCGGCGTCTTCTTTCCCACCTGCACCTGCACCTGCACCTGCAGCAGCTCTTGTTTGCTGCTACTCTTTCTCAATTTCTCTGTGTTTCTCTCTATCTCTCTGTTCTCAGTTGCTCAGTTGCTCAGTTCGCATCGCATAGTTCACAGTTAATTAGAAAACTATTTCGCGTGCGGCCCCGCTCTGCCCAACTTCTGAACTCCGGGCTTGACTCCGAGACGAGACTCCGTCGCAGGCCTCTCACAGTCGCTTCGAGAGTCGTTTAATTAGAATTTCCTTGCCGGAAAAGTTATGAATATTCGATGCACGAGTACACAGAAAATAGTTATTTTTGTTTCACGAAATCCATTTCATTCAAGCAATTGACTGGCGCCTGAGGCGGCAAGGGGTTATCCTTTTGATAGGTTCTTGATTTGAACAAATTTTTTGGCGCCTGGGCAAATGGGTGACCTGCCAGTTTTCTGATGAAATAAACAAGTTTCAATCCAAGCGCCACAATCAAAATTAGAAAAATTCCTTTAATTTAAAATTAGTTTTAGTTTTTTTGCTTAATTGTATGGCCTTTAGGGGCAAATCCTCTATAAAGACCGAATGTTCCTACGACAGCTATGTATATAATGCAGTCGTTCGAATTGATATAATTTATCTTGGCTATGAAAAGTCATACGAAACTATAGCTTCTTGAGATTTGGTTGGAATATCTTTGGCAACAAAAGAATTTTCTCTCACAAGCACTTGTTTTTCTACCGATTATTTTTACTTATATACATATGTAACATCTGGATCGAGAATATAGACTTATGTATATGTTTATCCCTTTATTGGAACTTCCAACTCTGCCTTGAAAACATCTATTCAAATTTATTATACCCTCTTTAATCGTATTATACCCTCCAGCAGATTGCCATTTTTCAATTTGTTTCAATTAAACATTTTTCAATAATAAATTTCATCAATTTGTGGCCATAAAGATATAAATAAATATCAAATAAATTCAATAAAATGCAAGATTATAAGAAAAAATAACAAAAAAAGCCGCAATAACTCCAGATTGACATTCAATGGAAAGGAATAAATAAATGTAACAGAACACAAAGACTAAAGCAGAGATTTTCACCACAGGATTGGGCCAGGGATCAAAAGTAACTATGGAAACCATCAACTATAGAGCCATAAATGAAAGTGCGGTTCATAGATGGCAGAACAGATGCCGCCTTGGGGGAGCCATCGCCCTGGAGCGATTGAAATATCAACGAAACTTGTAAACAAATATTTCCGAACACACAAAAAGCCGTTCCTTAAACCGCAAAGTGTTTTCATTTATTTTTGCCCGTTTCCATCTTTTTCTTGTTTTCTTTTTTTTTTTCTTTGCAGCTCTCAGTTTGGAAAATTTATTGGATGCAGCCAAACTGATTTGATTAGAAACGCCCCTTTCGAATCTTTAGCAAAGTTGTAACGCCTCCATCTCTGCCGTCATTACGCCCAGCCTTTACCTTGGGCATCCCGCCCCCAAAAAGTATCCTTGCCTTATCCTCCCCCAGCCGTTCTGTCCGTTCTGGCCATTTGTTCGGCCTTCAAGCCCAACGCTTTTGACGGTCGCCTGCCCAAAAGCAATCTCTTAATTTGTTTACAAGCTTTGCTTTCGGCTTTTTCTTCTTTGGCCGTTCGTCTTTCTCGCCCTCATCCTTATAGCCCATCCCACTCCTATCCTATCCGCATCCTGGCCACATCCCGTACATCCCCTGCCTCTCTATGCGCTTTCCGCTAGTTCTGCAAACCTCAAAAATATGTAAAAAGCCAAAGACTCGACGTCGACTCGTTTGCAACATTTGCAGCCTCAATGGGGGCCGGCACACGCCGCCAGTAGAGCTGGAGGATGAGTGCGAGAGGAGGCTCTGATAGAGATCTTGCTTTTATTTGTTACTTAGCATATTTTCACCTTGAGGGCAAACAATCTCCCACTAGACACACACACACACAACCACCACCTACTGCCGGTCGGAGCGTATATCCAGTCGGAGCGAAAGTAATAAATATTTTTTGCTGCGCTGCTCTCGAGCTGCTTCAGCTTAAAAAACATTTCCATTTTTTCAGTTCTGTTCCTCTCCTCTCCACTCCCCACTCCCCTCCTGTCTCTTTTTCTGCTGCACAAGATTTTGTTAGTTGCCTTGGCTTTCTTCTCGTTTTTTTTATTATTGGTGGATGCCCTGAGTGCGGGAGATGGGTAGCATTACTTTAAGGGCATGTTGGCCACATTATGATGCAAAGCCGCCATTTGATCGGAATAATATGGGGATTAGCTGAGGGGCAGACAGGAGTGGGCATGGTATTTCGAGGATGTTTGGGACATCATGTATTTGCTTAAGATGAAACACAAGTAAATCGGATATGGTATCTTAGGAATATGGATGGATATGGAAAATAAACAGTATATTTCTCTGAGTTCGTAATATTTCTATAAGAAATGCCAAGAATATTGGTTTAAATTTATATAAATATTGCCATAAATGGCCAGCCTCTTCAGTCTTCAATTTAAATCAAAATTAAACTGGGGAGAAAAAACAATATCCATCAAAAGAAACATCAATCATACGAGTATGTAAGCCTGAACTCTTTCAATATGAACAAGAATTCACTGATTACAACTCACTCTCATGGTATAGCCCATTTCCTCATTTAAAACCGATTTCCTCTTCAACTGCCAACAATTTCACTTTTTCCCATTTGTTTCGAGGAAGTGCTGCTGCCCCCGAACCCCAATCCGAAACCCACGAACCGCAAGGACAAAAGATACAACAGCCTGGAATGAATGGCGGAGTAACAAGAGTATCAGCCATTTCATCACCTGTTCGATAAGCTTTTCATGCTTTTCCTACCTACTATTCCGCTTTCCGCACTCAAACGATATGGCGGCGGTCGTTGGCTTATGCCGGCAATATATTCCCTCCCGCTATCCTTTCTACTTCCCCTCTTTATGTACAGGTACTACATGCATATATAAATTATTATATATATTTATGTGTATTTTTGAATTTAAATGATTGAATTGCCGTGTGCCAAAGTAGAAGAAGAATGCGACAGATGGAGATGGAGATGGAGATGGAGAGAGATGCTGAGGCTGACTGCCATTTGCAGAAATATGAAAATTACCTTTAATATGAAAAGGCAGACAGTCAAACACAGAACACAAAACGAGAGAGTTTTTCACCGGGAGCATTTCCACGCTGCCATCAAGATAGGCCCGAAAGACAGGCAGACAGCCAGAGACAGCCAGAGACAGTCGGAGGAGGAGGAGGAGGAGGAGTAGAGGAGCCATGAGGCTCTATTTTATTTTTGCTCTGTGCCTTTATGCTCGTATTTCTGTTTTGTGTTTGCATAAAAGTGAAGTGAGGCAGATTGCGCTCGAGTGCGTTAATCAGCGCTCCTGGGCAGGGCAGCAGGGCAGCAGCCAGCGAGGGTCCTGGAGCGGCACTAGGACACAGTAGAAGAATCCAATCCTCGCCAGCGTTGACTTTTTCCCCGCTGGTCAGCACGGACCCCTACAAAACAGATTATACTGATTTCATGCTGGAAAATCAAAAAATGAACGTGCGGCAATTTACATACTTAAGTTGGGATTACGGGGGAGCAGGAGCAGCAGATTTTTCTTCTCTCCTCCTCTCCCGCTTTCCATTTTCCCTTCTCTCGTCCGCTCGTTCTCTTGTTCTCTCGCCCTTTGCTTTGTTGTTTCAGGGCCTTGGCTGGCCTTGGCCAAAATTTATTGGCCACATGTTTTCCCTGCCACCTTCGTGGCAGTTGAACAATTTGCCTTTTTTGACAATATGGCTTTTCGACATTTTTCCGGGTAGGCGGAAGGGGAGGGCCCCGCTTACAACAAGGAATTTCCTGGGATTCCATTTTTAATTGAATTTTCTGTTGTGCCCGGCCCGGTGCTATTTTGCATTTTGTTGGCTTATTTGCTTCCTTCTTATGTTGGATAATTAAAGTGCCCCAAGCCAAAACCATTGCATGCATATTTGTGATTTCTGTAGGGTCCGCGTCCCCCACCGCACCCCCCTGCAAATGACTTCCTTTCGGATGATTGTTTTAGTGGGAAATTTGCGTGGATTTTCCATCTACATCTACATGGTTTTTTTTTGTTTTCTGGTTTTTTTTTGTAAGGGTGATGTAGCATCAAGTTGATAATTTTCATAATTTTCAGCGCCAGACAGCAACAATAATTATATTAAAAATGGAGGATGGGACAGATGGATGGAGCTGTACCGGAAAGGGATATGGAAAGCTGGCGCGCCTTGCAAATTGCAACTCAAGTGATGGCGGGCGGAAAGAGGGATACATAGAAGGATGCAACGATTCGGGAGAGAGACTGAGAGAGAGATAAAATAATGGTGCAAAAGAGATAGATGGATAGAGTGATGCTGGGAGAGCGTCGGTTAGGGTGGGGGTTGAACGGAATAAAAGAGAAAGAGAGCAACATTAGAACACTTAAGCACTTAGCAGAGTCCCCAGCCCCCTACCTCTCCCCACACCCAATCCCTGAATCGCCACTGTAGTGGGAGTAGTAGTTGCCCTCTCCCTCTCTCTTCCTTTTTGGATATTCCAAGCACGTTCCAAAAAAGCGATTCGCTGGAGATTCCCCACACGAACCAAACAAATCGCTTAAGTCTTCATTTTATCAATTTTCTCTCTCGCAGAAATGGGTTTTAATTCCTTTCGCATTCTTTTTCATGCCATCCATCAGTGACTGGGTTTTCGGGCTTTGAAAACTTTCGATTCGGATTTTAATTAAGTTTCTATTGAGGCATAAAGTTTTCTAAAATATACTGCGTTTTTTTTAAAGAATTTAAGATCAAAGTGCAATCTGGTAAATTTATTTCCAGATGATGGAATAACAAGTAGTTTCTGCTACAGGAAAACGTTATAGAACAGAATGTCTTTTAAATCATCTTCATTTTATAATTTCCACAACTGATTTTTGGCATATAAAAATCCTTAAGTTCCTCTTCTGTTTTCAACCCCGCAGCTAAATGAATGCTTCCATATAAAACCCCATTTATTTGAAAAACGAGAGGGGATTAGGGATACATTGAAACGATTATTAGACCGACGGTCTCTCCTCTTCTGAGCGTAAAGCAAACAGAATACTTCAAATATGGGTTCAAGGAAAATTAAATCCCTTTTTAATTAATTTACCCCAAAGCAGAAATGTAATTTAGACTTTAAATCCACGCAGATTCTAATTTGTGGGAATTTTAAAAATTATGCGGATATCCTCAGTAATTTTTTTAGGAGCTATACAAGTTTTTAAAATTAATAAAATATGACTACTTACAGGCAATGATCATTCAAGTACTTGGAAATCTTCGTCTTTTCGCCTTGAAAAACCTGAAATGGTATTGGAAAAAAACATAAGCAACTAAGAAATATTTTATACATACATATCTACACTCAATACATCATTTGTCATGATGGAGTATTGATGAAATTAATTTTACAGTGATCGATGCACTTTTCCCATCTTTAGGAACGAGGTCTTCACAATAATCTAAACGTATTTCAAACCCTTCTGACATCAGATATTGTTGGAAATTAAAAAAAAGATTCAGCAAAATCTCTTATTACCCGCTGGGCATTCCCTGGAACATCCCCATTGCATCGACATGCATATGAGTGTGTCCCTTTCCCCCTAACTATTTCCCACACAGATGCATCCGTCTGGCTCCATCTGTGTATTGGTGTATGGGTGTATGGGTGCATCTGTGTGTGTGTGTGTCCCTCCGTTGGTGCATCTCATTCTTGTTATTTTTATTGTAGCTCTGATTCGCGCTTTATTGCATTATAATTGAATCTTGAGCGCACAACTAACGCAGGAAACGTTGGCTGACTGGAAACCGTTTCCCGGTTGCTGCCCTGTCGCCCTGCCCCTCTACCCCCCTCTACCCCCTCGGCCAGCTGTTGCACTTAATGCCAAGTGTTTAAAAAAAGGAAAAGGCAGAGAGAGAGAGAGAGGGCAGAGCAGAGCAGAGCAAGAGACAGAATGGAAGTGAAGAGGAAGTGAAAAGAAAAAGTGAAGAACAAGAAGTAATATTTACTTACTCCCACACCGTCGACCGTTCAGCAGAGCACACCATTCGACAGTCGCCATTCATCTCTTTTCTCCTTCATCACTTTATCTCTTTCTTTCGTACAATATACCCATCCTGCTCTAGGAAACCTCCTCCTCCTCCTCTCTCCCTCTCTCACGCTCTTTCGCCACTCATTGCCAGCGAAAATGCAATAAAAATTGTTTTCCCATAGACGGTGGCGCGACCCAGGCGACGCTGGCGACGGCGACGGCGACGGCGACGTGGCGGCTGCTAAGCAAATGTTGTTGGAAATGAGCTATAAAAACGGGAAATTGTATTTTACAGTAAATTTTTGCAACACACAAACTAGCTAGACCTGCCACCGCCCCAAACCCCGAACTACCCTAGCCCTCTTACCCTATAGACCCGTCTCCACCCAATCTCTGCGGCACGTCAACGCTTTCCATGCTGCTGTCGCAGATAATCCGTTGCTGAGTTGGCTTGTCTTGACTTGGCCTGACATTGGCTTTGGGTCGACGCTCCCCCCCCCCATCCCCATCCCCATACGCTCTGATCCGTTCCGTTCCACTCGGTTCCATTCAGCTCCCAGGTCCAGAGTCCAGGTTCGCCCTTATCCGCCTCCCCCCGCCCCATCCACAACTCTGCTGACTCTTCCAACGTGGCTTTATAAGCTGCCAATATTAAAATGATGACAAGTTTATGGCAAAAAGGCCAAGGCGGAGGCGGTGGCAGGAGGAATGGCATCCAGAACGAAAGAGTGGCTTTGCTAGCAGAAGAATTTAATACTCTGGTAGATCGAACTATCCTATAGGAGGTACTACATAAAAGTAGGGTAAAAGTAGTAAAACTAGGGATCCAGTTCTGGTAGAACTTTGAAGAAAATGCATAAACATTCTGTTAGGAATCACTCGTACGATATTTTCAGAATTAAAAGTTTATGTTTCGGCAGATCGTTTCTTTAGAAGCCATGTATCTAATATCGTAGTCCGATCTGGATAGTTTTAACCTTTATACAACCGTACAGCAATAAGAAGTAAAAGACTGAAAGACCCGGCTTTATCTCCCACGATAATGGGATCAGCATGATCGAGAATAAAAATACTTCAAAGATTCAAAGATGCTACCAAATTCTAGAAAAAACTATAACACCCTCTTGAAGGGTACGAAAAGGCCAAGGCGGGGGTGGGCCAAGGTATGGGGGATTGGCATAAACAGAAAAGGAAGCAGACGGAGGAAGCCAGCGAAAATGCAATTCATGGAAAGCTGATGTCTCGTGGCTTTATTTATAGGCGGCCCCGCTCGGCAGCCCCTGGACTTGGACAATGAGAATTCTAAAATTCTTCGTGCCACGCTGGTTGCCTGGCTAAAATGATCAAATCATAAATAAATAACCAAGTGAAATCTTTCCATTGTGGAACTATGTAACTGGTTCCCTTCCCTCTGCAATAATAGGTTCGTAGTTTGCTCATTTATTCGGGGCATAATGGCTTTTACTCAGTGCAATGTTGTCAATTAGTGGGGCTCAAAGTGGGATTTCTTCTTTGAGGGCACTAGTTCTGTTAAATAAACTCTGGAAATTTGGTTTGGTTTGGATCGTATAGTCCTGGACTGAGTTACTTGCTGAGAAATGATTCGAGGACTGATTCTAGCGCGGAATTTAATCAATTTTCTTTGAATTTACAGACAATATTCGCAACAAATTCTTTTCTATTAAATCGTTTGGCTATCACTAGGGAATTAGTATAGTTTTCTGTAGTTTATTAACTCCAAAACTATTTCAAAAGCTATCAAGACAGCTATTGGGTTGCACCCAAATAGCCTCCCATTTTCCTCGCCCAAAATTTACGTGCATCGTTTTTGGTTCATTTCCAAGAGTTGCCTCGTTGCATCCCTGGTGTATCTACGAGTATGCAACAAGGAATGGGGGAATGGATGGGGGGGTAAGAAAAGAAAAAACGAATTACATAAATAACTGCGCAGTGTTTGTGCCATTTTGGTTGCCACATTTGAATAAAATATGAATAAAAACCGAAATGCATTTAGTTGGGTGGCAGAGTGAGGAATAGGGTATATCCCTACCATTTGCCTGCATTTCCCTAGTACCCTCCACTGCCATCACCCCCCTCCCCCTTAGCGACTAGTTTGTCACCTTTTCGCTCTTTTGAAAAGGTCTTACAGCAAGACCGGGGGTGCGTCGTCGCATTCGTTCCCTGCCACGCCTCATCCTGCCGACGTTTCTAGCCTGGCTCTTGCCATACAGATACGAGTACGATAATATTTGCATTCAGTTGAGCCTCCTTCCTCAGGCTCCACCTCTGGCAGTGCCTCTGCCACTGCCTCTACCACTGCCTCGCTCATTCCTGTTGCAGTCTATTTCTTCTTTTTTATTTTGCTGTCAAAACGTCAGCAATGTCGTCCTCGTCCTCGTTCTCGTCCTGGTTGTGGTCCTGCTTCTAGGTCCTGGTCCTGGTGGTCCTGATACTCGTCTGGAGCTCGTTCCGGCGCAGCGTTCGCTTGGCTTGGCTTAATTTTGGCTAGGGAAAAGTGCATAAAAAATCTGCGGCGAATTTGCAATTTGAATTCGACTCCGACCCTGTCTCCTGTGACCCCCTTTTCTTCCTGCCCCCTGTCTGTCGTCCTCCATATATACTCGTACCCGTATTACCCCATTACCCCCCCTCACCACTGTCGTCGTGGATGTGTGTGTGTCTCTGTCTGTCTGTGAGAGAGTTTGTCCTGAAGTGTGTTTGTGTCTCCTTTTATTGAGCCCAGGACATGGTCGCCGTCTCGGCTAGGCTTTACTCTGCCTTAGTCTTTCCTTCCAGCTACAGCTCTTTCCTCTGCCGCTGCCGCTGCTGCTCCTCCTTCGTCCTCCTCCTCCCTGAGGCTGCGACGTCTTGGCAGGCAGTCAGGCGGCTATTTAGGAAGTAATTTTCGCGCTTTCATCGCAACTTTTTCTCTTCTTAGTCCTGCTCCTGCGGACTGTCTGTCTACAGATCTTTTTGGGCACGTTATTTGTGCGCGGGGCTGGCGGCTTGGCTCCTTTAATGCATTTTTAAAAATGCCAAAATGCGCAAATTGAAAGCGACTCCTCGCCGGGCTCCCATTCTCCATTCCCATTCCCTCATCGCATTTTATCCCATCTTTCCCTCAACCTCTGCCCTCTGTGCCTTTCTGGCGCCTCACATTTCTGTGGTCGCCTCCTTTTGGCCGGGTCACGTGCTTACAGAGCGCCCAGAAGGGAGGGGAAGCTGCCGGCGCCGAGGTGCGGACTGGTCCACACGCAGGCATAATTTCAGCCACTGCACTCAGACTTAATGAATATTTTAAGGGACAGCTTTCATATTACCTGCCACTGCATATGTTATATGTACGAGTATATCTGTATTTCCCACTCGCCCCTCTTGGTCCTGCTACTGCTACTGTGGCACTGCTTCTGCTTCTGTAGCTGGCCAAATGTCACAAATGAGCATCAAATGTTTGTCAAGTTACCATTTTTTTGTGTGTTTGTTTTCTACCCTAGTGCTGTGGATTTGTTGTACTGCAGGAAATGCCAAAGTTGAAATGGAAGTGCGCGAAAATGTGGGCCGAAAATTCCAAAAGGAATTCATTTTATTCCAAAAAGTGTCCCAGTTGTTCAACTGAACTATGGTCTAGTCTTCAACAATTTCATTTGGCCCAAATGTTTGTTCGAAAAATAGCGAAAAATATGAAAATACATATCTGGAAGGATGTTGGAGCCATAAAAGCAAACGACATATTAAAAAAGTCCTAAAAAAAACCAAGGACTCTGATCAAGCCGGGAAACCTCTTAAAATCCCCCTGAAGTTGAATGATTCGGAGAAATATATGAAACTAAAATGTTCACACAATCCTCTTCAAATTGAATATTTCCTTCCAGGAACTACCAAAAAAAATTTGGCAAAACACCAGGAAAAAGGAAATATTCAAATCCTCTTTCGTTCAGATGAAAATTAAAATAAATTTCCATATTACTTCCGCAATTTCTGAAATGTTGATGAGCACCGAGCATCGTATCATTTAAGAGACGTATACATATTTGATATTCGGCTTTTTTGTACGAGTACGAGTACGAGTATCCTGCCATAACACATAATTAAAATTACACACATTTTATAAGCCCAGAGCTCCCCCAGCGCCCCGACTTCCCTTCCAGTAACAGACATGGCAAACCCCCCACCCACCCACACATGCAGTTGCTACAATTGACCCAAAATGAACTCTTTTCCTTCAATCTCTCGCGGGCAATACCCAAACCCCAGACCAAAACCCCGGCCCAAGGATGCCAACCACAATTTAATCCCTGTGGAATTATTACCACCCCCACCCATTCTGAACATCTGTGTAAGAGCCAGCTTCGGCTTCGGCCTACGTCTTGTTCGGGGCCTTTTTTCTTGCCTTCATTCCGGTGTGAGCCCCCTCCCGGACTTCTTTGTATTTGTTAATAAACTCCTCGGCAGACTAAATTCAAATTACGCACACATCTTAAGAGCCAGAGGGGGGGTGGGGTGGCAGCAGGAGAAGTGGGATCAGGATCAGGGGTTGGGCTAGGGGTGGGAGATGTTATGGAGAGGTCTCTGACGACGTTGGCAGTCATTCCGCTTATAGGCAGCTCATTATGTCAGGTCTATATTCATACACGACTTGCCTGTTCTGTTCTGTTCCATTCCAAACGTATCCTGGTCCATTCCGGTATGCGTGAGTGCGTTCGTCTTATGCCTCCTCTCCAGCTCCCAGCTCCAGCTCCAGCTCCACTTTGACTTGTCGTAACATTTCATCTTTATTTTGGCATTATTCCCAAGGCGCCGCTTATTGTTTTTCGTGAAAATGGCAACGGCAATGGCAACAAATTAGAACCGAGTGCCCATCGCCATCGGAGATGGGGGCTCCATGGGGTAGTGTTGCTGTGGCAGGGCCTTTTCTAGTTGCCACAACTACGGCAGGTATACACATACTTATGCATCTTTCAGTTCTTTTCATCAAACTTTAATTAAACTAATGGATAATTAAGACCTCCTCAAGACTTACTCTCTACTTGAGGTTTTTACTAATTCATTGATCAGTGTTGGGTGTGTTATTGTTTATCCTTGATGGTTAAATATTTAATGTACATTTTTTTATCACAGAAGGTGCTATATATCAGGTCATTCTTCTTAAACAAATTTCTTTGGGAATCTAATTCTAATTCAATATGTTCAAAAAATCGTATTGTCTGACAGAAGCTGTCTGATGTGTGAGAGCATTTTTCTGGTACTCTGGCAGCCTTGAAAATGTTTGTACTGCTTTAAATTTCTAATTTTGAAAGCAGTCTTTCTTGCTGACTGTCAAATGCTGATTGGTATGACACTGTATACAAATTTTAAATTTTTATGGCAGTTTTCATTTTGTTTTAGTTAATATTCGAGTTTTTTCTGTGGAGTGGATTTCGGATTCCCAATTATTCTGAATTTATGTGTTTTTGTAGTGCCCAGTATTTCTTCATTAGAACCGCATATCATTTGTGTAAGTAGTATATAAAACACCTTCGTTTTTGCCTTCTTATCCATTTGTGATCTGTTATTCTTTATATCATGCAACGCGGCCAGAAGGTTCTTTTCATTTTCAAATAAATTCATCGTACAACAGGTTGGTTAACAGCATTTTCAACTCTTCAATTATCGTCGTTTCGTGTGTCCAGATCTCCTCTATTCAGTGTTCCAACAGACGGTGCGTTTCTCTACGGTTCAACTAACTCGCTTTACATTATACAAAATATTTCATGAAAAAGGATATCCTCCTGTTAAGGGTTGTTGTGTATTGTCTTCGTAGCGCTTCCTTCTTCCTTCCTCCTGTATCCATGCAATAACTCTCTTTCCAATTCCAATATAATATAATATCCAGCGCCAACGATTAATGTAATGTGTATAAGTGCACAACTATTCCTGATTCCTGATTCCGATTCAGAGCTACTTTTTCAGGCCCCAAGCATTGTTGCTGGGCACGGGGACGCGACGCTGTCCAGACTCACGGGCCAACACCTCCATAATGCTTGTGGCAGGCAGCCAGCACTGAAAGAAAAATACAATAATGATTATTTGATTAATTGAACATCACAATTCGGTTGTTGTGTACACACCCTTTCCTTGTGTGCCGTGGCCACCACATTTCGATTCGGTTCCTTGTCATACGACACCGACTCAATGCCGAAGATCTCGCACAATTCGTGCACCATCTGCCTCTTCTCCCGGTTCATCGTTGGGAAAGAGTGACTGCGCGACCGCTGCTTGCTCTCCTTGGCCAGCTTTACCAGATCTGTCAACGTCTCGTACACGCTCTTGGTCAGTGCCTGATTCCGTTTGGCAAATCCCCGCAAAAACTCTGAATATTTGGTTAGAGATTTCTGCTGGGTATCCGGATTGCGCGACTGCAGGGCCTGTGCCAAACGGCGATTCCGTTCCAACACACGACACTCGTCGTTGCAGTCCAGTCTGTAAGAAGAAAAGGTTTATTTGGTGACTGGCATTTCCTCCAGAAATACGGATCATACTCACGTTCTGTTCGACTTGTTGACTTTGGCCGGTGCCAGGATCTCGCTGAGTTCCATGTAGTTGCCGCGCGACATCTCGGCCATTGAGGAGGCCAGCTGGGCGGTGGCGATGCGACTATGCTCGCGGGCCAGCTCCTGGCAGCTGCGACTTAGCTTCCGGTTGCCACACTCGCACTGCACATCCACCAGCTCCTTGCATGGTGTCTCGGGGCATGCTCCCTCGTGGCAGGCAGACGCACACTTGTGGCCGCAGAGCGTGCGCGGTTTGGTACAACTCTGGCGGCAGATCTCGCTTGGTGATGATTGACAGGCCCCCTCGTGACAGGGCTTGATGCATTTGTGACGGCCACAGGAGAGGGGCTTGCCGCAGGACAGACCGCAGCTGAAGCTCTCCTGGGAGCAGGGAATGGTTTTGCGTTGTTCGTGATTGCCGTGGCACCACTTCGTCGTGAACATCATGCAGGGCGGGCAAGTGGCCGCCGAATGGCAATTGTGCTGCGGTGTATGATCGCACGGATGCTGGCGCGAGCACGGACGCTTGCACAGCGGTTTCTTCGTGCCGCAGGGCACCGGCGGATAGATGACCTCGGCTCCACACTCGCAGAAGAGCTCTTCGAAGCTGCTGCGGTAGCAGGGAGGACAATTCCCGCGATGACAGGGCTGGTCACACTTGTGTTTGCCACAGCTCAGAGTACGGTTGCACGGCAGCGGACAGGCGTGATCGATGTCTATGCAACACTCGGCATTGCACTTGTGCTTGCCACAGCTCCGCTTCTTGATGCAGCGCTTCTTGCAGCGGGCATCGTCGGCCCGGGTGGACAGCTGGCGACACTTGATCATCTGGTCCATGTGGCCGCATCGGCACTTCACAGCCGTCTGCTTCTGACACGGCGGACACTGCCCCAGATGGCACTTGCTGCCACACTGATGCGGATGGGCTGGCTTGCCACAGCGCAGCGTACGTGAGCAGATACCCTCGCAGGTGGGTATGGCATCCAGGCAGCTCGAGCGCTGAGCTGCCGGCACGGGCATCTTGCCGCAGGGACAGCTGGTTATCTGCTCGGGGCTCAGTTTGCAGGGTCTAGAAAATACAACATCTTAGATACTCTCCATTTTTTAGGGGCATGGTATAATCTATAATCTCACCTGCAGTTTCCGGCGTGACAGGAATCCTTGCACTTGTGATTGCCACAGGGCAGGGGCTGTCCGCAGCTCTCCTTGCACGAATAGTTGCGCTTGTCGAGGCTCTCGCGTGTACACTGCACCTGCCGATCCTGCTTGCCGCAGTGGCAATGCTGTTCCACTTGCTCCGGGCAGGCGGCGCACTTGCCCGAGTGACACTCCTCCTTGCAGTGATGCTCACCGCAGTTTAATATCTTGTCGCAGATCTCGCCGCACTTTAGCTCCTCCTTCATGGCGCACTGCATCGTCTGGGAGCTTCTGCCGCATCCGCAGCTTCTCACGACATTCGCCTGGCACGGCGGACAGGGTCCGGGATGGCAGAGAAGCGTGCACGCATGGCTGCATCCTTCAATGCGGCAGCAAACCTCTCCGCAGCTGTGGGCCAACTCGTTGCGAGACACCGTTGGATTCTTGAGCTTGCCGCAAAAGCACAGATACTCCCGTGGCAAATCCTGCAACACATTCTGGCAGGCGGGACAGCGCCAGCCCACATCCGACTTGGAGCTACTCGCCCAGGTGATGGTGCACTTCAGATGGATCACGTGGTAGCAGTTCTGGCACGACCACGTCGAATGGTGTGCCTTGATGGTCTCCACACAGACGAGGCACTCCAATCGCCTCTGTTCGATGTCTCGGATCAGTTTCTCTCTCTGCGAGAGCTTCTCGTTTTCTGGCGGCGGTGGGGCACGGCGTGGCGAGATCTGTTGCAGCTGCTGCTTCTCGGGCGAGGGATGGGCGCTTTCATTGCTCGTGTCTAGGTCGTCGACGGCTCTCGGAAACCCGTTGATGCGATCCCGATTGCGGTTCCAGTCGTCGCGCCGCTTATTGCTGCGATGATTGTCATAGCGCTGTTGCTTCTGTGGCTTCTTGCGTTCGTTACGATCGTTGCGGTCGTATCGATCCTCGCGACGCTCTTCGCGGTCATCGCGATAGTCACCGCGACGCTGCTGACGAGTGCCGCCAGACCGAAAGTCTCTCTCTCGATCCCGATCGCGGTCGCGATCCCGCTCTCTGTCGCGATCCCGTTCTCTGTCACGATCCCGTTCGGTGGGCAAGGCATAGTTGTGATTAGATCTTGGCTTTGGACCGCCTCCTGTGGCGCTTCCTCGATTGTCGGCAGCTCCATGTAGATCTGGACGCTGTGTTGCTGCCTGGACTCCCTCGTTCATGGCAGTTTCAAAGCTGGCAGTGCTGTTGCCGTTCGTCAGGCCAGACGACTCCTCCAGAGTCAGCTTCATCATGTTAGGCACAAATTCTGGTGCGGATGCCTGCAGCTTAGAGGCGCTAAAATCAAACGGATTGCTGCCAAAAGGCGTGTACACATTGGAGAACGCGCCCATGTTCATGTTTCCCACCCCGTAGCTGTTGTTGAATCCCGCCGAGCTAGCGGCGACACCATCGCCATTTTGATATGACGGGAATGCGGCTGACGGCTGCGAATAGAACTGATAGTGAAAGAGAATAGTCGGATTATAATTAAAAATAGGGGAGGATGATGCGCAGCAGGGCACTCACATTTCCAAAGCTATTTGAAACGTCGCCACCGGCGGCGGTGCTCCCCGAGGAGGACGGCGTTAATCCAAAGGCGCCACCGCCCCCACCGACGGTGTAATTCGCGTTGTTAGCCAGGAGATGGTAAGGTAATGCGCTGCCTGCGTTGGCTGCCAGATTGTGCTGCATGATGAACTGATTGAAACTCACATAGTTGTTGTTGCTGCCGCCGTCGTTGCCGTTGCTGTTGGCATCCATCGCCACCCCAGCGCTCACGCGTTTCTTTCTTGCTCAAAATATATATTTTTTGTTTGTCCCCGTCCAATCTGGACAATGGGAATAACCGCAAAGCTGGAGATGCTTGGGTACTCGCCTCTCTCCGTCCCCGAAGGACTATCACAAATTAGCAGACACGTGTGCAATGACGAAATTGTTACTGATGAAATTGGCACACAAAAGCTTTGCCAGAACAGCCACCGCGCTGCCCGACGGCGAGGGGAGTATTTTACCTGGCAGTCGACTCCTCTCAGACACACCTTGCACGCACAAAATTGATTAATTTGTCTATTTTATATAAAATTAATGCCTATAAAAAGTAGCAATTTGTTAATTTCGACTTGACGGTGACGTATATCGATAAGAAATCGAACTTAGCCCACTCAAGCCCCCTCTATTTAAACAGTTCAACGACTTGAGGTAAATGGCGGCAAATATTACTGATTGTAAATTCTTCTTGTAGATCCATGACATCTTTCCTCTGAACTTAAAAAAAAAAACCACGATATCTTTCACCTGAACTGCGCTAAAATTATTCAATTTTCATTATTTTCGGTGGAATATTAAAATACCCGCTTGGCTTACAATGGGTTAATCGTTCTCCGTCAAGGATTATTCCTCGATTTTGATATGCTATGCCGTGGATCTCTCAGCCATGCCCACATAATTTTATCCAAAAACAAACAGATTTTAGCGAAAAAGGTCAAACAACAAAAACGTAAGAGAGTAATCATTCCTATTGCTCAATTTTGATATTCCGTTTAATAATGCTGGCTAACTAAAATCTTCAACCCTGCCCACATAGTTTTATCCCATTGATGAATAAATGTTCTACAAGATTGACTAATTTTAAGTACTCCTATTTATTTTATTTTGACTAAAACAAGGTTTAAGAAAAAAAAAAAATTTTGCTGGTATTTGAAGAATTGTTGCGTATCAACAGAAGTATGGGGCATTTGGTTTAAATTTCGCAAATTTAATAATAATTTAACTCATGTTGCGGGACATGGTGCTCATTTTTTAGGAACATGAGTCTGGCCCTTACAAATTAATGTTGCCGCAACTTTTTTGCATGGAATTGTTGTTGTCGGCACAATTTTGACCTCCAAAATACCGAAAAGTATTAAAAATACCGTAAACGGTCACCCTGCATGCAATGAAATACTAAAATCTAAAAGCGATAAAAGGTTATTCTCAGCTGATTTAAAGCTCGATACACAAATTCAAAAATTCATAAAAGGATTTTTACGTTCGTTTTCTACTTTGTTTTTACTTTATTTGGTGACAAGATGATGAGTTTACATGGATGATACGAAAAAGAAACGCGCTATGTTATTTTTGGTGACTGGTCACCAATTTCTCAATAGTGATTTCTTTTAATGTGATCATCGTATCATTCATCGTCATTCTCGGGGTAAGCCCGCCAGATTCGAATCTGGGGATCCAGCCCCATTGATTTCCCATTGCAATTTTGAATTTGTGTATCGAGCTAAAAATCAGCAGAGAAAAATTTATAGTAATTGCATCTGTTTTGTTTTTAATTGTCTGAAAACGATGCAGCGGATGGTGACTCAGAGCAAAAGAGATTTGAGCTTCATTTTCTAGACTTCGTTATTTGTAATTATCGGATATTTTCCTACATTTTTCCAGTGGATTTAAGGATAAAATATACCGTCCGACCTTCAAAAATATATCGAAATATACCTTCTCACTAACTATACAGTATTCGACCTCAAAATATCCCGAAAAGTGTATAGTACAATATTTATAATATATCGCTGGATGCGATGGAATTCGCAAAAATAGCCCAGAGTTGCTTTTTATGCAATCAAAGCGCGAAAATTAAAAAAATCCGGAAATGCTATTGAGCCGATTTCGCGGCACTTAGAGTTGCACTCTTGCGTATTTCATTAATAATTTACTGCTCTAATATGTTTTTTTATGTTTTATTTACATTTTAATCGAGTGTGACAATGTTATTGAGTAATTTGTGCCAAATTTCAACTGCAGAAAATTATTAATGAGGCTGCCACCGCGTGTGTGTTAGGTAAACAGCTGCCAGATTGTTTGAACAAGAACTATTTTAAGTTTTGAGAGCGCGCGTTAACTTCCGAATTTGTTTCAGGGCATTAAATATCCACCGTATACATGTAGATGCCGAGAATAAGTCCATACAGTCCTAGTACCTCAGCGAATATCAAAACTAGAATCATCCCAACGAAGAGACGCGGCTGCAGAGCAGTGTGTCGCACACCTTCATCGCCAACAATACCAACTGCATACCCAGCGGCCAATCCAGTCATTCCTACGGATAGTCCTGCCGCCAGGTGAACGTATCCTTTGGCCAGCGAATACGTATTGCTAGTATCCACAACACCAGAGATCAGCACGGCCACCACCAGTCCATAGATGGCTATAATTCCGGCCATCACCACGGGAATGATCGACTTCATGATCAACTCGGGACGCATCACTGCCGTGGCGGCTATGCCCGTTCCGGACACAGCGGTGCCATAGGCAGCCCCAAACGAGGACAATACTATTGCCGACACTACGCCCATAATCCCATAGAATGGCGCATAGGGAGGATACCGCTCCAAGTTGCGAGCAGTCTCGCGACTTTTGTGCAACCCCATTGGAGCCAGAAGTAGAGCAAGGTTGATATTTGTTGAAGCCATTATTTCGTGGCTGTCTTTAAAGTAAGTCTTTTTTTAAAATGTGGCATAAATCTTTGTTCTAAATCTTCTACAAACCTTTCTATTAAGTCTTGAATAAAGCTCTCTTTCAGTGTATTATTCCTTCAATATTCTCTTTCGATCTGTTTTTTTTACTGAACGTACACACGTACATCACAAAGGCAAGGGCAATAAAAATCTAGATTGAGATTATTCTACAAGAATGCTTAGGTTGAATGAAACTTAAAACCAAATTCTTAAGGTTACTAGAATATTAAATAAAGCAAAGCTTAAGAGGGATCTACCATTTCTAGATTTCGATTAGTCTATGAGGGATTCAAGAACTAACTTTCTTGTGAAATTAATCTCTTATATTAAAAACAACAAAAGAGGGACTATAATATAACATATGTTACAATTTTGGTTGATACTTCCTGCTCCTACTCCTACTAGATGTCTCAGTATGTCCTTAGATTGCTTAGCAGCGATTGCTGGGCTGGTGGCGGCGGTGGTGGCATGGCAAACGTTGGAGCTGACGCCATGGCCAGAGCCAGGCTGGTGGGAACCTGCATCTGCATCTGCCCCTGGGGCTGTGCCTTTCCGGGCACTGGATATGGCGAGGGCGTAGAGTCCAATGGTCGATACTGACACTTCTTGGCATGGGTGCGCATATTGCTAGACTGGGTGAAGGCCTGGTTGCAGTTGGGATGCGGACAGACGTAGGGCTTGCAGCCCGTGTGGTAGTTGAGATGCGTCTTCAGGTGATGTTTCTTCGTGAAGGCCTTGGGGCAGAGGGGACAGCTGAACGGCTTGATTCCGGAGTGTAGACGATGGTGCAGGGTCATGTTGCTGCGATCGGCGAAGGACTTGCCGCAAACAGAACACTGATACGGCTTCTCGCCGCTGTGGGTGCGCATGTGCTGCTTGAGGAGCATCTTCCGGGAGAAACGCTTGCCACATTCGGCGCACTTGTGCGGCTTGACGCCCGTGTGGATGCGCACATGCATATTGAAGGCGACACGCTGGTTGAACGACTTGGGGCAGTAGGGGCACTCGTACTCCTTCCGATTCCGATGGATCTTCATATGGCTGCTGAGGTAGCCCTTGTCGTTGAACGTCTTGCCACATTCGGGGCACTCGGCCGCAAACTCCTTGGTGCCGCGATGTACGGACAGATGGTACTTGTAATTCCGCAGCTGGGAGAAGCCCTTGCCGCAATCGGAGCACTCGTAACGTGGCGATTTGTGTGTCTTCTCGTGCGCCTGAAAGGGAGAGAAATATCGTTCAATGTTTTTGGCCATTTTGTAGGGGTCTCGCTATCTCTTTCGCCGACTGCTTGGCTACCTCTCTCTCTCTCTTGCTCTTCCTAATGTATCTGTATGTGCCCTGCACCCATGCGTAAAACCAGTTCTCGCTTTGTTCACTTCTGTTTTCGGGCTGCCTCCATTTTGACCATTTCGTGTTGGCCTTATCGAGATTTGCATAAGGCAGCCGCTCGGCTCTCTTCTCTCTGCTCTGCTCTGCTCTACTCTTCTCTCTCGTCTTATCTTTTCTCTCCCTTTCTTCTGGTTCGTTGACTCCGCCCCCTCCTCTTAACTGGCCTAAGCCCCGCCTTGTTTTGCTGATCTTTCAGTTTGTGGAGAAACTTGTTTTTGGAGGATGTTTCGAGAGTGAGGATTGGGTGAACAATATCTCATTTGAGTTATGGCCATATGAAAGGTTATTGCTGTTCAGGGGATACAGACTTTGTAGCTTTTGGTGGAATCTTATAATGATCTTGTAGGGAGGTTTACTGCCAGACAAGTCTTTAACAACATGATGGTATATTTAATCAAATTGGAGTTGAATTACTATACAAATGTATGCCCAATAATTTTATTTTCATACATTGTATGGCCATTCAAAGATGGATATCTATACTCCACTGAATAAATATTATACCCATATTTCAAAGGAATCTCTACAGTTTAAGATCACCAAAACCTAAGATCGTTTAGCGGGTTTGGATTTTCTCTAATCTGATTCTAGCATAGAGCTTTGGAAGCTTTTGTGGTTCGAAAACGTGTCAGGAACTATCTACTGATTAAATATTATACCCATATTTCAAAGGAATCTCTCAAATTTAAGGAACGGGTTTTGATTTTCTCTAATCTGTTTCTAACATACTACAGAACTTTGAAGGCTTCAGTGGTTTTAAAACGTGTCAGGAATGATATAAAGTTTGGGTTTTTAAATATGTTATATTAAAGCAAAAAGCAATTTAGAAAAAAAGATATCAAAGATTTTCGGAACAGAACACATCTCATGAAGTTTTTTCCGATACTTGGATTACTGGAACAGCCAATAAAGATAAAGAATTTAATTGTGAAACACTTTTAAATACTTCACTTAATTTTTATTTAAACATTCTGCGTTGAAGCCCTCTTTAAAATCCTCTGAAATTCCTAAGCTGCTCGTAATCAAAAACTCATATGAAACGTCTAATCACAAGGACTTCCATCCTAGCAATTAGTTCTGAGTCAGTTCTATATCTATTAGTTATATCTTTAAAGTTCCTTATACAAATTGTATCCCTTCTCTTTTCTCGAAACTCACCTGTAGAGTCTCGGAGCATCCAAAGACCTTCTCGCATATCCTGCACTTATAACTGATCTCCTCGGCGGCAGTGGGATTATATGGATTGATGGGATTGATGGAGCTGCTGCGGCTGGAGCTGATATTGCTTCCCATGCCGACGGCATTAGGCAGTAGTCCATCCATCTTTGGCATCAGTCCGGCGGCTGTTTGAGCCGTGTTCATACTGAAATTGGTGACTGTGGTCAGCGAGATGTTGGTGCTGTTGACCAGATCCCTAACTGGTCGCACGGCGGAGCTACTCGAACTGCTCACGGACGAGGCAGCGGGCGATATCAGAGGCGTGGACTTGTAGCTTGCCTGTAGCTTTTGGTAGTAGTCCAGGCATTCGAGGCAGTCCGGACGCGTGCAGGCGGTGGCTGTGGCTTTTGGACGGATTAGATTGGGATGGAGCTGCTGCTGTGGGGCCTGTCCATTGATCACATAGGGTGCAAAGTAGCGCTTCTGCTGTTGATGATGGTGCTGCTGCAGCTGCTGCTGTTGCTGGTAGGGTGACGTGGGTGGAGTGCTGAGGCCGGCAGCCGCTGCTGCAGCGGCGTAGGCGGGCAGCAAATGCGGAAAGAACTGGGCATAGAATTTGGTGGCATTCGCCATGGCCACCAGATCCGGCGGCAGCATTGAGTAGCCCATGTATGGAGGAGAGGTTGCAATCGTAGGCGCGACTTGCGGTGTTCCTTGGGGTGGGATGCTGGGGCTGGTGCTGATGCTTCCACTTTTGGAGAGGTCTAGAATGTTGGCTGTGGCATCTGTAGGGGACGATCTCCTCTCCTTGCCCAATATCCGACTGATGCTGAAGTCCGTTACTTGGGCCGGAGCCTGGGCCACCGCTGGGGGACACTCATTGGTGGTGCTATTGGTGGAGCTGCTGGTGGTGCTGTTGGCATTTGTGGGTGAAGTGCGCGCTGGCGAGGGCGACATCTCGTAACTGCGCTGCAACATGGCGTGCTTGAAACCCATTCTCTTGCTTCGCACTGCAGATTCGCTCATAGACTTCGGGATCGCTCCGGTTACTGGACTGGGAAAAGTCGGTACAGAGTGGGAACTGTCGCGGTGCGCGTCGGAACACGAAATGTCTTGGGATCTGCGCCAACAGCAGACCTCAACGTCTCTGGGCCAGGTCGAAACACAAGGCTCTGTCTCTCTCCGCCAGCCTCTGGCTCTCTGGCATTTAATTGGTCGAGAAACAGGTTTCCCAACCAGGCCTCGCTCTGGGTCTCTCTCTCTGGGGCTCTGGCTCTCCAATTAACCAAGTTTGACTGCTGAGACAAACTGTCGCGCCTCCAATTACGAGAGCGCTGCAATCTCCAGAACCATTTGGTAGTAGCATTTTACTAGTCACATCTATCATAAGGCTTATCGCTGCCCTAAGATCGCTCTGTCTCTCTTTCCTCTGTTCTTTTTCCCTCTAGAGTTCTCTCTCTCTCTCTCTGCTATTCCGTCTTTCTTTTTCTCTGTGGGATCATCCCTGCTGGCATCGCAGATAAAGTGACTAAGATTTCTTTTTGGCCGCGTTGTTTTTGTAATTAATTGCGGTAATAAAATGTGCGCATCGTTAAATTTTCAAAATGTATTTCTCTTGTTCCTCATCCACAGCCACAACCACATCCACATCCTCGACTGCGTCTTTCTCCATCCCAAAAGGCATGTGTGAATCTTACGGTTATGAGCATTCGCATTCGGTGCGATCATCTCTCTTTCTCTCTCTCTTTCTGGGACGCTGGAAGAGGGTGAGGTGCCTCGGACAGTCGTGTGTGCCTTCAAGAGTGTGGGAAGGAGCTGGGACTGCAGGCTAGATGACATAATCAGTTGGAATGCGGGGATTTGGTGGAGTAATATGTTAAGGAGCTACTGTTGAGGTTTGGAGTAGGCTGAGAAAGTCATAAAAAGTTAAATAGTCATAGTTTTGCTTACAGAATAACGACAGGTACAACTATAACTAGTTAGTGGAGTCAAGTGGAGTGGAATAAGTGAAGATACAAAATCGATAAAGGTATGCTGAAGGTGTAGATACAATGGTAAATATCTTTCCAATCGCATGTCTTCATTTCTCGACCTCAAACCTTCAAAAGGATATCCAGAGCGTACCCTATAAATTATCCTAAACGAGCTAGACGATGGCTAGTCGAATTGTTTACTATTTACAGCAGCTGTGAACTGTATGACTATCATCAGATCTTTGGATAAATTGCGAACATTGACATGGTCCTTCATGGTAATACACCTGCCACTAAAGTTGAAAGGGGAATAGAGTTGAGCAGAGGCGCAAAGAACTTCTTTACACTCAGCCATCTAAGAAATAGTTTTTTCTTTTCATTTGTTTTAAACATCATATGCCATGCCTTCTTTCTAAGATACTGATATACCCCAAGAATGCTCTTCACTTTCGCTTCACACAATGTTGCCTCGTCTATCACATTAATAATACTCGTACACCTTCCCAACCGACTTGCCACGCATTTCTCATCAGCTTCGAACACCCACAAACTAGACCAACTTCCTATAAACTCTCGCCCATAAGCCGCTCTATCAAATCCGGTTCCAGACCAACAGGATTCCTTGCGATTCGATGGTCATGCATAGCATCAGTAGCGACCATAAAAATGTGCAAAACAAAATGCTCAGGGTGATTTGTGCCTGGATGGAAATCCCATAAATAACAAGGGAGTGCAGTGCAGTGCAGTGGGGAAAGAAAACCAAGGAGAGGATCCGACTTCGAGGATTCGCAAAGATGAGATGGTGACACATACAAACAGCCCAGAGCTCTGGGGAGAGAGAACTTCAAGGAAGCGAATGAACTGAACCCGAAACAAATGAAGTGGTATACATTTACAGCTACATGGAATGGTTTCGGTTTTGGAGTGGCTGTGACTCAGAAGGATTCTACGCTTAATTGCCAATTACTGAATCGAGTTTCTAATGCTCTAGCCGGTATAATCTTGTACACGATTTGTCGGCGATCACTTACAAAAAGATATTATCAGGAGAGAACAGAGCCCCCCAACGACAAGCCAGAACAGTGGCAAGCAGACTACCGATCCTCGCCCAAGAGATTGATAGTACTCGGACTGTCAACACGCGCTGTTATGGTTAGGTTAACCCCTCGATACGCATAAATTTCGATTAAGCAGGCCATTCATTATAATTATACGAGTATAAATATATGAACCCCAGAGGAGAACACCAAAAGACACCAAAAACTTGTTCAACCTTAGTTGAAAAACTCTTTTTTCTTATTCGTTTTTGGGGTCGGTTTGCTCTTCGTGGAATTCCGCAAGATCATTTACATATAAACGAAGCGAAGGAAACTTTAAGTTTTAATTACACTCACTAAATCATCGAGAGCAGTGATCTTCCTATAGAGAGCTCCCAGCGACTCTCTGAGAGTTCGTTTTGTCGCATGACTAATGTTTATTAGCTGCTAATGGTTTGTTTTACAAAAGCTACGTGGTTGCCCCATCTTGTGGCATCCCAAAGCATTCCCGTCGTCCCTTCCCCACCCCGTTTTGGAGCCAGTGCCAACCGTTTCAACTGTTCAAAAACTGTTTCACCCGTTGACATTTTGACAAATTTCCAACTCCTTGTCGCCGTCGTCGTCTTAGGCTTGGGGCCTGCCTGGCTCCAATGTAAGCTGATACCTATCTCAGATGTTCAGATGTACCTTACTTCTCGCTCTCTCTCTCTCTCTTCTGATCTGGCGATCTGCCTCTTCCTCTCCGTTCTTCTTCTTTGTTCACACTATTAATTTTCCGCTCGTTCTGGCGGGTTCAGAGACTCCTCACTCGCTCGTTCGGTTCCTCCTCTTGGGGTGGTCGGTATTTATCTTATTTTGTGTGCGTTTAAAACTTCTTTGTGAACCGAACCTCTTTAATGTCATGTGTTATCGGTTAATGATCAGCCGCGTTGCCAAGTGATTTTCTGTCAGCGGGTGATCATCTTTGTTGCCCCCACTCCGCACTCCTTCCCCACTGATTTGGTTGTTCTCCTTTCGGATTCCGTTTAATTGCCTTAGTCGGTCGGATCTTGGTTTCGGTTTTAGGTTGGCCGTAGTCTTGGGTCTTTGGACCCTCTTTTGTGCGTTGTGTTATGTGTAGCTTGACAAATGTGTTGATTTGCAAAGTTTATTGTGTGTGTCATGGGGGTCCAGAGAGACTTTAGCACAAAGATTAAGCGCTCTTTTTGGGGTTGCGGATTGCTCAAGGTTGAAATAAAGTGAGGCAAAGATTTTGGCATGGGTGGTGTTGGTGTCTTTAAGTGGAATTTGAAACACAGAGAGATATCTGATCTGTAGAGGCAAGATTAATAAAATATAAAGGGTTCAATAATCTAAATTATTTATATATTTTCAAAATACCTTAATATTTACGCTAAATATATGCTCAAAGAGTGCTTAAAGAGGGAGACAGCACTCATTCTGATTTAATACTTTTGGTATTTTAAGTGATTTTGGCATTTTAAGTAATATTGATATTTTTTACGTACAAACTTTCGCTCCTTAAACCCCAAAAACAATTGGAAAACTATTTATAAATATACCTAAAATTTAGAATATAAATTTGTTCCACTTTACAGTTCACCACCCTGCGCTCCTTTCTCGTTCATTCCAGGCACGAAAAAATCGTTAGACACCCAATCCCTCCCAGCTGCACGTCAGTTTCCATCCTAAGCCCTACTTAATGGCTCAATTTGAAGAACTCCTATTCAAACCACAACCGTTAAATCTCTCCCAAAACCCCATGCAAATTCCAAATGGACGCCCACGCTGAATTTCCCATCGGTTCAGAGAGACGCCTTACAACATTTATGTAGCCGTCAGGCCACGGCAATAAAACAAAGCCCCAAAAGAGGGCTCTGCTCTGTTAACAACAGGCGTTTAGGAGGTGTTATACTATTGTCTGCCCAGATATAAATTATATGGACTGGAATAAAAGTTTGCTGAAAACGAGACAAAGACAAAGGAGAGTGGAGAGCGGACAAAGCGATATTCATAAATTATATATGCACGCCTATATCCAGATACAAAGGTACATACATATATACTTATATGTATCTGTGGAGTATGGCCAGGCGATGTTGTAGATCACAATCATTTCAATTAATTCGGATATAAAATACAACAAAAAGACGCGGAGCGGAGCGGCGTTTGCAAAATGAACCGCGTGTGCTCGAATATATCAAATTTCAATATAAATGAGCCACAAGCATAAATCAAGAGCCACCACTCTCAAGTCCCCCCACAGACCCCCCAGATAGTAGTGGGACTGGACTCCAAAAAGAGTGTAGAAACAAACACGCCGGAGATCGTTTGACTTTTAATGCATCCTAAAAAAAAGAGTAATACTCCTCTTCACACAAACAACACGAAACCCAAATTTAATGGACTGACGGATAGCTGTCAAACGTCTTGGAAAGACCCATTTTAAGGGAACTTTCTTTGCTGTAAAATGTAATTTATTTTATTTTTACAACAATTCAAATGAAATCCCAACAAGTAGACTGAGAAAGAGATGGCAGAGAAGGCAGAGTCCACAGAAAGAGACAGACAGACACACAGACAGGCCGAGAGAACTAAACATTTAATTCGACGTTAATTATGTTAATGAAAACACATTTCACATGCAGGAATTAAAATCAAATTTTTCAATTTAAATTCGATCGCATCGCATGGACCATTTTTATTCGAAAACACATTTCATTGGAATCGCTGAGGATGTGCGATAGAGATGCCGCTATTCATCGACTGGCCAGTGGAAGCGAGAGGGCCATCGAGCTGATCTGCTTATTGAGAAATTGTGTGGAGCATTGTAATAAATCTACGGAGAAACACAACCGAGATCCAAGGGGTATGCAAAGTTGTCGCCAACGCAAACGGGTTGTCCACCGTCTGTCTGCCTGTCGTCTGTGGCTGTGGCTGTTGCTTTTGTTGGTTGTGTGCTAGAAAATGAGCGATTAACTACAAATTTGTGAATAGATAAAGAGCTAGGAGACACTTGGAGAAAATTGGGAAAATTGATTATGAAGCAGGAAAGAAGTTCCCAAATAGCTAGCTCTGAGTCGAGGCACTACATATATACATAGTATAAGGGATCAATTTCCTACAAATATTTTATGTATATCTAGAATTGTATTTTTTATGCATGTTTCTGAACAGATCTCTATAACAATGTTATCCTGATTATTTTATTATTTATTATTTACAGATTTTATTTCTATACTAGGCTCTTTTTTCGCCTAAATGACCACTCAATATGGAGGATTCGAGTTTCCCCTCTTGTAGTACTCCAAAACATTGCCCCACATTTCAAAATACATTCACCCATCAATTTTCCTAAGTGTATGCTCTTTGTTTAAACAACCTAACACCACAAGCAAACATTTTTTCGCGGCAAGCTTTAATGGTCGCAGCCACACATTTAAATGCGCTACATTATTCTCTCATTAAGATCTTGGGGCGGCGACTGCCCAGATGTTTTTGGCTTCCTGAGCAAAATCAATCAAACCTTTAACGATGTGACAGGTTAACAAGTCTCTCTCTCTCCCTGTCTCTCCCCCCGCGAAAGGGGAAACGCCCAAAAGCAGTGATCCACTAGCCAAAAAATAAGCTTGACTTGACTTGACTTGATTTGGGGGCTTATGGCGGTGAGGAGGCTTTGATGAGGCCGACGAACGGAGAGTGCGAAATTTGCATAATTTAATTATGAGAGTTCTTTGTGGAAACTATTTGGGTGGCGGTCACTCCACCGCGATAAGATGAACGAGCATTTCAAAGGCAATTTATTGCTTTCGAATTGCCATCCATCAGGAAGTCTTTGTCGTCTCCATTTTGGCAATTCTCGGTATTATCAAGAGTGACTGATGTGAGCGAAGCGATCTCCTCAATTTTCACACAATTAAAGACCAGTATTTTCATTCACAAAATCGTTGGGCCTTTCTTTTTTAACGATCCATGGGTAAACGGCGGTAGGTTGGTGGTCGGTCACCTTTTAACGACATTTTCCGAAAAGGATTTTCACTTTTTCTCAGCCTAAACGCTGTCTAATCTGGCATCGTAAATCCGTGGAGCGTTGCTGGTCCGTGTTTTGTCATAGCTTTTCATTTAATAAACTGAAAACTACAGCCGGCCGACGGCCAAGCCACATACCAAGCAGCTAATTATCTTAATGACAATTATTACTAAAGTGCGAGTAAAGACAGAAGCATAAAAAATAGGTGGAAAATACAAAGAAATAAACCTCAAGTCGGACCCGAGTCTCCTCTGAGAGACGACATGACACAATAGCCCACAATTATCACAAATGACCATAATTATTATCAACAAATGATAAAAAGAAAAAAACACACAACTAAAAAAGGATCATAAAAACCACAAGATGGTACTTGATGGCTGTAGATAGGCTGGCTTTAGTACCTAAGATCTATTGTGAGGAAGCATCACGACGTCTCCCCTGGGAATGGAAGCACTGAACAATCTTGGTCTGTAGTATGTTAAATGTTAGCACAAACCAAAATTAACTGGAAGTGTCTACTTAATGGGTGCCAATTGAAGGATCTTTAATAAGGTACAAAGCATATTTGTTGAGAGAAGTTAGTTAAGAGGAAAGATCTTCAATGGAGTTGTATGAACAATTACAGATTAAAGTGCATTTAGATCTTAAGACAGGAAGTAGCATGATTTTCAAAGATTTTTCTTGTCAATGGAGATCCTTAATGACGTCTTTGATAAACCAAATAAAATACCTTGAATTCCAATTAAAGATTCCTTGTTTGAATACGATATTCCCAGAGTGTTCTTTGGATAGTGCCACAGATTTTTGATAGATATTTAAATCAATTCTGAAAGATTTTTAAGAAATGTAAAATCCTTTAGTTCATTTTCATTTGAAATGGAAAACATTGTAGCATCCAGAACATGGCATTCATGGGCCTCTTTTGTGTGTGTCGTCCGTCCGTCCGTCCATCCATTGTCATCTCCTGTCACAAAAGGCGGCAACAGGTGGACAATTACCTAAGCAGCAACGACAATAACAACTATGAAACATGCGTTAATTGCTCAGAGACGGGGATATGGACTGATGCTGTTGCTACTGGCTGCTATGGGTGCTACTTGGGACACCGCTTGGGGTCTGGGGTACCTGGGGCACGGTGACAAAATTAAACTTAATTGTTTTATGACAGGCCTGGACCGCCGTCAGGCACTCTGGGAGTCTGTGTTTCGGTCTGTGTAGCCTATGGATAGCTGGATGGAATGGTTGGAGAGGCTTTTGATTCAAACTTGGAATCAGAGTCACCGCCAGAGGAGCCTTCACTCCAGTGGCAGGCAGCTTCCAAAGCGGACAGCGGCAAAAACAGTTGACATTTTTTAGGGTCTTTAGCTGCGTTTCTTTGTTTAGTTTTTTCTCTTTTTTTTGTTTAATTGTTTTTCTTGTAAACTATTTTTGTTGCTTGGAGTTTTTTCCTCAGTTTGTCGCAGCTCCCATTTTATAATATTTATTAAAAAATGTTTTACCCAGAAGTCGAGATTTTGTGTAATGAAGCAGAGGACAGCAGGTGCTCTCCGGCCAGCTCTGGGTTATGGACCCCAGATCCGAAGGCGGCCAGGCCACATTTCTATCATTGTTTTAAGGTAAACTTTAAGCATTTTCATGTCAATCATACTAGAGGAGAGCTGGAGCCCAAAGGAGTCTTTAGCTTAATGAAAGGAAAAGGTTTTTAGCTTTTTGTGATTTGTGGAAATCATTTAGTTGACTATTTGTCTAAAAATGCTTTAATGAAGTTCCTTAAGAGTTGCACAAGCGGTTGAGAGAAGTGAATGGCAGGGATCTTTGCGGGAGTAGGTCTAGATCGGGACATGGATTGGATTTCAGACATTGGTAGGTAGGTGTTATAACTGTACTCCTTTATTATGCTATCTCTTGAGACTAAAGGAAACCCCTGACCACCTTGAATCCAATATCAATGATTTTCCTAATGAAATACATTTAATAAAGAATTTTAATGAGATAAAATAGCCATTGCGATGAGAGGTTAATACATTTCGACATTAATTTGTGCTGTTTAATGCCGACCTAAATTCCTATTGAACCGTTTTTCCAGAGTTTCTTTTACAGCTAGCCGCTAGAGGAAAGGAAGTCAGACTTCTGTCCATCAGACGACAATATCTCTTAGCTGATTGTCATTTGTCAAAAGGGTTGGGAGGGAGTTGGGAAGACTGAGTGGATGGATGGATGGATGGATGGACAGATCGAGGGGAAACAAAAAATAAAATCGCCCAATTAGCGACACAGTTAAACGTCAACATCCTCACGGCTTCACATCCGGAGGAGCTGCCCAGCCTGTTTCTGTCCCACTGTCGCACAGTCTGCCTGTCTCTGTCACTGCCTGTCTGTCTCTCTCACTTCTCATATGTAACCTGTGACGGTTACATTTTCGCCGTCAATCAGCGGGCGCCTGCCTCAAAAAATGCGGAACCGACAAAAAGCCGCAATAAAAACCCAACCAGACAACCGCCAAGACACCGTCCTGGGGGCTGTCGTCTTCGATTGCCGAGCCTTTGGCGCAATTAGCCGACAATTATCATTTCGAACACATATGGATCAGATCAGTTCAGATCAGAGCATGGTGACGATGGTGGTCTCTGTTTGGCACTCGGCACTAGTGGCTATGAAATTGGGTTTATTGAGTCGCTAAAACATTTTACAAATGTCACGAGTCTCAAATTTATTTATTCATGTTTTACGGCCTCAACGAACAATGCAATCGACGTTTTCATTAGCGTCATCATAAAAACACTAAAACAAAAATGGTAAAAATGGTAAACAAATGTTGGAGACACAACGAATATTCGAATATTGTGTAGCAATATTTCATTTGATTGAGAAGCTACCGTTTCTCGAGACAAATCCATGGTCTGTTTGCGGACAAAGCCGTCCCATTGTCCATCGATCGATGCTTTTGTGGGCGCCCAGTTATCGGGTCTCGAGTCTCGAATTTCCAGTGACGTATAATTGATTAACACCCAGTTTTATTTTCCGGGGGTTTCTGTTTATGATTCTGTTATTTGACTTAGTTATTTAATACGTTTTTGCCGCCTGAGTAGCCGGAACTAAAGGTGCCATCAATGTGGGGTGAAGTGAAGTGAAGTGCATTTATGGCCAAACACTTTCTTCGCTTCGAAAAGCGAAACTTTTGATGGATGGCACTTCTTGCCAAGGGGTATTTGAGAATGACGCCATGGTCGTAAGAGGTTGTGTCAATATAATGGCTTTTGAGATGCGGTGAAGATGGGTAAACGTGCAGAATA
The DNA here is from genome assembly GCA_008121275.1 of Drosophila lowei. Taxonomy (NCBI): domain Eukaryota; kingdom Metazoa; phylum Arthropoda; class Insecta; order Diptera; family Drosophilidae; genus Drosophila; species Drosophila lowei. The sequence continues at coordinate 12,342,385 of CM017779.1, read as the reverse complement.
CCAAGAATATTTCAGGGACGTTTAAAGTTATGTGATGAAAAAAATGCTTTGAAAGTGCTATTGCAGCACCCTCCATAGAAACGTCTGTCAACAGAGAAGAGTTTCAAACGTGATATCCAGTAAAAGTTTTACTATCGGAGGTTAAACATACATACACATATAAAGTCTTTTACCATCCACCATCATTTAAAGCTACTATTAACCAGCTTTTTAGTCTATCCTTGGCGTGAACCTTAACTTAGTTTTCACTCTTTCCATGTAGCCAGCAGCAACCATCCTTTGAAAAATACTACCTCCAACCATTCACAACCATGCCATTCAATTTTATGCACTAAACCTGTCAATAATTCACTGATGCATCATCACTCAAATCCCCCAAGCAGCAATTGGAACATTTAATTAATTTAATTAACTAAAGGATTAACTGCTGAGATCGAAAATGCCCAGAGGGAGGAATGTGAATTGCTTGGAACCAGAGGCGCACATCAATAAGTACTAGTACTAGTAGTAGCTTCCTCATCGGCAAAACTCCAATGTGAAGTCAGAGATAGAGCTGAAGTTGTAGCTGTAGCTGGGTAGCTGGGAGCTAATCAAGCGGCATTCAGGCAATGGCAACGCTTTGCTATGCAGTCAGCACGCTTTATAAAATAATGATTGGGGTAGGCGGGTAGGCGGAGTACGGTCAAAGAGGGAGTTTGGGAACCGATCCATCCTCCTTTTGATTGCACCCGTAAGTGCCATATTGTCACCGTTTGATCAATCAAACCAGCCGCCGCGAGGAGGCATGGCATTGCATTGAGGAGACGCTACCGACAGACAGACAGACAGACAGATCGTAAATGTAACTCAATCCCCATTGATGATTGTTGCGTAACTTGTTTCCACTCGATGCTGCAGTTGCAGTTGCAATTAGCTTTCAATCTCCCAGCTTTGCTTGGGTCGATCGGTTCGTTCTGCTCTTTTGCTCATCGATGCTGGGCTGCTGGGTCCTTCGCTAATTGACAATATTTATGAACACGTACGCATTTTATCGCCCCCAGTCCCGTAATTGGGAACGAACGCCGTCGTCGCCCACAGCTGCTTGTGCTGCTGCTGCTGGGCCAATTATTTTCATCAAAATTGTTGACAGTCCTCAACGTGCCACAATGAAGAGATCTGCGCGATCTTAGCGATCTCCCAGTGCCCGTGCCCCCAACTCCTTCGCTCCGTACCACGTTTTGGTTATACGAATGCCAAACTGTGCCATAAATTGTCACTAGATGAGAGATCTCTCTGGATTCTATGGGGCGGCAGCAGGTCTTGACTTGCACTGCGCTGCCCACTGTTCACCGTTTGCCGTTTTCTCAGTTTTGCTGTTTAATTAAATTTACTTTAATTGCACATAAAAGCATTCTTTGTGCCTTTTTTTTTGTATTCAAACAAGTTCCATTTTGTGTGTGTTCGAGCACAAAAAGTAGTTTCTGCTGGTTGACAGACGTCGAAGTGCTTCCAGCCAGATGATAGACATTAACCTCTGGGGCGAGAACTCTGTGTGCGTCACATGGGGCACATTTACGTACAGAATAGAATCGCCATTATATTCTTAATGGCAAGTGACAAATGTGAGAGATGTTTATGGTGGAATAAACAGAAAAATGTGCTCTTAACGAAACGAATATTAGGTACCTAGAACGAAAACAGGTGCGAATAATTACTCAGCAAATAATATGAGAATACTTTTATAATTTGTACTTCGATTAGTTCCACCAAGAAGTTTGGGTAAGGAAAGGTGCATACATCAGTGTTTAAATCTGTGTTCTAAATTATGAAGTATTTGGATAATCGAAGAGGGATTTAGGGATATATTTTCCTGTTATATAAAAAAGCCAGAGGTTGGGGGAGCTAAGGAGCTTGCCCTAGGGAGCTTGCCCCCTAAAGATTCAATATTCTTACAAATAAAATGTACTATCCTGGGATCCCATTCGAACGCTGTGCGCCTCAACCAAATATAATGGCAATGGTTTGTTCCAAATTGCTTAAGTACCCATTTGTATCACTTGGCAGTTTAGTTTTAGATTCTTTTGAAAGCAGATTTCCTTGGTCTTGATTACTTAGAAGGGAAGGCACCTTAAAGTTTGACCCTAATTGAGTTGAATACTCGCACAAATAAACTCCAAGTCGCAGATTGATTTCTGTTCAACAGAGATTGATCTACGAGAGGGATTCAAAGTAGAGCGGGGCTTCCGTTTAATTTTGTTAAGCCCAGAAACCCACCAGGTGAATGGATGCCCAAGTACATTTCGTTTGAAATTCAATTAAAGAATCCAGTCGTATGACCTTCCAAATGCAACTTCACGATCGTTCTCCTAACTCTTTTTTTGGGAGGGGGCCATAAAGTCAGAGCTACTGGATGGGCCATGCGTAAACAGTTTTATTCGTTTCTGGTCTTTGTACTCTACAACAATGTTGTGGTTTGTGTGCATTGGATAAACGAAAATTGAAATTATAAAACAATTAAAGGCGGTCAACGTCAACGGCAACTTGTACGAGTGCGCTCCGCTCGTATGAATGTAGGGAATGGCTAATTAAATGTAATTAATTTTCACATGCCTCAAAATTAAATGCATTTAAATCAAAGAGAGCCGAGAGAGTGCGAGCTTTATATACGAGTATACTATAGCGTATGCTTTAATAGCCCCCCGACGACCGACTCTTAAAAGTGATTTAAAAAGTTTCATTAAGATAAACAGCAACAACCACAAAGTGTTATAGCAATTTAAATTTTAATTTAAGCTCACAGTGGCTGCCTGGCTATGACGACAGGTGAATAAACCATGGGTCAGAAAAAAAACAAAAACTAAACTACAGAAAAAAGATCAAGCTAAAAAATAACATCTTGGGGCCATTTACCGTTGCGCCCTCGAGGCGTGGCCGACTCTCTGTGGTTTCATTTTATTTTCGAGGGCATCCTCCTCTCTCCAACAACATATTAATGGCCCGACCAACCATTTCAGACAAACAAATTGTCGGCTACTGTCGGATGGTATGGGATCCCATGTCTCTCCCCTTTTTTGAGGTTGGCTTGGCTTTCTCGCTCGTAACAAGAGATCTTCCAACAAGAAACCAAACCGAAATTCAAGGGAAAAAATGGCGTTTAACTGTAACTCGCGCAATGTGAAACATTTTCGGGTCAGGTGCACAAGCCCCAGACTCCCCACAGATTTCACCAACCTGTGTCCCAGACAACGCCCCAAAAGTTTTGGCTTTGGTTTCTGTTCGTTGGGTCCATTATCTTACGGTAATATCGCTCATAAAGCGTTGTCTGTTTTCCGTACGTGTATTGCGCGGCTGCTGGGCTACCTTGTTCGTGTGGCATCGCCACCATCACACATCACACATCAACATCTCCATGATTCATGATCATCGTCCGCCGGTCAACCTTCGCGATCTCTAGTGAACAAGTACTACATATAGCAACTTAAGCTCGTTATGGTTTCCTCTACACACACGTACGAGTATCTCCCACTTTTCATTATTTTTTGGTGCTTTTGGTGTTACTTTTTCGTTTGGCTCTTGCGCAGATTTATGTTCGAGTTGTTCATTTTGATTGGTAAGCTCTTGTTGAGGTATTTTTTCATTTATTTGTTCGTTTATTTTGTCTTCTGTGTATGTATTTCTTTAAGGTTTATTGCAAGACATTTATTTTGGTGTCTCGTTGTCTTTGGTTGCGGCTGCAATTTCCGGTTAAGCAGCACATTCCAGTCGGCCATTTTGTTGCCGAATGAGAGGTAGGAAGCTTTTAAGAAGTACCTTTTGTTTGAGTTATAGATATCTTTTTAAGGATAAGGCATTTTGTTTTAAGAGAGCTCTAGAAATTGACCAGCACTTAAAAAGTTTGAAATTAATTTTCAAAAACTTAAAGCAGTCGAAAGGACACTAGGATCTGCAATGTCCGTGTTATACCATACTCTTTATTAATAATTAGAATTTGAAGTGTCCCTACGATATCTCAAAATTATATAAGTACCCCACTTAAACTTCTTTACTGCTCAAAAAGTCATGCACATTATTTGGGAAATGTATCATCCCACAACAACGTTATCTGTCATATGAAACATTTACCACTTAGTACGACGACAACCGTCAGACAACCGTTCCAGCCGCACCACAAAGCCCCATGCCATAATGCACTCGTAATGCGACTCGTGCCCCCGCTCAGAGAAGGGGAAGGGAGGGAAGGAGGGGGCCAGGCTGGGAGCAGAGGATTACGGGAGCGAGGCCTTAAAACGCGCGTTAATTAGCCGTACGTGAGGAGTGCGTTTGTCAAGCGGTTAAATGGGCAACGACTGCTACCCTCCGCTCTGCGCGGTTCAGAAATTTTATCAAAAAACTCAAATCAGTTACAGCAAAAGCTCACCTGCAACAATGACAAGTGTTGATGACGATGAACGATGAACGAGGTATGGGGTCCGAGATAATCGTACGCCATACGTGGACGTGGACGTGGAGTGACGAGACAGAGACCCAACTGTGTGTGGAGGTCTGACTTGACCCGTGTTCACCATTCGTTAAGCTTGGCTATAAAACAAAATGAAAAATGTTGTTGCAAAACAAAACAAAAACTGAACAAAAAAAAACAGACTCTGAAACACTTGTATCCCATCAAGTACTGGGGAGGAATGGGGGTTAAGTGGAGGGCATCGAAGGAGCTGCTCTATTAGATTTAAACGTAATGATTAAACCACAGTCAGACAGAGACTCCAGTGCAAGTGCAATCAATTCTGGAAAAGTTCCAGAGCTCTGACCCCAGGCAATCCATTATCCTTGACCTTTCGTTTATTTACACGATTGTTCTGTTCTGTCCGTGGCATGTACGGGATTTGCATATTTCACAGTTCTCTTTAGCTACGAGTACGCGTACCAATTAAAAGCAATGCTGGAGATTGTTGAAGCATAGGAATTTTTATGGGCTATGAGGTCAGGAAAACAGCCACAAAACAGAAAGGGGATCGGGAAGAATGTTTAGGAGTCAGTGTGATTTTGCTTGAAGAACATACCGTATAGCCTGGGTTGTGATTTCTTGTTTTCTTTGCCATATGCCATGGGATACTCATAGATCACTGGAAAAGATAGATAGATAGATTACTAAAATTATTATCGTACTAAACATATTTAAATAATACTCTTTCTTTTCCAGTTCTTGCATTCCGATGTCTCCAATCCAGTCCAGTTCTTTATAAATTACAGCCACTCCTAAAATTATGCCACCAACAAACGCAAACCCATTTAGCCCGAATGGAAGAATACTGCAATATCTAAATTCTTTTCAAATGAATTGCTTTACTTTAACTTGTTGTTTTTTTGTTTAACACAAGAGCACGTACAGTTACGAGTATTACTGTAATGTTATTTATAAACTTCATTTAATTTACGCTTAAATTCTACAAAATATTTACAAATATCATTCGTGTGTAAGTGGGATTGTGTTTATCAGTGTTTGTGTGTTTGTTTGAGTGTAGATCCGCCTAAATTCTAGATTAATTGTGAGTTTTGTAAGTTTCTCAAGCCAAACATTTAGTAAAATGATGAAAAATATTTGCAGCATTTGATGAATAATTTGTTTCGTTGGATCGTTTTCGATCTGATCGATTTCTTATACCATGGGCTAAAAGCGAGTGCGAAGGCTTTATCCTTGTATATATGGAAGGAACAATGGACGATATTATCTCACAGTTATGCGTGTTGTGTGTTCTCATGTTGTGTGCGAGTGTCTGTGTGTCTGTTTGATTGCTTCAGTTTGTATATAGTATGTATATGTATGTATATCATTATTCGTTCAGTGGCAACATAAATGCAAAACGTAACACTTTCAACACTTTTCGTGCTGTAACAAATTTCCCTTTACGGCTAAATGCTAAACAACATTGACTACCAAAAACACATCAACTGCTAAAACGCTAAACAAAAATTCGTTTCACAATTATTCTTTTTCAAATATGATTGGTTTTTTTTTGGCTAAGATTTCTGCGATTTCGATTACCGTGGGTGCAAAATACTATGGCGTTGTGTTTAGAGATCCATTCATTCACCAACTCCACACAAAATTGATTTAGAAATGGATTTCTTTCAACATCTTCGCTTTTTGTTGATAGCTTTAGTTAGGTTTCCTTTGCTTTCTACTACTAGGTTTAGTTAATTAGTTGCTTCCAACTCTGGACAAGACACACATTCAGCAAATTTGCTCACATACGAGTATCATCGGTAACTTTGACTAAAACTCAGCTAAGTAGATGGAGAGTGGGTGCATAGAAAACTATTTACAAAGTGCGTGTGTGTGTGTGGCTGCTAATCAATCTCTACTTTTGAGAAGCCTAGTCATCTGTGTGCGGATGTGGATGATGATACTGCTGCTGTTGATATTGATAGTGATGCTGCATCGATGTGCCTGCCTGGCTCGATGTGGATGTGGGTGCTGTCGTTGTAGATACGTTTGCTGTTGCAGGCTTGATCGCAGGTTGGAGATCCTCAATTTGAATCAATTGTTCGATGGGTATAAGAGAGAGTTCACCTCCCACTGCCTGGGGAATGGGCAGCTTAGCAAGAGCCTACAGTTAGTTGGTTAGTTAGTTAGTGATTAGTTTCAGTTGAGTTTGGTTAGATTAGTTTTCCTACCTTGGCATGCTCTACGGCTATGGTGGCTGCCTTTTCAGCCTCCCTTTGTCTTCGTTCCTTCAGTTTTAGCGAGAATATAGCCACAGATCTCGCACTTTTCACCAGCTTTTGCTTGAGTCGCGATTTCTTGGCCGCCAATTCAGCCGCTAGAAAGCAACAAAAATCAAGAGATTATAAATTAAAGATCCAATCAATTGAACATACCCTTGGCTTCATCATCTATAGCACCCGCTGATGTGGAGGCTGCGGCTGCCTCTTCCTTTTCCTTCTCCTTCTCTCTTTCCTTCTCCTTTTCCCTTTCCTTCTCCTTTTGCTTCTCCTTTTCTTTCTCCTCTTTTCTCTCCTTTTCTTTTTCCTCTTTCCTCTCCTTTTCTCGCTCTTTCTCCTCCTTCTTTTCTCTCTCCTTCTCTTCCTTTTCCAGTTTCTTCTGCTGCTTATGGGATGAGCTGGATGAGGAATTTGATAGGGCACCCACACTGGGCCTTGATTGGGAATTGCTGATGCTGCCCGAGGCTCCAGTAGGTCCGGGCCCACTGGGGCTGAAAACGCTGCCACCGCCGCCCGACGATGAGGAGGATGATGCCACTATATGCTGTTGTTGCTGCGAGGCTGGTGGGGTGGCCAACATACTGCCAGGAGCTCCCGTCTTCAGGGCCACATTGCTCCAGGATGGGGCAGGCTTTAAAATATCCGAGGTTTCGGCATTGTTTCCGAGTTCCTTTAGGTGAAGGATGATAGATGGTACTTGTTATTATCTGGCTTGGGATTTCAAAGGATATACTATATATTTCTCTAGAACTACACACATTGAAAGCGTTTGAAAGGAAAAGGCTATGAGAGGATTGGTTGTATGGTGTAAGAAGTCCATGCCATTTGTTAGTGGGGTGGGTGAATGGATGAGAGGCCGGCGTTAGTGTTTCAGTGTAAGAAAGCTTCATTCATGCCCAATTAAATTTGGTTAAACATATTTTCTGTTTCCCAAAACGATATCAAACACGGGTACAACTTTATATATAACAATGGTGTTACATATGTATGTATGTATCTACTGCAATTATCCTGCAATTTCCAAGGACACAACATCAAAAACACACACAGTTACACATCGAATAACAAACACATTCTGCTTATAAAGTAAATTTATCTGATTTTGGTTATAATATTATTATATATTATACGTATTGTATTTGTATCTCTGCACTACCTTGGAAATACAATCTATGCTTCTATGCAGATTCGGATTGTCGTTGACTTTTAAGCGTGACATCCATTCGGGTGCATGGAGTTTTATGTGTAGCTTGTCCTTTAAACGGCAAAAGTCGAGCGGGGGAGGGTTAGGTTAGAGTGAGTACGTTTTGGGTTAGTAGTGGGGGTGTACTTGCTGGGTTTTGTGAATACAGCTTTGGGAGGGGCTCAGTTACACTAGATCAAGCGTGTGCTATCACATTCTTAGGGGTTTTCTATGGCTTATTGAGCATTATTGAGGCTGTGGTACTATCTATATCTAACATCCTAAATATCCATTATCCTTTTCGAACTTAAAGCAATTCTATTCAGTTTAAACGGAGTAGTTTTAATCATTTCCAGGACTAATCTTTGACTATTTTCTTGTAGGTCTGTAATCCAGCTAACTAGGAATTGGAGATATCCATCTAATTCTGTTCCAATTCATCTATAAAATAATATTTTACCGAAATTATAGACTTCTTTTATATTACAAACTGATTCTATTCAACATTTTAAAATAATTCCTTAGCAAATTCTTCTGTTTTCAATGCTGACAGGATGAGTAAAAAATTCTATGACCCGAAAATAGTAACTAAAATTATTGGTTTAGCAGACTAAAAGTTGTTAGATTAATCACAGGTATTGAAATTGTTTGATTGTTTAAGTGATCACAGGTATCGAGGGGTTTTTTTCAGTAAATGCAACAGTCTACAAACACAGATAGTACATTGAGCAGCTACAGACCGACACAGTCGACGGCTGTCTAAGGATACTCATGTGAATGGGTAGTAGAAGGAGAGTCTATAGAGTCTTCCTCAAGATCTTACACTCATGTTCAAATGCGTGGCACTCTCCGCAGATATTTTGCGCGTCTTGAACGGTGGTATCTCCGAAATCCTCTGTTGATGTTGCTGCTGCAGTTGTTGTTGTGGTTGATATTGCGCTGATAGTTGCCGCATCGTGGCACGCTGCGGACTGCTGCTGTTGCTGCTGCCAGTATGATCGGCAGAGTCGCTAGATTTCTTACGGAACGGCGGTATTTCTGGCAAATGCATCGGTTGCATCCGGGCTGCATACGCGGCGGAGTTCAGGGCTAGCGTGCTGGTGGAAGCTCTGTGTGCCATGAAAAAAGCGAAGATACAAAATGTGTAAGAAAAAGAGTACAAAGAGAGAGAAAATAATTGTAAGCTTAATATTAGTAAAGAATATTTAATTTCTCTATAACCAACAATTATATGGGGTATAAGCAACTTTGCCAATTTCGACAGTTTTGCATCACAATAAATTTAGAGGGCTTGGGAAAGGCATTAAACACAGCTAAACACACACAGAGAAAGAGAAGCAGATCTTTTAAAGATTTTAGTTGAAAATTAATTATGAATATTAAATTTAATGTGTACCATTGATCAAACTAAAACCTTTAACAAATCCATAAAATTACAGCATTAATCACGATTTTCTTATGTAATTTTTTTTTTTAAACACACATTTATCTATCTTTCTAGCCAGCCATCCAAAATTTACCCGATTTGTTGCTGTTGTTTGGTCAATACGCTTAGATTTCGAACAGAATATCCAAGAAATGGTGGTATTTCCGGTATAAAGTGCTGAGATTTTCTAACACAACTTTTACAAGCTCTAAGGAATTATTTTATCAGAAATAATGTAGAATTAGTGATTAAAAAATATAAAGAAAATAAATTTATAGTAAAGATTTTAGGAAACTTTTAAAGTAGTTCTGGAGTACATTTTTGTGCATGTTTATCGAGCTGAAAGGTCAATCGGTGGCCATTAGAGGTTGCCCCAGCCCCGTGGCGTGTGCAAAATACTTACAATTTTAAGACCCACAAGCCATTTGTATTATTATTAATATTATAATGATGAGGCACTTACCCTCCATTGCCATCATGATGCAGACTGGATAGGGAGGCGCCTCCATGCGGTGGTGTCGACTCGTGCAGCGGTCTAATGAGTATGGTGCTGGTCTATAAAATGGTAAACCAAACATATATTTATAAAGTTACATGTGAAAGAGTCAAATTTTATTCGGCCACGCACCTGGGAGGGTGGGGAATCGGGCGATGAATCACGGTTCTCATAAATATTGACATCCGCCTCGATGTTGCGCCCATAACCGGAGGCAGAGAACTCGTGGCCATAGAGCAGCAAATCCTCGGCCACCTGACTCTCCATGGACTGATCGTGTGTGGTGTTGGCGCCGCTCTCCATTTGCAACATCCCGCCGGAGCTCTCATGTTCCGGCTGCGTAGATGTGGTCGATTGCGGTGTCGGCGGGGTGGGACGTGGCGAGGTGCCCTTGCATTGCATTTCTCGTCGGCAATGCTCGGCTCGGGCTATTTCCGCTGCCAGCCAGGAAGGCAACTCCGGCAACAGCCAGGTGAGTGCCTGCCGCAGTCCCAACATGATGTGCTATGGAATATTCAGAATGTGAAAGCATCTCAAATGCATAGGCAGACTCCATTTATAGAACTCACTTCGAGGGTAACAATCAGTATAATTGTCTGAGCTGTGGTTAATCCTGGCCATAGCCTCGACACCTGACCAGAGAGCCCAATCAGGGCACAATTCACAATGACCGCTGCCAGGGAGAGAATACTCAAAGCATTTTGCCAGGTGCCAATATTTGCCACACGCTGTCCAAACGGACGCTGATGCACATGTGCAAGCTTAAACGCATCCGACCGTATCTCCATGAGGTTGTTGATCAGAGCACAGATTCCGGCCAAGGGAAATGCAGCCGAAAAGAGCACCACATAACCCATCTGCACCAGCATCTCGAGATGATCGGAAAAGGTGCCATCGTACTAAAAAGACAGATAGAGAAATCAGTAGAAAGCTGAAGGAGTACCACAACCGACTTACTTTATACAACGAACTCTCAATTTCGGCCTGACCAATATTCCTTTTGCTTGCTTCTTGGCTTTGCTGATCGCTTTTTGTGGGCGTGCCAGCTGCCTCGGCCTTAAGCTCGGCCTCGGCTGTGGCCAATTCCTCGGCCAGACTCCGTGTCACATTCTGTGTGGGACTCAAGGCACCCCACATGTTGAAGCTCAATTTGGCCAATTTCCATTGCTCCACGAAATAGGGAATAGCCGATTCACGTAGATTTCCAATGATTTGTCGCGAGATGAGTAGACCAGCCAGTTGCTAAAGGAAAAGATAAGGAATGCTAGACGAGTTCCGCATAAAATATGGGATATATTTCTTACCTCTTTGAGCTTCTCTTCATCTCGCAAATAGAAGGCTATATAGAAGAGCGATAAAAAGGAGTTGACAAACTGGAAGAGCGCCACTTTGGCTATCAAATGATTCTCATATTTCGATTGCAGGCGATAGTTTTCTGTGTATAAAATAGTTATATTATAAAAGGTTAAAGAATAATCAACAACATCTGAAAGCCTACCCTTATCATTGAGCCACACAGCCAGCTTAAAGTAAGCCTCATCCATGAGGGTAATGGCTCCTGCCAGAAGAACCTTGGGTATGACACTGAGACAGCATAGGACACTATCCTCCGGCAGCTTGGAGTCCCACCAGTCCTACGATGGAGAAATGTAGTAATACAGAAAATTAATACATTTTTCTACAAATATGATTAACTGGCACACAAATAGGGCAAACATCAATATCAATCATTATAAGTTGAACCCACACTCTTTCTCTCTCTCTCTCGCTCTTGCCACCTACTTTCCCCCAACAATTTCCGCTTTTCCAAGTATACTTTTCTCTTAATTAACCTGCAATTATTATTCATTCCCACACTTTCTTTTCGAGTGTTAATGGAATTGCGTATTGAATGTTTACGCTGTTTGTTTATTTAATACATTACAAGCTATTTCCGTGCATTCACCAGGCGGCTTTCCGATTATTTTGTGGTTTCCTTTTGCACTACCTACAAAGTTGCTCTCTGAAACTCTCAAGTGTCTGCTGAAAACCACTTAAAATTACACTTTGGTGACGTTAAAAGACAGTAATAATCCGTATTGCAGTCATTGTTGGAGCATAAAACAAAGGAGAATGCTCTTTTCTTTATGTAAATACATATATACTCTTATAAATTATGTATATAGGTAGTATATTTCCACAGAATGCTTCTGTGTAAGTATTCCTTTTGTTGTAATGCATACATTTCCTCTTAATTAGCTTCGCGTTCACCAAGGTAATTTATTTCCGTCCTTGGGTAGTTTTCTAATTTCATAATTTGTCAGATGAATGCAATATGTTTCAATGGATGTTAATTATATACCCGATGAGAGTGTGCTATAAAGTACCCACCATTAAACTGCACCAATCTCTCATAACCACCATCTGACACACACACATTGTAGTCCTTTTATGCTTTACACATCCTGCAGCTAAACCACTAAAACCTAGAGGCAACGTTAACCAAAACATCAACCCGCACCTAGTTTTCCCCCCCTGACCTGCTCTTGACAGGCGCCACACACACACAGGAACCTCGCCATGCTTCATTACGGCCACACTTTAGTGCTCGGCTGAGCAGTAAAAAAAAAATAAATGAGAGTAGAACCCAAAAAGCCATTGTCCCCTTGGTTCCAGGTACGCATTAAGCTACATGAACTTCCACCAAACAACCAACAGCAGCCAAACAACAGCCAACAACAATGTCAACTGTCCACCTAGCGGAGTGGAGCAAAGGTGGACAGGCTCTTTAACACTCCTGATGAGTGGAAGAGGTGATAGTTTATAAAATTGAGTTCTCTTCGTCGCCATTTTATTGGAAAAGTGTATTTTTCAATAGAGTTGATGGACGTGATGATCCAATGAGTGCTACTTTTATACTAGACTAAAGAAGAAAAGACTTGGTAGCGACTCAAACAAAATCTGCTATTAAGAAGATTATTTTTCACAATTTTGTATATTTTTATAGACAATTTCTATTGAAAAGATAATTGATGCTAAAATGCTACAATTCTTTCTTGCTTGAGTATAACAATGTTCTTTAAGTGTTTTAAAATAAAAGTATTTTTTTAAATTGCTTGTTGAGCAAGTTTCTACTAGCCATAAACTTTATTGATCTTATGAGAGTATATAATCTGAATCGGAAGCACTCAATGAAAATTTATAGCATCATAAAGTGAAGTTTTCTATAGCATCTTTGCATACATCAAAAGTAATAGTTTTTGTTCTACTCAAAGAAAAGTTATGGCTTCATAGTGTCAATATTCATGGAGTTCAATGAATCCCTGGATGTTTCTTAGTTAATTTCCCCTACCACCTATCAAAATCCATCTATCCTGATATGACCCAAAAGACTGGTCGCAATTAACACTTGAAGGTCATAGTTTATGACTGCCGGTCAGAGCACAAAAAGTTCCGGTATATAATGGCCTGTCCCCTTAATCTTATCATAACACGACATGTCCCTTTGCACATCCAAGCAAAGTTGACAAATTAAAGTTTAATTCCCAGTAGATTCAATGTTGCCCGACAATTAACACATGAAGGTCACAGACAGTTAATGGCAGGAGATGGGAGATGGGAGATGGCAATGGGAAACCGGAGACCCCTCCTTTCTTCACATCATTGTGTCGGAAATATAATATTCTGCCCACAACAAAAGCTGGACATGTACTGGACTGTGTTCTGGACATTCAATTATGCGTTGAATTGTTTAATGTCAACCAAAGTTTTTTCTATCATGCTCGGCACTCCCCTCTCTCTCTCTGCCCCAACTGTATCTCATTCTACATCTTTCTCTGGCTGCCCGAAGGCGGTTTTCTTTTTCGCCAGCTGGGAATTTTAATTAACGTCATTCCTTGCTGATGGGGAAAAAGAAAAGAAAATGCGTATGGAAAATAATGGCCCCCCAAACCATCGACCATGGTGTGTGCATACCCGTACATATGTGTGGTTAAAGTTTTAATTGAAACGGAAAAATGCTTGGTAAACGGTTTGCCAGGAATGGGGCGATGGGCGGTTCGGGGAACCCGAATAATTCCTTTGTGTGTGGATGGATGGTAGAAATAAGAAAATATTTATCTAGCGGTGAACCACTAAAACAACAGAAGCCGATGGGAAACTACAGTTTACAATGGAAGCCTACCGAATGGTACGTTGATTGGTTACCATCGTTTATATCGAACAGTGGCTTGTGAATGGGATGATAAAGTGGGTCAAACTGTAAGTGTTTATAGTATTTATTTGTGTCCCCTAAAATATATCAATAAATATACTCGTGTTATGATATCCCCAGTCAACAAAAGAGACCCAAAACGAATATAAAATATAGTCGTAGCTGGACTTTTTCCCTCAAAGCCTTCCATTACGCTAATGCAACAATGACAATGACAACTAACTACGACGAAAACATAGACAGCTTACAGACATTGATTAATTATAAGTAGATTGCAAGTAAGAAATGAATAAGAACCTTGTGCAAATTATACATGCATTGAGCAATTCCTTTATCGGGTATTTTATGGTGATCCAGCCAATCCTGTGAAGTAAAGAAAGAAACCGAAACGGAAAAGTCCAAAGGAAAATATACAGATACTCGTATGTAAAAACAATTCAATGAGGCGTGATGAGTGATAAACGTATTTATTTCACTGCTTCTTCAACCGTATTCGTTGCAAAGAAAGACGTACTAAAAAGAAGAGAAAGAAACAGAAAGAAAAATAAAGAAAAACAAAAACAAAAACGCATAAAATTTCAATGCAATAACAGAAGCAGCAACATCCAACAGCGGAAGCGGAAGCCAGCAAAATGTGAGAGTGTTGTGTGTGTGTGTGACAAACTTAAGGTATCTGTGTGTGTGCGTTTTGTTGTTGTTGTTGTTTTTGTTGTGTGTCTTGTCTGTGTAAGTGCTCGTAAAGGCGTGAGGAACAAGCGCTACTACAACAACAGGCAAGCGACTAACCAAAATGTTAACGCAAATTGATAAACAGGCGATACACGCACACGCACAAAAACACAAACACACTTGTGCACACACTCGCACAAATTTGAGGCGCCCCTAACGTGAAAGCAATATTAATTATACGCACTGTGCAACACTCGTGCAAATTGGGCGCCAGCACAGCCGAGCGCAAGGGCGATTGAGGGCGGGCGGGCGTGCGTGATCGAAACGTGCTTGGAAATACCCTTGCAAATAAAGCTTTATGGTTACGTGAAGCACTGTAAATGTATTTCCATAACCCATAAAAATATGATTACATAATAATGATATTCTGCTTCATTTGTGAAGGACTTTAAGCGGTGGGGGGTTGATTTTTGGTGCAATTCGATGAGGTTTGTTTGAATTTCGATTGTAAAACCGAGTTTGATGAAGTGAGAAATGGTAATTCCAATCAGAAAAGATCAAAGTTTGGACCAGGGTGACTTTTAGTATGCCATAATGAATATTGAAATATTTCTAGAGTTCAACTACCGAAATAATTCTGTGTAAATTGCAAACTCAAATAATATGATATGAATATAAAAAAGATATGGTGGCATATGTCTTTGATGGAGTTCTCAAATTTATACACAAATTATTTAGATATTTAAACGGATTTAATTAATTTAGAAGATGGAAAACTCAAACTGCGGCTTTCGCCACAGAAGCACCAATTGTTTTCAGATCATTCTATATCTTTCTAAAGAGTACAAAACATAAAGAAACCTTAAAACTTTTACCACCTTTGCAAGGGTATTTGAGAAACCATTCTACACGCACACACACAGCACACATGGAATTAAGACTTTCGTAAAACTAGAATTCTCATCTCACCTGAAAGCGCAACATGAGAAACATCACAGCAAAGACCATACAGAGACAGCATCCTATGATGGGGAAGCTAACCAGATAGCGAAAGGCGCGACGTTGCCAGGCGGGCGCCTCTTTGGGCTCTAGGCGACCTGTGACATTGTTCTCCTCCAAGGGGCCCTACAAAATGATAAGAAAATTAGTAATTATTTGGTAAATAGTTTAGTATACTATTAGTCTAGGTAAACGCACCTTATAGAGAGGCCTAGGTGGCTCGAGTAACTCGGGGGGTGTTGACAGAGTGCCCCAGCGAAAGGCCAACTCCACAGAGTACCTCTTCCAGGCCTCCAGATACAGTGAGGCCCAGGCCACATTGAACAGAGAGAAGAGCACGTGACCCATGTCCTGGGCGGTCTGACCTTTGCCCCAGAGAATGCAGTAAAGAATTGTGCCAAAAACAGCCGGTACACCCAAGGCGCAGGTGTAATGACCCAACCAGGCAAAGTACAGGGCAACCTTCACCCCAAAATAAGCAGCAATGTCATCTGAAAGAAGAATAAGATTTAGATTTTGATTTATTACAGGAGAATCAACCATAGGACTTACCCAAAGGTTGAGGTGCAAATATCTGCTTGACCCAGTGTGTCTGAAGCTGTGTCAAGGAACGTGGTTCGTGCAGCGGAAAGACCTGTGTAATTAGACCCGACTCCTGCCAGGCGGCCACAATGCTCTGGCCCTCGGCCACGGCTGCCCGTCCGTGCAGTGCATCGATGTCACTGCAGCCGGCACGCAGACCCTGCAGCACCTGCAACACCAGCCACTGACGCTCCTGTGAGGTGAACAGCGCGGTGCTGGCCACATCACCCCTCAACTGCTGGAAGCAATGGCTCTCGCGGGTAGTAAACTCCCTCAGGGCACCGCCCAGATCCGGACGCAGACGCTTGGGCAGGCGGGCCTCTTCGGCGGCTTTAAAAAGACTGTAAAAAAAAAGGATTATTAAATATTCTACACAAAACTCGACATGAAAAATGCATAAAATATAAATATTTAAATTTGCATTTCGCACGTTGAATAAACTGTAAAAACGAAAGCTTTCAATTTACATCAAGCCACCACTTACACATTCACGGGGGCACTGACATAGAAGGCATTCCGTCGCGTGCTCTCATGCGCCTTGACCTGTACCAGGAGACCCAGCCCCGCAGGCGGTTGGGAGCGTATGCGGGCCAGAAGCCATCGCAGGGCCTCGTCCGGGGCATCCTCGGGAAATTCAATGACCACGTCACATTGTGTTGGGATTTTATTCAGCCAGAGCCGGCGCGGCGTCATCAAATGACCAGCGTACGGCACTTTGCGGCGTATATGGCGGGAAGCTACAAGAAAGCGTAAAAAAAGAAACCATTAAAATCAACTTTTAGGACTTGCTAGGATTTCTGTTTGAATCTCTGACTCCGCTTTAAAACCAACAGAGAAAATCTGTTTCCCCCACTCATTTTTATTTTATTTTTCCATTTCCATTTTAAGTTTAATGCATATTTATAGTCTGCTGCCGACAGCGTAAAAAAAATCTGACAACAAAGTGGGTGGACCAAAGGAATTGGCGTCAACAAAAAACGCTTTTAGGACAGGTAAAAAAAAGGAGAGAAAAAAGCGATAAGCGCATCAAAAACAGAAAGAAACAAATATGATATTGGTTAGTGGGTAGTTTGAAAAGTTTTTTATACCCGATACTCAAACTGAGTGGGGAATGGGGAAAATGGATGTGTGAAACGTCTAGAAGGAAGCGTTTCCGACCCTATAAAGTATATATATTCTTGATCAGCATCAATAGACGAGTCGATAGAGCCATGTCTGTCTGTCCGTCTTGTTTGACGCCTAGTTCTCAGAAACTATAAGAGCTAGAGCAACGCAATTTCGTGTCCAGACTCCTGTGATATCATACTGAATCAAGTTTGTTTCAAAATTTTGCCGTGCCCCTCCTAGAGAATGACCATGTCTTCTAGACAGCCGAATCCGGAACAGAAGGAACAAATCAATCCCTCTCTTACACTGAGTATCGGGTATAAATATAGAGTTGCGGCCGTAGTAGCAACTCACATCGTTCCCCCTCGTTGAAATTAAAGTTTCAAGCCTCCTACATATGGTATTTCTTTGTGACTTTTGTCAGAGGATTCCAAAGAGGTCATATCATTAGCTCATGATAGTTTTCGTCACGGAGAATCGCTGGAGTAATCCTCGAGGTAAGTCTATGGCACACCCAGCCCTCGCTCTACTTCTCTATCCTTTCCGAATCAGAGAATATTTTAATAAATCTTACATATAGAAAAACCAGCATGACCCCGCAAGCAGCCTTCTAACCGCAGCAAAGCTTTATATATTGCATAACACCGCAGATGGCATGACAAAAGATGAGCAAAGGTAGACGAAAATGCGGGTTATGCGGAGGGTAAGCCAGTACAAGATAGAGCAGAGTTAATCAAAGAGACAGAGAGAGAGAGAGAGAGAGAGAGAGAGAGAGAGAGAGAGAGAGAGTGAGTGCAAACACAGACCAAACAAATAAAACATGGCAAGAACGTAAATAACAAACCGCAAAAATGTCAAACAACTTTTAATTAGAAGAGGTGCCACGGCAACAACCAGTGCAAAGGACAGCCAGCAGCCCAGCCAGCCGTTGAATGGAAAACATTCAACCAAGAAATTTGAGAGCCCCCTCCTCTATTTGTGTGCGAAATACGAGGCAGCTTTTCCCGGAAGACCCGATAAAAACTAACAGCAAGAAAAATCACAAAATTTGACTAATGACAGGACAAAAGTTTTCCCACACATAAAAGAGAGACAAAACGAGAGCGGCATGCCCCAAAGGAGTGGCTGAAAAGCACTCAGTAACTAATTTTGGCCACCGAAAAAGATTCCCGGTTTCGTAATTAATTACGAACCACAAAAAAATATAAGAAAATAGAATAAAAAGAATGAGCATTGCATTGGGAAAAAGTGAAAAGTCAGGGCGACTGGACGACGACTGATAGGAGAACTCCTTGCGGCTTTCCGCCACAGCCACCCATCGCATGGAGGAGCACATTCTGTGTCTGTGGCCTTGTGGCCATCAGCAGCTTTCACTTCACTCTGCATTCGGCTAATGACAAATGACACTTTCAATGACCTTTAATGATGGGTTGCTTGCCTCCGATAAGAATAATAATAATGTTTGCTTCTTTCAGAGCTCGCGAAGCTCATTACGGGTTGCCATACGGTTTTGCAGTTATGCGATAAGGTTGAGATATGGGGAAACTTGGGTAGGAACCAGCCAGGAGCTTAAAAGAAGGTCGAGTAATTGTTAAACTTTTACTTAAAGAACGAGCCTTTAATGCTTGTAGAAAAAGCATGATTTAAAGCAAGAAAAATCATTGAATCATTGCTTTAAAAGGGAGAGCCCTAATCATACTGAAAGCCCATTAAATAAAAGTAATTTACTGAAAAGAATCAACCATCCAATCATGTATGAATAATTTAGCAATTAATAGTAATTAAACACTTAAATAGGTTCAGTTTTTCATCAAACTCGTTTACATTTATAGAAAAAAAAAAAAAAAAAAAAAAAAATGTAAAGGAAACAAATATAACTAGTTATTTTTGTATATCCACCATTTCCATTGAGATGAGAGGTCATCAGCATAAATTACTTCTAGATCCCAGCATTCACACCAAATACAAGTATTCAAATTCAATCAATTTCGAATGTATCCTAATTGAAAAACAATATCCTAGCTCTAATTGAAAAGTAATACCAAAATAAAATGAAAAAGGTCTCCCGATTCCCCGAAAGATTTTCATCAACCTATTTTTAATACACAGAAAATATTGTTTAATAAAATTTAAAGATCTCCCCAATGAAAATAAGCCTAGTACTCAGAACCACTTATAACCTAATTGCAAAATGATATCCCAATCTCTTAATTCCCCTAAAGAGCTTTCATCAACTAAAATAGAACGCTTCTCCTATTGACCCAAATGCATTGTTCTTGGCTCAACGCACAGCGCTCTCTCTCTGTCTCTCTTTCGTCATTAATTACACATCAAAAGCAAATATAACCATTTCTATTCTGGTAACAAATTCGCTTTACTAGCATCAAACCCATCCCCTCAGCAAATATAGATATTTATGCAACAAACTCATTTAGATAGATTATGTTGTTGTGTCTATGGGTGGAGCACCGAAAACAACCTAATTAGGATATGTACGAGTTTGTGCCCAAAGCAGAACATACTCGTAGAACAAACAGTTTATGTATGCACATAAATGTCTGTACATATTATATGTATAAGCCTCATTAGAAACAAGAACAAACCACAGAGGCCACCAAACCAACGGATGTACATTCTCGTATATGCAGAGCATGTGAATCACATAATGCGAAATTTGGTAATTAATTCCATAAATAAAACAGACGGCAACAGAGAAAGCACATCCAAAACACCAAAACCAGCATCCGATAGATAGCAATGCGCTGTTGCATGGCAAATGAGCTGTGAATTTAGTTTGTACTCGTTCTCGTATTTGTATCTGGTAAATCGCATTGAGTAACCATCCGGGTAACCATCACCCATGGGTAGGATAAACCAATGCAAGATTGCCATTTTGATATGCTAAACACAAATACACAACACAGACACACACGATGAGGGATCCACATGCCGCAAAGGTATCCCTTTTTCTTTCCCCACACGCTTTCGCCATAAAATTTTGACAAAAGAATGGAACCCCGAGCGCTACCAAAGCACGCTCTGCCCTGAATAGTTGCCAAGCCATGAGGGATTAAAGAATAAAGTTCAAGGAAGTAAGGGAGTAGGACAGCAGGTCACTTTATGGCTGGGAATAGCTGGCATATGCTAATGAAGGTTAGGAGCAATAAAAGATTTAGTGTTCCCTCGTCTAGATGAAGCTAATTTGCTGGTGAGTTTACAGGAGCAGATATTAAAGATATGCACTATGTATACGGAAATGGCTGCCACCATTTGGATTACGTGATAAGGTTAAATGAAGACGCAAGCCAATATTCAATGGAATATGTTAACCAGATAAAAGCTGTGTGAATATTTTGGATTTGTTGGAATATTTTGATACCAACAGTAATGGAATCTTTATAAAATTGGAAATGTTACAAAAATTCCTCTTAAAAAACAATAATTTGTAGACCCTAGAAATATTATGGGACCAGCGTTTTCCTGACAACTTTTCTTTAGGCAAAAGAGAGAAAAATCCACTCATCCTTAACTCTTAAAGATGTCAAATGTCTGCAGAAAAGAAATCTCTATAAATAGAAAAAATTAATACAGAATTTCGTTAAACTAATTTCATCAATGAAGAGAAACCAATCAACTATGACCAGGGGACCTCAAGCCAATCTAAGCCAAATCCAAACTAAACCAATTCCAGTGAGTAATTCGGGACATCAGGAGCAGAACAGAGAATAAGCATTAGAGACCTACATCAACATGAACTACACACAATTCATTATGCAGTCGGCACATGCTTAAGTTGACACCGACGATGCGGCGGAAGAGCAGAGTGCCAGAGAGAGAGAATGCCAGCTAATGCTTTCGGCTGTTAAATCAGCAGTGGGAGACCCCCAGGGGGAAGACCGAGAAACTGTGCTCTGAATAATTAATGAAATCGGCTTGGGTCTCGACTGGGTGTCAAAACCAAACCCAAGCAGAAGAAACCCAGAACCCAAACCCGAATTCGACCTCCAGCAACGCATAATTTGTTGCATAAGAAGGAAGGAAGAAGGTGGAGGAGGTAGAGCTGTGAAGGCTTCAATTTAATCAACAGCAACCGACTTGAGCTTCGTGTGATTGCTGCAGCTTAGAGGCATCCATCTATCCATCGTTCTTTCCACCCATCTCTGGGAGTGGGATGGATGCTTTTCCTCCTACTACAACATTCAGTTAAAACAGTTTATGTTTTAATTAACCTTGATGATGATGGGCTAGACCAACAGCAGCAATGAAAATGACTAGAGTTGCTCATTAGCAAACGCTCAACACTCTACAGTGAATGCCTCGCCTAATTGACTGGAGCTCGAATTGCGTCTAATTGAAATTGGATGATGTAATTTTGATGATGGCAGTAGCCATCTACTTTTCCCTCTACCATTTCCACACCATCATCGGGTATCATCTAATCAGCGAGTCCAGTCAGGTAGCAACTTGGGAGGGGTCTAAAAACTTTCCGATGGTCGACACGATGCCCAGCCACATGTCCCCTTGTTGGGGACAGGGCAGGGCAGTGCTAGAAGGATATTCTGTCCACAACCAAGTGGCAAAGTGCAGCTGTCTTGCCACAAAATGTCACATAGTAAAGATTGTTGCTGGAAAGATGTCACTCCTAACGGGTTTGATCAGTGAAGGCAGACCTTTGGAGAAATCGAATGATTTTTCTTAAAGTTGAGCACATAATTGGGTAAGGATGTGGAGGGATATAAGTAATGATGATGTTATTTTAGCAATACTGATTGTACCTATCTCTCTATTATATAAAAACTGTTAGGTCGTCGTCGTGGCCAAATATCTAACTCATATCAGACGAGTGAAGCGAGTGCTATATTATTCTTGGTACTTACTAAACAACTACTAAAAAAGGCCTAGAATCTATGCATCTCTGCTATCAAATTAGGTTTCATATTTACATCCCTAAGCTAATAAGTTATAAAGTTTATAAAACTTGTATAGCTTAAGGCATTCCTAGAGTTCCACATCTTATTCAGAAAATCTCATTAAACTTGCTATTCATTTCATAAATGATTTATTAAAGCACATCTCCTTGGAACCCAATTACAAGCAACGACCTATGACACAACCCATAAAATTAAAGAGTCCACCACAGAATATGTCTATCTACATGCACGTGGGCTCTCGCCCATCATAATCTTCTCCACAATTTACCCCTTTAATTGTTGGCGATGGTCGGTTAAATGGCCACTCATTCAGCCTCATCCACATCGTCAGTTTCATCCACATCCTCATCCTGGCGTGACATTCCGCTTTCTCTATACGGTTTAATAGTATTTTCCCCGCCCACGTGAAATTGCTCTTAATGACTTTCACTTGAATAGAGTTAATGTCTGCCCACACACGATCTCATACTATATGAATATATAACGAAACACTTGAATATTTCAAGTGAAAGCCTTTGATATTAAATATTTAACAGGCGTCGAAAATCGTTTTTCATTTTTTGTTTTTGTCATTTTGCACTAGCGTAAATTTTTCACATGGGTGCCATTAAAGCAGTCGGACGAATTGATGTCCCACTTTATGGGTTAAGAGGAGCGCTACGGTTTGGTCAGTTTGCCCCCTCACTTTTCCCCACACACTCGTGTGTGTGTGCTCTCATGTTGCTTTCGTTTGCTCTCTCAGCCTGAATGTACGAGTAGTTGTCCTTTAATGGCTTTTGTCGCACATTTTTATTGATGCACTGGTGAATCCTTCTTGTGATTAATGTAGGCGTACCGCCGGACCCTATCGTCTCCGGTCTTTCTCCCGTTCTTTGTGTTCCTCCTCTCTCTCTCTCTCTCAATTTCCCTCAGTTTATCCGTAACTTTTCCTGTCCATGTCCTGCTCCACAGAGGACTGTGGAGACTGAAGGACCAACGCTTGGTCAGCATAAATTAATTGCATTTGTGTATGGGACACAGGCGGCACTGAAGAGTGAAATATCGTAGAGTCGAGTGGGGAGGTCCGTCCTCTTGGTTAGATATAGTATCTCTGGGTGCGGAGGTTCCCTCTAGAGAGCTGTGGGTGTGAGCATATATCATATGCATGCTCGTGTGAGAGTGCCCATACGACCTTAAAGTGCCAAGTCTTTAATTGAGTTTTAATCAGCTTAAGAGAGCGTGTGGCTAGTGTGAGCATTAAAACCAAATTGGATGTCCAATATGTGCAGGCATAGCATACAGCGAAGCATACTCTCTTTTATGGCTGACATCTCAGCCATGGCCCGGCATCTGAATGGGCCATCTGATAACGACACGTCTCCTTGCGGACAGGGGAATATCCAGGGATCAAGTGTTCAAGCGATGGCGTGTAGGACTGCAATGCATCACAGATTTGGTGGAGATATGCACTAGATTTATAGTGACATTCGGATTAGCACACTGCTGACATATTGTTTTCCTTTGGGACAGGAGAATGGGCTCGTTATCGATACCATAGCCCATATAAATACATCGCTAACGTCTTACAAACTCAGAGCCAACAAAATAACATATTATTAAAGTGAAAATAGCATCCCCAAATGTTTCCCTCAATAAGTACAAGTTATGATATGATATGATACATCATGCTTCATTTATTCGTAATGTCTGTGTAGTGCTCTCCAAACTGAGTCCCAAATATAACGAAAATCCTTACAAATGCCATCAAAACATTTCACAAATCAGAAGAAAAAAACACTCCACCAATGCCAGAGAGAGAGCTCAGAGTGTCCCCTGTTCTCTCTTCAAGTGACTGTCTGTCTGCCTGGCCACATATTTTATGCAAAAGGAATTTTCATAGACATGCTCCTCCACACTTTTTCCCTTCATTTTCTGTTTTTTTTTTTTTTTGTTCGTCGTATAACTGACAACTAAAACCACTCAAAGTGTCAAAATGCCCAGAAAGTGGAGGAATGGGAAGCAGCAAAAAAAAAATACCAGACGATATGGGGCCATCAATGTTGGGAAGGTTGGAGGTACTCTCATGCAAAGAGAACCGTATAGATTCGAGTATATTGATTGGATCTGCATATATAATTGAAAGCGAACAAATGAAAATCAAAACTGATGAACGAAGCGTGGAGACATGCTTAGACATGGCTTAGAGAATGGTTTTGTATACACAGCATAAACGCTTTATTAAATTTGTGAAAATATTATCATAAAACAGATAAGATTGTTTAAATGCTCAAGTTCAGATGTTTAAAATATGCCAGGCAGCGTCGCCCGAAGGTGTCAAGTAAAACCATTTCTGTTCTGCTCTGTTGGCTCCGGAAAAGGTTAATGAGGGCTGACGGCGGCAAGTGGAAAAGTGGAAAAGTTTGCTACAGTCCCTACGCTAGGAGTTTCCGCCTTGAACCCTCCCTCCTCACAGGCCAGCCGTCCCTAGTTCTTCTTCCCCTCTGGACATTTGTGACAACTGTGGAGATCTCGCTGGTGCGACGGTTGCGGGGACTAGACCATGCTGAGAAATAGGCTACATAAAATGGTAGCCAGCTGGCGGCGCGACTGAGATTGCATCAAGTTGAGCAAAACTGGCAAAAACTAAAATTAATTAAATTACGATACGGCTCTTCCCTTTTCAATCGATTTTAATAATGACGGTTTTCACTGACAGAATTTTTTGGGGCGCACAAAATTGTTCTTCGTTTCTTAAGAGGCTAGAGGATGGAGCACAAAAGTCATGGCTTTGATTATGTTTCTATAGAAAGTAGTACAGAACGATGCAAAATATTAATTGTATCTTTAAATAGTAAACATCCTTTTAGTCTTGCCTAAAATCGGCTAATATATCCCTTTAAATTTGTATCCCAACTTTTTTCAATAATTTCTTTTTCCATTTTAATTTCACTTAAACGTAATTCCAGTTAATGCGATTTCCCTGACCGACTTCACCGACTTAATCCTGTTTAATTCGAAACCATTTTAGATCCTTTTCCAAAAACAGTTGTCGAAAAAAGCCAATGCCCATGGACATAATTACAAATTATGTGCGCAAATTGAATAATAAATCTTGCTTATGTTTATAATGGAAATCCACTTAGGGCCGAAGCCAGAACAAGGCGGGCGGCAAGGCGCGATAAAACAAGCGAACAGACAGACAAACAGGACAAGCCAAGGACATGCCGTGGAGTGAGTGTGTGTGTCTGAGTGTTTCTATCTCCCCTACCATATTTACGAGTAAATATCTCTGTCTCTGAAAGCCCTGCATGCTCTCGTGTCGAACATTATTTAGTTGGCAGAGCCTGGCATGTTAATATAAGGTAACAAGAAACGCCTTCCGCAGCCCCCACAACAGACAAACAGACGGGACCAGGGGGAGCTGGCTGTCAGGATAAGGACTGTACTGCGCCCTCTCCAACGTTTTAATGACTTTCAAAAAGATGCAACAACACAAAAGCTTTCTCATGTGGCTTTAATATTTTTAATTGCTTTAATTTAATTATGTCTTCGCATATAATTTCACATGTGCATAATTAAGAACCAAAGTGGAACACGGGATGGAAGGTGGAAGCTACGCACTCCGAAAATTCGCGGTCTCCGTGGCGTATGCGTAATGTAGTCAAAACCTCACTTCGTGTCATGTCAAGAGCTCTGCCAGTTGTGCGCCCCCCGACTAGTGGCAGGCAGCAGCGCACCTCCTGACAGGTGCGTCGACTGAGTGGCAAGTAGATTTGCGGCAACGCATAAGTGATATGTTAAATGTCAAAGCGGCTAACAAATGACATCGAAATGCAACCAAAAATGGTACACGAATTGTGGGTTGGATTTTACAAGATTTTTGTTGTCCCGGCTTTATATGAAAATTCGAATAAATTTAATATGAAATCCAACACAAACTTAAATTGAAATTAAAATATATTCAAAGAGAAGCAAATAAATTTAAAACAAATTAGTAAACTTTTTTTTACAGATTTTAATAGAAAATATATCTTTTCAGAAATACTAATCTTTTGTTTACGAAAAAAAAAAACTCATAGAAAATAGAAGAGACCGACTTTTGTGCGTCGCAAAAGACTGCGTATTTGTTTCTTCAATTTTTCAGACCCAAAGATCCGACGTTGTACGATTCTGGGACCGACTTAGCTGCCCAAACGAGCCGAACAGACGAAGCCGAGTAGGCAGCCAGCCGTGAACTGAATTGTTTTGTATAGTCTTTAAAAATATACTTCCATTTTGCTTGCAGAAGAAAATTCCAACATGTTTCACTTAGAAAATATATGAAATTTAGAAGGAAAGTAATTAAATAAAATATCTTCTGAGAAAGAACTTTGATTTTAGAGTTTTTGAATTACAGCAAGTGTACCACAGAATAGTGCAGTGCAATTTAAGTAAAAATTCCTTAGGTACGTATATATTTACAGGAAGCTCAAAATAAATCCCATCAACACCAAATACGCAATAATAATCCTCTTACTATGAGTACTGACAATAAGCCCGAAACATATTGATCCATAAACTCCTCGGCAGCTTTGTACATCAACGTTACCCAACGATAAGCCCTTAAGAACCCATCCACACCTTGTTAGATCCACATAATATCTGCGCACAGTGCAAAAACAACTCAATTACCAGTCGGCAATCGTCTGGCTTCAAAATCTTCAAATCTGTCAATCACTGCCTCATTTTCACACGAAAATCTCCTGCCTATACTTCCCCTTGAATACAATTTATGAGCAACCAAACAGGGAGAAAAAAAAGAAAAAAACAAATAGAACTTTTGATTAATTGCTTTACAACCCATTGGGCATAAATTTCGATGTCTGGCATGTTGTTCCAGCCTCGTTTATGAGGCGGAAACATGAAGAGGCAGTGAAATAGGGAAAAACATGATTGATTGCCGCTTTTAATGACCACAAAAGCCGAAAGCATGGCTTCGAACAATATCTAGGGCAAACACAGTAGTTCCATCTAGCCACACAGAGACCACAATAGGAGGCGGCGGCAGCGGTGCTGATGATCAGGAGGCCGGATCTGTACAACGGAAATCACATTTGGCCTCATTAGTGCCACACACGTACCACAAAGAGAGACGCCTCCTCCAACTGTACGCAAAACATTTAAACCCACCCGAGAGGCTCGTCACGAAGACACGAAGGATGGGATGGCCAAGTCGATTGAAATCTGTGTGTGGCCTCAACGCACACACATGTCGCATTCGAGTCCATCACCAGGGCTTTGGTCGGCACACGCTCTTGCACTTACGGTAAACGTTTGCAAATCTAAGATTAGGATCTATATATGCTTAATATAATATACATAATTGATTCACTGATGCCTGGACATGTGTTAAACAGCAACAAAGCAAACAACAAGCACATGCAACGGAGAACATTAGCCAAGGATCCGAGACTTACTGAAGGCCACAAGATAATCTGGCAAACAATGGTAAAGGTACAGTTTTGCTTGACTAGGAATATAATGTGGATGCAAGTGTGCTCCAACAGATCTCTCTCTCTCTTAAAGTAAAGGCTCTGTAGCGCTTTAATAAATTTATCCTGTCGGGTCTGTTATGAACTGCGAACAAATAGTGTCCTCTTCTTAGACAAAGGTTCTGTAGCACTTTTGGAAAACTTTAGCCACGTCTGGTCGCAAAGTTTTTAGTGGTTTTAAATAGTGGTCGGAACCCTTATAAATTAGGTATTCAGAGCAGTACTTTCGCAAAGAGCCCACATGTCCACAATTCAGGTTTTAAATGACTTCCCACGACGATGTCAGATGTATTTAGCTTCTCCCCTCCTACAAGGTAGGTTCTATTTAATAAATAAATTCATTAAAGGTTCCTTCCTAAAAGACTACAATATTACATGAAATCAAAATATTCTTTCAATAAATCGCCATTAACGATGCCCATCATTTTGGAGCTTCACAGCTGGCCTGCAACTATCAGTTTTTTCCATTGAATAAACATTATGACTTTCGATGGCTCTGACAGCGATTTTCCGCTTCCTTTGCCACTCAACCCAACCCTCCCTCCCGATACCCACCATCTCCCCGAGTGCACCCACACCCACTCCTCCAGTAAACGGAAATTGATTTCACGCTGATATAAATTAAATAACTAAAATGTGGATGGGTGCCAAACAGGACACGCACGATTGCCACTCAATCGATTTAAAAAAATGCGATATACGACGGTGAAGGTGGGGGAAAAACATTTTATAATATAGCAATAAATACGTAATGACAATCCCAAACAGCGTTTTCCTGATCAAAAGTGCAAAAAAGAAATCATGTGGAGGAGGAAAAAATGCGTTATAATTCAATTGAATTAATGGCAGTAAGGTTTTCTGTGCGTCGCAGGATATGATTGATATCAAAACATTTTGCAATCCGTGGCAGCAGCAGCAGCAAGAGGAGGAGGAGGATGTGGTATCCAAGGCAAATGTCAAATATTATTTATGGCAAGGCTCAAGCATCCAGCAGCAGTCCATGAAAAATGTTTGGCCCTTAATGGTAGGGGGCGGAGCAGGCTTTGGTTTTTTGGGCTATTCGAAAAATATAGCCTACTTTTTTCGGCCCTGAGAAAATAAATTTTAAATTTCCCTCAATTTAAAAGGAAAAATGTAATTAAAAAATATTTCGAATACAAATTAAAATGGAAATTCACGCCAAGGCTGAGTGAAAAACATTTTTGCATATATGGTGCGTATCATAAATATATAAAGAAACTTTTCACTTCGCAATTCAGTGGAGCTCTTATTTCTTTAGCAAATCAGCTCGTACTTCAAAGCAAAAGTATTTTTGTTCACAATACATTCAAGGTTCTACTTAAGTCCTTCAGATACCTTTCTTTTCAATGATTTTTCACCACATTTAAGCATTAAATACGTGTGTAGAATAAGCAATGTTTAAAGATTTCGTATACTTATGTGAAGCACCTTAAAAAAGTTCTTCGTTCTTCAGACGAGCGGACAGACACATTCAACCTCACTTGGCCCCATTGATTTTTCTATTCCATTTCTATTTTGGCCGTTTTCGGCAACATTTCAAAGTGCACTTGTGGCAAAAACACTCGCGCGACGAAGAGAGCTGCCTCACATATATACCTTATATATATTTACATATATAGATAGATATATTTGCTGGATTGTTGCCAAGACTCGGCACACAATACTCCTACAAATATATATACAGACAAAGAGTATATTTCAGTTAGTTTCACGGCTCGCTCTTCAATTTTTTTTTTTTTGGCCGAGTAGCACACGTCGCTGTGCAATGCTGAGGGCGGTTCTGCTCGACTTGTTCGGAAGCCCGTCGGTGGTGTCGGAGGTACAAGTAAATGCTGGCTGCAGGGAGCCGTGGCAGCAGGACCAACTTCCTATCTAGCCCCTCTAGGCCGGGTTTTTGTGCACTTTCTTTTGTTTCCACCAAAAAGCGGGTTAAGCTTTCGGCCTCAGTGCTTTGCTGTCCGGTCAGGTCCAGGTCTTAACGGACATGAGCATCATCAAGACTACAATGTTATGCGCAACGGGAATGCAGGCAAGATTGTCAGATTGGCTCGACGAGTAGACCATGGAGTGGTCGGTCTCCTCCACTCCTTCGCCCCTTAAAACTACAGAACTGCAGTTTGACTTTGTCTGAAATCGAATTCGGACAATGACTAGTGTGCCACTGACTCTGGTTTGCCAACTAGTTTAAGGGCAAAGGAATGTTGCACATAGTTAACATGAATAGGTGTAGGAGAAGGGAAGGAAACTACAATACCGATGTTCTATGTATGGGGAAATGTGCAGACATAGATAGAGATTGCAGCCAGTAATGGGAAACATAGTTTTGGTAGACAACTAGTATGCGGTATAGAGATTCGATAGAGATACTGAAAATTCGAATGAAAACGTTCGACTGATTGAGTCTTACTTATATTCAGATTAGGTTTCGTTCTATAAAACCCACATATAAAACTTTAGTACCTAAAATGTAGGAAATCTAAGAAATATCCCACTTTCTGTTGGCTTTTATTGCCCATTTCTCGATTTTTTTTCCTTTTAATTTCTTATTTTTAACTAGCTAAAGCTTCCAAGTCAATTAAAAAGTAAATTCCCTAATCCTTCCCCTTTATTTTGTTCCACTTGTGATGCTACCCACAATTTCCTTTCCATGAAAAGTCCCTAAGGATTTACTTCTAATTGAATTACATGCCACAAATTGCAATTGCAACATACATAAGCCTCCAGTGGCCCCAACCCGCAGCCCACACTGAACAGAAAACCCCTTTCCAATTAGACTTTTCCTTCGAAGCTTATCAATAAAGCACAAACTAATTAGGCATTCAGGAAACAAGCTTTGGTCAGGCATGGAGTGGTTCCGACTGGAGGGACGACCGTTGACAGAAGCCAATCGTATTAGCAGCCAATCAAGGGTATAAGCCACGCACATGCACACAGAAAACAGAGATCCAAATGAAAGGACTATCCTCACATGCACCTGGCACAGAGCTACAGATAAAGAAAAAACACAGGACTTTATGGAGGTTTTTCTGCTAAAAATAAGCTCCTCTCAATGTCAGCAGCACGAAAAACGGCAAAGTTGATGGTGATGGTGATGGTGATGATGATGATGATGTTGACGTTTGCGATGACTTAAACAATTTGAAACATCAACGCACACAAAATCCGAATTGTGGATGGATTGGTTACAGTTTACCCCCCACACACACAAAATCCCGCATCATCTGACAGTCGGGCCAGGGTTTAGCCAGGCTTCCCTCAAACATATTGCAATATGCACAGAAACATCCGGTTGCAACTTGCTGAGGCACAGCCACAGAGGGGTAGACAGACAGACAGACAGCCAGCCAAGGGCAAGACGGTTCTGTTGGGGCTTCCATTTGTGCTGCATAGAATGATAGACACCAAAATATGCACATTTGCATATCAAGATTTTACATTTGCACGCCAAAACAGAACACAGGCATCCTCGCTCCTTGGGTTTCGGCACTCCTCTGCAATGAAAGATCTGATTGGTTAAAAGTTGGCCATGAATTTGGAAAAGTTTGATTCATTAACAAGTTACTAGGATTGAGATCAGAGGGTCGGCAACATTATATTGGTGGCAACCACTGTTATAAACGTGTACGTGAGCGGCAGCGCAGCAACAGGGCACTTTCCTATGCACATAAGATAGGGCCTTGCGGAACCCCGATTTAGATTATGAAAAGATTTTATGGATTCAAGTTACCAATAATAATAGGCATCAATGAACCATTTAAAATTGTTTCAAGCCTCTAAAACTCTTTGAAAAGTCTGCTGTAACTAAAAACGATTACCATCCAGCACAAAGAAATTAAACTGTTAGAGACTTCTAGTCAGATGACTATATTCTAACTAAATATTTCACTCGATTATCCGTAATTATGCGAATTTCCTTCAAAAAAGCTTTTACTTTTTATTTAATAATGTGATAATCCATTTCCTTTGAGGGTCCTAATTTTTTGTTCCATTTTAGTTAAGCAATTAAAGATGCAAACCCAGATGATAGAATTTCTCTATTACCCAGAATCATTTCAATGTTCTTTAGCTTTTAGTTGCATTTGTATACTTTTAAACTCTGTAAAGAATTACTTAACAAATGAAAATCGTATTCATAAACTAATTAAACCAACATGCAACGAAAATCCTACATGCTTTTATGCACAAGACTCCGGCTCTGCTGTGGACTGGGAAAAGGGTGTTTGTGTGTGTGTTAGTTAGTATCTGTGTAGTGCTAACAAATTTGACGCCCTGTGTACTGTGCATAAATTCATTTCTGCAGAATTATATTTAGATCTTATTCAAATGAAATTGAAACTGAAAGGAGCTTCGTTTAGGAAGCTCCAAAATGCAGAAATAAAATCACATTCACTAGAAATTGTACTGATTGACAGGAACAACGATTCAAAGTAAAAGATAATACAGTTAAATGTATGCCACTGCTTCTCAGATTCATCCACTGTAAACGGATATGAAAACTTTGCTAAATGGATAAAAAAACGAGGGGGAACGTTGTGAGTTGCTGCTGCGACCGCAACTCTACATTTATACCCGATACATAGTCAGTATGGCTACATTAAACGACAAAGAGTGCGTGCGAGAGAGACAGAAAATCAGTCAGAACGTGTCGACGGGGGCTGCGTAGCCACTGCAAATTGATTTGTTACTTTTGGCTTTAATAATAATCCGATCTGATTCGGATTCGGCAATCTGGTAGATATGGCCATTCTCTATGATTGTGCGTTTTTATTTTTCTCCTATCTTCAAAATTGTGGTTGCCACAGATTTTCGTTTTTTAAGGATGCGGAAGGGGGTGGGGCGAAATTTTGAAACACACTTGTAGCAGTGAGCTCTCTGAGCAAAAAGAAATACACTTGTAACAGTGCGTTCTGCAGTGAAAAATTACAAATAGTTGTGTAGCAGTGAGAGCTCGACAGTCAGGTCTAATAGTTTCTGAGATCTGTGGATGCCACAGATTTTCGTCCTTTGCGGGGCCGGAAGGGGGTGTGGCGAAATTTTGAAACAAACTCGTCAAGGTCCGATATTTCAGGAGTGTGGATACCAAATTTGGTTGCTCTAGCTTTTATAGTCTCTGAGATCTAGGAACTCATATTTAGCAATAGGCAAAGCCGGCTATGATACGTGTGTGTTAGAGAGAGACAGGGCGAGAAAAAATGAAATTGTTTTCTTCATTCTGGCTATAATAATGATACGATCCAATTCAGATTCTGCAGTCTAGAAGATAAATTCATTCTTTACGATTCTGCGTTTTTGGTTTTCTCGTATCTTTAAAATTGTGGATGCCACAGATTTTCGTCCTTTGTGGGGGCGGAAGTGGGCGGGGCGAAGTTTTGAAATACACTTGTAACAGTGACATATTACAGAAGTCTGTATACAAAATGTCGTTGCTCTAGCTCTTATAGTCTTTGAGCACTAGGCGCTAATAGGGACGGACAGACGGACGGACGGACAGACAGACATGGCTCAATCGACTCGGCTATTGATGCTGATCAAGAATATATATACTTTATGGGGTCGGAAACGGTTCCTTCTGGACGTTACACACATCCATTTTCACCACAAATCTAATATACCCCAATACTCATTTTGAGTATCGGGTATAAAAACCTTTAACTTTTGAATTCAATTTTGTCGCTTGAAAGTTGCAACATCATACAGAAATCTGGCATTTACCTTTTATTCAATTACTACAAATTATATCTATTATATCCTTCATGCATTTGAATTTAATCAACTGTCGCTACCCGCATTAATCAAATTATCATATTGGCGGGGGAATATTGACTTTCATGTCACTGAAAAAACTAAGTGAAAAGAAAACTTTTTATGCAGGAAACGCAAAATCCCCAGATACAATACAATCCCTCAGACATACAGAGACGGGGCAAGGACCTGCAAAGAACGATGGAAAAGATTAGCAGCCTGGGGGGAAGTAAGGATTGCGGACTGCTCGTACGTATGCGTGTATCCTGCGTCTGCAATCCATTGTTGATGCCCCCCAAAAAGACGACGTCGTGACCTCACGACCGCAAGCATTTTTCAAATAAACAGACAGCTTTGCATAATTTGATTATGCAATATACGAGAGTATGATATGAATCGGAGGGAGGTAGGGAGCGTTGAATGTCAGTGTATATAAAGTTGTATATATCTGTATGATTTATGAAAAACACTTTGTGAAAATTATAGGGAAAAAGCACGCAATTTTGTTTCCCTTGACACTCAATTTTCTTCGTCCATTCTTTTTTTGGTCTATTTTTTTTAGAGGTTTCCGCTTCGCCTTGGGAAACGCCATCAATTTTTCAACGGGAAACGGATGCGCACTTAAACGCCATAAAGAATGCAGCAGCACAAACAATGAAAAGGCCATTAAAATCTTTTGATTTGCGAAATCAGTTTGCCGTTGAAGCTAAGCCAAAGGGCAGCCGACAAACTAATGGCTATATAATGGGGGCCCCCAGCATGGGCTTAATCTCCATTGGGGGTCTCTGGGTCTGTGTCCTCTTTCCCCCAATTACTCGCAAAATTCAAGTGCATCCCTCATTTCAAACATCGCTTTGAGTGTGCAAGGAAAAACTGCAAGTCTGACACAAATACAGCTTTTCCATCCATGTTTTTTATGGAGGTTTTGTGTGTTCCATATTTGCCTCACGCTGAGCCAAAAGCTTTTTCCTTAGACAAAGGCATTAATATGGAGATAGAAAAAAAGCATAAAAAAGTCGGCTATATAAACATTACATGGGGCTTTTGTTTGGCTTAAGAAAGCGAGTCTCAGAAGCCAAGTAAAATATGTTGTGCCCCAAGATCAATGGGTCCGGTGGTAAAAGCTTACTGAAATGAAATTGAAAACGTAGCCAAACAGTCCCAAGGCATGGAAGGTGCATGCAAGAAGGTCTGTGTCTACGCAAAATACGAATACATGTCAAAAGGGTTTCAACTTTCTAAAGAAATCCAAATGCGAAAACATATTTATATGTGTGTACATACGAGTATACTAAAGATGTGGCTCAACCTTTGAAAGAGCTCATATGCAGAGGAGGAAAACTTGAGGCAGAGCGAAATCCATAAGAGCCTCAAAAATAAACTCTGGGGAAAGCGGATTTATCAAGACTATATTTATGAAACCAATCCTGGAATAGCTTTTTCTAGGTTCTTCTTGGTTCCAAGAAACAGAATAAAGAGCAATCTACACATTAAATAAATCTAAATCAATTTTAAATGACTGATTAATGCACAGAATGGAACACTGTAGACGTTCAATCGACTCAAAACTAGAATTTTCAACTTAGCATTGAACTTAAAGAGAAATTACGACTGTTTAAAACATAGTTCTTAAACTATTCAAGCAATAATTTCAAAACTATTCTTTACTTACTCGTGTTTCATAGATAAAATGTCCACTCAACAATTAATTAACTACAATTAAAGAAATATGAGCATTGAACTAAACCATTAGCTAAAAATAATTCAAATACAAAACTTGTATCTATCTGGACATACCAACCGCACCAAACTATACAAATTTATCAAAAATATTGACATTTCTAAAACAAGCAAAAATGTTTTATGCAAGAACTAAAACATTATTTTCCCAAACACAAACTTCTGACCAAATAAATCATAAATAATATTCCACAATATTTTAAAAGCACAGAAATGTATTTTCCCCACTTGAACTCCACCACAAAAAGGGGTTAACTGTCAGATTCAGGGTGTTTGTATACAATACCTCGGATAGCACTAAGTATTACTGGGGAAAATGAGTGGATGGCTGGCTGTGGCGCCCATCAATGCCGATGGCAGCCACAGAACAGCAATTCCCCAGAGGGTGGCCTGAAGGCATCGCAAATAAAAATGACAGCCAAACAATCATACGGAAAAAAAGCAAACAAAAAACACAGACAGTACGACAATGGGTCGTTCGGTGGTTTCTAGACCAGGACAAAGAAATAGGGGCCACAAAAGCTAACGATAGATATGAGTGGAGTTTTATTTCAATTCCATTACTCAGACACGACCAGACATGGAAGCGATATGCACAACGAGCCTCGACCAAAAATCGATGGCGCTTCCGAACGTACCGAGTATTTGGCCAATTTTCATCTAATTTCTAACGCACGCAATGCAGTTGTTAAGGAGTTTAGTGGTAGAACGCTCTCCTATATGTTAGCCACGTCACCGTCACTCACTCTCTCTCTCTCCCGCTCTCTCTCTCTCTTTCAGCGGTTCTGCCAGATTGTCAGTAAAGTTTAAAAGTCATGTCTGCCATTTTGGCAACACGTAAATCCGCGCACTTCCTGAAACACCCACCGAACAAAGTGGATTTCTCCCCACCACTGCCTGATGAAGAGCCAATAGAGAGGGTTGGGTTTTGGGGTCCAGGTTTGGGTCAGGCGGCCATGGCAGAGGGTGAGAGTCCGTAAGCTTGAGCTAGAAAATGCCACAACACGTTGTATAAATCGTTGTACAATTTTCACGGCTAACGAAGTGGCAGAGAGACCATGGAATTTTATTAGAAATTCTAACGGAAACAGAGAGCTTGTTAGGGCAAATTTCGAGAGAATTTTCCACATAAGATTGATGATTATATGGATGAGCGATGATGAAGGAAAATAAGAAATCGCAACTTCTGCCTGCGAAAGAAATTGACTTTTGGTTAGATCATTCATTCATTAAATATTCAACGGTGGATGGGTTGTGTTGTTTGCAAAGAATATTAAAAATGGAAAAGAAAAATGTGTTCGAATATGAATTCTAAAAATGCGAATAATTAAATAGAAACCCACTTTGATATTCAAAATATTTATGTGAACAAAACCATTTGCCGCAGTATTGTGAACTATTTCTGTTGCTCCGAAGGTTGGCACTTGGAAGCATGAATTGAATGAGGGATTGGATTTCAGGAACAGGTTTGAATCTGATCAGTGATACTTGTACTTTTCCTGAACCGCAACACATACCATCCGACACATGTTTGAATTGATTTTAAGCGCATGACATGCCACAACGTGGTCATAGCACCAATCAGCACTTTCGGAAGAGCGGAATATTCAGTTTTTGGCTTTTTTTAAGCTTTTTTGCAGATAATTTTTTAGGTAATTCTTTGAAAATTATAAATCAAATCATTGCTATTCCAATTCTAATGGTAGTAAGCCATATTATTTTGATTACAAGAATCAAATATAGCTACGTAATATACTAGATATTTTTGTTGAAAAATGCTACACAAAACCCACATTTCAGACCATCATTTACCAATGAAACCCCCATTCAACTATGATTATATGTATGTACATACTGCATGTATGTTTATACTTATACTCGAGGTATTCCCATGAAAAACCCACCCCCTTACAGTCCATTCACTGCCTTCATTCTGTCCTGTCTTGTCAGCATTCTAATGCATATGATAATAACAAATGCCTTGTGGCCATAAATTCCATATAGGAGAAAGCACATACGATATTATTTACATGACACACTTCACTCATCCACCCGCACACGCACAGAACACATTCGAGTCGATGACAAACACAACCTTGACCCATAAAAGCTAATCAAATTAATTAACAGCCCCCTCATCAACTGGGAGACAATCAGTTCAAATGTGGCAAACACTTGAACTAAACTAGTTAATCCATTTGCTCATTCAACTACTAATAAAGCGAGCTTTCACTCCCATAGCCCAGTACAAGACAAGACAATGAAAGGAGCCTCCGCGCAACGAAGTTCCTTTAACGCCCCGTCAGCCAGATGCCCAGCCCAATCAATTAAAGAGCAGGGAATAGAAGGGAATAGAAAGCCCTATATTACACCCTCATTCCGGAGCAGCAACGGCAGCTAGGGGCAAATGCAGCGCTTGAAACGCATTTTCTTTGTCGACGGCTACATAAATAATTCAAAGTGCGCCTTCCTTCTTCTTCAGACGACGCCTTTCAATAGCTTTTCAACAGCACAAAAGACTCCACTGGGACAATGGCGTTGGAGCGTCTTCTCCTCCATCACACAGACAAAACAGTGAGGGATCCAATGGCAAAGTTAGTTTTATTTGTCTAATGTTGACAGCAACAACTGGAGCCCGACGACTCTGCCACAACAGAACAGGAAGTATGACAATCTGAAAGTCATTTTAGGGTAATTTGATAGTTGGTTCGTGCAAGAAATGCAAAAACACCAGGAGTTTCGCTTTGGTGAGTTGGATATCCCTTTAAAAGTTAATTTCGAATGGAACGAGTGGGTAACTAGAGGTTGTTGTTCCAATAATACATATTTATGTAGAATATTAAATTGTGGTTAAATCGGTTTCTTTTCCCGGAAAGTTTCAACAGCAAAATGGTAATAGATCTAATTTAAAAGAAACTTGATTGATATATCATTTATTTTAATAGTTCGATGAATGAAAGTCTATCTAGTATATTGAAAAACGTTTCAGACATAGAATCTTTAATCTAGTTTCATCCTCATAAGAACTAGTGAATGTTTATTCCAATGAATGCTTCTCCAGCTGAATATCTCACATAGTACTAGAATTTGACTCTTAATTAAGACATATATTTAGTATAAGGAATATAATTATCCATAATAGTTATCATATACTATATTATCCACCCTATCGTACCATTTTCGACTCATGCGTGTACTGCCTGAATGAATGAAATATCTATGGAAACTTTTCTTATACACAAGAAAACTCCACTCCTTCAAACTACATTTCAAGACCATAAACCGCTCTCCCACATATAAAATATTTATAATTAATATAAGAAAAACTTTTTCTAAATGGTTGCCACTGGCTCTGCCTTTAAAGTTGAGAAAACTTTAAATATAATAACTGAAATGTGGAAAGTTCGTGTGCTGGAAGCGAACTCAGATCCAATCAAAGTTTCAAGCTAGTCAAGCATTTTGATTAAAGAAAGGAAAAAACATAAAACGGATATCGCAGGACCCCCCGCCCGCAGTAGCATGTAGCAGGTGTACGCACACGCCTTCTTTCCACCTATCCCCCTCTACCTCTACCGATGAAATGATCTATTTTCTATCCATGACAAATGAATAGGTTCAGGCAGTTCTTCTTCGCCTGCTCTGCTCTGTGGATGGCTGAAAGCAATTGCCACTCAAATATTCATCTGCTTACACATGCCAAGCATATACAAATAGATATTGGTAGGATAGAAGCATATATATATATACTACAAATAGTAGATATTGGAAAGGGAATATTTGTTGTCTTGTCTTTGGCACTACTCACCATTCTCGATGGTCTCCTTGGCACAGGATATTATTTTGCCTTTGCGACGTCGCAAATTCGATTCGAAATTGTTGTCATCGGTGAAATCATCCTCTCCTCCGGCTCCTTGTCGGGCATCTCCGGCTGTTGTTGTTGGTGTTCCTGTTCTCGTCGTTGCTGTGGCTGTAGATTCGGGCACATCCTCCGAGGACTGACGCTCTGGATAACCAACTGCAGGTCCTCCTCCTCCATGTGAACTATCAAAACTTTGGCTCATACTGTGCCAAAATCTATTTCGTTGATTTGTTTTGACTCAATTTTTGTGTAGTTTTTGGCTGTGGGATGTTTAATTTGTTTTCGTTTTGACGCTTTTCTTTTTAATGTTATTAATTTTTTCTGGGGATAAAATTGTTGCGTGCTAATTAGTCCGCTGAATGGGTCAAAAGGTTACATTTATTAATCAGCTGAGCGCCCGAAACCGAAAGTTTAGTCGGAGAAAACTCAATGCTGTTTACAAATTATGAGAATCTTTAAAAAAACGAATGCAAAATTTGGTTTGCGTGCTGCCAAGAAAAACCCAACACGCAATCGACAAAGGAAAAATGTGTAAAAAGAGAAATTTGTGCAAAGACTTTGCCGGCAAAGACTTTGATGGCTAGTAAAAGTGGGTTGGTCGATGCCTGATAAAGGGTGGGTTCAGTCATTACCCTCAGCGACAACGACGAGGACTCTCCCCAAAAAAAAAACCCATCCAACAATCCAAAGTGCGTACCACTACTACGCGTAGTTTTTCCACACAGCTGAAGAAGAACCTTTTGGCCCCTTCAGGCGAACAACGAAAACAACATTGAAAACTGTTTGCTTATTTCATAATCGCTTCTTGCATTTAGGTTAAACAATCACCAAAAACACCAGACACTACTAATAGTTAATGCACAAAGCCAAATGGCTGAAACTATTCATTTGGTGAGCATGTTCTCAGGCAGAAAGCCATTCTATCTTTCGGTCATATAGAAATTATTCTATTTCGTTTCATTTATCAACTGTTTAATTTTACTTTTCTTTGTTTTTGTTGGAATTTAGTTGGAAAGCGCGCCGAAAGCGCGTTTGCACGCTGGGAAATGCCGTCAGAGACTGAAACCGTCTGCCTCCACATGTCCGAGGCAGCGTGAATCCCACCACGAAGAGCAGCCAAAGGCGTGGTGGCTTTCGTCATTTATTGATTTTGTCTCGGCTGTGCGTGTGTCGCAAAGACAGAAAACGCAGAAACGTAGCTTTTGTTTGTGGGGGTGGGGGGACGAAGATTCGCAGACGCAGGGCGAGGCCAGACGAGGCATTCAAAAAGCCGGCTTCAAGCCGCCAAAGAGAGCCAAAGAGAGAGAGAGAGAGAGTAATGGCAAACACTGGCGGAGAGACAAACAACAAACATGAAACATAAAGGATGAGTCCATAAAGACAAACATATGATTATACTCGGTACAAAGGGAGAACACAAAGGGTATGTTGTTTTGAATGGAATGTTCGGAACAGATAGACGAAAGCCTCTTAAGGAATCTTTTCCACAACTAAGGTTGGTGCCTTAACTTATTATTTGATTACCGATTATGGTCAGCTTTCACATCTCTGTCTTTCTTTCTCCACGTTGGCATCTCCTTTTTGGTCGCCGATTATCTATTAAAAGTTCAATATAAATTAGTATTTTTCCTGCTATTTTGAATCTCTATTGACAGACTTACCTTGACTGGAATATTGTAGTACTTGGAAGAGTTGATTCCCGATGACCTGCCGCTGAAAATCTTTCGTCGATGGGTAGTTCTGGCTAGATGTAAAACTAGATCTCTACAATGTCATAGCTTCAATTGGATAACAAATTCCAATAGAATAAAAAAGATTTTGTTATAATCTAAAAGTAACAAGATTTTTAGGGACATTTATGCAAGGAGAGAAGAAAAGTGCTGGAAAAGCATCAGCTTTTACTCAACCCACAACATCAAGTGCAGTTCATTCCCTCCACTTTTCTCTCTTTGCTTAAATCGAAATAAAATTGTTTTCTAGCAACAGAATATATAAAAATGTATATTATTGATCATATAGGAATTATTCTTTTATTTGAAAATATGCCAACTTATGCAAGGCATTTAATGTTTATAAAGGCTTTATATACATATATGTATATATATATTACTTTTATATATAAGCCTTATTTTAGTCAATGGTTTTAATTTAGTCAGAGCGACTTAGTCCCATTCCTGTTCATCTTCCACAGCTGAAGCTTCCTGGATGACATTGCCCTGTTTGTAGAGTGTAGAAAATGGAATCATAATTAGTAAAACAATTTAAAGCTATTATGTAATTACTAATATGTAGTAATATTTAAAACTTACACATCCGCGAACATCATAGCCACCAAACTGGGTACCGAAACCACCGCCATGGCCACTGCTCAAGGAGCGTAGAAAATCGGGTACTACCTGGTCAGATCCCTCAAGAATTTTCACCAGATCTGCGGCCACGCCCAAATCCTGTTCGGGATCAAAGAACGAAGTGGCGCGACCATTATTTCCCACACGCCCGGTGCGTCCAATACGATGAACATAGTCATCAATGCCCTTGGGCATATCGTAAATAACGACATGCTTGACGTTCTTAATATCTGATCATAAATGCATCATAAATGAAACGTACATCATCTGAATATTTATATAAATTAATAGATTACCTAGACCACGAGAAGCAACCGATGTGGCAATGAGCACTTTCATCTTGCCAGTCTTAAAGTCGCGCAGAGCCTGCTCGCGCTGACTCTGTAGTCGGTCGCCATGAATCGAAGTTGTGGGATACCCGATTTCCGACAAATACGAGGCCAGAAAATCGGCGCCACGTTTTGTCTCAACGAAGACCATGGTGCCATCGGCACTTTCTTTCAGAAATTCCTATAAAATTAATCAATTATATAGAGAGGGGGGATTCAATGGTCAGGACTAGGGTTAGTGCTTACAACTAATTTCGAACGCTTGCTGAACTTTGTGAGCTCATGGATTGTCTGCTTGACATCGGAACAAGCACCGCCAACAACGCCAATAGTTACAAATATATAGTTTTTGAGAAACTCGCCAGCCATGCGCTGGATCTCCTCCGGGAATGTGGCCGAAAACATCAAGGTCTGATGCTCGGCGCGCATCGTGCAGTGCGTGACAATTCTGCGCATGCTTTCCGAGAAGCCCATGTCCAGCATGCGATCGGCCTCGTCCATGACAAGGAAACGCGTATCGTCGAAAGTGATGAAAGTACGCTCCACAAAATCAAGCAGACGCCCTGGGGTGGCTATCAGCACATGGCATCCCATCATAATCGACTCGTTCTGGTACTTGACCGAAGTGCCGCCGTACAAAATGCTGATCTTCAAATACGACTCGTGACTGAACTTCCTAGCCTCGTTGTAGATTTGAATGGCCAACTCGCGAGTGGGCGATACGATCACAGCCTGCGGCTTGCCAATCTCCAGATCGACGGCTTCGTTCAACAATTTGTTGAGCATCGGCAAGAGGAAGGCGGCCGTCTTGCCAGAACCAGTCTGGGCACAGGCCATCAGGTCACGGCCAGCGGCAATCACCGGTATGGCGACCTTTTGAATGGGCGTGGCCAACTTATAGCCCGATTTCTTCACATTTGCCGCGATAATATCCCTCAATTTAGCATCTTCGAACGTCTTTATGGCAGCTGGTAAATTATCGCCGCTTACCTATTGAAATAACAATTCAATTTAGTATTAATTCGGAATTTTAAAATGACTGTCGAGAGACTTACCTTCACCGGAATATTATCATACTTCGAAAAATTGATGCCCGATGAGATGCCAGTGCTGAAAATCTCAGCTTCATCGGTAGATGGTTCTGGCGGGATGTAGAACTCGCGCTTCTTCGTGCCATCTTCTCCGTCCTTGTTGTTATTCAGATCGTCTTCATCGACATCGTTGCGACGACGACGTTCTTTCCGTTCTCCGCGTTCTTCGCCGTCGCCCCGATCTCCACGGTCGCGATTAAAGCCTCCACGGCGTCCTTCGCCTGAATTACAAACACATTTTTAGTAAATATTAAATTTAAAATACACTACAGAAGAACTAATTTAAGAAATAAGACATCAAAGTTTATATAGTTTTAATAAAATTAAAGAGGACAAAATAGTTGATAATAACACAGAAAATAAACATTAAACAAAAACTATATTCTTCAATGAAATCTTAGTAGTAAAAAAGTATTGTTATATAATATAAATATCAAAATTGTCAAAATTTCATTGTTAGACCGCAACTTTTTTTTCAAAAAGACAAAAGACTGATGAATTCTGTTAAGAGATTAATAAGTAATAAAATTATACATAATTCCATTCAATAATGAAAGGATATTTTGTAAAATTTAAGATATAATATAATCTTTCAATCAAATTGAAATATTCAATTCATTGTGGTGAAATATGGTTTAAAACTTAAAAATGAATTATATATTTATGAAATAAAAATATTCAAAAATACTGATAATGAATGAGACCGATTAATTCAACGAAAAGAATCTCCCATCGTTGCATAGCGTCACAATGCCTGCCGCCTTCAAGTCCAGGACATAGCGAAAGGCATTCGCCGCATCTAGGCGGTTCCTGATGAACGATGCATTCTGCAGATCCACCCGTGGCAACGTGATGAGTGCCTCCAACAGACCATGGACAAGCTGCAGCTTTGACCGTGGCATATTCAAAATGATCTGTGGATCGTAGATCTGCACAGCGGGAAGGCAGCGATAATTTTTCTGTGTACCACTGCTGCTGCTCTCTTCCGCGGTATACCGGCGCTGATCACTGAGATGCTTCTGATGATCGACCATCAGCCGGAGCATGTCCTTGTGCTCGACTATGAAAGCTAAATTTTCCACGAGTTGTGGATGCAAGGGATCACCGGTGGCCACTTTCCGCTGCAAAGACGACGCTTGCACGACTGTTATTTCCTCACTCCGATCTTCGGATCCTCCCGTTTGA
This sequence comes from Drosophila lowei, assembly GCA_008121275.1. Classification (NCBI taxonomy): domain Eukaryota; kingdom Metazoa; phylum Arthropoda; class Insecta; order Diptera; family Drosophilidae; genus Drosophila; species Drosophila lowei. The sequence continues at coordinate 12,298,276 of CM017779.1, read as the reverse complement.
TCTATGGCTGGACATCCTGCTGATTCTCTTGTCTGTTCTTTGGCTGTACGCTCTTCATCTCTGTCCAGATTTAATGGCGGCAGAATTTGCACATCAGTGACGACAGCGTTCACACTAAAGTCGGCTAAGGAGAGGATTGTGGGCTGTAGCACCTGTACCACCGGAAGGGGATCCATTATTTCTATATTCGGTACTGCGCTCTCTGATATATTGGGCAATGATTCGTTTGCGATTTCTGGAAGAACCGGAGGATCTACCAGAGCTTCATCTGGCGGTAGTGGCGGCGCTACTTGCTGGGGCTCTTCCTGCACTTCTGGCACCGCAATCATCTGTAGTGAATGTCCGACCACTTCTGTCGCTTCTTGTAGTAAATTGGCCATAAAACTCGCTGTAATCTCATTATTTACACGCGGCAGTTCGTCCTGTATGTCCTCTGGATTTGCTTGATGTCGTATGTCCTCAGATGCTGGATTTGCTCGATGTCGTATGTCCTCTGATGCTGGAGTTTCTCGACGTACCCTTTTTGGTGGTCGTGGAGGTGGCGTTTCATAGTAGTTCCTCGTTATTTGTCTGCGTGTTCGAAATACCGCACTCCATTCACGTGGGGAAGTCTGCGAGGCCACTGCTACCGCTTCTGCCGTGCCTTCTGGTACCGCTTCTAGTGTACCTTCAGCTACCGCTTCTGGTGTGCCTTCAGCTGCTCGTTCTACTGCTGCTGATGGCGAATCCAACGACATCTCCAGCACACGCGGCAACATGGTGAGGTTACGCTGTTGCAGCTGCTGCTCCTCGTCGATCACTGGCAGAAATGGACGAAATGGTGTGGCTCCAAGTCGAGAGCGTACCATCGTGGAACCGCTGTCCTCCACCTCCATCGTCTGTCCATTGCCGCTGTCAACCATTTGTGATGGCATTGGAAACTCCGCCTCCAATGAACACTCCGGTGGCAACGAAAGTGCACCCTCGGATCCGGGCATCATAAGAGGAGTTCTATCCTCATCGAGCAGCAGACTCGACGATCTCGGAATATATGACAAGCTGCGGAACGTACATATATTAACATAATGGCACATCTTAATTGAAGCAGATTCGGAAAAGAACGGAAGCAAGATTCTTCACAGAAAGATAGGCGGAAGTCTGTGGTTTGTCTGAAAGAAAAAAGTGGGGTAATCTCTCTCTCTCAATCTCTGTCCCTCGTTGGATCATCGAATGATGTACCAAATAAACATTTATATGTGGAAATGACAGAACCATGCTAAAAATTCAAATTAGAAAAAAGATGTACAAGGCATTAACGTAGTAGGCCTGCGATTTAGATTTTTAGCTTCATGAAAAGTACGTAACAGTCGTCGTATTTTCTCTGAGAAAATGTTTTAATTTGTGTGTATCGGGGGCAAAAAAAAAAGAAAAATTTTAATTGAATTGACTAAATTGTGTGTTCATGTTTTTCTAAACGTTCTCCGTTCGTTCTTGCGTTGTGCAAGATCTGATTGCATCGAAGGCTACTCCAGAGGATCCCCCGTATAGAAGGTAAGCGGGAAAACAATCCAAGAGGATAGAAAAGATGAGATAGGCTTATAGTTGTGTTTAGTACCCGTCCTGGATGTTATTTGTTAGTGGGGTGGATGTTGCAGCCACACGTGGACCTCCTGTATCATCGTCGTGCGTCGACACGTTGCGACTGAAGTAGGCTCCATCGGGGGTGTCCTGGTTCTGCGACTGCTGCTCACGCGCCACATTGATCTGCAGTCTGCTGGACTGCGTGCTCGAGTAGCCGCCGCCGTCCCCAGCTGCTGGCAGCTCCTGCTGTTCTTGCAGCACCTGCTGCTCCGTTTGCCTAATAGTCCCTGCCTCCACGTGATATACCCCATCCGGCTGTGCGTGGTCCTGCCAACTCCATGGTATTCGTAGTCCTCGTGGTGGTTGTGGCATTCGACCTTTCAGCTCATTTATTGAACCAAAGTTCAGCGTCATCCGCATCCTGTGCTGCTGCATAAAGTCCTCACTGACCCAGTGGGGATATCGCGCCGCGTTAAAAGTGGAAGGAAGTGCTGCTGCTGAAGCCGCATCTTCTGACGAAGATTCATATGGGATTACAGCTCCTTCGTTCTCCCTATTCAAGTTACGGCTGTTTCTGTAAAGATCTATTAAGTGTCGAATTTGTTCAGCTTCCTCCGAGGATGGGGACGCAGTTCTACGACATCTGCCTCCTCTGCCACGCATTTGCATTGCTCTGCTCTGACGAAACCTGGGTACCACAAATTGATCAGAATCATCATTCAACTGGGCCAAATTTGCCCTGTTATTCATGTGCATTTCCTGGAGCTGTCTGAACATATTCTCATCCTGCCTTTGACCAGATTCCTTCTCGTTTAGCATTTGCTCGATTTCCTCTATAATGCGCTGAGACCTGACTGCCGTTTCCTGAATCTGTTTCTCCTTCTCCTTGCGTTCATGACGCTGCAGAGCATCCCATTCGCTGGTCACCAGCGCCTTGAATGCCGTGAACAAGTAATCGCGTAGCTCGCGCACCTTCGGCATTGTGGTGTATGCTCGAAGATCGAGGTTATCGAGGAAGGAGCTCACCACATCCCTGTCCCAGCTAGAAGGTATCTTCATCTGCACTCGATTGGCTGATTGGCAGCAATGTGAAGAGAAGGAGATCCCCACCGAGCATGGGGGACAGTGGGAGGACAACGAAAAAAAACAAACTACATTACAAAACAAGCACAAACACAAACATACACATAGCTTATATCGTGATTATCTAAACCAGGAAATACAACAAAAAATGATATATCTTTACCATCTTCATCGTCATTGCGACGTCCACGATACCCTCCGATTCCGCCTCCGCCGGCACGTCCTCCACGGAAGCCATCTCCGTCACCACCATCACGATTGCCGCGGTAACCGCCGCGATCGCCACCATCTCGGCCTCCATTATCGCGATTGCCGCTATAACCACCGCCGCTGCCTCCTCCTCCACGGCTTACGGTTTTCTGTGGAGCCTCCTCGTCGCTCCAACCACCTACTTCCTTCGCTTTTGTTGCTTGATTAGAATCAAATTCCTGGAGAGATATTCATTAGAATTTGGGTTATGCTTATGTGTAAGACAAATATGTACCTCGCCGCTGTAGTCTGACATTTTCGAAAAATTCAAGTTTTTTTAAGTTAACTGAAATACAGAAATGTAAAAGTTAATAACAAAAACATAACAAGTTTTCTTTATATTTAATGTAATTTAAAGTAGATCTCCTCTAAGGAATATCTAGAAAATCATTTTAAAAGTAACACGTCCAAGAATTTTAAAGTGGCGCCAAATACAAAACCGATAACCGATTTCTTAGATCAGAGCACAGCATTTAATTATTTTTTCGACATACAATTCAACAAGCAGGTTACCTTACCCGAATTTCTTCCAATTTTTATTAATATTTAGAAGAAACAAAATGTGTAAGTTGCTTATTATAATTGAATAAAGTATGCTGGCGCCACAGAAAAAATAGCCGATAACCGATTGTCGATAAACCCTTAACTCAGAATGGTTTTTACTTTCCACCCAATCTTACCAACCTATATGCACAATTAAATCAATTTAATGTATTTAATTTAATTTCATATTTTCCTTTTATGTGTATTTTCAGCTTTTCCCGATTGATGGCATACAAATCTTTAATTAAATGTTTAATTGTGTCGACGGCGTAGGGCTGCCACCTCAATAGTAGTCGACAGAGTTGCCAGCACACCTGCTTCTATCTGACAACTGGTCGATTGTTTGCCATTCACCCGGTGACGAGAGCAGCAAAAACGTGAGTTTCTGTTTTTCTATGTATACCAAGAACACATGTGGGCTTGCTTAACTGTATGCGTGAGCAGGCCATGTGCGTGTGCAGTCGTTAGCGTGTATGTGTAGGTAATACTAGCAGCGAGGCGAAGAAACGCTGAAAATTAAGGTTAGAGAGCAGCAGCCACCAACAGCCAGCGAGAAAAGTAAGGAAAATTCCGCGCAAAGCGAGGCAAAATTAAAATAAAAAACACAAACTTCATTCCACACGCACCAGCAGCACACAAAATACATTAAGCAAATGAAAAACATCTAGTTTTCCGTGTGCACAAGCGACATTCGATTCGATTCCCATTTCCATTGTGTGACAGAAAACCTCAACTCTCGTTTGCATAAATCATCGTGTGTCGTGTGTGTGTGGAGAGGGTGTGAAGGAAAGAAAAATCAATTTAGAACTGTGTAAAAATTCTTTTGCAGGCAAGCAAAGCAGCCAAGAGCCACAGAAACCTCAAATCATGGATAGCGCCGGTAAAAATCGTTATGAACTCTTGTTCATGGACGATGATGTTAGCGATCCATTAGATAATCTTGTGGCGGCGACCGCTGCCGTAGCAGCCGCAACAGCAGCCAGCAAGAAGAAGCAGCCACAGCCTGCCGCGGGCGGTGCTGCCGCCGCATCGGCAGCCACCAAGAGTGGTGCCGCCAAGGTGGCCAAGACAGCAGCCGCTGGCGGAGGACCAAATGCTAAGAAACCAAATCAGGCCGAAAAAGAGAACAAGCCAAATGCTCTCAACAAAAATAACAACAACGAAGGCAAGAAGCCCGCTACGACCACGGACAAACAGTTCAACAAAGACAACAGCAGCGGCGGTTTCAAGCAAGGCGGCAGCGGCGGCGGTGCTCCCCGTCCAGGCGGCGGCTTTGGCAACAGAACACGTGAATTCGGCACCGGTCAAGGGCAGGGACAAGAGCGGGAACAACGGGGACAGGGCCAGCAGCGTGAACGCAACGTGAACTTCCGTCAACAGAATGGTGGTGGCGTGCGCGATGGAAATGGAAATGGCAACTACGAAACACGTGAGCAGCGCAACAATCGTCGCAATGTCCGTGAGAATGGCCCTGGTGGACCTCCCGATGGTCAGCCCCGTCCGTATCGCGGCCAGGGTAACAGTGGTGCTGGCGGTGATCGCCCACCTCGCCAGAACCGCAACTTTGATGGACAGAACAGGAAGCGGGAATTCGATCGTCAGTCTGGATCCGACAAAACTGGTGAGTGTAGTAGCCCATGGACGATTGGGAGCGGTAGCGGGTGCAGGGGAACATCATGGCATGGCAGACATAACCACAAACAATGCCCGCCCACCAGAAAACCGAATATGAAAATTTTTAAAAAAAAAAAACATTTGTTCCATGACAACCAAAAACAAAATCAGCAGGCGGGCGCAAAGGCAGAGGGGTGGGGGTGGGGAGGGGGTTGGTAACCAAACAGACATTCCAATGTTTATACCTATTCAATTATCATGATTATGACAATCTATTTCTTGATTCAAAGGAAGGTACTATTGAAATATGAATCATAAAATTGTACGTAAAAATTAAAATTTTTACAAAATATTCGCCAAGTGTAAACCAATTAAGGCACAAAAACACATGAAAGACACGCGGAAACGACGAAATAAATCTTTTGCTCACGTGGTGGTGGGATTTTCGTTGGATCAAGCCAAATCAATATTAATCGGAAAACATACAACTTTCTATATAACATCGTACCCGCCGCCTCATCTTTCTTTCACTATTTTCATTTTTGGAATATCCAAAATTAAAATCCCAAAAAGTTCAAGCAAAGCAAAGAGCAGAGAAAATCTCACTGCCTGCCTCACACGCCAAGTGAAAAATGTGTTAAAAATAGTTTGCGCGTCTTTCTGGCGGCGTTTTCTTCTACGTTCACAAGTATATGATTGTAGGAGGCCCATTTTGTTTCAGAGCAAACATGAATGCAGAGGCAGAGGAAGTGTTTTATTCTGTATAATCTGATTTTACAGCACACAAGCGTTTAGCATGTGCTCTTTATCTATCACTATGCAAAGGTAAAGGTAGTAAATATTTGAAGGCCAGCTAATGGGTGATTCCCCTTGAAGTTGGCCCAATTAGGGCAATCGCAATGGAATTACAAGTATATAACAGAAGGGACATTGGACATTAAATTGGCGTACAATCGGACTTGACAGAATCAAAGAACTTTAGCTCTATATATAGGTTTTACAATTTCCTTCAACTTACCAAAAAAAATCAACCAATTGTTTGCTTCTGAATGGTTTTTCTTCTGTAAGATAAGTAAAGACAAAAATTAGTAAAAAATCATTAAAATGCAGTGAATCAACTTACTTTGCGATCTGCTTTGATATTGATGGATTCCCTCTCCTTCTATAAATAATTAAGAAAAAGTAATTAATGAATTTTTTGTTTTACAATTCGCAGGTGTTAAGGCAATTGATAAGCGCGATGGAGCTGGCGCCCACAACTGGGGTTCGGTCAAGGAGGCCATTGATGATGTGAACAAGAACGAAAGCGAGACAAGTGTGAACAATGCCGAGGGAGAAAACAAGGCCAACGAGTCTGGAAATGAACAGCAGAGCGAGCAGCAGGCAGCCGCCGAGGAAGAGACCAAAGAGCTGACATTGGACGAGTGGAAGGCACAGCAGGGGCAACGCACTAAGCCCACCTTCAACATACGCAAGGCCGGAGAAGGTGCGAAACATATTATAGCTTCCTAACCCCCCTAGAGGGGGTGGAATAATCGAATACTAATTGAAACCTTGTGTGTATTTTTTCAGGTGAGGACACATCGCAGTGGAAGAAGATGGTCGTACTGACCAGCAACAAAAAGAAGGAAAATGAGAGCGAAGAGGAACTTGAATACGACCCTGCCATGTACCCACAGCGCGTTGGCCGCCAGCAGCGCGTTCTCAATATCCAGTTTAACTTCAACGACGGTCGTCGCGGTCCAGGCGGCTTTGGTGGACGCGGCGGTCGCGGTGGACCACGTGTCGGAGGCGGTATTGGTCGCGATGGACCCCGTCCTGAGGGCGGCAATCGTGGCGGACCACGTGATGGACCCCGTGATGGCCCGCCATCGGGTCCTCGCCAGAACACTGAGGAAGGAGCTGCTGCTGCTGGTGGTGGTGCCACATCGGCACCAACAAACAACCGGCCGCCAATTGAGCGTCGTGGTCCCGGAGCCAACAACAGTGGTGGTGGTGCTGGCGGTTTGGGCGGTGGCGCCAAGCGTTTCGGCAATGAGCGGCAACAGAATGCCGCCCCCAAGGTGAACGATGAGCGCCAGTTCCCAACATTGGCCTAAACGAGGAGTTCCTCAAATTTTAAACACATTTTGGTGACTGATCTTGGATTGTTCGCGGCGGCATTAGTGTACTTGAAGGACTAGCTGGCAGGCGGCTCTGGAGCAGGTTACCGAAATGAAAACTAATAAATTACATATATCACAGACAAATACAAGAAACAAATTTCTAAAACAAATTGTAGCCGCCATGAAAAGCCAAAAGCAACAAAACAACAACACGAAACAGCTATGCAAAAAATGGAAAATAAAAATTATACATATAGAAATATATGATGAAAACAAAAGCAATTTTAGTTTATGCGTGGCGCTCACTAATCAGGTTTTTTACATGTAAAATCGCGATCAAGCTGAAACTTCGTATAAACTAGTCGGAAGAAGAAGAGAAGACACACTAACTGACACACACCACCCACACATGCACACACATCCCCATTTCATTGTGAATTGAAAAATTGTAATTGAAATGTCATGTCCATTCACAATCGACATTCGTATAAGAGAGAGATTTGTTTACCAATATGGCGGCTGCGGCGTTTAAGAGAAATTATTTTATTACAACAGGCAAATGTATTGTAAATTTGATTTTTTTTATTATTATATCGTTTATCGTTTTTTCTGATCAAACACTCAATAATCATCCTACTAACAATAGAACTAGTACAGTAGCTACAAAGCGTTTAAAAAAAGGAACTAAGTAAGAAGAGAGCACGAAGAGAACACATCACCGGCCTGGCGCGGCTTGTGGAAGAAGCAGGAGAAGAAAGAAAACCAATACTAAAAAATACACTTCGTAAAAGCATTTTCATTACTCCATATGATTTGTTTTGTTCTATTAAAAACAAATACAATTTTCACGAGGGAAAACTGTACACTTTTTTTATTATTTACCATGTTACAATTTTATTTAAAATAAAGGAAACAACAAAATGGAAAAATATTAAAAGCTGTAGTTCGAAAACAAAAAAAAAACAAAAGAATAGCAACTGTTAAAGCCCTTGTAATTGTGTTTCTCGATGCAAATTCTATAATTATACATTTAAATTTAATAATTATAAAGCAAATTAATTATGCATCATATATACTACTTTTAATTATAGAACAAACGAAAAAACTGAAACCGCATACTGAAAAAAAAACATAACTTTAAGAATTATGAAAAAAAAAAAAAAACACAAAAACAATAAATAAAACAATATTCTAATTAACTATTGGAACAAATATAAACATTTAATAAGTAGATTTACGGGGAAGAACGCTTTCCCTAAAAAGGTCCCAATGCAAGGCAGAGTATAAAAACCATCCTAAACACGCAAAAAACGATTGTATGATCCCCTGTAAGATTGTTTGCTTTTACAATTAGAAATTGTAAAAAATAAAAAAAAACGTATATTCATATGATAGGATACAACAATTGCGAAAAAAACAACAAATTTTACGACAGCAAAAAAAATACAAAGAAAATAGGGAATAAACCACTTAGAAGAACAAAATATACGAACATTTTTGAAATATTGTATTGTATTTTGACCCAAAGAAAGAAACAAACAAAACCATTCAACCGCAACTGTGTTGAAAAACTCGTTTAAACATAAAACAAAGAAAATTATTTGATAAAAATAAAGAAAAACACACAAAAAAAGGTACTACTTCAAAGCGTCGATTAAAGGAGGGGGAAGGGATAGAAGGTTCTGGAAGAAACGACGCTCGTAAAAGCCAAGCGCCGCACACAATTACGAACTGGCGCCACGCATACGAAGGCACACGAAATAGCTGAAAGAGAGCGTAAGTTCTAGGCACGCACACGCACTGACACGCTTGCAAAGTTTGGAAAAGAGAAAACGGACGATAGGTGATAGATTGAAAAGGAATGAAAAAACGCTTGGTTTGGCGAATCTGAAATGGGGGTTTTCTCGGCGAAATTATTAAACATTATTGTTAATTAAACTATTCTTTATGAATTAAACATTAAGAGGCATTGTAAACCGCTAACCGTTTAGTAAATTGTTTAGCGGCACACACATGTATCTGAGTATACTCAAAGAAATCATAAACGGAAAGGGAAGGATAGGAGGAACGCGAAACGAAGAATATTTTCAGAGATTTTAGAATGTATTAGTCAGCCAGCAAAGGGTTGAGGGGTAAAAAAATGCAAGAAAGCGCAAGTTTTAGGCACGCACACCCACGAACACAATGACACGCGTCTGCATTTTCGAAGAAATGCTTTGCCTCTACTCCCAACAGCACCCCTGTCTATAATTCACATGTTTTTGCTAGTAGTTGTTAATTTTATCACAGAGCTAAATAAATTAATATAAAACACGCATTTGCTTACAAAAGAACACAAACAGGAGCCGTTGCGAAAACGTTGCGACTTACTTTATTCACTTTTTTCTTATTCTTTAGTTTTTTTTTTTTTCAAACGATGCACATCCGTGCAGGTTGGTTTACAGAATGGAAAGACCCGATGTGCGAAAAGTAAACGAAGATCTGCAGCAGTTGTCAAAACGTAGAAGAAATTGCTTAAATTTGCACAGAAAACCATAAATTGGCTCTTCGACAACCCTGAAACTTTGCGGTGAATGGAACAGAACGGTAAAGCGAAAACGGACGATAAGCGAAAATGGTTGAAAAGGCATGAAAAAAAAGATGCTTGGGGATTCTTTAATGGGAGTCTCACGGCGCATTAATTGATCACAGACACATTATGCCACATGTACATTTATGAATTAAACATTTAGTGGCATTGTAGGTGTCTAACTTCACAGTTTAGTAAATCTCACTATAACGCATTCAATTCCAAAACATTCTCAGTAGTGGAAAACTCACCTGTTTTATGTATGCAAGATTATGACTATCAATTAAGTACGATCTACTAAGATTTAAGCGCGCACGGCTCACCGCTCACATAAGATGACGGAAGGATGGGGGAAACGTGAAACGCAGAAGTTTAAATATCGGCGCATTGTCGGCCATTTTGTACCATTTTGTCGGCCATTGTAAACTACGTCACAAATTTCAAAATATACCGGAAATATACTGGCGAATTATTTGTATTCAAGTTGCATCACATTCCTCGTTTTGGATATTCCGTGGAATATAACTAGCTAGCTAAGACCTGAGGATCTAAGCTGATAATTTTATCCGATTATAACATCAATTTCCTACAAGACTGGTTAACTTTAAGTTCTCATCTTTATTGGTTTGTCTATGAAATAAGGTTTAAGCAAAACCGGTCAACAAAAATGTCCACTAAATTAAATTCTTTACATAGTAACTACGCGCTAACTACACATTTGCTACATATTAACTACATTTTCATGTAATTATCAAAGGCGACACTTGAAGGGGAAATGTGTACGTTTCAAAAAATGTTGCCCGTTTTTTTTTTTTTTCATATAAGCCCCATGGAAGCGCCAGTGTGAAAAACCTCCTTTTTGACATGCCTTTTTTTCCGACATTTTTGAAAAAATTGAGATTTTGATGGCAAACGATCAGGAATTTGATGCTGATCACGAATTAGTATTCGATGTGGCCTGGGACATGGCTCCAAGTGGCATTTCTACACGGTTTCTACATTGGTGCATTGGACAAGAGGGTGAGTCCATAACGCGTCTTAAAATATACTGGAAAATACTAGAAAATACTATGAAAAGTATAAAAATGGCGAGGTGTGTGAGCTAGACGTGGTGGCAAGAAAATAAGAAAATCCGATCCAAAATATACCGTCTCATTTTAAAAATATACCGTAAATATACTGACGATTTCAAGTTCTATTTTACGATTTTGATATTCCGTGCAATATTATCGGCTAGATAGAACATTTAGCCACGCCTACATAATTTTATCTAATCAATAAACCTATTTTCTAATTGACTAGCCTATTTTTAAATACTTGCTTTTATTGCATTTTACGTAAAAAGAGGTTTTAGCGAACCGCTGGGTTCACCTTTTCATACCCTTTTTAGTATATTTTAGTGGTATGTATATTCGTATTTCTTGACCGTCAGGGGCCTCTGTGAAAATTGCATCCCTGTGTAGTTGCCATGCTTGAGAAAAAAAACAATCGATGTCTGTAGCGATATCGATATTAACATCGATGTTTCTCCAGCTCTAATACATAAAGAAAAAAAAAACAGGTAAACAACTTTTATTGGAGGGAAAAAGGATAATTCTTCGTTTAAAAGAGAGTTGCTGTTGAATTGTTGAAACAAATTGCACCCAGCGAAGGAACGGCGTTAACCTAACCTCTGTTCTGTCATATGCGCTACAGTTTCTGGCGGCCAAAATGAGTGTGGAGGATGAAGTCTTTCGGATTCAGAAGAAGATGAGCAAGATATCAACGTCAAGCGATGGCTCAGTAAGTGGAGGCCCCCAATCTATTGAATAGTTGTGTTAGTTTTTGTTCCACCGCCCCACTTGCAGGGACAGGAACAGGCTTTGGATCTGCTGAAGGCCCTGCAAACGCTGAACATCAATCTGGAGATTCTGACCAAAACGCGAATCGGCATGACTGTCAACGAGCTGCGCAAAAGCAGCAAGGACGACGAGGTGATTGCCCTGGCCAAGACCCTGATTAAGAACTGGAAACGCTTTCTGGCCAGCCCGGCCCCAACCACCCCAAACAACAGCACTGCCGCCGGCAAGGACAGCTCGAACAGTAGTGCCTCCAAGTCGTCGAGTTCCAGCAAGTCCGCCAGCAAGGAGAAGTCTAGCAGTAGCAGCAGCTCCTCCTCGAGGGACAAGCGCGAGGAGAAAAAGGTCTCGTCGTCTCAGACTTCCTTCCCCTCCGGCGGCATGACGGATGCCGTGCGCTTGAAGTGCCGCGAAATGCTGACCACCGCTCTGAAGATGGGTGAGGTGCCCGAAGGTTGTGCCGAGCCCGAGGAAATGGCCGCCGAACTAGAGGATGCCATTTATTCGGAGTTTAAGAATACGGACATGAAGTACAAGAATCGCATTCGATCGCGCGTGGCCAATCTGAAGGACCCGAAGAATCCGGGTCTGCGCGGCAACTTCATGTGCGGCGCCGTCTCTGCCAAGCAGCTGGCCAAAATGACTCCCGAGGAGATGGCCAGCGACGAGATGAAGAAGCTGCGCGAGAAGTTCGTCAAGGAGGCCATCAACGATGCACAGCTGGCCACCGTACAGGGCACTAAGACAGATCTCCTCAAGTGCGGCAAGTGCAAGAAGCGCAACTGCACCTACAACCAGCTGCAGACGCGATCCGCCGACGAGCCCATGACCACTTTTGTCATGTGCAACGAGTGCGGCAATCGCTGGAAATTCTGCTAAGTCCCCTGCAACCCCCAACCTTGTAGCCCCCTATGAATCCAAAAAGTAACCCCACATATAATTATTACATTGTAAAGCTACGACTACTTTTTTGTATTTGCTCGCTTGAAAAAGCGCATTCACATTCACTGACCACCTAGAGAGGAAATTTCAATAAACATAAACTATTGATAAAATAAAATCAATTCTGTCTGCTTGAGTGCCGGTGATAATGGGTTCAAGGGGTGGGGGGGAGGGTCTGATAATAATCGTATATTTTGTTGTTGCAGGTACAGTACTCGAATTTCAGCGAGTTTTTCGTTTTGCAGTACTGTTTTTCTTTTTGATACCAGAAAATATCTATCTTGACTATCGGCATGTATGTTGGTGTAGTCCGTCGGCAGGGGGTGTTAGCACAACGAGGTGTAGAACTAGTAAAGGAAAACCCAAGACGTCAATTTTGTTATTGTTTTATTATTATTATTATGGTCATGAACACGCAAATGTATTTTGTTATTGGAAGTTCTTGGACTGACTCAGCTGCATGGTGACCGTTTACGGTATATTATATACTTTTCGGTGGACTTTGATGTCGAAATAGAGTTGAAAGTTTAACGGTATATGGTTATATCGTCAATTTCATCAAAAAAATTCTCAAGCAACATTCTTCAATGAAAAGTATATAGAATTAATGTTTGTCATCTCAGGCTCCAATAAATGCAGAAACTAGTCAGTCTCTGTTTTAAAGTTTATTGTTTTCTTACGAGATACAAACAATCTATATACGGAAAAGAATCAAATGCATGAATAGGTCAAAAACAATTCAATCTGAGCAAAGGTCATTATAATTTAAGTTTCAAAGCAGCTTGGAAAACAGAATTTTAATGTTAATTAAATGAAATAGGGTATAAATATGTCCATACTGTCCATACACACTTCCGTTGCATTACATCACACTTACGTTTTTACCTAAACATGTAGTTTCTATGTACAAAATATGTAGTTACAAAAATACTTTTGTTGATCTTTTTTGTTCAAACCTTGTTTTGTCAAAAACAATAAATGGGAGTACTTGAAAGTAGTTAATCTTGTAGAAAACGTATTCATCAATGGGAAAAACTATGTGGGCAGGGCTGAGGGTCTTAGTTAGTCAGCATTATTCAACGGAATATTAAAATTGAGCAATAGGAACGATTACTCTGTTTCGTTTTTTTTTCGTTTGACCTTTTGTCGCTAAAACCTTTTTTTAGACAAAATCCAATAAAAGCCAGTATTTAAAATAAGCCAGACAAGTAGAAAATTGATTCATTAATCGAATAAAAATATGTGGGCAGGGCTGAAGGTTATATCTAGCTATTAATATTCCACGAAATATCAAAATCGAGGAATATAGTTTCCAAACATGGACAAAAAACGATTAACCCATTGTTGGCCAGTGGGTATTAAAATACACTCCACAAATATGATTAAGCTTGAAGTTCAGGTGAAAGATATCGTGGTTTTTCTTTTAAGTAAACACGAAAGATATGATGAGTCTACAAGACAAATTATTATTTGTACTATTTTTCGTGGTTTAACTTAAGTTGTTCACCTGTTTTAATAAGGGGGCTTAAGTGGCTTAATAGTCCCAGCTGTTCTGACTGTTCGAGCTGCTAATTTGTAGACAACAACGAGAGCCGTACGTACCTGTTAAAATTTAACGAATCCGGTTCGCGATCGGTCGTGTTTTCTGTCCGGCGGTTTTTCTTGGTGTAAGTTCGCAGAGTAAAGAGAAATGATTAATAAACAAAAGCCTGAAAATGTTTAATAACCAAGTGAACCTAATTAACCTGTTGCTCTGAGGCAGTGGATAGAAGAACAATCGGCGCGCTGCACTTTTCCTGCGATTGTTGGTGCGTGACCTATTTATGTAACCTGTTTTTGAAAAAGAATATCGTATCCCGCTTCAAAACTGGCTTAACCCGAGTGGCCAAAGTGCTAATTAATGCAACAATACATTTAGATGTTCTGTTTAAAAAAAAAAAGAGTGCAAAATTCTAGGCGAAACAGGCAGCAGAGAGTGATTACGGAAAGAAAAAAAAAAAAGAGTGCATTAACCCTGCAAGACAGACCTAAGTCGTCTATGTGTATGTGTATGTGAGTGATTGTTGGCTAGAAAACTCAGCAAGAGAAAATGACAAGGGTCAAGCTAAACGAATGGAGCATCATCATTTTAATTACCATTGATTTTAGTATCTTCTCAGACGCGACGTGGCTGCATGCATTTTTTCTTTTTATTGCCTTAAGCCTCTTCTCTGACCAAAAAATTATAGCTACGCTTCAGGTTTCGTTGGCTAGAACGGTACTAACATGCACACACACTGACAGAGCACACTCTCTCATACACACTCATACCTGGGCAGACACCTGCCGAAGAAGGGAGAGCAAGCGAGAGAGGCATGCGTAAAGAGCGGCTCACAGTGCAGCAAAACATACACACAGATTGGTTGGGTGCCCCCCTTTCCTCTCACTCTCACCCGCCTGTTGCTGTCTGGTTTTAGTTTCATAGAAGTTGCGCGCTCTCTCCCTCTCTTTGTTTCTCCTTGAGCTTGAACCTGGCTGTTCTTATTCGAATATCACACAAACACACACGCACACTTGTTTGGCCGGTTTGTTGGTGTTGTTGTTGCGCAACGGGACATTTTGTAGGGGGCAAAAACGATCCGAAAACCCTTTTCCCTTAAACGCTTTTCATTAGCTGTTTTATACCCGATACTCAAAATGAGTATTGGGGTATATTAGATTTCTGGTGAAAATGGATGTGTGTAACGTCCAGAAGGAACCGTTTCCGACCCCATAAAGTATATATATTCTTGATCAGCATCAATAGCCGAGTCGATTGAGCCCTGTCTGTCTGTCCGTCTGTCCGTCCGTCCGTCTGTCCGTCCGTCCGTCCGTCTGTCCGTCCCTATCAGCGCCTAGTGCTCAAAGACTATAAGAGCTAGAGCAACGACATTTTGTATCCAGCCTTCTGTGATATGTCACTGTTACAAGTATATTTCAAAACATCGCCCCGCCCACTTCCGCCCCCACAAAGGACGAAAATCTGTGGCATCCACAATTTTAAAGATACAAGAAAATTAAAAACGCAGAATCGTAGAGAATGAATTTATCTTCTAGACTGCAGAATCTGAATTGGATCGTATCATTATTATAGCCAGAATGAAGAAAACAATTTCATTTTTCTCGCCCTGTCTCTCTAACACACACGTATCATAGCCGGCTTTGCATAGCGCAAAACATTAGCGCCTAGATCTCAGAGACTATAAGAGCTAGAGCAACCAAATTTTTTATCCAGATTCCTATAATATCGGACCTTGACGAGTTTGTTTCAAAATTTCGCCCCACCCCTTCCGCCCCCCGCAAAGTGCGAAAATCTGTGGCATCCACAGATCTCAGAGACTATTAGACCTGACTGTCGAGCTCTCACTGCTACAAAACTATTTGTAATTTTTCACTGCAGAACTCACTGTTGATAGCTCACTGCTACAAAATTTCGCCCCACCCCCTTCCGCAGCCTTAAACAACGAAAATCTGTGGCAACCACAATTTTGAAGATAGGAGAAAATTAAAAACGCACAATCATAGAGATCTACCAGATTGCCGAATCTTGACGAATCCGAATCAGATCGGATTATTATTATAGCCAAAAGTAACAAATCAATTTGCAGTGGCTACGCAGCGCCCGTCGATACGTTCTGACTGATTTTCTGTCTCTCTCGGACGCACTCTTTGTCGTTAAATGAACCCATACTGACTATGTATCGGGTATAAATGTAGAGTTGCGGTCGCAGCAGCAACTCACAACGTTCCCCCTCGTTCTTGTTGTTTTTTTCTCAGCCACAAACATTTTTTTGCGTTTCCATTTCGGGGTAAGGTAACCCTAATGTTGCTGCTGTTGGGAGGCCCCCATCCCTCATTGGTGTCTAAAGCTTTCGCGACTTTCTGTTTGTTTGGTGAAACTTTTTTAAGGTCTTCTCTAAATACATAATAAAAAAAAAACATACAAAAAAAATGATGATAATAATACTTTAGCCAGTTTTTTGTGGATTTTTGTGTGGTTTTTATATGCTTAGAAGAATTTTAAATGTACGACTGTAAAAAATGTGAAAGAAATTTCGGTGTATAATGCAAATTTGAGTAAAAGTGTGGAGAGAAGGGAATTAGAAATTGATATTACATATGTACGAAAAGTGTAAGAAGAAAAATATCAATTGATAATTTGTATCGTAGATATACAAATTCGCATAATTTTGGTAATAAATAATAAAGATTAAAAAGTTTTTAAAGAAGACTCAAATCGAACGGCGGTAATTCTAAAAAATTATACAAGTTTTATAATAGTAAAAACAGCATAAAAACATAAAAGTTATAAAAAAAATCACCCAAAAACCACCCAAAATAAAGCAAAATTCGGTTAATGTTTTTTATAAACGTTGTATTGAAGAAGAGTTCCATGAAATAAAGCTAATTCTGCGTGTCATTCGTGTATTCTCCAAGTCTTAGTATCGTTCCATGCCATTAGCAGATTCAATTCCGAAATTCGTTACCTAATTTTACAACCCATATTCCTACCAAACCCCACCCTTGCTCTCAACGCGATCTTTGTACACCCAACAACAAAATTTGTGGTAAATGTCAAAGTCAAATTGAACAAAAGCTAATGTATAATAATAGTGAACGGTATAAAGGTTATACATACAATACTCATACTTATATATGTACATATGTGATGCATATACCGTAATTGTACGTGGCAGAGCAGAGCCACAGCTACAGCCCCAGCCCCCCCATACGAACTTTCACTAATGACTCTCGATGAACTTTTGGCTCACTCTCACACGCACACGTTTCACACAACGAACGCACTCTCTTAAGAGTCGTTCACGTGCTGCTCTTTTCCCTTTCTCCCTTTCCACTGTCGTCGCACCTCCTCTTTCCCCTCTTTTCCACCTGACTTTTGCATGGAAGATACGTGCCAAAGTTGAGTCAGTGATGGATTGATGCAGAATCTCTTGGAATCTTTCATTGCGGAAATTCTTAGGCGCCTCTCTGCTGCTGATTCAGTTTCAGTTTATTTCGGTCATGCCCAGAGATATGTCTGCGCTGATAGGCCGCCCAAAAACCCCCACCCTTACACCTTGTTTAATGTTCTTTGCTTATCTGGCATGCACTTAAGCGGGTTTCTGCGATAAGAGCGAAATGGAATGGGTATTAAGCAATACTCGTATTTTTAAATGTTTATTTGTACGAGTATGTCCGTATGGGGCTTCAACTAAATGCTTGAACTCCAAACAACTGATATTCGGATACAGTGGAAACTCTCAAAGGAAAATAAGATCAAGGGGATACCATCTAATTCAATTGATTTTTAATAATATACCATGCAAAACTGTTCCGTAGAATTTCATAAAGTTTCCGGCTCACGTTTTGGCCCCGTCTCTAGATGTTCTACTGTATATATGTATGTATGTGTGTCTGTTCATGTGTGGTGGTGTGGCTTGTAGATCAGTTCCCTATGTGCTGCTGCTGGTAATGCTGCTGCATTATGGGGTATACTTGTATTTTGACCGCCAGAGCGTAACCAGACTGGTATACGTGCCGCCGCCGTCGCCGCCTCACTGTGTGTGCCACTAAATTTGGTTGCCGTTGTTTTTGTTGCTGTTTATTGTCTGGCATGTTGCAATTACCTTCGAGATAGGAGTGTATCCCCACTATATAGAGACGCCTCCAAATGAGTAACTATACCTGGTGGTGCGGCAGTGTCCGCTGTACTTGTTGCTGCTGCTGCTACTGCTGCTGCTGCCACCTCTGCCGCAGCCGAAGCCGAAGCCGCTGCTGTTAGTCCATGTGTTAAATGATGGATGGGGTGTCCAATTGGAAGGCGGTTTCAAATGGCAACCGACTGGGAAATGACGCCAACGAGAAATTGAGCCTCCATGGGGTGCTGCTGCCTCATAGTGGGTTGTTCTTCAAAGGGGTCTTCTGAATGGGATATCTGTGATCTGTAGGTGGAGAGTTATCCAGTGTTGAGATGAATAAATGATTTATTGCCAGTTTGGTTCTTAACAGTTTTTAGTTTTTACATAAAAAATGAGATGTATAGGTGGACCGTTTCGTGTTGACAAGTGCAGTTTCATATGATCCAGTAGCTGCTTAAATACCTTTAAAGAAACGTTTTTAGTATTGTTATCTTTGTAGGTCAATTCTTTGCGATAAGAATCGTTTATATTGTAGAGTTTTATGATGCTAAACGATTGTACAGAAGTAAAGGATTATTCTATTGTCAAACTTCTTAAAGAATTAACCTATGGAGATATGATATTCATCTGAAAAACTGTTCAAATACATATTTGACTGCTATAATAGAATAAACTCATTTCATATCAAAGGAAATATCATTTCTTACAAAACTTCATATTCCCCTTAAAATTTCCACATCCATCAATGTCCAAGTCCTCTATTCCCTTCAGATTTTCTGACACTTCTACTTTAGGATGAGAAAATAAAACCAGAACAATGGAAATATTTTCCAATTCAAATTTCTGAATAGAATCATCTCGTATATCGCTTGGATTCCCCCCTTTGAAGAATCCATCAATGTCAACACCTTTCTTTTCTGAAATTTTCTAGAAATTTCTAGAAATATCGTTATAGGCTTGCAGTTTTCTATTGCTAATCGTATATAGTATTGTCGCCCCGAGCTCCTCCGTATAAAGCAATGAAAGTAAATTTTTTCAATGAAACCCTAAAACCATTTGCATAACAAACGCAATCCATTCAGAGACCTTCATGGCTTTCGGTTGGGTTCTCTCGCATTTTATTTTTGGGGACTGTCACGGAAGATTGTCGCTGAAAAGTGAAAATAGCTGGTTGGCCTTTTTTGCATGTCTATGGGGTTTTATTTATGAAGACCCTTTTGGTCACGTATTGGATTGTTTGATTTGATTTCGGAATGAAAGAGAAGTATCGAAAGTAACGAATGGTTTAGGAATCGGTGACTAATTTTTTGTTTGAGTTTTTTCGGGGTATTTGTTAATATGAATGAGTGAGTGTGTGTGATTGTGATAAAAGAAAAGAATTAACGAAAGTTTTCGGGGGGTTAAGAATGAATGACTAACTTTTGGTTATAGGTTTTCGGAGAGGCTATTACGATTTTAAGTAGAAAAGGAAATAGTTTCGAGTCCATAGCGGTATTTTATACTAGGATACATTTTACAAAATGTAAATGGATGTCATAGGCAACTCTTAAGTTCCTACCCTTCATCCTTCCAGCCTTTCCTGTCTCTCTAATGGATTAATATTTACCAAACTCTGGCCTTGGGACACATAAGTGTTTGACTGTAAGTTAAAGTGTGTGTTAGTGAGTGTATGAATGGGTTATGTTATGCCAAATGAAAAGAAAGAAAGACATTGACTAGGAATGAGAGAGATATAGGTGGAGAGATAGATATAGAAAGCAACAACAAGAGGACGTCGACGTCGACGACGGACCACAAACGAAGACAGCGACAAGTTGTGAATTCTTTCAATTTACCGTAAACTTCACCTTAATTCTTCGTGTTTTTTTTCCAAAGCCGGTTTCCATTGCCGCAGGCAGGCGCTAACTTGTTGCTGTTGCTGTTTGCTTATGGCTAACTCTCTTCCACTTGTTCTCTTTTATGGAACAGAACAACACCACTAGAAAAAGAAGAAGAGGAAGGCAAAGAAACGAGGAAGAAGAAGACGACGGAGAAGAGCGGACGGACCTTCGCATTTGGATGCCACAACCCCGGGAACAGTAAATGAAGGACGACGAATATGGTGATTGTAACACGTGTAAGTATCAAGAAAGAGAGAGAGAAAGAAAGAGTGGGAGAACATAAGCTTCAAAGAGAGAGCACAGATCTCGACTTATCTATAATGATGCATCTCTGTTGCTCTTCCTTTTGCCATAAAAACTTCAATGTGCAAAAGCAAAGTTCATAAATTTAAGGTAAGGCTTTGTCCAGAGATCGCTCACACTAATGTGAGCAGATCGAAAGAGAGGGAGATTGCAAACTTGCAAATCAGCAAAGCCTCACCTCACATTTAAGACACCTTGTGCATTTGTAGACAAAAAAGAGTAGGAGAAACACACAGAAGAAGCAGCAGCAAAAAGCGGAAGTTTCTTGCACATGTGTGTGTGTGTATCATGTGAGTTCGTGTGTGGTATGTAAGCCATACTCCCATTGCGCTGCTCCCTGTCCGTGTACACACTGGTGGGCAGAAATATTGAGACCGGGAACGGGTTTTGGGTGGGGTACATTACATTTTGTAGTGGTAACACTTCTGCCTGAAAAGAACCCTTGAAGTGACCCCCTACTCCACCTGTCGTGTCTATATCCGCCCACCACTGTACTAACCATCGTTCAGGTCTGTCCCTGGTATCACTCTTTCTGTTGTTGCTTTTTGCTGCGTTCCACTCCACCGATTCTTACAACAAACAACGTCAAGCTTTTGTTTTTTATGGCTCTGGGACTGGGTCTGGCTCTGTCCGTGGCAACCAAATGTGGCAGCCTCGTCGTAAAGCTGAATGTCAAATTGTAAAATTGTACAAAATTGTAAAACTTGTGACCATCGATTCCACACACAGGGTGACTACATCTGGATAGAGCCCGCCTCGGGGCGAGAATTCGATGTGGCCATTGGAGCACGTGTCATCTCCGCGGAGGGTCGACGCATCCAAGTGCGTGACGATGATGGCGACGAGGTCTGGCTGGCCCCCGAGCGTCGCATCAAGGCCATGCACGCGTCCTCCGTCCAGGGCGTGGAAGATATGATATCGCTGGGCGATCTTCATGAAGCCGGTATCTTGCGGAATCTACTCATACGCTACAAGGAGAATCTAATATATGTGAGTACAGAAATACCAAATAATATACATAGATTTGTGGATAAATCGGTAAAACCTATATCTAAATAACTATAGAAATGCTAAAATCCCTTGAATCCACGTTAAGTTCTTTAGTAAACCCGAAGTAGATTCATTGAAAGTCTCATATGACCCCACTTGGAATATATTACATCATTATTGAAGGTATTATAGATATCAAAATTCTTATCATGCCCCATTTCACATTAGGTATTTATCGGTTTTTTGCTTCCCTATTTGATATGTTGTCACATTGAAAAAAATATACGGGGTATTCCATATGAAAAGAAACCTTAAAGCATGAAAAGAGCATAAAAGAATCAAGATATACGTAACATTTTCTAGAAAATAGGTGGAAAAAATCAAGGAATCTTTTGAGTTCTTGGATATTAATATACCTCTCTTTTTCCCCCATTCTCAGACCTATACCGGTTCCATATTGGTTGCCGTCAATCCCTACCAGATCCTTCCCATCTACACGGGCGACCAGATCAAGCTGTATAAGGAGCGTAAAATAGGTGAACTCCCGCCGCATATATTTGCCATTGGCGACAATGCGTATGCGCATATGAAACGCTACCTCCAGGATCAGTGTATTGTAATCTCTGGCGAATCGGGAGCGGGCAAGACGGAGAGCACAAAACTGATCCTACAATATCTGGCAGCAATCAGTGGCAAGCATTCGTGGATCGAACAGCAAATCCTAGAGGCAAATCCCATACTAGAGGCCTTTGGCAATGCCAAAACCATACGAAACGATAATTCTTCCAGGTAAATATATTATTTGAGAGGAATGATCATTCTTTGCTAATTGATTTTGTTGTGTTCATTAACAGATTTGGCAAATATATAGATATACACTTTAGCGCGAATGGTGTGATCGAGGGGGCCAAAATCGAGCAATATCTATTGGAGAAGTCACGAATTGTCTCCCAGAATCACAGCGAACGTAATTATCATGTGTTTTATTGTATCTTGGCTGGTCTTTCGTCCGAGGAAAAGAGTCGCCTCGATTTGGGTGCAGCAGCGGATTATAAGTGAGTCGGAATGAGTACCCTTTTTGTCTCTATTTTACTATATATGTATCTTTCGTTCCCCCACAGATATCTAACAGGTGGGAATAGCATAACCTGCGAAGGACGCGATGATGCCGCTGAATTCTCAGATATACGATCCGCGATGAAGGTTTTACTCTTTTCGGATCAAGAGATTTGGGAAATAATCAAACTGCTGGCTGCCCTGCTGCACTGTGGCAACATCAAGTACAAGGCCACGGTGGTGGACAATCTGGATGCCACGGAGATACCCGAGCATATAAATGTGGAGCGTGTGGCTGGACTGTTGGGCCTGCCCATACAACCATTGATTGATGCTCTGACTCGACGCACGCTGTTTGCCCATGGCGAGACGGTGGTGTCGACCCTCTCCCGAGATCAATCAGTGGATGTGCGAGATGCCTTTGTCAAGGGCATATACGGACGACTTTTCGTGCACATTGTAAGGAAGATAAATACGGCCATTTTCAAGCCGCGTGCAACTTCGCGCAATGCCATCGGAGTGCTGGACATTTTTGGGTTTGAGAACTTTGATCAGAACAGCTTTGAGCAGTTCTGCATCAATTATGCCAATGAGAATCTGCAGCAGTTCTTTGTGCAGCACATATTCAAGCTGGAGCAGGAAGAGTACAATCATGAGGCCATCAACTGGCAGCACATTGAGTTTGTGGACAATCAGGATGCCCTCGATCTGATAGCCATCAAGCAGCTGAATATTATGGCTCTGATCGATGAGGAGGCACGCTTCCCTAAGGGCACGGATACCACGATGTTGGCCAAACTGCACAAGACCCATGGATCGCACAAGAATTATCTGAAGCCCAAGTCGGACATTAACACCAGCTTTGGCCTGAATCACTTTGCTGGCGTGGTGTTTTACGATACGAGGGGTTTTCTGGACAAAAACAGGGACACCTTCAGTCCGGATCTGTTGCATTTGGTTAGCCAGAGTGGCAATAAATTCCTCAGGCAGATCTTTGCCCAAGACATTGAGATGGGAGCCGAGACGCGGAAGCGAACGCCCACATTGTCCACACAGTTTCGGAAATCCCTGGATGCTCTGATGAAGACCCTGAGCAGCTGTCAGCCTTTCTTTATACGCTGCATCAAGCCCAACGAACTGAAGAAACCCATGATGTTTGATCGGGGATTGTGCTGTCGCCAGTTGCGCTACTCGGGCATGATGGAAACCATACGGATACGTCGCGCTGGCTATCCCATACGTCACGGTTTCCGTGAGTTTGTGGAGAGATATCGCTTTCTGATACCCGGAGTGCCGCCCGCTCATCGCACCGATTGCCAGTTGGCCACGTCGCGCATTTGTGCCATGGTTCTGGGCAAATCCGACTATCAGTTGGGACACACAAAGGTCTTCCTGAAGGATGCCCATGATTTGTTCCTGGAGCAAGAGCGCGATCGTGTGCTGACGCGCAAGATCCTCATACTCCAGCGAAGCATACGTGGATGGGTGTACCGCAGGCGGTTCCTGCGTCTGAGGGCTGCTGCCATCAGTGTGCAACGTTTCTGGAAAGGCTATGCCCAGCGGAAGCGCTACAGGAACATGCGCGTTGGCTACATGCGATTGCAGGCTTTGATACGTTCGCGTGTGCTGTCGCATCGCTTCCGCCATCTCAGGGGCCACATTGTGGGATTGCAGGCCCATGCCAGGGGCTACTTGGTTCGGCGTGAGTATGGCCACAAGATGTGGGCCGTCATTAAGATCCAGTCGCATGTGAGGCGCATGATAGCCGTCCGACGCTATCGCAAGTTGCGACTCGAGCACAAACAATTCGCGGAGGTCCTGCATCTGCGGAAAATGGAGGAACAGGAGCTGATGCATCGTGGCAATAAGCATGCCCGGAAATTGCCGAGCAGCATTACCGCGATCGTCTGCACGAACTGGAGCGACGGGAGATAGCCACACAGCTAGAGGATCGTCGCCGCGTAGAGGTGAAGATGAACATTATCAATGATGCGGCACGCAAGCAGGAAGAGCCCGTAGACGATGGCAAGTTGGTCGAGGCAATGTTTGACTTTCTGCCCGACTCCAGCAGCGATGCCCCGACGCCGCATGGCGGCAGGGAGACGTCTGTGTTTATGGATTTGCCTCAAGGGCAGGCAGCCAACCAGGAGGACATCATTGCACAATTGCACGTGTCCGAGGATGAGGAGGATCTGTCCGAGTTTAAGTTTCAGAAATTCGCGGCCACCTATTTCCAGGGGAATGTGAACCATCAGTATGCAAAGAAGGCTCTGAAGCATCCACTTCTGCCGCTGCACACGCAGGGAGATCAATTGGCCGCCCAGGCACTGTGGATCACTATACTGCGATTCACGGGGGACATGCCAGAGCCCAAGTATCATACAATGGATCGCATGGATACCACATCGGTGATGTCCAAGGTGACGGCCACATTGGGACGTAATTTTATCAGGAGTAAGGTGGGTATTTCAAGAAAATCTCTTTTGAGGGAATGATTTCTAACATCTCTCTGTAATTTTGCAGGAATTCCAGGAAGCTCAACTTATGGGCCTGGATCCGGATGCCTTTCTCAAGCAGAAGCCGCGCTCTATACGCCACAAACTCGTCTCGTTGACGCTGAAGCGTAAGAACAAACTGGGCGAAGATGTGCGTCGGCGACTCCAAGACGACGAGTACACAGCGGATAGCTATCAGTCCTGGCTGCAGTCGCGCCCCACCTCGAACCTGGAGAAGCTGCACTTTATTATCGGCCATGGCATACTGCGCGCCGAGTTGCGCGACGAAATCTACTGTCAGATATGCAAGCAGTTGACCAATAATCCTTTGAAATCCTCGCATGCCCGAGGCTGGATACTGCTGTCCCTGTGCGTGGGCTGCTTTGCGCCATCGGAGAAGTTTGTCAATTATCTGAGGGCCTTTATACGCGAGGGTCCGCCTGGCTATGCGCCCTACTGCGAGGAGCGACTGAAGCGCACCTTCAACAATGGCACGCGCAATCAGCCGCCCTCGTGGCTGGAGCTGCAGGCCACGAAATCAAAGAAACCCATCATGCTGCCAATTACGTTTATGGATGGAAATACAAAGACACTGCTTGCGGACTCGGCCACCACGGCCAGGGAGCTGTGCAATCAGCTGTCGGACAAGATAACGCTCAAGGATCAGTTCGGATTCTCCCCTGTACATTGCTCTCTTCGATAAGGTCAGTTCTCTGGGCAGTGGCGGGGATCACGTGATGGATGCCATCTCCCAGTGCGAGCAATATGCCAAAGAACAGGGCGCCCAGGAGAGGAATGCCCCCTGGCGTTTGTTCTTCCGCAAGGAGATCTTTGCCCCCTGGCATGAGCCCACCCACGATCAGGTGGCCACCAATCTGATCTACCAGCAGGTGGTGCGTGGCGTCAAATTCGGGGAATATCGCTGTGACAAGGAGGAGGATCTGGCCATGATTGCGGCCCAGCAATACTTTATTGAATATGGAACGGACATGTCCATGGAGCGGCTGTTCACGCTGCTGCCCAACTTTATACCCGATTTCTGTTTAAGTGGCGTCGATAAGGCGATCGAAAGATGGGCTGCTCTTGTGCTGCAGGCCTACAAGAAGTCCTACTATGTGAAGGACAAGATTGCAGCGCTCAAGATCAAGGAGGATATTGTCAGTTATGCCAAATACAAGTGGCCTTTGCTCTTCTCCCGCTTCTACGAGGCCTATCGCAATTCGGGACCGAATCTACCGAAAAATGATGTCATCATAGCCGTTAATTGGACGGGCGTCTATGTGGTGGATGATCAGGAGCAGGTGCTGCTGGAGCTGAGCTTCCCCGAGATCACAGCAGTGTCCAGCCAGAAGACCACAAAAGTGTTCACGCAGACATTTAGTTTGTCGACAGTTCGGGGCGAAGAGTTTACATTCCAGAGTCCAAATGCAGAGGATATCAGGGATTTGGTTGTGTATTTCCTGGATGGCCTAAAGAAGCGGTAAGTACAGGGCAGGATATACGATCTCTGAGCCATTTTAAAACCTCCTTTATCCTTTTTCAGTTCCAAATACGTCATAGCCTTGCAAGATTATCGCGCCCCCTCGGATGGAACGAGTTTCCTTTCCTTTTTCAAAGGCGATTTGATCATTTTGGAGGATGAATCATGCGGCGAATCTGTGCTGAACAATGGCTGGTGCATAGGACGCTGTGATCGCTCCCAGGAGCGTGGCGATTTCCCCGCCGAAACGGTCTATGTGCTGCCAACTTTAAGCAAACCGCCACAGGATATACTCGCGTTGTTCAACATCGAGGATGCGGCGCATCATGGACGTCGCCTGAGCATGGCCTCGAATGGCGGAGCCGTTGAGCCCCGAGATCGACCGCATACGCTGATGGAATACGCACTGGATCACTTCCGATTGCCGCCCAAGCGCACCATGTCCAAGACGCTGACGCTCAGCTCGAAACGAAACGAGGAATTGTGGCGCTATTCGAGGGATCCCATCAAGTTGCCGCTGCTGCGCAAGCTGCAAAGCAAAGAGGAGCTGGCCGAGGAGGCCTGCTTTGCCTTTGCCGCCATACTGAAGTATATGGGGGATCTGCCCTCGAAGCGACCCCGAATGGGCAACGAGATCACGGATCATATATTCGATGGGCCGCTAAAGCATGAGATTCTGCGAGATGAGATCTATTGCCAGCTAATGAAGCAGCTCACGGACAATCGCAATCGCATGTCCGAGGAGCGGGGATGGGAACTGATGTGGTTGGCCACGGGACTATTTGCCTGCTCGCAGGGATTGCTGAAGGAACTGTCGCTATTCCTGCGCACACGGCGTCATCCCATCTCGCAGGACTCGATGCATCGTCTGCAAAAGACCATACGCCATGGACAACGCAAATATCCGCCACATCAGGTGGAAGTGGAGGCCATACAGCACAAGACAACGCAAATCTTTCACAAGGTCTACTTTCCCGACGACACGGACGAGGCCTTCGAGGTGGACAGCTCCACGAGGGCCAAGGATTTCTGCAACAACATCTCGCAGCGTCTCTCGCTGCGCACCAGCGAGGGCTTCTCTCTGTTTGTGAAGATTGCCGACAAGGTGATCTCTGTGCCAGAGGGTGATTTCTTCTTTGACTTTGTGCGCCATCTGACCGACTGGATAAAGAAGGCGCGACCCATACGCGACGGTGCCAATCCACAGTTCACCTATCAGGTGTTCTTCATGAAGAAACTGTGGACGAACACAGTGCCAGGCAAGGATCGCAATGCGGATCTTATATTCCACTATCATCAGGAGCTGCCAAAACTGTTGCGCGGCTACCACAAGTGCTCTAGGGAGGAGGCGGCCAAGCTGGCAGCCTTGGTCTTCCGCGTGCGATTTGGTGAAAATAAAACAGAACTGCAGGCCATACCGTAAGATACAATCCATATATTCCAACAATTCATCAATTAATAGTTGATTTTTGCAATAGACAAATGCTGAGGGAACTGATTCCATCGGATATTATGAAAATGCAGAGCACCAATGAATGGAAGCGTTCGATTGTGGCCTCGTATAATCAGGACGGTGGCATGACCTCAGAGGATGCCAAGGTGGCCTTCTTGAAGATTGTCTACAGGTGCGGTTTACACCAAAAATTCTGATGAGAATCGTAATTTATAATCGAATTTCTTTTGCTGAATAGATGGCCAACGTTTGGTTCTGCCTTCTTTGAGGTGAAACAAACCACCGAACCGAATTATCCGGAAATGTTGCTTATAGCTATCAACAAGCACGGCGTGAGTCTCATACATCCCGTGACCAAGGTGAGTTCTCTTTGTAAATCGTCAAATATTCCTAGAATTATTACTAATTTTTAAATGGTTTGTTTTCTAGGATATCCTGGTCACGCATCCCTTTACACGCATCTCGAACTGGTCGTCCGGCAATACGTACTTCCACATGACCATTGGCAATCTGGTGCGGGGCTCCAAGCTGCTCTGCGAAACATCGCTCGGCTACAAGATGGACGATCTGTTGACCTCGTACATTTCGCTGATGCTGACCAATATGAACAAGAATCGAACAATACGAGCCAACTAGTAAACACACACAGCAAATATTTATAATAATTATAAATGATAACTTGCAATAACTTACATATACATATATGCCTTAGTACTCTCTAGATCTAAGTAAATCCCCCCACCATGCATTCACCCCCACCCCCACTCCCCACTCAGAATTCATTCCACGCTTTGCTATCGATTATACCAAAACCAATTTTTCGCATTATTTTGTTTTGTTTTATAGACTTTTTTGTTTCGTTTTTGCGCGTTTTTGTTTCTTGTATAAATTTGGCAAAACAAACTGCTTTAGGTATTTTTTATGGCACATTCCACAGTTTACTTAAATTATTGAAATACGAATATGCATATAATATATTTTGTATGAAGGAAAGGTTTTACATATCTGTAGATTATAGCATTTGTATCTGCGCATTTTGCATCTATCTCTTTTGTATATCTTAACTGCATATCTGTACTGATGACGTTTTGTATCAAATACATAGAAATGTTCAATTATTTAATAAATTATATACAATTTATATGAGATTATTTTTATTTTTATCGGTCTTGCACTTGGGATTCTTTAATAAAGGGGAAGCACTGAGGTATCTGCTAATTAAATTTGAATGCTAAAATACTACGACAGTGCCGAGGACTAACAATGGAACAGGGGCTAAAGTTTTTGGAGTTCCTTTATTGTTTATTGTTTAGAGTTTAACAATGATCAGTTCATCATAAATAACTCTATTAGCAGTCTACGGCAAGTTGGCTGACACAATTCAAGAAAGAAGAAAGTTAAATAAAATTATTCATTAAAGTAGATTCGACTTTGGTAGCACAAGTGTCAAAGGAAAATAGATGGAAACATTTATTGTAATTATGGCAAAGGCTACGGAAATATTCATAGTCAGAGTAGTTAGAAAGACAGAAGGAAGACGGAGAGGAAAGTAATGCCTCGTCGGGCGGGACGCGCCAACCAATGGGTTTGCAGTGCTTGGAATAAACTGTCTAATAAATATATCCTTGAATTGGCGATATTTTAAAATAGTTTAAGGAAATGATGTTGAAAGAAGCTTTGGCTAGCGGTTGTGAAAATCATGAATACTATCTTATATCCTGATATCATGTAATTAAAGGTGATGGATTAGAAGACCCATGAACTCTGTGAGATCTAAGAATTTTCTCATTTAATTTAATAACCAGGATTCGAAGACACAATCGATAATGTGCAAGATTTGTTTGAAGCTTAAGACATGGCTGAAGAATTATTACTCGAAATTGCTGTGAATGAAGCAAGCAATTCGAAAACCAGATGAAAACAGCTCACAAAAACCGAACCTATAAATAGTTATTTAAACTAGAAAACCTTCGAGCAGTATTCCTATTAGCTAATAACTTGGAATTGTGCTTTGTAAATTATGATACGCTCATCATAAGACCTTAAAAGTTGAAGAGAGACCCACAAAATATGGGTCCAAAAGGAACCTTTAAGAAATATATATTATATATATCTTGTATTTCTACCAGCTAACATCTTGGAATTTTGCTTTGTAAATTATGATACGGTATCGTAAGATGTTTAAAGTTGAAGAGAGAGTTGGACAAACTATGGGCCTAAAAAGAACCTTTAAGAAAT
Organism: Drosophila lowei; assembly: GCA_008121275.1. Lineage (NCBI taxonomy): Eukaryota > Metazoa > Arthropoda > Insecta > Diptera > Drosophilidae > Drosophila > Drosophila lowei. Next base: position 12,268,221 of record CM017779.1, on the reverse strand, counting down.
ATATATTACCTATCATATATTACTACAGATAAGCTATAGAAAATACTTTATTCAATTTAAATTTGTACAATCTCAATTGTACTATCAGGCTATCTACAATATTGATTCAACAATTAAATATTGCAACATCTAAAGCGCAATTTAAACCAAAATCAATATTAATCAAAAGGAAATATGTAAAAAGTCCCACGGTTAAATTACACAATATAGCCACCGCAGACTAATCCATGCCGACTTCCCTTTTTTTCAATGTCAATTCCAATCGATCGATCCAAGCCATCTTGACCTAGGAATCGTATTTCCCATATAAAAACCAAAAACGGGCAACCCAGCAATTAGCACTATATATTTACAAGTACTCGTATATTTGTAGGTCTATATAGTAGGACTTGCATGTACTTGGATGTATAACTTCCCCTGATTTTTCTTGGCTGGGCTCCCACGCAACTGATTTCCCACGCATTGTATTTTGCGGAGAATTTCCATTTTTCCACAGCGTGTGAAAAACGGCAGCAGTCAACGGGTGGCGGGGGCGACTCAAGACCTGGTAGACTTAGATTTCTTCAAGATAATTAACTACGTTTTTTTTTAGCAGCAGAGCAGTCCTGAGAACTTTCAGAAATTGTTTTCTTCCCCCTTTCTCGCTGGGATACCGACCGACCACAATCAAGGCACCCAACTGTCCAACCAGACAGATAGTTGTACTCGGAGAAGGGGAGGCACCATGGAAATGTTCATTAAAAATTCCAAACTAATTTCATATTCAGCTTCTTATAAGACGACGCGCGACCTTAAGAAGTTGCAGTTCCAATTACAAAACTTGAGACATTTTGGTGGTGGTTTTTCCATCATCATCTTCATCGTCGTCATCCACATCACGCAACGAGCGAGTTTGTTGTTTGAGTCTTTTGTGTTCCCATCGAAGAAGTGCAGCGCTCTTAGGGGTTGACCTGCTTGGCTGACTCTGCCTCTGTCTCAGGCACAGTCTCCGATAAGAAATTTTGTCTCCCAAGTTGGGAGATTGGTTTTACTGCCTCTCTAGCCGTCTATCCCAAGCGGAAGTAAGCGATAATTAATTCAAAACTGCGAATCTTAATTTGTAAATCTGTAAAAGGCAACAACAACAGCCACACCAGATGCATAAATATTCAACAAAAGGCAGTAAAAGTTCTCACAGCGGCACAGTCGCGTTAGACGTTGCCTTTTGGGCTGTGAGAAAATTCTGCTCCTTAACGTTGGCCAAAAAACGGAAACAATACTCGTAGTGTTATATATACACAGACACACAAGTTTCTTGACTTGGCATTCAGCAATTCCAGACCAAACTGTAATTAAAGTGGGACCGTAAGAAGGGGGAAACGAAGGGGCCATCGTGGGAAGAGGTGCACTTGTTTTGTTTAAAAATATTCACACGATATCTGGCCATATTCCCACAGCAATTTCCCCCCACCTTTTCCACCCGTCCCCTCAAGACAGACCTTCCAATGAAAATTGGTGGACTAGAATAATGTTGAATCATGCTAAATCATATATAAACTGACGACATGCTTTACTTTTTCTTTTGTCATAATTTCGGTTTTCCCGTTCTTGTTTTTATTATTATTGTTTGAGCTTAAAAACAAATCGCCTTTCTGTCTTTTATATGTTACAAAATATTATAGAGCGGTTCTTTGATCGTTGAGAATTTCCAGAAGATATGGCCAACACCAAATTTAAATATACAGAAAATAAATCGTTTTTTTGGGGAGTAATGGAATGTGTTTGTTTTTTATAAGAATTATTACATATATTTTCTGTTAGCTGGGGTCTTCCCGTTTGAGCCATTTCTTTGGAAATTCACAAGAATAAAAGTTTTCAAAAATATTTCAACCGCTGTCAAAAAAATCTTCTATATGCTTATACAAAATTGTATATTTAACTAGAATTACAAGTGTATATATTTTATACAAATATATAATGTGTGTCGTCGTGTCAGTGTGAGCTCTTTCGAGTTATATACAAAGTGTTTTATGTATCGCATTTACACATCTATTGGTTCCGTACTAGCACTAAATATAGGATGATTCTAGGATAGGTTGGTGTCTCTAGGGAGGAGGCATTGTTTGTTCGCGTCATGAGAAGTGAAAAATTAGAATTAGAAAAATCGCCAATCTACAAACTAAGGACTCTAATGAAAACTATAAATAACTTAGCACACATAAATGTAGGATGCAAAAGTCCTGCACTCAGGACAAGCCGCTACCATGACTATTCCATTGCACTTCTGAGATGGAGGGCAGCGCCTGATGCTGCTGTGGCTGTTGTTGTTGCTGCTGCAAGCTGCCACCCGCCGGCGATCCAGCATTATTGTTGTTGCTGATGCTCGTGATGTTGTTATTGTTGTTGTGCCGTGTTGTCCGCATCACATCCTCAGCCTGGGTGTTGCAATGTGGCCGCGGTCCCGGCTCTGGGGTATAGGTGAATGTCAGGCCCGTGGCATAGATAATGCCATCGTTGCGCACCAACGAAATGGGCACCTGTGTGGGCTGGCGTACCTATCAAACGTTTAGATATAGATAGAGATACAAATGGATAGAGTATTTCTAGGGAGACACCTACCCAAAGCCATTCGCCGCGAAACTGTGAAATCTCGGGCACCACACAGAGCAGCGTCTCCGTACAGCGATACATGGTCTCGGCCTCCACATCACCGAACCACACCTGCAGATGGGGCGTAAAGTTGTCGCCGCTCAGCTCCAGCATGGCCACATCGCCGCCGCCATTCAGATTCAGAGAGTTGACAATGGGCACAGGGGTGACAGGAGAACTACAAGAAAAACAAAACTGCAATAATGTCCAACAATCAAGGAGCAGAGAAGCTTTCACTTACGCCACAGGACCCATGCCCTCGTAGAACTGATACTCCGCCTTGTCCGTGGAAATGATTGTCCAACAGGCACCATCATTGATCATCTCCTTGTTCGGTTCCTTGGGACACGGTGTGGCCTGGAATTGGATAATCTTCTCCTGCGACAGACACAGGTACATGCGATCCGTGTCCTTCATGTAGAAGGCACATTTGTGGAGCTGCGAGACAGGATCATCGGCCTCCAGCAGAGCCATCTGCTTGTCCACCTTTCGTATGATGAGGCGCGGCAGGGCCATGCCCGTCACTGAGCAAACCAGCTTGACTGTGGCACCGTAATGGATATAGCCATCGCGCACCTGAAACTCTTCCGACTCCGATTCGTTGTCGTCGAGCAGATGTATCGTGAATGCCCCCCATTGGGTGGACGAGGCATGAAAGTGTCCGTTCTCCACATGCAGATACCGCGTGGAAACGGTCTGTGAGCGCAGGCGATTGAAGAGGGCCACATTGGTGCCGCTGGCTATGCACAGGTCGGCGTTCTTCAGTGACTGCTTCTTCTTGGACGGCTTCGATATCACCTTGATCCGTTTCGAGTTGAACACACCAATGTCGTGGCCATTCCCATAGAACATCTTCACCGACAGCATAAAGTGTTTGCGCTTATCCGAGTCCGAAATGAACAGGGTCTTGGCCGCACAGTACTGCTTGCCGTTGAGATCCAGCTGCTGCATGTCCTGGTCACTGCTCCCGATGCCAATGAAGGCGCATAGCTGGGCCCCCTGCTCGCCCTCGCCCTGCTGCAGCATCTCCTCGTAGCGCCGCCGCCAGCCACTGCCAAACAGATAGATGCAGGGCGGAGGGCAGAAGAAGCGCTTCTCATTGCCATAGGACTTCTGGGCCACCTGGAAACACGCGACAGAGGGAAAATTCAATTAGCACAAATTGGTACTCGGATTATCGGCAAATCGGATCAAAACCGCAAGCTATGCAGCTTTGTTAATTTTCTGTAATTAATTCAATTATTTTCATTGCGGCTCGGACTGCACCGGCCCGGCTCGGACCGGACCAGAGCGAACCACGAGCGCGTTGCTCAATTTGGATGCAGTCGAGTGTGAAGGATTCCCATTTGGCGGCAGTTGCCGCCACCGCTTGAAGATCGCCACCACTAAAAAGCAACCGCGACAATTTTTTTCTCATTTTTTTTGCCTCTACTTTTCGCTAAAACCGCAAAAATGTAACACTTTAAAGTGGACAAACGAATCGGACACCTTAGGGGGGTGTTCGCGGAGGAGGGGGCTCTGATTGACCCATCAGAATGGGTATATATTTTTGAAATTACTTGAAGAAATTTCGTTATTTGTAGGATCATCTGAAAGGGGTCCTGGCTTGATGTTTGGCTGAGAAGGGGAATATTTCAAACAGGTAAAGGATCTCTAGGTTTTCTCGAGATGGTAGCAGGTTTTATGAAGACAAGAACCATTAAAGATCTGTTCTAAAGAAAATCAAAATCCCTAAACTCTTTTCTCAGTAGATCCTACAAAACTTTCCATATTTCCGCTCCTTTGACTGATATTAAGATTTTCTGCCTTATCCCATACAAATTTCTAAAGCAATTTCCGGCACTGCTTTTAAGATCTTATAAATCCTTTATCTTCCTCCACAATTATTTCCAACCACAATTAATATTTTGAATACACCATCGATATTATTTCTGGAGTCCTTAAAATTTCTGATGCACTTAAGAACACTATCGGGCACCTGTTCATCATGAGTCTAATCCTTGAAATCCCACCGAGAGCACCCCGAATTATCACCAAATCATATCGCACCTTGGCATGGAGTATCACGATGACCATATCGTTGCGCTCCCTCATGTACTTCTCCATGGCATCACGCGTCAGCTTCTTTTCTTCGATATGCGGCCGGTACGGACCCGGCAACATGGACAATTGCATTTGTTGTTGCTGCTGCTGTTGCTGTTGTTGCTGCTGCTGCTGCTGATGGTGCACTTGCTGCTGCTGCTGCTGCGACGGCGGCGGCGGCGGCTGAGGACCGCTGCCCAGTCCAAAGTGCGGCATATCCTGACGTTGCTGCTGATTGTGATCGAGGGGCGAACTGTTTGAATTGAGGGCTGCTGCTGCGGCTGCGTTCTCGTAGGCAATGGCGGGCGGGGCGGCGGCGTTCAAATTAAATTGGTTGTAGCTCTTCATTTATGCACATGTCTTCTGCATTGAATTCTATGAAATTGAATGGTTTGCTGGCTTTTGGTTGGTTCTTTTCTTTTGATTTTTTTTGGCAAATTTGTTAAAAACTTTGGCACTTTTTGTGTACTATTTGTTGTTGTTGTATGTTTTGTATTTGTTATCCTGCACCAACACACACGGCCAGCAGCTGTCGTTTCTCTCACGCACTCTCTCTCTCTCTTCCTCTTGGTCGCGGACTCGGAGCTCGGTTTCGATGATGGAGATTTAATTTTTGTACTGGACGCCGTAATCACATATTTGTATTTTGAAAAGCACTTGACTAGCGACTAGCGGTTGTAGCGGCTGGCTTCTGTTTAACGCTGCAACTAGCGCTTGAGTTATATTTATAATAGCTACAACTAAAAAAAGCGACTATGAGAGGATGTTGTATCGATACTTCGATGGTTTGTTATTTACGATAGTTGACACCTACCGGCGATATCTTCACCTCTTAACAACACTAGGATTGTACAAAAGAGGGATATGGCGAGCCAGCTATTTTATAGCTAAATGTTTTTTGTGACGATATGTTCTCACATCTGAATATTTTAATACAAATCTAATCATGTATTATATGGCACCGATTAAAAAGAAGCTATTTAGCTAGAAATTTAATTATAGCTACTTTCAGCAGCAGTTTACTGCAATACCAACTATTCCCCTCGTTTACCAACACTCATAAAATGTATCGATTATCGCGCCCTCATTTGATATTCAAAAATCAAGCTACCCTTTGACCCATTAATATTTAATAGTGTCCGTGGGAAAGTGCAATATGTGCTTGACTTTAAAATAAGGGCTGTAGGTTAAGAGTGAAAATGGCATTTGGTTTGGGCAAACTTGGTAAAGAACTTTCATTGAATATTTATTAGTCTTTAATTGCTAGGTGTGGTTGTACAATTTGCCTAGCCTGGAAATATTTAAATGTTTAAATTGCACAGATCGTGATCCATCTCATGAGTGAAAATATCACTGCAGTGAATATCACTTATACTATCGGTAGCTACAACCGATATCACTTTTGTTCATTCGGCCATCAAACAGAGGCTGCGGTGACCATTTACGGTATATTATCCACTTAAATATATATTTTGACGTGGAAATTGAGTCGAAATTGAAGATATATTTATGATTTATCGGTAAATAATGGTATATTTAATTAATTTCACAAGAAATTTCCATGCGAAGGTTTTTTAATTTTCATTCTCTCAAATCGTGGTTCCCTGCATCATTTATTCCAATGGATTGCGTTTATATCCTATTCACATTCAAACTTAGGCGCGCAGCTCTTTTATCCAGTCGATAGTATCGAATGGGAAAGTTTCATTCGTTCAGTTGAATGAAGTTGCACGTCGCACCTTGAATACCCTAATGAAAAATTATTCCAATGTGAAGTCATGTATGAAATTATATTCGTATATTCTATATTTTTATGATGATATTGTTGGGCAAGCTTCTTCAAAAAGTGTCCTATTACTCTAAAAATGTTAAAGTAAAGGATTGTGAGCACAGAAGCCAAAATTTAAATAGTCCACAAATGCCCGCAACATGCAGAATGTGATAATGCGTGAACAGAAATACATTAACTGGCACATCTATGTACTGCAGTGAATATCACTTCTTACACTATCGGTAGCTACAATCGATGTCACTTTTGTTCATTCGGCCATCTCTAATACTTGTGAAATCAAACAGCGGTGCTTAAAAACTTTAAAAACATTCTAGAAACAGTGATAATGGAGCAATTTAAGGGTCTGCAAAAATCTCTATACATATGGACTGATAGTGCCGATCTGGACAAGCGTGTGGAGCAGCTGAAAACCGCCACCGGGGGCGAGGTGGCTGTGGAAAATGTGCATCGCCTTTCGTTTTGTAAGTTGCGTGTGAGATTGGTGCTCCGTGTGAGTCTTGCCTGTGAGTCAGCATATTCATTAGCGACCTGCATCGAATTTCAGCCTCCTACGCCAACTCCAGCTTCGACCTGATTGTCATTGAGTGCGCCCAGCTCACCGACAATTACGTAAAGCTGCTGCACATGCTGAAGCCCAGTGGAAAACTCCATTTGTTTTCCTTCATTGGCCCCGCCAGCAGCTTGCTGCAGGAAATCAAACTATCTGGGTTCATTAACTGCAGCGAGGGTACAGATACACTGACAGCAGAGAAGCCCGGCTACGAGACTGGTTCCTCGGCCAGGCTGTCGTTTGCCAAGAAGAACGCCAGCGCTCTGAATGTGTGGAAAATCAGCGGCGATGATGAGGAGCTGATCGACGAGGAAGACCTGCTGGATGAGGAGGATAAACAGAAGCCAGACCCGGCTGGTCTGAAAGTGTGCAGCACCACAGGCAAGCGCAAGGCCTGCAAGAACTGCTCCTGCGGCCTGGCCGAAGAGTTGGAGAGCGAGAAACAAACTGCAACAGCCTCTGAAAATGCCAAATCCAGCTGCGGAAATGTATGTTAATCCCCGGATTTCCTTTCGTATTCTTAATTATTTTGATCTTTGTATTTCCAGTGCTATTTGGGCGACGCCTTTCGTTGTTCTACCTGCCCCTACCTGGGCATGCCCGCCTTCAAGCCGGGAGAGAAGGTGCAACTGGCCGACAATCTGCTGAAGTCTGACATTTAACTTAAGGACCCATGCATGCAATTGATCACATTGAGAATAGTTTATTAAGCTGACTTACTAACCGAAAATAATGTCATATGTAAATACAAATATGCGCCGCGACACAAATCACACAACAAATGCCCGAAACGGCTGCTGCTTACATTTCGCACGGTGTACCCTTGATGAGATCGCGGTTGTTGCCCATCAATATGCGGTAGTTGACGGCCGAGGGATCAAGCTCCTTGTACAAATACGTTGGCATCTTGTCGGACAGAACCCAGATGGTGCCCTCATTATCAATCTTTATGTCGTTGGGGAAGACCAAGGTATGCGAATCGGAATCAATGAGGCCCTGAGTGTCGGGCGTGTAGGGACGCTTGATGTTCCAGCAGGCGATGGCATCCTTGTTCACTTGCGTGTAGAAGATGACACCGGTTTCCGGATCAAAGACTTCGGCGGTGGACTGTCCATTCATGCCTCGATCTCCCACATATTTGAAGTCATAGTAGGAATCGCCACCGGTCACATGCGACTCGTTTTGCAGCACACGGTTGGACACCTTGAACTCCTTGGTACTGGCCAGAGCATGGAAGTAGATATCCTTGGAGTGATCCGGATTCATGGGACCCACGGCCAGGCCAAAGACTCCATCCGTCCACTGGAAGTTAACGCCACCCACATTGAAATCGCCCTGCAGCGGATCAAAGTGGAAGAAGTTGTGCTTGACGCGATAGGACTTGTCGTTCCGGAGGGAGTACACAATCACACCATAGGCTCCCAAGTCGGGGACATAGGCAAAGGCATCCTGGCACTCTGAACGATCAGCATCCACAACCTGTTAATGGAATACACTCCTTAGTATAAGTAAGTCAATATTTCTGAATTTTTTACTCACGATATTAGCAAAGAACGATTCCTCCTTGGACTGATCAGCCGGAATGCTGAAACGACGCAGCAATGTATCAGTCTTGAGATCAAAGATCAGGATGGTATTCGGTGTAATCTTCTTGGGACTGCCCAGAATATCAGCCAGACCCGTATCCAGCACCCACAGACGATCGCACACATCGACCTGAATGCGGAATGTGGAAATGATGGTGGCGTTGTCCTTCAACTGTACGCCAGCATCCTGAGCCTTGTCAGCATCTAGGCGTCCACCCGAGGGTGTCTTTTGCTCCTGAGGTTGGACATCGATGGGCAATTTGTTGGCCTCCCAGCTGGGATAGGGATGCAGTTTTGGTGACTTCTCCGTTGATGTGAGATCAATGTAGTTGAGGGTGGCAGCAACACCGGCCTTCCATCTGGGGAAGGGATAGATATTAGAGATTGGGTTTCATATTTTAGAGACAGAGATCTAGAATAAGTTACTAAACTTAAGTATTTCTAAGAGAAGGTTGTTAATCTATTATAGAGACCCCTGGGAGATCACAGATTGTTCGGGAGTTGATTATATATGCATATACCATTTCAGAGTTGAACTGGAAACTTATACTATTTGTGTGTCATTCCACTGATAATTCCCTGATAATTATGTTTTTGTTTTCATTAGTCAGAGCTCCCAAAAAATAATCAAAAATTTGTTTGTCTTTTGGGATCGAATCTCTATTGAGTCGAGGGTAAACCCCACTAATGCTGACGTCACGCTGTGATCGTTTTGACCTTTTCTGTGAAAAGGTTCTAATTAATTCAGACCAAGTGTTTACTTTACCAATTGAATGTTTTCTCTTATTAATTATAAATCAATTTCCAATGAGCATTTGCATTTAGAAACTACAATTTAAAATGCAAAATAGACTTACGCAAAGGAAAATAAACGCTTAAAGTTACCCTAGCCAACTGGGAAACCGGTTTATAGAGCCAGTCAGTGATGTTGCAAGTCTAGCTTGACATTTAATTACCAACAAAACTACAAAAAAAAACAACCAAAAATGGTAAGGTAATGGAAGAGGTAATTACAAATTGGGTTTTGGTCTGTTGAATACTATAAAATGAAAATATATGTATGTATTTGGTAATTTACCTTGGCACAGTGACAAAGATTCTGTTTTGCCAACGCTCCACGCCCAGCGGCAGGTTATTCCCCTCGATGTAGTGTCCATTTGCTTTGGCCTCCGCCTCCGCCTCTGGGCTGGGCCAGTCGAAGGATAGCTGCTTCCACGAGAATTTCTCTTCGAGCTTGGCCAATGCACTCCAGCTCCAGCAGCTTATCAGGCACAAGACTAGCCCTAGGCTCACCAATCTTATGGAATACATACTGTTTTTGTTTATTTGATTTTGTTCGGAAGTACTTTATTCGGTTCGATCTCCGCTTTTATAACCGTTCGATACGAGCTTTGGGCGCTGAGTGCAAGATCTGTGCTTGAAGACGAGCGTAATATACTCTGGGAGACCGATCGCCTAAGCTTAAAGCTCAGCTCAGGTGAGCTGTTATAATCTGAACGACTGTTATAATCTGTTATACCGAAGAGCTGTGGGAGATCTGCCTGTCTGTTGATGTTTTCTCTGCTGAGTTTTGTGGATGCTTAAAATTAGTAACACAAGCGGAAGGAAAAAGATACGATACGCACTCAATTGGTAATATTTTAAAAATAACCTTTGGGATGATGTCTGAGTACCCATCTGGAATATAATCAAATGTGCAGTGAACCGATAAGATCGAGAGGGAGACTAATGGGTCGTTGATGGCTTCAGAGTTTGGTATTTTAATTTGAAAGTGGGTTGCCGAATAAATAAATTTGTATAGAAATAATAATATTTTTTTATTTTAAAATGTAATAAATATGAACTCATATCAGAGTTATATTTTCATAATTTTAATTATATTTATTTGTATATATTCAATGATTTATTCAGTTAATCCAATTGAAATTCCAATTCAAATATGCAGAAGGGTTATAGATGTATAGAACCGCTGATCTGCTTCTTATAGGCCAAATACTAGAATAAGGCTTTTAGAGCCATAGAAAAGGCCTGTCGGTACAAAAATACCTTTGTAAGTTCCTAACGGAAAATTATAATTAAGATATTTAGGTACCCACCTAGCCACATGGAATTGCGTTGACTTTCACATATGACACATCTACAAAAAGTAAGGGAAAAAATATGAGTTAAAGGATGCTTAAATCTTAAGTAAAGATATCTAACCTTTGGGTATTTTTCGAGGCTAACAAAGCTTCCGTCCATGCCCAATAGGATGACTGATTTTAATTTGAAAGTGGGTTGTAAAATATTACTATTTTTAAATTTTAAAAATGTTTTAAATTGGATCTTAAACCTTTTTATTTCAAATGATTTATGTAATTAATCCAATTGAAGTTAATTGCCCCACCAACACGTTTCCAATATTTATAATTCAAATGAATATTTTATGCAAATATGCTGAAAGGTTGTTGATTCTCTCATTAAAAATGCACGGCACGAGTGGAGTGTAACAAGAAATTTCAATTAAAAAAAGAGTATTTCCTGCAAAAATGAATATGTAATTGAAATGATAATTCTTTGGCAGGTATCATCGTCTATCCCAGCTCCAAGATCATATACCTTTTATCCATATTTTCTACGTTTTTACAGAAACGTTGTGATTTCTCGTTTTCGGTAACCAGTTTCTGATGGCGTCCTTAAAGTAATAAACAATTCCTGTAGGTACAAATATATCTGTGTAAGTTCCTAAACGGAAAATTATAATTCAGATATTTAAGTACCTACCTAACCATATGGAATTGCGTTGACTATCACAGTGCTCAAGCTCAGGAAGTATTTTGATATCATCAGTTGTAGATACTGTATCTTCTAGTGGAAATGTTTTGAGATAACGCCGCAGCGGATCAAAGTTTTCGTTAACCAGTTTCTGATGGCATTTCTCATCCTACTTTGGAATAATTCCCGTAAAGTCATAGACAATTCCTGTAGGTACAGAAATATCTGTGTAAGTTCCTAAACGGAAAATTATAATTAAGATAGATATTTGTTGACTATCACAGTGCTCAAGCTCTGGAAGTATCTTAATATCGTTAGCTGTAGATACTGGACCTTCGAGTTGGAATGTTTCGAGATAATGCCGCAGCGGATCAAAGTTTTCAGTAACCACTTTCTAATGGCGTTCTTCATCCTCCTTGGGAATAATTCCCTTAAAGCCAAAGACAATTTCTGTAGGTACAGAAATATCTGTGTAAGTTCCTAAACGGAAAATTATAATTAAGATATTTGGGTACCTACCTACCCACATGGAATTGCGTCTGCTTTCACAGTTGTAGATACTGGATCTTCGAGTGGGAATGTTTCAAGATAGCGCAGCAGCGGATCAAAGTTTTCATTAACCCGTTTCTGATATCGTTCTTCATCCTCCTTAGATATAAGGCCCTTAAAGCCAAAGACAATTCCTGTAGGTACAGAAATATCTGTGTAAGTTCCTAACGGAAAATTATAATCAAGATATTTGGGTACCTACCTAACCACATGGAATTGCGTTGACTTTCACAATGCTCAAGCTCTGGACGTATTTTAATATCATCAGTTGTAGATACTGGATCTTCGAGTGGGAATGTTTCGAGACAACGCTGCAGCGGATCGAAGATCTGCCATGAGAGTAATATCACTAAATCTATTGATAAGAGGCCCGAAACGATGGTCTATAGCTTCAAAGGTTCCAAGTTTTTTTTTAGTTTTTCTAGAAAATATAACGTTTTTTTTTTAATAGAGCTAAGTTACTATTTAATGATTTTTGCTCCTTCGGACCAGTTTTCGGTAATGTTCGACGCGTGGATAATAACCAAGTTCGAGGTTGACAAATCTACAAAATTAAAGGGAAAAATGTGAGTTACAAAATGGAAAAATTATCAGTAAAAATGTCTTACCTTTGGGTAAGAAAATAAGATCATAAACCTTATAACCATGCTCCACCGATTCGTTTATAGCTTTTATCCATCCTAAAATTAAAACCTTTTTAAATTAAAAAAGAAAATTATTTGAATATTTCTTAGATTCAGTTTTTGTGTGTTTTGCTTTTTATTCAGTAAAATTCTCATTTATTCCGTTTTATTAAACTTTAAATTAATTCGTTAATGTTACTTTCATAAGAACATACCGAGTTTTTCATTCTTTTACAGGTTTTTTTTTTTTTTTTTTTGCTTTTCTTTCCTTCATATTGCTACCATTTTTTTGTGGTTTTCGTGTTGGGGGTGTTTTTTTTTTTTGTCACTAACAGTAGGTTTTTCTTTGTTTTTATGGGGGTGTGTGTTTTTCATTGGAAATAAATCTGGATTTATTTTTGCATTTGGTTTATTCTATGTATTTACTCGTATTTATACAACAATTAGCTTGGCTAAAGTGTGTGTGTCTTATTTCACTAAAAGTTCTTCATTCGGTTGTGATCTGAGAATAATTATTTAAATCAATAAGTAATTAAAAATCATATGTTTATTTGGTTAAAAATTTGCGCTTTTTATTTTTGGGGCTTATGTGGATTTCTGTGTTGAGAGGAGCCGAAGCTAAATGTTCTATATACAATATACATACATGATCTACCCTAACAGCGTTCCCTAAATGTATACGAAATACAATCAATCCAATTAAACTACAAATTCCAACGATCCTTAACAAATATCAATGTACTAGAGATGATCTTTGCCATGTGTAAAATTCCATATACATATATATATATATATATCTTTATATATTTATCTCGTATATATATATATATATCATATAATCATCATTGATTTATCATGTGTATAGTTTTGTTTTTGTTTTTACTTGGTTTTCCATTTCATTTTAACGGCTTAGATTTTAAAGTCTTTCATTTCGTAGGAATTTGATGTTTTCTATGTGTGTTTTTCTGTAGCACTTTTCGTGATGGATTTTCTTCATATTTCATGTTCATTTTGTTTGTTTTCGAATGTTCAACTGTTTGAATGTTCGAATGTGAGTGTGTTGTGATTGATTGAATTATAAAAAGGTTCCAATTCGATCAGAGATAGTGAGAGTGAGAGTTAGAGAGAGTGTGTGAGAGTGAGTCATCTTTCTCAGTAGGTTTCAGTTGTTGTTTTTTTGTTTCAGTTTAAATAAAGTCAATTCCTATATAACGACACGCTCATTTATATCTGGTATTCCTTCATTTCCCGTGTATAATATATATATATATATATATATATATATATATATATATAATTTATAAATGCAATTTTAGAACTTACAGTATGTTCAAAAATTTCTCATTAATATTTTTAGCTTCTCATTAGCTTCCTTTCTTCTTTCTGTCTATGTATAACAGTACATAAAAATTAAAACGTTGCTTGAGCCTTGACCTTGACCCACCCATAATATAATATTAACTTTTGAGGCTACACTAGACTATGCTATACTGTATGTATATATATCCCTTCATTATCTAAGATTTGCTAGACTCTTCATTCGATTTGTGCTATTTACGATTCGCTGAAATTTAAACTATTAAAACTTGACCGAGTGCACTATACACGACACGACTTACTCACACACACATTTGGATCTATACAAAATCTCTAAAGCTAACTTATCTATAAGGAACCAAGCCCTATCATCGCCTGCTGAGAAAGACAGAGAGAGAGAGATAGTTCTGGGCTTGGCTCCTGGAGTCTAGGAGTTTGGTTTGTATTGCCGCGACCTGGTTCAGATAAAGACGTGTCTTGTAAGATATAACAAAAGTTCAGGAGAAGGCCGCCATGGGGGGGAATCTTTTGTGTGTGTGTGTGTTCTTGCAGGCTATGCATTAATAGAGCTCTAGGAGACAGCACTGAGCAAAATAGGTTCGAAACGAAAACAACAGCAATATGTACTAAAAAACACAACAATTTTTGTCTTTTCCCATTTTTCATTTAAAAATTACTAACTTTAACATGATTGGTTTTTGTTTTGCTTTCTTGACTTTTTTTTTTTTTTGTTTTGGTTTTTTTTTTTTCAACTTTAAAGCCTAACAATTTGCTTAGTTCAGATGCTAGTGTAGAGTTTTCTTTTCGTTTTGTCTTAGTTATTTGTAAGTTAAAAGTATTTCGTTTTCCATATTAATGCTAACACGTTTAAGGTACAATACATATTTCAGTTAATCTACAAAATTGCTGCTACCAATTCACTTATTTAGCTCAGCTTAAAGTTGATACAAAGTTTATTAAGTACATATTTTATATTAAATTTGTCCGTTTCTTCCTTCGTTTTTTCATCCTTCTTATATGCATTTCATATTTTCTCTTGTATAATTCACCTATCACGCAAAGGAAATTGACAAGTTTTTTCATGTACGATGCTCATGAGTATCTGCAAAAGGAAATCACAATGGAATTAGTTTCAATTCAAATTCAAAGTTCAAATTTAAATAAAGAAAAGATCGTAACATCGATAGAGAGATAGAATAGCTATATCGATACTTGCAAGTATCGGATGCACAACCATCGACACCACTTGTTGATCGAATTTACCGTATTATTGAGAGTTAAAATTGTGCGGAAAAAAGTGAATTTGTGTGTTTTTAGGTGTTTTACAGAAAAGATTTTAATGAAATTTAGTGCTTAATGTGCTGGCAGGTGAGTTTGCGTAGCATAGTAAGCCATATAACCTTTGAACTCCATTTCTACGCCGTTGCACCTAATCAATTGTGTCAATGCCCACGAAAATGGCCAAAATTTCTAATTGAGATTGAAAACATTACAATTATATCAAGCTAATACAACAATTAAGTTCCACATGCAAATGTCTATGAGGAGAGGGATCATCCATCATCATTATCAGTGTGGATCACTTACCTTGTGTGATTGCGAGTGTGGCTGCGGGCGTGGGATGTGCGGATGCGGATGCATTGATGAGAGAAGCGGGCTGTGACGTTGTGGCTGCTGCTGCAGAGGCGGCGCCCGTTGCTCCATTCAGTTCTGTGCCCTTGGCGTCGCCCCGCTCCACGAGCCGCTGTCGTAGGACCCGTATCTTTTCCTCCTTCTGCAAATGGCATCCATACAAGAATGTGAGACGAACATTTTTGATTTGTTGATTGATTTGTTTACCTGTGTTATTAATCGTTGTAATTCCTCGTTTTCGGTAACCAGTTTCTGATAGCGTTCTTCATCCTCCTTCGATATGGCTGAATCGGGATTGTATTTCGACTCGGCTTTATCTTTGGGATGTCGTATGACCTCAATGACCTGCGAAAGGCATTTGCATCACTCTTAATTGGTTATTACAAGATGGATGGGAGGACATACCTTTGGCACAAATATCAGCAGCATGCTTAGGAAACAACAGAATATCACAGCTAGAGCAACAAAGGCAAAGGATGCGTCCTGTTGCGATGCAATGACCATGCCCACCGGTGCTGTTATCAGGCATAGAACGACCACATTATAGATGCTCATGCCCACATAACGCGAATCGTTGATCTGTTTCACTTTAATGGAACGCGTCTCATAGGCCAAAAATAGGCCAAACACCAGAATAAGGCCCTTAAAGCCATAGACTAGGCCTGTAGGTACAGAAATATCTGTGTAAGTTCCTAAACGGAAAATTATAATCAAGATATTTGGGTACCTACCTAACCACATGGAATTGCGTTGACTTTCACAATGCTCAAGCTCTGGACGTATTTTAATATCATCAGTTGTAGATACTGGATCTTCGAGTGGGAATGTTTCGAGATAACGCTGCAGCGGATCAAAGATCTGCCATGAGAGTAATATCACTAAATCTATTGATAAGAGGCCCGAAACCATGGTGTATAGCTTCCAAGGTTCCACTTTTTTCTACAGAAAGAAAACGTTGTGTTTTAAATAGATTTAGGTTAAAATTTAATGATTTTTGTACCTTCGGGTCAGTTTTCGCTTTTGTTGTAAAACGATGCACACGCCAGACTTTGCTGAACATTGCACCATATGCTAATGTAAAACCGGTGGATAATAACCAAGCTCGAGCTTGGCAAACCTTCAAAAAGTGGTAGAAAAATGTACATTAAGGAGTGGAAAAATCTTCAGTAGAGATATCGTACCTTTGGGTATTCCTCGGGGCTAACAAAGCGTCCGTCCATGCCCAATAAAATGACTGATGTGAGACAGATGATGACACCAAATAACATGATCGTATTGCAAACAGGATGTGAGGATTGTATTACTCTGAAAAATTTGATAGAAATTAAACATGCGCCGAAGCAGAAACCTCTCATTTATAGTTACCTTCTATGCTTATTCCATATATTAAAGATGATCAAGGCGAATGCAACAAAGATGCCGCAACTGGAGATGGTGCACATACACACAAATAATGGCAAGGAAACTGTGCGCAGGACATGGGTAACAATTGTGCGATCTTGAGGAACCTAAATTTAGACATAAACCCATTCAAATGTATTACTTTATAAGAAATCCTATCTACAAGAAGTATTCATAAGAAATCACAATGAATCATGATAAATGAGGGCTTGCTGCACCCTCTGACGATTCTTCTCATGTCCCAGTATTACAAAAAATGAAACTTGACCAAAATCTTCTCCATTATGATAAATATTCTGTGCCCAGATCTTGCAATTGATGTCAATTCTTTCGTTTGCCCTTAGATTTCGTAGCTTGAGAGCCACAATACGATTAAAATCCCCCTGGTCAAATGTGTCTTTTACAAATTTCTCTTCAATATCCGTGTATTCCGTTCTTATAGCTGGCTCTGGATAGAACTCAATTTGAAGTTTATTCTTGGGTTTGGTGGTGCAAGTAAGCCAAATGCGATTCTGACGCTCCTCTTGGGATGTGATGTTCCTTAAAAGACTCTTTAATATCATTTCATCGTGTCTTTTGCAGTGTTCTCTATCCACCTGATCTGGATGTGTATAAGGAACAGTTTTGAATCCAATCAGACGATTAATTTTGAGGAAAACACATGGCGCCCTGCTCATATAGCCAAACTTTTGATCAGCCGTGCAGGGTCCGAAGCGTTCACTCTCCTCCAATTCGTCATATTTCTTGAAAAACTCCAAAATCCTGTTGTACATATCATTGACTTCGGTATCGTTTCGTGGATCAAATGTAAGCCCACGTGTTGCAGTCAGAGAAAGACTTAAATGCGGTTGCAACATTTTTGTAATTGGTTGATTGTTGGTCATTTCCTCGGTAATATGATCGAACCAGGCCATGCTAAAGAGAAACACAAATAATATATATCCCACAGCAGATAAAACCGTATAGACCCAGTGCATTGGAAGCCGTGATAGGTATGTCCCTTGAAAGCCATCACGAAAGAGTCTACTCCAATGGTTTCTACCCGGAAAGTGGTATTCGCATCCCTCATAGTAGGAACGACTGCCAGTTTCCATCTCGTATGTCCCATACTCCGAATGTGGCGCTGCAAACAGTTCGTTAATGCGATTCATATCTATTTTGAAGGGAGTTATGGGATCGATGGGTGTACCATCATCGATCGGATCGCAAGGATTTACAGTGTTAACCCCAATGTCTCGTAGGAGACCGTAATAGTGGTAGTGCATCTGAGATATAGATGGTTCACTTTTAATTTCCCCTGAAATTTCCTCTTCTTTTTCTTCTATTATTTCCGTAGTCTTCACCGTTTCTTCCTTTGCATTTTTTTCATATACGATAATTTCATCAAAATCCTCCTCCCATCTTTGAGACACTCGAGAGATTCTAGTATTACTGGCTTTATGTTTTACAAGAGGATCATTATTATCATCTAAAGATATTTCATTTTCTTCATCTTCTTCGGAGAACTGGTGTGTGCCTGTGGTCTTGGGACCCCGTATCTCATCTAAAGTTCTGAGTTTCCCGCGATTTCTCAACTCGGATTCCTCTTGGTCTCTCTGGGCATACAATTTTTGTATATATTCTGGGGTTAAGAACTGATTGCCTGCCGTAGTAGGTGTCGATTGTGCTTGGAATCGTCTGGACACACCACCAATAGATGGTTCATGTCTGACATTGTCGAACGAAGGTCTTTTAACACTTGGGATATCTTGAAGTCTATCATCCGCCACCGTTTCACCGCAGTAGGGTACGTAGGGTAGTTCACTTTCAGAATTTGGATAACTATCATCTGAATCTCTCTTTGGTTGAGAGGTCTGGACACTTGCGTGGGTCTGAGGACCAACCAGACTTACATTATCCTCCTTTTGTAGCTCTTTATCCGTCTCGATTGGCTCAAGATGTATTTTATTTTCCTTTGTAGATTCTAGAACTGTGGTACTGGGTGTAGTTATATCTTCTAAAAGTATTTGATCCACTGATTGTTGACCTTCTGCATTGTCTAATTCCGAAACAAAGCTTGTTTGAGTTTCAATATTCTCATTTTGTTGGCTTTCGACTTTACTTTCTTCAGGAACTTCACTTTGTGGTAGGGTTTCCTCGTTTTCTGGATCTGTTGCATGTTCAGTGTGGTTTGGCAATGCTTTGCCTTCAGCTGCTTCAGCCTCAGCTATTTTTGATTCCAACTTTTGATTATCTGCAGAGGTTTGTGGCGATTCTTTAGGTTTTTCTGTATCAGAACCTTTCTTAGGCTTAGATTTTGGTTTGGGACTAACTGGAGGAGCTGGCGGTTTGTTAGAGCTACCTCGTTTGGTATCCTTTGCTTTCTGCGGCTTCTTATCTTTATCAGACATTTTGCTTATTAAATTTCTGAATACTCTGAGTCTACAATTTTTGTTTTGAATGATATTTCAATGCTCACCTTGCCACCAATCCATTGCTCGGTATTCAACCAGGTTAGGTTATCCAGCTGGGTGTCGTAGTATCCCAATTTCTCGTACTTGCCCTTCACCATCTGTTCGATCTGTGTGAGGGCAATACGATCGCCCTGCGAGCTGAATGCCACAACGCCCTAAAAAAAAATTATAATCCTTTGTAGGACATTTCATAGAAATGTGGAACATTTATGAATATTTACCGATACACCCAGAAACTGTGTTGAGTTCATGGCCGCATAGATCTCATCGGCGATTTCCTTGTCCGTATAGGTGAAATCTTTCAGGGATTTCTGGCCCATCGTTAGACGTTCCATTGTTTTATTAAAAGCTAATGCCACACTCCAGACAGCATCATAGGCTAAGGGTGCCTCCTGATAGCCCTCCGGATAGCGCCCATGACTTATGTCGTATTTCTCCTCAATTAAAGCCTGATTCAGTCGATGTCTATAAAGGGAAACATATATTTTAGTTAAGGACATGATGTGTTTATATTCATTGAGGATATTCATTGATTCATTGATTCGCTTACCGAAATTCCTCTGCAGTCATACCGGATATTGTTGTCTGATTGTTCTGATTCCACATGAGAGCCTCTGTCGTTAGATGTCCTTCAGCAGCTATACGCATTTGCTCAACGGTACAGGTGATGCCCTCGGATACTAGATTCACCTCATACCAATTATCTTCATACCAGCCTGGAAAAAGGGGAACGGATATAGAAGGAATTCGAATAAATTTTGCATAAGTGAATGGACACATGTCATGAACAGAGACCATTCGCGCACGAGTGATTCGGGACTCATGTAACTGCCCTTAGTACTTACCTATGAAGAACCATACATGTGCCCGCCCATAGAGCTGCTGTTTGTACATTTCGCAGAGCACTCGACGTGCGGCCACCACATAGAAGAGTCCCACAATGATGCGTGCATCCTGGCGTCGTAAATTGCGTACGGCGTCTGTTGGATCGGATAGAAATGATTGTCTAGTTACGATTTCAACGCCAGCTTCCATGCATCGATTCTCGAGATCTTCTACGGTCTGAAATCATTTACAAAGATGTTTCTCTCATAAATATCATGATGTGTTTTGTTGTGACTGTACCACCACCATCGACTTACCGATATAAATACTTCTTCGGCCTGTTGTAGAATGGCCACGCGAGACCAACCAAATTTCTTCATCAGTTTAATGCGCGTTGGATTGTGCACCGTGGCCGATGGATGGGTACGGAAAAGCGTTGGGAAACGCTTTCGATCGGACAGGGCAGGACTCGAGGCTCCATAGCAAAGCTGTTTTGAAAAGAAGAGAGAGAGAACAGAGAGTGGGAATCGTTATGGAATTTCGCTATGGAATTGTACATATTTTGCATTATGCAATTTGGCAGGCAGCACACTCACCACAATGAGATTCCACATTTTGGCAGCCTCTGCCACAGTGGTGCACACAGTGCTGCATCCCGCCAGTAGCATGAGTTTTTGCGGTTTATTATACAGCAGATTGTACATCACACTGGCGCCCAGTCCCGGCTCGCACTGTCAGTGGCAATAGAATAGAACGAAAAGTGAATTAGCTTTCTAACCTCATTCGGTGGCTTGCCAACAGAACAAATATATGTATTTTCTGCGGCTAAATATTCTGTTGAAATATAAATAAATAAGTTCTCAATTGTTGGCTCGTATACATGTGTCTGGGATTATTGATTTTTTGGTGTAGTGGTTCTTAAGCAGTTGCAGAAATCCAAACCAAACGAATCTTATTTTGTGAAAATTCTGCTAATGTGTGATTTATTTGTTTCTGTCATAGCAGGGGAAATAATAATTAAAATGGTTTATTTCCTGTGAGATTTACGAGTAGTCGGATGATTGGATAAAACGGTAATTCGCGTCGATTAACATACGAGATTTATGACGGGAAATGGATTCATTTTTATTAAAATGAATTTCCATTAAAACTTAAACGAATGTTTAATTTAATGAACATTATTATAGGCAAACTGATGCTACAGTTGATGCTAATTAAAGATTCTTTTAGTTGTAGAATATTTCAATAGTTTCTTCGACTAACTTCACTGATTCTTTATTTTGTAAAGCATTATTTTTAATTATTTTTAAAGAGCTCAAACACAACATTGATTCGCAGATTTCCAACCCGCAATATCTGGTGGAAAAAGCACTTAAAAAATTGTCAATTTATGTTCACAAAGCTCATTCTATAAATATTTCATAGCTGAAATTTAATGGGCTTAATAAAACGTGTTTATTGAAATCTTTGATTTACTTTTTCACTCCACAAAATGAAAATGTAGAAATTTTAGCACCATTTTAAATACAAAAAGCCTGACTCCTGGCCATAAATCACTAAGCTTGCATTACTTCTGGGCTTCTAATTAATTATTCCAATAAATAATGCCATTTGGAATGTTAGATTTATTTTTGTTGGCCATTAAAATTTACACTGTAAATGGATATATTTTTTTTTAAATTTATGGAAGTTATGGGGCTAAAATTATTTATAAATAAACCACGCAACACCACCTATAATGATATAATTAGGACACTTTAACACCCTGTTATCAGTTTCAATATATCAATGGCTCTCCTCCGGCAGACGGCGCTAACATTGAACGACACGACAAAGAGTGCGTGCGAGAGAGACAGAAAATTGCAAATTGATTTGTTCCTTTTGGTTATAATAATGATCCGATCTGATCCAGATTCGGCAATCTGGTAGATATGGTCATTCTCTATGATAGTGCGTTTTTAATTTTCTCGTATTTTTAAAATTGTGGATGCCACTGATTTTCGTCCTTTGTGAGAGCGGAAGGAAGCGGGGCGGAGTTTCGAAATACACATTGTAACAGTGACATATCATAGAAGTCTGGGTACAAAATGTCGTTGCTCTAGCTGTTATAGTCTCTGAGCACTAGGCGCTCATAGGGCCGGACAGACGGACGGACAGACAGACATGGCTCAATCGACTCGGCTATTGATACTGATCAAGAATATATATACTTTATGGGGTCGGAAACGCTTCCTTCTGGGCGTTACAGACATTCACTTTCACCACAAATCTAATATACCCCTATACTCATTTTGAGTATCGGGTATTAAAATTATATGTTCCCCAAAAATGTTCTAAATGCGTTTCAGTGGTTTCAGTGAGCATATTCTTGATAAATTTTAATTTGATTCTGAAATCTTTTAAATTAGTCCTTAATCCTTCTAAACTCTTAAATTGTCATCTTTCTTTCCCTCTGAAAAGCACAATCTTTGGTCAAATCCTCTTGCATTTTGAGCATCAGGTATGTCCTCTGCGCATTAGGATCCCCTCCGAGCATTTTCTCCTTGTATTCGGGATCGTCGCATCTGTATTGGCTGGCAAATTTCTTGTAGCGCACTATTTCACCCTCCAGATAGTCGTTTGCTCCCTCGGATGTTTCACCGCGCAGCTCGCGACGAATGCACTCCATAAGTAAGGTCCTGTCGCAATGGCGGTTTGTCGTCACAGTTCGACCGGTTTTCTCTCTGTCATACTGCTCCTCGGAGGCCACTGGTTTCCACTTATTCGTCTGGGTGCCATGACTGTTTTGTTGCTTCTCTTTCGATCCCTTGAACCCGTACTCTTTATATCTGGATCCCTTGAATGCGTACTCTTGATGGCTTGGGAATTTCATTCTATAGCATTGTAATGGACTTTCAGACCAAATTTCTTCATCAAAGTATTTTCTGCTGTTGAAAGATAGTGGCGTCCTGAGATCTGATGGATACACATGAGGGGCCTGCCCGTTGATGCACCTCCGGAATAAAGCAGAATGAGAATCAGGAAGAGCCTCTACGATGGCAGTTCCCAAATCCTCAAGTGTCACACCTCCTCCTCTTGCACCTGATGGGGCGAACTCTTGTCCTTCTTTACTTGGCGCCTTGAGGCGAGGGGGCGCCCCGAAGGTGTCGAATTTCACGCTCGACGGTTTGAGGTAGGCGCCCGACTGTTGCCGTACATGGGACGGTGGTGGAAAGGTGGTTGGATCGTAGAAGGTTTCCCTCTGCGGCTGTTCCTGGTATCTCTGCGGTTCTTTTGCCTTGTATAGCTGAGGTTCTACCGTATATCCTTGCGGTTCTTCCATGAAACGCTGTTGTCGATCCACCGCTTTCCGTGGCTGTTGTCGATCCACCGCTTCCCGTGGCTGTTGTCGATCCACCGCTTCCCGTGGCTGTTGTCGATCCACCGCTTCCCGTGGCTGTTGGCTTGAAGGACTTCCCCTATGCGGATCAAAGGTTCGCTGTGGTCCCCGCGTCGATTCAAACTGCTGATTCAGCGATGCATGATACGACGACGCATGACTCGTGGTGTCCGCAAAGTCCGTCCAATTTTCCGGGGGCATCTGATCAAAGATCCCGTAGAGGCTGTTCTGGTTCAGGCATACACTCAATGCGCTTATGTATACATTGCGTACGCACACCTCGAGCACCGTGTCGCATTTCATAGCTGTCAGTGTATTGATCCACTCCTTTGCGCATTGGCACTCCCGCGACTTGGGGTGGAATGCCTCTTCCGGTTGGGGGCTGTAGTCCAGCATCACAAGGCAATCACTGATGAGGCGATTTACCTTGGCATCGTAGACCGTCCCTGGATACTTCTCATCAGCTCTTTCTGTCATCGTATTGCGGATGCCTTTTGAAGTCCCTGGTTTCTCCTCTGGTTTATCCCTCTTCTTGGAGTCCCTCGCCTGCGAATGTCGTTGCATGCTCGCGTCGTCGTTTTCCTTGGGGGAGGATGCCCAACGGCCATCAACTTTCTCTGGAGCCCACATAATTTAAGGATTTAGGGATCAGAACTATTTCAGATTATTTAGGTGTTGCTTTACTGAAATTTGGAATACGACTAAATTTTCGAACGAACAAGAACTAATGTTGAAACTGAAGGAAAGTTCCAGGGGTAGTTCTCTTGGGAGACTTCAGGGATATTTCTAGAGATTTTTCGAAGAGTTGGAGGGGAAAGTTCTGTCCGGAGAGTTCTATGGATAGTCCTGGGGATATTTCTGGCGATATATTTTGGGGTATTTGCGGAGAGCTATCTAGATAGATCAAAATGTAGGATGGGCTTTTGGAGGGATGTTTCTGCGGAGTTCTGGTTTCAAATATATATTTTTTTGTTCTTAGTTGTGTGATACGAAAAGGTCTTACAAAATATTGGAAACATTCCCTACAATTCTTTAAAAAAATCTTCTAATTCTGGCTGAGCTTTTGAGCTTTTAAGCCACAAATAATGTAAAATTTCTAAGGGATAATATCCCCCATTCGATAAACATTTGAAAGCTTTCTCTAATTGAGTTATATGTGACATATTTAGCCCTTTACTATAGCCTCGTGCACCACTGTGCCGCGCATCACAGTAAACTCCGTGGCAAGGATTTTGAGTGTCTCGTCAGCAGCAGCCCCTTGCCAGAGAGAAGTGCGTGGCTGTGTGTGTGTGTGTGTGTGTGTGTGTGTGTGGATGCCCGTCCCAGAGGTTGCCAGGAGAATAAGTAAATCTTCGTCTCCCGAGAGCCAGAGCCAGAGCCCGTCCCATCCCCCTTGCCGCGACTCGCATGTGGGTGCCACATTGGCCACACGACTAACACTCCGTCAGGGTCTCCGTCTGCATATATTGTGTGTTTTTGCACAACTCACGCATTTTTCAAGGGAATCATTTACATTTTCTAATTTTGTATTTTTTTATTAGTCTAAAAAATAAATAAATAATAAATTTACTTTTCTATTACAATAGCTGCCTATTGCTTAAATATGGAAGCATAAATAAGATTAAGTATAGTTTAGATATCTAAAAATATTGAGTCTAGGGAACTCTCACCAAATATATATGACATTTTTGTGTACCTTCATATATACATACCTATTATCCAAAAGTCAAAGAGAAAGAAGCCGAGTCAACATTAGTTTCATTTCTGATCCCGAAACAATAGAATGTGTTTTTGAATCAAATTCAGTTTTAAATTATACAGTACAAAATTTTAAATATCGGTTAAACCACCAAAACCTGCAGCAACATGAACACACGAGGTATCGGCATGCTGAAAACGCTCAAGAGCACCTGTCGCACATTTCCTTGTCGTTTCGCTGCCAAAGTTTCGAAAATTGGCAGTGGGACTGGCATCGGGAGAATCCCCAGCGGAGTGCGAGGGAAAGATGGCCACAACAGGGTTAATATGCCGTCGATCGCTACGCACCTTCCTCGACTAAAAGAACCACTGCCAAACGTGCCGGAGGGGGCATACGCAGCCCCAATGGCTGAGAGTGCCACCACAAAGGTAACGACCCTTGAGAATGGACTGCGCATTGCCTCGGAGCCGCGCTGCGGACAATTCTGTACTGTCGGCCTGGTTATAAGCTCGGGCCCACGCTATGAGGCGGCCTACCCCGGCGGTGTATCGCATTTTCTCGAGAAGCTAGCCTTCAATTCCACAGTTAACTTTCCCAACAGAGATGCCATACGGAAAGAGCTGGAGGAGAACGGGGGCATCTGCGACTGTCAGACCTCGCGCGACACTCTCATCTATGCCGCCAGCATCGACAGCAGGGCCATTGACTCGGCTACGCGTCTCTTGGCGGATGTCACTCTGCGACCCACGATAAGCGAGCAGGAGGTGAATCTAGCAGCGCGTGCCGTCAACTTCGACCTGGAGACGCTGCGCATGCGCCCCGAGCAGGAACCGATACTGATGGACATGATACACGCGGCTGCCTACAGGGACAATACGCTAGGCCTGCCGAAGCTCTGCCCTCCAGAGACTCTGGAAAGCATAGATAGGGCTGTGCTAATGAACTACCTGAAGCATCATCACTCTCCCAGCCGCATGGTTTTCGCAGGCGTTGGTGTGGATCACGACGAACTGGTGGAGCACGTGAGGAAGTACTTTGTAGAAGAGGAACCCATCTGGGAGAGCGAGCCAGAAAGCAACGTAGGACCTAAGCAGGTGGACACTTCTATCGCCCACTACACTGGCGGTATTGTGAAGGAGCAATGCGCAATTCCCATTTATGCGGCCGCTGCTCTGCCAGAGCTGGCTCATGTCGTCCTTGGCTTTGAGGGATGCGCCCACCAGGACCCAGACTTTGTGCCCCTATGCGTGCTCAACATAATGATGGGCGGCGGGGGCTCCTTCTCCAGGGGCTCCGGCGGTCACTGCAAGGGCATGAACTCGCGGCTCTACACAAATGTCCTAGATCGCTACCACTGGGTGCACAGTGCCACGGCACACAATCATGCCTATACCGACAGCGGCTTGTTCTGCATACACGGCAGTGCGCCGCCGCAACACTTGAACGACATGGTCGAGGTCATAGTTCGCGAGCTGTTGAGCATGGCAGCCGAACAGGGACGCGGGGACTTAATGCGCTCGAAAATACAGCTGCAGTCGATGCTACTGATGAGCCTGGAATCGCGACCAGTGGTGTTCGAGGATGTCGGGCGCCAGGTGCTCGCGTCGGGGCATCGCAAGCGGCCAGAGCATTTCATTAAGGAGATAGAGAAAGTGTCCGCCGCAGATATACAACGCGTGGCCACACGACTGCTCAGCTCCCCACCATCACTGGCAGCACGCGGAGACATTACCGGCCTGCCCGAAATGAGCGATGTAACCTCCGCCCTTGCTGGTGCTGGGCGCACCGGTCTCGGGCGACGATTGCCCCCCTTCAGTTCAGACCAGCATTTCTTCAAATCTACCCAATCGAACGCATCGAAAGACGGATTGTGCCTCACAGACAAGAATGTTGTTTTCGTGGCCGGTCTGGGTGGAATTGGCATGGACACCAGCCGGGAGTTGGTGAAGCGTGATCTGAAGAACCTGGTCATCCTGGATCGCATTGACAATCCGGAGGCCATTTGCGAACTGAAGGCACTCAATCCCAAGGTGAAGGTCACCTTCTATCCCTACGATGTGACTGTGCCCCTCAAGGAGACCACCAAGCTCCTGAAGACCGTCTTTGGCAAGATAAAGACTGTCGATGTCCTGATCAACGGTGCTGGCATCCTGGACGATCATCAGATCGAGCGTACCATTGCCGTTAACTATACGGGCCTGGTCAACACCACCACAGCCATTATGGAGTTCTGGGACAAGCGCGAGTGCGGCCCTGGCGGCATCATTTGCAACATTGGCTCCGTCACCGGTTTCAATGCCATCTACCAGGTGCCCGTTTACTCCGGCACCAAGGCGGGGGTGGTTAACTTTACCTCCTCCCTGGCAGTAAGAAATCCATCCAATCTATCCTACTCCCTAAACTAAATATTTCCTTCAAATCTCATAGAAATTGGCCCCCATTACTGGTGTCACTGCTTACACCGTCAATCCTGGCATCACTAAGACCACTCTTGTCCAAAAATTCAACTCGTGGCTGGATGTGGGCCCGAGGTGGCGCAGAAGCTGCTGGGGCCTCCCAACCAGACCTCTAAGCAGTGTGCCGCGAACTTTGTGAAGGCCATTGAGCTGAACCAGAATGGTGCCATCTGGAAGTTGGATTTGGGCACTTTGGAGCCCATCAAATGGACCAAGCACTGGGATTCGGGCATCTAAACCACCCACACTCTATGGGCCCTGTATATGCGTATACGTATATACACATATGGCTATAAGGCTGCTTTGATTCTCTTTTCTGCAACCCCGTTTGGAATATTATAATATTACAAAATTATATTTGATAAAAAATTCTTGATAAATTTTAATTTTATTTTGAAATCTTTTTAAATTAGTCAGTAATCATTTTAGACTTTTAAATTGTCCTCTTTCTTTCCCTCTCAAAAGGTCAAAAATTTGGTCAAATCTTCTTGCATATTGAGCAACAGGTATGTCCTCTGCGCATTAGGATCCCCTCCGAGCATTTTCGCCTTGTATTCGGGATCGTCGCATCTGTATTGGCTGGCAAATTTCTTGCAGCGCACTATTTCACCCTCCAGATAGTCGTTTGCTCCCTCGGATGTTTCACCGCGCAGCTCGCGACGAATGCACTCCATAAGTAAGGTCCTGTCGCAATGGCGGCTTGTTATCACAGTTTGATCGGTTTTCTCTCTGTCATACTGCTCCTCGGAGGCCTCTGGTTTCCACTGATTGGGTGTCTGGGTGCCATTAGTGTTTTGTTGCTTGATCTGCAGCTCCTTTTGATTCGATCCCTTGAACCCGCACTCTTTCTGGCTTGGCAATTGATTTCTATAGGATTGTAATGAACTTCTATCCCTTATTTCATCATTAAAGCATGGTTTGTCGTTGAATGATACTGGCGACCTGCGATTGTTGCTGCTGCTCTGCTTAAGAATCGAACGTGGGGGCATAGTAGAATGAGAATCAGGAGGAGCCTCTATGATGGCAGCTCCCAAATCCTCAACTGTCACACCTCCTCCCTCTGAACCTGATGGGGAGAATTCTTTTCCGTCCTTACTTTCCGCAATGAAGCGAGGAGGCGCCCCGAAGGTGTCGAATTTTACGTTCGAGGGTTTGTAGTGGGGGCCCGACTGTTGCCCCACATGGGGCGGTGGTGGAAAGGTGGTTGGATCGTAGAAGGTTTCCGTATGTCGCTGTTCCTGGTATCTCTGAGGTTCTTCTGTCCTGAATACCTGAGCTTCTATCATAAATTCTTGTGATTCTTCCATGAAACGCTGTTGTCCATCCACCGCTTCCCGTGGCTGTGCAAACTGCTGCCTCGACGCATGATTCGACGACCCATGATCCGTGGTGTCCGGAAAGTCCATCCAATTGAGTTCTTCCGGGGGCATCTGCTCCAAGATCCCGTAGAGGCGCTTCTGATTGAAGCACTCAAGCAATGCACTCATGTACGCCTTGCGTATGCGTGCCTTGAACACCGTGTCGCACTTCATAGCTCGCAGTTTTCTGAGCCACGCCCTCGCGTATTGATATTCCTGCGAGTTGGGGTGGAATGCCTCCTCCGGTTGGGGGCTGCATTCCAGCATCACAAAGAAATCAGCGATTAGGAGATTTACCCTGGAATCGTAGACCGTCTCATTGCGCGTTGTCCCTGGATCCTTCTCCGTCTTTTTCTCGTCAGCTTTGGGAAAATCCTTCGTTGGTTTCTCTTTTGAACTCCCCGGTTTCTCCTCTGGTTTCTCCTCCGGTTTCTCCTCCGGTTTATCCCCCTTCTTGGGGTCCCTCGCCATCCATTGTCCAAGTTGCATGTTGCAGGATCAGGGGATCTGAATTATTTGAGATTTGGAATTTGGAATTTGGAATTTGTCTACTTTTTCGAAAGAACCAGAACTAATATGTTGAAACTGAAGGAAAGTTCTAGGGGTAGTTCTCTCGGGAGATTTCAGGGATATTCCTAGAGATTTTTCGAAGAGTTGGAGGGGAAAGTTCTGTCCGGAGAGTTCTATGAATATTTCAGTTCTGAGGATACTTCTGGGCGATATATTTTGGGGTATTTGCGGAGAGCTATCTAGATAGATCAAAATGTAGGAGGGGCTTTTGGAGGGATGTTTCTGCGGAGTTCTGGTTTCAAATATATATTTCGTCTTATTAGTTGTGTGATATGAAATGGTCTTACCAAATATTGGAAACATTCCTTAAAATTCTTTTAAAAAATCGTCTAATTCTGGCTGAGCTTTTAAGCAACAAATAATGTACAATTTCTAAGGGATAATATTCCCCATTCTATAAACATTTAAAAGCTTTCTCTAATTGAGTTATATGTGACATATTTAGCCCTTTATTATAGCCTCGTGCACCACTGTGCCGTGCATCACAGAAAGTTCCGTAGCAAGGATTGTAATTGTGTAATTTTTTCGGGGAATAATATATACATCTATTTAAAAGAAATGGCCCACCTTGCGGGCATTTGGAATGCAAAAGTATGCATTTCATTAATAGTGCTCGAAAGCCAGGTGTTCAAAGAGCCATCAAAAGGGTGGCTTTCAATTATTTTGTTTAATTCTGGTTATAATAATATACTATGCTATAGTATACGAAATATCTTTCAACATGTTTCTAAAACATTTAATCATATCTGGAAATATAATTTCAAGAATCTAGATTCTGCTTTTTAATTTGCTTTTTCAATGCTAATTTATACCTTCATTTGGAATCACTTTTTTTACGCTTTTTTTTAATACATTTTTTATTTATTCCCCAGACATGAACATTATCAATTAAACAAGATTCATTCAAGGCTAATGATTAATTCATTATGGTGTCTCTCTGTCTCCCCTTCCTCTTCTCTCTCTTTCGTTTTTGTTTTGTTCCTCCCCCCCTTATATGAAGGCGAAGCCAGGCAGGAAATGTGATATATCCACGTTGACCATATGAATGATTCATTCATTCAGTTATTCATTCTCTCCACTCATTCATTTACATGGCAAACTCGTTTTTTCTCAGTTGGTTGTTTCCTCTTCAAGTCCCGGTACCGCCCACTGTTGCCACCCACTCCTCCTACTACTCTGACGACAATTTTCATATTTCTTACGGGCTTTGCGTGTAAACAACCTCTATAATTGTTTTTTTCTTCTTTGCTCCTTTGGCTCCGTTTTCGTGTCCAGTCCCTGTTTATGCATAAGTATTATCCCGTACATACTGGTACTGCTACTCCCCCACCATCGTCTTTGTAGATCCCTGGGTATATTTATGTATGTGTGCCAGGTCCCGAGGCATGCCGCATTATGACCCAGCCATAGCTATAGCCAGTGCCAGTGCCAGGGCGAGGGCGAGCTCTCTTGTTTAATAGTTTCTCTCCTGCGGGTAATACTCTTACCCTAACAGAGGGTATTATAATTTTTTTGTACAGAAGTTTGAAAGGCAAAGAAGGAATCATATTTGGGTCATATTTAAATAGACAAAGACACTATAGTTTCAAAAGGCATTCTAAGACTTAGATATAGTGGGAACACTTTTTCACACACCCATAAATATGCTGCCTTTTGGACCGCTGGGATCTATTAGCTGTAGCATAAAGCTATCCTAGGAATTGTTCATTACTCCAATTCTGAAATCTCCAGCAAACCAATCGGCGCTATTTAATATAGATCTGTGTGTATATTTGATCAGTATTAGAAGGAAAGGAGTCCATATATGAAAGACCTTGCCTTGGAAAATACTCTAGTTATATGAGCATAATAAATCCATCAAAATCTCACAATAATACAAAATATTCTTCACATAATTTCTGCTAATTTATGAAAAAACATATTCAACTTATTCTTTAAGATTATTCCAGAGGAAAACGTAATCTTAAATTGAATTTTCGTTTAAAAAAAAACACTTATATATTTAAAATAAAGACCACTACTGATAGTGATAGATAGACCTGCACTATATATAGGATTTGATGGCCTTAAGTAATTTTTACAATGATAATACAGATCAAAATTATTCTAACGTATAGCTTTCAAAAAATTACCATCTTTCAGACAATGCTTGGTGTGAAAAATTCATTTAAAATTTAAGAAATTTAATATAAATAATTCATTCATTAATGCTGCCAAAAATCGTAGGTGTTTTAACCTCTAAAATGGGTTTATCTTTGAACCTACGAGTATAAGGGTATTCCAAAGCTTCGTTGCTTCCTTTTAATCTGCTATTTTATCCCTCCCTGCCCCTGTGGAGGCTTCTTTGGGACATTTCACACGTCAAAGTAGGTCAAGCAAAAGGCACAGGCAAAAGCTGAAGCTGAAGCTCAGGCTGAAGCAGCCTCTGAGGATGGCTGAGAGGCTGACAGAGAGACGACTGGCAGGAGAAGGCAGCAAAGGCAAAGGCAAACATTGCGTGCGACCTTTGCCGCTTGTCGCCGTGCCATGTGATGTGGCAGGGAGATGGCAACTAATTATGCAGCATTTAACGGAAGCTGTTTGCCAAAGCCACAAACATAACGCAACGCAACGGAACGCCAAAGGAGGAGGCTCAAATCCACCGAACCGAGAACTGACTGAACAGAATTCAGTACTCCTACTCCCCCGTTTCCATCTGCTGCTATCTGTCCGAACTGGTACTGGCCACGAGTGTGCGGCGGGTATTATATGGCCTAGGATAGTGACTGTCCGTCTGTCCGTCTGTCTGTCTGTCTGTACTATATGTGTGGCTGTCCCTCCTGTCAGCCTTGAATAAAAATAACTCAAATGATGAGCTGAAAGCTAAGAGCGAGAGCGAGAGCTCGCGAGCGCGGCAAAGTGACCTCATTCAAAACTCAAAACAAGTAGTTAAGCTTTTCGCTCACTTAAAACTAATGAGGTTCGCGCTTATAAATAGACAGCACCCATGCCTCATGCCCCCTCCCCCCCGTGCAACATACACCATGCCACAGGACCAGACCAGGGCCAAAACTAAAGTAGTAGTCAAAACCGCAACAACTGTACCGCAAGCAGACCCTTAAAATGGCGAAAAACAAAAGCAAAAATATTAAAATATATAAAAATAGTTGTGTGAATGGGTGGAATGGGGGTGATGGGGTTTGGGGGGGTGTACATTGATAGGGGTACTCTATTCAGGGACCAAAGTTACTTTCGACTGAGGGTCCTGGGACTCTCTCCTGCCGGCCATTAATTATGATATACGACATCTTGTATGGCGGATGGGGCTGGGGGAGCGTCAGCATTTGTCTGATAGTAAACGCTGCTGGCCTTTTTGTTTCTTTGTGTGCCCGAAAGTGTTCTTTGTTCAAATTTCGCTTTGAATTTCAATGGAAAATTGAAACTTTAGTTACAGTTTTACGTTTTACGTTTTGTGCCATTGGAAACTTTTACGAGGGGGCTTTGTAAGAGGTTTATTTAACATTTAAAATGAATATTGGCTGATAGTCAATTCATTTAATTGGATGTACTCTCGTTACCTACTTCAGAGAAATCAGGTTTTATTGAATTTATAAGAGAAGAGTTTGATATCACCGAGATGTCCCTTAAATCTTCGGAAATGTGTACAAAATTGTTTAAAAATTGTTACTCAATAATTATGCGATTTATTTCTACTTCTGCGTAAAAAAAGAAAAGTTAAGGAACGCGGGAACATTAACTAATTTATATTAAACTAGGGGACAGCCCCCGACTCACTCGCTTTGCTCGATATCGAGTAAGATATCGACCGTTGGGAAACTATATTTTTTAATTTGTTTATATTATCTCCAAAAGAATAAGCTGCATTCCTAAGAACCTGGATCTAATCCTATTTTTATTCCCATTTTCATACATAGGAATATTCCTTTCTTTGCAGAAATATTTAAACCCAAATTAAAGATGATAAAAAACTCCAAAATAGTGTAGATAAGGGCACCGTTAATATATCATCCTGCTATCTATTGAAGGTATAAAAGTAAGTACAAAAATTTGTAGAAAGAGGCACAACTCTTTAGGAAATTATGTCTAATCCACAGAATCCTCAACATAGGCTCTAAGACAAACCCAAAATTCTCTTAGAGATGCTAAGAGAACAGCCGTACTTTCTTTTCTTTAGTTCCAATTGTCCAATATAATCAATAATTGAACATAGTAGTCATAGCTATAATCACGATAATGCCACCATCTGCTCGCCTAAATACCTTTTCTTCGAGTACAAATGACACACATAAAACAACGATTTATCCTAACTCTACTGTGATGAATGTAATTGCCTGCGAAATGGTCAACGCTCAGCTCCAAGTCCTGCCCGGTCCGGTCATGCCGTCCACGCCGTTCACCCAAAACTCAATTACAATTTATGTACGGTCGTTAATCCTCGAAAAGAGCAGGGAGTTGTTGCAAAAAGATTTCTGCTGCTGCCGGACGGCAGGATGGCATTGCGGAGAAATTGCGGAGAATTCAATTTGTGGAACACTGTGGCGTATAAATACCCTTTAAATGGGTGGGAACTATGACAGAAATCATAATAAAACTAGAAGGCAGGACAACCCGGATCAAAGTCTCTAGAGAAATATGCTAATGAATGCCAGTCCCCCCCTTCCAGCCATGCTCCAGTCATCAGTGGAATAGTGAAACAGAAACAGAAAAAAAAAAAACAAAATAAGTGGCACCCAAGGGGTCTGAGAACCATACCCATGCATACACATATCATATGCCAAAGAGAATATAAACACAGTGGGTATATACATACAGAGCTAGACAGCTTATCCTATATTTTGAGTACTCACCTCACTGTCATTGCTGTGGAGGATGAGCTTGAAGCCTGGTAGAAGATTTGGCTGCTTGTTGACATCATCCAATGCCAGTTTTGCGGCCGGCATGCATGCCTGCCCGCCCTGCCATCCTCCTTTGCCTTCTATGGGGAAGATGCCACCTATATGCAGCTCATCGGGCCTACCCGCCTCGCCTCCCTTCAGGTGCGGCGAGGTGGCTATCAAACAAAGCAAAAATATCCAAAACGTAACAGCACCATCACTTGTCATATCCTGTAATGGAAACAGAGAAACAGTGAAAACCGGAATGAGACAAAACAAATAAAACACTTGAAATGTGATTACCGAATTTGCCATAGCGAGAACACAGCAAAATACAAATAGACAAAATAGGAAATATAAGAAGGACAACACCCCACAGCCCAGGGCCCACGGCCCAGGGCTAGGACCAAGCCCAAAAAGCGATGAAAACCAAAACGAGGGGCAAAATAAAACCAGAAACAGACAACCAGAACCCAAGACAAAACCAAAGCGAGCGTCAAGCTTCGTTTTATGTGCCAAAGCAATTTTTACGACTACATGGGCAAACGTAAGCAATTTATACACTTTGCTGAGCGGTGTCCTTCAGATATTGGGGCATACCGGGATACCGGGCCGGGTATGGGATGGCATACGATTTACTGCCAGATGTGGGCTCAAGATAATATGTTAATTTGTGTAAAGATTGGACTGGACTTGCGGGTCTCCAAGATATGACACACATATTTATGGAAAACTGTTTAATTTTAGAAATTGATTTAGACTAGAGTGGATTTCGGGAGTTTATATTTTGCTTTAGTTTGCAGAAATCCGTGAATAAGTTATGTCTAAAAACCTAAACATTGGGTCTTTAATCGTAGCCGTATCTAAAGAATTTAAGTGAAACTTTTGAGTCCCCTAATAAAGTTAAAGATACTCTTTGAGCGATATGATACCCTTTCAATCTATTCTTTGAGCAATCAAAGTCTTTACATTGATTTAGATGATTCATTGCGATTGATTGTTAGAGCTTTAGTACTCATAAATCTGTTAGGAACATACATTATACATATGCAGTACATATATCCTTAGTAATAGCTATACAAATCGCTTACGAAAAAGTGCTTGTAAAAACCGCAAACATTAATAGATTTCAATGTGTCTTGAGAACCATATGTTTTTCCAAAAATAATCTATGAAAAGAATCCATTTAGGTTCTGCAGATCTGTGGATTTATTTTTAGACTACTTTGATGCATAATTTAAAGGAATATTTGTTTCAAAGATTCCACAAAGAGAAAGAGAGAACATCTCCATATCTTAATTCCTTTCAGCAGCTTTATTTCTTAGCAGCTTTTATAATAACATACAATAATATTTTGCATAATCTAATTCACTTCTAAATGAATTGTTTTTTCTTCATCAGAAAGTTTTACTTTTTGTTTTATTTTAGTTTTAATACGATTCATTTAAACATACTTTTTGGGACACACTTTTGGTTGTTATTCTTTAAGCTGGATTACGCCAAGGATTTTCATTTGTGCATTGCCTGCTCATTCATTTGAGATGGAGGGAAACCCAACCCCATTTTCTATTCCCCATGTTTTTCTTTCCCCATGGAGTTTCTAAGAAATAACAAACAAGAAAAATGGCTTTCGAATTCTTTTGAAAGGATTGAATCTTGTATTTCTTTTGATAAAGGTTTTGTTTTCTACCTTTTTGTTCGAAAGCAAAATATGACAACTTCTTGGAACTGGGGTTGAGAGATTTTATTTCATGAAAATTCTTTATATTTCTTTGGGCAAGGTGGAAAAACATTTGGAGCATTTCTTTTCTGGCATATTTCTTTGAAAAAGGGTACTGTACTGCACCCTTTACTTTGATGGAATACATATGTTATATGGAAATTTTCTGGAACTTGGTATTGGATTTATTTTTAGATGTATTTTAGGGCTATTTTCTGGGGAAAAGGTGTATTAATTTCTGGAAATTCTTGCCCAAAGATTTCTTTTGAAATTTGAATAGAACTTTTAGTGGAATATTTCCTTATTGATTCGGCATTAGTTCGGTTTTCTCAGGTCAGGGTTTTTTGCTCCACCACATTTTGCACGTAATCCAATAATCCAATCCAATACACCGACTTAATTCAATTTCCATCAATACCACTACCGAAATTGGACATCCTCTCGCGTTTAAATTCATTTTAGTTTTAATTAGCAAAATCTCATTAGGCACTAAAGTGGCTGCTGCTAAAGCGGGTCGGATCAGAGTCCAAACCGAAAATCCCCGCAGGCTAATCATCGAACTTATGCACATACATACATACTATACGGAATAGTTTTATCCGTGGAATCAGCAATGGAAGCCAAATCAAATCTGTAAAATTCAATTGTGTGCTGACCAAATTGAACTTGGATTTAATAGTAATTGTCTCGTTTTCTTTTTGTTGTATCATTCTCTTTTCTGTGGTTTTTATTTGTCTCTCTTTCTGTCCTTCTGCCTCTGTATGTATCTGTGTGTCCATTTTGGTGTGGTGTGTGTGGTGTGGTTTCTATTTGAGTTTTGATTTGAAAGCTTTTAAGCTTTGTTTCAATTGAGATTTGTCGAAGCAAATAAATAAATAAGCAGTTTCTATTTATTTTTGGCTGTTCTTTTCTGGGCAAAGGGCATTTTGCGCTTCGGCGCCTGAGTTTTATGTGTTTTGCTTTGGTTTTTTTTATAGGACTCTCCCCGCCTCCCCCACTACTCATCTTCTCCTTCTCGCCCTTCAATATCTCCTCTTCTTCCCTTTGGCTGATAGCTTTTTTTCTCTGTCCTAAACTCCAGCAAAAAGCATACTTGTTGTTGTTGGAAACACGCATACTTTCATGCACGCACTCATTCACACAGATACTAAACCAGGCTACGTTTGCATATGATTGTCGGCGGTTATTGAATGAATGCCCTCGAAAGTAGGCAACATAATTTCGCGCACGGCACACACAAGCACGACACACACACCTGCACACACAGAGAGGCGCAGACAGGAACAGACACGTTTAAGCATCAGCATCCCCTCCATCCCCTGCCAACACTCGAAAATTGTTTGCCAGTTAATCGCACTGAACCGTTAATCATGCCGCGTGGTGGGGGGGGTGGGGAGGTTGTGCTGCTGGTTGGGTTTTGGGGTGTGGTTGGAGATTTTGCGAGTTGACACCTTTTGAAGGTGAGTTAAAAGGAGGGATGGAGTGGCTGATGGGGGGTCTAACAGGGGACTAACTTCCTAGTGACCTAGTTTACCCACACAAACACACACACACTGAAAAGCACGCGTGTCACAAACACACACAGATATGTACGTATTAATTACACCGAGACTTTTGCAAAAAATTGCGACGACAAATGCCTTCCACTTCACTTCAGTGGCTCTTCACCTGCTCTCTCTCCTTCAATTCCACTCGCATGAGAAGGAACTTCCCCTCCTCTCCCACTCCCTCTCCCTCTCCTTCTCCCTGCATTGACTGCTGCTGTCCTGTAATCCCCATCTTCCTGCATTCGCATTCACACCTGTACTCAAACTCTCTTCTGCATTCAACCTGTTTTCTCTCTCTGTCTCCGTCTCTCTCTCCTCTTCTCGAACTTACTCCTGTACTCTTACGCTGAGAGAAAATGGGAATGCTTTGCGAATTTCGATGATTATGTGGTACAAATATTTCCAAGATTATTGTTTTAAATACTAGGATTTTTAAAGTATGACAAATGTGTAGATATGATGTAGAATCTCAAGGGCACATGTCACTGGTGGTTAAGGAGACCTATGCCGAGTGTTCCTGTAGTTTCCAGCCATAATGAATATAAGAATATATGTTTTTAAGAACAAAACGTGGACCATGTGCTAGCGAAAAAGCAGCAGAATCCCATGTATAAGTAGTCCAATCAAATCTATAAAATTCCGTTGATATGGAAAGAGAAATCTAAAGGTAGATGTATACCTACTTACTGATTTTTCAATAAATCTTTTGCCTAGCATTCTTTTGAGTGTGTGAAAGAACCTTCAAAAGATTATACGATATTTTATATATGAATTC
Organism: Drosophila lowei; assembly: GCA_008121275.1. Taxonomy (NCBI): domain Eukaryota; kingdom Metazoa; phylum Arthropoda; class Insecta; order Diptera; family Drosophilidae; genus Drosophila; species Drosophila lowei. The sequence continues at coordinate 12,229,651 of CM017779.1, read as the reverse complement.
ATTTAAAAACCGTAGATTTCTGGATAACTTAGAGTTTTTTTTGCGGTGTACTTCTGCCTCTACGGCTAACTTTGTCTCCGTTTTACACAATCCCGATCCCCTGCCCATTCCCATTCCCGTTTTTTCCCCGGTTTTCTCCTTCTCCTTCTCCCCTTTCATTTACACTTCACTTACTTTGCGTATTGCCGTTTAAAAATTTGATGCGATTTTGGGTTGCTGCTGTTGTTGCTTGCTATTGTTGCTGTTGCTCCTTTTGTTGCTGCTGCTGTTGCTTCTTCTTCTTCGTCTTTCTCTTCGTTTTTGTCCTTGTCTTTGTCTGCTGCTTTGGCTGCCTGGGCCGGTGCCTCAATTGTTTCATAAGACGCAATCTCTCTTTCTCTCTGATTGGAGGCGCAATGGGGATATTCAATGGTGATAAAGCTATTGTTGTTGTAGTTGTTGTGGCACGTAGCTGTTGTTGTTGCTGCTGCTGTTGTTGTTGTTGCTGCTGTTGCTGTTGCTATTGTTGCTCCTGGCTTGGCGGTCGTGCTGTTCAAACATAATTTGATGACTGCGCATTACAATCGATAATCCCATGCACAAATGCAACCCAGCGCATCGGCATTGGCTTAAATCCATTTTAATGAAACCAATTCCGTAATCCCTAACTGATGAGTATTCCACCTCTGCCTCTTGCTCTCTTATCTCTCTCTGCTTATCTCTTCTGGTTGTTGCACTTTCACCATAAAACCAAAAAAATGGAAAAAGTAAAAAGAAAAAGGTAAAGAAAAATACAGGGACACACTCGGGAGGGGCGTGAGCTTTTTCTTTTTTTTTTTTTTTTTTTTGTCAAGCTTAATTATTATCAACTTTTGGTTTGAATCCTGATTACAGGCTATATATCCTTCGATTTATATTTTGCTATATTTTGTACTATAATATTTCGGGGGTCAAATCTTTCTTATCAATTTATTGGGTTTTTTTCGTTTTTCGAACCGAACTGAATTAATAATTTATTCGATTCACAGGAGATGATTTTTTTCACCCATCACACAATTTCACACGCCTCTCGATGCCCGCACACACACGTTAATTCCTTTAAAATTCAATTAAATATTTTTATTTGCCAGAGTTCCTTTTATATCCTTTTGGTATCGTATCTTGTTTTTTTTTGCATTGGAATTTTTTGTCTATTTTTTGTAGAAACTTTTTCGCATTGTATTTGGGGGATGAGACGCGAATTTCTCCAGTTGTGTTCGTTGTGTTCCACATGTATCCGACGACTGGAACTCCATGACTGACATTTACGGATTCGGTTCGCCAGGACGAAAGCTTTCCAGAGTCCCGTGGTTGAGCTTTTGCCTTGGCCGAAAGCTTGCGCCCATCGCCCATCGCCCTCGCCATCGCCATATTCCAGTTGCCAAGTCGTTTCGTTTCTGTTGAAGTTTCGCTTTTAGTTTAGATGAAAGTCGCGAAACTCTTCGGGCAATTATTGTTATTAGAGAGAGACAGAGACAGACACACACACACACAGAGGTAGTAAAAGAAAGAGATAGCTAGGAGGAGGAGGAGGAGGAGGAGGCGGTAGTAAGGTTGGAGGTTTTAAGGACACCGGTTTTATAGAGTTGTCAAATGGCCTTAGGAATGGCCAGTCAAAACATCAAAATTCACTCGCAATTGGCCAAGGGCACATACACCACAATGTTGTTGTTGTTGTTGTTGTTGTTGTTGCGTGGAGAGTTGCGGGGTTTTGTTTTGAAAGCGAAAGGCCATTATGGGCCTTGCCTCGCCTGGCATTGCATGCCGCATTCAAAGCCAAAGTTTAGTTCCTTTTTTTTTGGGGTCGTAGCACAGAAAGCGAGTCAAACATGCAAACACGCACAGGCAGTGGAGGAGGGGGCTTACCCCGCCGCCAAGGTAAGGTCCTTGTCATTTAACTCACTTGTCGAGTTGACCTTTTGTTGGCTTGTCGTGTGCCACACACACAGGAAATGCAACAACAGAAACAACGCTTAATGCCCAAATGCCACGCCTTGAGCTTGAGCCATAGCAACTTATAGTTTTGTTACCTTTCCCCCCCGTTCCACCACCTGCCACCTCCTTCGTGAGGCATATGCATGTTTGATGAGCCTTATCAAGGCTCTCTCTCTCTCTCTTCCTCTCTCTCTTTCTCTCTCCCTGGGATTATAAAATTATTTTCGAATCGATATCCGGCGATATCCGGCACAGCCAATTAGTTCTCAACTTAATTGCCAATGAATAAATCATTGCACAATTGTGTCGTCTTTGTCGTCGTCGAGACCTCAAAACTCTCAAGTCGAAGGATTCTGTGGTGGCCACAAATAAACCTTGTATTTGCATTGTCCAGAAAGTCCAGTTTTTGTGTGGAGTGTGGCACGACCATCAGGGGAAATCAATTACTCAAATATTTACCCATGAAAATGTAATGCAAATGATGAATTCACTTGTTTTGAAGCTTGCCCCGGAAGTTAATTGGCAGCAAACACAATTTAGTTTACGAGAAGGGGATCAAAGGAAATCGGTCTGCACAACGGACACAATCATTTATAAAAGACTACAAAAAGACGTACAAATATTTGTGGAAATAATGACAAAATAATGTTCCACAAACGGATATTAAATGAATTATGTTACACAAAAACGCACACTAAAACTACCAAAACTTTTCCAAACAAAAAGACGAAAAATAGTTCGCATAGAGACTAAAAATGGTCGGTTTAAAAATATACAGAAAAATAAAAAATGTCGATTTCAGGAATTATTTGGATATATTCCCTATGCCTTCAAAGGCTATCAAATTTATAGATAAAAAATGCCATACATCAAACACAAAGAATACCCGAAAATGCACACTAAAAACCATTCAAAAACGAATTAAATAAATATCCAAGCGTTTTCCCCTAACGTATTCCTAAATTGACTGAAAAAGAGAAAAAATACAGAACAAAATGTTAGAAAAAGTGCACAAAAAATGTCAAAAAATATGGAAGAAAACAACCAAATGAAAACGTAAAAAAAAATATTCAAAAATATTCAAAAGCAGAGAAAATAATTGTATTAAAAAAGACAAAGCATAGCTTTAGATAAATTTAAAAATATATGTATCTCCGAAAATCGTATAGAAAGGGTAAAAGAGCAGAATTTTTCTCCCATGAAACAAGTGAGGATTTTATTGGCTTAAATTTTTTTGAGCCAATTTTTGGCCTTTGAACGTACTTTTAAAGCAAGCTTTAAGCGGTAAACAAGTAAAGTCTGTAGAGAAACAAGCTCAAGAAATTTCTAAGAAGGGATTTTCCCCCTCATACTCGAACGCTTAAGAGCTCTGGAGATGTATGTACAATTTGTACAGAATTAAATGTGGTTGGAATACTACAAGAAGGAGTTGGAATAAGGAACAACAAGCTCAGATAGTTTAAAGGATGGAAAATTGTCGCTGGCAAAAATTCGGGTAACTCGAAAATTTAAGTCTATTTCGTTGCATTCATTTCGTTTTGCGCACTCTTCATTCTAACTCATGCAACTGAAGGCTGAAAACTATGAAGACAACACACACTCGCATTCATAGAACTCACACACACCTTTTTTTCTATTCTCACAACAATACCAGCCGTTTAATCTCGCTCCCCTCTGCCAGAGCACGCACACTGCACGAGGAAGAATGTGTGTGAGGGAGAGAGAGAATGAGTAAGCGTGTGGAAGGCGTAGCGTTACCACTGCAATTGTGGAGGAGCCCTTGTCGCCTGGGTCGAAAAATGTGAGTAATCAAGTCTGCCCCTTGTAGAGTGTAGCACCTAATGTCAGATTTATATTTTAAAAGTTCGTCGGATTTTATTCGCATACTGAGACATAACAGGCATTGACAGGATTGTCAATACACCTCATTTTGTTTTTATACGGTTTGAAATTCAAAAATTTTAAATTTTTTTACACGATTTTATTTTATTTAGCACGATTCAAAATAACACAACACAAATAGACACAAATAGAAACCATACGAAAACAAGAAAAAACATAAAGAGAATATGTACATATTTGTTTCTCTTTCGTTTTTTTTGTGTAATACATACAAAGGGTAACTTTATTATTCGTTTTTTTTTTTCTCAACTTCAAACGCGAATAAAATGTATAAAACTACCTTAATCTCGAAAAATCTCACCACCGAATAATCTCACCATACATATGTATCTTTCATGAAAGATTGTATCTATGTCCTCGGCAGCCGAAGTTAATTTTTCTTTTTCGGCAATGGGTGAAATTTTACGCGTGCGAAAAATAATAATAAAAAATAGGAATCTTGGATATTTTGGGGTGTTTAAAGCAGCTGACAGGTTGCAGCACAGTGAATGTTCATCATATGTGTATATGTATGTCTGTCTGTGTGTGTGGGTGTTATGTTTCTTTTTTGGCCAGCAGATGGCGATGCTAAAATGTGGGGGCGGGCTTGCAGTGGAGGAGACAATCGGATGAGGGACAAGGCTAAGCAAAGTAACTGAATTTTCATAGCATACTCGTACAACCAGGCAATCGTTGTTCTTATAGCATTTTTTCCCTCTGGTTGTTGCTCTAGTAGTTCACTGTAGTTGTAGCTTTTCTTGTACTCCCCTCACTGGGTTGCTATTAACTGGTTGATTGTCTTTGATTGTTTTTTAAATTTGAATGCTGTGCATTTTATTCATATTTATGTAGATATGTACGGCTACTAAAATCTGAACTTCCTTTTGAGTAGAGAAAGATCCGATTACCTTAATTATCATTTTTAACCTTCCCCACTCAGAGGTCGCTGCCTATACCCAGTCACAGTGCTACCTTTTGTACTTGGCCGTCAGAGAAGATAGAGGATTTATACTGTTGATACGAATGTAGCGAACGAGTCGCTCCTTGAAGTTGAAGATTTTCGTAAGTTCCTTATGATGACAATGCGTTACCACAGGATCCCAGCGAGTCTGGTCGCAAGAGACTTCCACGACGATCATGTGGCAGCCGCAAATAAATGCAATACAGTTGATTACGAAAGGGTTGCTCAGCTCGTAGACTTTACGATTTTGGTCATCCTGGAAACAGCGCGCAGGATATTTTCCTGATGCCACATTCTCCCCCGGCAACACGACTGCACGGTGGGGCAGATTCTTTCCGGTATCCGCTTGACCAATGGCGTTGAATATTTGGTCCGGCTCGAAAAGGCCAGAGGGGCGTACCACATGCACCAGCTGTTGGACAGTCAAAAGCGGGAGACGTACGAGCGCAGCCACCGTCTGGAAGTCCTCACTCGGATTTTTGTCCCTCCATTTGCATACAGCTCCAAATATATCAATTTCGAAGGCCCCAAAGCTGTCCCGTCGCAGGACTTCCTCAAGCAATTCCCTGGACAGCTTTTCGAAGGAATCATGTTTTAGTATATCGAAGCCATTGTAGTCAATGAACTTGAAGCATTGTTCAGCCCGCTGGTTGAGATTCTTGCGGCGTGCGACATCCAGGATCATCCACACATTACTGATGCCCAGATTCTGCTGCAGGTATTTGTCTATGCCCGTTTCGACGTCCTGCAACCCGTAAAGATGGGCCAAACCGACCACATCGATAATGGTGTCCACGTCCAGTGTGGAGACAGGTATCCTGCCCGAGTAAAGATATCCCAGGATTACCTTGAAGGCTTCAAGCGGCACTTCCAGCGGAACTTCCCGTTGGTTCGACTCAGCCAAACCGCCGTAGAGCAAAGCGCGGAAGTACTCAGAACGTGTCGCCAGAACGAGACGGTGGGCCGGCAGCCGCTGATTCTCCACCAAGAACTCCACGTCCGAGTAGGGCTCCTTCATGCAGAGGCTGGCCATGTCCACGACGAAGCTGTCGCTGTAGTCGATAATGTTTTCCTTAGTGGAATTCGGGGACGACGAGGTCTCTTGATTTTCCTGGCTGCTCATTTTCGATGCTGGATCTTTCTGTGTGGAAGGGAATGGTGGATGTCTAAATTTGTATTGTTTGTGTTCCATAAACTCACTTTGTTTAAATTTCTTGAACAATTTATGCGCACAGATTGTTTTGTTGCTTTTTTTGTGGTGTTTGGCAATTTGTGTGTCAGTTGCTGCCGCTTTTATTTATGCAGGCTTGCACGTACACACATAGGATATGTAGGTATGTATATATTTATGGGGTTTCCCTTTCTTTGACTTCACAAGTTAGCGGCAGTCGGTCTTTTGCTTCGAATATCGCTTGAAATTATCGATTGAGTCTTTATCTTCCTATCGGTATATTGACGGAGAAATCGATAAGATTGAGATATTTTAATGAATATTTATTTGGTTTAAACACTAACCATACAGTATATAGATGTGCCAGTTCATATTACGAAAACGTCACCCACGGGCTAGCGCGTTGAGTACCCCAGAGACTTCGGCTCTTGCGTTCGGGTACTGATGGGTCATCATGAGAGAGAACGCAGAGAGAACAAACCTTGCATGTGGTAATAGTTTTCATCTGTTCTTTGTATGTTTTCTTATTAATTTGATGGCCCGTTAAACATTTTCTGCCCGTTAGACATACAAAAACGCAGTGGGATTCAATGAAACGATGCCGAACGCACTGACTGTTGAATTCCAAATGCTCTTTTCTCGCTCCGAGACTCCGATAAGAAAGCTTAATCAGCAAATTCTTAGTACAGCGGCTGTCGATGATCGTGTGTGTGTTAAGGGAACGTGGAGAATGAGAAAGAATACACACAAACACATACACACAAGTACATATATAAATTTTCGCTGGCTCTTGTCCAGGGTATACTAATAACAGGGTTTGGTCACTTGAGTTAGAGGCCCTTGTATTCGAACGCCGCTTGCCATACGGAGAGCCGTAAAGAGAGGTCGAAGCCTTCGTTCTATGTTCTAATGATTATTCTACCATTCATTTGTCTCTCTTTCGTGCCTTTTTTGATTAATATTAATATTCGGTTTTTTTTTTCAACTTCAAACGCGAATAAAATGTATAAAACTACAAAAAAATAAAAAAATTTAAATGGTAAAATAGAGCTTGCAGTATTACCTTTTCAGAGAGGTATATACATTAATGATTATGTTTTAAATTAAAAGACCAAATATAATTAAACAAAAAAATCACAACAAAATTTGCGCTAAAAAAATCCTTCTTAATCTCGAAAAATCTCACCACCGAATAATCTCACCATACATATGTATCTTTCATGAAAGATTGTATCTATGTATGTCCTCGGCAGCCGAAGTTAATTTTCTTTTTCGTCAATGGGTGAAATTTTACGCGTGCGAAAAATAATAATAAACGAGGGGGAACGTTGTGAGTTGCTGCTGCGACCGCAACTCTACTTTTATACCCGATACATAGTCAGTATGGCTACATTAAACGACATAGAGTGCGTGCGAGAGAGACAGAAGATCAGTCAGAACGTGTCGACGGGCGCTGCGTAGCCACTGCAATTTGATTTGTTACTTTTGGCTATATTAATAATCCGATCTGATTCGGATTCGGCAAGATTCGGCAATCTGGTAGATATGGCCATTCTCTATGATTGTGCGTTTTTAATTTTCTCCTATCTTCAAAATTGTGGTTGCCACAGATTTTCGTTGTTTATGGTTGCGGAACGGGGTGGGGCGAAATTTTGAAGCAGTGAGCTATCAACAGTGAGTTCTGCAGTGAAAAATTACAAATAGTTGTGTAGCAGTGAGAGCTCGACAGTCAGGTCTAATAGTCTCTGAGATCTGTGGATGCTCAAGATTTTCGTCCTTTGCGGGGCCGGAAGGGGGTGTGGCGAAATTTGGAAACAAACTCGTCAAGGTCCGATATTTCAGGAGTGTGGATACCAAATTTGGTTGCTCTAGCTCTTATAGTCTCTGAGATCTAGGCGCTAATGTTTTGCGCTAAGCAAAGCCGGCTATGATACGTGTGTGTTAGAGAGAGACAGGGCGAGAAAAACTGAAATTGTTTTCTTCATTCTGGCTATAATAATGATACGATCCAATTCAGATTTAGCAGTCTAGAAGATATGGTCATTCTCTACGATTCTGCGTTTTTATTTTTCTCGTATCTTTAAAATTGTGGATGCTACAGATTTTCGTCCTTTGTGGGGGCGGAAGTGGGCGGGGCGCAGTTTTGAAAGACAATTGTAGCAGTGACATATTACAGAAGTCTGGATACAAAATGTCGTTGCTCTAGCTCTTAAAGTCTTTGAGCACTAAGCGCTAATAGGGACGGACAGACGGACGGACGGACAGACGGACAGACGGACAGACAGACAGACAGACAGATATAGACTCGGCTATTGATGCTGATCAAGAATATATATACTTTATGGGGTCGGAAACGCTTCCTTCTGGACGTTACACACATCCACTTTTACCACAAATCTAATATACCCCAATACTCATTTTGAGTATCGGGTATAAAAATAGGAATCTTGAATAGATCCAGGTGGTTGACAGGTTGCACCACAGTGAATGTGCATCATATGTGTATATGTATGTCTGTCTGTGTGTGTGGGTGTTGTGTTTCTTTTGTGGCCAGCAGATGACGCTGCTAAAATGTGGGGGCGGGCTTGCAGTGGAGGAGACAATCGGATGAGGGAGAAGGCTAAGCAAAGTAACTGAATTTTCATAGCATACTCGTACAAACAGGCAATCGTTGTTCTTATAGCATTTTTTCCCTCTGGTTGTTGCTCTAGTAGTTCACTGTAGTTTTAGCTTTTCTTGTACTCCCCTCACTTGGTTGCTATTAACTGGTTGATTGTCTTTGATTGTTTTTTAAATTTGAATGCTGTGCATTTTATTCATATTCATGTAGATATTTTATGTAGTAGCATACATAATCTTACAAACAGGCAATCCTTTGTATAGCATTATAGCATTTTTTCCTGGTTGTTGCTCTAGTAGTTATGTAGTTTTTAACTTTCCCCCCTCACTGGGTTGCTATTAACTGGTTGATTGTCTTTGATTGTTTTACCCGAAGTCATTTTATTCATATTCATGTAGATATTTACCTTTTGAACTTCCTCTTGAGGTCTCCTCTTCCACACTCAGAGGTCGCTGCGGATACACAAAGTCACAGGACTAATTAATGTACTTGGCCGTCAGAGACGTAAATTTTTTTGAATCTTCGATTGAATGTAGCGAACGGATTTTCGTTTAAGTTTTCCGAACTGTATTCGTCACAATAAACCGATCCCACACGATCCCAGCGAGTCTGGTCGCAAGAGACATGCACTTCGATAATGCTGTTATGTGAGTCATAAAAATTAATTTCAATAAAGTTGATTTCGAAAGGGTTTCTCAGCTCGTAGACTAGACGCTTTTTGTCATCCCGGAAACTGCGCGCAAGATGTATCCCTGATGCCACATTCTCCCCCGGCAACAAGACTGCACGGTGGGGTAGATTCTTTCCGGTTTCCACTTGATCAATGGCGTCGAGTATCTGGTCCAGCTCGTATATGCCAGAGCGGCGTACCTCTTGCACCAGCTGTTGGACAGTCATAAGCGGGAGACGTACGAGCGCAGCCACCGTCTTGAAGTCCTCGCTCGGATTGTTGTCCCTCCATTTGCATACAGCTCCAAATATATCAATTTCGGGGACCCAAAAGCTGCTCCGTCGCAGGACTTCCTCAAGTGATTCCTTGGACAGCTTTTCGAAGGAATCATGTTTTACTATTTCGGAGCCATTGCAGTCAATGAACTTGAAGCATTGTTCAGCCCGCTGGTTGAGATTCTTGCGGCGTGCGACATCCAGGATCATCCACACATTACTGATGCCCAGATTCTGCTGCAGGTATTTGTCTATGCCCGTTTCGACGTCCTGCAACCCGTAAAGATGGGCCAAACCGACCACATCGATAATGGTGTCCACGTCCAGTGTGGAGACAGGTATCCTGCCCGAGTAAAGATATCCCAGGATTACCTTGAAGGCTTCAAGCGGCACCTCCAGCGGAATTTCCCGTTGGTTCGACTCAGCCATGCCCCCGTAGAGCATAGCGCGGAAGTACTCAGAACGTCGCCACAACGAGACGGTGGGCCGGCAGCCGCTGATCCTCCACCCAAGAACTCCACGTCCGAGTAGGGCTCGTTCATGCAGAGGCTGGCCATGTCCGCGACGAAGCTGTCGCTGTAGTCGATAATGTTTTCCTTAGTGGAATTCGGGGACGACGAGGTTTCTTGATTTTTCTGGCTGCTCATTTTCGTCGCTATATTTCTGTGTGGAATGGAATGGATGATGTCTAAATGTGTATTCTTTGTGTTCCATAAACTCACTTTATTTAAATTTCTTGAACAATTTATGCGCACAGATTGTTTTGTTCCTTTTTTGTGGTGTTTGGCAATTTTTTGTGTCAGTTGCTGCTGCGTTTATGCATGTTCTTTGTATTTTTCTTATTAATTTGATGGCTTGTTTAAAGACTTATTACGGAGGTCGATCTTTCCCGACAAAATGTATAGACGGCAGTCGGTCTTTTGGGATTCAATGAAACGATGCCGAACGCACTGACTGTTAATTCCAAATGGTATTTTGACGCTCCGAGACTCCGATAAGAAAGCTTAATCAGCAAATTTCTTAGTCCAGCGGCTGTCGATGATCGTGTGTTTGTTAAGGAGGTGCCAGTTGTGGAGAATGAGAAAAATACACACATAAACACATACACACATGTACATATATACATTTTCGCTGGCTCTTGTCCAGGGTATACTAATAGCAGGGTTTGGTCACTCGAGTTAGAGGCCCTTGTATTCGAACGCCGCTTGCCATACGGAGAGCCGTAAAGAGAGGTCATCTGTTCTTTCTATGTTCTAATGATTATTCTACCATTCATTTGTCTCTCTTTCGTGCCTTTTTTGTTTAATATTAATATTCGGTATTTTTTTCAACTTCAAACGCGAATAAAATGTATAAAACTACAAAAAAATAAAAAATTGTAAATAGTAGAATAAATCTCGAAGTATTACCTTTTCAGAGAGGTATATACATATATTAATCATTTTGATTTAAACAAAAAAATTACAAAAATTTTCGTTACTTTAATATTCGGTTTTTTTCTTCTAAAAAAAAACCTTCCTAATTGTAGCATGGTAATAATTAGTGAGGCATTCAATTAGTATTTAAAATAGCATACAGCGCGCATTGGTATTTACCGCACCATCGATACACTCGGCGGGAAATACCAAAAGTGAGATATCGGATAAGAAACATCGATAATAAAGTAAGTGCACTTTGTAAATGGCGATCGTGAGAGACAGATGCGCAGCTAATAAAAAGAGTTATATCAAATCGCCGGGCTGGTGTTTTTTATACATAGACAGTTCACCCACACAGCGATATTGGTCACTAAAATTCGCGGGTTAGACGGCCTAAACTAATCTAGACAAAAAAAAGTAATTTAATATTTGGTATGATACCCATTATTTGTTATAGTGTCGCATAGGTGTTGGTCATATTTTTTATGATTTTTACATAATGATTGGCCGAAATTAAAAGACCAACTCTTCCTGAAGCCGTTCCTTTAACGCGGATATGGCCGCTATTGGCGTTTTGCGTACACGGCGGTCAGAACAAATTTGCAATGGGGCTTAGATCAGGCGATTGGGGTTTCGCTTCCACTAATTTTGGGCAGTTATATAGCAGCCAAGAATTTTACTTTATAGGCCTAATGCTTCGGGTCGTTGTCCTGATGCAAGTTGAACGTGTTGCCAATGCCCATTTTCCTTGCCGACTGCTTACAATTTTCTTTCAAAATTTTCAGATACTGATCTTGATTCATTATTCCTCCAATGAACACCAGATTTCCTACTCCTTTTGTCGAAATGCAGCCCCAAAACGTGTAACGCTACCCCCGCCGTGTTTCACTGCAATTTAATTGATTCTTATGCAGCTCAGTATTTGGTTTCCGGCAACCTATAGTGTTGCCGTCATATGCCAAAAAGGTTGAATTTGCTTTCTTTTAAGAATATTATATCATCTTCACCAGCTTTGGTCCTTTTTTGGCGTACTCCTTCCTTAATTTTCGGTTGCGCTCAGAGAGCAAAACTTTTCCTTGCAACTCGTCCGTTGTACCCATGTTTTTCTTATGGTACGTCGAGGTCAGAGGCTGAAACGGTCTTTCCGTGGTCGGCAAAGACCTCAGCTTTCAATTCAGAAAATTTTGAAACAAAATTGTAAACAGACGATAAGGGAAAATGGGCATGGCAAACGTTCAACTTGCATCAGGACAAATAGTCTCGAAGAATTAGGCCTATAAAGTAAGTCTTGGCTGCTATATAACTGCCCAAAATTAGTGGAAGCGAAACCCCAATCGCGTGATCTAAGACCTATTGAAAATTTTTGGAGCATTCTGTACCGCCGTGTGCAAAACGCCAATATCAGCCATATCCGCGTTAAAGGAACGGCTTCAGGAAGAGTTGGCCAAAATCGGCCATGAATATACCCAAAAAATCATACAAAATATGACAAACGTGGATGCAACACATTTTAACAAATAATAATAAAATATAAAATTATGTTTTTTTTCGAGTTTTAAGCCTTTTTTTTTTTTAGTCATATAAGAAAATACCGAAGTCTGGATACAAAAAGCAACGCAAATTTAAAGTCTTTTATTGTTTAATAGGGACGGACAGACGGACGGACGGACAGACGGACAGACGGACAGACAGACAGACAGACAGATATAGACTCGGCTATTGATGCTGATCAAGAATATATATTTTTATGGGGTCGGAAACGCTTCCTTCTGGACGTTACACACATCCACTTTTACCACAAATCTAATATACCCCAATCACTCATTTTGAGTATCGGGTATAATTTGGGGGAATCTTGAATAGATCCAGGTGGTTGACAGGTTGCACCACAGTGAATGTGCATCATATGTGTATATGTATGTCTGTCTGTGTGTGTGGGTGTTATGTTTCTTTTTTGGCCAGCAGATGACGCTGCTAAAATGTGGGGGCGGGCTTGCAGTGGAGGAGACAATCGGATGAGGGAGAAGGCTAAGCAAAGTAACTGAATTTTCATAGCATACTCGTACAAATAGGCAATCGTTGTTCTTATAGCATTTTTTCACTCTGGTTGTTGCTCTAGTAGTTCACTGTAGTTTTAGCTTTTCTTGTACTCCCCTCACTTGGTTGCTATTAACTGGTTGATTGTCTTTGATTGTTTTTTAAATTTGAATGCTGTGCATTTTATTCATATTCATGTAGATATTTTTCATAGTAGCATACATAATCTTACAAACAGGCAATCGCTGTATAGCATTATAGCATTTTTTCACTCTGGTTGTTGCTCTAGTAGTTCACTGTAGTTGTAGCTTTTCTTGTACTCCCCTCACTGGGTTGCTATTAACTGGTTGATTGTCTTTGATTGTTTTTTAAATTCGAATGCTGTGCATTTTATTCATATTCATGTAGATATTTACGGCTTCTAAAATCTGAACTTCCTCTTGAGGTCTCCTCTTCCACACTCAGAGGTCGCTGCGGATACACAAAGTCACAGGACTAATTAATGTACTTGGCCGTCAGAGATTGTAAATTTTTATTTGAATCTTCGATACGAATGTAGCGAACGGATCGCGAATCGAAGTTTAAGTTTTCCGAACTGTATTCGTCACAATAAACCGATCCCACACGATCCCAGCGAGTCTGGTCGCAAGAGACATGCACTTCGATAATGCTGTTATGTGAGTCATAAAAATTAATTTCAATAAAGTTGATTTCGAAAGGGTTTCTCAGCTCGTAGACTAGACGCTTTTTGTCATCCCGGAAACTGCGCGCAAGATGTATCCCTGATGCCACATTCTCCCCCGGCAACAAGACTGCACGGTGGGGTAGATTCTTTCCGGTTTCCACTTGATCAATGGCGTCGAGTATCTGGTCCAGCTCGTATATGCCAGAGCGGCGTACCTCTTGCACCAGCTGTTGGACAGTCATAAGCGGGAGACGTACGAGCGCAGCCACCGTCTTGAAGTCCTCGCTCGGATTGTTGTCCCTCCATTTGCATACAGCTCCAAATATATCAATTTCGGGGACCCTTTCCCTGCTCCGTCGCAGGACTTCCTCAAGTGATTCCTTGGACAGCTTTTCGAAGGAATCATGTTTTACTATTTCGGAGCCATTGCAGTCAATGAACTTGAAGCATTGTTCAGCCCGCTGGTTGAGATTCTTGCGGCGTGCGACATCCAGGATCATCCACACATTACTGATGCCCAGATTCTGCTGCAGGTATTTGTCTATGCCCGTTTCGACGTCCTGCAACCCGTAAAGATGGGCCAAACCGACCACATCGATAATGGTGTCCACGTCCAGTGTGGAGACAGGTATCCTGCCCGAGTAAAGATATCCCAGGATTACCTTGAAGGCTTCAAGCGGCACCTCCAGCGGAATTTCCCGTTGGTTCGACTCAGCCATGCCCCCGTAGAGCATAGCGCGGAAGTACTCAGAACGCGTCGCCACAACGAGACGGTGGGCCGGCAGCCGCTGATCCTCCACCAGGAACTCCACGTCCGAGTAGGGCTCGTTCATGCAGAGGCTGGCCATGTCCGCGACGAAGCTGTCGCTGTAGTCGATAATGTTTTCCTTAGTGGAATTCGGGGACGACGAGGTTTCTTGATTTTTCTGGCTGCTCATTTTCGTCGCTATATTTCTGTGTGGAATGGAATGGATGATGTCTAAATGTGTATTCTTTGTGTTCCATAAACTCACTTTATTTAAATTTCTTGAACAATTTATGCGCACAGATTGTTTTGTTCCTTTTTTTTTGCAGTGTTGGGCAATTTGTGTGTCAGTTGCTGCTGCGTTTATGCATGTTCTTTGTATTTTTTCTTATTAATTTGATGGCTTGTTTAAAGACTTATTACGGAGGTCGATCAGCCCGACAAAATGTATAGACATACAAAAACGGAGTGGGATTCAATGAAACGATGCCGAACGCACTGACTGTTGAATTCCAAATGCTCTTTTCTCGCTCCGAGACTCCGATAAGAAAGCTTAATCAGCAAATTCTTAGTCCAGCGGCTGTCGATGATCGTGTGTTTGTTAAGGGAGGAGGGAGTGTGTGGAGAATGAGAAAGAATACACACATAAACACATACACACATGTACATATATACATTTTCGCTGGCTCTTGTCCAGGGTATACTAATAGCAGGGTTTGGTCACTCGAGTTAGAGGCCCTTGTATTCGAACGCCGCTTGCCATACGGAGAGCCGTAAAGAGAGGTCGAAGCCTTCGTTCTATGTTCTAATGATTATTCTACCATTCATTTGTCTCTCTTTTGTGCCTTTTTTGTTTAATATTAATATTCGGTATTTTTTTTTTCAACTTCAAACGCGAATAGGATGTATAAAACTACAAAAAAATAAAAAATTTAAATAGTAGAATAAAGCTTGAAGTATTACCTTTTCAGAGAGGTATATACATATGATTATGTTTTAAATTTAAAAACCAAATAAATTAAACAAAAATTTCACAACAAAATTTGCGTTTAAAAATCCTTTTTAATCTCTAAAAAATCTCACCACCGAATAATCTCACCATACATATGTATCTTCCATGAAAGATTGTATCTAAAATCATTGTCCTCGGCAGCCGAAGTTAATTTTTCTTTTTCGGCAATGGGTGAAATTTTACGCGTGCGAAAAATAATAATAAAAAAATAGGAATCTTGAATAGATCGAGGTGGTTGACAGGTTGCACCACTTTGAATGGCATCATATGACATATGTATGTCTGTCTGTGTGTTATATCAAATCGCCTTTTTGGCCAGCAGATGGCGATGCTAAGTTGGGGGCGGGCTTGCAGTGGAGGAGACAATCGGATAAAACAAGGGTTAGAGCAAAGTAACTGAATTTTCATAGCACAAAACAGTAAGGCAATCGTTGTTCTTATAGCATTTTTTGTTCTGGTTGTTGCTCTAGTAGTTCACTGTAGTTTTAGATTTTTCTTGTATATTCATGGTTGCTTTTAACTGGTTGATTGTCTTTGATTGTTTTTAAATTTGAATGCTGTGCATTTTATTCATATTCATGTACACGGCGGTATTTTCCACATATTAGCAATACAGGGCTTACAAACAGGCAATCGCTGTATAGCATTATAGCATTTTTGGGCTGGTTGTTGCTCTAGTAGTTCCTTACTTTATAGGCCTAAGCTTTTTCTTGTCCTGATGCAACGGGTTGCTATTAACTGGCCGACTGTCTTACAATTTTTTTTAAATTTTCAGAATGCTGTGCATTTTATTCATATGAATGTAGATTTTTACGGCTTTAAAATCTGAACTTCCTCTTGAGGTCTCCGTTCCACACTCAGAGGTCGCTGATTCTTATGCACAAAGTATTTGGACTAATTAATATAGTGTTGCCGTCAGTCATTCTAAATTTTTGATTTGAATCTTCTTTTATACGAATATCATCGAACCATCGCGAATCCTTTTGGCGTTTTCCTTCCTGTATTCGTTGCGCAATAAACCGATCCCACACTCGATCCGTTGTACCCGAGTCTTTCGCATGAGACATGCACTTGGTTTACTGCTGTTTTCCGTGGTCGGCAAAAATTAATTTCAGCTTTCAATTTCAGAAAATTTTGAAAGAAAGCTCGTAAACAGACGGCAAGGTCAATGGGAAACTGCGCGCAACTTGTATCCCAAATGCCGAAGAATTAGGCGGCTATAAAGACTGTAACGGTCTAGATTCTTTATAGTATCCAATTGATCAATGGCGTCGGTATCTGGTCCAGCTCGTATATGCCAGAACGTCGTACCTCTTGCACCAGCTGTCGGACAGTCATAAGCGGGAGATATCGGCGCAGCCACCGTTAAAGTCCTCGCTCGGATTGTTGTCCCTCCATTTGCATACAGCTCCAAAAAATATACAAAATTTGACAAACCCAAAAGCTGCTCCGTCGCAGGACTTAATAATAAAATTAAAATTATGTTTTTTTTCGAAGGAATCATGTTTTTTATTTCGGAGCCATTGAGAAAGTCAATGAAAGCAAGGCAATTTTTCAGCCCGCTGGTTGAGATTGTTATTTGCGACATTCAGGAAAATAAAACATTACTGACGGCCAGATTCTGAAAAGGTAAAACTATGCCCGTCTCGACGTCCTAAAATTTTTTTTTTTTGTAAATCGATGCATTTTATTGGTGTTTGACGTTGAGAAAAAAAAAACAGGAATATTAAAAGATATCTCAGGATTACCTTTGAAAATTTAGCGGCACCTCCAGCGGCAATTCCCGTAGTTCGACAAAAGCCATGCCCCCGTAGAGCATTTTGCGGAATTACTCAGAACAATTTAGGCAACATAAAAACGAGACGGTGGGCCGGAAGCCTAAATCCTCTAATCAGAACTCCACGTAAAGGGCTTTTTCATGCAAATTTGTTTTTCATGTCCGCGACTAATTTTCGATAATGTTTTAGAGAGTGGAAACCAACGACGAGGTTTTTGATTTTTCTGGCTGCTCATTTTTTTCTTTATATTTCGGTTTTTGGAATGGAATCAATGATGTAAAAATGTGTATTTTGTGTTCCATAAAAGAACTTTATTTAAATTTCTTGAACAATTTATGCGCACAGATTGTTTTGTTCCTTTTTTTTAGCATATGTTGGGAAATTCGATAAGTATAAGTTATCATGCGTTAAATGCATAATAGTTTGTAGCACACAAAATGATAATTTTATGGCTTGTTTAAAGATTTATTACGGAGTTGGGATCAGCCCGACAAAATTTATAGACATTAAAATTCGTGGGATTCAATGAAACGATGCCGAAAAATGAGGTTTAAAGATAAATTAACTTATACGTGCTCTCGTACTTGGATTTGGAAGAATTAAGAAAATTATTAAACATAGCGGCTGTCGATCATTCTGTTGAATGTGTTTGTTGAGGGAATCCAACAAATGCTGGAGAATGAGAAAGAATACACACATAAACACATATCTCAAACACATATTATTTTTCGCTGGTTTCTTGTCGAAAGGGTATACTATTTTCAGGGTTTGGTCTGGCTGGTCTTAGGCCCTTGTATTCGAACGCCGCTTGCCATACAGTCAAGGAAAAAGTGAACATACAGCTTCGTTCTATTTTCAATGATTATTCTACCATGAAATTTAAAAAAGTTTTTGTGCCATTTTTTAGATTAATTAAAGTTATTTTTATTTTTCAAAAAAAAACGCGAAAAATGATGTATATAAAACTACAAAAAAAAACATAAAATTTTAAAAAGTAGTAATAAAGCCTCTATTGCTTTTCAAAGAGGTATATACATATCAAAGTCATTTTAATTTAAACAAAAAAATTACAAAACTTTTCGTTTTTAATATCCGGTTTTGGCATCTATAACAAAGTCGTCGGGGCATCGCATTGGTAATATTTTCGGTTGGCATTCAATTAGCGGAAAATAGGCCCAAGCTCGCATTGGTATTTACCGCACCATCGACTGCTCGGCGGGAACTTCCAAAACCAAGATATCTAAAAAGTCCCATCGATAATAAAGTAAGTTAAGGTTTGTAAATGGCGATCGTGAATGACAGATGCGGGCTAATAAAAGAGTTATATCAAATCGCCGCTTGTGTTTTTTGTGCGGTGTTTTTATACATAGATTGTCCTGTTGGAAGATTGGTCATATTTTTATCCTTTTGGAAGATCCAAGGCCGATTTTGGCCCAATCTTCCTGACCGATTCCTTTAACGCGGATATGGCCGCTATTGGCGTTTTGCGTACACGGCGGTCCATAGGCGATTGGGGTTTCCAAATAATTTCCAGGCAGTTATATAGCAGCCCCAAACCATTACACTTATAGGCCTCCTTGCTTGACGGTCGTTGTCCTGATGTTTTGAGGTTGTTGCGGTGTTTGCCTATTTTCTCGGCAAACTTTGAACTTACAATTTTCCGAAAAAATTTTATTTACTGTTCTTATTCATAAAATTCTTTTCGAAAACACCAGATTTCCTTATTTAAGTTTGTCGAAATGCAGCCCAAAATCCGATTCTTTTCTACCCCCGCCGTGTTTCTTTGTTGAACTCGGCTCTGATTCATCCTTATGCAAAAATTGGCATTTGTTTTTTCCGGCAACCAATGAGTCTTGCCGTCACTGCCAAATGTGTTCCGCCAATTTTCGTCTTTTTTCGGTTTTATTACACCAGCTTTGGTCTTTTTTGGACAACTCCTGGGCACTTTTGGCCAAATGATCTCTTCTTATTGGCCTGGAATTGTTCCCTAATTTTAATAGGTTTTGAGATAAGGAACCAATCACCTATTTTTTGCATACGACCACTAGACCACATATGAAAGAGAGAAATTCGTGATTAGCGATAGATAGATAACATAAGTATAAGAAATCATGCTAATAAATGCAGTAATAGTTGCAGAAGCACACAAAATGATGTATTTTTATATAGGGAATACAAAGATTTAAAGTTAGTTGGGAAAGTATATCTAAAGTGATAGTTTATTAAAATTCGTATATATTGTAAAATGTTTTTTCAAAATAGGTTTAAAGATAGTAACTTAACTTATACGTGCTCTCGTACTTTGATTTGGAAGAATTAAGAAAATTATTAAACATATCGTGAGGACTCATTCTGTTGAATGTAGGCATTGATTGAATCCAACAAATGCTACTGAATGGGGCCCGATGTCTCCGACAATATCTCAAACAGATTTTGGATTTTATACTTTTCAGTGACTTATGTCGCTGAAGCCTGTTTGTACTTGAAACGCCTGACATTATCGCCGAATTTTCCCAAGAACTGATTACGAGAATACATATGTCAGTGAAGGTGATAATTCTGATAAACAGACAAAATAAAACACCGAATTTTCCCAAGAACGGTAGTTCGTGGATATGCTGATAAAGATGTTTGTGAATCAGCCTTTGTCTAGCAAAATGCTAGTCCAGTCAACGGAAATTATACAGAATGTTGCAGCTGAATGCGTTATGATTGGACTACCGGAAAACACAAAACGAAGATGACCAAGAATGCCATTTCCACAACTAGAAAACCCACGAGAGCTCCTAAAATCATTTTCAACTTTGAGAAGATTTAGTTTAAGCCACAACTAATATTGGTTTTTCGGCTTGCAACTTTATTTTGTTATGCCCAAAAGAACAATTCGGGTACCTGAAATAATTGTGCCCAAGGCATTCCAATCAAATGAGTTCAAATCCAAGCTAAGACTTACCTCAATTCCACCTCCAGTCATAAAAGATTGCAATCAGCACACATTCGACCTCAGGCTGGGTCTTGACAGCAATTCCAAGGGGTGGCCCAGACCGAAAACCGCTGCACCCAAAAACCCAAGAACCACAACCTTAAATGGTGGGTGAATCACTCATGCATTGAGGCACAGGCACAGGCACAGGCACAGAGCAGAGTTCAAGTTGCTTTCCCTGTCCAAAGAGGAACCACAAAAGATTACCAGGCGATGAGCTGCAGCTCATCATTTTCCATCCTCTTTGAATGGTGTGTGTGGTGCGGTAGTGCGGTAGTGCTGCCACTGCTCCTCGCTTAGTCCTTGGGCATATATGCACAAATATGTGTAGAATTCGTGCACCCTCTCTCTCTCTCTCTGGAGGGTTTCATGATTTTGGGGAGAGGGAATCTTTTTCTATTTTTCAATGACTGCAGTCATAGTTCCTCAATTTTTAATCTATCTCGCTGAAACTTTATAAAGAACATTAAATTTAAAGAATGTATCATATAAAAGACGGAATATCACATAGTTTTTTTGGATTAAACGACAAAAAATAAGCTCTTCTTTAAAGAAGTATATGCATCTTTGTACAAAGCATCCATTAAAAAAATACTGTTTTCCATGTTCTTAACACCGAAGAACATCTCATAGAATCTATAATAATATAATTATAATATAATAATATAATTCTATTATAAATATTCCAAAGAAAAACATTCTTTATAAGAAAACTTTTGTGGGTTTTCCCAAACCAAAAAGTTTTAGTTAAATGAGACCTCTTGTGCACTTTCCATCCAAAATTGTCAGCTATAAGAACACACACTATATCGATCCATAAAAACGCACACTCTTTCGAAGACCAACAACATAAAAAGCAGTTCTTTAATGTCTTTCCTAATAGCTTTGTAAACTTTGTACAAAAATCGAATGAAAGAAATGATGGATCTGCCAGGGTATTAAAAGCTTTGTCCCCCACGCCAAAAGTTTTTTTTGGCTTTTTTTCTTGTTTTTTTGTAACATTCTTTATTCTTTTTGTAGAATTTTTGTTTCCCCATTTCTTTAACGTTCTTTTTTGCATCTTTTTGGTTTTTGTTAAATTGTTGCGTTAACCAAGCCAACCCCCCGCCCACCCCGCGCGGTGCTTGGGGCAATCCTTGTACAAAGTTTAGCATAGCGTAACGCATACACACACAGATACACTCACACACACAGAAAGGAACGGCAGCAGGAACATCGTATGCCTGGCATGCGTTTTCCACATTGTTTCATGCGGTTGAATAAACACAAGCCGCACAGCCATACAACATGTGCATTTTATGATCTATAGAGAACACACAGACAGAGACGACAAGAGAGCGAAAGAACAGGCTAGAAAGAGAGCGAAAGAACAGTCCGGAAAGAGATAGAAAGAGTGTGCGAAAGCGAGATGGATAGACACTTATTCGCTCGCTTGCCTCGACGGGAGGAGGCTTACAAAATAAACATTGCGGCATGTATTTTGTTTGTACACACTGCGTATACGTACTGTAAGGCCACCACCACCACACATTTCCTACCTGCCTGCGTTTTGTCAGTGGGCACGGGCACACCAACACATTGACACACGTACACATTGCAGTCACGTATGCACATTACTCAACACACGGGCAGGCAGGCAGGCGGGCAGGCAGGCAGGCGGGCAGCCAGGCGGGCAGCCAGGCTGCTGGGACACGGACTCTGGCTTTGGCATTGTGCTACAGAATTTAACCCTTGTGCGCTGACTGGGGATTTGCTGGTTCTTTTATTTAAAGATTTTCAACAAATTGGAAAGCAATAAAAGTTGAACAAATTTGTTGTGGCACGTATATATACAGATGGCAGTTTATTTGTATTTTTTGTTGGTAAACAACAAGGCTTGATGGTGGAGCCTGTTTCAATTTCACTCAATCAAAAATTGGTACGAAAGTTAAAGCGTTCAGTAGACGGATACTGCTAGAAATTGTACTAATAATCGTATAAGTACAATAAAATGTTTAAAAAATATATTTATTCAAAAGTGATACTCTATAAAAAATCGTAGCTCAAATGTGGTTTTAATAGTACGAAATATTCCATAAAATAGGCTCAAAGAATATAGCGGGTATACATGCATTCGTACTTGGATTTGGCAGAATTCATAAGTTCATCAAACACACCGTGAGGATAGATTCCATTCCGTTGTAAGTAGGCATTAGTGGAATCCGACAAGTACTGCTGAATAGGATGGGATACCCACGACAGTCTTTTAAACAGATCATGGGTTTCACCGACGAGCGTGAGATCGAAATCTCTGATTATTTCGTTACTTTCGGACTTTCAATTGTTGTACATTTCTCGAAACTCGGGCTGGTCTTGGTAATTCGAATTACAGAGTATCTGTTGCTTGTAGGCGCACTTGAACTTGTTCAAAAAGGTAATTTGCTTGGCGTCTGTTTGAGGCAGGCTGGAGAAGAGTTCATTCCCCAAACATTTCTCAAAACCAGAATTCTTTGGCAGCAATTGGATGGCCGACCGGCCAAGCGAAGATGCCTCACGCTTCAGGGTCTCTAGCATAACCTGTCGAATGGCCTCAAGATCTGCCAGAAATCTACAGACCATCGCTTTGTCATTTCCCGCTGGAGCGGCACTGGCCAGGCTCTGGAAAAAAAAGAGTTTCAATTGGGATCCCATAAGGTTCGGGATGGTTATTCTACCCACCAGCACAGCTATAGTCACAGCAAAGATCAGTGAGTAATGCATCTTGCTCAGTGTTTAACAGCAAACTATACTTTACTGAAGATTTGATGCGCTTTTTATAGTAGATCGGTGCGTGCCTAGACGTAATCGCAGCATTTTCCCTAGATAAGGGTACCAAGAACCGATTACGAGAATATAGCTCAGTATAGGATGGATTCAGAGATCAGTTCTTACGGACAGACAAGAGGAAAGAAGAGCAAACATCATCGGAATGATTTACTTCATAGACATGCTGATAAAGATGCTGTCTATTTTCCTCTGATCGGAAATTATACAGAGTTTTCCGACTGGTTGTTTGGACAAGACATCTTCCAAGAATATTTTACAGAGAAATAAAAAATCAGACCAAAAGCTTGTTACAATTCTTGAACCATTTGTTCAGCTTCAAATTGTTATACTGATTATTTTTTCATACCGAATCTTTGGGATTAATAAGTGACAACTTATATCAAAAGTTACACAAAAGAGAAAAGCAGCATGAATATTTAAAATTTTAATTTGTTCCATGGCGGAGTGGGTGGCGTGGTTGTGGGTGTCATCAGAATCAGCCCCTTGTCGGGGATTTGGGTTAAAAGTGAACTAATTTACATAGACCGCATGGTACAATGCGCAGGCGGCCGCATGGAGAAGGTAACAAAAAGATTCATTAGGGCCAATCAGTGCAAAGCGAGTCGTGGCGAAGGACATGGCGGAGAGGACCATGCCCTGGCCAAGAGAATGCCAGCGAGAGGACGTAATGGGTGGGACAAAGGGGGGTACGGTACAGGACAAGCCGTGTGTGCAAACGTAAACAGCTCTCTGTTAGCCATGGCTCTGGGTTCTGGCTCTGGGCTCTGGTCTCTGGGCTCTCGGTACTGGCTACTGGGCTCTGGGTTCTGGCTGGGGCTCTGGCTGGGGCTCTGGCTGGGTTCCTCTGTTGTTTGCCTTATAAATACGCACGCTCTACTTTAAACAAAGCGGACCCATCCACCCATATACCCACAGCACACACACACAATACCCATACATACACATATATATATATGTATGAATGTTTGTATGTATAATGCACGTGCCTGGCTCTTGTTGTAAACAATTTGTTCTACCAGTACCAGCACCAGTGCCAGTACCAGCCTCTGGTCGGCATGGGTGTGTACACTGTGTATGCGCCTCAGTATGTGCAAAACAAATTTAAACTTTACACCCAAAGTTTATTTTTATGAGCAAAACTTTAAATAATGAAATTATCTGACAAGAACTTGGAGAAATGGCCGGCCATCATCCACAAACGAAAGAAGAGCCCAAGGAGCCATGGCGAGAGAGAGACAAAGAGAGAGAGGTAGACAGACACACCAGATACACAGAAAAAGAGAGAGTGAGAGGGGGTACTACCGTACCTCATATATAATGAAGGGGAGAGGAGAGCAGAGCTACACCATAACTGATTGCCCCAATATAAAGTTTTGTGCAGTTGGCTCGAAACCAATCAATGGCGTAATTTATACCCAGACCCGTTCCACGCACCTGAGTACCTGAGTTTCTCCTAACCCCATGGCAACCCCCACACCCAATAGCTTTGTTTCGTTATCAAATATTTATTTACACTTGAGCTATAATAATTCATTGATGCATTGAATGCCTGGCACGACACGGTTATGACTCGGCCGCCTGCCGCCTGCTCGCTCGCTTTGGGGCCACACCAAGAAGGCTAGGCTAAGAGACCAGGCCATGCCAGGCCATGCCACGCCAGGGCAGGCCAGAGACCAGGTCTCGGTCTCAGGCACGACCCGGCAACGTAAACGTCAGGACTAACCTTTGCCCGATGTCCTTCAAAGGCGCCGTCGCTGTGAAAGCAACAGCTGTGCGCTCTCAATGGCCATGCGAAAGAGAGCTGCTGCTGCTCTGCTCTCTGCTCCCTTTTCGAAGCTTTCTGTGTATTCCAGCCTTCCAGTTTCGAACTCGTTTCAGCCGACAAAAGCTTCGTTATCAGAGCTTTGCAAAGCAATAGCGACTGGGTAATAAAACACCACTCGAGCGAGGGTTGTTTAATGCTTAACCATTTCAAAAGCTATCAGTTGAAGAACGATCCTTTGAGATGGTCTTTCGGCTAGGAATTCCTAGGTTTGAATCTAAATCAGAAATCAAAAGACTGTTGTCTCAGGCGTACTATGGTTTCTGCAGAATATTTCAAATAGTCGGAATATTAATGGTAGAGTTTGGATTAAAATATTACCATTGAAGTTCCCATCTATTGCTGCCTTCGTCCATACAAGATTATAGCATCCAGTGGAAACGAGAAATACCTAGGATGGATGTCACTGTTGAATATAATCAAAGACTATACAATAACGACTTTTGTGCGTCGCCAAAAACTGCGTATTTGTTGTCCGAAAGATTCTGGGACCGACTTAGCTGAACAGACGAAGCCGAGTACCAATGAACAATGAACCAATTATCCGTTGGTTTATTCCTCAGTTCATCGAGGCGTTTCCTAACATTACTATTGGAATTTTCGATTATTTTACTACTTTCGGAATCCCAATTGTTGTACATTAGCCGGAGAGCGGGCTGGCTTTCGAGATTCAAGTTGCCGAGTATGTATCGGTTGTAGGCGCTTTCGAACCTGTTCAAAAAATCAATCATCTGATCGAATCCTTGAGTGTGGTTGACCGAGTCGAGATCTCGCTTTTTATATTCCTCGAAACTTGAATTTTTTGGCAAGATTTCAATGGCCGCCCGGCCAAGAACAGCTGCCTTTTGTGTTAGGGCCTCCTCAATTTCGTGTTGATCTGTGTCAACATCTTTCAGAAATTCGCACAGACTTTCGAAGGGATGTGGAATACTATAGCTACTGGTACAGCTCACCAGCACAGCTATAGACAGCAAAAATCAGAGAGTAATGCATCTTGTGCAGTATTTAAAATCAGACTGAAGCTTCCAGAGCATTAGCTGCGCAGAATTCTTCACAAGCCTGTGGACGATGCAAATTCATTGAAATCGAAATGTAATCAGAGTCTGTAATTTATAGATGCTATTAATAGAAAAATCGAAAGAGTTATATGTAATTCTCTTGGCAAAATCTTTGCTAAAAGAACAAACGTCAACTGAAATTCCTATAAAATATTTCCATAGCTAATGGAATATTCCCTGAAACTTATAAATCGTATTTATACATTTATTGTTTGTTTATTTATTATTCTGAACCAATGCTGTCAGATCACATTAAACATTCATAAGAGTAGTATCAATTCCTTTTATTTCAAATGGTACCCACTAATAGATTATAAGGAGAATTATTCCTTTTAGCCAAGACATAGCATTAGAAGATCCGGGAAAACATTTAAAAGGTTGTCTGGCCATTTTGCAGTAAAATATTTGTATAATAAAACATTTTATATTGGGTATTTATAATTTATAAAAGGCATCTTTTCACTTTCGCTTAATAAATAAAAAAAACCTATAATTTCATAACTTGACAATATTCATATGTAATTCGAAATTGATTTAAACAATTTAACTGAATTTAAAATTTTTTTTCTACAATTGAATCTATGGATGATAATTTTTAATTAAAAACAGTATACAAAAAATTACCTGAAAGCGCTTACGAAAGATTCCTATTACATTTCATTGCCATTGTTCTTTAAAACTATATTTTTTAGCATGCGGTTTAAGCTTAAAACTAATTTCTGTTCATGCGATCGAGTACTATAATGTTTAGAGAATTGAACAATACGATATTGATGTTGCTATTCAGTCGTCAAACTCAAATACGGGTTTGCCATTGGCATCCCAAGTATTTTTGTATTTCTTGAAGGCACAGACCAGATATAGGGCTAGAAGAGAACACAAGTTACAAGGTTACTTTCTATAAATAATTGATGGCCACTCACTTGTTGCTTCCCACTCGGATTTCGAGAGTGTACCCAGCGGCCTGCCCCGCTGTGATGCCTGAAATTCCTGGACATGGGCAAATTGTTCATCATTGGCACAACGCTGCGGTTGGATAGACTCCAATCCCGACATTCGTTGCAATAGATTACGACCCTGGGGCAGAACTTCCTTGTAGTAGTCCGCAAATGTGGTCTTTCTGACCAGTTTCAGGCCATACTTTCGGCCCAGCTTGACCAGAGTGGGAAAATGGACTAGAAATTCGGGACAATCCACAACGCCCTCCAAATGAAACTGATATTTCGCACCGAACAGTGGCAGAGGATCCGTCTCACAGTCAAATTTAATGTTGTACACATCATTGCCAAAACTTTGAGCATCTGGACCAGCTTCCCGCTTTCGTCGCATTATTTCATAGGCATCCGGCATAGTGGCTATAAAATATCCGCCCGGCTCCAGGCATTCGGCTGCATTTCGCATCATGCAATCTGCCTGGCCCAGGGACTCGAAGCAATAGTGAAATGCAAACTGGCAGGAAACTAGATTTAGCTGCAGGGTGACATCCTTATACCGCTCGCGGAGACGTACCAGCGTTGAATCGCAGGCAAAGAATTCAGCTGTAAATTTGTTAGCGTACTTGGATTTCTCAGCACGCTCCAATATATCCTGGTACCGCCGCTGGCACTGCTCCACCGATACCTCAGCAATGTCCGTACAAATGATATGCGTGATGGCGGCCTTTTCCCACTTCAACAGGTCGCCGCCCTTGCCGCAACACATGTCGAGCACTCGCAGGGCATCGCCAACCCGCTTGGATTCCTTAATCAGAGCCATGTACTCATTGATCAGCTGGCTCTTGATCCAATTGTTGAAGTTCCGCATGAAGAATATCTTGGATTTCTGTCGATCCCTCCGTCCGCCCTCCTTCAGCTCGTTGTAATGATGGGCCACAACGTGGGTGTTTGCGGCGCCTTCCTGGGCTTCTTCATCATCACCGCCTGCCGCATCGTCGTGGCCGGCATTTATTGGGGCTGCTGTCGTCGCCGTTTCTGCATTGCTTTCGCTCTCGTCGTCGTCGGAGAGGCTGACGCTTTTGTGTGCCTTGGCAAACTTCTCATCGGCGACGTTTTGTTCGTAGTTGATGCTCATAATTTCACTTAATTCCTACTTTGTTTGGGATGGGAATCTATTTTATCGATGATTTTGGGTCACATTTTTGGGAAGGGGTCACAGTTATTGATTGCAGCTGGGAATACTCGAAAAATCTCCATGTAGTACAAAAATATAGGAAAGTGCTAAATAAATTTAATATTATGCAATTACTCCAATATTATACAAAAAAAGAAATGATTAATCCTACTACCTTATTGAAGTCACAGTATTGCACATGGCTCATCTTCCATCACTATGGATCCGATAGTTGATAGTGCTGTAAGCTGTTGCAACCAATCAGCTGTTACCAATTCATGCGGTCTTTCAGATTTCGGTTTCTAAATGCGTTTTCTCGGACTTTTAAATAAATTGAACTCTTTATTAATTAAAACAACCGCCCGAGAGCTGCCGAGACGCAGCATGGCCTGCAGCAGATATGAATATGTGAAAACATACGAGCAGGATGACACCATTCTACCGAATGTGTGGATTGTTATTCGAATTGATGGCAAAAAGTTTCACAAGTTCTCCAAGACCCACAACTTTGAGAAGCCAAACGACGAGAATGGTAAAGAAATCACCAACTGATGATCAAGATTATGAGTCGTTAAACCTTTCCTTGTAGCTCTTAATGTAATGAATGCGGCTGCCACTGCAGTGATGCAGGAGTTTCGGGATGTTGTCCTGGCCTATGGCCAGAGCGATGAATATTCGTTTGTGTTTCGCAAGGAGACGGCGGCATTCAAGCGTCGCTCAGCGAAACTACTGACCTACGTGACCAGTCTGTTCTCCACGAGCTATGTGATGCAGTGGTCCAAGTGGATGAGCTTGCCCCTGGCCTATGCCCCATGCTTTGATGGGCGTGTGGTGCTATATCCATCGGATGAGAATCTAAGGGATTATCTGAGCTGGCGGCAGGCCGATGTCCATGTGAATAATCTGTATAATACTGCATTTTGGAAGCTGGTTCTGGACTCGGGATTGAGCAATCAAAAGGCCGAGGAACGACTACGTGGAACCTTCTCAGCGGATAAAAACGAATTGCTATTCCAAGAGTTTGGCATCAATTACAACAATCTGCCAGCCATGTACCGAAAGGGTACGATACTGCTCCGGAAACGTGTCATCAGCGATGGGGATAATGACCAAAAGGGAAGACAGGCAATCGTGCCGCTCCACGATGATCTGATTTCATCGCACTTCTGGAAAGTCCACACAGAGATTTTGGGAAAGTATGTGCCCGGCACTTATACGGCTCCTGAAATCATGCCCAGACTAGTGGACTTGCAATTGAGCACCAAGCACAAGAAGGACGATTACGAAAAGAAGCAACCAGAGAATCTGGCCGGGATTAGCTGATAGTTCAACTTATGGCAATATATTTTAAGATTAAAATTACATTAAGCAATGCTAAAAAAAAAAAACAAAATACTAGTAGTCATCATCGTCGTCGTCGTCATCATCCTCACTGGGCTTGCTGGCGATGGAGCCATCGGCGTGTGGTGGCTTTTGGATCATAGCCGCTGCCTGCATACTCATCCACTGTTGCTGCTCCTCGCGTGCCTGCTCTTCGCGCGCCTTGGCGAACAGTTCCTGCTGCTGGCGCAGGAGCTCCTCCTCGGGTATACCAAGATTTTCCAGCCTTGTGCTTTGTCTGCGTCGCTTGGCAGCCACCTCCTTGCAGTCGTGCAAGACTGCCTCCGCCTCCTGCTTGTAATCGGTGAATCCCAGTCGCTCCAGCGCCTCCAGGACATGTTCTGCATTAATGGTCTTTTGTTGCGCAGATTGCACACCTCGTTCGCCTCCGAACTGATCAAATGGATAAACTCCGAGCAGCAGTTCAATATCAGCTCGCGGCTCTCGTTGGCCACGCGCACTGTGGGCACGAGCTCTTTGATGATCTTGTTGATGCTGGCGCGTGGCAAAGTAAGTTCATCATCCTCGGCACTGGGTGGCAAAAGCTCCTCCTGGGGATTGGACATGGCGTGGCTCGAAAACGTAAACAAAAACCAAGCAAAATTAATGGAAAATGCTGCTTCTTGCTGGAGAGTGTTGGAAAACTGTGTTGGCTAATGCCACAATCAAATATCGATTGAAGACAAACCTATCGACTGCAGTGAAGCGCACATACGCGGAAAACAAGATTTTCTATAAATTCAATTAAAATTTACTTAAACAATGGCTGACTACGATTCGGATGATGAGAAATCTCAAGTGGAGAAACTGCGCCATGCCAAGGTGCCGCGCGGCATGTTTGTAAGCGGCTGGGATGACGACGCGGATGAACTTATTGAGGAGGACAAGAACCCCCAGGGTAAGCGGCTAAAATTCAGATTCTTCTTCTACAAAGTTGTTAGCTTTAAATGGGCTTTCTGCACACACTCTCAGCCAGCGTTGAACGCATGATTCTGTGGGCCGTCAACGAGAATCGTATAAGTGAGGTGCGTGAAATCCTCAGACTGGATCCGGATGCTGTCAATGCCCGTGACAGCGATGGCTACAGTCCCCTGCATCGGGCTGCATACAACAATTTCGTGGACATTGCCAAGCTATTGCTGCAGTACAAGGCCGATCCCAATGCCCGCACCGATCTGGGCTGGACTCCGCTGCACTCTGCCTGCAAGTGGAACAATGCCGATGTGGCTCAGCTTCTGCTGCAGTTTGGTGCAGATGTCAATGCCGAATCGGAGGGAAAACAAACGCCATTGCACATTGCCGCCACAGTATCCAATTGCAGAAATACAGCCACAACCCTGCTGTTGGACAGGAATGTGCAGCCCAAGAAGGAGAACAATTCAGATGAGATGGCTGCTGTTATAGCTCGTCGCACGGGCATGAGTTATCCCATCTTCCAAATGGCTCATGAGGCCTTCGAATGCGAGACGGGACTGATAGATTAAACAAGTAGACTAGCCATCATATGTGCATAATAAATATAATACTTAATATACATTTATTCAAATCGAACCACCCATCAGCTCCCCCCTTCAGCTGGCTGGAGCCGGGGTCCTCACGAAATGTTCATAGAATGATTTTGTATATTTGATCATCTCGTCTTGCATAGCGGCGGGCACAAAGTACGGATTACCCTGACCGCCCTCAATGGTGCCCTTGGCCGTGTACCTCATGTAGCTGGAAACAGTCGTCTCCGGCGGCAGCACCGCGCCATCCTCAATAATGCAACAGTCTTTGATTACGCAGCGACGACCCTAAGAGGGGAGAGAATTGAGATTTGAGTGAAATATTTAGTTGGAAAACATGCCGATACTCACAATGATGGCGTTCTTGCCTATATAAACGCAAGAGCCCACTGAAGCCGCAGACACTACAGCACCCTCGCCCACAAACACATGATCTCCGATGTGCATTGGGAAGAAGGCGATGCCTTTGCTAAACTGCTTGTATGGTGGTCGTATCACGGAATCCTTGCTGATCACACAATACCTTCCTGCTCGGACATTGGCCAAGTCGCCACGGATGATCGCTCCACTCTGGACAATTACCTTTCCATTGAGCACAATATTCTGGGACCCGCAGAGCACTGTTTGGCGGCTCACTTTGTTGCCAGAGGCCTGTAAACAAAAAAGGTTTGGCATGATGAGGTCATCAAGTTTGTCTTGTTCCCAGATGCTCATTAAAACATTGATGGTACTTGCCGTCTCCACGTATTCATCTTTGCTGTAGTAGGTATCCGCTATCTCCATTTGTTTGGGGATTTATTAACTTTTTTCCTGAATTTGTTTTTGTCAATTTTTTGTCATCTGCCAAAACGAACTTAGCCCACTTAAGCCCCCTCTATTTAAACAGTTCAACGAATTGATGTAAATGAAGGAAAATATTACTGATTGTGAATTCTTCTTGTAGATCCATGCCATCTTTCCTCTGAACTTAAAAAACCACGATATCTTTCACCTGAACTGCGCTGAAATAATTCATTATTTTCGGTGGAATATCAAAAAACTCCAAAAGGGGTCTGCAAAGGGTTAATCGGTCTCCGTCAAGGATTGGAAACCATCTGGCCCATACAAATTAAATGCTGTCAACGTTAAAAATCGTAAGTGTGTCTGGAATGAGTCTAATTGTTGTTGCCGATTCATACCGATTCAAAGAGAACGAAAAAGAGAGCCTTAACCGGTATGAAGAGAGCAAAAATGAGCCAATAACCGTTTCGAAGAAAGCAGTTCTGCCATCGACACTATCGACTGGATGAGAGTGGTGCGCGCCAAAGAGAAATTTCGACGTCAAAATGTACCAAACCGTAAATGGTCACCCTGTAGCCAGAACTATTGGAAAAACATCGTATATAAAAAACGATATATAACGAAAAGAACTAGTAGCAATCGGCCTAAGTGGTTCCGACATTAATATTTAGCTATCGGAATCAATTTAAACGTCGTCTTTATATCGATGTGTTGTTTTGGCGCGTATTTTTAAGTCAAAATTGGTTGCGTGTTTTATTTAAACTTTAAATATCTGTAATTTCTATTACAATTGAAGGAATTTTTCATTCAAGCCAATCATTAATTAGACGCACGCGATTTTCAAAAAATTACTGCGGCCTTTGGCAGCAGTTGCATAGAAAAATGCAGGTGTTTAACCCACATTGACCCTGAACTTTATGCATGTATGCAACAATCACGATGCAGATTAGACAGCTGCTCTTCACAGACTGAAGTCTTCTAGTAACAAAACAAAAAAAGAATCTTAATAATTGCCCACGGCTTAAGATGGGGGGTGGGGTGTGCGGTCAAACCCATTAACTCTTCACCGCCGCCAAAATGGTCTGTGGATGCTAACCTTCCACAACACAAACTTCCCGCTGGCGCTGTGCTCCAATGATGTTCCAATTAATGCTCTTTAATAATCGCAACGCGAACGGACCCCAAGCCCAGCCCAGCCCCGTCGTTAACCTTCAAAGTGCACGCTCGAATGCCCTCACGAGGCGGCGACTAATCATAGTAGCATTTTAATTTCTTATTGTTTGTTTTGTCTATTTTCTTGGGCTTGGGGTTCTGTGGCATTTGCAGAACAGACATTCAATGCCCATACTTATGGTAATCCATTATGGTGTGTCCATATACTTAGTTGTAGGGTTTTAGCAGGGCTATAATTATGCTGTTGGCATAGAAATTAATTTGCTTAAATATTCAAATGTTTAATTAAAGATTTTCTTTTAATTTTAGGAACCAAACCGATGTCAAAAATCTGTCCTGTAAGGTAAGTGGCGACTTCTTTAAAACATTCTTGAACTATTCTGAACTTTGGAATCGTTTATTTTTCTCAACAAAACAATTGCTTTAACTAATTTTGGAACTTTAAAGAAGCCGCCAACAAATCGCTTAACCTTCTGTCTGGGAAAACCGCATCTAAATCTATTAATCTGTTAATGTTTGCACTTTTGAACCAAAGGTTAATAAACTTGAACTTGAATATTGTTTGGAAATTAATTGAGTTGTGTTGTGCACCGACAACATTTAAGCGAATGATCTAACAAATGATACAAATTTGTTTTCCGAGTTTTTTTTTATTCTTTAAATTGTGTTTATTGTTGTGTTGAGATTTCTAAAGCGATCCGATAATTAATGTGGTGTGAAAGAGCTTAAAAGTGATTCAAATATTTGGTTATTTCGGGGTCAAAAGTTTCCGTAAACATGTTTGATTTGTGTGTGGAAGTATTTTTAGAATTATCCGCTTGCTTATACCATTTTCAGAACGAATATAGTGATATATTTTTGGTTTAAAAGTACATTTTCAAGAAAAACCAAACTTTCTCTACCGTTCAATACCAAAATATCAAGGCCATACAGAGCTCATGGAGCCATAGAACAGTCTAGTAAAGTGTTTGCCTTACACTAGCGCTCCATGAGCCTCTTCGACTCGTCTGCCACAAAGCGACCTTCAGATACTACATGGAGGGCGCCCCACAACAGACTATGTAAATACTTACAAAAGACCAACTCATCCAAGACCTTGATAATCATTTATTGCTATTGTTGTTGGATATATTTGGATATTCATTATTAAATGGCCACTACACTACTATATTTTGTGGCTAATCAAGATCAAGAAACACGCACTATAAACATACGTCATCCCGATCACGATCTCAGATTGCTGTTTGGGACTGGATCCAAATCTTGAGCTGTTTTATACCCGATACTCAAAATTGTTAAAAAAGTATTGGGGTATATTAGATTTGAAACCATGGTGAAAATGGATGTGTGTAACGTCCATGGAAGGAACCGTATTCCGACCCCATAAAGTATATATATTCTTGATCAGCATCAATAGCCGAGTCGATTGAGCCGTGCGTCTGTCTGTCCGTCTGTCCGTCCGTCCGTCTGTCCGTTGGTTTCTGTCCGTCTGTCCGTCCCTATTATCGCCTCGGGAGTGCTCAAAAGACTATTAAGAGCTAGAGCAACGACATTTTGTATCCAGCCTTCTGTGATATGTCACTGTTACAAATTATATATTTCAAAACATCGTTACTCCCCGCCCACTTCCGCCCCTT
Source organism: Drosophila lowei (assembly GCA_008121275.1). NCBI lineage: Eukaryota > Metazoa > Arthropoda > Insecta > Diptera > Drosophilidae > Drosophila > Drosophila lowei. The sequence continues at coordinate 12,195,193 of CM017779.1, read as the reverse complement.
CAAAGGACGAAAATCTGTTGCTGTCATCCACAATTTTAAAGATACAAGCCACAAAATTAAAACCCAGAATCGTAGAGAATGAATTTATCTTTTAGACTGCAGAATCTGAATTACGATCGTAGCATTATTATAGGCAAAAATGAAGAAAACAATTTCATGGTTTTTCTTCGCCATGGTCTGGGGCTAACACACCGTATCATAGCCGGCTCCCCATGAAGATTCAAAACATTAGAACGCCTAGATCTACAGAGACTATAAGAGCTAGAGCAACCAAATTTTTATCCAGATTCCTATAATATCGGACCTTGACGAGTTTGTTTCAAAATTTCGCCCCACCCCTTCCACCCCCGCAAGTCGTGGCTTAAAAATCTGTGGCATCCACAGATCTCAGAACTATAAAGACCTGACTGTCGAGCTCTCACTGCTACAAAACTATTTGTAATTTTTCACTGAAGAACTCACTGTTGATAGCTCACTGCTACAAAATTTCGCCCCACCCCTTCCGCAGCCATAAACAACGAAAATGTGGCAATTAAAATTTTGAAGATAGGAGAAAATTAAAACGCACAATCATAGAGAATGGCCATATTTCCCAGATTGCCGAATCCGAATAAGATCGGACTATTATTATAGCCAAAAGTAACAAATCAATTTGCAGCGCCCGTCGACACGTTCAACTTATTTTCTGTCTGATTTTCGTTTAAATTCTCTTTGTCGTTTAATGTAGCTATACTGACTATGTATCATCCCGATATAAATGTAGAGTTGCTGTTTGGCACTGGATCCAAAACTTGAGCTGTTTTTTTTATGGCTTTAACCTTTTTTTTAATTGTTTTTAGTAAGCTTTCAATGGAGAAAAACTAAGGCACATTTCAACACATAATTAATAAATGGATAATGAAACAGAAACAGAAACTGAATCGAAAACAATGCCAGTGCTATCCAGTTGGGGTCCGAGTCATGTCAGATCTAATTGAATAATTGCACATAACTTGCATAAATCTACACTGCGAGAAAGGAAGATATATTTTTTGTATCTATGAGACATTAATGAGAAAAATAGATCCGTTTTTAATTTTTTAAGATTTATTTAGACTTATTAAAGTGTCCCAAAATGTCATATTAATAAAATAGAGTATTTGTAAAATCCAGGAATCGTAGGGAGTATAATTTTTGGAATAAAAATTATGAAATAAAAATGAAAATTATATTTTTTTTGTAAAAATGAAAAAAAATCATTCTAAAATTTGGCGCGAGGACGTGTCTATCGAAAAATGATATATATTCGTTATCTAAACTTCAATACCTTTTGTGAGGTATATCAGATGTCCTTAAATGACCCAATAAAAAAGTAAAATCTAATTTATAATTTCTCCATTTGAAGAACATTAATTGTTTTATGGATTCAGACGATAAACAGCACCTTAAGTTCAATATTAACAAGGCAGAACATGTTCTTTCTTTACAAATAACCTTTTTATTTCTTTAGACTTTAGTATTTTCTCTCAGTGTTTTTATTATCATACATGGCCAAGAACAATGAAGGAGAAACGACAAATGAAATTAATTGCAATTAACAAAATTGAGAAAATTATTCATTGGATTTATTGCGAACAAGGTAATGCCAGCAAAGAGAGACAGAGATAGAGATGTATATAGAGATAGGGGGTATAAGAGGGAGGAAGAGTAAATTGCATAATATTTTCACTTTTTGCATGCGGCTCCCCAGCAGTTGACCAACTAAAAAACAAAAACAAAAACAAAAACCACCATCAAGTGAAACAAGTTTTTTGTTCAAGTCTTTTGTTTCAATCGATAAATTTTGTCTGTAATTGACAATTTCATAGATATGAATGCATTTATATCTATACTCGTATATATATATATGGTGTACATATGTCTGTTTTTCCTATACATGTGTGCTGGATGTCAATCCGAGACAGAACAAAGGTGACGTATCAGATGGTGGGGAGGCCATGGCACACGACGTTCTGGGGAATGTCACCATTCATTGAATATTTCAATAACATTTTTTTGAGTAAGGCTACGTATATTTTTTTAACCATTTATGGTCACCCTAGAATAAAATTGAGGCGTGGTTTTACTAATAAATAATATAAAACTTATTTAATAGAATATTTGTAGGAAGGTTGGCGGCTTTATAGGAAAATGGGCTGTTATATTTAATATATTTAATATATTGACAAATTAATGTCACTTTTATATGTTATTTTAAAGAAATTCCATGAAAATATACCAATCTTGCTTTAATAGTTAAGTACTTTGTATCAATAGAGTCTTCAAAACAGGCTAAAATAAGTATTTCTTGCAATTTGCATAAGAAATCTAACCAGTTCGAGAGCTTAGCTAATACTTATGTTAATTGAACAGGTGTGATGGCGATAGCTTACAAGATAACATAGAAAATCTGTGTACAGAATGCCAATCTATTTTCCTCTTTATAAATCTACATATTTATTAATCAATTGATTTCTAAAGAAAGATATTGGGAACAGTGTTTCAATTTGTATTTGGTTCAGATTGCTTCTCTCTTTCCTATTTCGATTCCATAACTCCTTTTCGATTCCATTTTTGAATTCCTTCCCCTTTATGCCTCTAAAAATTCTTTAGTTCATCATTAAATTTCAGTATTATTTTGTCTACCTTTTTGGCTCGATTCGCAGAACTCCAAAACATCAAAATACTCGTACCATTTGCACTGACGACTAATTACAGTCATTACAATACAATATGGCAGCCGAATGGCTTCCTCATGTCAAGATCTCTCCCCAACAACACGAAACGAGTAGCTCGCGATTAGTTATGGAGTTGTGGAGTTATGGACCGATGCCGTACAGGTTCAAAAGCCGAGTTCAAGAACTAGCTAACGATTGTCCGAGACAATGGCAATACCCACCAAGGAGTACACACGTACAGTGGGGGGAGGGGGGACCTGTTCAGTGAGGCATTTATTATTTGAGGTTTTGCTTAGAAGTTGCTAAAAACATGAAAAAATTGTGTGAAACTTGAAAATGAATGCGCTTTTTGGATGTGGCGATTACTTATAATTCAAATCCCCCTCGTTTCCGCTACCTTCCATAAGTTCTGCTTGGTTAGGCGTGGCCTGCAGAGCACCCCTGAAGCGACGACCTCTGCCTCTGCCTCTGGTTTGCCCATGTTGTGTGCTAATTAAAACATTAAGTCTCTCAGGGCCCCCGGAGGCTAAATTCCCATTCAAAATGTCTGTGTTAGATTTGCTTTTATTTTGCCCGTCAAAATCGATCAAAATCCAAATTTTCAAGTGGCCCCGTACAGCAAAAATCCAAAACCAGTAGAGAGTTAACTGTCAAACAATCAACACACACACGACCCGACACGACGACGAGACATTGGCAACAACAGAGGCAACAAAAAACAGTACACAACAACCAGCAGCAGTTGTACATACAGGCTGTACAGTGCGGCACATGATTGAATGATAGATAGGGATTAGCAAGATATAGGCCACAAGATACTGATCCTCAACTGATCATTGAGAATGGAAGCAGAACGTGTTAAGCCCCCGGAATACTTTTGCTTGCGGCAGTTTAGTTTTTAGATAAAAAACAATCGAAACCACCTTTAATGTTTACAGTTTTAAATTTTTCCCTTCTTTTTTTAAATTTTTTTCTTTTTAATTCTTCTGAAATAAAAATTCGCAAATTCTCTGCAATGTATTTTGTATAAATTATTACAATAATTTATGGGTTCCACTAGCATTTCTTACCGCAATCTACATTCCCTAAAGAACATTTCTCCACTGGGTTGTTAAAACGACACGTTCACACGTGACTGGCAACTTTGCCATTCACTGGAATTCACAAAAACAGCTGATTCTTAGTGTTCTAGCAGTATTTGTTCTTTTTTATATTTTATTTTATATAAATAATACATTTTCGATCTGTATTTATTTAAGAAATAATAGCTGTGGTAATTTTTATCAAATTTGAAATATTTTGAATATTTTGCGCATTTTAAACAGCTGTTTCTGTTTTTAGTGATTAGACTTTAAATTTCATCGCAGTACCGATAATTTCTTTTTGATTTAAACGCAAAAAATACCAGAAACACTCGGGGAAAATGGTTTTAGCTCTTGTCATTCCATTAAAATGATGTCCGTTCGCCTATGGGCAATTTGAACAGCAAATCAATGAAGGTCCTTAGAGGAATTACTATAAATAAGGTAGAGATAAAGAGATCCTCTTTCTATACCTAATTTTAATTACAAACTCCTCCAAATGAGCCTCCACCTTTCATTATTGTTCCCCACTGTATTTACCAAAATGTTTTATTTGTTTTACCGCTCATGTATTGTTCCAATTTTGATTGCTTTATCGAGCTCTGGTTTTTTTTGCATGCGGGCGCTAATAGTTTTGAACCCGAGGAGAGACCTAAAAAATAAACCAAAATCCAAAAAATCAATTGGCAAATTTTGTATGCCATGGGCAAGGCTAGCCTCGAGACACGAGCCGAGCTCTGAATTTTGGGCAGGGTTTTTGGGCGGTACATACAATATTTGATTTGTATTTCTGCTGCTGTTTCTTTATTATTCTGTTGTGACTTGGCTTGTTTCCACTTCCTTTTGCCTTTCAACAGTTTTGATAAACTCCCGATAACTCTGATTGATATCGGGGAACGGAACTGCAGAAATTGTCAAAAGATAAATGCAGATTAAATCTCAGTTGATTGAACTTTAAAAGGTTTTCCCCACAAAAGTCTTGCTTGAAAACTCAGTGTCAAATTTGTGTGCGGATTTCTTGTTGGGTGGCCCGCCCCCTGCCTGCCTGATTGATTGACAATGATTGACAATTAAGCCAGCCATGTGTCAGTGTCTCTGCACACATTTACATACAGCAGTAGCATTTCTCATGGCACATTGAACGGGCTTATTATGGCAGTAACTCAAGGCGAAACGCCACTTTGCCGAAGAAGAAGTGTGGCTCGGAAGTGTGGTTCCACCCACTGGAAATACAATTCAAATCGATTTCGTACATTCGATAACAACAAGTGGAATGCCGGTCAATGGGGGGGCTACATAATTACGATTGTTTTGTTTGAGATTCTGCTTAGCAGTAGCAAGGGCGCAGGCCATTGGAGGTCACATTTGGGGTTACACGTGTTGCGCGTCTTGCGGCAGCGCCTCTCGGTCGGAGAGCTGCGTTTCTGGTTCCCGCCTTGGTACCGTGCGAAACAAATGAATTACCTTCTCTCTGCTGCAACATTTTCCCATGTAAAATCGTTGCCGAAACCCAGGCCAGACGATGACTATGCGTCACTTGAAATTTGTTTAAAACCAAATAAGGAAGTAATCAAACCGAATGTCAATTACAATTACACACGCATTCAGAGACAGAGACAGAGAGGCCCAGACCCCGTACTCGCAATAAATAAAGCAAATTGCTCATACGCCATGTAAGCCGGTCGACCAGTCTCCTCCGAAATTGAATTTCAGTCGATTCATTCGCCTTGATTTCCAGCTCGACAAACTATAAAAATACAAAATACAACAACAACAAAAATGTTACGCACAAATTAAATTCATGAAGTTCAAACACACACAGAAAAATTCCAAACTGAAACGAATTACGCGGCATGCATACCGCTTCCCCCCCACAGAAATCTGGGGGGGTTTTGCCATGCCTCTGGGGAAGGTCAAGTGCAAGCGCCAAATGTGTTTTATATTGTTTCTTACATTAGTGGCAACTTTTTGTTTAATTAATTTTTAATACAATTTTTTTGTTGTTTGCTGGCTTGTTTCTTGTTGTTTTGACAAGCAACGTGGATGACGATGATGATGATGATGTGACAGGCGGCACGGCACTCAGCACAACTTGGGTGGTTCTGGAGGCTAATTGTGGCAGTTATGGATTGTCGCTTTGGGCACTCAAAAAGCTGCTTAGGTGCTACTACTTCTGGGGCCTTGAGGAAAGGCTATACACTGCCCTATGAGTGGGGTTTTTATTTAAGAGAAAAAACAAACAATACCTTAAACGACGCCTAATTAATGCACCTATGCAAATAAAATATAAAAACACAAGAAACAATTTTCTTCCCCTTTTCTTGAGTTTTTAAAGTTCAAATTTTAAACGACACCAGTAAAAAAACATTAATAAAAAATACAATTAATTTAAAAAATCTTGCTTTAAAAAAAACATAATTAATATAAAAAACATTGATTTTGTTGCCTAGTTTATAATTGAGAATGTTCTTTGGACAATAGGGTTCTACGTTGACGACCTATATAGTTTAATAGTCCCCCAAATTCTTATAAAAAGCCTTGAAAGTATAAGTTTTATTTCAATCCCAAAGCTGTCATCAATTCAGGTATCTTTTACCAATATTTATTAAATCACCTCCTTTTGCTTCCCCAGTAATAGTAATTATTTAAAAATTATCATGTAATTTGTATACACATATTTTTTTCGATTGCCATCTTCATTGCCGGGGATCTTTCATTACAATCACTCTATAATTACCATACCATACCATTCCGTTTAAATAATCTACCATCTCATTGGATTTAATGCACTCTCATTGCCCTGAAATGCCGAGAGATCGCTCGGCCCGGTCGTGGTTCACCTTGAACTTGGACAAAGTGCAAGGCACGAGAGGCATGGCATCCACGGCGAACAGAGAGTCGGCAAATCCGCTTTATTTCCATTATAATTTTCCATTACACTGCCCTTTCCCTTTTCGTTGGTGTCGGTGTCGGCGTCGGCGTCGGCGTCTGGCAGTTGAGTTATGAATGCTTTTAGTGGCCAAAACCAAAACCAAAAAAAAAACTGAGTCAGTCGAGCAGGTTACCAAAAAAGCCAACAGAAATTGACCGCCGCGTGCTGTGCATTTTTGATATGGAACACGTACTATCCGATATATCTTTTTTTTTGTCTTGCAAGAAACCATTTTTGTAGTTGTGTTCTTTTGCATCGAGGGACCAACGACCGTCCTCGAATGGCTTTAGCTTCTTTTGGCGACACATCCGTATTTTTTTTGTATTATTTAATGCTTAAATTTTAAACAGTAGCCACTTGTTGCGTAGCTCAGAAGTTGATTTTGTTTCTCTGTTGATGTCGAGTGATTAATTTTAATTTTTTTCAACAAATCAACGTGTTTTGTTTCACGGAAAAGGGAATTTTCGGTTTCAAGCTGCTTGGCCATTCCCGGAGTCCGGGGTGCTGCCTGCCAGTCGTTGACCGCTTTGCCAGCGACCTTGCCGTCTGAATTTTCGTTAAATTAAGTTTACGGTTGCTCCGGGATGCTGTCGGATGCTGTTTTGGATTTTTCTGGTTTTTATCCGCCGCTCTCCAAGGTGATAATTTAGCATATAAATGCCGCTAGAACAAAAGACTTTGGCAACGAACTTGAGCTGGCTATTGTTTTGGATGAGTAAACATGTGATTCGGCTTCGATTGGGTTTCTCTTCTGTTGTTCTTTTATTGGATGCGCGGATGAATCACTGGAATGCATTGCGGACATTGTTATTTGGAAAAAAATATATTAGAATAATTTGGAAATGCGGAAAAATTTAAAAAAAATCAATGCAGTAGGTTTTTATGGCGGAATATTTTCTTTTCTTTTAGTTTATTTAATTTATTTAGAGTAAATCAGCTGATTAGTATGTATACTGAATGGCAAATCGCCAGTCACGTGTGCACGTATCGAATGAAATCAGAGCTGGACAACTTTTATTCGCGAATGTGGATGAGGATTGTATGAATGTATATTCTATTATTTTTCAGTGATGAAAATGCAGCTTATTCTTTTATATAAGTTTCCCATAAGCGAAAGGCTACCTTCGATTCCAATAAAAATAAATATAGACGAGAGATTCGGAATTTTTAACGCTGAAATCTAACAATCTTTTGCCTAAGTTATACCGTACTTTCTTTTGCTTTTTATAGGAATTATTACTAATAAAAATTCACTTTTCATCCATATTTTATTACATAAAATCCATTTTCCTCGTGCTGGTCCTACTTTCCTATGAATTCCTTGTTATTTAAATCTAAGTCTGTACAAATTTTATAAACAGGATCCATGATCTATTCCTGTAATCCCTTTTGTATTTTAAATTCTTTATAATACATATATTCTTTTATATTTCATATTTCCACTCAATTTTTTAAGTAATTTCCCTTCCTTGTAAAAACAATTTAACAACTTCTCAAAGTACATACTTCATATTATATATTCATACGACTATTGCATATTTTTCCTAATCTTTAGTGCATATTTATTTTGCATAAAAATTAATTGCTCAAAACAACCCAAAGCGTATCTAATGTTTTCCCAAGTTCTTTGCAAACATTTGGAATAGTTCAAAGAGCGCATTTATGTTTCATTTATTATGCATTATTCAACAATATTTGTGTGTGCGTTTTATGGCTAATTTCGCACATCATAAAAGATGTTGGCTGTGCGTCTGCGACTCTCTGCTTTAGCCATATTGCAACAGTGATAGAGATGTTGTTCTATGTTTGCTAACCAAATTTGCAACTGTCAAGCTCTGCCAGATGAGAGATCTCCATCTGAATGGACTGGCAAGAGATCGCAGAGGCTAACTCGTGGATTTCGCGATGGCGATGGTGCGTGGCACGGTAGTCGCTTGTAGGAATTCAATTAGCAAATTAAATATTAATTACTTACCAGCCGGCTAATTCAATTAGCGGACACCAAAGCTAGTGCCAGGTGCATATCATTTTCAACATTTAATATGGTAAGTTTTTCAATGTACTCTTTGGAAGAGGGTATGACAGTTTTGCATAGAAATGTGGAATACAGAGAAGGTAGAGAAGTATTCTTGACAAGGATCTACAGACTCTTGTTCTATTAGACTTTATTCGGGAAGGTTTTAACAAATTTTTTGTCCAAGTTTCCCATAAGCGAAAGGCTACTTTCGATTCCAATAAAAATAAATAGAGACGAGAGTTTCGGAATTTTTAACGGTTAAATCTAACAATCTTATAACCTAAAAAACCCCAAAAACATATATTGGACTATTATATTATATAGAATAATAGGAGGTATTAGATAGAACTCTTTGTGCTTAAAACTTTTAAAGATAATCAAATACAAATTTTAAAGTTCTACTTAAATATGTATAATTATAATTCAAAAACAAAAGTAACATCATATTAAAGCAATTATCCCAACGCAAGAGTATCTAAAATCTTTCTTAAAATCGATGGATTTTTATTTTTTAATTATTTTTTGTTTTTGCCTTGCTTCGGTTTTCACGGTGACAGGTGTTTCGATATTCTTGACTTGCTGATTAAATTTTGTAATTTTTTAATGTTTCGTATTAACATTGTGTGAGGTCATCCCCAAAGTGAACCAGTTTCGGAATCAGTTTCAGTTTCGTTTTCGAAAGTATGCCAAAGTATAGTCGGGCAAGGTCCCTGATCAGGAATATAGCCCTGTCGCTGTGGCGGCGCCCCAAGTTCCCGGTCAGGTTTCATTTTTGTTGTTGTTTTCTGTGCTCTCCCGCCTGATCTTCTGAGTGCCCCATAAATTCACACTCACTTAGCCGGCAATTAGCAACAGCAAAAGCTCTGGCCCCCAAAAGCTTTTGCTCTCCCTCGCACGTTTTCCGATCGCTCTCTTACTGTATTTTGTCGGGCGCCGAGCGCCAAAGCTTACTCAGTCTTCCGAAGACAGACGCTCGAAGCGGACGCTGAAAAAGAAAACGTAAGACGGAGACGCGAACGTTGCGCAGGCGCAGACGACGATCGAATCGATTCAGCAAAAGCAAAAGCCACCAGCAGATACGAAACGGAATTGTGTTTTTTTAGTTGTTTGCTTTTGTTTCGTGTGTGGTTTGGTGTGTGTTATGCCATGCAAAACGCATGGTGGTAGAAAAAAGTAAAGAAAAGAAAAACCCAAAAACCGACAAAAAGTTTGCCAAAAAAAAACAACCGCAAAAGCCGTGCTCAATTCGAATTTGTTATAATTTGAAAACGGTAATATAACGGTAAAAATCTTTTCTAGAAGCTCATCTAGTTATTTGGATTTATGCTTTGTGGTTTTTTCTGCATAAACAATAATAATACAAACACATAAAGCAAACAAGCACCAAAAATCCAGTCCAATTTGCGGGCATCTCAAAAAATAATTTAAACAAATAAAACCAAAAATTTAACAAATTTCGGCCATAATCGTAAAAAGTTAATTAAATAAGTGAAGCCACTACAAATGTTGCAATTTCGGTTTTTGATATAAAAACATGTGCGAAATAATATGCAATGCATTCAAGTAAATTTAATTGAAATTAAAAAGTGGTTGAGTAAATACATTAAAATTTAAAGAGCGTTGAAATGTCACGACAGATGGGATTTAATTTAAAATCTACAATAAATCTCTTGTGTGTTAAATAAAAGAATCGAATTAAACTATCAAACTTAAGTTAATCAAAACCAACTATTCATTACATCCCATTTTCCTAACAATAGTAAAGAAAAATCCGTGAGCAATAGTTCCATAAATTATTAATATATAATCCACCGAAAAAGTGTCAGAAGCTTGTCAAAAAGCGCTAAAAAAACATGAAGATCTAAAAATAAAATTGAATCACACACAAAGAACGCCCCCAAAAACTTATGAGATCTACCGCATATGGTAGTCTCTCTCTCTCGCTCTCTCTGGTGTGTGTGTGTACGAGAGGGAGTAGAAAAAAACGTGCACGTTGTGTTGTTGTTAATTTTTGATGCACATTTTTCCCGTTGTCTTTTGTCCGCCCCTCTCTTACTCAACACTTGCTTTTGTTTGTCTTTGCCTCCTTCTTCTTTTTTTTCCCCCGTTGGGCGTCAGTGTCTGTCGGTGTTTTATCGTTTGCTTTGCCCTTTGGTGTCTCTATGGGTGTATATGCGTGTGTGCATCAGGTTGATTTCGGCTGGTGATGCGTTTTGACTGTGTAATTTCCATGTCGTGAGGCGGAGGCAGGAGGCAGGGCAGGCACTGTAAGATTACTTCATCTGCAGTTCCATTTCCTATATGGTAGATGATTCAACTTGTTCGCATTCGCGTATATAACTGACAGACAGCACGCCAAACTGACCAGCGCAAAAATAAAAACGCAAAAAACTATAAACTGACACACGAAAGAAAGCTAACCGAAGTGCTTAGTACCCTGTAGGTTTTTCAGTACTGCATGAGTGCGTACTTTATGTAGTAGTGATATAATTTTAGAATGATTCAGAATCGATAGGAAAGTAGCAGGAAAATCAGAAAAGAAATAATTAGATTATACACCGAAATATACACACTTCCTTATTTTCGCTTCCAAATTCTGGGTAAAACTATAATACCCTTTCTTCTGGCCGGGGTATCAAAACAGAAACGCAAAAAATTTGCACGAAAAAGCCGGTTGAAGGCGACTCTTACATATTTACACGCACCAGCGCTCATTGAACACACAACAAAAACTACACCAAAAGCAACCGCAAAAACAAAAGCAACAACCAACGAAAGCAAAAGCAACAAGGCGACACAAAAACCTGTAACGCAGGCAGAGACGTCGACAGAGGAGTTTTTAAAGACATTTGCAGAGGCAACCCCAACCACCCCCCCCAGTCCCCGCACCAGCACCAGGTACAGCTGCGTGTTGATTATGTCAATTTCATGTTTGCTTCATTTCCTCAACAACCGGCAGAGGGAGGGGTGCAAAACAGGCGAACTGGCAAAGCTGGGCAAAGAGAAGAGAGCAAAGCCAACGGAAAGGGGAGCGGCAGCAATTTCACTTTCGTTGGACTTGAAAATAATAAAAAAAAAAAAAACACACAGCTGCAGTCAGGCGGTAGTCTCTGAGAGACATAATGGAGACAGACAGTGGCTACGAGAGAGAGAGAGAAAAAGAAAGAAACCGAGCAAAAGAGAGTGAGAGTGGCTGCAGTTGGAAGCTGCGGTGACGCCACTTGCTTTGCGGGGCCGTTGTTGCTGGTACAGTGGACAGTGGGGTGAATAAATGAAATGAGAGCGATTTCTGTAGTTAGAATGAAGACATGGCTTGCGATTCTACTCAACAAATTAATGTGTCCGACAGTGCTTTACTGACGCCACTTGCTTTGCGGGCGTTGTTGCTGGCAGTGGACAGTGGGACGGCTAAATGAAATGTTTAAAGAATTTATAATAGAACAGTGAACAGAACGTGCATGAAATAGTAAATTTAATTTCTCGTAATCATGAACAATTCGATCCACTGTGGTTCGTTGCCGGAGACAGACAGTAGCTCGAAAGAAAGAGAGCACGTGATAGTCGAAGCGGCGATGATCACAAGATGCAGTGGGAATTTTAAGCGAAATGAGAACCATGTGTGATTGTGAAGAAACAAGAAAGACGGCATATTATAAAGTAAATATTAATTGTGATTGAAATTTAAAAAACAAAGATGATCGTCGATGGCTTTGCTATTTTCGGAGATAGATAGACAGCGGCTGGCAAAGAAAAAGAGCAAGTGAGAGTGAGAGCACACAAATTAATGTGTGCTGCGCTGACGTCAGTGTACAATGGGACTTTTAACAGATATTATAGGAACAAATATTTGACAAAAGAAGCGTTCAATGATTTTCGAAACGAATATTTTCAATTTGTGATAGAAAACATAAACCATAAATTTAAAATCCAACCAAAAAATCTATGCGCTCCACTGTCCGTTATCGCTTTTTGTGTGTGCGTTGCTGCTTGTTTTTTCCCCGCTGCTCTGCCTATGCCTCTCCCACTTCGTTTCAGTTTCATTTTGTAACTGTAATGTCTCTGTTTTCATTGTTGTGTTTGTGCCATTGTTTTTGCTGTTTTTGCCTGTAACGTAATAGCGTAATATGCTTGCCGATTTCCACATGCAAGAGAGACGCTGCAAATGCGTTGAGCTTTACGTTTTGGTGCCAAGTCCAGCGTCGACGCAGAGCAGACCGCAAAGCAGCGGCCGCAAAATAGCGGCAGAAAAACATCGACTGCGACTGCGACTGCAACTGCGGCAGCGCCAGCGGCTGCATTGTTGTCCGAGCATTGTTGTACGCTTTGCAGGAGAGTGTCTTGATTTCGTGCAGATATTTGTGACATACAGAAGAAACTCCTTAGGCTTTCTAGGGTATAATAACACTTTAATGAACAAATCTGTAGTTTAATGCTTTTCTTTATAACTCTGCCAAATTTTGATTAACATCGAAAGATTTTAGCATACAGTATTTATATGAACGATCGACTGGAAAGGGTATCAACAGCTTCGACCTGCGGCTCTGGCTTTCCTTTTTGTGTTGCTTTTGTTGTAAAATTGTGCTAATAAAGCGCGTCGAATCAAAAGCGGCAACAGCTCCTGCCACAAAAATGCGAAGGTCAACCAGCAGCAGCAGCAGCAGCAAAAACAAAGGCTTAAAAAGCTCACCCCCTACATTTTCGCACCTTGTTAGTTTTTCCATTTTGTTGGCCTTTTTTTGTTGCTGTTGTTGCTGCTGCTGTCAGCCTGGCGAAAAATTCTAATTATAAATGAAACAATTTATTACCGGGTTTTTAAAAATAAAATGCAATTTATGTGCAACGTCTGGCGGCGGTGGCGGCACTGTTGACTAGTTAAACCGGTTCATTGCAACGTGCAACAAACAGCAAAAAACTAAAACTACAACAAATAACATCCAACTCAATGGGGGTGCACCCCCCACTATCCTCCCCCCTCAGAAGCAGACAGTAAAATGCATTTTCCAAGAAAAACATTTTTCTGGCATTTAAAGAATTGCCAGAAAAAAAATGTTACGAAAAATCGAAAATAAATCCAAAGGAAAATATGCTTTAAAATATATAGAAATTTATAGAAAATAAAGGAGGATTTATGCCAAGAAAAAATGTTTTGTGGTTTTTTAATACAAAACAAATATTTAAATCTTTATTTAAAAAAAAAACCCCAATTCAAATTAAAACCAATATTTACTGCAATATAATTCTCTTAATAAGATTATGTATAAATTATACAGAAAATACATGATAAATAAATAACCTCGAACAAAAGATTAATTAAAATGCCTAAAACAAGTCCCTGAATCCCTAAAACAAGTGCGAAAAACACGATTAAATACAAGCCTTTTAAATTTATTAAAATTTCTTGTGTATAAAGCTGTGAAAACAAGAATTTATTTTCAACAACAAATTTAATTAATAACTTATCTGCAAAAAAGTGTGTGCGTGCGTGCAAAAATTGATGTCAGTCTCCCATTATCGTCTTCATTAATCATAAATGCAAATTTGTTCGATTATTTAGCTAAAACGAGGATATATTATATATTTTGGAATCGGACATCAAAATTGGACTAAACAAAAAACCAATCAAATCGAAATACAAAAGTGAAATAAAAAAGTTAAAAATAAAAAACCAATTATTTTGTATGCCGGTTTCTGCTTGACAAGTTTGGTAAGTGAACTTTAAAAAAAAATAAAACATTGATGGATGGATGTTGATTGAACAATAAATAAATTAAATGTTAATGAAGAACGAATTTCTAAGCAGAATATATTTGAGAAATCATTGCGGAACTTGCAAAATCTATAGCCCAAAGGTAGCAATCGATTCGATTCTCATTCTACCCCTCAGGGGACTCCATCTGTACGGACTTTCACATGCCAGAACTCGTGCCGTGCTGTGCTTTGTGCTGGGGAAAACCAACTGAATGTTGAGATATCGATCGAAACTTACATCCGCGTGCCTCTGTCCACGTAACAAGTTATGCGTATGAGCAATGCTCTTAACCGCTAGCCTTTGCCTTTGCCGCTGCCTTCCCAGCTGAACAAAAATTAAGGGGTATAATGGGTTTTTTATTTCATTTGTAAACCCTGTTGTTTGGTTTTTGCAACAAAGCTGATGAGTTGGGGGATATGAGATCATGGGAATGACGAATCGGGATGTCTTGAGATCATGTATTGGATCCTGAATGTTTTTCTGAGATGCGAAATTTTAGTATTGAAAAGAATTGCATTTTTTATAAGTGTTTCTTCTTCAAAGTTTCCACTACGATCAAAATAAATATGCAAAATATTTCATAGAAATTTATATGTAAAATATTCCTGCCCTAAACATATTCTCTTCAAATTTCGCTTTAAATTTCTATTGAGTTATGAGTTACAATTTAAAATGAGTTTTAAGATCAATAGCCACTATAATATGGTCTTCCTAAATCTAAAATTTCCATGATTGGATTGCTTTGATTTGGAATGATATTTTAATATTTATTTTGAATCTTTGATTTCCATTGAGTCTTCATTTGAAAACCTCACACCTCGTCTCGTTCATCGTAGATCTTTTGGCCTCAAGTTCAACCTCTAGACAACCTCATTAGCGTATCATTGGAGTTTCCCCGTAAAATTGTTCCTAGGGTATTTATAAATTCGCCACCAAAAATACCCAATATATCATTCAATACTCATTCAATTTCATTCGGCACTTAATTATAGTGGCTTTTGCCTACGTCATTCACTCCTCAGAAGAGGCAGAAGTCCGGCAGTCAGGCAGCCAGCCAGCAGGCCAGCCAGCAGCTGATGTCGATGATGGCTTCTCGCCGGTCAGTCTCTTAATTGTTCATCGCATCTGTAGATTTTTGTTGAAGTCGCGTTTTATTGTTAATTTGTTTGTCGGTGGAGTCCGGTTCTAGGTCTCATTTCTGGTTCGCTCAATCTTTGTGGCTTTTCGAAACAAACATTTTGTTGAGGCTTTGAATTTAAATTCCTTTGTTTCAAAGAATGCCAGAAATTCTTTTCCTATTTTTGCTTGGTATCTTTTACATTTCCGGGTAGAGATACCCCCCACAGAATGTTATAATGTACTTATAAATTGATTTGCATATTTTTTCTCTCTATTTACGAAACTAATATTTGCATTGAGCTGCCTGTCACTTGAGGTTTGAAGTATTCGCTACCTAAAAGCTTAGTCACGAATTGCAGATATTGTATCTGCAAGATGCGATGAGAGTGGTCTTTTTGCATGATTTTGCAATGCAAATCTCATTAATTAAGTGCTCTCTCAAAATATATCCATCCATCGCTTTAATTTTGCGTGTTTTTGTTTACATATTTATTTTTATTAATTTATTGATTTTTTTCCCACATACAGATTCCCCTCAAACATCACAGCCATAAGCCTCAACCAGCATGAAAGGCTGGTTCGACGCTTTTCGAGACGATGGGGGACCAACGCTATATTCATTCTCTAACCGAACACCCGTCACCGGTGATGTCTCCATTGTGGCAGTGTCGGTTCTATTTGCCACACTCTATGTGGCATTTTTGGTCATATTTCCGGGTGTACGAAAGCAGGTGAGTGGGCCAGTGGGCTACGGGAGTAATCGTATTTTTAAATTAACCTCAAATGATCTTCATTTCGATTTATTCATTTAACCAGTTCGTAATTTATGTGTTTTAAATACCAGTTCATGAAAATTAAACTTAAAATGGAATCTTTTTTAGACTAAATTATATTTTGTTTGAATTTTAAATTCAATTTTGTGGATTTAATGTATAATTTGAATGTTTACCAATGACGTGGATTCTCTGAAAAATTTTCCATAAGCGAAAAGATGCGTTCGGAAGAACTAGTTCTTTTTTCTTATATACAAAAAAAATCCACCATAAGAAATTAATTTATTTCATTATATCAATAATCCCAAGAGATTAATAACCATTGAACATTCGATTTGATTTTATATATTTTTTTTAGATATAAAAAATTAACAGCCCAACATTTGACTATAATTCAACATTTGAGTGAACCAGTCCCCTGGCATCAAATTAGATCTAAAATAGTGCTCATAAAAGTCGTACAATCATCGTAAATGAAAAACATAAAGTACATTTCATTATCCGTGTAGCGTATAGCCGCAGCCGTCGAAGTGTGGTATATATTACCATATCGAATATTAATTGACATGCGGATTGTAGCCGCTACTTGAGAACTGAACGTCCGATCCGATACGTTTTCTCACGCTGCTGCTGCTGTTGCCGGCTGGTCTGTGGGTCTGTCTGTCTAATTGAATTGTGGCAGTGCCTTTAATCGACGGCACGTTTCCAAACAGATGTCAGATAAATCTTGAATAAAAACGATGTATACTTTTGTATAGAGAGAGAGAGACTTGTGTAAACCCGTTTTCGGGAAGGCGCGCCCTTTTCTTGTCTTTTGGCGTTGCAATCGAATATCAATTGTTTGCTTAATTAAAGTTTGGCAATACTTATAGCACTGTTCCGTTAACGGTACATTCACAGTCGAGAAGATTGGTGTCTACACTGGGAGTTTGCAACGTTTACATGTGAATGGCAAGAAACAGCTGATTTTCCGTATTCAAATGGTGCAATGTGCCTCTCAAAAACCTTTTTACTGGTTCTACTCCTTGTATTTTTTCCAAATATATTGAAATATGCTACGATTTGGCAAAAAGAATATCATAGGTTCTCAAAACCGGATGTTTTTGATGCAACCTGATCACTCTTCTCTTCTCATCACTCGTGATCACCACAATGTCCATGATTTCTTGAATACCTTAAGGTTTATCGGATGAAAAAGCATATTAACACCCGGCAGAAACCAGGGTAGAATACTCCTACCAATAGCATGTGAAGCCCGGAAAGATCACTGCTAAGTGGATGTACAATTGATGTTCCTGACTCATGTTTGAATTTGAGCGCATGATAATAGTGCCATTCTTTGTACATAGCACCAATCAGCACTTTCGAATGAGCGGGATATTCAATATTTGGCTCTTACTCGAATGCGAGACGATGAAACGAAGACGCTGTAAATGCACGATTCACGTGTTGACGTTGTCTGACATTTTCTCTATGCCAACGACTAAAATACACAAAAAGTTCATAAGAATCGGCATTTCATGTCCCATTCATTGGGAACGTATCCTTTCGCTTGTGGGCAATTTGTAAAGGGAATGCCATTGCATTCGTATCATTCGTTAAATTTTTCCAACTGGAATTAAAGTTGAATACGATTATTTTCCGTAGATTCTTCCTATTTATTGTATAACTAATTTATTATGCTTGTTCTTACAGAAATTCACAACATTCTCGACAGTCACATTGTCGCTTTTTGTGGGTCTAGTCATACTGAGTGAGTACCAGATGTGTGACCTTCAATTGATATATGAATATGAATATAATACCTGATTTGCATATGCTCAATCTTTTCACACATCTTTATCGCACCACCAAAAACAACAACAACAACAACCACAACAACAGTCACACGTTTGGGATCCGCATGGCATGTGGCACATGCAACCATCATTGCACCGTACAAAGCCTTCTCACGCGAGAAGCTACCAGCTCGGATCGGCACCCACATTGGCCTCATGCATGTCAATGTAACGCTGACGGGTAAGTTTGCCAATCTTTCAATCAGGGGCTTCCCAAGTACGTATCTACGAGGAGTACTCGAACTCGTATTCGCTGTATTCATCGGGTGAATGGGTGAATGGGTTGTCATATTTGATTATTTCTTGTGCAGGGCCCCCAAAAGATTGGCAGAGCTTCGCTTCTATTTGTGTTTTGTGTTTGTATTTGTATTTGAGTTTCAGTTCGAGTCTTTTTTTGGGTAAATTTACTTAGGGCCAACGTTTAACGATTGGGCAGGAGATTGTAGGGTAAACTTTGAGATCGATTTAACGGTGTGTGTAATGAGGCGACATGGTAGGATAATCCTTGATTGTTAAATTAGAGGTTTTGATACAGATATTGGAAGGGTATACATATGTATTGGAAATCACTTGTCTGTTGATCTAGAGATTAGAAATAGTTAAAGTCCAATAGAATGCCTTTGCAATTGATGAATCCCAAGTACATATATTATCCCAAGAACATTAAGGTACATTTGTGAATGACTTCAAGGAGGTTTAATACTATTAGTAGAGGACAGTGGGGCTTAGGGAGGGTTCTTGTTCGTCCAAGAACAGTCTTTTAATGGTTATATAATGGTATAGATTATAAATTGATTAAGTTCAAGAGAAATGCGTTTAATGGAAAGATTGTGACCATTCCAAGTACATTACGGTCCCTTTTTTATAAGTTTTGGAAGAAAAATGAGATCTTTAAAATCCCTATATCACGTCCAAGTCTTTTAATTGAGTTTCTTAGATCAAAAGATATTAGGTACAGTTTAAAATGATTTCCGAATATGAATTATAATAATAAAAAAATACTTTTCATTACAAATATTATGAATCGGCACAAAATTCAAGTCCAAAAAGTAGAAAAATTAATTTACTTATTGGCAAAAGTTTCGATTGTATTTTTGGATTCTCTTTTAATTTGTTTTGGTTTCGTACCTATTTTTATATATATTCTATATAAAAATATATACAAAGCTCCCCTAATGATTTGCTTTCCAATTAAATATGATTAAAATATCTATTTAATTGCTAATAAACCTTTTAGATTGTCTATAATACAAACCGAAAAATTAATCATAAGCATCATTAAATTAATAATTGCTGCCGGCAGCAATAAAAAGAAATACCCCATTCGATTATATAAAACAGAGTCTTTTCCAGAAATTAGTGCCCCTTAAAAAGCAGAAAAATGTTGACCATTTATTTGGTTTTCATTAATGATTGAATGTGAATAATTCGTTGATTGAATGGCATTTGTAGTCATCGGTTTATGTATGAACGAAAAGAGTTTTCAATTCATTAAGCAAAATAATTCCCTCGTCTTTGGGGCTCTGTGTCGTGCCTCCACAAACTTCCCAATCTCCACGCCCCCATCTTTTCGAGTCGATCCCCCAAAGAGCAGATACAAAACGAACGTCATCAGCCAACGAAACGGAGTTCGAAAACAATTGAGCAATTTTCATACAAGATTTTTATCGTTCATCTCGAAAATCATGAAAGAAAAGTTGGAATTCAAAGAGTCGAAGTGGGAACACTCTTAAAGATTGATTGTTTATGTGGAAAGTGTAGTATTAAGCGATTTAGTTTTGATTTATCAAGAAGATAGGTCATGTATAAATATAGAAAACTACAATTCCTAATATTTTCTTGGTGTAATTTTAAAAACAAGACCATTTTTTGCCTATGAAAATGTATACTGTGATCGATCTGTAGCGATTTTTTGGAAAAGAAACTGACGTGCAGTTATGTAGACAGGGCCTTGAATCATTCCTGAATCTACAGAATATTCTTTAAGTTTTTAAAAACTTGCCAAACGTTTTTGTCGAGGCACAATTCTAATTTTTTGATATATTTTTTTATAAATTCCCAAAAATACATAGAAAAATTCCCAGAAATCAAGAATTACTTTGAAAAATATTGCAGTTCCTGAACAGTCCTTCTTTGAGTTGCAAAATTATTAAAATATTCATTATACTTTACTTGTCTTTTGTGTATATAAATTTTAATTAAAACGCTTTAATTTTCAATCCGGGTAGCAGTTGCTGCTGCGTTTTAGGGTTTGTCTTGGGGTTTGACTAGAGGTTAGGCTTCTGGCTAATTGATTTCCCAAAACTGTTGTGGCTGATATTTATATTCCTCTGAACTTTTTTTTTTTCGTGGCTCAAATGAGGGCGATGGGTGGGCGGTGACGTCAGTAAGTGCTGCGGTTGATGCCGATGCCGCTGCTGCTGCTGCTGCTGCTTTGTTTGTTGGCTCCTGCCAAGTGCCAAGTCAAGTTGCATGTCACGATTCTTGGCAACAATAGAGGTAGTATAGAGGGGCAGCTGGGGCAGCAACAGCAACAAATTGAAATGCCACTCGACTCGCGCTCTGCTCGACACCTGCGGAAATATTTGATTCCAAATAGCAAAAACGCTTGCCATACAGGCCTCTATGTCTATACATATATCCCCCCTATATATATATATATATATATATATCTGTTTTGTTTGTTCAGATTTCACTCACTTTGCTCATCGAAAAGGTGAAATGCTTTTGTGTGTTTGTGGGGGGGCTACCTTCGACCTCAGCTGAATCAATTGGAATGCCAGTTTCAAGTCAACTCAAGCACGAATAATCCATACAATACTCCTGACCTCTCTGCCCCCTACCCCTGGCCCCCATCTATTCTCCCCACAAAATGTTTCGAGTGGCGGGGGGGCAGCAGTTGTCTGTTGTGTGGCCCCATAACAATCATTTTTTGTTTGCAAAATATGGAGATTAAATATTATGGTAGATGCCCTTTGGAGGGCAGGCAGCAGGTCATTTTCTTCAATAGAAATCTGAAATGCCGATTGAGATACTTGGTGGTTGGCTTTGGGTTTAGGATTGCTACACTAGGAAGTGGTTTTGTAGAAGGTTTTTTGAAGGTTTTACCTGTAAGTTTTACATGTTATTTGAGACCATACATCTAATATATGTATCCCCTTATATAACCTTCTAAAGTGGTTTTCCCACAGGAAACACCTTACAAATATTTCCTATCTGTAAGAATAATGAGCATACTGAAGTTTTCAATATGAAAAGAGACGATATTCGTACTATATCTCTGTCTTAATCGATACTGAGCGTTAAATTCTTAATCCGATGTGTTCCTTTAATTTATAATACTGATATAAGAGTAGTGTAAAGATAGATGTACACAAAAACAAAGCAAAAGTGGAGTAAAAATATATCTACACTTAAAAAACTAAGACTACAGATAGATGTACAAATAAAAAAACCAGTAGATGTGTGGATATTTACCCCTTGGATTGAGCACTTCTTCAACCCCTGACTCCATGACTGCGGGGAGGGCATTATGTCGGTGTCCATATTGGTTTTTGACTAATACAGTTTTGGTGGAGTATCTATATCTTTTCCCTCCAAAAACCACACACCCTCTGCCATGGCTAATGCTATTTCGGTAGCATTTGACGCTCTCCGTCCCCCCCAAACAACGGAGCCCCAACCGGAACTCCAACCGGAATGACGTTTGCCAAAAAGTGCTTCACGTGTTTCTCCATTCTTCCCAGTCTCTCTATTGTTATTTCTATTATTTTTGTTGCCTGTTGGATGGATGAATGGATGGATGAATGGAGGGTAGAGTGGGCGTTGGATTTCTGGTTTCTGTTTTAGTAAAAGGGCAAACGCTGCCTCAAGTTGAGAGCAGCTGCTCTGCTGGCTGCTCCACAAAATGTTTCTTGTTTCAGAAACTTTATTTTTATTTTTTTCTCTTTTTTCGTTTTTGGTGTGATTTTGAATATGATAATTGCGCATGTCAATCGTTGGAGTGTGTCTTAGAGGAGGCTCTCTATGGGGCACTCTGACAACTTAATTGTTGCACTCGTTACGGAGTCGTTTTTTTTGGTGTTGCTTGTTTCGTATGATTTTCAATTTGTAATTGAAGCATTTTCCATTGCCAAATCAAAGTCAAGCAAATGTCAAAAATCTTTTTGGTGAATGATCATTTTATAATGATGATTACCGTATGAATAAAAAGTCTGCTTTTTGTTTGGGTTTTTGGGCCAATCTGCGGTCTTAATGATATCTCATTCACGAGACTTTTGTTGCACTTCCACTTCCAATTTGGGTTGCAGTTTGCTTGTGGTCTTGTGGCATTTATTGTCTGTCCCTCTCTTTAAGGTGTCTTGTGGGTGTGTTTTTTGTATGCTACGCTCGATTAACTGCGGCATTTAGACACTTTGTTGGCGGCTGCCTTTTTTTTGTTTGTTGCAGTTGCATTTTGAAGTGCAAGGAACTTAGGTGTTGCAACGCCAGCTGTTGTCGATGGTTCTTCAGCTGCAGCCTTCCCTTCTAAGTATCTGACTCACTCAAACGAATGGAACTCATTGAGATATATAGTTTTTAATTGCCAAATTATTTGTATAGAGGTTTCTGTACAGGTATATAAAGATTTTATAGAAATTAAGAATGGAAAACCCATAATTTGGGTTGATTATAGAGTACTCTAAGTACGGAGAGTAGTTCTATAAATCTGAGGGGCTAGAATTTATATGCTATATCAAGGTTTTGAGGTTTAAGACTAGAGATACTTATTTTGTGGGAAATTAACAATTTTATACCTGGATTGTATATAAATTAATGTCATAATACTTTGACTTTGAGTCTTTTTCAACCAAAATAGTAAAGTCCTGGAATTCTAGATTGTCTACGATTTATAATTGGAATACAAATATTTTGATCGATGCCTGTGAATAAGAAAATTGTTTCCTCTAAAAAAAAATCAAACCGTACTTCAAAATTGTTTTTTAATTATTATTATATTTTTTTTTTGTATTTTTAAAATTAAATCAAAGACATTTGAAAATAATATTACAATTAATTAAGCGGAGTGGCCTTCGGTTCTTTTTAATTAATTAATTTAAAGTCTTTGCTTTTAGGTTATTTTTTGTATAAGGACTCTTAATATTTTACCCGTAAAATATGTGCCTCGACAAAAACGTTCACAAGTGTCTTTTTTTTGTTCGATTTGAAAGCCCTTAAGCCTTTAGTACTCTTCATTGATTTTTTTTTCAATTAAAAGCTAATGACCCTTTTTTGTGTCACCAGCAAGTTCCTGCGGCTGTCCACATTTCTGCCTAATTTTGAAAACCTGCCCACTTGTCCGCTTGCCCACCGCCCACCTCCCACATGTATAAGCAGCGTTTTCTATTTATAAAATAAATTCATTCTATTTGCAATTTTTTTTTTTGAAATTTCATTTCCTAATGGAGATGGACATCTGGCGGCGCACTCACTCGAGCGATGACCAAAAAACTCATGACAGAAATGGAACGTACTTACATTTATTTCTAACATACACACACATAGACACATGTGGCAGAAGAGGGGGTACCCACAGATGAGGTGTATATCCGTACAATTTAGAAAAAAAAAAAAAAATAGAAGCAACATTTTCATTGTCTCTCTGTTGCTCTTTGTGTCCGATGTATTGTCGTGTGTCGTGTGCCTCTTTGTCTATTGTAGAGTCATGATTAATTTATGTTTTTTTTTGTTTGCCAAATTGTTTTTTAACCCGTCCATCCACTCCGCAGCTACACTCTTCTTTCTCTCTCTCTCTGTCTCTCTGCAGCCCCAAAGTAAACACAAAAAATCAGCATAATCATCACTTAAAATTATGAAAAGGCATAAAAATGTTTAAATGTATTTGTCTTTGTTGTTGCTGTTGTTGTTGGCTGTACTTAAGCGCGAGCTACCATCAGCATACACATCCACATCCATCGACGCAGTCGTCGTCGTCATCCGCCTCAAGTATCAAGTAGGAAAACATTAATTTTCGTATGGTTATATGGTAATTTTTGTGTTGTGTGGGGCAGGGGGGGTTCTTACATTTAATGATGGACAAAAAAGATTCATTTGGCGGAAGTTTGCGGAAGTGGGTTTTAGGGGTTGCCGAAAGCGGGTCCCGTCTTGTAAATTTATTAACAATATTAATGATTCGAGTGGTTAATGGCTGTTTATATTTTTAAAAATATTTACAAAATGGGAAAAACTTTTGGGAAAACGACTTAAGATCTACGATCTATAGAAGTGGAGGAAAATTCTCCAAGAAAAATATCAAACAACTTTGTGCCCTTTAGTTTAATTTAAAAAATGTAATATCCAAGAATTTTCCACTACTTTTGTAGATAACTTTCAAAAAATAGTATTTTCAATTAATTGTGCTCTTAATTTACAGGATTTTTACAGTATTTTCTTTGCTTTTCTATGTAAATGGTATTAGATTATTTTCGGGTTTATGGAAATTTTTTTTTGAACATCCTTTAACACTCTTGAGTAGAATATTTTAGAAAATATTAAAAATGACTATATTATTAATATTTTCTTTAAACTCTATAGAAATCGAATGAAAATAAGTACAAAATTAAAAAAGAGCATAATTAATAAAAAATTATACAAAAATAAAAAAATAAATAATATAAAAAAAATAAAATAAAAATAATATAAAAAAAATAAATAATATAATAAAAAAAAAAATAATAAAAAAAAAAAAAAAAATAATATAATATAAAAAAAAATAATAAAATAAAAAAAAAATAAAAAAATAAAAAAAATAAAAATAAAAAAAAAAAAAAAAAAATAAAAAAAATAAAAAAATAAAATAATAAAAAAAAAAAAAAAAATAAAAAAAACCATTAAAAATAAATAAAAAATATAGAAAACCTATTGGAAAATAATGAGAAATAAAAAATTTAATAATAAAAAAAAAATAATAATAAAAAAATATATTTTTTTTCCAATAAAATCCAAATTTTATTCTAATAAAAAAAACCCCTAGAAAATACCTCTGATCTGCCAAGGTCTCTAGTCTCTCTAGAGTATATTCTCTGTGTCAGCACATTCTAAAATCCATCATAATCCGAAATCTATTTAAATTTCTGTAAAGTGTACCCTACATTGATCTGCATTCATTTAAATAAAACCTAACCGATTTGTCTTCACCCAAGACACCATTTCCTATCCTACTGTTTTCCTAAACAACCACATAAATAAAATTTACCACTTAATGATTTAATGATTAATCTTTATTTGATTTTTGTATGGGGGTCTCCTACTTTTACTTCCCCTTTTTAATTTCCGACTGAATGCCAGATCTTAATCGATTCGGCCATAAACCACATCCACATTGGCATCAAGTAGAGCTCCGCTCAGCTCCGCACAATTACCAAATTGAACCGGTTGCAACGCGCTGCAGCCCAACCAACACAATTTCCACATCCAAAACGAGTCTGTCTGTGTCTGTGCCACCAACTGGGAAATCATAACGATTGTCAGTTTAATGACTTTACAATCGATCTACAAAATGCGTAGACAGTGCGTAGACTTGACTTTGTTTTGCGTTTGCCAATTTCGTGATCGAGAAAAATCGACAAAAAACACACAAAAAAAAATACGAGAAAACGTAGGCCAGACCGACATACTCGTACGATGGAAAACCTTGCCCCAAGTCGAAGGCCAAGCCCCAAAGCATATATTATATGACAACTTTTTGACGATTTATGTAATTCGTTTTTTTTTACAATGTCTGGTATTTTTTTTTTTTTTTTTAATATTTTCTTGGCGTTGAGTTTGTAATTTGTAAGCTCGTTCGGACTGGTGGGCGTTTTTCGATTTTTGGGCATAAATTTGTACCGCTTTGCCGGCTTTGACGTCTCTCGCTCTCTGGCATGAGTCATTTGGAGTCGGATTGGAGGAGAGGTAGCACTGAGCGTGGGAATTTCCTATATAAGTCATCGTTTTATAGCCCACTAAAAGGTTATAGTATGGTGGTGGTAGGGGTGACTCAAAAATGGTATTTTATGGGAATTATAATTATGATATTATGGTATTTATTATTAGTTGGAAATGAAATGTGAACACGGAACTAGTGGACCAGAAAAATGTATACAAAAATGCCATGTGGGGCTTTTGAGTAATGGTTTTAAAAGTAGGGGATATTCTGATAGATCTGAAAACTAGAGTAAAATTTTAACTAGTTTATCAGATAGAAAGGCAATATCTAGGACTTTTGCGAAACCCTAACTAAGGAATAAATATGTGTATGTTTAAAATAAAAGGAAAATTCTATAAAGAAGAGCTTATGTAGCAAAAGATAATATGGTATTCGGAGAACAAAAATGTAGCTAAAATGTAGCCTAGAAATATCGTAGCCTGGAGCTACAAATTTAATACCTATTAATTTTAAAAAATGTGCTTAAATGATACTATAATTTTCAAAGAAAAAAAAGCAACAAAAGAGCTTTCCATTCCCACGAATAGAAAGACGGATCTTTTCTTAGCTCGTTCGAATATTTAGTAATTCTAAAAAATTCTTAAAACAAAATAAGGATCTTTGTTTAGCCATCCAGGGAGCGAAGTACAAGCTAGGCACATTTGAAGCTTTGGTTTATGTTGTATTCAGATTAGTAAATCCTTAAGCTAATTGTTGAAGAATATCCGTAAGAGGGTGCCCCTTGAAGTAGAACCATGCCATAAGGTTCGAGTATTCCCATATTCCTGTAAATTATTCCTATTTAATAAACAATTGAATTTCCATTTGTAATTCCTTTATTATTTAAAGGGTAATAGTTGATTCTGTGTACTTTTATTGAATAAATAATTCCATATACCTTTTCCTTCAATAGCTAATTCTTTAAATCATTTTCTAATGGTTGATTCTGTTTGTCTTTTTATCTAATAATGCTTGATTCTCCAATCAATTCATATTCAAAACGATTCCCATTATAATTCTTCCTCTTGGGTTTTTTTCCATCATTCTTTTATTGACTTTCGAAAATGAATTCCTCTGGCTTTTAATTAAAAATACCTCTCATCTCTCTTCTCTCGTGTGCCACTCGTTGTTGAGCTTTTTAGCTTGGGAATTGTTTTTTTTTCTTATTTCTTTGCATATTTTGTCACTCTTTTTTTGTTGTTTGCCAGACACTGTGGCAAACGTGAGCTGTGGCAGCAGCAGCCCCACGATCCGACAAAATCATATATCATTTGAGGTCCGGCTGCCGATGAAGACCCCCCTTTTAACTGCGAAATAAAAGATTAATGATTTATGCATAAATGCTTAAAATGCTTTTAGCCATTAAACACAAATAATTCTGTGGCAGAGAGTGGGTTTGATTTTGTCAATTTGCATTCTGTTTCTTTTATTGTTTTGTGGCGAAAGGAAACAAAAGTAAAGCTTCAGCATTAGGTTTCTCTTCCATTCACAAAAATATACGCCCAAAAGTATCCATTAGTCAGATTTATACTTTTATGGCGATACATAATGCGTCATCAATAGTTCTAGATCTTGAGAGTTAGGCATGTCTTTTGTACATATGATTATGTGGATACTCTTTAAAGACGGTGCGATTATTATGAATTTGGGGTTGGGTTTGCAATGCAGAGATATTATGGAGAGTTGAGAAGCTACGGATCCAGATTATTATAGCCAGAATGAAGACTTGCGCTCTTTTTTTCTTTCTCTCTTATTTTCTCTTCCAGTGTGGCTTAGCAGTAATTGTTTTACAGCCAAAATAAAGAAAAAAAGCTTGCATTCGAGGTTCATCTCAGCTTTGCGTTCTATCTCTCTTTTTTCAATTTTCAAATTTTAGCGGATCGTTTTTCCAGAATGAAGTGGCTTGAATTCTTGGTTCCATCTCCGGATCTATATCTCTTTTTTATAGCCAGAATGAAGAAATAAAGGTTGCAGTCGTGGTTCCATCCCCGCCTTGCGCTCTATCTCTCTTTCTCTCTCATTTCTCTTCCAGTGGTGGTTCTTTTTTAGCAGAATGAAGACAAAAAGTAATTGCGCTCTATTTTTTAGCCAGAATAAAGAGAATAAGTTTCTAGATAGGTTTATATCCCCCCTCTCGTTCTATCTCTCAGCTCCTCTCCCAGTGTAGCTTAGCTGCGAGTGGAACAAACGTTTCAAAAACTCTTTGTAGGAAAAATACATTTGTTTCTGAAGATAAACCAACAGAAACTAAACAGCCTGTAGTTTCATGTCTCTATTTTTTTCACAGGCTAATCGGATATTTTACCAAAATCGTTCGACTATATCTGCAAGGGTATCAAATGCTTCTTTGCTCGAACATATACTGTATTTATTTTTGTTGAACCGAATGCGGAATCACTTTGGGGCTTTGAAGTTGTTTGGCCGCTCGAGAGGTGCGCAAAGTTGTCTATAAATTATGCAAATATTTTTTTATTCATTTATTTAGTAGTCTCTCTCTCTCTTTTACTCTTTCAAAAACTTGTTGAGAAACGCGCTCGCAAAATAGCGAATAAAAAAAAAAAAAACTGAATGCAAAACGGGCCAAAAGCGCGTGCGCTGTAAACCGGAAAAATTGTTGACGAATGTTAACAAAATATGCAAACAGCAAAAGGCGGCAAAAAAAAAGGAGAATTGTATTTGTTGCAAATTGATTATGCGAATGTTGCAGTTGTTGTTGTTGCACTTTTGAGCCGCCAAGCCGTTCACTTGAGGAGCTCAAAAGCCATTGACAATGAATGTGTGGCATTACGCATACGCCTTGTGGCAGCCAAAACACTTCCGGTGGCAACAGGAAATTATCATTTAGTTGCAGTGTTGCAGTGTTACAGTGTGGCATTTGTCTGTAATTGCACTGAAGGTTGCATTCACGATTCGAGTGCATTTTGAAGGTGTCTAGAGGTTTTGTTTTAGGTTCTGACTTGATTTCAGGCCCATTTTGTGATTGTCAAGAGGCTGTCAAGGGTGTTCGAGGTGGAGTGGTGTTTGAAAGTCGCTTTTAATGAGAGTCTAACTTTGTTTTTTCTTCCCTGTTCCACAGCCATACCCATTGGCAACTATACACCGCCGGATATCGACTACAACGAACGCTTCATGTGGGAGGGAGCCACCGATATGAGCGCCAACTATCGGCATGCCCTGCAGCGGGTCTGCCCTTTCCCATTCTCACGGTGGCCGAGTATTTTAGCCTGGGACGCGAGGGCTTCTCGTGGGGCGGACAGTACAGGGCGGCGGGATATTTTGCCAGCATAATGCTGTGGTCATCGCTGGCCTCGTGGCTGCTGATGAACCTCCTGCTGATTGCCGTGCCCCGGTATGGGGCATACATGAAGGCCCTCACCGGCGCCCTGCTCGTCTGCACCACCGTGGGATATCATTGTCTGTTGCCCAAGCGGCCGTTGTGCATTTATTTGGAGGGCGGACGACTGGAGTTTCATTTTGGATGGTGCTACTGGTTGGTCTTGGTAGCGGGTGAGTGGAATATTCAAGAATTTTAGAGACCCTCCTAGAGACTCATTTCTGTAGTTCTTTTCAGGAATCCTGTGCTTCATAGCGGGCGTGCTGATCTCCATCATTGACCTGGTGTGGCCGCATACCTTCTCCACGGTGCTGGAGGTGTACTATGGCACTCCCTATGATCGTCACGTCATTCTGGAGGAGTCCAGCGATGTGCGTTACCGCAAGCCGCGCAACAGTCGCAGTCTGGAGGATCCACCAGGTCTGGGTTCTCGCATACTGCGACGCCTGAGCTCCAAGGCCCGCGACATGCAGCACGTAACAACGCCGCGACGTGACAGTCCCGCAGGAGTCTCAAACAGCGCCGGCGGTGGCGGTGGCAGCGGCAGCGGCGGCGTCGAGAACAAGGGCTTCCAGTCGGATGTGCCCAAGAGTCCATGGCGCTATCCCTTCAGACGATCGCAGCAGATGCCGCCGCCGCATCAGCAGCACCAGCATCCGCTGCAGCAGCAGCATCCGCAGCATCAGTCGCACTCGCACCAGCACCAGCATCACCATCAGCAGCAGCTGCAGTTTGTGGGCGGCCCAGTGGTGCAACATCCTATGCATCACATGCAACGCACCTTGTCCCAGGACTCGGGATCGAGTATGGGATCGGCAGCAGTGCAAATATCGCCGCTGCACAAGCATGCTCTCGCCCGAATGTTGCCGTAAGTTTAGTCTCTCACTAAAGTCTAAGCTCTAACTAATTCTTTGTCGCCTCTTTCCTTGGCAGTAATCCTCCCGTGGAGCGTATACGTGACATGGATCACTGGTGATGCCATTGGACAAACCATTCAACAATTCTTGACTATAGATCGATAAACAAAACAACAACAACAACAACAACAAATACTAAACCACTTGATGACAAAAAATGCTACAAAACAATTTGTGATAATTTCTTAATTTAAAAACAAAAAAAAAACAATTAATTGACAAGATCACATAATTTTAAAACTTAAAAGGAAAACATTCGCTAAATTTAAAATCTAACTTTAATTAAATTATTTTAAATGTTTAAGTTAAACAAAAACAATGTTTAAGAGGCAGATCGCGTTGATGCAACAAATTTTCAAGGATAAGCACGTTTTTAGTGATGTTCATTTGTGATAAGAGAGAATCCTGCCTCACGCACACAGATACACCCATACATACATACACGAGGGACCGTGAGAACCGTGAGTTATAATAATAAAAAAACAAAAATGATATTTGATATTTAAGTATAATGAATAATTTATTTTATGCTCTCGATTGAATATGAATTCCATGCCAGTGTCTATAAATATTAAGTCTATAAAGTCCATAAAATGTGTAAACTCTATTTTAAGTTTAATTTTTAAGCCTTGACCATGTTAAAACTTAAAAAATTAATGATATTCGAAACAAATGACGATGATGAAACCGAAGAAATGTTTTTTTTGTATGGCTTTTTGGTATGGGGCTCTTCGAGTTTCCTATACTTGATTGCGCCTCTTAAGATTTTCAGCCTATATTATGTGTTTTTTTAATTTTTAGGAACAGACATATATTTTAGGGTCATTTTTTTATTAAAAAGATTAAGAATTTATGTATATCGCCACACCCCTTCCGGCCCGCAAAGGCCGGCATCCACCCAGAGACTATTGGATGGTTGAAAGGCAAGCTTTTAAACACAAATTGGTTCCTTAAGATTATATCCATAAATTTGTTAAGTATTTTTAGTATTTTGCAGTATTTTTATATAGGATATTGTATCATATTTTAGTAACAATTTTTATTTTTTATTCAAAAGAAATATTGAAAAATCTAGGCTCTCTTTAAATTTCCATTTCCTGTCTGAATATCCCTCCTAATATTTGTATATATTTTTTGTTTGCCTTCTGATTTAGGCAGATTTATGGCACCAGTAGAATATGTACATATATTCGTATTATAGTAAAATGCAGCCCCAAAACCCCTGTAGAACACCTGGTCCCCCATCAGCCCTTGAGAAACACAAGAAGACGAAGCAAAGAGCAACAAAACACAAATTGGTTCCTTAAGACTATAAAAAAAAAATGTGCATATTTCATAAATAAGAACGTTTGCAATTTGTTTATCAGCCCTTGAGAAACACAAGAAGACGAAGCAAAGAGCAACAAAACCAAAAAAAAAATGTCATAAATAAGAACGTTTGCAATTTGTTTATATTAAAATTGAGACGAGAGAAAGAGAGAGAGAGAGAGTCAAAAAGCATCCAAAAGGAGAGGGGTGCACAGATTCCCATTGCATTTGGCTCTACAACACAGCACTCGCCCCTGCCCCCCCTTCATGGGGCTGCAGTATCGCATGGCCTGCTGTTTTTGTGAATTATGCGCCTTCCGTTGCATGCGGCGGCATTTCCAGG
Source organism: Drosophila lowei (assembly GCA_008121275.1). Classification (NCBI taxonomy): domain Eukaryota; kingdom Metazoa; phylum Arthropoda; class Insecta; order Diptera; family Drosophilidae; genus Drosophila; species Drosophila lowei. The sequence continues at coordinate 12,163,140 of CM017779.1, read as the reverse complement.
CCCAGGCCCAGGCCCAGGACCCAGGACCCTGGGACGAAGTCCAAATAATGGCTTGACGCGCCTGGCTGCATATTTTTGAAGTCAACAGCCAAAAGGGAGTGGGGATACGGCGCGGAAAGAGAGACAAAGAGAGAGTACACCCACAACTAACGGGGGACGCTCGTTTTTGTAATAAAAATGTCATAAATCTTGATTTCTTGAACTCTAAACCAAAAAGCGTGCGATAGCGACACGGGACATCTCTCTCTTCTCTCTCTCCCTCTTTCTGTGTTTCTCCCTCTGTGCACACTGTGTGGCCTGGGCAATATAACTGTCTATTTATGCTCGCCTTGCATATGAAGTACAGTTTTATTTGTTTTTATTTATTTGCACTCGTTTGCAGTGCTTTGTCTAGCTCTGTCCTCCTCCCCCACACACTCGCTGTCTCTTTCGCTCACAGGAGAGCAGGGGGATTGCAAGTCCTTGAGAGGGGGCTAGGATAATTGATTTATTGGACAGACTTAAGTGAGAAGAAGTTCGTATTAGAGGGGGCTACAGAATATAAGTAGGGATAGTCCTTGCACCAATAAGTAGAATATAAGATGAATGTTAGATAAAGGTCTCTTAGGAAGAAGTAGTTTTGATAGAATTACGATATATTCTTTGAATATATCGGGTATATATAGGGCATTCTCTATTCTTTGGAGTTCCCTCCCTCCAAATCCAAATCCCGTCCCCAACAATTCATCATAAGAGTATCATAGACTTTTAAGTACTTTGGTCCTTTGAATAATCGTCCCTAATTTCCCTGCAGCTATTTCCCCGCGAAATGCTAGTAGTTTTCATTGAAATCCGTTTGTTTTTCCAACCAATTTCCGTTGCAGAACAGAAGTTCCATTAACAATACGCATCAATTTGCATCGATCACATTGGGGGCTAACAATATGTCCAATATGCCAAACAGAAACAATGAGAGAACGAAAAACGAGAACGAACCAACGAACGAACGGATGAACGAACGAATGAATGAATGAATAAAGCGACAAATAAAATAAAATCGAGTTGTATTTCGCAGAAATAAGATAAATTCTCCTGGCAGCTGCGCTAACGAGCGTCTCCAGGGAGAGGGGGTGGCAGGGGGTAAGGAGTGTTGCTGGGGGTAGGGGAGGCATAGACTTTTTGTCACACAAACAACAAAAGTATTTGCTGAGTAATGCCATCGCTTTTATCTTATGGGTTGGGGGAGGAGTTGGGGTGGGGTGGGGCAAGGGAGTGCAAGGGAGTGCCGCTGCATTTCTATTAGTGATGTGTGTGTTTGGTGCGTATGTGTGTCGTATATCGTTAGGGTTCGTGACAGAATGGGAATATGGGAGGAACTGTACTGAAAATTAGATCATTTGGTTGAAGATATCATTTTAATGTTTTGATTTCAAGGTATTATATTTTTAAAACTTTTATCATATGTTTTTTTTAACAAAAATATTAAAATAATCATTCTAGAGCTTTAAGACCCAAATCTGTAATATCTTGACTCTGTTTAACGTTGGAGACTGGATTTTAAAAGGGTCTTGACGTGAAATTTTAAGGCTTCACAATGGTATATGTATAATGGAAGATTGTTAGTGGGATTATAGTCAATTTCTGAACGGAGAAGCAAGGCAGACTGTTTTTTGTATTAAGATTTTGTCTAAAATACGTTTAAACAATAAATTCATACAGTTTAGGAATTGGATATCCATTAGATCTATTGGATATTTTAAAAAATAGCCCCCAAAATATTGTTTTTTTTAAAAATACTAAAATTATTCCAAATTTATTTGAAATTTTGAAAGAGGATAAGTTTTGTTTTCCATAAAAAACTCAAGTAATGTCAGCTTTATGCTTGATCGTGACTGTTTCGTGCCCTCCCACGCCACCATCCCTAAGGGCCCCCGCACCGCTCGCTGTCACGCTCTTCATCTCTCACTCTCTCTTTTACTCCGAGGAGGACAAGCACTTTTGCCTTTTGCTTAATACAAATGAAAATGGATGAGCTACTAAATGTTGTCACTGTCTGTTCGCTCTTGTTTTTGCTGTTGTTGGATTCGAAATGTTGCATTGCATTGACTGCATGAAAATGGAATGAAAATGTTGCAACAAGCTGAACGAACAGCAAAGTCCTCTCTCCGCACTCTTCCCTCCACCGCTCAACAGCGAAAGTTCTACTTCTAACGGTGTCTCAGAGAGTGCTGTCTCTTTCTGTCGCTGATTATTCGTCTCTTTCTCTGGGCTGCAAAGGAATGCACTTTGTTTCTATGACGCGCTCTGTGTGTCCCTCTAGCGCTTTTCCCGGTGCGTTCTTCACTATCCCTTTCCCCCTATATCCTTCCCTATCCCTACCCGACCTACCATACCCCGCCCTCGCCGCCCCCTCACGTTGTTGCGTCTGTTTTGTCTTTGTTTTTATGTCATTTATTTATTTAAGTCAATTTCGTTGAGTGTGTTTGAGCATTTTGTTGCAATTCGTTTTCGGGTTTCATTTTGTCGTTCACTCCCTCTCTCTTGCCCCCACTATCACTATCACCCCCTCTATTCATCGCTTGCTTCCAGCCATTTTCCGTTGCTGCGAAGGATGTCATTTGGAATCATGAATTGAATGAGCGAATTGGACTCCAGGAACAGGTTGGAATCTGGATGCGTGCCGACAGCAAGCCGTTCCATGGTTCTGGTGGTTCTGCACTTTTCCTGATGAGTCATATCATTTGACTCATGTTTGAGTTGGAGCACATGACAGTGGAGACATTCCTTGTCCATAGCATACATCAATCAGCAATTTCGGATGAGCAGAACATTCAATATCTGGTTCGCAATCGAATGCGAAGCGAAGAAACGACAGGATGTAAATGCTTGTTTGGATATTTTTTTCTTTGTCCAATTGTCGTTTTCTCCGTTAATTGTCTTTGTTGATTTTTTCATTTCGTCCCTCTAGGGATTGAGATTCACGCCATTGCGACATGCTCACACGCACATTTTCGTTATCTTGATGGATTCGTTCGTCTGTTCTTTCTTCTATACTAATTCAACGGCCCAATTTTCACAGTAACACACACACAAATTGACCAAATTGCTGTTCTACTGATGAAAATCGGTATGCAAACCTTTCACAGCCACAAAACACACAGACAAATACATCAAAGCAAAGAATTTGTTTACATTTTTTATGGCATATTTGGATATTGTTCATACAATACTAAAATTCCGGCTAAAAATGGTTACGGTTACGACCTATTCTCATATCTAGTAAATATACAAAAAAATGTCATAAAAATCGCCGTTTGGTAGGAGTTCAACCTTAAACACCGTGACACGAAATGATCATATATTAGAGGTAGATAGGTACTATATATTGTATATATTCAATATATGTTATGTATGTATTCTTATATATATTAAAAAATTTGTGCTTTCGCCAATTTAATTTGTATTTTAACGCGTCCGTCAGTTTTTTTCGTTGCGTCAATTCCATTCTAATCTAAATACCAGATACTGTCCGTGGCATTGTTGGAACCCATTTAAATGAACCGTGAACGATGTATTGAAGAGTACAAAAACCAATTAAATTCTTTTCAGGTATTCAATAGCTCAAACAGGAAGTAGCTGTTACTGCCACTTGTCGTCTTTGCTCTCCTGATGCAGGCCCAAACAATAGATCCAAATGAAATAGATCTGGAGCTTCGAAGCAGTGCCAACGCGGATTCATTCCGATCGGTAAGAAGTGCCTTAAAGGACCATAATTAAAACAGCATTTTGTGGATACATTCTGACATAAATTCTGTTTAATAGTCCCAGCGACGAGTACATCGACCTGTAACTTTTATTACTGAACCAAACTGATCAAAATTGAGACAAAAGTACGACGACAAGTGGTTTTGTATATCTATAGGGCTAGTCACCCCTTTATAAACCCAATCACGCCCATGTAATTTTTTACCATGGTAGAAAAGTGTTCGGCAAAACTTTAGTTGGTATTTTAACAGAGCACCAATCTTCATAGCCTGGCTAATTCATAAGAGCTACATCAGAGGGAGTAAGGAGCCAACGGGGAGCCGAGGGAACGATACGTTCAGGCAAATTTGTTACATTTAACCGTGACTAAAAGTTATTTAATAAGTTTTACATTCCTTGTTTGGCCGGAACCAATTGAAATGTCTCATTATTGCCCATAGCCAGTGATCCAGTGATCCAATTAAAAAGAAATAGAGAAATAGAAAATTTAAAAGAGAAAATCTGTATGGAAATTGTACATCTGTAGCATTTCAAATTACATTTATTCTACATGACATTTTACACTGCGGTTCCCGTCTCCACTTAGCCCAGATACCACCTTTATACCTAATTTATACAGTACAACTTACTCTTATACAACTTTGTCTCTCTTTGAAAGTGTCTGCACTCTTAATGTTTTCTATTCAGCCTTCTTCGTCCTTGTGTTACTACCGGTTAAACTCTTTCACTGTCAAGTCATCAATTAGCAAAAAATTGAAATATTAATGAAAAATCATTGATATAAAAGGGTATTTCTAAAAGATATAGGTAATATATCCATAGAGTGCTCTTACTAAAGTGGCTGGTAGACACTTTACTTGAAAGCAAACAATGAGAGAATCGTGAACATCGTGTGATTGGCCCCATTTCTATTTTCTCTTCTTTACCTGCAATTGCAATAGTTTAAATACTCTCTTAATCGTTCTCTCTTTTTTCGTTACACCTGTAGAGTGCTTCGATCGTGACCTTACACAATATCCGCTACCGCACTTAAAGCTCTCTTAAGCAGTAGCTTCATTAATACAAATATTTAAGGGAGACTTTCCTTATCAGAATGGCGGTCAGGCCTAAAACGCTAGGGGGTGGTCCCCCCGAAAAATATTAACCAGTATGGACCCTCGGGCCAACTATGGAGTCGAAGAAGGAGCAAGCACGGGTTGGGATGTCAACCCAAACGTCGGTGGAAAGCGTGACTGCTACCACCGGCGGGCACGGGGAGGAGCAGTCCTCTCTGCGTGTCGCCAGCGGTCACACCTCAGACTTGGCGGGAGCAGGTCAGGTCAGTTGTAAAGCTACTGCCACAACAACAACAAAAACAACTCACTCCGTAGCCTGCAAGTTGAGCCGCACAGATGCCGTAGTCGATACAGACACGGATCTGGAGAGCGTGCTCTCTCTAAGCAGGACGGATGAAGAGAGCCTTCTCCGCTCGCCGGAACCAGGCACAAGCTTCCTGCGTAGGGAAGTGCCGAAACGTTCTAAAGAGGGGATGAAGGCCAAAGCACAGTACAAAGCGGCCCTCAACATCATAAGCCGGCTGCAAGGTAAAGCAGACATCTCCCAGGAGGAGAAGGTCAAGCTAGCCTGGGCCGAGCAGAGAGTAGAGGAGGGTCGGCTACATTATGCTCAGATGCCACAGATGAGGGCGTCGAATGGCGAATATGCCAATAAGGTGGAGGAGATGATGGCCACCAAGAGGCAACGCTCGACTGAGAGTGCCATTAAGGACACTCCAGCGAGCAAGCGGCAACGCGGGCCCAAGAGTGCAGCCCCTCCACCGAAAGCGGCCAAGAAGCCAACGAAGCCGAAAGCGAAGGTCAGCGATGTGACCAAACGACATCTGATCGTGGCACTCATCGACCGCAGCGAGGAAAACGGCAAGATGTCAGCGGCTCAGTGGAAGCTGGTGCACGCGCGTCTCGTCGACGCACTTTTTGCACAGATGGAGGAAGACCCCGCGGCCCCAATGCCCACGTTTGATGGTGCTGGGTGGCTAAATGGGGTTAAGATCCTGAAGTGCAATGACGATCCAACCCTAAGGTGGCTGACGCGTACGGTCTGCCAACTGGAGGCGATGTGGGAGGGGGCCAAGCTGGAGCTTGTGGACCGGGAGCTTATCCCGTCCAAGCCTAAGGCGAAGGTACTCTTCCCCATCACAATCCAGGGGACCGAGCGCTGAAGCCCTTCAGCGGCAAAACGCGGACGTGCCAACGGCCGATTGGAGGATCCTACACATTGGTAGCCCACTACCCAACGAGGGGGGGCCAATGTGTGATCCTCCAAATAAACAAGGAAGCAGAGGATCTGCTATACCCCAAGTTCGGGAAGATGGCGTGGGGCATGGGTAGCGTCTACCTGCGCCTCAAACAGCGCCACCCTGAGGACAAGGACGCGCATACCCTGCAGGCAGGCGAGGTGGAAAAGGACTTAGGTCTCGAGTCCATCGTGGAGGCCGCCCAGGGTCTTGCGCTCGAAGACGAAGAAGAGGAAGACGGTGACCTGACGCTGGTAGTCAACTCCGTCAGGTGCAAGTGAGCCAGCCACCCATGCTGAGTGTGCTGCAGCTCAACTTGCATAAAAGCAAGGTAGCGTCGGCGGAGCTCCTCATCGCCATGGAGCAAGGGCTCGCCGACATAGCTCTAGTCCAGGAGCCCTGGATTGCGACAGGCAATTCCAGTGGCCGGACTAAAGTCCTCAAATCATAACCTGTTCTACTCAACATCGGTAAGCAGGAACAGAACCGTCGTACTCGTACGAAAGGGAATCCATGCTTACCTTATGTCTCATTACAGCACGGATGACCTGACGGTTGTGATGCTGGAAAGTGAGGAAAGCGCCTTCTGGTGGCTTCCTGCTACATGGCTCACGACAGACCCGCACCACCCGACGAACTCAGGAGCCTGGTGACAGAAGCCGGCACAAAAACTATCAACTCGTCATCGGGACGGACGCCAATGCCCACCACAATGTGTGGGGAAGCACCGACATCAATGACAGAGGTGAGTCACTCTTAGACTTTATACTAGCAACTAATCTAAATATAGCAAACGTTGGGGAGGAGCACACCTTCGTAGGTCCGACCTCATCCAACGTGCTAGACCTAACACTTGCAACGGGAAACAGTACTACGGTATCTAGCTGGAGGGTCCTCGAAAGACCATCCTTCTCAGACCATAAGTACATTCAGTTCAAGTGCGAATTCAAACACCCTTCGAAGATAACAGTCTATAGAAACCCCGGAACACAAACTGGGCAAAGTTTAAAAAGACAGTTACTTGAAGCTCGCGAATCCGGGCTCAGTGAAATCCGCGGGAGGATATAGAGAAGTCCCTAAAGACCCTATCCAACGAGTTACTGAACGCCTACCACGCATCGTGCAAACCCTCGAGAACGAAGAGGAGGTCCAAGCCACCCTGGTGGAACCCTCTCCAAAGGAACAACCTCAAGGAATCCTTCAAGATCGCCAAACAAGCGAACGAAGAGATTGTCAATGAGGAATATAAAATCCTAGCCTACAAGAAGGAAATACGTAAGGCACAAAGGAACTCGTGGAGAAACTTCTGCTCCAACATCGAGAAAGTGCCCGAAACCGCTAGGCTTCGGAAGCTGCTTTCAAAGCAGCCCACAGTACAGAGCCAACTAAAACTAGACAACGGACAGTGGACAGAGGGCAGTAAAGAAGCCCTAACAGCACTAATGGAGGCGCACTTCCCTGGATGCACTGAGGTCACTGACGCCAAGGAGCATCAGGACCTAGCAACCGAGGAACAGCACCCTCCAATAGGTCTGTTAACCACTAAGAGAATCCACTGGGCCATAGACTCCTTCGCGGGCATAAAAGCACCAGGACTGGACGGGATATTCCCAGCCATGATGCAGATGACCAAAGAGGTTATTACCCCATGGCCCCTCGCAATATACTCAGCATGCCTAAGTACGGGCTACATCCCCATCCAATGGAGAACCTCGAGAGTTGTCTTCCTCCCTAAGGCAGGAAAGTGCAGCCACGTGAGTCCCAAGGATTACAGACCGATAAGCCTTACCTCCTTTATACAAAAAACACTAGAAAAGCTGTTGGATTTGCACATCAGGAATGAGGTAGAGGGACTGATGTCAACAAACCAGCACGCCTACACTAAAGGGAAATCAGTGGAGACGGCACTACACTCGCTAGTAGCCACCATCGAGAGCGCCCTTCACAACAAAAGTATGCTTTGGGAGCATTTGTGGACATCTCAGGAGCATTCAACAACGTGGCCACAACCGCAATAACAAGTCGCCTAGAAGCGAATAACATACACCCTGCAATCAACGTCTGGATCAAAACCTCCTAAGTTGTAGACGGGTGCAATCGGAGTGGGGCACTGCTTCCATGGTAAAGGGGGCACACAGAGGCACACCTCAGGGTGGAGTCCTGTCGCCACTACTGTGGAATCTGGTGGTCGACGACCTCATCAAGAGATTTGAAAGGAAGGCCCCAAAGATAACAGCTTATGCAGACGACATAAGCATACTTATTACGGGTGTATGTCCATCGACCCTCAGCTCCTTAATGGAACGTACACTCAGGGAGATACGTGAGTGGGCGGAAGAGGTAGGACTCAGTATCAACGCGGACAAGACGGACCTCATCCTCTTTACCAAGAGGTACAAGGTACCGATATGGACCCCCCCGAAAATTGACCAAACTAGGCTGACTCCAAAATCACAGGTGAAATACCTAGGCACAGTACTGGACAGCAAGCTGGCATGGAGGCCCAATGTAGTGGAAAGGGTAAAGAAGGCTACCATTGCGCTTTATGCATCCAAGAAGATGCTCAGCAGCACATGGGGCCTGTCACCTGCTCTAATGCACTGGATCTACATCTCGGTGGTGCGACCAACTCTGCTGTATGGAGCCTTAGTGTGGTGGCAGGCTGCTGAAAAGAAGACATACCATAAGCTTATGGAAAAGACTCAGCGACAGGCTCTGCTCTGTATTACTGGGGCGCTGAGGTCAACCCCAACAAAAGCACTCGAAACTGTACTCGGAATCGACCCCTGGACATTCACGCTCGCCTGATTGCGGGAAAGGCAGCACAACGCCTCATAGCATCAGGAAATCTATCGCCACAAGGATACGGGCATAGTTCAATCGGCAGGAAATGACCAGATCAACTGATTACATGACCCCCCAAACTTGCCTTGACGTCAAAACAACCACATCTTTGGGACCTGAAGACTGGAAAATTGGAAGGGACCAAACTGAGCACCTCAATATATACACAGACGGCTCCAAGATGGACGGAGGAGTAGGAGCGGGCCTATACTGTACAGACCCTGAGATAAGGCTGTCGTATAAGCTACCGGACCAATGCAGCATATTCCAGGCAGAAGTTTTGCCATCGGGAAAGCAGCGGAGGTCGCTCTCCTCACAGAACGAGCACACGATGCGGTCAACCTATTCGTCGACAGCCAAGCGGCGATAAGATCCATGCAGTCGTCCGCGGTCAGTTCCAGAAGTGTCTTGGCGAGCAGGGCGGCATTAGACATCCTAAGCACGACAAAGACAGTGTGGATCTATTGGGTTCCCAGCCACCAGGGCATCGAAGGAAACGAAGCGGCGGACGTACTAGCTAAGGAAGGCGTCGGGCTGGAGAATAGGAGAACCGAGAACGTGCCTGTCTCCCTCAGGACGCTGCAAGGCGATCTAGAGAAGCAGGCTAGAGCACAGACTGATAGCAGGTGGAGGAGTACCACCACCTGCAGAACCTCGAAGAAAATGTGCAAGGAGCGCAACGAGAAACTTAGCCACTACCTACTGCACCTACCACGAAAGGACTGTAGATTGCTAGTGGGAATACTAACAGGTCACTGTCTGGCTGCTGCACATGCAGCAAAGCTAGGCATCACCAACAGAGACAGTTGTAGGAAATGTGAGGAACCTGGGGCTATCGAAACCCTGGAACATCTCATCTGCAATGCCTCAAGGGCAAGGAGGAGATACCTGGGCGCCCCAGTGTTGGCATCACTGGAAGATGCCTCCAAAAGGACGCCACAGGAACTGCTGGCCTACGCTAAAAACACCTCGATTCTCGGGGACTTTAAAACCACATAACACTCCCGCGACGGTTCATACACCCCCCATCCGGATAACTAAGGGCCATATTGGCCTATGCGTGGCCCCGCTGAGGGCCGTCCGGGTTAACCTAACCTAACCTTATCAGAATATTATTTCTATTACTTGCTGCTTGTCTTTATTCTCTCTTCCATTTACTGCCCACGTCAGCTTTTCTCTTTCCAACGATCAGCAGATAATTAATACGCGTAGTAATCTCTTCTTTCCTCTAGCAGCTTCAAACGAAAGAGAGTCCCTTCTTTATTCCTCTTCCACTCTTTATTCAGCTCCTCCTTCGTTGCTCTTCGCCAGTCGAGCCCATTCGGCCTTGCTTGCAGTTCTTTCATTTCGTTCGGAGCTTCGTGTAAGCGCGCGTCCACTTCGTGCGTGGGTGTTTTCTGTGTGGTGCTCGTGTGGCTCCGCTTCGGCCTGGCCTGCTTCGTCGTTTTAGTTGAAGCTTAGTCGTCGCAGTGTTTAGTACGTATGCAAGAATGCTGTCGCCTCGCAGGGCCAGCTAACGTGAATCGCGCGTGAATCTTGTCGTCGTTCGTTTCAGGCGCCCGTTGCTTGTCGTTATTTCGCTAACCGTTTGGGTCGTCCTGGCCGTCGTGTGTTCGGGTGCTAATCGCAATCTGAAGATAACTTATTGAAATATTAGAATATCTAACTGTACAAATAAACGCGTGACTGAAAGCAAATGAAAAAATAGAAACAAAAGCAGCAGTCAGGCAGGCGTCAGAAGAAGAATAAGGCAAATGCTGTTTGCGTGTTTTTATTTTACCGCAAGAAAAAATCCTCAAGTAAAGTGAGAGCAGCACTTACACTTACTCTTACTCCTCGCATACTCACTCTCTTCTTTAACGGGGACTTTAATTGCTCTGCTCTCGTTTTTTGGCATACATTAAAGCAGAAGCAGAAGCAAAAGCAAAACCAACAGCAACAGCAGTGTCGCGTCTGTGTTTGTGTGTGTTTCATTGTGTATTTGGTTGGCTGTGTGTATGCTTTTGATGGTCACGTGGTCAGCCACCAAGTTGGCCTGCCAACTTGTGCGTGGAGACAAACAACAGCAATCGCAGGAGGCAGCAAGCAGTGGCAGTCCGCCCATAAAGGATTATCATAGCGTTGAAAGCAGGTAAGAGTTTCCTCTCATCTTCCTGCCAACTTTAAGAGCCGACTCTCAAGAGAGTGCCGCAGAGCCCTGTGGCATAGCTGTAAAATTTGCGGTTTTAAGCGCCAGTTTTTCGCCCGCAACTTGTATTCCCACTGTACTGCTCTTGCCAGCCTCCTCGCTCTGTGCCCCGCTCTCTGTGTGTTTTCCCGGAACCCCCTGTCGATTGCCGTAACTTAAAATGCGCCAACTGACTGCCGGAAAAGTTGCCAAAAACTTTTGCCTAAAGTTTATTTACTTGTTTTTTTTTTCGCTACCGTTGCTGTCTCACTCTATCTCTCTGAGTGGTGTGTGTGTGTGTGTGTGTGCGGGTGCGGGTGCAGCTTCTTTGCTCATCTCTATTTTGCTCTTTTACACTTCTGGCAGTCTCTTCTCTTTTGCCTATCAGTGGGTGTGTGTGTGAGACAGAGATCGCGAGCGAGCGTGGGAAAAAGATAGACAGAAACTTAAGTGGTATAGAAGCAGCACTGTCTTTCGTACGGAAATGCTCTCTTAAAAAGTGCATAAATTATCTTCATAACGGTTAAAGCAGGAGCTTTCTTTTGGGTCTTATAAAGAGGCATTTTTTCAGAGAAATCACTTTGATTTATTTAAGAAATTCTTATATTTGTTGGCAATCCTCTGGGAAAAAAAGTTCAAGTAGTGTCACAAGCCGTTAGTTCCTCGAGGAGAACACTTGTTTTCCTTCGAAAAAACCCCACTTATAAGCCATCCTGCACCTGCTCCACCAGTCCCTTAATTTCCGAGCTTCCGTGGCTTCTTTCGACTTCCTTCCTTCCGACTGCCGCTGTCGACTGTTTATTAAATTTGTATGTTGTCTTTCATTAAAGGGAAATGTGAAGGAAAGCTGAAGGAAAAGTGAATGAAAAGTGTAGGAAAAGTGCCAAGTGCTGTTCCAAGGAGCAAACTCCTTCTAGAAGGAGCAACTTTATTTTCCGTCATCTAGTTTTTGAGTGAAAATAAATAAATTAGTTAAATAAATAGAAAATTCACAGAAAGAAAAGCGGGTTGAACGGTAAACTTTCATATTTATAAATTTCTAGTGAAATGTTCTCTCTCCCTCTCTCTGTAATTTTTTGACAATTAGAATATGCAAATAGCCCTCCGACAAATCCTTTTTGAAATGAAGGACACGCACGACCCCAAAAAATGGGACTGTCACAGGATACAGATACAAATAAAGATACAAAGATACGAATACCCGTTGCCTGCATATTTGATACCCACAAAACATTTTTGACAATTTCTCCGTCGCCCCCCTCCCCCCAAAAGCTTAATGGCTAATAGACCTTGAGAGATAGGGTTGAAGGGAGGGTAGCAGGGTGGCAGTTCGTGATGTCAGAAGCAATTGTTTTGGGGGTAACAATTTATAGGCGAAAAGTCAATTATTACACAGCGGGAAAAATGAGCTGATGAGCATTTTTTTAAGTGTATGAAAATTCCATGATTTTGGGATTTTTATAGAACAGAAATATTTTATTTTTTTTTTGGCTGGGTTGGGCAATAGTTCTAAAAATTTAAAATATTTCAAAAAAAAGGAAATAGAATAGAAAAATTAGAAAGTATTTTTTATATAGAAAGTAAGAGAAATATTGGGCTTCTGATGATTTTTTCTATGAAAATCTATGAAAAATTAATATATGAATATATATTTTATTTCCATCGGCAGTACGAATTTTGCCAGCAATTTTCTCAAACCAATTCTCGGAGTATTGTTGCCTCGATGAATCTTGTTTTCCATCACATTTTACTTCCTATATAAAATATCACTGGCATTTCAAGGGAAATTTAAAATTCAACCGATATTCTTCCATTGATATTTAGACTTCAAATAAATATTCTGTAAATATTTTGGCACTAAGAAGACCTTCCAATGCTCAAACTTGTATTATAAGTGCTGCAAAAATAGCCATATTCCACTGCACTTTTCATCATTTAAGGGACCATTGTTTTCCTCCAAGTGTAGGAACACAAAATGAGATATACATTTAGTGTTTTTTTTAGGTATTAAAATTTCCAGTTCCCAAAGGGATTCCATACCGCAGCTCCACACAGCCATGGGGGTTTTTGGTTTTTGGTTTGGGTTTTAGTTGACAAAAAGATACGTTATATATGAGGATATGTGGCTTATCAGGAGGCACTTATATTCCCCTGTGTATAAGAGTGTGTGTGTGTGTGCGTTTGTGTACTTCAAAAAGGCATTAAGCCAAAGCGTATAAACAAAAGTTACGCATACCCCATAATGCCTTAACCGTTGACGGGTTAATGTGATTTTAATGTACTTTTTACCCCCTCACCACTCATCTCTAACCCCCACCTGTATCCCTGCCTTGCAGAGAACTTACTCCTCCCCCCCTGCACCCTGCTGTGACTGCCTCTCTATCTCTTTCTCCTTCTATCTCTGAGTGGGTTAAAGTTTTATGCAATGCCATTTCCCTCTTCTTTTTTAATGTTTTTTCTTTATTTTCTTTTTTTTGCATTAAGAAAAGTTGTTCCCTTTTTCGCTTTATATTTATGCAAATTGAAAAGTAAATGTTTATCTTTTATTTTACTTTAATTCGGATTAAAATGCAATCCAACAATTAAGCAAAAAACTTTATTGCATTTTTGTAAAGCGAATTAACGAATGAAATTATGGCCACAAAAAAACGATTAAAGAAATTGGCAAAATATTTACACATGAGGGATGGTTTTTTGGGGAAAGGAAATTATACTTTTGTATCGTTTTGTTTTTTAAAATGTATTTTTTTGCTTCAATGAATGGTTTTTTGTATGCATTTTCCCTTGGGGGCTGTGGGATTCTGTTGGGATTTTTATAATAATAATAATTGCGGGGCCCTAGGGATTATTACAAATATTTACATAACAAAAGTCAAAGTACTGTTGAAAATATCGATAGCAAAAATAAAATAAAAACTCTTGCTTAATTCAAAGTAAGAGGAAATCCATAATCATTTACCAAAACCCAAAGAGAGTGAAGCAAATAAATTCAAGAACTGGAACGGATCTTAAAAGTGGATCCTTAGGGGAAACCTTTACTCGTTTTAATGCCTGAAAGAAGCAAAGACTGGAATCGAGGGATATTTTTGATATTTTATAAAGGGAAAACAGGAATCTAAAAAGAGAATATTATTATTAAATTATTAAATATTATTAGGCACTGCAGAGCCTCTTCCTAAAGAATAGGATTTAAATGCAAACTGTACATCGAAGTACTTCCAAATGGACCATTCAAAATTCTACTCTTAAAATAAAATGCCTTAAAATTCTTTATATCATTTATTTTCCATTTAAAAATTCGTATCTTCCGCTTTAAGTACGAGTATTCCTTGCCACAGAAATCGAGCAATAAGCAAATGATTTCCTGGCACAGAGACAAAGAGGGAGACACCTGCCTATCCAATTACTTTCCTCTGGGATGTCGCTTACATTTCATTTCCCCAGAATAAAACACCCAATCCCCCCCTTGGAAACACTTTAACTCCTCTTTGGAGCCCCTTGGAAACGCCTCTCTCTCTCTCTCTAATTCCCACAAAAACCTCTAACAAAAGGTGAAAATTGTTTTTGAATCATCTGCCAGTATCTGCCAAAGAAAAGCCTCCATCAGAGCCAGCAGACATCTGGTTTTGGGGGTTCCTTCCTTTCTTTCTTCCTTCCTTCCTTTAGTGCGTTTTCGTGCCTTGTCAGGTATTTTGTTTTTGCGGCGTTTTGTTTTTGCTGTTAATATATAATATACTTTTTGTATGCCATTTCATTCTGTTATTGTTCAGATCGATTACCGTTACAAGTGCCAGATACTTGAGCGTGAAAAACAGCAAGAGAGACAGAGAGAGAGAGAGAGAGGGAAAACGCACGTGTCTACAAGTCTCCTTTTATTCCAGTTTCTGTTTCTGTTGCTGTTTGGCTGCTTCTGGATGTCTGTCATTAGGAAGATTGATTTCAAAAGCGTGGAATGCCACATTTTTGTGTGTGCCGCCGCCTGCCCCATTGTTATGTGTGGTGTGTGTGGCACGCAATCAGCAAACGCAACCTTCAACAGCTGCAGGACCCTCATGTTGTGGCTTTCCGTTTTGAGTTGTGTTATTTTTTATGTTCTTTGTGTTTTTTGCTCTAATTTCAAATTATATTTTGGATGTTATGGCGCAGAAATTATTCAGAAATTAGGAATATTAAATGTTGAAAATGTTATTTGCTCCAGAGGCTAAAATTTGATTGATTTCCAGATATTGGAGGCTGTCTTTTATGGTGGGAAAGTACTTGAAGGGTACTTCATATTTCTTTTGGTAGGGAAAGTGGTTTGGGTGTGGAAATCTATGGAAATCTAACCCCAGATCTATTATGGGTCTCTTCAAATTAGTTTTTTTAAAATCCCAAAAATATCTTCAGATTAGAAGCCAAAAAGTGTGCCTTTCTGCTTTTAAAATACGAACGATGTTTGTAAAGGATTCCTTTTGGAATTTTTCCATAAGGCACTAAATTAAACGATTTTTATTTTGAAATGATAAAACGACATTACGACAAATTTTAGTCTATTTTTCGTTTTTAAAATTTTAAAAACTAATGCAATGAAGTCACGCTTATAAAAATTAGCCAATCTTATAGAAAATTGATTAATTTATCGAATAAAATTATTTTTTTTGAAAACAGCAATAAACTTTAAACAGCAATAATCTGAAAAGATGGTGATGTGCCAACACATAAATAATTTGCAGAAATTTTTTTTATATATTTCAAATTTGTATAGGCTTTTATTCAGATTAAAAGTTTCTCTTTTATGCCCTTGATTTGATATATCTTTGATTTCATTTGTTCTTTGATATTTCTCCATTCTGGTGTTTTTTGTTATTTAATGATTATAAGAACACAGAAATGTAACCTGTTTGTGTTCAAAATTTTAAGTTTTTGGATTTATTTTAAACCAAAAATATGGAAATAAAATTAAACTTTTGAATTTTCACGTCGCAAATGAGTAAAACCCTTGGAGAAATAACCAGGCAAAAAAATAGAGCTCTTGTGTGCAAAAATGTTGTGTGTGTTTTCTTGGATTAAAGGTTAAAGGTTGGGGGAAATGTATGGCCACCAAAGAGTCCTTCGTTCTTGGTCCTTAGTCCTTTACTGCTGCTGTGGTGTGGGGCTCTTCTGCTGCGGCTGGGGCTGCTTCCGCCTCTGCTCTTTGCATTTATATTGTATATTCAATGATGAGTATGTTATTTTACCGAAATGAAACATTATTTTGCGCAATATTTTCGCCTTTTACGATGCCAATCGTGCCGCCCCTCCACCCAAAGGCTGCCCCCCATCGCAGCAGGAATGGGGAGGGCTATTGAGAGCCAGGAGCCAGAGGTCTACTGATGCACTGGGAAAAAATAACCTATGGAATGTTGATCCAAATGGATCTATTCGTTTATTCTCTTTCCAAGTCTTGGGATCGTTTCTTTTATAATCTTAAGATATAGAAAGCTTGTTTTTAGGCCAAGAACTAGCACTTCTTTTTCTCCCAGTGCATGGCATATAGCCTCCTGCCCCTCCCTCGTCTCACAGTTCGTTTCGCGTCTCTCTCTCTCTCTCTTTCGTCTCCTACTTTTGGCTTATCTGCAAGTTTGATGGATTTTTATCCCTTTTGGCCGCCTTTTCCACATCATGTGTGTGTGTGTGTTTGTGTGTGTGTGTGGGCCTGCCTTACTTTTATTATTCCTTACCTACCTTACCCCCTGACCTTTGTTTGGGCTTCATCTTTAGCTTCATCTCCATTTCTCCCTCTACCTCTATGGTTTTCCCTTCTCTCTTTTCTCTTCTACCTTCTCCATTTCTCCCCCTGCCTCGAAGGCTCTCCTCTCTTTTAAGGGGTTTCCCCCAAGCTGAATTTTGTTTCCTGTTTTTTGGGTGTTGGGTTTTCCGATAAGGGGTGGGGTTTATTTTTGGTGCAGTTTTATTATGCCACCACCAACGTAAGATACCCACACACACACAGATACAAGCCACACATACGCATTTTTATTTTTATTTTTATTTATTGTGTGTGTGTGTTTTTTTTTCCTTTCGGTTGGTCCTCCTCCACTTGGCATTTATTTCGTTTATATTCGTTACTTGTATCCCTACCTCTTTTTTTTATTTCTCTCTCTCTCTCTCTCTGTTGGATAGTCTCTCCCTTTTTCTATCTGTCTGTCTCTGTTGTGATATGGCTCTCTATGGCTACCCTTTCAAGAGAGTTTTAAGCTTTGTCAAAGCCACTTTATAGGATCAGGAACCACTAATATCCGATTCGAATTATGCAATAATGGAGTTTATAAAGGATCGTTGATAAAAGACGAATCAAACCTTCAAAATTTGGAATTTTGGGGACCTTTTTCTCATCAGTTATATTTTATAGAAGTTTTTATGGGAATTTTAATATAATCGCTTTACAGATTAGTCTTAAAAAAAAATTTCTTTAGGAATTTTTCTCTTTTTTTCCGAAAGACTGCAACTGGCATAAGGTCTGATAATCGTATCCTTGAAAATTACATAGAAATCCAAAGTTAATTTCTATAAATATTAGATAAATCATACAAATTTACAACACCTTTTTCCAAATTACTTTTTTCACCAATATTTGTACAAATATTGATAAAAATCTGACAAGTTTCTTGGGTTTGATGGATCTGCTAGGGTATCTCTGGCTTCTCTTTGCGAAAAACCCATCTTTCATACTGGATTTTTTCTGCTTCCTGTTTTCATATCCTGTTTTTTTCTTTCTTTTTTTTTTTTGGTGGCGTTCGTCGGCGAATTTATAAATATAAATGAGTTTTGCTCGATGAAGGTTAAATTGAAATTTACTTCGGGTCTTCCCTTTACCAAAAAGTGAAGGATGGAGGGGCAAAGAGTGCATATAGAGAGAGGTGTCTGGTCTCCCCCCAGAAGGAAGGCCAGAAATAAGTTGTTTAGCTGATGATTGGTAGGGCAGGGGCCTCCCTTTCGTCTGATGGAAAACCTTCTTCCGAAAAGTTGCCCCACCACACACACTCTTTATTCTTTATTACTCTTTTCCATATCCCCTCGTTCCTCTCTTTTTGGGTGATTTTAATTTTGATAAGCAAAGACGCCGCCGCATATTCGTATCTTTCGTCTCTTTTTTTGGGTGTGAAAACTTTATTTGTCTGGTGCTTCCTTTTGTTTGGTTTTATCATTTGTCAAACGCAAGAAAAAGAAAAGAAAACTTGCTCCAAATTGAATATTTGCATAAGTTTATTGAAACAGCGGTGGCGGTGGAAGGAGGGGGGCGGGGGCAGGAGCAACAGCTATATTTGACAAAGGGAAAAGTCCTTTCTGCTGTGGAGATCTGCGGCATCTGTTTGATTTGTTTGCTGAAGGGTTTCCTCTGCTGCTGCCTTTTCTCTGGATTCCCTGGATTCTTGATTTTATATGTCATATTTGTGTGTGTCTGTGTGTGGGTTGGACCTTTTGTGGGTTTTCGGAAAAGTTAAGAAAATTAAATTAGAAAAGTATTTTTAAAGGAAATTAAATTAGAAAAGTATTTCTTTTTTTTTTGTATTCAGAAAAATACGTTAAATGGAGACCCTGTTTGGGGATGTGTGGAATTTGTTTGTTGAATAATTTTTACCATATTTTTGAGCAGTGTTTGAGTTCTCTCTCTCTCTCTCTCTGATTTAAAGCCGAAAGTAAAATTTTTGAATCATTTATGATCAATTGAAGCAAAATTCCTGAAAATTCTGAAATTACGAGTATTTAGAACTCTGTTTGGGGTTCTGATATAAAATAACATATCACGCTTTTTTTCGAAAGTAATTTTTATTCCGCTGTTTTGTAAATCTTCATTAAATTATTCCTCGCTTTTTAACACTGTTAAAACATGTTTGAAACACTGTTATTTTCAGAGATTTTGCAGGGCTGATCCCCCTTAAGAAATCCCCCTTTTTCCACTCAACATTTGTCCACCATTTGGACAAAGCCTACTGCCAGAAAGAGGATTACCTTGGGGGCTTGCACTCTGATTAAAATACTGTTTTCAGGATATTTTTCATTTGAAAATAGCACACAAATTTCGGAGTGAAAAACAGTGATTAGAAAATAAACTGTAGAATTTTCCTAGTTTTTATCTGCCTCAAAATTTGTTGATTTTGTTTTCCACTTCGAATGCATTTATGAATTTACTCGTTTTTAATTGAATATTCAGAACATTTATTCAGTGCATTTTCCCCATAAATATTTTATGTTCCCATAATTTATATTCTTTTATTTTTTTGTGTTTTTGTTTCTTGTGTTTTGTTGGAATTCTAATTACCAAAAGTTTGTGGCTCATTTTGGATTCATTTATTTTCTCATCACTAAATGTGGCGTAATTTTTGTTTCATTTTAAGTGAAAATCAATAGGAAATATTTATGCCTCTGACATAAGCCATAAGCATTTGTTGCCCCGCTTTTCCTGCTGGCCATAATCCAGGAGCATTAGTGGTCTGGTCCTGTCTATAACAGGACATTTGGTGGGACATTTGGGGGCACATTTGGGGGGAACATTCGATTCGATGGATCACTCGTGGATGGAACTACCATCAAAGTTAATCATCGAAAACAATTTCTTAACCGCAAAGTGCATATAAGCAATAAATATAAATATAAATATAAACATATACGAGTGTATCCGTAAGATACAAAAATACTCGCTGTGTCGCAGTGTCGCAGATACATAAATTGCTGGGCATAAAGCCCCAGCGGCTTAAGTGTTGGCCCATATGTCAAACCCGTGAAAAAGAGAGAAGTTTTCCCTCTCATACGAGCATTTTCCTTATATATCGGAAAACATAAATCTCAACGACACTAAAAATCAGATATCGATGAGGGAAGAGTGGGGAGTGGAGAGGGGAGGGGCTGTATATGGAGATTGTTTGGCGCCACCATTAATGTCATATTATGAACAGTAATTTTCCTTAAATTTTCTCGCATATTAAACAAGGAAAAGCCCTCCACTGGTCGCTCGGTCGCTCGGTCGGTCGGGCATGTTCCGAATGATTGCTTCAATAACCACGAAAAAAAGAGAGAAGAAAAACCCATAAGAAACAGAAGGAAAATACAGTGGAAAATAGGGAGTGGAGTGGTGGAGGAAGTGAATGAATGACTGACCGACTGAATGACTGAGTGAATGAATGACGTACCAGAGACTACTGCATGATGGACTAGCCGCTTGGACTAAGAGATTTTTCTCTTTCTCTTTTTTTGCACATGATAAAAATTTATTTAGACCAAATAGAAAAGAATGAGGCTTGGGGGAACAATAAACCAACACGGAAACAACAACCAACCGACGAACCAGTTCGAGAGAGCCCCAGACACAGACACAAAGAGTGTGGAACAGAACGGGGGCAAGATAACAGAAGGGGGCAACAGAATGGGGCAACAGAAGGGGGGGCAACAGAAGGGGGGGCAACAGAAGGGGGCAACAGAAAGACCAAGCGTTGGGGCAATTGAGGGTCAGGAAACGGCTAGGCAGCCATTGACAGGCAGGGGCAGGCAACCCCAGAAATTGTTGCAGGAGCAGCAGCAGCAGCGGCAGCGGCAGCAGTTGTTGCAGGAGCCAGTCCAGGAGAGGAATGCCACAACTATTGTCTGGATTGCTTGTGTATGATGTCTTTGGGGGAGAGGAGGGGAAACCTTGCCCCAGGCACTTCACTCTTTCAGACCCTTCCTCTGTCTGTCAGTCAGCCAGTCAGTCCGTCAGTCTCAGGCAGTGAGGCAGCCACTGAATAGCAACTGAGAGAGCGACAGCGACAGGCCACTGACGAGCCACTGCATGCAATAAAATGTGTCTATCAAATGTGTGTTTCGTTTTCATTCCTGCCTCTAAGTCCAATGTTACGTGTGTTTAATGCTCTCTAAATTTTTGGACGGGGCCTATTAGCTATGGGAAGGGATTTGAGCTGGGCAACTAGAGAGTGTTACAGGGACTTGAGGGTTGTATGGGATCAAAGGGATGCCCAAAATGAACTCCTTTTGAATTCCATATTTCCCATGATTCACAGCATTTTGGGGTACCTTCAGAGAGCATCCCTTATTCGTTTTTCCTCTGTTTTTGTTAGTTTTATTTTTCCCTCTCAATGATGTTTTGTTTTATTTCATTTTGCTTTGGTTTTCCAGCACACCTACCCTCCCTCCGCCTCCCCAACAACCCCCCCTCGATGTTTGTCTATTGGTCGGTTGATTCTGTTGCTCCTCGGCCTGGCCGACGTTTCCGTTTCCGCTCACTGTACGCCATGTTGATTTTGCCTTGGCCATTTGCCTCTTTTGTTATTTGTTTTTCGGTTCGTGTATGTAGTAGTAGTAGTGTGTGTGTGTGTGTTAATGTGCGCACTCGACTGTGCGCGAATTGCTCAAGTGTACTCGTAGTTCAAGTTAGGGCCATCAGCCATAGCCACCCCTGCCGCCCCTGGCAACAGAGGGGGGGCTATTGTCCCTGAAAAATTATACTATATTTTTCCACTGACTTCCTTCTCTCTCTCTCTACCTCTGTGCAGTTTCCGCTTCTATTTTTTTGTTGTTGAATGAAAACAAATTTTGTAATAATTGCCCAGTCGTCGCGTCATTAGTTTTATCATCATTTAAGGCTTTGGGGAATGGGGCATGGGGTATTGGAGGGGCTGTTCTTTTATCATTTATTATTATTATTATTATTGCTTCTCACATTGTCACCTTTTCTGCTGTTCCACCCCAGCCCCGAACCCTCTCTCTTTTGCTTATCTTTTGGCCATATTTTTGGTCGCTTATTGCCACTGTCTTACATTCTTATCATTATTAAGGACCTGCGGTGCTTCGGGGTACTCCACCTTCTCACCCGCCCCCTCCTTTCTACTGACAAAATTTTTGACGACACTCGACGGACACGTTGACAAAATGACAATGGGACATAGAGGATAAGAACAGAGGAGGAAACGTAGGAGGATGTGGGAGAAAAGTTGAAAAAAACGCCGCCTATTGATTTGCCTTTTTGGCCTATCTCCTCCGTCCCCTCCACCCCCTCAAAAATGCCAGGGTTGCCATCTGTCTCTTTTGTATCTTGTATCTTTGTATCTCTCAGGCGCGTTGGGGCCACCTTTTGTGTCCTGTCCCGTTTATTGGCGCTACCTTTTCCTTTTTTCTACCTTTGTGCTCAGCTTTTTTTTTTTTTTTTTTTTTTTTTTTTTGGTGTTTTCCCACCTTTAAGTTTTCTCTGTTTCCTTTTCCTTTTCGTTTCCTTTCTTTATTTTATATTTGCAAATCATTATTATTTCTATAGAAAAAGATACATGAGATGTGTCTTCTTGTTTTTTTTTGTCTTCCTTTTCGGTGGATGTCAATTTTCTTTACCTTTATTTTCATGCGAAAGTTATTTTGTTTTTCTGTGGAAAGCGACAAGCGAGCGATATTTCCCTTCGTTTCTTTTGTGGCAGCGGAATATTGCTTATGGGCGAATGTTTTTATCGATGGCAGGCAATCTATGGGATGCGTTTGGGAGGAGGGGATGGGATGGGGGATGGGTTGAAGGAAAGGATAGGTAGGGTTGTAGGATGAACGGAAATTGTAAATCTTCTTCGTTTTGTTGGCTGCTTGTTGCTTTATCTTTTTGCGGAGTGGAAAGCGCAACGGAAATGGGTTGAAATTTGTTCGAGTTTCGCGTTGATTGTAAAAAGGAATATTTACCAAAGGATGAAAGATCATTAATAAAACAAAAGAAACGGGGTATAATATTTGTTTAGATTTTAGGAAGCTCTTCAACATTTTTGGAGTATTTATTTACCTACATACATTTGTAAAAGGGGGTTTCATAAAAGAATAATCTTTCGTACTTTATTTTCCAATATTTTATTTCCATTTCTATTTCATCAACATAATGAAGGGAATTCAGAAAATTATGCAAAATGCCAAACAAACGACAAGAACAACAACAAGAAAAATAAAACAAGACAAACAAACAGGAACGAGCACGCACACAAATCCCACAAGACATGAATGAACCTGCCATTGATCTGGCTATCTCGTTCTGCCCTTCAGCGCTTTAGGCACGAGTCGCTCTGTTGAGTGTGGGTGCTTTTTGACTCTCGGTTTCACCGCGCTCTCTCCCTCGTCTAGTACGTCTAGCCAATGCGTGATCGTCAGAGTGCAAAAGTTCTTGAGTCTTGTTGTTGCTCCCTCCTCCTCCCACACTGCCGATAACAAGCGACAGAGCAATGCCAAAGCGATGGGAGAGTGCAATGCCGAAGCAAAGGGAGAGTGCATTGCCGAAGCAAAGGGAGAGTGCAATGCCGAAGCAAAGGGAGAGTGCAATGCCAAAGCGAAGCAAGAGAGTGGAGTAGCTTTGAATATGAGCTTATCGCTTGATCTCTCGCTTGCGGGCCTACAAAGCTCTGCTCTCTTCTCTCTGCGCTCTCTACGCTAGAACTTTTAAAGCGTTTACCTTTAATAAATGCTTGCGGATTTTATTGTTTTTGCATTGCTTATTGCACGCGGTTTGTGATCAGCCCTAGCAGTCGCCTACATCCAGTGAAAATAAGCGGGTACGTCTAGATTCCTACTTCAAGGTTCTGTGTGACCAGCACTCCTCTCCTTCCACCACTCATGGTTCCTCCACCACTCATCGATGGTCCTTTCACAAGTTATCACCTCTGCCATAATTATATACCTTTTAAATTCCAATTCCCAATGCCTAATGTTGCTCAATCACCTTGGACTCCACCGATTCCCCCAATTCATTGTGGCCCATTTTCCTACATTTTCCAAACAAGGTGACAAAACTTGTGCTCTCATTTTTTTTTTTTTGTGTTTTTGTGTTTGAAGAAAAGTTTTCTAAGCAAAATTGGAGGGGGGAAACCTGCCCTCCCCCCTCCATCCACCTGTCAAACACCCTGTGAAACCAAACAGCTGTGCAGTGGAGAGAGTATCTGTGTTTGGGAGAGTATTTATGTGCATTTGTGTGTGTGTGTGTGTGAGTGTGGTCTTAAGGGGGCGTGTCGCCTTACAACTCGATAATTGCGGCTTCAACTTGACTTTAACACAGAAAAAAAAAGTAAAAAACTAAAAAGAAAGTCGAGAAAATCGAGAAAAAAAGGAAAAGAAAAAGCGCAAAAGAACGAAAGAAAGAAAGTTGTTGAACTTTTTAACTAGCCTCCGAAACTAAAAGAAAACTTTTCAATACTCAAACCCAATGGATTTTCCACCACTACTACATTTCTCTCTCTCTCTCTCTCCCTCTCTCTCTGTCTCGTTGCAGCTGCTGCCCGAAAGGAATATCGAAAATGTGCTTCCATTAGAACGAACGGAGGAGGAAAACTGCAGCGGGAAAATCTGCAAGCCAAATCCAACTTAAGTTCACATCAAATTAAAATCAACAAGCGGCGGAACGGAGGAGTGACCCCCTCCCCAGAAGAAGGGAAAGCCAAGAAAAATTATAGAAAAATATATATAGAGAAAGAAAGGAAAAAAAGGAGGAAAAGCCAAGAAAAGGGAGCAAGGAAAAGCCGTGGAAAATGAAGTGCAATAAAAGTCAAATGGCCACGTTAACAATGTGGAAAATTTTTATGGCCCTGCTCTGTGGAATGGCACTGCCGCTAATGCCAGTCACATTAGCGCGCCTGCATTCCACATCCGGCGGTGGCGGCGGCGGGGGAGGAGGCGGCGGCATGTCCAGTGGTGTCCTGGGTCCTGGCTCTGGCAGTGGAGGATCCAGCGGTGGCGGATCTACAGGGAAAGATGCACACGGTAAGTCCTTTTTACGCTTGTCCTTTTTTTGATTATTTTAAATGGCGGCAGTGGCTCCCACGCTCTCGCTCTGGCTCTCAGAGCGGTCTCGCTCTGGCGTCCAAAGTCCAATAAATAAATTTAAATATTTAACTAACTTGCATTCAGAATGCGAATGCGAAGAGTGCCACTGCTGCAACTGCCGCTCGTCGCGGGCGGAGACTGCAGCCAGTCCGAAAGTTTGCCAAAAAACAAAAAAAAAACTTAACACCTCGTTGCAACGTTCCGAGGCACGTTGTTGTCGTGGCACGTGTCCTGGCATTTATGATTTCATTCCCTGCTTTCTGCTGTAAACCTCGAGGGCAGTGCTCCTACTGCTCCTCCTACTCCTACTCCGCCCTGCCACCCCGCCTCCTTCTGGGACGTCTCCTGCCTGGCTGCTCCTCTAAACTGTTCCATTAGCACCAAAGCAAATGCTTGTGGAATTTTAAGAGCAGGACACAGGATACACAGGATACTGGGTTTATGGCAGGAAAGATGGGTTGTGCTGGGCTGAGGAACTCACGTAGTCATCCACTTTTGTTCAAGTGCAATGCCACCATCTCCTCCTAATCCAAATTCTAATCTTATTTCTTCTTGTTTCGAGGTGATTTTTTGATAGATTTTATGATTACGAATGCAGAGATCTATAATTATTTATTGGGGATTAAAGTATGGTATTTTATTAGAACGAATAAATTGGGGATTGTCGGAAGTAAAGATTGCAGCTTTATCACTTTTCAAAGTATCTTAAACAATTATGTTTTTAGAGGAAATTTTGGAAATCGAGGTACAAAATGACTTTAAATGAAAACCAATTAGTAAAACTTATTAATTTTTATATAAAAAATTTATAAATAATTTTATTATACATAATTTATATTTTATTTTATAGCTTTTTAATTTATTTTATCATTTATATATTTTATTTTTAAACTAATATATTTTTTATTATTTATCATATAATTTATGTATATATAATAATGTCTATAATATCCATTAAAATTAAGATTTAATAATATACATTATATTTTATATTTATATTTCTTATTCTCTTATATTATAATTTTTAAATAAATTTTTTTTTTTAACTTTTTATAATTTATAATCAAATTTCCGATTTTATAATTGATATTTTATATATTATATTTATATTTCTCATTATCTAATATTTTATTTTTTAGCTATAAATTATAATTTTTATTATTTAAACATTTTTAAATTCATATTTTTATACCCGATACTCAAAATGAGTATTGGGGTATATTAGATTTGTGGTGAAAATGGATGTGTGTAACGTCCAGAAGGAACCGTTTCCGACCCCATAAAGTATATATATTCTTGATCAGCATCAATAGCCGAGTCGATTGAGCCATGTCTGTCTGTCCGTCTGTCCGTCTGTCCGTCTGTCCGTCCGTCCGTCTGTCCGTCTGTCCGTCCCTATCAGCGCCTAGTGCTCAAAGACTATAAGAGCTAGAGCAACGACATTTTGTATTCAGACTTCTGTGATATGTCACTGCTACAATTGTATTTCAAAACTTCGCCCCGCCCACTTCCGCCCCCACAAAGGACGAAAATCTGTGGCAGCCACAATTTTAAAGATACAAGAAAACCTAAGACGCAGTATTGTAGAGAATAACCCTATCTTCTAGACTGCTAAATCTGAATTGATCGTATCATTATTATAGCCAGTATGAAGAAAAACAATTTCATTTTTTCTCGCCCTGTCTCTCTAACACACACGTATCATAGCCGGCTTTGCTTAGCGCAAAACATTAGCGCCTAGATCTCAGAGACTATAAGAGCTAGAGCAACCAAATTTGGTATCCACACTCCTGAAATATCGGACCTTGACGAGTTTGTTTCAAAATTTCGCCGCGCCCCTTCCGGCCCCGCAAAGGACGAAAATCTGGAGCATCCACAGATCTCAGAGACTATTAGACCTGACTGTCGAGCTCTCACTGCTACACAACTATTTGTAATTTTTCACAGCAGAACTCACTGTTGATAGCTCACTGCTTCAAAATTTCGCCCCACCCCGTTCCGCAACCATAAACAACGAAAATCTGTGGCAACCACCATTTTGAAGATAGGAGAAAATTAAAACGCAGAATCATAGAGAATGGCCATATCTACCAGATTGCCGAATCTTGCCGAATCCGAATAAGATCGGATTATTATTATAGCCAAAAGTAACAAATCAATTTGTAGTGGCTACGCAGCGCCCGTCGACACGTTCTGACTGATTTTCTGTCTCTCTCGCACGCACTCTATGTCGTTTAATGTAGCCATACTGACTATGTATCGGGTATAAATGTAGAGTTGCGGTCGCAGCAGCAACTCACAACGTTCCCCCTCGTTTTGTATATAATTTATAATTTACTATTATCCATCATATGTCCGATATCAGATACTTCTTTTTGTCATTAATCAATGCATCAATGTAACTTTTTTCTCCTCTAAAATTAATAATCAATGGACTTTGTAGCGTTTTTATAAAGTTTAGGCTTCATGGAGTTGGGGAATAGTCATTATCTCTTGATAAAATACATTTTTGCTAAAAAGGAAACAATAAACACTTCGAATCCATAGTTCCATTAGTCAATTTCCGTGCAGTTCAAAGTTGACTTGTCCATTAACTAAACCTGCAAGTAACACTCGCTCCACCGGTGATAAAAAACTCGACAAAATTGACTGTCAAAAAATAGAAACTTAAGCCAGAAACTGTAGAAACTGCAGAAAACTGCAGTAACTGCAATATATTTCAAAAACTTCTCGCACAAGAAAATAAACCGAAAATCAATTTCCACCTCAAAAAAATGACCAACATTTAATGCCCGACTTGTTGTTGATGATGGATGCCCCGCAAGGGTTAATCTTTGCACCTTTTCTTTGGCCACGTTTTCCGCGCAGGAAAGACTGAACGCTCCTTGACTTTTTGGGGGTTTTTACAGCAGTTCTGTCGTTGAGCGTCCGCGATAAAAGGAGAGAAAAAGGTTTAGCTGTCGGTCAAATCGGTTTTTGCAACAGCCACAAAAGTTTGCAACTGCCACACACACACACACACACAGAGAGAGAAAAATGTGTATGTGTGCGAGGACTGTACCTTCTAGTTTGCTGCCACTTACAACCGCCTTATGTCCGCTGCTGTCCCTGGAGTATTTTCTGGATAACTGCAGCAGCAGTCAACACGTTGACAAGTTTCTGGGTTTTTCTGCTTTTCGGTGGCAAAGAGAGACGGGTAGAATGCCACACACACACATAGAGAGAGAAGGGAGAGAGAGAAGTATTTTCGTCATCTGTCAGGTGTATTTTCAATTTTCGTTGCATACTTTTAGGCGCCTGCATTAGAAAATGGTTCAGGATTTTAAAGAGGGTAAACAGTGCTTAAGAGGGGTTCAGTGAAGGGGAGAGGCCACTGCCAACTCCTTAAAGATTTATTATGGCCATGTTTCGGACTGTTGTTGTTGTTTTTGGCCAGCTTCCGTTTCGTGTGATAAAATGCTTGACACTTTTCTAAACGGCAAAACTTTTTGACTGCCAAAAGATTGGGAAACACACACACACACACACTGCTATCTCTCTCTCCCTCTCTCTGTCTCTCTTTCCCCTGTTTTGTCTGCACTTTTTTAATGCTCTTGTCTGCTGCTTCTCTTGGCCGAAGTTCTTATCCTCTAACTTTCCGCCTTGCCCCTTTTTAGCTCTGTCTTTTGCAGTTTGTTGACACTGTCTCTGGCTTAGAGAGAACGAGAGAGAGAGACAAAGAGAGAGAGCGAGCGACGCATAAAGTGGAAATGATTTACGCAGTTTCCCCCCATGCCTCTGTGTGTGTGTGTGTGTGTGTGCGTTTACATCCTGTGGGCATAATAAATAGCCCCAGCTTTTCGGCTGGCAGTTTTGTCAAATAGCTCTTCGGGAGCTACCAAAACACCTGAGAGGCTCTTTTCGAGGGCTAAAACGAAGCGAAAAGGTTACCCAAACAGAAAGAGAGCTTAAAGGGGGGACAGAGGCAGAGCGAGAGAGAGAGACAGAGAAAGTGTGAGTTTTTTTTTCGAGGTGCATAAACTTTTCAATCAACTCCAGTGCGCAGGTTGACTTGGCTTTTGATTTGTGGCGCTTTTCTTCGGGGGTTTTCCCTTCACTTTTCCTGTCTCTTTTTTTATACGTTTTTATCCCTTTTTTTCCCTGGGAAACCAAACATCAGGAGAGCATTTTAGATGTCATTCTGGTTTATCTTTCTGAGGGTTAAGGTTTTGCTGTGGCATTTTTAAAGATTTGAGCTGCTAAAAGAGATTTAAAAGATGATTAGGGATGTTCCAGGGCACTATTGCTGGATTTCCCTTGTATTTATTTATTTCTGCATGGATCAGAGAATCCTTAGATACTCCTCAGCTTCTTCTTCTGCACTTCCTTTAAACAAGAATTCGAATAAAACCTTTCATCCTCAGAACAAATATCCCCCCTCCCCACAGCCAACCCCCAAAATCGGATGGAAAACTATAAAATTGTTCCACCCATTCCCGGGGGGCACTCCTGTTCTGCCTGCTGCCACTGCCACTGCCTGCCTCAATCTGCTGCCACTTGGCCAACCACAAATTAGGCTTTGTAAAAAATACTTTTGTGGCAATCAAATTGTTTGAGTTTCGTGGTGGCGTTGCTTGAGTGAGTGACAAACCTCCCCGTCCAACTTTCCTATAGAATTTCTAATTACGATGAAACGATGAATTGACAAGTAGCTTGACAGGTGAGCAGCAGCAGCGGCAGCAGCAGGACGCCCACCCTCCCACACTGCCACAATTTCGGTGGCGGCTTTAATTAATTAAGAGTGAAAGAAAGCGCGGGAAGGGGGAGGGAAAGAGTGTGGGGTGGAAACTTTTACTGTCACTGGGAAAATCCAAAGAATGCAAACACTAAATCTAGGATTTATTTGTCTTTGTGCAGTGGCAGTGGCAGAACAGAGAAATGAATTCTTGAGATTTTCAAAGGGATACAACATTTTGCATGTCTTTGAGGATGCGATACGCGATGCCTCCTCCTGCTGCTGCTGCTGCTGCTGCTACTGCTACTGCATTTTGTAATCCTTTTGTGCATAGAATTTTCCTGAATTTGCCGCGCAATTTTCGACCAAAAAACATGAAAATGCAGGCAGGCAGCAGGCAGGAGGAAAATTCAAAGCATTCTGCCACAAAAGCCTTTAAAACAAAAGCTTGACTAAAATTCCATACAAAAACAAAAAAAATGACAGAAGAAAACGTTGTAGCGGAAACGAGCGGAGGAGGGAGAGTGAGAGAGAGCGAATGCTAGACGACAGGTCACAAAAGCCTTGCTACATGCCACATGCCCCCTACACACCCCTCCCCCTCCCTGCAGGACCACCCATTGAGAATGAAAGTTTACATGTCGTGGCCAGGCGCCGTTGCCAGGCTTTTGGGGGATCGCCTAAAAATATACCACGAAAAATTCTAAAGAGTCGTCGAGCAGAAAGGGGTCTTTGCTCGGAAGAGGGAGAGAGGGGGTAGATGGAGAATAGGGGGTAGCAGAGGGTGGCTGGATGGGGAAGGGAGGAGGGGAGCCTCTTGCGGTGAATGGAGCATGAAAGCAACATTTTTCGGTTGGTTTCTTTGCCTCCTTCTTGCTCCTCTTGCATTTTTGTGACTTTCATTTGCCATAAATTATTTTATGTTATTATTATACAATACATACGGAAAATGAGGAAAATGCGCCATAGAAGGGGGTGATGGGGGTGTGGGGACAAAAGCAACAAGCAGAGTGGCAAATATTACTTACATTTATTGCATTTTGCAGTGGCCTGGCTAGGGAAAGTGTTTTTCCCGAAAATGTGGGACAATTTAACAGATATTTTTATGCTTTTCATTTATTTATTTTTTGTATACTATATTTATAGCTTTTTACGTTTTATTCACTCAATTTTTAATGTGTTTAACCGCCACTTTGTGGAGATATTAGTTTTGTGGTATCCAAATCTTTAGATTTTCCTGTTTAAAAAAAAAGAAAATTTATAGAAAATATGCTTAAATGTTTCCAAATTTTATAAAGAAAAGTTTATGAATGAATAATTCGTTTTAATCTTTGTTGAATTTGATATCTGATGATATCTCAAGGGATCTTAAGTCTCCTTTAAAGTAGCCTGTCAAATACAAGGGGCAAGAAGGCAATTATTACAGGCAGTCGAGTATTCTGTCAAATACAACGTTTAAGGACAAAATCCCGCAGTAATGGAACTACCTTTTATGCACAGATACACGGATATATCTTCATTAATCAGGCCTTAATCATTTGCCCACATTAAGAAAGTCATTCCAAAATTAGAAAGAAAGGTATGCCACACACATATAATCGTATTTTGTATCTATTTTGGTAACCATTTGGATATCCAAATAAACCCTTCGTAGTGCCTATAAATATCTGCAGACCAAACACTTTGAATGTTCCATTTGTCAGATACAAACCACACTGAAATGAGGCCTTGATTCCCCCTTCAATCCTTTAATGGTTCTCAGGTTCTTCCTGGAAATTCAATCAATCCCAACGACTATTTTTATTCGAAAAACGGGGGGTTTTTCGTTGGGTAAATAAATAAATATAATTTAAAAATGGGTTAGTAGTACGATTCCTTTGGCTAATTTCATTCGACATCAGGGCAAGGCAGGGGCTTACGATATACGCGATTTTCCTAGCCATAAATTGAGTACCAGGAAGTCCTGCAATGACTGCCAACCCTTTGGGCCTTTAAGCGCTTGATGATGATGATGATGATGATTTCGTGCCGACTCTTACGACTATAACATATAATGGATATCGTGTTTTATAATTAATATTTATGGCCAGCAAACATACAGCCCTCCGAATGGGGGGCGAGAGGGAAAAATAAAAGAAAATACCCATAGAGTCCAGTACCCAAGTCAATGTACGGGGTACTTGTCGTGTCGTGTCGTGTGGGTGGAAAATCATTGGGAAATGCTCTTCAGAATTCAGTGGACACCGCCCAACGGCTGGTGGGGGTTTGTAGGTGGTTCGTGTTGACCTGTGATTATGTAATAATTAACTGTACATTAACTATTTGTAACCATGAAATTCCATGAGCAACCGAAACTATAATAAAATACGAGCATTGTTCTGTTGTTTTTCCCCTTTTTCCCCTCTGTTTTCCCCTCTTTTTTCCCCTCTGTTTTTCCTTATGTTTTCTTTCTGTTTTGATTTGATCAGGCACGGCACCGAAACAAAAACTATATACAAAAACATGAATGGAAAATTGTAATTACAGTATAACGAAGTAATAGATACACTTATTTTATGGTATCTTTTCCAAGGGTAGGGCTATGACGTTATCATCGGAAATAGAGGAGAACGAAAGAAAAGGAAACAGTTTTTGTATAGGAGATAAATATAAGAATCTAAGGAAAATTAATGAAAATTGAAAAGTGGAAAAGAGATAGATAGATAGATGAAAGAAAGGTAGAAGAAAGATAGGTAAAAGAAAGATACATAAATAATTTTTAGATAGAAAGAAAAATATAGATGGATAGATATATTGACAGGTAAATGGATACATCGATTGATAGATAAATAGTATATGGAATTGATGGAAATAGAACAGATAAAGAAAGATAGATAGACAGATGGATTTATAGACAGATAAATAGATGGATAGATAGACAGATATTTAGACAGACAGATACATATGTAGATATATAGAAGATACATAAATATCTATAGCTAAAAAGAACCCACCAGAAACCTCTAAGAAAAGCCTTTTGCCGTCTTCTGTGGCTGTTTTTTTTGTTTTCCCAGGGTCTAGGCCATAAAATCTTCCTCTTTGGCTATACAGAAATGTATCTGTTAATTCTGAACCATAAATATTCTCCCATTTCTCTCAGCCAAACACCCCCAAAAACCTTTTTCTACTAAAATGTTGGCCATGAAATTTAATCGCTAAACGATCCACAATCTAAGGGTATTTCTAATGGTGCCAAACAAATATTTATATATTAATTTTTAGTGCAATTTTTACGTGAAATTTAACACCGATATAAAAGGAGGCCCGGCCCCCCTCCCCCCCAGCCATAGAAATGTGTGGCAACGCGGGAGTGCCGGCAGCTGAGGCCAGGGCCTTGGTTTGGCTGGGCACACGATGCGTATACGTAATGGCAATTGAAATGTGTAGAAGTATGTGTGTGTGTGTGTGTGTGAGTTCCGTTGGAAAAACTATAACAATAAATCTCATTTATGTGTTTTTGTGCGATTTTTATGAGTTGATTTTTTGATACCCGACGACGCACCAGCTGAAAAATCGCCGAAAATTGTTCGTTCCTTAAGTAAGAAAATAGTTTAAATAAAATACGAAAAATTCCTAGAGGGGAGAGAGAGAGAGAGAGAGGAGGAAATGTAATGGTCACGCTTTGCAGGACTTGGCCCATTCCACAGGACTCTATAACGTAATCTAATTTAGGCTGCCATTAGTGTTTAACACTGGAATGGGGGCTCCCCCCACACTCCTGGACAGCTTCATCAATCAAAGGCGTGTGGAGAGCAGCAGCAGAGTGGAGCAGTGGAGCAGGAGCAGGAGCAGCGGCTGTTTCCTGTGCCTGTGCGTGGGTTTTCTGCGTAATTTAAGTTCTGAACACGCGCCGCAGCAGCAGCAGCCTCAAAAATATGCTTTGAATGTGGCACAAACACATACATGTATATACTCGCATTTGTGGCATGTGTTTCGGGGGCGGAGGAGGGTTGTACTTGACAGGAAACACAAGCAAAGCTCTTGGCCAAGCAATGTTTGTTCAGCTAAATTCTAAGGGGAGAGAAAGGGGTAGTGGGAGTGGGAGTGGGAGGGAGGTTTAATGAGATCAAAGGGAAGAAGCAAAGTTAAAGGAAAGAATATGGAGTACAGATATGGCTTTAAGGAACCAAGAGATAGAACCTTTTTCTGTGAGAGTATTTTTCGTTTTTGGGTAATTAAAGATCCCAATGCCCAAGATAACAAACCCCTTAGAAAATAGATCATTAACCATTATCAATTTGGGTTATCTTTCAACCTTCAATCGAATCGATTTAGCCCGTCAAAAGGTTAACGCCGCAAAACCGCCTGTCTGTTGGTAAGCTGAAACCCCTTTCGAAAAGTTTGTTTAGAAGCGAAGGAAGCGGCCAACATTTGCATACTCTCTGGAGTGCGGGGGGGGTGTACGGCGGGGTACTCCCCGAAGTAATTGATTCTTAAACTTGACACCTTCTCGCCAGCGGCAACAGAAGCTATAAGCGGCTTAAAGGGGGAGCCTGCTGCCAACCCAATCCCAACCCTTTTTTTTTCTAAGCGTTTCCCCTTTTTTTGAAGTGTAAATTTCTCCCCCCCTCCCCTTTTTCTAAGCGTAAATTTCCCTTGCCTCTAATTTGTTGAGCATCTTGAGCACCCTTCCCCCCCGGACGCGGCACAAACAATATGCTGTCGCTATAGTAATGCGATCTGGCTCATTAAAAGATTTACCAGTCAAGAGCAGGGGGTAGTGGGGAGTGGGGAGTCCCCCCCCATTTGATAAGAGGTCCTGTGTGCTTATGGGGTGCCTCCATTTAAATGCCATTTGTCCGTCTGTCCGTCTGTCTGTGTGGGATGGCTTCTGTCTCCTGTCCTCTAGGACCACGCGCTGCTCCTTTGAGTTGCAATTAGATTTAACTGCGACTTTCTGGTAAATATGAACAGCAAAATGCTTTTAATTTATGACCGACACTAATATACATTAATGTCTTGGGCCAACTCCTCTGGAAAGTGACACGGCCTGAGGTCAAGGGATACTGCAACCTCCATTTACCCGAAACCAGGACCAGGACCAAGACACAGTCATAGACACAATTAAAAGTCCATGGCCCAGAGAAATGTTAATGACATTTTCGCAACAGTCTGCCACAGAGAAAAAAGAGAGAGAGAGAGGCAATCCTGCCAGAAAGGAGTAGGAGCGGATGGTGATGGCCATTCTCTCTCTCTCTTTCTCTCTTAGCCAAGTCTGCACAAATTTTTAGCGAAACTACCGTAATTTGCATATTTTAAGTTGACTTTTATTGCATTAAAAATGGCAGTGGCTGTGGCAGTGGCAGTGGCTTTGCGGCAGCGGCAGCGGCCTCTACAGACCCAGACCTTGGGGCGTGTTTCCCGTGTATCCCCCCTCTAGCCACTGCCTCTACACTCGGAGAACTGGAACACACCATATTTCAATTAAATATTCATTTTTTAAATACAAATATAGAGAAATTAAATAATTTTTTTTTTTATTTAAAAATTCATTAAAAAGGCTTTTTAAAACGGTCCATATTTAATCTAAATATAAAACACATTTAAAATAAATATGAAATATTAAATTTGTAGAATATTTAATATTATGTATTTAATTTATGTATTCATTTATTTAATTTAAATATGAAATATATTTATTTAAATCAAAAATGTGCGTGTGAGCATGTCGCAATTTGGTGAATCCCAATCACAAGAGGAACGTAATGCTTGAAATCCACAAAGACAATTGGAACGGAGACAAGCGCCACGGTATATATAGAAAAACCATCGAACTTATTTATTACAGCTAAATATTTAATTTCTCTTAGAAAATACAATTGATAACGAACTGAATTTAATATTCATGCCTCCCAATGGCTTCCAGTCTTCTGAGCAACAGAAATAGTAGTTCAAAATACTGCAAGGCGCTTTCCCCCTAGTATTTTCATTTCCAAATCGATTGGTACACATTCTTAAATCCAACTGTAACTCTTTGAATCTAGTGGTGTCTTTTTTCTCCAAGTGCAGCCTGATGTCTTGACTCCTCTCTGCCTGTTGCCGGGCTCTTCCTCTGGTTTTTCCTCTAGTTCTGTCTCTGTCTCTGGGTCTAGGGCCTCGGCCTTTGGATTTGGTTTTTGGTTTTCCCTTTTCTGCATTCTGCATTCGGCCTTCGAGGGGGCCCAGTGTCTCTGCCACTGCCTCGACCCTATGTAAAACTAGTAAAAGACAGATTACAAAAATACAATTAAAATGTTTTAGTGAAAATTAACTGCAGTTTAAATAAAATGCCACGCTGGCCAAGTGGAAACACAAAACCCAAACAAACCCTGAAGACGGCGACAACGATGTGGATGTTGATGGTAGGGGGGAAGGGGGTTGGGGGGATGGGGATGATGGGTGGATAGT
This sequence comes from Drosophila lowei, assembly GCA_008121275.1. Classification (NCBI taxonomy): domain Eukaryota; kingdom Metazoa; phylum Arthropoda; class Insecta; order Diptera; family Drosophilidae; genus Drosophila; species Drosophila lowei. The sequence continues at coordinate 12,127,167 of CM017779.1, read as the reverse complement.
GGTTGGAGGCGACTACATTGCTGTTGTGGTTTTAGTGGTTTAAAGGTTTTTACGTTAAGTATACGCAACGGAGTGCATAGTCAAGACAGCAGAAAAGATGTTTGCATTTGCCCCCCCGTGCCCCCATGCCACAAAGGTGCCGCCCACCATGCCACAGAAGGTGTAACGCTCAGAAGTGGCTTGAAGGGGATTTTGCAATTTGTTAGACTTCTTCTTGGTCGAGCGTCGTAGCCAGCGTCATCATCATCATTATCACCAACAGAACAGCTGCCTGCCCCGCCCCGCCCCACCCTGCGCCCTGCCCTGCAGTGCCCTGCCTGTCCGTACCCGAGCCATTTTGTAGCTGTTTCTGCGGCTGCCCTAGAAAGTTAATTGAAAAAAAGCAAACAGAATAACCACCGAAGGAGAAAACCGCCACACAGCCCCACACAGCCCCACACACAGGCATGGAGCTGTCGGTGAGGCAGATGCCTGTGTTTGTGTGTGTGTGAAAAAAGGTTTAATTTAAATAAACTACAGAGTGGTTCTATGGTCTAGAGGTCCCAGGGTCTCTGCCGTCCAGGTGTTTGCGACTTTGCTGCGGCTTAGGCGTGTAACCCAACGACGTTTAGACATTTTTAGTGCCTGCCTGCCCCAGACCGAGAGTGGACCCACCGAGGAACCTCAAGGTAGCTTCAAATTGACTGCCGTTAATGGGGGGGCCTTGGGGATTAGATACTCAGAAGAAAAGTCAATGTGAAATTAAGCGAAAGACGGAAGAAACGAGACACATACATATGTACATATGGAAGGTATTTATTGTTATAAATTATACAAAAAACAAAGTGGATTTTATTTGTGGGAATCAATTTAGCAAAAGTTAAAGATTTTCTGCAAATTTAGGCTTTTAATTGGCATGCATTTAAGCCTCATGGCAGAAGCTTTCTAAATTAAGAGAATCGAAGGGTGGCAGAGGGTGGCAGAGGGGTATACACATATTGGAGGCATATATTGGAAGAAGGATAGAGTACAGAGATGGAAGGGTATATATTGGAGGCATGAAGAAGGATAGGGCCCAGAGCAGAATTCTAGATTTTCAGAAATAAATTTAAAAATATAGAGGGATTAAAATTAAAAAAGCTAGAAATTTGAATTCAAATTGAGATTGAAATTGATTGAAATATTATATACTATTATTTATGGATCTTTTAGGATCAATAGATAACTCAATTTATGTAAATTTCTTTCTGTATGAATATCCCAGATCTGGGATATGTTATTTTATTATATTATTTATTATTATTATTTATTATTATTATTATTTATTATTATTATTATTTATTAATATTATTATTTATTATTATTATTATTTATTATTATTATTTATTATTATTTATTATTATTATTTTTATTATTTTTTATTATTTTATTATTATTATTATTATTAATTATTGCTATTTATTATTATTATTTATATTATTTATTGGACATATTGGAAATATTGGACAAATAGTTTCCAGCAATTAAAATCAAATTCTCTCTCAAGAAGGTTCCTTTTTCGATTGTTTTCTCCATGCAAAAGACATGCCCGAAAAACCTTTGTTTTAAAAGTGTTTCCACTTTCCACTTCCGACTAATGAGTATCCTTTAGTCATAAATATCATCTAAAAACCTCCTTCCATTTTGTTATCCCATCGATTTAACTGGGATTTATGTTTGCTGCAATATTCTAAAATTTATATTTTGATTTATGGCTGAATATGACTTTCCCTTTTTTGTAATACAACAACAAAATCCCCAACAAATCCAATTAGCAATAGGAAATCTCTCTCTCTCTCTATGGCTGGTTGATTTTCCTTAACTATTTTCCTGTCTATTCAGTCGGTGTCGGCTGTCGTCTGTCTGGCTTTTGTGTGTCTGCACCATTTACCCATTATCCTTTGTATTGTTTAATTTTGCCTGCCTTTTCGCTTTGTTTTGTTTCTTGGGATCCTGGCTGCCGATCCGATCCCCGTGCAGCCTTCAAAATCCAATTAAACTTCAAAAAGTCATTGCCTTGAAATTCTCCTCCACTTGCCTCCACTTCCTGTCTTCATTCTGCCCCTCTCCTCCCTTTCTGCCTCCATTCTGTGTCTCTCCTGCACTTCCTGCCTTCATTCTGCCCCTCTCTCCTCCCTTTCTGCTTACATTCTACCCCTCTTTCCCCTCCATTTCCGCCCTGCCTTTCTCTTTTGTATCTGACGTATGCGCAATTTAATTTTTAATTACCCAAAAAAAAAACTTGTTCAAACACACACCAAAAGGCAGACGCAGGGAAGAGCACTCAGAGGGTGACAGAGGGAGGGGGAGGGAGGTCGGGGCTTTAGTAATACTCGGAAATTATCGCACTGCGCCAAATCTAGAAACAACAACAGAAACTGAAGGAACACAAAAAAAACAAGAACAGAACAGAAAACTTAACCAAAAATTCAAGGCGCCAACAGAGACACATGCGGCGACACTCCTCACACTCACACACACACACGCAGACGTTGCTAACCTTGAACCTTGGGTTTTGGAATGAAGAAGGAGAAGAGAATGGGAACGGAGCGGAGCGGCGAGGAGAGGAAGTCAGAAGTTGAGGGAAAGAATAACCAGCGCTGTTGTTGTAGCATAATACAAGGGCAGTGTCGCCGTCGTCTTTGTCTCTGCTGCTGTCGCTGCTTTTTCTGTTGCTGCTTCTCTGCTCGCTGCTTTCTCGCTGCTTTTGTCGCTGCTTCTGTCGCTGCTGCTGCTGTCGCTGCTGCTGTTGTCGCTGCTGCTGCTTTCTGCTTCCGCTGCTGTTTCTTCAGTCTCTGCTGTTAACTTTTTTTGCTGCTTCTGTCGCTGCTGCTGTTGGCGCTGCTGTTGTTGTCGCCTGTCTGCGCCTATGCATAGAAAATGGGTATTTACATGTCCATAGATACAGAGATACTCTTTTCCAGGGTCTCATGATTTTGTAGAGAATAACGATAGAATTTTAGTCATAATTCAGAAGGTACTTGGTGGATTTTATTGAGATTTTTAATTATTTTATTTATAATATTTAATATTATCTTAGAGACTTTGATTTCCAAAAGAGACTGTGAGGAAAGCCTGAAAAAGGTCTACAAAGCCTATAGATAATGCCACTATTTAAATGCTTAATTAAATCGAAAGAAAAACAGATGATTGTCGTTCCAGGACCATTTTTAAAGCAAAAAAACTCCCAAAATTCCTAAGCTAGATCTGAGCTTAAACATAGCATTCCCCAGCAAATCCTGGACTCTATGGCTCTATGTCTCTAAACAGCTGGTATTTGAAGGGCATTCCCACAGCTGTATCTTTCGCTTTGGCTTTGGCCATCGCCTCCGCCTGCCAGCCGCCATCTGCTATCTTTTGGCATCTTTTCTCTCTCTGTGCTCTCCCCGTCGCATCGTCTGGTCTGGCGTTTAAGCAGCAGCGCTTTACACTAATAAGCAAAAGTGTCTAACGTAGCGTAACTAAATGCGAAAGACAAACATTTCATTAACAAACACGCACCAACCAAAGGGAGAGGCAGGGGCGAAAGGATGTGGCGGCTGGGGCTGACATTTATGTGTGTTGGAAACGAGGATACATATGTATATTTATGCCCATCTCGTTGTCTCTGTGTCCCTGTGTCTTGTAGCCCAAAAAGGGCTGCCATTTCTGCTACTAGGACACTCATACACGCCCTCACACGTAGATCCTTTGTGCCGTTTTTGCTATTACGTGTGTGTGTGTGTGTGTGTGTGTGGACGAAGGGTGTGTTTCGAAATTTCATAATATCTTTTCATTTCATTCTCTCTTTCTCTTTCTTTTTTCTCTGTTTTTTTTTGTTCGTCCTTACTTTATTTTAAGCTCTTTGCTTGATTAGAAGGTGTTGGCACAAAATGTCCTTTTTGTCTACTGTGTGTGTCGTCTCTCTCTCTCTCTTTTTGAGCTGTGTCTCTAGCTGTGTCTGTGTCTGTGTTCTCTGTGTATCTGTGTGTGTCTCTATCTGTGCGATTGTTTGCTTCAAATATTAGTATTCTTCCTTGTGCTTCATGTGTAATTTACATTTACGCCCAGGCGTCAAAAATTTAATAAAACCATTTCTACTCTCTCGCACCAGCCCACATTTCCCAGTTTTCCCAGTTTTCGCACTTTTCCTACTTTATAAATGTATTTATGCAAATGGATTTTTGGGTGGGGCTATCCCTCGCTCAATCCCATCGAAAGTGATAATTTCACCGTTCACTTTCCCTGCCGCATGCCACATACCACCGTACTCTCTTGTCGTTTCTTTATTGGCAGTGCACGGATACATCATCATTCGGTGCCGCTCTGCCACCTTTTTTGCAGGTTGTCATAAAACAAACTTTGTTCGTGCCACAACCACAATCAAAATCATCCGCCACAGAGCAGCACCCACCCCCCAGCTCCCTGTGACCCCCTGTGTGTGTGTGGGGTTTACATAAGCCACATAAAATTTCAAATGCTGCTCTCTCTCTGGCTCTCGGGGAGTGTGTGCGTTCTTGCAGATATTCAGGCACGGGGGCTATAAATGTCATATTTTATCTGTTGCCACTACTCCTTCCGCTGCTCCTGCTGGTTCCTGGCTGGTTCCTGGCTGGCTCCTGGTTCCTGGCTGCTGCTAAAAATAACAATTTCTAGAGCAAAACTTTATTAAAAATTTATTTAATGTTTACCAGGAGGTGGGAGGCTGCCTTTTTGGTGGTTTTTTAAAGTTCATCTGGAAAGTAGGCAACGATTTTTATCGTGCGCCCAAAGGGCATTTCGGCATACAATTTGCATGTGTGTGGGTTTCCTTCCTAGCAACCAGATCAAAGAAAAATATATATTTGATATTTTATAATAAATTTAAATTAAATTGAAATTTGCGGCTTAAAGAAGCGGAAATTTCGTACAGAAATGTCTCTAGGGAGAGACCTTCACCTCCTTCAGGGCCTCACGTGTGCACTGTGCAGTGTGCAGTGTCGTGTTAAAGCCAAGTTTTGTGACTCTCATAAATCTGTGTTCATTAAGCCCCACACAGCTCCACACGAAAGCATCTCGGAGAAGCTCGGAGAATGGGTTGTGGGTCGACATCGTGCGACCTAAAAATACCAAAAATCAATACGAAATACATGCAACAAAAATAAAATAAAATGAAAATAAAACACACACGTGCAACGTTTACAACTGCAACAACAAGACGAACATTTTTGTACAATGTACACCATCGAAAGGACATCCACACACCCACACGACTATAAACTATTTTGCATAAAATAAAATTTTGGTATAGTTTTTATTTTTATATTTTTTGGTTTCTGTGGCACTGATATATAGAATACAAAGCACGTAGGATCCTCCTCTCTATATCGCTTGGGTGTGCCATTGTCCTGCCCGCATATGTCCTTTTGTTGCCGCTCGTTTGTTTGTCGCCAAGAGACAAAAGCTAAGAGCTAAGAGGAATCTCTTTCACTCTCTCGTCGCGTCCCTTCTGCTGTTTCTGCCCGTCTATTTATTGACCCAAATTTAAACAATTGAAACTTTAAAAGAATAAAATGAAATAAAAGTATAGTTTCCACAGTGTGGAATACGGAATAAGCCCAGAGAAACGGCCGGGCAGACGATGACAGAAACAAAAGTTTTAAAGGGAATATGGGGGAGGATTGGGGAGGGTGGGGTGGGGTGGATTCTCTAGAGAAGTCACCAAAATGTGGAGACAACAAAATGACTGAAGAGGTTACATTTTGTATGGGGTACAGTGGGCGCTATAATTGTATATATACGTATTTCAAAGTGGGTTTTTATTGGGGAAGAAATATTTATTAATATTCAGAATTTATCAATGATTTTGGATTTTTTCTTTTTTAAGGAAAATAATCCTTAAAATAAGTCTGAATTTTCCCCTTAATTTATTTGTTTACTCTACTGTCCTTATGCCTATGCCCCACACTGTAGTTAACTTGCATTTCTACCCTACTTTTGGACTCGACTCGACTCGACTCTTAGTCTCCTCTGAATATTCATATTTTGCTCGATCTGGAAAGGGAAAAAAAGTTATGAATTATTAAATATGAACACAATTGTCTCTTCGTCTGGCATACAACAAGAGAGAGAGAGAGAGAGAGAGAGAGTGAGAGAGGTAGAAAATATTTCTGCTTTTTCGTGTGAAGTAAAAAAAAAAAAAAATAAATGCAACTGCAGCCTCATGTCCCATGCAAATGTTATGTGCTCTCACTCTCGCTCTCTCAGGTGCTTTGCATGTCTCTCCCTCTCTCCTCTTAGACCTATCTCTCTCTAAAATGTTGCATTTGAGCTGTGCAAAATGATGCGTGTGGCACAAAGAGCTGTTGCAAAAATTAGGTGACACAATTTTACACAGCTTCATATTCTTTTTTTTGTTGCCTCATTTTTGGGTTTTCTCTCTCTCTCTCTCTCTCCCTGTTTTTGGCCAAAATTTAAAATGCACTTTGCTGATGGTATTTGAAATGAGAATTGTTCTCGGCGGAAGCCCAGAAGCCCATGAAACGAGAGTGAAAATTGTTTTATTCAAATGTACAGCAAAGGAGTTTTTCGAGAACTAATTGGAGTTCCTAAAGCAGTGATTATTATGATTAAGATGATGGGATTAGGTTTACTGAAGCCTACATTTCACAACCGAAAAGTAGGGCACTTGGAAGATATTTGCTGCGAGAGAATGCAGTCTGCTTTGCCCTGGAACTTGGTTTCCACATTTTATGAATCATTAAGGGGATTTATTCCTAATAAAGTCGTACTTTCAAAGAGAGAGGACTGCTATGCTGATAGAGAAGTACACTTTGCTTTGAGAGAGAGTTAAAATGGTGGAGGCACCTCCTCTGATTGAGAGTCATGCATCGGTGGGCACTTGTTTTCTTTCATTTAGGTGCTGCCCTGTCTAATAACACTATTTATGAGACTTTATACATATGCCTACCTCTTCCCCAAAGATTTCCCCATAGCCCTTCTCTCCCCTCCCCTCTCCTCTCTCTCTTTTTACTCCTTTATAGCCCCACATATATTCCCATCATAGACCCAGGGCATAGCATATGCTGTTGGAGGGGAAGGGAAAGGAAGGAAAAAGCATAATAATGAGTTAGGTATTCCTCTCGCAGCTAAGCTGTACTTTCCTTCCTCCTCGTGGACACAGCAGGAAGGAGGGAACGAAGTACAGGAAGGATATGGAGTGAAACAGGAACAATGACCTTTAACGCTCTTTAGCCATTAATGATATTCATGCACTGGCTATTTCCTGGTCTGGACCTCAGCTTACACTTTATTCTCTCTCTTCATTCGCTCCATACGCTTTATTCTTTAGTTTTTCTTTTTATCCCTTATCCTCTCGGCTATCCTCTCGGTCGCTTGTCGGCTGGAGAGTGGAAATAACTTACAATTGACCTCGTTAGGCGGCTGTCATGTGTGCGTGTGCGTGTCCGTGCCTTTATCTTTGTCCTGGCTAGTAGTTTGGCTCTAGTCTTCTGACCTCTCAACTACATTATTTCCTGCACATGTTCAGCGCCAGGGATAAACGACGGGCCAAGAAGCAAAGATCCAACAGCAACAGCAACGGCAACAGCGGAGGCTAATGCTGATCCAATTATGGTCTTGGCTGAAGATGAAGCAGATGCATGTGCATGTGCAGATGCAGATGCAGATACAGATACAGATACAGAGTCGTGCTTCAGATGCAGCTAAGAGCTGCTCTTGCACGATACGTTTCTTGATGCAGAAATAAAGGCACACTGAAGCAAATGCAAGCCAAAATTCTACTTTGAAATCGGCTAAACGGGGAAAAAATTAACATTTGACTGATTTTTAACTTATTTGTGGTAATTATTGTGTTAAAAATATTATTCCAAGATGTTAGCGAATGAAAGCAATTGGTTTTACGTGTGAATAGCGATGCGTTTTGTGTGAATGGCAAAATATGCAGACAGTAAAGACAGTCGTGAAGAAAAATCGAGTGCATCATGATAGAAACTGTGCAAAAATAAAGTAAATCCAATGAAATAGATTACAATCCGTTCAATCTATTTCTTCCTAAAAAAAAAACAGAGCCATTCACATGTAAACGTTTTTTGGAATATTTTTGTGTAATTTAAAAATGATTTAAAGATTTCTATGAATAAAAGTGTCACAATTTTTTGTGAAAACAAAAGCCTAAGGGATTTCCCTATGAGCAACGGTGAATGGCAAATGCGACGCGTCGGTGGAAAGCGTATCGTGCCACAGCTGCTGCTGCTGCTGCTGCTTAAGTAAATTATAATTTTTCTCCTGCCTCTTTGTTCGTTGGGCGTGCTTTCCTTTGTTGCTTTTGCAAAAGTTAATTAAATTTAAATTACATTTCGTTTGTGTTTCGCACTCGCTGGCGCTGGCGCTGGCTGCCTGCTAAAAGGATTTCCTACCAGTTTTTGCATTAAAGGCGCGCACAAATAAATTAAAAATAATTGCGTTCGGGAAGCCCCTCCAGAGAGAGAGAGCGAGAGGGAGAGAGGGAGAGCTAAACAAATCAACGCGCATGAAATTTTCAACACATATGGGGATATGGGGCACGGGGAGGATTGCCATTTTCCCGGAGGACTCTACTCGACTCCAACACAAAACAGGACGAAAACATAACTTGTTATCTTTTTTTTACGAGAGTTTGGTTTCATTTTTGTTTTTCTGTTTTCTGTTTTCTTTTTTTTTTTTTTGTCGTTTTGTTATATGAGGACATGTATGATATAAGCTTTGCTTTTGCTTTTGCCGGTTCTCCTTCCTCCTCCCTGGTGTAAATGTGTAAACACGCGCTTATCAATGTGTGAGTGTTGGATCGGTGCGTATCTCTCTGTGTGTGTGTGTGTGCTGCCGCTGTCAAATGTCATTGCCAGTTGGTTATGTGGCTTTTGACTCAGCAAAGGATGAGGCAATGGGGCATGGGGCACGGGACACGGGACAACAGCAGCAGCGGTTCGGAAACAACAACATTGCTGACACATAACAATAAAATGGAATCGTTTATATTTTGTTATTATTTGATATACACTCGGCAATGGGAAGTCGCGGGGTAGCACACATTCCAGAAGCAAGATGGAACTTGTGGCACAGATGGAGGGTTTTTTTCTTGGGTGTGGATTAAAGCGGGGAATGATACCATAATTAGAAGGTTTTTAATAACCGAAAATCTTTAAATTTAAACTATGCTTTGGGGAAACTATTGGAAATAGAAATGGAAAATAATTTTGGAGATATTTTTATGGATTTTATTAGGATATTTCCCTCATTTAAAGAATCTTCTACCAGACATTTTAAGATTTTTATAAAATTAATTATACTTTAAAAAAAAACCCCAGATATATATGTCCATAAATCTCTTCCAGTGTGGCTTAGCACTAAAGGGTGGTCCTGCATGAAGTGATAATTTTGAGGAAAGTAAATTTATTTTTTTATTTTATTAATTTATTTATCTAATTTTTATTTATTTTATTTTTATTTATTGTATTAATTTTTTTATTTAATTTTTATTGAAACTTAATAACATTTTGACGCTATTTTTATAATTATTTTATTAATTTACTTATTTTAGTTCTATTTTAACTTAGTAATATTATGACGCTAATTTTATAATACAAATATTACTAATAAAAAAATATCTCTGCCACTTGGGATACTCGTATCTTCCCATTAAAAAGCCCCTCTCCTCACCACGCCCCACTCATCATTTATTTATTTAAAGAGTAACCTTCGTTTCATCTGGAAATTGCTTCTGGCCCTTAAATCCTGCCTGTATATGGTTTATATGGTGTGTCGCCTCCACTTGCCTTTACTCCAATTTCCACGCGCTGGCTGCCATAAGCCGTCCGGGGGACAAAAGCCATCATAATAACTACACATCGGTGTTTGCCGTTGGTTTTTTCTCTCTCTTCTTTTTGTTGCTGTGTCGCCCGTCGCCTGTCGCCTGTCGTTGTGTGGTAAGGTCATAGGAAAGTAGGTTGAATATTTGCAATATACGGGGGAGATGTGTTCCTGCCCTCTAGCCCCCTTTAAACGTATCACCGCACAAGTGTTAAAATCGCTCATCATGTCAATTCTCGCACAGCTGCGGGCAGATGAGATGTGGGATGGATGCAGGGGATGTAGGATTGGAGGAGGGCTTTCTCTATTGAACTTTATGGCCATAACAGCAGATGTATATAAACCAGTACATACACACGTACATGTATATATACTCGAAGCACACATATTTGTACAATATTTGTATGTTTTCTGCGATGACAATCGCTGTGTTATGCTGAGCTAAGCATTTCCATCCATTCAATCGCACCACCACCACCAACAGGCATGAGGCAGCAGCTGCCTGCAATTGTTGTGGCATTTTAAGTCGGCTCAGATCGTCGTCTCTATATATATATATATACTACACCTCTGCTTGTATGTGTGTGTGTGTGGCATTGGGGCAGCATCGGTGGCTGACAACAATTGTGGCAAATGTGGACGAGCATTAGAAGTACACAGAGAAAACCGCACTTGTTTGGTTATTGGCCCCATAAAAATATCAAATAAATCGAGTTTATCTGTACATAAAATACCATCTTCTTTGAGCGATTACAGACTCGTAAACTAAATGGAGTAAATACAATTGTAGGCAACGGCCTACTACTAAAGAATTGCCAAGACTTAGAACTTTCGAAAACGTTCACTTAAAATGGGAATACATTTTCTGAATATACTGATTAAATACTGAACCGTAGAAGTATGAGATGAAGAAACTTTACTGCAAAATTAAAGCTTAGTTCTACTCGTATATTTACTGAATACTTAGTGCAATGTGGCAACATTTAGTTTTTTCAGTATTTTTCTAGAAATATTTACAAGAAAATAAATAACAAAATATTAAAAATACTTATACGATAATCAAATTGTATATAAAATTTATTTTCCAGTATTTTTGATCAAATTGAATCAGATTGATTGCCAAAAATTATTATTTTGATATTTTTCTGAGTTTTTTATTAGTATTTTTTGTATTTTTCTTATTATTATTTCGTTTTATTTTTCTTGGGATGTTTGGTATTTTTCTTAGTATTTTTTCTATTTTAAGTATTTTTGTGGTATTTTTCAGTATTTTTTGTATTTTATCAGTATTTCTTTTATTTTTCATAATATTTTATTTTTTCCCAGTATACTGTTGGTATTTTTAAGGTATTTTTAACCCCAATTGGCATTCTTTATTAGCAAACTTCACTTAGCCTTTCGTGCATGGTATTTTTATGGTATACAGTATTTTTATACCGCGTGTGCATTTCTTATTCATGGGGCGATAAACTCAAACCCCCGGCACATACTCAATCAACTGCCAAACGACATCAAATGTGGCCTGATTCCCACTGCTTCCCTTACTCTATTCGTTCTTCCCTTCCCCCTTTTAGCCACTCCTCTACTTCTCTCTTTTTCCCCCCCCCATGCAATCATAACTGTGCTGTGTGTGTTTGGCCCGCAGAAGAAAAACTCCAAAGAAATGCCACAAAAGTGTTTACATAGCGTCAAAGCAAAATATTTTATCGACACGCACATGGCAGAGACCCCTCCGCTTCACTCCCACTCCACTCCCACTCCACTCCAGCCATCCAATCTTCCGATTTCTCCCTCCCACTCCCACTCCTTGACTTGATTCGCATGTTAACAACTACAAGGGGTGTGGGAGGGCAAGGGCATAGGGACCAAAAGACCAACAACAAGCAAAAAGGAAAAGCAAAAAGGCGCAAAAAATTATTGCGCTTTATCTTTTGATTTAACCTTTTGTGCGACAAAAGCTTTTAATATGCAAATGACTAAATGAGCGTCTTGAGGCTATTGGCTGACAGCGGGGGAGGGGTTGGGGGTGCTTTGGTTTCAGGGGTTGGCGGTTTGGTCAATTGGTACATTTGCACATTTCATTAACGCCAAAGGAAACTCCTACTCCACTCCCAACTATGCGCTGACGATGCGGAGAAAATTCCTACACTTTGATGTTCTTCTAGGGATATAGGAGTATATGTGTGTGTGTGTTTGTGTGTATCTATGTGTGCGTTTGCTCAAGTGTTAGTGTGGCACACTTCAACACACTTATTCATGCACATTTGCATATCATTATGTGTGTGTGTGTGTGTGTGTGTTTTTGGGAACCTTCCTTCTAGTGCTCTCCTTCATTGCCCTTCTCTCTGGCTCGATTGCCCTTCTCTTTCACCCATCATATTGCCTAGATTTAAGATTATGAGCTGCCCTGAAATTCTGTGGCACACCACTGTACGACTAGTCCCTCCTATGTTTAGTATGTAAATCTCTCGCACGCCCTCCCCCAAGGACCCACTGTTTAGGCTTTGGGTCGCAGGTGGTTTTGTTGTGGCGGGGGGGGAAAGGTTATTAAGTCGATTTGCCTTTGGGCCCATGGCTTAAAGACTTTTGGCCCTGAAATGCCACAGAAGCCAGCCCTGCTGGCCAAGACAGCTGATGATTTAAGTTTTGTAGCGGAAGAAAGTTTCGTGCGAAAATAAATGCAAGAAATTGGAAATTTAAAAGAGCCAAGACACGTGCCAATGAAAAGCAACTGCCGGAACAAATGTATTTATCATTGGACAAGCTAAGAGTTTTTAATGTTTCTTGATAAATAAATGTTGGTTTTACCTGGAAGAAGGAATTCCCCAAGTTTCGGGACAAAGCAAATTGCTTGGAAAAATGGCAAGAAAATAATTGAAATTCTGTGATTGAAAAATGTATAGCCCAACCCCTTGGGGGACCTAAGCAGTTTATTAAAGAGTCGGTTATCTTCTCCACAAAATTTATACACACACAAAAGATACTTTCCCCCGCAGCGGCGGTAGAGTTTTCCCCATTTTCCCTTTCAACTTTTGATAAATTTTCTGTCAAACATTCTTCCTCTTTGGGCCCGAAAGTCAACTAAAACAAATTATATTTAAATTTTGGAAACATTTAAGGCCCCCATAGGAGCCATAAATTGTCTCGGCTCTGTCCTGGCCGCAAAACCTGGACCTCGAGGACCCTGCCAGGACCATGCCAGGAGCCTGCCAGAGAGCTCTCTCTCGGAGAGAAAAGTTTTCTGCACACTGCTCCTGTCGTCTCATTATGGCTGCCATTTAAAACAAATTCAATATTCGCTATGGCTTTTTCTGTGGAGCAGAACTTGCAACTTGGTCAACACCTTTGAACTTTCCCCTCCTGCCCCCTCTCTCGTTTTAGCATGAAATTGAAAATGCTTCAGAGAGAAGCGACTTGATTTGGCCTCCCCCCCTCCCCACAAAACTATCCGCAACAACAACAACAACAGCAGCAGCAGGAAACAGGACAGGCAACAGGAAACCCTAAAGCCAACGCCAAAGCCTTGTTTCAAAAGTTCCCCAGGTCCTGGGTCCTGGGTCCCAGGCCCAGGTCCAGGTCCAGGTCAGGGGTCAAAAGTGCCAACGGGGCAGATACAGAGAACAGATTTCTGTTACTTTATTATAAAACTGGGCTTAGTTCTTGGCCTCGATTGTTGGCCCCCAGTCCCCTTTCCCCTCCGGCACGCCCTATGCTTGATGTTTCTGTTGTTTCTGGTAGGAAATTTATGCAGAAGTTGCTTCTTGTTGTTGCTGTTTGTTGCTGTTTGTTGCTGTTGGGGGTATCGATGTTTGGTGTAGTTATTGACTGGGGCTATACTGTACTGCTCCTCCTGCTGCTGCGCCTCCTGCTCCTGCTCCTGATTCGGAATATGCTAATGCCTGGGTACGGCAAAACGTTCTTACAGTAGTTGCCATTAGGGGTATTCCAATAAAGCTTTTCGGCTTGATTAATTCATTTTCTAAACAGCTGTTTTGCTTGAGAGAAAATGGGTTGGTAAATGATGAAATATTGTCACTAAAGAAGCGCAAGAATGCCCCTATCTTATAATTATTATGTAGAATACATATTACTATTCAAATTTCTAACAAAATATATCCGAAAACATAATCAATGCGTCAAAATTCGCTACAGAACGGTCACTCTCAGAATAAAATAGGATTCAACCTCGAAGATGATTCAGTTTTGGTGTCTAGAGGGTCTTAAAGGTCTGATTAAATGCTTTTTTTGAAGTTCCCAGCAACAGCTGATCGGTGGAAATAAATTCGTACGAAAACACACGTAAAAAGCACTCGCTGGAATACCCCTATTGCTGCTAATGCTGCTGTTTTTCTAATCAATGGAAATTCTATTGTACTTCCTGCTACAGGGGGTACCACTGTACTTCTCTGTTTACTTTAAAGCTTGGAATATTTCTCATGTTTTTGCAGTACTTTGCATTAGTGGTCTTCCTGCTGTTGCTGGATCTTAACCCCATTGTATCAGTGTGGGGGTTAAGCTCAAATTTATCCCATTTACTTTCCTCCAGTTTCTGGTTATCCCTGTCTCCATTCTCCTTCCTCCACCCCGGCTGTGGTCCAGAGATGCGATAACAATCAATAAGCCAACAGAAAACACAGGAAAAAAGGAACACGGAAGAAACCAGAGAAATGTAAATGGTTTAAACTTGAGAGACAGCTGCAAAGATGAGCCAGAATGGGGTTAACACAGAAAGAAGCCCGGCCCTGCCCTGCCCTGCTCTTTGACTCTTGGCTCTTTACAGAGAGGTACAGTTTATTATGTGTTTGTACTCCTTCGAAAGGGGAGGGATATCCATGGAATGATTATCATTTTCAAAACGAATTGTAGAACAAAGTCCTGTCATTCAGGCTCTGGGCATAGCGATAGTTGGACACTAGTTTTCGACCCTCAAAGCTGGTTAGATTCCAGAATTTGTTCACCTCATCGATGCCTATGTGCAAGGTATCGGCGAACACCGTCCAGGTGACGGCCTCCTGGCAATCGGGCGTCGTCAGGGAGCCACTGTACGTGTAGTACTTCTTGGTGTTTATGTCGCCGAGCAGCTCCATCAAAGTGAGGTCCCCCTCGATAAGCGATTGGTCTTTGAACTTTCGAATTTTTGGCAGTTGATCAGTGATTTTTCTTAGCGCACGAGCAGTGTAGCCTGGACCCTGAAATAAATGGAAATATCTGTCTGAAAATGCCTTGTTTTTCGTGGCCAAAAATTTACTTCGTCAATTCTGAAGAGAACTGCGAGTATGGCGAGACCATCCTTATGCCTGACGGCTTCGCTGAGATTGATGTAGCTGGTACGCCTGTGAACAATTTGCATTTCCACATCGTGGTGTTTTCCATTGATCAAATGCTCGGCACCCCCCTCGGTCCAAATTGAGGATCCCCAGTGGAACTGGAGACTCTCCGCCACGTAGCGACCGTTGTGATTGCCGCCCTCTAGGTATGGTCTCCTGTTGTTCCTCGTTTCCGGTATATCCATGTTGACTATAGAAGATTTTTCGAATGTTATAGGGATCGAATAGATAGCACAGGACCTACCTACCCGTATAGCCATTGTTCTGCAAAATGACTGGGAAACGCAGTATTTCGTTGTAGTTCACCAAAGAAAGTTCTGGTAACGTCATTAAAACTGACTGGACAGAAATTGTGGGCTTATTGCAATCAAATTGTTTTTGTTTAAACTCACTTTCTTGGTTTCCAATCTGACGGGGGATTGTTCCAGCCCCGTGTGGCATGTACCACCCCAGTTCTGTCCATGTCGTATGTAACTCCAATGGCGCGCACGAATTTCGTCAGCTGGAAAATCGAGAAAATTAAAGCATCCACTGAGACGGAACTGAGATAATTCCCATTAGCGGAGACCGTGAATGAGTTTACACTTTCGTTTTCCTCTCTAGCACCTATCTGTGGCACCTTTCACAGCCTTAGTTTTCGAGTCGATTACCCACCCGGGTAGATCTGCGGTGGTGGCTTCTGTGCATAGCACAGCGGCAGCAGCAGTACAAGTATTTGAAATATCCTCAATTGTGGCATCTTTGTTGGCATTCTTTACGAGAGATCGTTCAATGCTGCTGCGGCCGCCGAATTACAACTGAAACGATTCGATCCCCCGGCACAGATCGACAGCTATTACACGATTAGTGTTTTAGTTGCGATTATGCCATGGAACGTTACCCCAATCTGAACGTCTCGGTACTGGGCTTTAAGTCGAATACCTTAACGAGAAGTGGTAGTATTTTGAGGGAAAACAAATGCTTAAAAATAATTATATCATTTTTGTGATCCCGTGAGGGCCATACAGAAACTGCTGGATATATGAGAGGAGAGTATAGATGGTTTTCATGGTGTGAGAAAGAACTACCACAAAATCTACAAAAAAATGGCTGAAAATAATAAAAAAATATGGGCAACAAGTGTGTTTCAGCCATTTTCCTGTCGTTTTCGTTTGATTTCACACAAATCAACGTAAAATGTAAACGCCGATTCTGCGTTATTGCTTCTATACCGATATCGATAGAAAACGCGCGCCAGTGTAAAAAGGCTAAAAGTCTAATTTGATAAACGATCTGGTGTCTGCGCAATATTTACAGGGAAAAACATGATCTGGAAAGAATGAAAAACGGTTTAAAAAGTGGGCCTGAAATTTTAATATTATCTCTTAGATTTAAATATTTATGCCATTAATTTGTAGCCAAGAAATATTAAAATTGAAGTGTTTTCACTTACATTTTGAAAGTAATATGAAAATATTAGTTTTAAATATATTTAAAAATATTTTTAAAATGATTTCATAATTAAATTGAAAATATTCATATTTTAATTTAAAATATTTGTTTATATAATATTTTTTGGATATAATATTTTTTAATATAATGTCTTTATTTTAAAGTGTTTTATATTTATGTAAATTAAATATTATTTAATATAGTATATTTATTTTAAAGTGTTTTATATTTAAATTAAACATCAAATATTATTTAATTTAATTTATTTATTTTATTTTAAAGTGTTTTATATTTAAATTAAATGTGGGCCTAATTCAAAATACTTTTGAATACAATTATATTCAGACGGAAGTAAATTCCATTTAATTTCTAATTGTCTATTTTTAAATCCGAATATTTAATTTGAAAAAGGGTGTATTTTTTTTTACTATGCCATTTTTCTTTCAGTGTACCCTCTCCCGCATTTCGACTTTTATTTCAACGAAAATCCCTGAGCAGCTAATCTGAGGATTAAAAATGAAAGCAGTGTTGGGAATACCCCTATTGCTGTGCTTTTTAGTTTCCTCTGCAGCTTTGAATATTTCTCATGTTATTTTTTGTACGGCTATAGCTGCTCTACTGTTGCTGCATCTTAGCCCCATTGTATCTGTGGGGTTAAGCTCAAATTTAACCCATTTACTTCACTCCAGTTTCTGGTTTTCCATTTCTCCCATCCCCGCTGCGGTCCAGAGATGCGATAACAATCAATAAGCCAAAAGGAAAACAGGAAAAACAAGCCATAAGTAAGAGAAACCAGAGAAATGTAAATGGGTTAAAGTTGGGGGACGGGACGCAGGCCAGAGTTGGGTTAAAACCAAAATCATGTAGATGCTTTTCGACTTTTGGCTTTCTATAAACATGGACTTTATTTAAAAGGGAAAATGTCTGAGATATAGCTGGATTGATTGAAAGAACTGCAAGTTTTCTATATTTCTATATGCAAATTTTGAGCTAAACTTTTTAAATCAATTTTCATACATAACAAGTTTTTTTCTTCCGACATTTAATTGAATTTGATGACAAAATATTATGAAATTTGAATATTTTTATCTGCCTGCTGCTGGACAACATTTTGCGGAGTTTTGTCTCTGTTACTGTCTTGAATTGGATTTTATTTAAATTTCATTTCATGTCGAGGCTGCTGGCTGTCTGCCAATTTGTCCAGCAACAAAATAAAAAAGAAAAAGGAATTCCAAATTTGATTAAATTTGAAATGTAATTTAATAAAAGTGAAATTTCGTTATATTTCACATTCTTTTGGCTGGTATTCCTTTTTTTTTTTTTTGGCAGGCCTATTGTTTTTCGGGCTATAGTTTTCATATTCGATGGGAAATTGCCTTCATTTTGTAGTCGAATGGCAGCCAGCAGGCGGCACTTATCTTGGCAGCAGTTCGAGGGGGGAGGAGGCGCCACCAAAAGTAAAGGCCATTCCACAGTGTAAATGCCAGCAATTCTACCGAAAATATAATCCTACTCCGAAAAGCAAAGACCAATGAAAAAGTCAGAACAAACAACCGCAGAGAGAGGGAGGGGAAGCAGTAGGGATTGCCACTGGACTGCCTGCCGTCTGACCACAGGACACACACACACAGAGGCACACACACGATGTACGATAATTTTCCAGCGTTGGACTTAATGCGCAGCCATAATACTCGTAATTTTTATAATGCCAACCACACGAACACACGCGCACGCACACGGACATGGCAAAGCGGCTCAAAAAGTCAACCAACACACACACACACACACACACAGAGAGAGGGGCAGGAGGCAGGCCAGAAACGGCTCATTAGGCTACGTGAGAGGAAAGGAGAATGGGAAAGGAGAGGGGAATGGCATGGCATGGAAGCGGGAGATGAGGTAAAAAACTCAGAGTAAAACTCGGATCAAAACGAACTTTAAATATCCTAAAATAAAGATCTATTTCATACTCAACAAAAAGGAGATTTTCCAATGCAAAAATTTCCTTTTGTAGCCTGTTCCGCCACTGATTTTTCTCCAACAAAAAATAGAAACATTTTCCCATAGAATAGTGAAAGCTTTTCAATAATAAACTTTTCCTGGCATAAAGTTTTGATTGATTTCCGTTTTTAGAAAACTTCATGAAAAATATTGTATGAGAAATTCTTGCTTAAAGTTTGCTGCAACCTCATGCTAAATTCAACAGAGCCTGCCGCTTTTTGTGGCAAGAGAAGAGTTTTATAAATGTTGCGCCATGCAGTCCATGTATATTTCATGAGACTCTCCCCGAACGGAACTCTGTTTCCTGCGGTATCCCTTGGGGTCTTCATAAAAATTTTCACCACTAATGAGCCCCACAATTAATCGAGAAAATGTCAGAGTAAACAAATACTCGCAACATTCCCATTCCGATTCAGAGAGACAGAGAGAGAGAGCACCGTCCGCGCGGTAGGAAGTCCTTCATGTCTGGTGACGTGTTAATGTCAACGGAAAATGGCAAAATGGAAACCTTGAAGGCCGGGAAGTGGTGTTGTGACACTGGAGTTGCGTCATGGCGGCAGAAGCAGAACTCCTCTGCGATTAAAAGATAATTGCAGGTGTGCCGGCTCTGGGGCAATTATGTCTGGCAATAGAACTTGCTTTAGAGACTTCTTGTTAAATATCAATTAAAATGCCTGACAGACAACACGTTAATTTCACCCTTCAGCAGAGCACCACCTCCTCCACTCCTCCCGCTGCTGTTGCAACAAAATATGTGCAAAATGCATTTGACATAAAAGTTGCGAGTGCGTCAAGTTGTTCGCAAAACTATTGTCGCACAAACACACACACACACAGAGAGAGAGAGAGAGAGAGAGAGAGACAGGGAGACACAGATACAAAATTCCATTAAAGTTTTGCATTTGAAATTGCATCAACAGAACCGGAGGCTTCTCTATGTGTGTGGGGGTGTGTGTGGGTGTGTGGGTGCATGGAAGGGTGTATGTGTGTGGATAGATGGATGGATAGTGTGTGATGGGGCGTGGCATTGTGGTGGTTACTGGTGCTGCAGGGGGTAGGGGATAGGGGGTAGGGTGTGTCTGTCTGTGTAGCGGATACTGATTGAGGTTAGTTTAACCCTAGAAAAGCCATGTGCGGGAATGAAAAATACAGCTGGAAAAAAGGGAATTACCGGGAATTACTGGGAATCAATTTGGAAATTACAGCAGGAAAATGGCCAGCAAATGGAAGGAATTAAAATGTTTATAAAGTTTAAAGCCTTCATTTGATATTCTGGGATATATAGTCTTAAAACATTATAGAAAAAGTGGTTGCTGGAGTCCAAAATCCTCGCATTTTCTTGGTTATCCATAAACTCTTCAGTAAGGTTTAATTTTCGATTAATTTTGATGGGAAGTCATATTTAAAAAAAAATTTGATGGGATTTACGCTTTTTTTTTTTTAGTTTTTAATGATTTTCGATCATTTTTCGACCGATTTTTGCTATAGTAGCTATATGAGCCATTGATCCAATCTTGGGAAAAGAGATTTTGAATACATTAATTCAGTAAAGAGAAGAATCTCCCTTGTAAGGTTTCAGCCATCAATATAGCTTCAAAAGTAAGAAACTTTCATGTCCTAAAACATACAGATAAACATGGTTATATCTAATGATATATATAAGATCAGAATCTCCTTCTTTTCTTTAATGAAAATATCATTAACACCCTGTGAAAGAGTATAATGAAATTCCCAATAAAAAAACCTATTTTTTCTGCATTAATTTCCCTTCCCTAATGGACATTCCCTCGCCTTCCGAAAGGTTCAAATCAATTGGCCTTCCTTTTGGTCATTAAAGGGTTAATTCATGCAAAGAGGTTATGTTGCAGCTTCCTTCCTAACACTTGCACTCCATCTTCCTCGCTCTCTCTCGCTCTTTTTTTCTCATATCTTTTGCCTTTCTTTTTTTTTGAACTCAAGTCAAACCGAAAGCAAATGCAAGTCAAGTCAAGGGATGGTGATAGAAGGGGACACATAGGAGAGAGGGGTGGAGCAGGAAGGCTAGGAATGGCATCCCGAAGCGAGAGAGAGGACGTAAGCCAATCAAGGCATTCAAAGAGAGCATATTTAAATAGCTTTTAACATGCACGAGCTGTCGACGAGCTTTGGGTGTAGTTAAGTGAAGGCCAAAACCGAAAGGCGACACAAAAATGCAGTCGAAAAAGGAGTCGACAGCAGCCAGCTAAAGCAGAGAGACACACCACCGAAGAGAGAGAGGGGAAGAGAGGAGGGGACGACGCACAGGCGGACACAATTTTCTGAAAATTGCCAGAAGCAGAGCAGAGTTTAAAGTCGTTTAGCAATGCAGTCAACGTGTGATGCATTTTTGCCTGCCACAGCCACAGCCACAGCCAAGCCGAGGCAAGGCATTCCTTTGATGCACCACCAACCAGCATCAACGCCAGCATCGGGGCATCGCTCCAAAATGCATTGGAATTTTCCAGGCAGACGAATGTGTGACAGCTAAGAAGCTAAAATGGCCAGACGACTAATGGCACCACCCAGAAGAGGTGTGTTTGCCAGCAGATGAACGAGTGAAGAAGTGGGGTGTGGGAAATCCTTTTCTAAATACTCGCACACTTCCTGAATGACAGATGCTGCTTTCTGACATTAAAACTTTTCATTAGAAAAAGGCTTTCAGGATACAGAAATGCCCAGGGAATATCAGATATAAATTTAGGGATTTTTAGGCTAATTCTTGAGATAGGTTTTCCAGTATTCGAAAAATCCACTAAATTCTTCTTTCAAATTTATTTTTTGAGTCGCATTTGTCGCTGCTGTTTTTGATGCCCAGCGCCAGCCTCTGTCCACAGTGGAGGCCAGTGCTAAGCAAACAGTGCCATCATAAAATACACACACACACACCCAACACACACTCTTAAACAGACATATACTCGTACATTTTGTTGGGGGGCATTTAAGCGCATATTTATTGTACAATGTTGCGTATGCGCAATAAATTTTCACAAAATTTCGACGCATTGTGGCAATAAAATGACATTTTTTCATATTTACACATAAAGTCAACGGCAAAGAAAAAACGGGAAAGAAAGGAAGGGGAAACCATTGGTTAGAAGGGGGAGGGGAGCGGGGGTTCCATGGTTAGGCTTAGGGCTCCACCCCATTGAAGGGAGAGGCAGTGTGGCAGAGGCATTGTGAAGGATGTTACAACGATTTTTTATGGCCCTTTTTGTGCTCTTGATATGCTCATATGATGCGCAGACATTTTTATTTATATCTACACATTTATCTATAAACATTTTTGATACGAGCCGAGCTCTGACGGCGGCCTGTGGCTGCAACAAAATCAGCAAAAAGACAGCCCAGGCCGCACAACACACATGTGACAGCTATTGTTGGCTGCTGTTGATTTTGATGTTTTTGCGCCTGGCCTGGCCTGGCCTGGCCTGGTCTGGCCTCTGATTCAATGCCAAAATGTTGTTGCAGCCAAAACGCCGCATAAAGCCATAAAATACTTGAAATTTAAGAGACGAGAGACAATTAAATATTCCGCTGACTTGATGCAATAATTGCACGTACAGTAAATGTATTTATAAAAAATCCATTTATTAAAGAGGTTTCGAAAAAGGGCTTAAAGCCTGTAGACAAAACAAACTAATTTCTGATTTTTATTATCAATATTAGAAATAATTCTTATTTTGAATTGTTATATGCTTTAAAAAAAATTGTTTTCTATCTTTATTATGAAAATTAAATAAAAAAATAAAATAGATATATAAAATATAGAAATAAATAAAAATTAAAATGAATAAAAAAAAATAATTAAAATATATTTTGTTGCTTTAGCTATGGGAAAAATAGGGATTTATTGGTCTTATTATTCTGTTCCTGGTCTGTTTTTTCCGTAGGAATGCTACGGCGGCATTTGGTGAATGGCAAAAAAAAAAAAAAAAATCTGTTGAACATTTTTTATAAAGAGATTTTATCATTTAAATGAAATTAAAGGATTCTTTAGCAAAAACCACAGCCTGACCCGTGATACTTTTGCCTCGAGCGCGTTTTTTTGCTCTCTCTTTCCCGGTGTGTCTTAGCCACTTAGAAAAGTTTCAAAATTAAGGAACGAGTCGAAGTTTTATACGATTTAAGATGGGATAATCTTTAAGTATTCGATTTATAGATGGAAAATCAGCTGTTTTAATCCAAGAGAATGGTTCTCAAACTGCCAGTCACACGTAAACGTTGCATGATAATCCTCAAAACGTAGCACATTCATTCTAGAGCGAGAATGACAGTAGAACCAGACCTTGAATTACTTCTTAAATTGTTTAAAAGCCAGGCTGTTTTATTTGGGTTAAGCTGGAATCTAAAAACAAGCAAGAAGAAATAACTATGATAGAACGTATCCGTATTGATTCAGATATTAATCATGCAAATGCATTACTGTCCTGAAGTTTTATCCTCATTTAATCACTGCCAAAAGGTATATAAACTCGTGCATATTTTGTTGTATTTTGTAATTAAATGCCAAAGCCAGCTTAAAGTGGGCCTTTCTCTAGCGGCTTTCACAAGAGTCTCTATCCGAATATGCCCCCAAACGGAAGAACAAACAAAAAATCGTTGCGTTGCACGCATTTTGCACATGCATAATAAATGAACAGAGCAGAGCAGAGCAGAGCAGAGCCGTGGGCTTCTCTCGGCTCTCTGCTGCTAAGCCAATGGATGATGGAGATGGAGATTGGTGGAGGCGGGCGGGGGGAGTACTGCCAAAGGGCGGAGCGGAGCACACATTTACGCATTCGTAATTACGTAGAAATTAAGCCGCCATCAACATTTAATTGCTAAAAGCTTTGCGCTCTCCCTCCCCCTCTCCCTCTCCCTCTCTCTCTCTCCCACTCGCTGTAAGCATATACGAAACGAACGTACATTTAATTAACAAATTTTACGCATTTATTTTCTATTTTCATGGATGATGCCGTCACGATGCTGGACCAACACACACACACACACACACGAAATCCGTGACAACATAATTTTTGGAAACGAAACAAAACCCGCCCGCCCGCACACCCACACACACACACACACAGTGAAAACGAAGGACGTCGATGCTGTCGAGGGTAAATCAGTGTCGCTGCCTTGCCCCATTACGGAGCCCCTGGACAATGTCTATATGGTGCTTTGGTTTCGTGACAATGCGGGCATACCGCTCTATAGGTGAGTCGTCCCGTACCTGCCTCAATTGGTCCCTCAATTGTCTCCGTCGAAGCACACATTTAATTAAATGCAAACGAGAGACGGGAGACGAGTCGAGTCGAGTCTCGAGTGTCGAGTGTCGAGTGTTTCGCTGCTACCTTTTCAAATCGTTTTGGGGCGGAGACCGAGGGGACCAGCGCACATAAGTAGGCTACGATTTGAGGCCCGTCCTGTTTCCGGTGGGAGAAATTGTTGCGTTCGTGCCGGGCAGGATGTGTGACTTGGCTTTAGCACCTCCCCTGCCCTCCCTTTGCCTCTCCCTTTCCCTCTCTGATTTTTGTTTTTGTTTTTGTTTTTTTTTGTTGCCCCCTGCCTCTGTTTAGCTGTTGTTTTTCTTTGTTCCCGCGTCATGGAATTAACTTAATTATGTTTACCTAATTTAGAGTGATTAACCTCGGGGCCAGGACGAGAGGAGCCACAGGAATTATGTATGTGTGTGCGTGGAGAGAGCAGAAGCACGAGCAGGATGATGGTTTGCCCACGCTTTAAAGCTTCAATTACGGAAATGGTCAAGTCAACTTAAGTCCCAGGGAAAGTCCATGCGGAAAGTCCATAATGAAGTGCCTGAAATTGCTAGCTCTTGGCCTTAAGCTTTGGGGCGGAGAACAGGGGAGCAGGGGGGGGCTATAGCGTCTAATTGCATTCACGGCTGCATTTTCATGCCACGTTGCGCCTTTTGGTTGTCAACTAAAGATTTTCCATTCGTGCTATACATAATTGCTTTTGTGCGAAGAGGCTTGTAGGGTATAAAGGGCCAAGGGGTGTACTCGAAGGAGTAGGAGATTTGAGCAAAACGAAAAAGTTGATTCATTTTTATTTATTTCATGGAAAAATTACATTTAATTTTCTGTTTTACTGGAAACAAAAAATAGAATTAAATTCTTTTAATATCTTTTTTGCAAAATTCATAAAAAAAAGTAATTTTTCTCTCTTTTTCTGTTTTTCCTGGAGACCAGAGTTCATAGTGTTTTCCCGGAGTCAGTTTGCCCTAAAGGTATTTTCCAAACTCAATCACTTCGTGCACAGGCCCTCACTTATTCTCCAGGCCCTAGATTTTTTGCTGCGTCTTGCTCTCCATGGAGCAGCCTTTTCATTACACTCAATTTGCGTGAAAGTCCTGCTCCGAGCAGTCCTGTACTCCTGTGCTCGTTCTGTATTATTTAGCCATAAACATTTGCTGCATAGGCCCCTCAAAAGAACTGTTATTAACGTTCGCACTCGCTCCCTCTCCCCCTCCCTTTCCCTCTTGCTACCTTTCACCTCTTCGTCTGCCACTCCCTCTCTCTGGCTTAATCTTTCTGCCTCACTCTCTCCACCTCTCAATCTGCACTCTATACTCTTCTCTTTCTTTTTCTCCCATTTAGTGCGGAGTGCAACTGTTTTTTAGTTTTTAATTAAAATGGCGGCGTTAAGAACGGCTCTCGGAGAAAAAAAATATGCCAAAAAAAAAAAAAGAAATTTGGGTTAACGTGGGGCTATGGCCCCTTTCGTTGCTGCTGCTGCTGGTGTGCCTCTCTGCTGCACTTGAGTCCTGGCTGCACTGCAGTCCGGACCCGCAATTAAGTTGTTGCATTTGCAACGAGTGTCGAGAGGGGCAGAAAGAGAGGGAGAGGTGGCTGTGAGGCAGGTTCGACGGCGGCTTCCCGCATAAATTATTGTGTGTGTGTGGCATACTACAAAAGGGCGCTTAACGCTCTGTCGAAAGTGGCTGAAATTGCAACAACAAGTATTTTTGGGCAGGAGAGAAACAGAGACAGAGCCAGAGAGAGAGAAAGCAACAGAGAGATAAAAAATGAGATAGAGAGAGAAAGGGCCACACAAAGACGAGAGGGATAGAGTGGCAGGATGGAGGGTCTCTTCTGATTGAGAGACGACCCCTTCTGGCTGTCTGTCTATCTGTCTGTCTGGGCTTCAAAAATTCACGCAGCAGCACTCGTACATTTTTCATTCCTTTCATTCTTTTTACTCTTTTCTGAAAGGCTGGCAACAAAATATGTTAATGGAGTGAAAGGCATTTCAGAAAGGGAAACTGAAGAACAGTAGTCTATTATTTAATTACATTTTGTCATTTCATTTGTTTTTAATTAAAGAATACGTGAATATAAATTTGTTTGATCCGAATGACTACGAAAAACAGCTTACAATTGGTTTAACATTTGTATTTTTAAGATTTAGACGCGAATTGAGAAAAGATTAGCTATGGAATTTCTGCTTTAATAGTTTTCTTGATCTATGTGGCTCTTTAAGATGTTCTTAGTGTCTTTGATTGAGCAAAATTATACATCAATCACGTAAATTCCCGGTAGAATTCAAGACTTCCCGTACTTGTGCCTCGACAAAAACGTTAACGTTTTTTATAGAATTTTTTAAATGATTTTTGATCTACAAGGTGTTTTTAAAAATTATTATTTTTTTTTTCTAAATAAAAAAATATATTTTAAATAATTACAAATTTTTATTTTTAAATAATTGTAATTTAAAAATACTTTAAATAATATGAAAC
This sequence comes from Drosophila lowei, assembly GCA_008121275.1. Lineage (NCBI taxonomy): Eukaryota > Metazoa > Arthropoda > Insecta > Diptera > Drosophilidae > Drosophila > Drosophila lowei. The sequence continues at coordinate 12,100,809 of CM017779.1, read as the reverse complement.
TTTAAAATAATTTCAAACAATAAAACTAAATTAGAATTTTTTTATATTGGAAAATTTTGTTTTTAATAATTTTAATTTTAAAATACTTAAAATAATAATAAAACTTTAAAATAGTTCCAAACATTTTTATAAATTAAACATTAATACGTTTCGGGAGTTGCCAATTGATTAGTGGTAAAATTTTGCGATTCCGATCACTAAAAGCGGTAATATATTATTACTTAAAAATTCTTTAAATATAAAAAGTTTATTTTATTCGCTCTAAGAAGGTTTTTGATGTTTTTTTTTATGGTTTTTTATGTTAAAATAACTCCATTCTTTCTGCCACTTCCACTTGCATATTTCCTGATATTTATATTTTTCCCTAAAACCCACACAAAATGCACTCAGAAGTTCTTCCAAGTTCTTTGAAAGCCAAAACAAAACTTAAACCATTAAATGCACTGCAGAGACGCCGAAGTGCATAAGAATTTGAAAAATAAAATACCCCCAAAAAAAAATGGAAAAAAAATTAATTGTTATCTGCAGAGCATAAATTGCATTTTAGCACACACACACCCCCATACCCCAGAAAAATCCGTGAAGCGGCTGCTCTGGACCGTGGCCTAATGAGCAGGCCAAAAATAAATTACGCTAATTTTCGTGCAAAAAGTTCATGGCCGGAGGAGGGGGATAGGGCGGAGGGGCCCGGCCCGTGGAGGAGAGTTCCTGGCTGAATTATATTGGCTATGGATTTCATTAATTTCAGAGTGGACGGGGCTGGGGGTGGCGGTACGATTTAATTCGCGCACCCCATGGCCCCACATTAAATATTAATGGGATGGCTGCCTGGTTCCATGTTATTTTATGTATTTGTCTGCTTTCCTTTCTCAACCGCTCTCTGGCTCTTTTGGCTCTTTTCAGCTTCGATGTTCGCGATAAGGAGGCACGGGACCAGCCCCGACATTGGTCAGCCCCGGAGGTTTTTGGCTCACGGGCCAAATTCCATTTTGACTCGCAGCCAGCAACCTTGGAAATTAAGGTGAGATTTTGTACACCCCCTTCCCGACCCCGCAAGAATCATGATTCCCCATTAATTTCTGTGTGTGTGTGTGTGTTAAATTAGTTGAAAATTAAATGTATTCCATTGCTGGCCTGCAAAAAGATCCATTCATTCATTTATTCAATCGCTTGAATGCCATTTTTCGGGGTCATTGTGCATTTGAAAAGTAGCGGGTTTTTTTTTTGAATGCCGCGAGCCACGTGGTGCAAATATATCTATATAAATAAATGCGCATTTTAAATTTAAATAAAATGTAAATGAAAAAGTTTCTGTTACACAAAAAATATCTAGAAATAAATACATGCATTTTCAATCAAATTTTTGCGGTTTCAAGTGAATAAATAAAATATATTGAAATAATGGTATTCAAAAAATGCAAATTGCACTTCAAAAATCACTCACTTGCTGTTGAGTTTTTTATAAATTGATTGATTCTTCAATCTTCAAATATGCAAATAGTTGTGCATTTTAAAACTCAAATAAATATAAATAAAATTTACGATAAAAAACCAAGAAAATATGCAAATGCTACACCGATTCGCGTTTAGTTTTTTTCAATTTCATCAAGTGGCCCTCTTATGTCCTAATGATGCTCGTAATTGAATGAAAAATGCTGTAAATTATGCGTACTTGTTGATAACAATTGCAATTTCCAGAGAGAGAGTGTTATAAATTTAATGAAAATCTGTTAAAGATATGGGAAATAGAAGAAAAGAATGATGCAGGAAACAAAAATAGAATGTTTCGACTAGAGAATACCTTTTACTTGGATTGGTAATTGATGAATTATTCAACGAGAGTTCAAAAGGTGGAAATAGCATAAAAATATGCCAAAAGTACTCTTTAAATAAAGGAGAAAAAACCGCTACACTGCTGTCGAATGGATTCTCGCTACATTTGTGGGATTTCCAATGTTTTGGTAGATAAAAGAACTGCAAATAAGAGAGCCAATGTATCGTTCCATTCGATAAGCGGGCTAGTGGTCGATAGAGCCTCTGCCAAAGAGGGTATCCTAGTAGATATCATTGCCAGAGCCACAGCCACAGACTCTTCCTTCAATTCTCAAGGTTGTAAGATGCTCAAAATTGAATTGCTGGTTAACTTGATGTGGTACTATCCTCCAGTAGCCTCTGAAATTCAGGCATTGTTACACACAGAAGGACATACAGACATCGAGCTGGTCAAGAATATTTGTTTGCAATATTTGTGCTGGTAAGTGTCGGTAAAGCCTTCATCTACTTGAGGCATGTATACCATTGAGCACTTGAAGTACCAGGTATTTGGCAGCAGCGGAAACAACAAGCAGAACAGCAGCAGCAAAGAACATGGCTAAGAAGAGCCAAGAAGCAGCCCAAAACAAAACCGAACAGGAATGGAATGGAATGGAATGTGGAAAACAAATTTAGATATCAAAAGTTGTTAAATTGCCTGGCGCACGCGAAATGTTTATTAATGTCTTGCATGTTTACAGATAACTTGATTTACCGTTACTGTCATGCAATACATAGATGCAGAACAGATGCACACAGATGCACACAGATACACACAGATACAGATACAGATACAAATCCTGTATGTACGAGTACTTATGCCATGTACATCGTCCTTGTCTCGTCTCGTCCTGGCTTTTGGCCCTGCCCTGCCTTGCCCTGTCCCGTGCCTGAGTGCTGTCTTTGCCCAAGCATTTTGACTTTTTAAAGGCCAACTTAGTTAAGGTCTTAAGTGAGTTAAGCAATAAACACAGGTACGGGGAACGGGTAGGGGGAATGGAGGATCTACTTCGTTAACGAGGTTGCATTTTCGAAATGAATGTGAAATGCACACGAAGAGGCAGCCACCATAAATTCCGACTGCCACACACACACTCACACAGTATCCTCTCATAATACGGAACGAACTACGAGTGGCATCCAGGGGTGGAGGAGCCCCACGGATTGTAGCCGACTCGCTCATGAATTATGTGCTAAAAATTGGGACTGGGGACCCAGAGATAGAGCTTATAAATGAATTTTAATTGCATTTCAATTGCAAGCCAATTAACTTGACGCTATTTTATGTGGCAAGTGGCAAACAATCATCAAGTACTCCCCATGGGATGGGGGGATATATGTCAGAAAAAAGGTTTAACTTGGGGATGGGATGGGTTTTAATATGCCCTAATTATTTATCCATATTTTTGGTTGTGATTATTTCAATGATTCAATGAATTTTATGATTCAATCAATGTTTGATTGTTTGTTAGATAGATTGACAGATGGTTATTTGTAGAAATGTTTACATAATAATTATTTCTAATTGTCTTTCCAATGAAATCCGAACACAGTAGGGTATTAGTTAACCAAATCATGGGTTTAAACACATTCCATCAAACTGGAAAGCAGCATTTTGGTGCCAAAATACATTCTTGAAACACAAATAACAAAAAACTAAGCACTAAAATATTATAAGCTAGGGCTAAGGATTACAGATAGGAGATTATGTGCAAAAAATACCATTTTATACCATTTTATACCATATTGCCAGCTACAGATAAAAAATACTCTTTTGAGCACGAAATTTCCTCTGTTATAAGATCAAAGCACTTTAGATGGAAGATCCTCTATCAAAAATCCTGCCATAATGCGCTCCCTTATATTGAAACCCCATCTTATCTCTGAAATATTAACCAGTTTCAGATACAAAATAATAATCTCTTTTCTGATATCAAATTCAATTTAAAAATTATTTCCTCTGCTCAGAAACAAAGGCAAAAATGTTTTCCTTTCCCCCAAATCCAGCAAAAGAATAGAAATACAATTAAAATCATAGATTTTCCACAAAATTCTCTTTGCAAAAATCAACATAGATTAAGATAAGCAAATTTTTGGGATTTATGCAAAATCCTTCAGACTGAATGGGAAAAATTGCAACCAGAAAATGTCATATAAAATAAGCAAAAAGCAAAAGACAGAAGAATAGGTTTATTTTGTGGTCAATTGAATTATTGAACAAGAGAATGGAAGCCAAAAGGCTCTGTCTCTGTCTCTGTCTCGCTGTCTCTCTGAGAGACAATGCAACTAAAACTAGTCTAATTTTTCATACATTTTCCATAGAAGGAAAGCCCAAAACCAAAATGAAAATCCCAAATGTCTGACACCAAATGCAGGTAAAAGCGGAGCCTGCGCTCGGTGCTTGAGTGCCAGACCAGACCGCACTTGAGGCTTGTACTTTGGTGGTGGGGGACGGGGTGTGGGGTTCTCAAGTGACATGCAATAATTGAAAATTATATGGCTTTTCCAAGCGGCATGTTGCAGCAGGTGTGTGTGTTTGTGTGTGTGTGTTTTGCGGTGGGAGTGTGTGTTGTAGTGCATGCTAATCATGTGTTTCCCTTTTTGCAACCCTACACATAATAATTTACAAGCCCTTGCCGGCACTCTCTCTCTTTCCCTCTCTCGTTGCAGGATATCAAGCGTCATGATCAGGGCATTTACCGATGTCGTGTGGATTTTCGCACAAGTCAAACGCAAAGTTTCCGTTTCAATTTGTCAGTAATAAGTAAGTGTTGCCAGCCCCAAAAGTGATGGAGTACCATATTTGATACCATGCCTCCCTCTCTCTCCTTCTCTCTTCTGTCTTTGCTGTGTGTGTGCGTGTGTGTTTGTTTTTTCTAGTACTTCCGGAGCAGCCAATCATCCTGGATCGTTGGGGCCGACAGCTGAATGGCTCTCAATTGGGGCCAAAGCAGGAGGGCGATGATATCGTTATCACTTGTCGTGTGGTGGGCGGTAAGTTGATTCTGACTACAAAAGACGAACTTAACCCCAATAGGGGACATCCCCATCCATCGACATCCCACCCCAGCCCAAAAAAAAAAAAAGAAAAACACACATAAACCCCAAAAACCCGAAACCCGCTTCTCTACAGCGTATGGCATCGTATGGCTATATCCGTATGCTCGGCTAGACAATTTCCTGTTAATTTCCTTAAAAGCTTTGACCGACAAGAGGACTAAAAAGTTTTTTGGGGCTCAAGGAAAAGTCTCCCACTGCTGCCGCTCACTGGTGGCCTCCTGCTGCTGTCTGCTGCAAATGAAAATATCACAAAGTCTGCTTTGCTTTTCTTTTGCTTTGCCTTTCCTATCGTATCACAGACTTTGGCAGCAGTCGGTCCTGGTCGTTTCTTTTTCCAAGCTTGACTTTTTAATTTGCACCATTTTTCGTTTTTACTACTGCCATTTCACTAACTCTTTTCCCTGTGTCTGTTCTCCCCACTTACTCGCTGTTTCTTGGTCTTTTTTTGGGGTTATAGGTCGACCCCAACCGCAGGTCCGTTGGCTCGTAAATGGACTGCTTGTCGACAATCAAAACGAGCACAATTCCGGCGATGTTATCGAGAACCGTCTGTTGTGGCCATCGGTGCAGCGCAACGATTTGAATTCCGTATTCACATGTCAGGCCCTGAATACGCAATTAGATAAGCCCAAGGAGAAGAGCTTCATACTGGATATGCACTGTAAGTACCTACCATATACGCTAATATATTTGTACAAACATTTCTTGAAGGAGTTTTTTCCATTGAAAGTGTGGGAGTGGCTGAAAGTAAGAGAAAGAAAGAAAGGTTAGGTTCCACGTGGGATTGAAAACTCGTTGGTTATCTTTTTAAAGATGTAGTGCAGACTGGAGCTCCTTCTTACAGAAACCTTAAGCCTTAAGAGTGTCCTCAAGCTACACTCAGAGAAAAATGGAATAGTACGAAAAAAACACACTGAAATATTTAAATTATTTATTTAAAATATTAAAAATATTTACTTAAATTTGTAAAATTATTTATTTAAATTTAAAAAAAAAGGATTTACTTCAACTATTAAAACTATTTATTTAAATTTTAAAATTATCTATTTAAATTATTAAAATTATTTATTTAAAATATTAATATTACTTATACCAATTTTTAAAATTACTAAAATTATTTATTGAAATTATTTAATTATTAAAATTTTTATTTTTATATTTCAATTATTAAAACTTTTTATTTAAATCATTTATTTTAAATTGTAAATTAAAGTTTTTAATTATGCAATTAAAATAATTAATTTTGATTTAAATATATGTAAATGTATTAAAAGTATTTTTATACGTCGGCTATTTATTGTAAATATATAAAACACTTTAAAAAAAGGTATATTTAAAGGAAAATATATTTAATTTAAATAAGAAATATATTTATTGTAAATAAGAAATATATTTATTTTAAACAAGAAATATATTTAATTTAAAATTAGAAATATATTTATTTTAAATATAAAATATATTTATTTTAAGTATAAAAATATTTATTTAATATACCAAAAATATATTTATTTTAATATGAAATATTTATTTAAATATTTAAAAATATTATATTTAATTAAATATTATCTTTTTAGAAATTTAGAAATTTCTTTTTTCAGACAAATTGATTTACAAAATTTAAATCGAATCTCAGGATGTCTTTTTTCTCCGAGTGTGCCACTCCACTTTCCATAAGGTTAAATGCCAAGTTTTAGTACTATTATGAGAGAGAGAGCCCCCATTAAATAATTATATGCCAGAGGGGAGAAACACAGAGCCTACAGCCTTCAGCCTACAGCCCACAGTTGTCGATGGGGGGGCGTCAACATAAATGTCAGGTCGTGTTCTTAGAGGAGGCCTCGTGGCTGTAAGAAGCAAAGTATCAACGAGCTGTAGACACGGAAACAGGGAAACACGGAAAGGTAGAGGTAAAGGAAGGGCCCGGACAAAGTCATAATCCAGGCAGCCGCTACAGCAACCAGGCAGCCATTCAGGAAGTGCAACACTCGAGAGCTGTCGAGACGTAATAGACACAAATTGTTGTTGATACGAAAGGTACTCCAAGGATTGTGTATATTGTAAGGGAAGGGCTGTGGTGTGGCACTGCAATTATGAGGCCATGAAATATGATGGCAAACAGAACTTTAATTACAATTGCAATGAAATTCAATTGAATGTCCTTTCCTCTTACAGTAAAACCCCTGGTGGTGCGAATACTGGAGCCCCCCAGCTCAATGATTGCCGATCGTCGTTATGAAGTTGCCTGCGAATCATCGGGCTCTCGACCGAATGCCATCATCACGTGGTACAAGGGAAAACGGCAATTACGACGCACAAAGGTGAGTGTCGGGCTAGCAGGATAGCAGAGTGGAGCAGAGTGGAGCAGAGTCCTGTGTGTGTGTGGTGTACGGGGTCCTGGAGTGACCGCAATTGACGCAGCTAGTTTGCTGGCTTTCTCCTCGCTCTCTTCTCTTCTTCTGCTGCTGCTGTTGACTGACTCACGTTCAAGCTCGATAACTTATTGTGTTTGCACAGTCATGCCAAAACAAACGTGGCCCGTAACTCTTTGCACACACACAAACACCCACACACCCACACAGCCATTACCACCCACTCACTACTCACCCAACCATCAGAGACATCCACAGACAAAGACAGAGACTGGGGAGGTGGGAGGTGGGATGTGTACTGTACTATCCCACCCACTTGTTGTCCCTGGGCGTGGTTCACACTCATCGCTCGTCCTGCGGGCGGATACCACCTCCGCAACTTGGTTAGAATAAACAGCAGATAATGTGATATAAACTCCACAATACACAAACGATTCCACTCCGCTTTTGCTTTTGCTTTGGCTTTTCCTCTTTACTTTTCTTTTTTTTTTTAGGGTGTATGTTATACACCCTTTGCGGAGGGTCCAAGGGTTTTCCGATCGAAGAATGTATATATGCCATGTCCTGCAAGAACGGAATTATGAATGGAATCCATGTCTTGAACTTGGGGCAGATCCTTATTTTTGATAAAAAGTATTCCTTAGCTCAATTCCTTTGATATATAGTTATTTGTTGGAGAAACTTTTTTGTTTCTGGATATACACCAATAAAACCCCACAAATTTCGACCTAAAATGATGCTATTTGATTTTTTTGGTAGCTTGATTCTCATGGAACCCCTCCATCATTTAATTCCTGTAGATCGCCAAGGGTATATCCATTTTCGATACTCCCCCAAAAAAAACCTCTCCCTTTCGTTCCTTGTTTTCTATTTTTGTTTTTTTCTTCCTCTCCCTCTCTCTTTGGTTTTTTTTCTGTGCTCTCTTCAACTTTGGACAAATTTATGGGAGTTTTGGCGCAATTTTGTTGCAATTCATTTTTGTGTGTGTTGGGTGGGACCTCTCGAGTCGGATTCGTAGTCGGAGTCCTGGCTAGGTTCTGGGTCCGTTGTTTATGTCCATGTCTATCCGCCGTATATGCATATACACGCTGATTGCTTTGCCGTTGTGGCCAGGGCCTGCTGCTGCTGCTGCTGGTGCCTGGGCCCAATGTTTTTAAAGACCGGAAATGTTTTTCACTAGTTTTCATGTAGCATAAAGTTGCCGTAATGCGGCAAAGACCAACCCTGCCATCCCTGGCACACACGTCGGATCCGGCAGCCATCTCTCCCCTCCACACACGTCGGATGGATCCAACCGGCAGGCCATCCCACATGTTTTACATGACTTTTCGTACCCTACTTTAGGGGTTCTAATATATGTCTGTCCGTCTGTCTGTCGGTGTCTGTCTGTGTCTGTGTGTGTCTGTGTGGGTGGCCCGAACTCTGGCCAGGGGGGTTGGGGGTTTGGCTGCGTGGGGTTGCAAAAGCATTAATCAAAGCCCTGCAGACGGTCTAATTGAGAAGTTTAGCCTACAAATTGAAAGCATTTGGCATGTGGTCGGTCGTTCTGTCTGTCTATAGAAATGTAAATGTTAGACGGAGAGAATTTTTCAGTAACAGTTTCGGGATTGAGACCGACACCGACACCGACACCGAGACCGAGAGAGCCCTTATGAAGTCAAGGATTGTGTTGTCAGTAGTAATGCATTGACAGGACTCTCCCTCTCTGGAATGTCGTTTGATCTGTCAACAGAGCTCATAATTAAGTGGGGAATGCTCATAATAGGGAAGGAAATGGTTAGGATGTGTGATTACTGAAGGATATCTGTGTGTCTAGCCTTAAATTTAGGAATAGAAACAGAAATGCCATACTTTCTATACAGTTCTTTGAATCCTTAAACCTGTTTCGAATAAAACCCCATCGATCAAATGTGAAACACAAGGATTTATAGGACCGCTAACTGCCGACACTTTAGCACCTTCAAAACACATAAACACACACACAGGAGAAATCCCATGCCACCCATTCACAACATATTCCCTCAAAGGACACCTGGCCTTGCCTTGCAGCAATTTCAGTAAAGTGTAAACGGCTAAAAAGGATATGGCAGCAAGGACAGCGCTCTTTATGACCAGCCAAACACTACAAGGGAGAGCGAGGGAGAGCTCAACTAATTATGTGACTTCTTTGTTGCTGTTGCTGTTGCTGCTGTCCTTCTTGGCCATTAAATTTATAATGCCCCAAACACACACCCACACCCACACCCACCTCCACACGTGGTGCCACATAAAACCCTGGAAAAACACATACCAATAAATTTTAAATTGCAAAACATAAAATATTTCGACAAATTTGAAAAAAAAAAAAAAAACCAAAAAAACACAAAAGAAAAACCGAATGAAACGAAAACTTTGCCTCAAGGCAGATTCTTCGCCTCCGTCTGGGGGAAAAACTTAATTAATGCAGAAACATTTTCTTATATTTTCTACTCTCTTTTCTTCCTCTCTTCTCTGTTCTCTGTTTTTTTTTCCTTGTCTGAACAGGACGACATATCAAAGAACTCGACACGCTCAGAGCTGAGCTTTGTGCCGACCACAGACGATGATGGCAAATCGATAACATGCCGTGCGGAAAATCCAAATGTGAATGGCCTGTATTTGGAGACCATGTGGAAATTGAATGTCGTTTGTAAGTATTACAAATTGTGTTTAAGACTCTAAAGAAGAAGGCAGAAAAAGCCAGCAGAGAGTAAAGGAAAACGAACGAACGAAGCATTGTCGACAGCTACCAAAAGGTAGACAGGACCTGGGACCAGGGACCAGGGACCTGAGACCAGGGACCACGACAAGACTGAAATTTATTACGTCGGCGATGTCGCCCATTGCCAGCGTTTGCCGTTGAAAGCCTTTAAAATGCAAATAAATCAAAGACAAATGACAAATTGTGAATAATTTGCCAAAAGGGGCCTCCCCCAAAAAAGTAAAAAAATCCCCACACACAAATGAAATATGTGGGCTAACAAAATGTATGGCAGTCGCTTAAATTAAATGAAGGACTTTTGCTGCTGCGGCCCCAATAAAAATAAATACACAAAAAAATACAAATAACTCGCCCAAAAGGGGGCTTCCCGCTGCGGAGGAAAAATTAAAGGAAATCTCTCAATAATTACATCTACCAGAGGCTTAAGCCACAACCCAAAATATAACCGCGGAATCGGTGGCAGGGGAGGGGAAAGCACACTGCGGACATCGTAAAGTACTACCCCCTCGAAGGGGGGAGAGACAGAGAGAAAGATATCATACTGTACGAATGCGTTACGTATACGCCGGGTGTTTCCGGCTGGCCAAAATGTATTTTATTGTATCGCATATAGAGTATAGTGTGTGTGGGGTTCCCTTTCCACCGCTTTCATGCCACATGTATACGAGTGCGAGTACCAGTATTCTTTTGCACCAGCATTTTCTGTGTGTGCATCACGTAATGGCATTTCTTTACTTTTCGTTTGTTAAAAATATGAAATTTTTACTTCACAAATTTCTCCTTCAATCACAGACTTTCGGGGCCACGACTCCTCCTTCAACAGAAATTACGGCTTTACGCTAAAGAATATATATTTATATATACCGTATATACTCGTATATGATTATATATATTTGTTTATGCGCCACACATACTTTCTGGCCTCATATTTTATATTTTAGAATATTATTTTTTATTTGTTTGTTTGTTTTTTTCCTTGTGCGCGCTGCCGTTAAGGCGATTGCCTCGCTGCTGCTGCCGTCTCGGGGCAAATAAACTTTATGATCGGCACGTAGTAGTACGTACACTGCAGGAACAACAAACAGGACCATGTATGGGTGTGTTGTTGAGGCAGGCACTTGACTTGAATGGGATGTCGGCGTTTTGGGTACAATTTCTAAGAAAACGAACGTATTTCATAATTTACTCGCGTGGCAAACGGCGGAATATTGTGCAGAGTATCTATGATTGGGAGAAGAAGATATGGTGGGTTTTTGGAAGCTACGAAACCTTCACTTGAAGGAGAGATATTTTTGGCAGTGTTTGAAATTTCTGAAATTATTTTTCTATAATTAAAAATGAACTCTCATGGAAGGTATTTTCTAAGAAATACTAAAAAAAAAAATACAAAAAATAAAAGCGAAATAATAATAAAATACGTCTAAAAATACGAATGATGTTCTTCTAGGGTCCAACAAATATATTTCCAAATTCTATTATTTCTTGCCGAAAATACTATAAAATACCAGTCCTTAATGGATATGTCTAAAATCTGTTCATGCCTGAAATATATTGGTCTTTTCCTTGACCAATTTTATTTAACGACTGAAGGAATATTTTTATCAATAATTTCTTCAATGTGTATGTAAAAATTCAGGAAATTTCTACAATTTGTATTCAAAAATGCATGAGCTTTGGACTTTAAGGATATGCCTAATGATATCCATCCGCCCCTTTAGGTTTCTTACCCTCCAAATATCAGTACGAACTCATCTTTGGCTAGAACTCAAGAATAATGATACCTTCTCAGTGATATATGTCCTCAGATTCTGTCAAAATTCCCTTTCCCCAAAAATGTTGGCCATAATTTCTTTGAGGCCATTTCCACTGCCTCCCCCAAATGTCATATAGTGGTACATACTCGTATATCCTGCAGTTGACTTTAATTTAAACGAATAAACGAATGTGGATGCTGCAGAATGTGATATCTGCATCACGCGTGAGTTGTTATGCCACCGAAACAACAGCAACAACAGCAACGTTCCGTTCTGGCTCCTTAGGCACGACATTTGGCCAAGGCCATTTGGCAATACTTTATATATATATACTCGTACGATACAGGACAGGGATACGATGCGTACACTCGTAATCGTACTGCTATTTCTACTCCCCCTGACTCCCCTTTCTACAGTGACTCCCCTTTCTACAGTGACTCCTCTTCCTACAGTGACTCCCCTTCCTACAGTGACTCCTCTTCCTACAGTGACTCCCTGTCTCTACCCTCTATTTCCACAGTGACTCCTACTCTTGGTCCCCCTACAACAGCCATTGTATAATGTTGTTTATATCTCCTATGTGAGTGTGCGTTTTAAAATTTATAATGTTGCCCAGAGAACGAAAAGAGACAGAGAGAGGATGAGTGGGTACTCTCGTACGAGCAGTCCTTTGCTCCTTAGTTGGTCTCCTGGCAATGGAAACAAGACAAAAACATGCAATGCAATCACAGACGCTGTAGAGATTCCCATTCGCCTCCCTCCACTCCCTGCAAGTGCAGACCCCATACATATGACATTCTTAGGGGGATCCCAGACACACAGCCTCTGTAAAGTGTCCTTTGTTGCTCCGTTGTTTATGGCTCCTGCTGCTGGTTGGTGCGCGTGCCTGGCATTTCCAAAAAAGCGAAAGCCACCGCCGCGATATATTTATTCCCAGTGAATGCCACAATTTGAGTTGATATTTTTAAAGTGGCCAACAGCAGCATCACACGGAGAATGGCAATTGAGTTGGCCAAATAGACAATAGTAAGGATAAGGGATTACTGCGCTCTCTTCCATTTGAATGGTTCTTAAAGGAGGAAGAATAAGAATGGTATGGACCAGAATGGTATGGCATTTCAAAAGAACTTATGTACTTCAGAGACTGCCGTCTCTTAGCCTTGATTGGTGTTTTATTTTACCATACGATATCTATACCGAAATGGTACTCAATTATAGATCTATGACTCTCTTTCTTTTCTTAATTAATGGAAACTGTGGAGTCCGATGACAGATCCGCGACCAGTTCGTTGTAGACACACGGCGGCACCACTGTGCCCACAATCTTCTTGTTGACATCCGTCTTGACGCGTATGATCTGTATCTTGCGGCCGTTCCGCTCAATGATCTTCTCGATGCGTCCCCAAATGGGGAGCATCAGGCCCGACAGCACGTGGTAGGTGCGCACCCGCAGACCCAGCTCGCAGCTGTTCGGATTGGGGCACGGTCGGCTCCAGAAGCTGTGCGAGCACTTCTTCAGGCACATGTCGTACTGGTGCTGCCAGTACAGCTGTGCCTCCTCCGGGGGCACCTGCACGTAGCGCAGGGAAATGGAGGCGAGATTCTCGGTCTTCACTTGGGGTCCGGTGTTGGGGCGGAACAGCTGCAGGAACACGGGATTCGGGGTGGACTCTTTGCGTGTGGTCACCAGGGAACTGACCATTTGGCCATTGAGGCACAGGACGGCGGTGTTCTTGTTGCGTCTCTTCTGCTTGAGGATGTAGAATCCTTCGTGCGGGTCCTTGGCCTCCCTGCGGAGTCTGCAGGGAAGAAGAAGGATCAATTGTATTGGATTCAAGCAGTCGTATAGGACCCTCGCACTCACTTGGCTAGCGCCTGCTCGAAGGACATGCCCCGCTCCACCTTCACCGTGTGGAGTTCTGTGGCCGCCGTCCCTGTGGCATGCTGCCTTGTGAATCGCATCAGCTTCAAGGACGTCACACTGGCCCCATGGGCGTCCAGGTCGAGTATCCCCAGATCGAAGCGGCCCGTGCGCTTCATCTGCGTAATCAGCGAGTACATGTTCCCCAAAAAGAACTTGAAGATGGCATTCTGTATCTCCACGCGACAGCCGAGAATGCGATTGAGGAACTTTGCGATGTTGTTGCAGTCCTTCTCCATGCTGAAGATCTTCCGGTTGTTCTCCTTCCGCATTGAGAGCAGCCCCACGCCTGCCAGGGCCGTGGCACAGTCGTCGTGGAAGTCGCCCTCGTACGAGTCGGGTATGTGCTTCAACGTCAACAACCGCTCACCCGCCATCTGCTGCATCACATGCTCCAGCGTGTTCCGGCCGATGGCGTTGTCGATGTTGAACTGTGACAGATCCCGGGCATCGGTGGCCCGGCGATCGCCTTGGGTCAGGGCGCCCAGGCTCTCCAATCGCTTGGCCACCGTGGAGGCAAAGCGTCGTTCCCCCGCCAGATTCGTGATGACGAACACATATTCCGGGGAGTTGACCTGGTTGGAGCGATGGGTGCGTCCGAACTGCTGGATGGCTCGGTCGGCGCTCCACGGCAGCTCCAGGGTGATGTGCAGGCGTCGGCGTTGATTCAACACCCGCTTGTCGCTCTGCAGGGAGATGCCGCTGGAGGCGGCCTCCGAGATGATGGCCACGTACTTTTCGCCCTCCATGAAGCGCTGCTTCTCCCTGTAGTTGACGAGATCCATGGAGGTGTCCGCCTCCACCCGCGACTCGTAGCGGAAGGCATTGCGCGAGAGGCAGATGACACGTCCCCGTCGGCCCGTCATTTCGGCCACTTTGCTCGTGCCGCCCAGCTTGGAGATGAGTTTGTCCAGGGTGTTGGGTGGCAGGAGGCGGCCCAGCTCCTCGATCTTCTCCAGCAGCTGTTCCTTCATCAGGATGCAGCGTATGACGTCGCGTTCGGTGATTTTCGGCTGCTGCGGCATGTCCTTTGGGGACCTCATTGCCTTCCAGCTGCTTGGCCAACAGCATATTCTCGTGCAAATGCTGCAGGATGCGATCCTGTATGGTCAACCTTTCCACTGAAGAGATACAGATAGATAGATAGATACAGATACAGATTTACCCTTACCCTTGTCGGTCTTTTTGGGCCTGCCACGTCGCTTGCGTCCTGCCTTCACGGCGGCCTCCTCTGGGAGCGGGGGCCAGCACTCTTGTAGGATCTCCATGTCGCTGTCCTCGGACCCCCCGTCCGCATCCTCCATCCAGTCGATGTGCGTGGGCCTGGGCTTCTTGGCACGCGGCGGCTGGGAGCGCATCTCCGGGACGAACTCCCCCGTGGCCACCAGCTCGATGAAGGCCTCCCGCTTGGGCGCCGGAAAGTGCTTCTCCACAAACGACTGGATGATCATCTTCGAGGTGGACACAAAGGACGTCAGCTTGCCGTTATTCCGCTCCAAATGCTCCAGCGTTCGCGTCTCCCCCGTCGACTGGAGGCCAATGACCACAGCCTTGCCGTGGCGTGTGGCATGGCGGGTCATCTTGACGACCATGTTGACCTTGGAGGCGATGCACATGTTGCGGAAGAAGCGCTGGTGGGCGCACCAGAACTGGCACGTGATCATCTTCTGCACCCGACTGTCGACGTTCATCAGCTGGCAGGCCTTCGTGAACTTCTTGCTGATGTCCGCCCAGAGCTCGGCGGCCTGGTTGTAGATCTTCGTGAAGGACGGCTGCATGTTGACCTCCTGGATGCGGAAGGTCACATCCTTGAAGCTCAGCTGGCGGGCAATGTAGGTGCCGCGCAGCTTCATGTCCATGGCCACCAGCTCCATGGCCCCAATGCCCCGCTTCTCCACGGCGTACACGAAGTCCACCAGCTCCGGATAGGCAGTGCCGGGACCCCACAGCCCCAGCCGGGTCATGTAGGCCATATTCTTGGGCTCACTGGCGCCCGTCGCCGAGGCGTAGATGACCCGAGCGAGGGGCAGCCGCTGCTGCAGCTCCAGCACCGTGGAGCCCGTCTTCGTGGACTTGCCCGCATTCCCCATCGTCAGATTCTTGGCCTTGTGGCACTCGTCGAACACGATGACACCCTGGAAATTGTGGCCCAGCCATTGGATCAGCTGTCGGAGACGCGCCTGGTACTTGGAGTTGGCCGTCATCGACTCCCCGATCAGAGCCGTGTACGTGCAGAAGATGACGCCCTTCCGGAATCGGCCATTCTCCTCCGAGTCGATGCGGCAGTACTTGAGCTTGTTCAGGGCCGCCACCTTGATCCTGGAGCCCGCACCGATGTCCTGCAGATCCCGTTCCGCATCGAACTTGAGGTCATTCGAGACGGAGATCCAGAGGGCACGCTTGCGACCCTTCAGATAGTTGTTGTAGATGATGCCAGCGATGGCCCGGCCCTTGCCGACGCCGGCGCCATCGCCCAGCAGGAAGCCAGCCCGCTCGCCGCTCGGCAGGATCCGCTCATGGGCCTGACACGCATAGAAGACGGCCTCCAGTTGCAGGGCGCTCAGGCTGCCGGAGATCTGGAAGTGTGGCGGCAGCGACAGGTCATAGGTGATGTCCGGCAGCTCCACCGACGAAAGGGTGGCCGTCTCCACCACGGCATCGGGATGGGCCACGCCATGCTTGAGCTTCGTGGGCCAGTACTCGGCGAAGGTCTCGGCCACACCGATCTCCTCGTAGTCCACCTCCTCGTCCTCGACGGCCTGGTCCGGGCCCATGGCACCGCGAAAGCCGACGGGTCCGTTAACGGGTCCGTGCAGGGTCGTATACGAATTGGGGGCCTGCAGGATCTGTTGCACTTCGTTCGTTGTGATCGGCTCCAGCTGCGGCAGTCCGCCGGTGAAGCAACCTGCCGCCACACTCGGTGGCACCCTTTTCACCTGCGTGATCAAGCCATCGGGTCCTGTCACAAAGGACACGTGTATGTCCTCGCCATGGTCACCCTTTATGACGGTTATCATCGGTCTCTGTTGCCCGTTGAACGTCCCCTGTGCCACAGTCCGCTGCTGACAAGCTTGCGGCAGGCTCACGGGTTGATGTTGTCCTCTTGGTATATGCTGCGGATTGGCTGCTGGTATGGCTGCTGGGGTAAACGTGGGCGGTATCTGTGGTATGTGGATCGTTGCCCCATTTTCCAGCTGCATTTTGATGCCTGAGCTCGAGATCTGCGCAGCTTTTGGCATAAGAATCGGAGTATTTGCTGGTTGCACTCGGGTAATGGGGTTTTTGATGGGTACCTGGCCAGAGTTCAGGTTGAGAGAGGGTTTTTGCACAGCCATGAACTGTCCTGATGGTTTCTGAGCTACCGTGGATGCTGCCACATTATTCATCTGATTTTTGGAGACACATTTCGCCATTGGAATCCGATTGTCTGCTGGTCCTACACGAATAATGGGCTTTGGTACAGTCGGATGGGGCGTTGTTCCTTTATCTATTCGATTTTCGGGTACTTTAGGCCCGCTCTGGTATGATTTTGGTATATTCATCGAGTTTTCTGGTGGTATAACAGGGGCAACTGGGAGTACCTGGGGTATGTGGATCTGTGCCCCATTTTCGAGGTGAATTTTGATGCCAGAGGCGCAGTTCTGAATCGGGTTTTCTGCTGGTTTCAGGCGAGTTATTGGGGGTTTGATGGGTTCAATCTGCTTTTCGAGTGGTTTTGGGATAGCTGTGGTTTGTTTTTGCCTTGTTATGGATTTTCCTGCTGGTTTCATAGATAAAGTAGGCACTGACACATTAGTAATCTGGTTTTTGGAGACAGAGTTCCGGGTCTGATCCGATTTTGGCATAGGAATCGCATTGTCTGCTGGTCTCACATGAGTTTTTGGTATCTTTACGAGGCCAGTGTGGGAGCTCTGATTGCTTAAGACTGTGCTGTGGCAGCTCTGAAAGGGTTTTTGAACAGTTACAGGATTGGCCACCGGTTCCACACGTTTAATGGATGGTTCCGTGGAGGATTGATCAAGCTCTCTTTCTAGCCAGGAGCTCCAGCTGTCCGAGGGTTTCTTCATAGGTATGGCCTGTCCTGTTTCACAGCTCCTATCGGAATATGGATTGTCTGCTGGTCTCACGCGGATAGTGGGCTTTGGTACAGATGGAGGCCATGGTTGCCCAGTATCCTGCTGATTTTCGCAGCTCCGATTAGATTTTCCCAAAGGGATACGATTGTCTGCTGGTCTCACACGAGTTTTCGGTACGCGGGGCATTGGGAGGAGCTCTGGTGGATTATTCCTGAAGCTCGAGTTCCTGCTCTGAAGAGATTGTGGCATATTGATCGGATTTTCAGCTTCTTTCACATTTTGGAATATGATTTTGGAGGTATCCATGGAATTGGTTATTGGTGGTTCTACATTATTGAAATCTATTTTGAAGTCAGACTTCCAGCTGGCCGGAGTGTCACGTGCAACAGCCGGAGCCATGGTGCTATGGGGCAGTGCTCCATGCTGCAGATGGTTTCTAGAGTCCCAGCTTTGATAGCATGCTGGTGGCTTCAATGAAGGAACTTCTGGAACGCCACGAAAGTAATGATCGGAGGGGCGAGGCGGCAAAGTTTGCCTGGGAGTATTGCGGAATGTCTGATGTAGATCGGAGGAACAGTTCCAGCTCTGATTTACTGGTGGATCGAACATATTCGATTCAGTTTCCCATGGTTGATTGAATGCCTGTGTCATCGGTGGGGCGCTTGCTGCATTGGAAGGACGCGAAGGCATATAATCCCAGCTCTGATTGAGAGTTGGCCTCGGTTGAATCGGTGGAACGTGGCCAACGTTTGGTGTGGAAGGGCATAAAGAGTCAAGTAAATCGTGTAATGATTGTGCCGATTGGTGGTTGTTGTTGTTGGAATCGAATTGTGTTTGAAAATGGGCATTGGGCATCTCACCTTGGGGATGCAGCGTGGGAGTCGGTGGCACTAGATTCGCATCCCAGTTCGATGCCGGGTCATCGAACTCTGCCCAAATTGAGTCGAAAATATCCGATACTGTTTCCGATAGTGGTTCCTCGATGCGTTGTTCGGATAATCGGGAGAATGTTTGGTCGATTGGTTCCAAAACTGGTTCTCCGATTGGTTCCACAACTGGAACTAATCTTCTGTCAAAGGGTGCTTTAGACGTCACCATTTCCGAATCTAGAAAGTCACCGAATGGGTAACGTTGACTCGTTTCCTGCAGCGCCGTGTTTTGCTCTTCAGTCGAGCTTTTGGGCTTCGCTTGTGACTCAAAAGGCCGCTGCCTCTTCGGCATAGGAGGAGGGTCGCTAGGACCCGCGTACATGGAGCAAGCCTCCTCCTCGGCCAAGCGAAGGAAGTCCCGCCTACTGATCGGAGCCTTCGGCTTCTCCTTTTTCACGCGTCGCTTTCTCTCTCGCTTCCTCTCGTTGGGAGCAGCGCTGACTTTCAGTGGCATTTTTGTTCCCTACAAAATCATAAACTCGGAATTACTTTACGGCTCGGAATTGTACGTCACGGCCGGAAAAACTCACAACAAAAATTACTATTGGAAAAGTTGAAGAGTTCAACAGTTTTTTGTTTACGCTTTGTATTTTTGTATTTTACAAAATATCTCGTTATTATTTTTGGAGATCCGATTCGGAGAAAAACCAGGCACTGACTGAGGCTTGAATTAGGTTTTCGTTCTGCTCAAACTTTGAGGAATTTCACAGCCTGCTATATTCATATATTTCTATACAAATTGTCGTAAATAATATCCAAATAGCTGTGGGAAAACGTCAACAAATGTCTAAGGAAGTGTTCGAAAAGGTCTTCCAGTACTGCAGATGAGTATTGAGGAACGAATTCCTATCCAAAACTTCAAAGAACTGATTATATAGCCAATCCATCGAATCGACAAAGGAATAAATTATTCATTCAAAATGCTTCATGAAATATAATTTATGAAGATATTCCTCCAACATTTAAAGAGCAGGGCGGCACTGTTCAATATTTGCAGAACTGTGAAGTGCCCCGCGGGGGCAGCATAAATTGTGAGGAACGGAACCGTTGAGTTCTTCCGCCATCGATCGATGTGGGGCATGGGGCGGGGCATGGCAGCGCGTGGGTTGAGCTACAACGGGAACGGGAACGGCAGCCGTAACGGTAAATGATAATCACAAAAATGGCCGGCAACATGTGTGCGGAAATACGCGACGCGACTTTTTCAGCGAAAAGAGTTTTCCGTAGCCCTTCGGGCACTTTGCCTGATTGGCAGACGCCGCCGCCCGACGAAGACGACGGCGAAGGAGGACCAAAGGCGAGCGCAAAAGTTTTCCGGGCCATTCTAAAGTTTTCCAGTAGCGGAGCGGGAGAGGGAGAGGGGGAGAGAGCGGAAGGAAAGGCAACTTTTTGGCTTGGGGTTTGGCCCTCGTTGTTGCCTAACTCTTGACTGTCGGCGTTTGGTTTTGGCCGCCAATAACTCAACAATATTAAGGTTGGCACGTGCGCCGCCCTGTCCCCATCCTCGTCCTCATCCACGTCCTGTTTCTGTTCCTGTGCCTTTGGCTTTGGCGGGGTCTCGGGTCTCGGGTCTGGGGCCTGGGGTTTTTGGTCTCCGGTCTCCGGGCCTCTGGATCCTTTCTGCTGTTGCTTTCTGTTTGTCGCAAAGTTTGTGGCTCGTTAAGCAAATTCAAACGACTTAAGCGGCAACACATGTTGGCAAACAGCGGTCGAAGCCGCAGCCGAAGCCCCAGCCCCAGCCTCAGCCTCAGTTTGAGGATGCGACGGCGCTGGCGATGGCGATGGCGATGTCGCCATAACTCTTGGCTGATGTTGCACTTTGTCCCTGTTATTGCTCTAAATCGCTCATATTTGCAAAAACTATTAAATCAGCTTGCTCACGACACTCCCTGGCTTTGGCTCTGGTTCTGGCTCTATCTCTATGCACGCTGACAAGACAGTTTTGTACTTGGAAGATTTATCCGGATAGAGTCCTGCGAGTAATTGGGGGGTAAACTGCGGGAATTTTGAAGAATAATGTCCATCACAAAACGTCAAATAAATACCCTAAAAAATACCCCAATTAGTGTTGGAAAATGTCAAACCAATAGGAATCAAATATAGAATATGGAATCCTGAAGAATGTGAAGAAATGCCAGATAAATACCCAAAAAAAATACCACAATTAGTGTTGAAAAATGTCAAACCAATACGAATTAAATACAGATTATGGAATCCTGAAGAATTTAAAGAAATGCCAAATAAATACCGTAAAAAATACTACAATTAGTGTTGGAAAATTTCAATACGAATTAAAAATATAGAATCCTGAAGAATTTGAAGAAACGACAAATAGAAAATCGTTATTCCAATACAAAAGTAATAATACCTAAGAAACCCCCAATAGTGTTGGAAAACTGTAAATCCGTTAAGAATAATTTTCCAACACTATTAAATTAGAGAAAGAGTAGATATTTGTGGTTCCAATTGCATTAGAAATCTATTTTAAAAGTTTCCAACGATAAATGAAAGAGTTTCCCGGCTTAGATATATTTTCCCCATTGATTCTCCATCCCCTTCATAAAATCCCCAAGAACTTGTCAATTAAAAGTTAATTTTTCTCTTCTTTCATCCTCTCTCTGTCTGCAGATCCACCTTTGGTCACACTACGCCTGGGCTCAACATTGACACCGGATGATATCAAGGAAGGCGACGATGTTTACTTCGAGTGTCACGTACAATCGAATCCTCAATGGCGGAAACTGCTGTGGTTGCATAATGTAGGTCGTCGCATCAACTCTCAGCCCAGAAGTGCAGCCAGTTCCAAAAACCAGGACCAGGACCAGGACCAGAGCCTGGGACCTGGGACCAATCCAAAGTCAACCCAAACGAGACTGGTGGCTGGTGCCTGGTTCTCGTTCTGGTGGCCCGGCTGTCTGCTCGACTGGCTTCTTCCATTCATTTTCTGTTTAAGTGTCAATAACATGGCAAGTTGCGTATGCGTTGAGGTGGCGGTGCTGCTCGGGGAGTCGCCACCGCCGATGTCATGATGCATTGAGCCGCCTCATCGCTAGCTGGTGCTCCTACTCCTGCAGCATTTGCTCATTTCAATTCACGCCAGATCCACTGGGGCAGGGTCATGTGTGTGTGTGCTCTCGACTCCCATTGGAAAGAGGGAAGGGGCAGGGACTGGGGTACTGCGAGTACTCACTCGGCTTCCGTGGTTCGATAGTGTACCATTTTGGGGTGGAAATAGTTTTGGGATTTGTGGCATTGATTTTGCCGTCGCTCAACTGCAGTCCGCAATCGCTTGGCAATCACTCAGATCCAATCCCCCAACCAATCCCCCATCCCCCTTCCATTTGTGTGGGAATTTTTGCCTTTCGGAAGCGCTTAACGGATTTTGGCAAATTGAAATTTGAACTTGAGTGATTCTCGGAATAGATTATATTTGTGATCCGTTACTGTATTATTTTTATTGTATGTGTGCGATGTGGTGCAGGACGCAGGATGAGTGCATACAAGTTCTATTTACAGATTAAGGGATACGAGTGTTTAAATTGTGGTTATTACTGGGGAAAAGCCATTTCTTTATGCTCTTTAGATGTAACTTTGGCAAAGATGGAAGGAGGAGGGATGGAAGGTATGGGAAGATGGGAGGAGGAAGGTTTTGGTAAGACCTATAAGCATAAATAAGGAATAAGGATAGCCCTCAGATAGGATTCTTATGGTTAGATAGGATAATAGATAATGAAGTTAATGCCAAATAGGGATTGCCTGGGATTCATTCAGATACAAGAGGATACAGAGCAAGAGCATTGAACAAATAGCCATCCAAAGATACCATTTTGGCCATTATTTTAAGGACTTATCAATTTAAGAATAGTATTTGTATATTTCTCCAATTAATTCTTATAAACTTCTTCTTCACCCTCCCTCAGGGCATTCATCTGGAGCACAACACAACCGCTCGGGTGATACGCTCCAATCAGAGCCTGGTCCTGCAGAAGATCACCAAGCATTATGCCGGGAATTATGCGTGCAGTGCCATCAACGATGAGGGCGAAACGGTCAGCAATCAGCTGCCGTTGCGTGTGAAATGTGAGTAGCCCTAAACCGACTGTCCCCCCCCCAAAAAGAGCTGCTGTTTAAACAGAAACTCTTGCCTGGCCTTGGACACTGCCTGCTCTTCTGTGATGCTGCTGTTGCTGCTGCTGCAGTGATGCATCAGCGATTTTAAGCATAAATTTGCCAAGCGGCGGCACTTTGTTTGAATGCATCATCTATCTACCAAATGTCTCTCTTCCTCGCCCTTCCTCTCCCTTCCCTCTCTTGTTGTGTCTACACTCTGCGTTCGTCTGTTTTCTTATCATAAAGTCAGGGGCTGCAGACGTCGCAGTTGTCATTCCTCGCCCCTACCCCGCTCCACCCCCATGCTAAACCCCTGGCTGCCCCTGTCCGCTCCACGACTCATTTGATGTATTGCAATTTTCCCCAGTTTTCTTTTTGCATTTTGTGCTTTTATTATACCCTGAAAGAAGGGTATTACGACTAGGACTAGGGACTATTTTTTGTTATTTATTATATCTTTCCACCAAAAAGTTTGTAAAAGCCAAGATAGGGACAAAATAACTCTCCAAAAATGAGAATCCATTCCAACGATTGGTCTCAAGATCTTTTTAGGTGAAAAGATCCTTAATTTCTGAAGATAATCCCATCAAAAATCGGGGTTCTATAGAAAAAGAAGTGTATCTGCGAGAGTATCTCCATCTTCGAGGTACCATAGCCTTTTCCATTCTTATTTCTTTCTGCTGTTGTATATTTTTGTGCGCTCCGTTCGTTTTCATTTCACAACTCAACCCGGAGAAGGGGAACGGGGCACGGGGGGAACGGAGGGGCACAGACTTGACGCAGTTGCAAGTCAAGGCTGTGAAAATATTTTTCATTCCGCTTTTTGCATAAATACAACATTTTGCCACTGCCTCCTCGACTCACTCGCGCTTCTTCACTTTTCATATGCTTGCCACATGCGCTGTACTTTGGCCATATTTCATCGCAGCACCAGCACCAGAGCCAGATCCAGGACTCTAGCTCCCAGATACAGATACAGGACTCTAGCTCCAGCTGCAGCTGCAAAGGCCACTGCAGTGTGTGGCTCCAAGCGGAATTATGCTTCAATTTAACAGCCCGCGAAATGTTTGCTGCCAGCCATCCTTCCTAGGAAGGAGATGGGTCCTTCCTTGGCCTGCTCCAGCCCTGCCAGCTGTGCGCTTGAATTTAAGCAATTTGACAGACGCCTCGACTGATGAGGATGTGGATGATGATGATCGCACTCGTAATGAGCTGTGGCGCAGGGTACGAGCAGTGGCTTAGCAACTCCAGCAACTGCTGCATCTCCGGCTCCTCCTCCTCCTCGTACTCGTACTGCTATCTGCCGCTGAGCGATACACATGTATCCCACACACTCTGCTCTGCCCTGCTCTGCCCTGTCCTGCTGCTGCTCCTCTCGTGGCGCTGTAGCCATTTTGAGCCATACAAATTGCTGCTCCAACTCAAGTACGAGCATGGCACACACTCCACTCCACGCCACGCCACTCCACGACAGGGCGCATTGCTGCGGGCCATAAATTAAATGAAGTGTGCGCCACAGCCACAGCTACTACCACTTTCTTCAGCCTTCATTCGGTGTTGCACATGGGGCACATGCCAAACTATTCCAATCGGGAGATCCACTCGTATGTATAATTATGCAACTGATTTTCTGATTGAATTCTGATTGAAGATATAATTCCCTTCTTCGACTGTGGCTTACAATAATCGGAATTCCCCTTGTGATTCCTTTCTTCCCACTTGTTGCATATTCCCGGGGGGAGTTCCTTTGTGAATGTCATTAAACTTATTCCATTTTCGTCTTTTTCCGGCCATGTAGGTCAGTTCTGGCCACCCCCTGCCAGCTTATGGCCACTCAAGTGTTGCTTAATTAGCAACGCGACTAAGTAATCAGTCGCCCAGCCCCGCCTCCCGCCCCAAAACAAAAACATAATACGAACGAAAGTCGGGAACAGAGCCACGGAGCCACAGAGCCACAGAGCCACATCCCTCAGCAGGATGTCAGGATTGGGCGTAATTTTCTGGCTAATTAATTACGCCTAACCTCCAAGCCCCGCCCCGCGCCGCCCTCATACCTTTCCTTTTTTGCTTTTGTGTAAATTTTTGAAGATAAACAATTCATCAGAAATTCAAGTTCCTTTCAAAAATTCCACCCCCCCCAACGACGACGACGACAGCAAATTACGCATACGCCACGTGTGCCGTCAGCTAATAATCCTTTAACATTTATGGAACGGAACGGGACGGAACAGAACGAAACGGAACGCCTTATTTACCTGGAAGTACTAAATCATGTTGCCACATTAATTAATTTCCCGTGAACAAGAACGAGGCACTTTCCACACGACAGCCTTCCCATTGGCTTTTCCCACTCTCCCTCTCTCTCTCGCTCTTCCCTACGGACTGAAGGACTGAAGGACTGACAGACTGACTGTCTGAGTGATGAGAAGGCGTCGTCGTGCTCTGTCGTCCCTTCTGTCTAAATCACTTTTGTGCGTTTTTCTTCCTGTGTGTGTGTGTGTGTGTGTGTGTGTGGGCGGCGTTGTGCACACACACCCAAAGCACTTTCCAACGATTTTCACAACATTTTAATGCCCTTCAGCCGATAAGGTATTCGTACGGGAAGGATATGATTACAGGGCACATCATTAGCCATTCAGATAGCGGGCGGAGCCCCTCAACAGGTGACTGGGGGAAACGGGGAAACGATAATCAGAAATATTTGCTTATCCTCTCGGATATCAGCTGCACTCAAAGCTCAAGTCGAGAGATTGGAAGAGGAGGACTCTTAGCTATGCCTTATATATTATACATATGATCTCTTATGCTCCTATTCTATATTCCCATTGCAGACACTCCGATATGCAAGCACTCGGACCGTGTGATATTAATTGGCGCCTCCAAGGATGAGACTGTGGAGGTTATATGCGAGATACAGGCCGATCCCCCACCGCGGTAAGTTCCAAATGAAATTCAAACAAAAACCCCAACCCAGAGATTCCAAAAAACTTCCCCTCCTACCCGCTGCTTCCTCTGCCTCCCCCCTTCCCTACGATTTTGCTTCTTTTGTAGGCAATTGCTTCCGGTTTCCTGTTTGCAAAATTGACAAATGATTGTAATTTTGTGTGTGCGGAAAATGCTGTGTTTAAACGAGGAAATGTGAGAAAATTTAACAATATTTTGCTTGCCGCTGCACAAAATTCTTTGTGAGTTTTTGTGCTTGCTTTTTTTATGCTTTCCTTTTCACACGGACCTTAAATTGTTGATTTTAATTCATTTTAAATGTGCAACTGGCTTTTCCGGAGGTTGATGCTCCCACTACCGCTCCAGCTTCTGCTGCTCCCTGCTCCGCCCTGCTCTCCCCGCTGCTCCCCGCTCATCCCCGCTCCTCCCCGCTGCTCCCCGCCTCCCCGCTGCTGATGCTGGGGATTTAGCCGGTCAGCGGGAGTGTGGCCCACTTTAATGTTTTTTTAATGAGGCCCACCCCGGCCGCCGAGGCCTGTCCTGTCTCCTGTCTCCTGTCGCTCTGACCAGCTGCCACTCTGCCTTAGTCCGAGCTGTCTGAGTGCGTCTCACTCTCTCTAGTGCTCTCTCTTTCGCACGCCTTGTCTTGTCTTGTATTAATTTCAATTTTTTCCGTTTTTTCTGTTCTGTTTTTTGTTGTTTGTTGGGCTGCTGTGTGCTGCGTCTTGAGCTGACGCTTTATGCTAAAATAATTAATCATTAGCCGGCGGAAAATATGCGAGACCGAGACCGAGGCCGAGGCCGAGGCCGTGCCGGGGCCAAAGCAGCTGCGTCCTCGTGTAATTGTTGTGGCTGCTGGATGCTGGCTGCTGGATGTAGATCCTGCCGAGTGGATCCTGGCGTGAACATTAAAAAGCTGCTGCTGCTGCATACTTTTTGACGCGGTCACAGGGGACTCCACTCGGGCTGGAACAGAGGAGGATGATAGGATGAGATGATGGTCTGATGGGTGCGACAAGTTAATTTATCAGCATTTAAATGCCTGACAATCCAGACCAGTGGCAGGGGCTAAACAAATTTATTTTTTTCTGTAAAATAATGTATTAAAATTTAATCAAAAGGTGCCTTTAAAGTGGGAGAATCTAAGAACTACATGAAAATTGTAAGAACATCCACAGAAACGTATTTTTTATTGGATAACGATAGAATCCCCCCCATTCAGATTAAAAAACTATTAATAACTCATCAGCTCCTCAGATTATGCTTTGCCCAGTGTTGGGTCAACAAAAACGAGTCCCGTACTCCTATCTGTCGTATATCCCGTCACTGTCAACGCGCGGGATCTCCTCTGGTAGGGTCTGGTCGGGTCCTGTCCATTATTGATTTCATTTAGCTCTGGCGGAGTGTACGAGTATTTTTAAATGGATTTCTTTTTGGCCCTTATTGATTTACGGTTATTTTTGCACTGTAACGCCCTCGAAGTGGTCAACGAAAGCGTCCAACCGAATGTGCCAGAGATAATTAACCTTTTAAAAGGCTTTCCCATTTCCCAATATCTGGGCGGGAGGACGTGGGAGGAGTCCTTGTTTAACCTTTAATATTTTAACGAGCTATTTTAAAAATGTAAAACTCTGCAAACATGTTTCCACTTGCTGACTGTCCCCTGCCTCAGTTCCACCTGATGCTGCTCCTGCTCCTACTCCTGCGCCTGTCCTGTCTTGTCCAGCTCTGTTCCGATCCGTTCCTTTCCTGTTTCTGGCACACACTCCTGTCAAAATGTCAACGCAACTTACGCTCCATACATATGTACTTGCAAAAAAATAAAATAAAATATATTATCCTCCTTTTTTTCCTTTGCAGAACATTTCGCTGGAAATTCAACAACTCGGGCGAAACCCTGGACGTGGGCAGCGAACGCTTCAGCGTGAATGGAAGTCGCAGCATTTTAAAGTACACACCAGTCACAGATCAGGTAAGCACACACCACCGATATACGGTATATATATAGAGGAGACCGGTACATCCTTCGTGCAATTAAGCAAGAGCTGCATTTTAAATAATAAATATATTTACAGGATTATGGCACACTGTCCTGCTGGGCCTCCAACGAGGTGGGCACCCAGCAGCATCCCTGTCTCTTCCAAGTCGTCCTGGCCGGTAAGTGTTTGTTCCTCTCTCTCTCTGGTAATGCAGGTTGAAAGGTGGGGATTTTTTGAGCAGCCTCAAGACAAGGACAATTTTAATACCTTTTAAACTTTATTTATTTATTTATTATTTATTTCTCCATCGCTTTAAGCGGAATAGTCTTGAAAATGTAATATCAAATTCCCTTTAATAACATATTTCATACATTTACGAAGCTTTCTTTAAATATTCCAATGGTATATTCATCCTAAATCCTTCCTTAGTGCTGTAGAAAAAAGATATATTTTATTAACGACCGAAAAGCATACCCAGACCACATAGTATTATGTTTCTAAGCCTCCCCCAATGTTCCAGGGAAAAACTTACATGTTCCATAAAGAAATTAAGCGGAAATCTGTCCACTCCAAACAAGGCCTCCCCTGAACGTGGCACAGGATTGCCACCCTTCAGCTTTCAGCCCCCCCCCCTGCATGGCCTGCCGTTAACTGTTTGCCGTTGCTTCATTACGTGCAATTTGACCTTAACATGTTAATGCCGGCAGCAAACACAGATGCAGGCCCTGGCACAGGGATTGGGACTGCTGCTCGGATTTCGACTGGGGAGTGGGCAGACAGACAGACAGACAGAAACCCCAAAAACCAGCAAAACCAGAGAGATTGGCCATTGTACACTTGTGTGGGTGAGGGGATGCCCGAACCGATACACACAGCACACAAAAAAAAGAACAACTTTTCATATGCTCCTCTTTCTCTCTTTCCCCCCTCAAACGATGATGCCTGCTGCCTGCTTGTTAATTTCCTGCGTTACGTGTGGACCAACATAAATCTGATTCCATTCTCGTGCTCTGCGGCGGTGGGATTGGACATCCACCCTCATTCCGATTCCCGATACCCGATTCCTGATTCAACAGCTCTGCCGAATGCCGTCAGCAATTGTACCGTCTTCAACCGCACAGAGCTGAGTGTTGACATACAGTGCATACCGGGCTATGACGGCGGCCTGCCCCAAATATTTGTACTGGAAATGTTTTCAACACGCACCGGCATCACCAGGTAAGCATATTAATCAACTATAACTACAACAACTGGGGGCCCCGCCGCCAGGGAAGGGGGGGCCGTGCTTTTAAGCTGCTTATGACCGTCCCCGCGAGGCAGGGATTGCGAACTGGCGAAATTTTGCGGGGCGGGAGGCGGGGGACGGGTAGGGGTTGTTAGGCAGCTTGACCCCAAGCACAGATATGGAGCATATGTCAAACAAATGGCTCCATATCGTTGCGGGGAATACATATGTACACTGCATGTGTGTGTGGTGTGTGTTTGCCTAGGCTTAACCCACGAATGGGCCGTGGGGGCATTGCATAGGATGCTTGGGTAAATTTACTAAGGGATCGTAGAAAATATTCATTATATTTGCATTGTTGTAATGAAGATTTAAAGATACTTAAGTGAATAAAATTTATATTGGTTATTGGAAGAAATTATAATGTAGTTCCATAGATTTGCAGGACACTTTTCCTTGATAGAGGGTGTGTCGAATCCATCGAATAAGTCTTACAAGTCTCTATGGCTATGTTTTGATATAATTCCAGGCTTTTTGGCCCTACAAATGTATTTTTTATTACAATTTTAATGCAGATATTTAATTTACTTTATTTGAATTCGAATCTTTAGACGTTTCCCCTTCCTTCTTGGATTCCAATTGCATTCTGATTGCTTCTTTAGGCAGCACAAGGGTTAATAGTAGCTGGGCACACACTCTCACAGATGTACAGAACCCTGTTTACTCATGGGCATTCATGGCATTCATGGAGCCATACATTCCATCCCTTGAGAGCTGGAAGAAGCCTCGGTGTCTGCGCTTGACACCTTCCACAAAGACAGACCATCGCACGAGTACCAGCATCATTTTATTCCCTAATAGTCCGGGCACTTCAAGGATATCTGTGGCAGTAGGAGTAGTGCGAGTAGCAGGACTACTTCTGTTGGTAGATGTAGAGGGTGTGTAATTAGGCGTGAAACAGCCCGCTCTTGGCCATCGTGTGTTTGTCTTTGAATGGCTCTTCCAGCCATCGCCAATGCACACGAGTACGAGTGCCAGTGCGTGTACGAGTATGGTACATATGTTTATGGTAAATAGGAAATCAAATTCATATGCACACATAACATTATGCTAGGATTTCCCTCATTTCGCTTCATTTTATGCCCTGGTTTCCTTTTCTTTTCTTTTTCGGTATAAATTTGTGGGCACACAGAAACATCTAATAAATATTTCTTATTAAAAACAAAGACGTCATAGAGGATGAATAAATATAAAAGAAAAACCCTCATTCGAAAGCGGAAAAACGCAACAAACATCATCATCAATGTAGAGAATGTTTGGCAGAAATGTATATAGACATCGAACCCTAATATTTCAGAACTTTTCCTCTGAAGGGAAATCGAAATCGAAGCTATGGAAAAGGGGAAACTGGGGAAAGACAACTCAAAGCCAAAGCCAATGCCAAAGCCAAAGCGTCGCTGGGCAAAAGGGGCATCAAATTCAAATTGAGGTCATGATTGGAAAGAGCGGCGCGCATATCTTCTAACTGGAGAAATGGTTTAGGGATTACGGGGTTAGGAAAACATGCCAGCAGAGAACCGAACCGAACCGAACCGTAAAAAGAAGAAAAACAACCCAGGAAATTCCAAGGAAAAAAAAGGGCTGCCAAAAAGTATTTGTGGCTTTGGTTTTGGCTTTTGCTCTGCTTGAACATTTGATTAAAGGCTTAATGCCGTTGATTTCGTAGCCATTTCTTTTGATTTAATACGCAATCATTTGAGGGCTAACGATTACATTGCTCTCCCCATTTCAGATTCAATTTGAGCAACGCGGAGGAGGCCCTCTTCTCGCTGGAGAACCTGGACACGCTGACCTCGATGATGGTCCAGGAGAACAATTCGCTGAGGCTGCGCATCTACTCGTACAACCAGAAGGGACGAAGCGCCGCTTATCTCTTGCCCGATTTCATAATTGGCTCAACAGCTTACAAGACAGGTGAGTGGCACTGCCAGCCAGCCAGCCAGCCTCTGCCACCAGATGGTGCCGCTGCCACTGCCGAAAAACGAGCAACACAATTTGCTTGATTGATGGATGGATGGATGGATGGATAGCTGGTCGGATGGATGGGGGGTCACTGGGCCACACCCCATCTCTTCTCTTCATCTGGGTTTATGGTTTTGACACTTGAGGAGCTACCAACCATCAGGCGGGTCTAGGGTCTCTGTGATTTCCTTTCCGTGCATTAATGCCATGCATCCAGCAGCCAGCAGCCAGCATCCAGCATTCAGCTTCCTTCTCGAGGCCTCTCCTGCCTGACAGGTAGGCTCCAGCAGTCATCTGCAGTACTTACATAATCAACATGCCTGCCTTATGGCTCCTTCTCGCATAGCCATAGCCATTCTCCGGCTGCTGCCATCAACTGATGGCGTAAAATATGTGTAAAATTACTTTTTGACATGAGTCGAGAGGAATCAGAAAGCCTGAGCCGAATGGGAGAAAATGGGCCAAAGCTAAACCCCGGCACAGTGGAATGAATAGAAGAAAAGCCGGATTAAGATTAGGCCAGGAAGGAGATGCATAATGAAGAGAGTGCTGGAAAGATCATAGCAAGAAAAGAAAATATGGGGAGTGCCTTAAAAGAGCTATAGGGAAAGCTATTAGGTTGCACAATCCACGGTTCCAGGAGAAAGATTCCAAGGAACGTTTAAAGGTTCCTCCAAGACTCAGAGATTCCTTAACTCCCAAATCAGTACCCAATCTTCCACACGCTTTCCTCCCAGTTTGCTCCACTGTCCAGCCTTCTACCCAATTAAACTTTAAACGCTAGACATTCACCAGGACTCTTATTCCGCATTTACTCACGGCCCTATATGTGCTCACACACTTTGCTTTTCTCCTCTTTTCATGTGCTGTGCAATTCCTTTTGGGCTAAATATAAAACCGTCAAAATGTCGACAAATTTAACGTGTGCTGCCTGCCAAACCAACGAACGAATCTCTCGTTCTCGTTCTCGTTTTCGTTCTCGTTTCTCGCTCCTTAACTACCACTTCCATCGGCAATCAATTTGATGTGTGGATATATGCCACCGATGGCAATCTATCTAAAACCCAACGATGATTTATGAACGACGATTGTCAACCTGTAATTACGGGAACAACACATACAACACCTACAACACCGTCGCAAAACCGACCCACAGACGACGACGTAACACTGACATTGTCGCCGGTGATTGTTGGAAGTGTCCTGACCATCATAATTATTGGTGTTGCCATCGCGATACGAATATTTGTGGTGACATTTGTGCACAATTTGCGGCGCAATCGTCATCACGGCAGCAAGGCAACGGCTGCCGGTGTAACGGCCCAGCCGGGGGATGTCTTCAAGGTGAGTGTGTGTAACCCTTGAACCCCACAGAGCAATTAATATATGTACAAGTACGGTATGGTATTATTTTGTGACATTTTCCTTCTTTGTATTTGCGGTGGCAGGGCGGCAACCTGGAGAAACCGCGATGGCAGCACACGGACATAAAAACGAAGTCATCGGAGGATTTGGTCGAGGACGAACGTGATCCGGATGTAATACCATCGCAATATGGTAAGATCATAAACAGTTGTTGTCCTTTGACACTTTGTACTCTTGAATGGCGGAGGAGCTTGATTGGAAACACAAAAAGGATACTTATTTATCGGTATATCCTTCCATCTGAGGGTTTCTCCCGCACTCTTTGGGGAAAGAGTATCCCTAGTGCGACTCCCCGCTCCTCCCCTGTTAATGTCATCCAGTCAAGTGTCCCGACGCTGAAGTCAAGCTGCTTTTATAGTGCACTTTGAGCATTAAACTTTAATCAAATTTTATGGCCACTTTTCCCGACATTTACTTTCATGTGTCCTGCAATCGTCGCGCGCTTCGCATCGCTATCTCTGTGGTTCCTGCTGCTCTTCCTGCACATCCTGTTCCTCCTGGCACTCTGCTCTTTGGTGACCCGCAATCGTAATCAATCTCATCAACACAACAACAACAACAACAACAACAACAATACGACACTCGCCCGCCAAACCAATCCAATCCAATCAACAAATGCAATTTTCTTTTAATCGTAAATATTTTTAACGATGGAACCCACCAATCTAACAACGCAACCGCATCTCTGGCCCCACCCCCCTGTGCCACATGGAAATGGACACGGATGCGGATGCGGACATGGACATGGACACGACGACGACGCCGACGACGACCCCAAAACGTGGAACGGTCATCAATAAATTTCAATCAAACAGTTGGCGGCAGCAGCGCCGGCAGCAGTGGCAGCAATGCCTCGAACGTTGGCAGCACCACAGCGGGCACCACCACTGGCAGCAGCACATCCACTGCGGTGGTGGCATCAGCAGCAACGGCAGCGGCAGCGGGAGCGGGAGCAGCAGCCGCATCAGCATCTGCAGCTGCCACAGGAGCAGTGGCTGGCGGTGGCGGCGGCGGCGGCGGCGGCGGCGAACGGGATGCCCATCAGTTCACATCAGCCACGTCCCTGGGAGGAGGTGTCTCCAAATGGTCACCCAATGGCAATGTAAGTACCGGGAGAAGCATAAAAGATGGCCAGCCAGCGGGTAAAATGGCTAGAAAAGTAGCTAAAAAAGGGTTCCCTTTTGATAGAAGATTCCGAAATTGAATACTCCCTTCGTTGGAGTTAAAGCTTCCTCAAATAGTGGACAGCCCTTAACCAGCCAAATAGCCATCACTGTGGCATATGGATTGTAGTATAATTAAAAATCCCACTCAAGCGACTGGTTTTTTTCTTGCACGGAATGGACGACAGCAAATGAAAGTGAGACAAAGTCGTTTGTCCTTCGTCCTTTGGCTTTGGATTTGGAATTTGATTTGGCAACTGTTTGGCCGGTGTTCAGGTCGGTCGGCCAGGTGGCCCGACCAATCTGGCCGGCAACCAAGGACCAGTTAACGTCTGTCAGTCTGTCAGTTGCGGTCCGTATTAACCGTGTCCTACTAGTGCCCCGCCCCCCTCCATGTGTCTCCGTGTGTCTCCTTTATCTGGGCAATCTGTTCCCTGCACTGAAAGCAATCAACTACTCAAATTGTCAAATTGCTAAACAGAATCCAAGGCAACCTGCAACCAGTAACCGGCAACCGGCAACCAGCAGCTGGTGCCTCAGACTCGACTCGTTGCCAGTCTCAGTCTCAGACTTCAAAGTCCTGCCCCGAACAGCACACCCACCGCTCGACTTTATTAAAAAAAGCTTTTAAACTGTCAGTGTACTCGTTCCCATTCTCGTTCTCTCATTCTGGGGGTTATAAATAAAAATCCATTGGCTAAATCATGGTATAACGTGCCACCAGAACCACACCGAAACCGAAACCAGACTGCCAGTCTGCCAGTCTGAAGAGTCCTGCCACTTGGTTGCAAGTGGTAGAGGTGGGCTCTGCTCCGCTCTGCTCTGCTCTGCTCTGCTCTGAGGTAATTGTGAGATTTTTAAAACACAATATATCATGTTGAGCTGGGGCCATAATCAATCAATTTCTGTTCTGTTCGGTTCTGTTCTGTTCCGCATTTATATTGAGCTCGAAACTTGGGTGGAAGGGGTTTCTATTTTTATTATATTTCGATCGGAAGGATGGAGGTGTGGCAACAGGTGTACAGAGCAATGCAACAGAGGAAACACTAAGGATGGAAGGGAAATCTGTTCCCACACTTTAAATAGGGGAATGGGATCCAAATCAACTTTAAAAGGGGAATGTTTACACTTAATTATATTAATTTTAAAACCATTCACCAGTGTACCATCTATCCATAAATTATATTCG
The DNA here is from genome assembly GCA_008121275.1 of Drosophila lowei. Taxonomy (NCBI): domain Eukaryota; kingdom Metazoa; phylum Arthropoda; class Insecta; order Diptera; family Drosophilidae; genus Drosophila; species Drosophila lowei. Next base: position 12,066,092 of record CM017779.1, on the reverse strand, counting down.
ATTATTATTCCATGTGTGAGCTTAACCTTCTGCGAGTATTTTTCCAATATCTTTCGCTGTATTTATTTTGAATTTCTGGTTGGCGGCTGCCATCCATTTGAGATTAGAGCGCCAGGCAGGCCGGAGCGCACATTTGTTTTCATTTCATTAAATTCGCAATTAGAATTTATTCATGGACTTCCTCCCACGTTCGGGCGTCTGTATATATGTTATTTTTATTCGCTGACAACGTTCGAGATGCCCGCGGGCCATTACCATAAGCTGTGCCGTGCAGATTAGAGCCCGGCCATATGCACAGACCATGACCAATTGACTGCCAGTCCGCGAATATATGTATATATATATCACTAATCTGCCAAAAAACATGAACCAGAACCCCCCAGTACCCAAGAGCCCAGAAATCCGAGCCCAAGCCCAAACCCCGAAACCGAACCAATTTGCAATGCAGAAAAAAGCCAAAAACAGAAACAGAAGTACCCATACTCGTACTCGTACTCGTAGCTGGGAAATCAGCCAACGCTGCGGTTTCTACTCCCCCGTGACAACAACCGATGGACCCTCCATCCAGAGAGAGGATCCGTTCATGTCCACGCCGCATTGCACACACACACACAGAAGCCCCCCAGATAACACGGAGTATCTGTGAAACCGAAACGGGTTCCGGAGTTGGGCTGAAAGAGAATTTTTGTATCATTCTGTAAATGGGATTTGCTGCACAGATTTCAATTACATTTAAATTACCATTCCAGTGCCCAGGCTCAATCTGAATGGGATTTTCGGGGCGTGGGGGTGGTTCTGCACTCGGCAATCGCAGCATAACTCAATTCGTTAATTAAATAATTTTAAATATTGCCAAACATAACAGTCGAAACGGCAATTTCACACCGCTCCCCCTCCTGCCAATGCCGCCCACCCAAATGGCCGCACCACGTGAAAATTGCATTGAGAGATTTCAATTAGAATTTCATTCGAATTTCGTGTTGGTTCACAGCATTTTTGGCGTTCAAGCCGAAATATTTTGGTATAATCATTGCAGGTAATTGGATTGGCGCTGGTTGTGGCACAGCACGGCACGGCGGCACTGCACGGGGTGGCATGGCATGGGGTGTCCAATAGAAATAGTCGTTTTATCCAATGGCAAATATCTGCAAAATGAAATTTTTTTTTTTTTTGCCATGCGAAAAGGAATTTTCTAAATTATCTCTGTCCAACTAAACTCTTTATAAAAGATTTAAGCCACAATTGTGTGTGGTTGATTGGGAAATTAAAGAAGTTTTTCCCACTTCGAGCTCCCGAGTATTCCCATATCGGAATCTAGGGCAAAATCCGATTGCTTTCGCCATGATTTCCATTACCGGGATACAACAAACGATACCCTCGAGAACAAACGCATTATTAATCAAGGATATGCATAGCTTCCATCTCCCCAGCCCCCCAACCAGTCCTTTATTCATCTCAGAATTTAGTCCAAGTAAAATCAAACATTTTTCATGGGTATACACAGGATTTGACTCGATTTTTTCATGTAGAAAGCTCTGGGCATGGATGGCATTCCAGAGCAGAGCAGAGCAGAACAATTTCCAGCTGAATGAGTTTCGGTGCACTAATGCCACGCCATATCGATATCGGTATCGTCCGTATGTCCGTTTCTGTCTTGCAGGTGGTGCCCCTGACGACGACGACGACGATGCTGTCCGGCGATCCGGCGACGAATGCGACGGTCACCTACAATCAAATCAACGCGCAGCGGGCCCAGCTACTGGCGGCCGTGGCAGCGGCGGGCGGAGGGTGCAGCAGCACCGTCATCTCGCCCAGCAGCAGCATGATGGGCAGCCTGGGGGGCAAGCCGCCGCTGGGACTGGGCGGCACCATCATTGGCTCCCCGACGTCCCTCTCCTCGACAGCCACGCTGGCGGCCCACCTGCAGCCGGTGCACAGCAGTGGCGTGGGCACCCTGCCACCTGGCTTGGGTAGCGGCGGCGGCTACATACTGAATGCGTATGCCAGTGGCCGGATGCACCACCCACTGCAGCAGGTGGGTGTTGGTGGAGCCACTCACACGGCCACTCTGAATCGGCATCACCATCAGCAGCAGCAGCAGCAGCAACACCATCATCATCATCATCACCAGCAGCAGCAGCACCCGCACCATTCGGGCTCCAGCCTGCTGCTGGGCAGCGCCGGCAGCGTCATGGGCGTTGTGGGCCTGGCCAATAACACAGCCTCGACCACGACTACAACCACCTCGTGCAACTCGTCGCAGGACTTGGATGATAACATTAATATAAATGCGATTAAGGACTGCCTCATGACGCAGCGCGTGCCTGAGAGTTGTGTGTAAGAGCCAGAGGCTGCTTGGAAACGTGAGTATCCCCAGATAATCCAGATCTACATAGATATATAGGTATGTGGGTATGTGTATTTAGGATCTAGGAATATGTATGTATCTATGTCATAGTTTTATTCTCGTTAAGGTGCTGTGCATATCTAATCTACTCTTAAGACATACCTAGGCATAACTCCGACTCTGTAAAACTGAGCAAAAACTAAGCGAAAATCTGCATATCTTCATGGCGATTGATTGCATATCCATTGTTATATCAGAGGCTAAACATCTAAGAAAATCCTACATATATATGGGAGGCTATCAGATGAAGTAGGGCGGATGCAATGCCACATATCGCAGGATAAACGTATCAGAAATAGTGACAAAATTTGATGATTCCTTCGGAGAGTCTCGTAGAACTCAATGCGTTGAACCAGATAGCAGTCTTTAGCCGTCTCTGGTTTTGGCGAACCGAACCTCCTTTAAGAGTAGCTCTTCTCTGTTGATTCGATTCGATCAATTTCGAATCAATGTTCTTTCCAATGCTTTGACTACATTTCCAGTTCGATAGTAAATGGATTAAATATATATATGAAAAAAACCACACTCTAATTTAAGGAAACTTCAAAAAGACTCAGACAATGTAGTAGCTAAATATTTTGTAGCAAAAATGTTCCCAAAAATGAGAAATGAGAAAATAATTACTTATATGTATTTATGAATGTGTGGTACTACCAGTAAAGATTGTGTATATAACATACTCCTGGCATAGTTGTATAGATCAAATATTAACCAGCTCCAAGGAAGCATTTCTCTGTTGTACATAGGATATTGATAAATGTAAATGTAGGTAAATACGAGTACATGCGAGTAAATGTTTGAGGAGTCGATTCGTTCGGCCAAAGGTCCTGCTTAGAGATGGTAAATACTAAAGTTAAATTGTTAGAGCGAAGAAGGATATATGTAAGCCCCCATAGAGCATAGAAAACGGAAGAGTTTAAACTGAAACATAAGCATGAATATCCATAAATATGTACGTCTAGATAAGTCGGAGAAAAGTGTGACAAAAACAAAATGGAGAGTACGGATTGTAAGGAAAAGACGAAAATAAATATAGATAAATTACAAGAACCGAACCGAGACGAAAGTTAATTAATTATTGCTGCCGGCCGACCCTCCGTGGTCAAAACTTACTTGTTTCCAAGTCGGGAACAACTTTTCAGGATTTAATTTGAATTTTCGCCTTTTTGTTTAATCTATTTTGGACATATGTCCGCAAGAAATCCTTTTCAGCCCACACACATGGCCAATTTAATTCGCCACTCAAACTCAAATACGCCACCCATCTCTGTGGTTCGCATGCCAACCACAATTCCCAACACCCGCAAGACAAACCGCAAGTGCCAGGCGAAAAAACTACTTAAAATTTCATATGCCCCCTGTATCCCTATCTCCCTGTTTCCCTGTCTCCCTATCCAAACTCCTTCCCTCTTCGTGCGGACTTGCCTCATTAGCAAATCAAATTTATTCGTGGGTGGTGGCCACGCCGCAGTGCTCCCACTCAGCCATTCGCCCACTCGAATGGTAAACCACATGAAACGTTGCACTTAAGCAGAATTGACAACGGCAAAGGCGAAAATAACCTAAAAAATACATGGAAAATTGCTATGTAAGGAAAGTAAGTAAGTATGAATGGAGAAAATAGCCCTGATCTTTGGCGGACTCCACCAAATCAAGGATCCTCCCCCGATCACGAGAAGGCACGCGGCACATCCAGATCGAACGGGAAATTGCCGGGTGACAGCAATTTGTCATCGCAAAAGGGCAATCATCACTCAAATTATGCTTAACCATATTTACAAATAAAAGAATTTAATAAAATTGACATCACTATGTTTTTATTTTGGGGTCATAGGTGGACGAGGGATGTCCAGATCGGCCTTATTGGCAAACAAAAGGGGGTATTCTCTCGATTACGAGAGGGCGGGACACGCCCAGATCAGATAAGAAATGATTGGGGAAATTATCCTAGATTCCTGGAGTCGTTGCATCAAATCAAGGATTTTCTTGGGATCACAGGAAGCCGTCGCACGCTAAGATCGGAATACAAATGACGGAGATAACAACATTTTTCTGATCCTTGATATCCTTGATCCTTGAAAAGGACTCCATTAAATCAGGGACATTTTTCCGATCACAGGAAGCCCTCGCACGCCTAGATTGGGCCACAAATAGCGGAGAAAATGAATATTTTTGATTCTTGATATCCTTGGTCCTTGAAAAGGACTTCGAAAAATCAGGGAGGGGCGCCACCGATCGCAAAGCCGTCGCACGCCCAAATCGGCCCACAAATAACGGATAAAACAAAACTGGCTTATAACTGGCTTTAAAAATGTAGTTCAAGAAACCGCCGATAGGGGCGCCACCGTACAAAAAAATAAAAGTCGCGTCAATTTGACAAAATCGGGATGGGATACCAGGCGAACAGAAATCAGCAGCAAGCAACTGTAGCTAGTGCAAAAAAAAGTGGTGCATACTTTTGGGGGCACAAAATTTTTTAAAAAATTCGTCGACCTTCTGATTTTTGCTGATTTCTGTTCGCCTGGTATCCCATCCCGATTTTGTCAAATTGACGCCAGTTTTATTTTTTGTACGGTGGCGCTCCTATCGGCGGTTTCTTGAACTACATTTTTAAAGCCAGTTACAAGCCAGTTTTGTTTTCTCCGTTATTTTTCGGCCGATTTGGGCGTGCGACGGCTTCCTGTGATCGGCAAAATGTCCCCGATTTTATGAAGTCCTTTTCAAGGACCAAGGATATTAAGGATCAGAAAAATTTTAGTTTCTCCACCATTTCTTGTCCGATCGGAGTGTCCGAGGGCTTCCCGTGATCGGAAGACTTTCCTTGATCCGACTGCGTCCCTATTAAGGATATTTTCCCCAGTCTCATATTTCTTGTTTTCTCCATTACTTGTGGGCGAATCATGGCGTGCGATAGCTTCTCGTGACCCAAAAAATATCCTTGATCCTTATAAAAGGACTCCAAATAGCATTTTAGTTTTCTCGGCTATTTGTGGCCCAATCTAGGCGTGCGAGGGCTTCCTGTGATCGGAAAAATGTCCCTGAGTTTAATGGAGTCCTTTTCAAGGATCAAGGATATCAAGGATCAGAATGTCACGCCTTCTCGTAATCGCGAGTATATCCCCTTTTGTTTGCCAATAAGGCCGATCTGGACATCCCTCGTCCACCTATGACCCCCAAATAAAAACATAAACGTGTCAATTTGATTAATTTCTTTTATTTGTATGTTACGTTTTGTGTACGCATTTAACACTTAAATTTTCAATGCTATAAATATGTATATGCTGTACGCATAATTTGAAGGATGATTATACACCTCGCTGGCCGCTGCACTTCGCTTTTCCGATTCCAATTATCGTCTTGTATTACCCTTGAAACTGGAGACCTGCAAGCAAACAAAGTAGAATTTCCTTTAGCTGAGTACAGTATAATTATTTGACGGCAACAGTTAATTATTCAATAATTATATGGAGAGCCAAAGAACCATTGAAATTACATGACTTGATAAATGACATTGGGCATTGAATAACGTGTCTCACCTGCGGGAAATAAAGGTTAAATATAGGAAACAAATTAATTGTTGAAGGCTTTGAATGAAATGGGTATGGTTTGGAGTTCAATGCGATTGCGAGTACGAGTATAGACCGAAACGATGAATGGTTTTAGCTGAGATTGGCTCAGCATTGAAAATGTGATACTAAATCTATTACGCAACAAGCTCCCAATGCTAGAAACATTTCTTGTTTGGCTCCACTCAGGTGAGTATTGCCAGATATCCAAAGTTTGCCGCAAACTTGAAGACCTGGGGCTTTGCCAGGAACTCTCGCCCTTTTTTTGTGGCAGTTGTTTGGCGCTGGCTTTCATGCCATCGCATAATAGAAATCAGTTCACACGTGCCAGAAATTACCCAGATACAACACCACAGAACTAACAAGGAAAACGAAACGGGAAACGGTGAAAAAAGAAAGAAAAACCATTCCAGGTTCAGAGCAGCCCTGAGGTCAGTAAATGTAAATACAACGAATGCTCCGCCCCATTTGTCGGTTCGCCCACAAATATTCGCAGAGAATGGAAAAGCCTTTAATAGAAATTGCAAACGGAAAAAAAGAAATGGTAACAAAATTATGCGCGTGATTTATGCTTTTGTTGTTTGCCGGCTGCCGACTGCCGACCAGTCTGTTTGTGTTTCCATATTGATTTTTCCTCCCCTCTCACCCGCCATCAACGATGTGTGAAAATTAAATTCCCGTTTAGAGTTTTCCCTCTATCTGCGATTAGCTCCGCCCCGCGTCTGTCCCGACTGAAGACCAACGACTACCAGCACCACCCTGACAACAGACAACTGACTACCGACAACCGACAACGAGCAGAGCAGAGCAGAGAATTGAATTGAAGCGCATTGTGTAAATCAGCGGCTCAATAAAATCTAATAGCCCGGGCAGATTGCGGCTCGGCACGCACCGCACCAAGGCAACGAATGGAAATGGAGACGGAGACCGAGACGGAGAAGGAGACAGGACGCAGCCGGACGGAGTCTAGGGTAGGTGGTAAACATAAATTACTAGACAGCGACCGGGGACAGACACCGCGCGTCGTCCTTGACAGTGGCACAACCTAATGGGAATCCTAATAAAAGCAGACAATGACACTCACCGATACGAATATTTTGTACCCTTGGGGAAAAGTTCTGGGCGATAATCGAATGAAAATGTTGTGATTAAATGGAATAAATATAATAATACTAATACTAATGCACTTGGCAATCTATTGATTTCCAGTTTCTAATGAACAGAAAAAGCTGAAAGGTAATGATAGGTTATTGAAACTAGGGATTGTATAAGAGTAAGGGCTTGACAAATTTATATCGCGCAATGGCTTTCGTTTGGGTTATTCTTTGAGCATTGAAGGCCATTTGAAATTTTAAAGAAATCATTAAAAATATAAGCCAATGAAGAGATCAAACATCTCAGCGAAACGGCTACCAATTCCAATTAAATTTATATTAAAAAACATTTTCAGATAAACCGAAGCAATATGGATAAGTCCCCAGATTGACTGAAAGGAATACAGGAAAAATCCCCCGGACCGGACCGGACCGGAGGACCGTCTCCTGTTCATTATCCCAACTTTCTGACAACGTTATAACACTTGCACAGCCATAGCCGAGCCAAGCCAAGCCAAGCCAAGCCATTGCTGCCGCCTGCTGCCTGCTGCCTGCCGTCCGCCGCCTGCGTATTACCAAAGTGAAGCCGCTTTGGCAAATTAACTAATGACCCCATGTCGGTCGGCGAAGGAGGGGATTGTGGATTGAGCCCGAATCGGGACGTGACTATGGATAGTATGGGGAGATTGTTGCCGGGCAGCGATGGATGGCGGATGGAGAGGATGCCGGGGCGTTTGTTTAATTGTCGTGCGACCCGCTTTTTGCTCCGTTTTAATGAGTCAATTTAAATTCCGATTTCGATTACGGGGAAAGCGTTTTTCGAGCTGCCAGTGCTGCCAATGCCCCGCGCACAGCTGAGGCCAAATCGATGTTCATTAGCAGAAGGCGAGCCACACTCCTCACACACCATTCCGCAAGTCCTCTCCTTTGACCCCACGGGCAAGTCCTGGCGCTCTTTATTTTTCCGGATCGCTTTGTCCGTGTGGCATTGTCAACGCAATTAGCAGCCAGCGAGAGAAGTTTTAAAGTTAATATTGGCTTTTGTTTTTAACATTCAAATGACTTGGCCAGGGACGGTCTGACGGCGGACGGTGGACGGAGGCCCAGAGATTGGAACATATTTCACCGAGCGGGTGACTGGTGGGTGACCCCGCCCCGACCTAGGGTCACATTCATAATTGAAACATTCTGCATTTATTATAATTTAAATGATTATACAGATGCCAGTCTGTTTTTCTTTAGTGGTTTTTAATTAAAAACCAACCGCAGTTTTTGTTAGCTAAATTAATGAGCAAAGGCTCACAGAGCTTACCGTTTTGCCATTTTGTTTGTGATTTTTATTACTGGCAATTTTAATTAAAACATCAGCGTTATATTATTTGATTTATGGCGCCATCCCATCTGACAGGCAGGGCATGGGAGGGCGGCAACAATCGCCATAAACAAATGCATATGTAATTGCATATTTGAACTCAATTAACCGGCGACTTGACCGCACAAATTCTGCACAAATTTGTCAACCAACAGTCACAGCCACAGCCAAAGCGAAAGCCAGGGGTAAAAAACCGAGGAATGCGTTGCGACGACAAAGGAGAATCCTCTGAGGTGGGGTGCTGGTTTTCCCAGAGCCATAGCCATAGCCATAGCCAGAGCCAGAGCCAGAGCCAGGGCTATAAATCGCAGCCTACACTTTCAACTTGACCCCAACGGAGTCGACTCGATGTCGTTGCGACGCAGCGCTGCATGAAATGAAATTTAGCGCAACGGCAACGGCAGCCGCACGGCCTCTTTCCACATGCTTTTTGTTTTAGAAATTTTTTTTTTTTTGGTCGCCTGTTTTTTGCTCCGAGCCGAGCCGTACTGTGCTGCTTCTATTTTTTTTTTATATATGCCTTTCTCCTTTTCCGTGCGTCGCTCAACGCAACAATTTATGGCTAAGCGCTCGTGTTTGGCCTAAAAATATATATATGTATAGAGAGAAAAAAGAAAACCAGTTACATAGAAACACGTCAATAAATTACAGGCGCCTGGAGAGGCCTCGCAGCTCGCAACTCGCAGCTCGCAGCTCGGAGCAGACCTAGCCGAGTTGAACTAATGGCAGGCAGCAATATCGTCGTTATATAACGACGAACAAGAAATTTCCTAAAAAATTATCTGCATCACAGGTTACGAAGTAGAGATGCCCTGGGAATGGAGGAGAAGGGGGCGGATTCAGAATGCATATAAATACAAATCTGGAAAATTAGGAATTGGCAAGGGCTGAATAAACCTACAACAAATCGATGCATTTTCCCAAAAGCTTTGTTGACTTCATGTAGGCATTCGAAAGGTGGTCAAACAGCTGATCAAACAGCTGATTCTGGATGCAGGCCCGCACTAAGAAACGAGTTTCAAGAACACCTCTCCCAATGGTGTAAAGGACGCCTCAAATCTTCTATTCAACTCGAAGAAATATCTATAAAATTCATCCTCAATTTCCCACATCTTCCAACATTATCCCCCAACAAATTTACGACAATCCATCAGTGTCCTCTCAGGAAAATCCATCCTTCTAGTCAAGAGTGTGTTTTGTTTGATTCAGCCTGGACAAACATCGCCTGCAAATGCATATACCTCCAATTTGTTTGAATGGGCCGTAAAAATAATCACGCAAACAACAAGAAAAATAAATTTAAATTCTGTGTCAACATGCGGCTATGGCCGTGTGAGATGTGAGCCGAGGAGGAGCTCCTCCCGTCCCCGAACCGAACAATTTATGCGACAAAAAAACACAACAAAAATCGACAACAGCAACTTGTGCGAGTGTGATATGTGCGTGCGTGTGTCTGCATGTGTGTGCGTGTGTTAGATTGCCGCCGCGGTGCGATGTGTGCATGTGTATGTGTTAATTAAAATGCCTTAATTAAAATAATTTTCAAATATTTCGAAAGCAGAAAAGTTTTTAATGCAAAAAGAAACAACGATATTACTGAATCGCACTGGAGCCCAGCCCCTCCAGTGGGCGGCACTGGAGATTCGCTTTTTTTCTATTGACTGCCGCACAGAGATTGACAACCATGACAGGCGCAACTGCCACGCGGGGGAGTGCCGTAGTGCCCCAGAACGTATTAAAAAGTTTACAATTTCTGCAGCAGGAGCAGCGGCAGGGGCAGGGCGGAGTCGAGTTTAATTTTTTGGTTGAGTTCATGCGAAAATTGCAAAAATCATATTCCAACTGTTTGGCAAGCCATCAAAGGTATGGATGCCATGGCCATCCGACATGGCCATAACCGTGCGGAGAGGAGCGGCGTGGAGGAGGGCCATGGAGTGCCCCTGGATGCCATGGAGACATGGATGGAAATGGAGTCTAAACTGCAACATAAAGCGGAATGGCAGAGAGACACAGAAACTTTCGAATGGAAAAATGCAGTTAGTTGTGGCACGGCAATCGGGGGGCAGGCAAACTGAAGTGCTCTGGGGGCAAGCAACATGTGTTGCCCCAGATCGATCTGGGCGCCCTGCTCCCCGCTCCCCCCTCCCCGCTCCCCGCTCCCTACAGAGCTATTTGCATAGCAAATTGAAAATTTTCCATAAACCTTGATTCCCGCAATTGAACCTGGCTAAGAAGGTAACCAATTGTCCTGCACATTATCTCAACTCTTTGCCTTACTCTCCTTCTCTTGGCCCTTCTCTTTCTTACTTTCTTTCCTGTACTTTTTGTTAATGTTTTTTTTTGTTCTTTTGTGGTATCTGGTACTTTTTAATGTCTTATCTACGTGGCCTGTTTGTCGGAATGAAGCTACAAATTTAACACAAAACACACGCGCCATACATAAAAAGCAAGCGGCGAAACGAAACGAAATGGAAAAAAAAACCAACAGTGAAAAGTGGTAGCATACCCCCCACATTCGTGCAGCATAGGGGAAGGGGAGGGGGGAGGAAACCCCAGCAGGAGTCATAATTATGCCTGGCCCATCGCGCAATGAACGCGGCACGCAAAACATTTTTCGTAATTATCTCTCTAAAACCCCCGAATACACTCGTACAAAAAGCCCCAAAAAAACTCAAAGAAACACTAAAAGAGAAGAGCCTGAACAGGAATGGAGAGTGGAGTAGGCCGAACCATTGATGCTCTGTTTAGAGGATGGGTTCTCAAGTATCTAAAGCAGAACAATGGTTTATGGAAGAGTCTCTGGGTCCTTTCGTTCCTCATCGAAGGCCACTACCCAACTCAGAGAAAGAGTATCAAACCATGCCATTGGCAGCACGTGAAGACCGGGAAAAGAAAGGAAAGAAAAGGTTTAAGAATAGCCAGCCAGGGACAACCTTTCATTCCAACTCTTTTGCAACTTTCCTACGTATTACTCAATTATATAAAGCACGCGGAAGTGCTGCCGGTTGCCGTTGCCATCTGATAAGCGCCAGAGGTCTCCAGATAGTCCCTGAAATTCTGGAAATTCTGGTAAGCGAATCAATTCGCAGCATATCCAATCGCCACTCCATTGCGAATCGAATGCGTTCCATACACGAGTTGGAGTTACTTTCAGCTGTAAAACATTTCTCTAGTTTTTGTGAGCTATGAAGAAGTACAAGTGTCCGATAATTTCTGCCTCACTGAGTGCCGTGATTATTTCTATAATGCTGACCGCTTGGTTCCTCGTTAAACGTAATTATCGAGAAATAGTGTCTGTTGCAAGCCCCTTTTATTGATTTCATTTCGCAAAGAAACTTCAGCGGCCCCCAGTAAGCCGCCGCTACCGCCGCTGTGTCAGAGACCCCCGCACGATGCCGAAAACTGTCACATGTCGCGCTTTTACTTCAATACATTCACGGAGAATTGCGAACGGAGCAACACCTGCAATGAGAAGGCCCACAAATCGTATGTCGATTGCATGCACAAATGTGCCCTGTGATTCGGGGATTGCAATGATTGAAACCCATTAAAAAATATTGCCAGAAGACTGTTATTTAAGGGTGGAAAGGGGGGAAGGCAACCACTAGGAAAGGATTCCATATCTGATACATTATCTATCGAATCAAGGCGCATTCTGATGCCTTAAAGAATTTTCCGTGACATGAAGGCCAACATTTTGCGTGCTGCTATGTGGGCCAAGAGACGCGTCAGAGAAAGCCACGGAAAAACAAAAGTCGTGAAGGAAAAGGATGAACCTTCGCCGCAACACGACGGGTGGGCGTGTCTCCTATATGTACAGCCCCGGATACGGATGCGGACGTGTGTGTGCCTGTGTGTGTGTGTGTGTGTGTGTGAGGGAAAAGTTATTGTTGGTAATATCAACACTAAAAGTGTTTATGATATGAAAAATGTTGACAGCAACTGCAGAATAGATATGCTCCGACCGAGCCACAGCGAGAAAGCGAAAGAGACAGAGAAAGAGAGAGAGAAGGGTAGGGGATACATACATACATACATACATATGTATATATATACATAGAACCGTCATTCACTCGTATGTGTGTGTGCTTGTAGTTTTTATCGCTGCTGCTGACTTTGATGAAAAATATGATTATGTCCTTTATGCGAATGCCTTGCAGTAAAAATAATAATAACACAGAGATACTCCTCGTACATTCCCGCCTCGTTGCGGCATTCCCCCATTGCTCCTTTGGCTGTGTTTTTTTTTTTTTTTCGGCAACATTTTTCATGACTTTTCTCAGCTTTCGCTGACTTTATTGGCTGCTCGTCTCCGGGTTGCCTGCAGGGTTAAACATTTGGGATTCTCTCAAGAATTCCCTCCCCCTCCCTCTCCCTCTCCCTCTCTTGTTTCTGGCTTGTCATATGTTTGCTTTATTATGGACAACATGAAGCCGTAAGAAACACTAGCCATAACAATAAGAACGAGCTACAAACAACTGACGACCGACGACCGACGACCAGGCCATCCATGAATGCAGTCAAACGGTTGTGACCCATAAACCGACAATGTTGCAAGTTGCTGCTCCCAGTGGCAGTGACAATGCTGCCACGCCCAGTAGTGGGACGCCCACATATAACATGCTCGTTTTCACTTGGTTGCGATTTTGGAGATGGCCAGAGGAACGAATGATCCATCGCCTTTGGAGATGTTTCATTTTTCGAGGCCCCCAATAAGTATGCTACGTTTTTTGTAGAACGAGTTTCCCCATCAAATCTATGGGGAAAAGCTGCCCAGCGGCAAAAAGAAGCCTAAAACTGCAGGCATTTGTGACTTCTCCAGTCGGTGGTTATGGCAAATGTTATTTATATATTTCTTCTGCTAATGATTCATTTGGAATGCGGCATCAATCGATTCTGGTCATGCAATAATTTTATCTACCATACGTTCACACGGTTTCTTATTTGGGTCCACACAGTATCCGGAAATTGCCTGGATAAAACCTATTGAAAGTCGAGCTATATATTGCAGGGCATACCAGTCAAAATAGAAAAAACTCACGGGGTTTGTTGTTCAATTCCCTCAGACATATCTCCGCGCTTAGCTGACATTGGTTTTCGGCCTCAAATCCGCAAACTCTGTCATAGGCACACCTCTTTTCGTGGATTGATTCTTCTATAGGACAATCCACCGAACAATCCTTGTGCCTTATGCCCAGACTCACTGGAGCTGATTTGGGTTTAAGGGTCTTTGATAGTAAATCGAATTATAACTGTAGAAAAAGTATCTATAATAATCACCCAGGAGGAGAAGGATAATTAACTTCATGTTGATGGAGAGAGCTAGCACTGGAGACTGGTATATGTTTAATGAGATTTTCTCCACTTACGGAAGGTTGGCTACGGAAATTATCTGCTTGTTTTCCACTTATAAGCATTATAAACGAGCGGGAACGTTGTGAGGCCCTACATTTATAACCGATACTCAGTCAGTTGCTATATAGTGTAGTTGCTATATAGTGTAGGTGTAGTGCCCCTCCAACAAAAGGTTGATTTTTTGATGAAAATTTGAAAATCATTTTGAAGTGGCAAAATATTTTTTTAATTGCAGGTGTCCTTCCCAGTAAAGTCACCTCTATTTCAAAAGCGTCAAATAGCAGAATAATTTGTTTCTTAGTATATAGCTGGATCTCTGATGAATGACAACACGAAATCAAAATTAAACGAAGAGGATTCCATTTGCGACAGCCACGGACTGTAGAAGTCACAAATGCCTGCAATTTCAGACTGTGGCTTTTTATCGCTCGGTGTATAGAAGTTTTACCTGAAACAAGTATTACTTCTAAGAAAATCCAACAAAAGTCTTATAAGAAGATAAAGAAGTCCTAAGTCCCTGTGATATTTCCCCAATTAATACCCCACATCCATTTATCCCTCGGAAACTTTCCTTGTCCTTGTATTCCCATTAAATTTTCATGCCAGCTGTCCATCTTAAAGCATTTTAGCCAGTCAACACTTAATTATTATCGAGAAACAAAACCAGAGGCAAAAGCAAATTCCTGGACGAAGGCAGCGGGGGCAGCAAATGGAACATCGCCACATGATTTACTTAATATAATTTTGTCCTTGCCATTGTTAATTTATGGGGAGATGGCAGGGGGAAGGACAACCAACTCTCGGCGCACTTAATGCCGCAGCAATGTAATAAAAATCCAAGACGATGGATGAAGGACGATGTGGACGATGGTGGAGAGCAGAGCCCCCCGACAAATGCCCGTTAAATATTTAGTTGATTTAATTATGTGGACACACTGTGTGCCTAGAGATGTGTGTGTGGGTGTGAGCAGAAGGAGCAGAAGGAGCAGAGCCATTAAATCAACTCAAACTACGGCCGGAAATTTACGAGCGGCAAAGTTTTTGGGGCCTCTCCTTTAATTGTCTTTTTCGGTTATCTGTTGCTTATTTATTACGAATGCCATATGCCATATGACACAACAGAGAAATGAAGGAAACGGAAAAGGAAAAAGAGAAAGGGAAATCGGAGAGGCAGAGCCAGAGCCAGAGCCAGAAAGGAAGGCAGAAACAGGATCTCAAATGATTTTGCTTTGTGGTCATTTTTTGGTAAATTAATTAAACAAATAAAATAATATGTCAGCAGCAGCAAAAAGCAATAAATACTAATTTGCCTGTTTCAACACAAATGTCATCTTTGTGTTGAGATAAATAACACACACACAAACAGACAGACAGGACACCCAAACACACACACACACACAGATACGAGTACGAGTCGGAAAATGTTGTGTGTTTTGCTCGTGGGCCCTAAACTCCTTACCATTTTGTTGCCAGGGTTTCGGCCAGCTGCCTGCTCGAAGAAATGCGGTTTGTCTCCGACTCGGACTCCGACACAGGACACAGGACATAGGAGGTTGAGTGGTTGATTGTCCGAGTGGTTGAGTGGCTGAGTGGCTGAATGGCTGAGTGCTCGCCCGGTGGTTGGCTAGACAACTTATCGCTGACTTTCTTGTAATTCCCCATTCAATTAATGAACCGCTTCAGTGTGGGCAGGCACATCCTTTTTGGCTGCAGATTGGTCGAGTTCCGGCATTGTATATCTGAAAGGATAATTTTAAGTTGACAGTAGATTAACTTCAACGAATAGATAACAGAAAGGTAAACGGGTAAAGGCACTAAAATGCTTTCATAATTGCCATTGAATCAGAAATGAATGAAATGATGGGCATTTCCGAGCAGATATCTCTTCTGTATGGGTTTTATCAATTTCCAATCTCTCTCTCTCTCTGTTTCTCAGCGACCCCCAGGGGCGTTTCTTAGTTAACCTTTACGGGTGAGTACGGTATGTCCAATCCCCGTCCCATTGTCCCATTGTCCCATTGAAACAAGCCCTCCCGAGGGCAGATCAATGTTGTGTTCTCAATGATTATTATTTCTCGGCATTAAAATGTATTATATTTCTGCACCTCCTGCTCCTCCCTCCTCCTCCTGCTCCTGCTCCTGGAGCATCTGGCCGGGCGAATTATTTTCTATAAATTTAATCCCCATTAAAGAGCGGTTATGTTCGGGGTCCGGCCATAATTGTTATTTTCCTTGTACGAACAACATCTTTTGTTCTCGATCCCACCCCCGGGGGAGAGGTCGTCGAGGTCGTGGTCCGCTTGTTAGCAATTCCCCGACCGATTCCCGACTTCGTTTGGTTTCGGATTCAATTCACTTTTTGTTTCTATTAATGACACACACACACACACACACAGGGACACATAAAGAGACAGCGAGACAGACAGGGATTCATCCGCTGTGAAGGACATTTGGCAGGCAGTGAGTTTTTGGCCAAAAGTCTCTGGCTGTGGCTATGGCTCTGACTGTGGCTCTGGCTGTGGCTCGTTCCTTGGATTTATTTCACGGCACATTTAATTCCAGCACGCGCCTGCCAACATGAATTTTCCAGATACCCGAGTATATCCATCCCCTGACAAAACAACGCTGACAACGAGGACTCGCCACGAGGACAATTCGACGACAACCCTAGGATAAACAATTCGCTCCCTCCCCCCGTCCCTCCTTCCGTTCGTGGCAGTAATTTGTTTAATTTTAAGTAGCCGTAGCCGAAGGAAAACTATTCGTATTTCCCCGCCGCGCCGGTGCACCGTCCTGAGGTTATAAGCGGCCTACAACATAATCGTCATGGGGGGGCCTCGAGGTCCTTCTTAGGCCTATTCCCCAGACCACTTATCAAGTGTCCTGCGACAGCCACTGCCCCACTGCCACTGCCCACTGCCCCACTGCGGGCTGCTCTTGGGCTGCTGTTTGCCGCCTGCCACGGTCATAAAAATCAAAAGAGCATAAAAATACATTTGATAACAGTGACGACTTCTGTTTTTGGTGTTTAGTTCGTTGTTTGCTCTGTCCAACACCCCTCCCTGCTGTCCCCTCTCCCCCGTGCTATCCCCCAGTGACCGGCCTGTGCCCCTGGGTCCTGGGCACTGGGCCGTATTTGCCTAAAGTGCTCATTTCAATGTCGCCAAGTGTCAGGCCAAGACGTGGGCCATAGGAGGAGCAAGAGCTGGAGCAGGAGCTGGAGCAGGAGCTGGAGTGGCACAGGAAATTGGCAATGCCAAAAACCAAATAAAAGCCAAAAGAAACGAAACGGAACGCAACGGAAACGCAAAACGAGCGACAGGCAGCGTCCAAAAGTGAATTAAAATAAATTTGCTAGCGGGGATTTGGGGATTTGTTGTGCTGCGCATTTTTAGCAGGCGGCCGCCAAGGATACGGCCAACGCATTCTGAGCCTCGTTGTCAGGGATGGCAAAACGAGAAGGAACAGACTATGGGCCAGGCAAAAGGCACTATCGAGGGTTGAAAACCTATGAAAAATAATCAACACGATGTAGAACACGATATCCATTGCTAAAGTATGGGAATGAACTCTTGAACCCCTCTAGCCCCACGTTTAACAAAGGTTTTGTAGGCGATCAGTACAGATTTACAAACATTCCTTATCGATCGATGGGATTCACTTAATCATACGTATAATCGACCAGCCCTGAACTGGGCACACCCCACGCCCTGCCTTTGATGGACTTATAAGACATAATAAAAATTTTCGAAAGGAATTGGCAATGTTTTTCTTTGGCCCGCAGCTATTATCTCTCCTTGAGACCGAGACTAAGAAGGGCGACTGCCTCTGCCTTAGAGCCTTGACTGCTTGCTCCACTCCCCTCCACGCCTGGCGTGGCCCTGGCTTCGGCTTTGGCGTGTCTACTGATGCATAAGGCATACGGCATTTATATAATTGTTATATCAAATATTCGACATTGCCGGGAACACTTTAAACGCTCAAAAAGCCATCAAATTTATGGCTTTAAAATTGGACCAAAAGGCGGCAGAGGAACGCAAGCCCAGGCCCAGGCCCAGGGGCCCAAAGGGCCGAAGAAAGCCAAAAGTGAAAGTGTAGGCGTGGGCGTGGAATGTGTTTTCCGAGAATGTGGTGCGGATGCCGTCTGTGTGCGAGTGAGTGTGGTGGACAGCCCAACGGGTGGGGATCGGAAGATGGAAAAGGGATTGTGGATTGTGGTTTTGGCATATCGTGGTCAGGTCGCGCGGTTGTTCATGGAGAGCCGCCGCTCTGGGTACTGCTTCTGGGTCTGGGTCTGATTCTGATTCTGTTTCTGGCAACCCCGTGGCGCTGATAATGACGCCGCGGCTTGTCGGAGTTTACTAATTCTTGTCCCACTTTGGAAAACTTTACAATTAGATTCGCGCCCCAGCCCCAGCCCCAACCCAGCCCCATTCGGTTTTTGTGTTCGTTCGAGTCCTTAGTCCTTTGGGAGTGGGTGGAAGGCGTGATTTATTGACAGACCGCGACGACAGCGCCTTGTTGGGTTCTGCCCATAAATCAACAAAATATGTTACCTTCCCTTTAAGGTTTTCCCCAAAAAAAAAAAACAAACACCCGCGGACAGCTAACGTTGACGGGCTTTAAATTCTGTTGTTTTTTCTGGTAGTGAAAATAATTATAAATAGGGTTAACGGACGGACCAGAGTACGGGCCCAATGATTACGGCATAATCCAATTTTCATTACATTTACATCAATTCAGAGAATGATAAATGAAATGCTGAAATAATGGTAGCCAGGCCCTGTCTCTGGGGGCAACCCTTTTTCGTACAGGCCGCTGACATTTTCCACATTTCTATTTTATTTTTCTTTTTTGTTTTTTCCTTGGGTTGGTTCTGACATTTACCCCGCTTTTTTGTGGGTTCGATGTACCCTCCCTTTGAGGCAGGGTATTTGCGAAGAAAGCAGCCTCCTGCTCTTTTGGTGTTTTTCCTGAGAAAAGTGCATGCCACAGTCGGTTTCCCTTTATCGCTCCATTTTTTAGCATTTGCATAATTTTCCACAGATTAAACTACAATTTATCATAATTTTTTTTGGCCATGAGTGAATTGTTGCCTTGCGCCCGAATGCTCAAAGTGATTTTTAATAGCCGCCAGGGCGACAGTTTTCCCAGCTCAAGTTTTCCATTATATCCATCATTCATTTCGGCGAAATAATCGCTGACGAAATGCGAGTAAGGCTACGGGTAAGTATGCTTAATAAGGCCCCTCTCTGCTTTAAGAATTTTCCTCTTTTCCTTGGGAAAACTCTGCCAAGTCAGGGGACATTCAAAGGAGTAAGTAAGTACATCAAAGGCGGGCAATAAATCTGATGGAAAATGCGAATGCAGTGTGTACCGAGAGGATGGACCCCACCACATAAAAACGATACGCACGATGTCTTGACCAAACAACAGGACCAACGAGAGAGAGAGAGAGAGAGAGAGAGATAGAGTTTGGGGGAGAGTAAAGGATATATACATAAATCCCAGTTGGAATCGGGGCGAGCGAGCAACTTTTGAGTGAAGTCAACACATTTTCACACACAATAAATTTTTGCCAACGTTTGCTGGAATCCCAGCGGAAGACACACAGCCATTGCCGGTAGGAGGGCGTCACCCAGCCATTTGCCGGGCTGTGGGCGTGGCCAGTGAGCTCGTTTGCCTATTGATTTTTCTCTGAGTCTCAGTTAAAGCGCAGTCTTGGGTCTCCATCTCGGTTTTCGCTCCTCAATCGCTTCAATCGGCAATTTCGACCTCAGGCACACACATGGCGTATGCGCTATATATATTTTGGGGAAACTGCTGGCAAACGAGGCCAACAAGCTAAACTTTCGCCCCATGCCACGCCCATCGCGACAACCTTGAGACGGTAATGGTGTCTCGTGTCCAAAGTTTGCACTGAGCGATTTATGGGTGAAAAACGGGAGCCAATCCACACACACCCCCGCCCCGAGAAGCCGTCCATCCGTCCGTCCGTCCATCCGTCCATCCATCGACCCGCAGACAGGGAAAGCGTTAATCCAAGTCAATTAGTTTCTTTGTTGTTTTCGACAGCACAGCGCCGAAAATGTTCGGCACTTAACTTTATGGAAAACTTTGAAAACTTCCTCAAACAGCAAACACAACAACAAGAACAGCAGCAGCAGTAGCACCCGAAGAAGCAGCAACAACAATGACCTTTGCATCTGTGGGGGGCGAGGGGGAGGCTTAAAACTAAATTAAAACTTAGAGGGAAGAGGAGAGAAGGGTAGGGGTGAGGAGTCGTTTGTGAAGGTCAAAACTGTGACAGCCGCCAGCATCTTCTGCAATTCGGCTTTAATTTATGAGTTCCACCTCTCATTACACCCTCGTCGGCCTGATGATAAAAAGGTGGAACAAGTTTTCAACAACCTGTTGTAAATTTTAGACCTGAAATTTGATTATTAATTTAAGGATTGCGCAAGATGCAAGAAAGGGTTCGACTTCAGGGGGTTTGGATTGGTTGAATAAAATAACTGAAAGTTAAATTCATACGCCATTTGGCAGCTGGTAGACCACAAATTAAATTGCCTGCATTCGGCACATAAATTTCCATTGAGAACCAATTGCCAAATGGTTTATTATTTCATTCAGGAATGCCATAATTTAATAGGTTTATTAATGATGTATGGTTTTTCGATGAGTACTTAACTCATTTCGGTGGGATTTCCGGGACATAAGATACATTAGGTCTTTGCCCAGTTGTGGACAAAGCTGTCAGCAATTTCTTTCAATGAAAAAATGGGGCTTAAAACCCCACAAAAAACCTTAAATTTTAAGGATTATTCCAGAGAAGCCTACAAAATCCAGCCCATCCAATCATTACTGGAAAGATGTGGAAAGAGAAAAGCTTTATCTATGTTTAATCTTCCCATTTAAATTCAGATTTTGAATAGGAACATAGTAAAATTAATCCACCCTTATTTTGCTGTCGAATTTTTGGTTAAATTTAAAATATTTTTAATGGAAAATATTCTCTCAATTATTTCTATATTTCCAAAAATATTTCTAAAAATCCCACTCTAAAATTTAATACATCTAAAGTCGACACTTTGCATATTCTAATCCAATTGAAAATGTTTATCCTACCATCCTTGGAAATCCCCTAACCCCACCCTCCTTTCTGGATCTATCGTACAGCCCCTTCCAATCCCCCAAACACATACTCGACGTAAGAAACCAACACTGATGTTGATGTCTTATTTGTTCCACGCCCAATTTCCGACCAATTCCCGGCCCCCTGTCAAGCCCTTCTTTAGATGTGCCTACTCGCCTGATTTGCTGCCATTGAATTGAATGATTTTGTTTTTCAATTTATTGGGATTTTCTTGAAGGCCGCCGCCGCCGCCGCCGCCGCCACCGCCATCGAAGGAAATGCGGAAGGCCCTGGCGCTGCCATCAAAACATATAAAGCATTTTTATTATAAGTCGGGCTAAGGGGGAGCCGCACACGCACGATATTATCAGAATTGATTTATTTGCCAGCCTGCTCTGCCTTCCTGCCTAGCAGGCCTGCCCTTGCCCTTCCCTTCCCTTCCTCCGACTCCCTCCTGCTGTTTGCTGGCTGGTAATGTTTTAACGGATATCTGGTTGAAGGGTTAAAGCCTTTGATTTCCTTACCGGTCTGGTCTTCTGCTCAATTTGCTGGTCGCAACACGTTCCTGCTGCTCGGACTTTTATTTGCCCCCGTTTTCGCAGGGCATGCTCGTAAAATATAAATATATTTCTTCTTCAAATTGTTTTCGCACGAATTTAATTTAATTAAAATGCCTTTGTTGTTTGCCTCTGGTGTTGCCATAAATGTTTGCGAGTGTGTGGCTGTGAAGGTAAATCCTAAGTGGCTGCTGCACTGCCCAACAAAACGGGGGGAAAGAGAGAGAGAGAGAGAGAGGGAGAATAAAGTATATAAATTGAAATTAGAATAGCAATAGAATATTATTCATGCAAATCTATTATTTATTGTTTGTTACAAAATGTTGCATTAAAAATGATTATTCATGGAAATTATGGAATCATTTGGGCACTGAATGCCGAAATGGGAAATTATTTTATAATATATTTCACATTATTTCATTGGCTGTAGAGTTTCTCCCAAATGGTTTGCTAATTCCTATGATTTTTGGCAGTATGTTTTTAATTACAAAAGCAGGCGAATCGTTCTGCTCATGCCTCCCAAAAGTATGCAATAAAAAGTGTAAGCCAGGTGTTCAAAGAGCCAAATGATCTTGTTTTGTTCATTCTGGCTATAACAGTGATCCGATCGGAACCAAATTCTGGTATTTAATGGACATCATCCTTCTCTATAATTCTGCTTTTTGTTTTCTTTTGATCGCATTTTCCCTGCTGTTTAGTGTAACAATTTCTGGGCACACTTCAAATAATATTTCTTAAATAAATGTGTGTGTGTGTGTGTGTGTGTGTGTGTATGTTTTCTTTTTATTATTTGAAAAACCACAAAGCTGATGAACGCCACTGAGTTTTGTCTGTTGGTTTTTTGGCTTTGTTGGTTTGTCTGTCTGGTTATTAAAAATGGAAAGAAAAAGCAGAGCCACTGCAAACAAACACACACACACACACACACAGACACCACACACAGAGTCCTCCGGAGAAAGGCGTCGCCATCCATAAATCCCGCCAGCATTTCCACATTTCACATGTGTATAGGTTTTTTATTGCCCCAGAGTGCTGGTGTGTTGGGGTGTTGGGGGGCTGGGGTGCTGCATGTGTTGGCCAAAACGCTGCTCGCGATGCCCGAAATAAAAGAAAAAAAACAACAACGAAAGGGGAAAAGGGGAAAGGGGAAAGGCCACCGAGGAGCGAACTGCCAGCGAGCTTTGCGCTTAAGTCTAATGCGAAAAGTTGTGAATAGGCTCAGTAGGAAATCCTATTTTATGGCGCAAAGTTACTGCAGTCATAAAACCGTTGGGGTTATGTGATGGGAGGAGAGCGGAGGAGAGCACAGGGAGGGGTGGGTGGAAATATGCAGATGGGTGGGATGTGAGGCCAGGTCGAAGGTCCCCTACAGCTCGTTTTTCTCTGCTATCTTCTGTTGGTTCTTCAAATGTTAATATTTTGATTCAAAATTTGAACATTCTCGGGTTGAAATAATGCTCCATAAATCACTCCCCAGAATTAACTTCTACAAATGATCAAATAATTAAATAGGTTGGGATAATCTATGGGGGTCTCTTCTCTCCTTCAATCCCATTTCAATTAGTCTGAAAAATGTCATCAAATTCTTTGATTCTCCGAAGCACATTTTCTGTTCCAATTTCTGTGGCTTCTTTGGCAGTCATTTATTCACTTGACAGTCCCTTCGATTCGCAGAACCAAAAACCGAGGAATAAATTGCTGTGCGCGTAATGTTGGGCGACAGGGCATCATTAACCAAAACACTTTGCCTATCAAGTGTGATAAATGCCGTCAACATTTGCTGCCAAATTGCGCATAATTTTTTGAAGGCTACTTTTGTGTTTGTTATTGCTTCCCCCACCCCCAGGCGATCCATTATATATGTATGTACGAGTAGGGCTCCCTGCCCCTCCCCAGAATGCACTGTGCTCTAAGTTGCTTTGTAAACAGGCCGCAAATTAATTGATTGTACATCATTTATAAGGCACGCGTCGGGTGCCCCAGCCACCGCTCTATGCTCCGTCGAATGGTATTTCTGGTATATTGTTAATGTAGTGCAAACACAAATGTTGCGCATACGCCGTGTGGGACAGCCTCTAAAAAAGGGACCAAAAGGGAGCCGAGCACAGGGGAGGACTGGGACTGGGACTGGCACTGGCACTGGGATTGGATGAAAAAGAATCAAATCACATCGCAATTGCTATGCAAAATACACGTAAATATAATTTACTTTATTTTGCGGTGCTTCATTGCCTTTTACCCACCTCAGCCGCCGCTCCACCGCCGCCCCACCGCCGCCCCACCGTGCGAATGAGCGTGCAAAAATGTCGAGCGACTAAAACAAATTTCCCCCTCACACATTTTTATGGCCGCTCTCGGAAAAGTAGAGAGAGAGAGAGAGAGAGCCTTGGCGAAAGCTTTTCAGTATTTCAAATCTAATTTATGACATTGAATCAATTTTCACAGACACTCTCTATTGGTGTTGGTGTGGGCTTGTATCTGTGTGTGTGTGTGTGTGTTTATTCTGCGGTCAACGACGATTTTTCATATTTCTCTGCACTTTTTGCTGTTGGTGTTGCTGTTGCTCCTTTGGCGCCTGCCTCTTTGGGTTCATTCGCTTTTGATGTCTGCCCTCGATACCGACACCAAGAGCCAGAGCCAGAGCCCGAGCCAGAGCTACAGCTATAGAGAAATTGAACCCAAGTCGCCAAAGCGAACTTCCTGTTTTTTTTGTAGTTTTCCCTCCAGCGCCTCTTCAGCCTCTCCTTCTTCAGGCACTTGGTGGGGGCTTCTTCCCTGCTGCCCTTTTTCCAGCGGCCTTCGTCGAAATGCCAAATTGAAAATTGATGAATGCCTCTGATTGAATTTGATAGGTGCCAAGCACTCAGTGCGGCTATTAATCTCCCGCCTAACGTATGATGTGCCCACACCAGGCCCATCCCATGGAGGGCCCACAGCTCCCCCATACATGCATGGAGTATGGTGTATGGTGGATCAGGGAAATGGCCAATATGATTTGGTCACAGATCATGTAACAAAATGGCAGGAAACTGGTCAATGCGAAAGTAATATCCCATGGCATAAATATGGGCATTTATTTGAGAATGAGACCTTTCAATCGTCTTATAAACATCGGTTTTCCTTAAGAAAGGAAGGCTGATGACCATCCTAAACATTTCAATGTCTTCCAACCCAAAGCAGGGATGCCTTTTATATCCAACGACTTCTGGGTACCCCTTTCAGTACCTTCTTTGATGATTCTTTAATAGTTTTGTGAGAGAGACCTCATCACAGATATTTCAGGAACTGTAATAGGTTCAAATAATCAGTCAATCTGCCCAAAAAGGCTGAGAAAACTTTTTAAGAAATATTCCCATTCAAAGTTCTTCTTCAAAAGTCCCTAAGCCCCTCTTAATCTCAGGGAATCTTCGGTTTTCCACCTCAGAACTCCCTCCGAATATCGGGGAATCATTGAATTCCTTAAAGGACAAAAAAAACAATCAATTGCACGAGTTTATCCACCAATCTACAATCAGACTTTGTTTCTTCAGAGTATCTCGAAAGTCGTACATCGTTCCGATTTTCAGCACTTTGTTTTTTATCATTTATGAACGGATCTCAACGCGCTCCGTCTCCGCCTCCGTCTCCGCCTCCCTCTCCCTCTCCCTCTGTGCCTCTGTTATTGCAGTGTGAATTTATGGCCAACAGATTGGTGACTACACATATCCGCGTACGTCCTCCATCCTCCTGGCCGGAAAAAACGTATCTACCGCGACTTTTATGCGCTTTAAATACGGCCATTCCCCGCATTCCACAGTGCCATGTCTCAGTACCATCAGTATCATCGTTTCCTTTCCCCTGCGAAGCAATTAAACATGTTGAGCACGTCAGGTTTCAATGAAATCGATGCGGCCGCGACAGTCACGTGCCTGAGATATTGAAAATTCAATCGTTGCCATTAATGCGCACAAATCTTGACTTTTCGGAGCTAACATCAATGCGATAATGGAATGGAGCAGGTCCTCCACCCATCATCGGCAAAGAGCAGGAGGCAGGAGGACCGGAAGGTAAGCTGCTTTGAATTTTTCAACATTTCCGCTTATTATTTTACGTGTCGGATTTGCGTGTCACGCAGCATCGAGCGATTGGAGCATTGGAGCATTGGAGCAGATACCCCGATACCAGATAGCGGAAAAGGCAGAGGAGACTCTGCCGAGGAATCCGCCCAATCATTGCTCATGTTTATGCAAATTAAAATATGTGCAATCACAATACAAAAACATTTTTAACAAAAATTATTTGCATATTGGGCTCTTTCAGGCAATTTACAATAAAACTTTAGAGAGAGAGAGAGAGCCTAGATGTGACAAATAACAAGCGAAATATCATTCCATCAAGGGGAAATACCATCCAGGACTAACTTTTTGTACAACACATAAAAGATTTCATCGCAAAATGATAATTGGAAATCAGCAAATGAGCGATGATGATGATGTGGCTGGTGGCTGGTGGCTGGTACGATACTCCCTAATAATCCATATATTGTATTAGAAATCCTTTGGCTAAACACTCAACAAGCGATCAATCAGTTCAATCACAGCAGCCATAGCACAGCAACATGTGACAATGGCCACCCTATCGGAGGGCACTCGGATTTCAGTTTAATTAGTGGTTGGACTAGGCCTTCTGTCAGATACACACACATCCATCATGTCCCTGGACAGGGAGAGAGAGTACGCGTATCAATATGATTTCCAATCGCAAAGTCAACCAACTCCCACTCCCACCACCACCGCTCATAAGTATCGATAGATTAATCATCAGGGAAAGTGGTTACAGTACACGCCCCGCCCGTCTAACGCCATTTCCCCGAAGCAAACTCCGCCATTTGGGGGATCCCTGTGACTTTTGTGACCTTTTTGGCATGCAATTTTAATGCTTTGCGGGAAGCGAGAGAGATGTATTTAAATGATTTCCAGCCAGGAGCCAAAGCCAGAAGAAGTAACGAGGATACTTCATTTTATATGCTGCCACACGCCAAAGAGAAAGAACAACTTTTACGAGAGAATTGAAAACTTTTGACCCCTGGGTTTAGCCTCGGTGTGGGGGGTCTGGGGGTCTGGGGTGTGTGGTGTGGCAGTGGCAGTAGCACACAACAATACAATCAACACGTTTCCACAATCGATCGATTTCATGAGCAATCAAACGTTGTCACATCCAGAGAGCCCCAGCGATGTAAAAGTTACGGCACAAGTTCAAAGTTCTTAACCCACAAGGCAACCCCCCCGCCCATCGCACTCCACTTGGCCAAAAAAAAAAAGACGACAAGAGTTAGGCAACAAAAAAAAAAAAACAAAACCCAACAAAAAGTGAAAATGTCCAGCAATAAAATGGGAAATCCATTTGGCATCCCCGCATCAACTGTCGTCTGACAAAACTGTGACAAATGCGACAAAAAAAAAAACAGAAACAGAAACAAATTGAAATTAAATTTGCGCCTCCAACTTTGTACTTTTCTACATTTCATTTTTTAAAATTTATTAAATTTAAAATAGAATAAATTGTACAAAAAAAGGTAGAAAATGGCAGACAACAGCAACCAGTGCACATTCGCTTCGTTTCTTCGTCTCGCTTTCGAGTACGAGAAAAATATTGAATATTACGCTCATCCAAAAGTGCTGATTGGTGCTAAGGATAAAGAATGTCCCCATTGTCTTGGTCTCAAATTCAAACATGAGTCGAAGGGTACATATGTGTTGCGTTTCAGTAAAAGTGCAACTACCAGAAATTGAGAACCAGAGCCATTAAACGTGCTCAAACCTGCTCCTGAAGTCCGTTCGCACATTAATTAATGTTGGCTTCCAAATGACATCGTTTCTGAACAGAAATAGTTCAGAATGCTGCGGCAAATGGTATTATTTATGGATTCTCTCTATAATTTTCTCAACTATGGTTTCAACCAATAGAAATTGAAATTGTTTCTCGTTTAAATCTTTCCTTTTAGGTTGAAGTTTGTTGAATTTATAGTCTAACCATTTTCTCATAGTAAAAACCTCTTCAAGTAAAATAGTGCACCTCATAAAATACCCTATAATCATCTCAGACCCAAAGTAGAAGCAAATCTACACAATGCCTCAAATATTTATAGCTTAACCGGAAGTCAGCACCCTGGGAACCATTCACCGCCCAAGCCGAAGCCCAAGCCCATGATCCCATGAACCGCCCCATCCTTCCATTCAGCAGTTCCGTTAAAGCAGTTGGCCTTATGGCCAGGACCAGTGGCTGAAGCTGAAGCTGAAGCTGAGGCAGTGCCTAGTAAAAGTTAACAAGAACACGTAGTAAAGATTTTGCCGTTTAGGTTTTAATGCGATTAGAGTGGCAGACAACAGCCAACAGCGGAGTCGAGAGTCTTCGCCTTGGCCCTGGCCTGTGATTTATGGCCTGAAATACACGTAGCCATAATCGATGCTGACCCACAAGGAGAAAGAAGAGACGGAGTGGGAGAGATACAATGTATATGGGTATGGGTGAAAGTGACAGGACCTAGGCCAAGACCCACACAATATTTAAGTTTAAAAATTTATCAATTGGATTTGCAAACTGCTTTGTCATAAGTTCTCTCAACCTTTTTGCACTTTTCCAAGACGCAAGTCGCAAGTCGCAACTTTTCTTTCACCGAAGGATCCTTTGCCCCCCCGCCCAAGTCCGTTCTTGGTGACTAGTTATCGCGTGGACCATCGGCACGTGCCAGTATTTTGTATTTGATTTACTGCCTGGTCTCAAGAGATTTAGCATGGTGTCTCGGGCATTCCTGTGGGAGATGATTCCATTCCGCTCTTCATGAAGGAATTCCATCTTAATTTCGCGCGAGGCAGTGGATTCTCAAAGTTTTGCTGAAAGCAGTTGAAGGAAAGTACTACCACAACATAATTCAGTCACACTTTTGGGGGCCCCTTTTCGGCGAATCAAAAACTGAAAGGTAATTGCATTATTTTGTCCATCTCTCGGCTGTTCCATTTATTTCAGCTAATGAACTCAATTATAAGTCAATTGGCGGCTAATTCGATGCAACCAGAGCCTAACCAAAGGCCCCTCCTCCCACGATCATCAGTATAATATGGCCTTTTGTTTGTTCGCTCGTCAATGGAAACCGAAAACCGAAAACCGAAAACCGAATGGTAACCAAAATATTTCATGTCACTTAAATTAGTTAATTTTGCGCATAAATGCATAAATAAATGTACGAATGCGGTCTGGGATGCATTTTGCACCGGGATTAACTTGATGCACTCGATGTTTTTCTCATAATTATTATTCCGTTTTTCAATATTTAATTTGTTATCCCCTGAACCCCTGCCAACACAGCACTCTTCCCACCCTCACAATTCCGCACTTTTCGACTCATTTAGTATGTGGCAATATTTCTAATTAAAGGTTGCAAACAAAATCAAAACAACCGCGAGCCCAGTTTTAGGCAGCAGGACACATTTCGAATAAGTGTGAACGAGTATGTGTGTGTCCGTGTGTGTCTCTATCTGTGTGGGTGCGTGTGTGTTTGCTCTGTTAAGTATGCCATGATTTATGCATCGCTGCTAAATGTTGCTGAGGTTTCCAACCCGTGCATTTTGCAGTGTGGCCAGGCCATGTGGCCAGTGTCAACTGCGCGGTGCGGCATTTTAAATTGCAATATTCCATGCACGCATAATTGAAGCTATTGATTGTATCGGAACAGTGGGCGTAACAGTGTTATGCAGGCACTACACTACACTGTATAGAGTGGGGAGTGGGCCAGTGGGGTTAGAGTCGGATGTACAGAATATTGGATAACTGAAATTGAGATTTTGAGCCTAATGAAATGAATGCGTGCAGTCGCACAACAGACAATTATGTATGTATGTATGTGCGGCATTATTAGTCGGAAAAAGTTAATGATTTGCTGGGGAGAGTGGACAAATGGTGAAGAGAAGTATTATACTTTTCCATGGCTACTAGCTTTAATTGTTTGTAATTTGATACTAGAGATAGGGTTATTTTATTTACCTGTAGTTACTTCTTAATTTATGGCCAAAAACAGTTGGAACTTGCCTCATATTTCCTTGGCGCTGAAAGAAAAAATAGGAACAGATCAATGTAGATCTCTGTTAGAAAAATCTGTCAAAAATGCTCAAATATTAACCCAAGATAATAGTTCTAGTCCTTCCCATACATTTCCATACTTTTCTGCTGATATCCTGCCCCAAAGGATAATTAAAATCGATTAAATGCCATTTCTAGGCCGCAACTAAAAGATTGACTGGCTTTTTTCTGACGAACTGACTGCCACTGGGACTTCCAGTGGCTTCTTCCTTCAAGTTTTTTTTTATTGTATTTTTTTGTGTGATTTTTTTATTTGGCAAACTCGGAGAGAGCAAATTTGGCATGCTGCTTCCTGGCCTTAGGCAGAGTCAATGCCAGGATACTGAGAACTGGCTGCCGGGATGCTGCTCGGATGCTCGGATGCTTGGATGCTGGTTACTGGGGTCCTGGATTCGAGGGAGCAGCTCTAATGAAATTGCAGCGACTGGCTGAACAATCTTGGCAAGGATTTAAGTTGCCCCAACGCGTTGTGATTGTTATTGTTGCTGCCGCTGCCACCGCTGCTCTGAGCCGGTTTCAAGTAGGGGGCTTTGTGGCCCAGAAAACATTTCGCTTTGTCTACCAAAAAGGAGGAAGAGAGCTTCAGAGAGTCGGAGCGAGACAGAGAAGGATTCTATTGAAAATCCGATTTTCTTTTGCAGCTGGCAAAGGGGGCAATGGAATATATACTTTTGTGGAAAATGATATGATGGAGCCAGAGAGTATCATGTAATTTGGCTGCTTTCCGGTGGCCACAGAAAGGAAGTATTCTTATAAGGAGTTTAAAGGATGCGAGAGGAAATCTGGGAGATATACTTCCTTTCAATTAAATGAAGAAATATTTAAAAAATTAAACAAAAACTACAAGCTGTTTCCAGTCGAAAAACTATGAAAATTCTAAGAAATATTTTCTGATTATAGAACTAATCGATCCCGTTTCCCTGTATTGTCTCAAAAAGTACGGGGTACCCTTAGCTCCGTTTTCTTTCAGATTTCATATTTCTCCCCTCCCTGCCCTTCCCTTCCCGGCTTTTACATTTTCTTTATGCTTTTACTTTCACCCTTGGGGCAGGCATCTCTGCTGCCTCTGCCTTGGTTTATTTACCGGCATGCATTACCTTTTTCCAACTTATCGACATAATTATCTTAAAAAATATGAAATTATATATCGCACATAAAAAAAAAAGAAGGAATACAACGCAAAAAAACGACGTAATACAACGGCAAAAAGAAAAGGAAAAGGAAAAAGCAAAAAGAAAAGAAACAAAAAAATATGATATACCAAGGTGAGCATAAAAAGGCAGCCAAAAGCAAAGTGGCTGCCATGCCCAACGCCCTTTGATTATGCGGCTGTGATAGCAGGACCCTGTTACTGTTGCTTGCTGTTGTTGTTGTTGCTGTCCTTATAACGAAGGCAAGTCAAGTAAACTTGGAGGAGCCAACCGAACAGGGTGGAGTGGGGAGGGGAGGAGCAGAGCAGAGCAGAGCACTTCTCATTAGAATGCTTCACAGCGCAGATTTGACAAGACGGCCGCCTAAATACGTACAGCACCAGGCGCCCCACTTTTCCACACTCTCCACTCGGCTTTTCCTTCAGTTTTAATACCCAGGTACTTGGAGCACAGAAGGGTGTACTGGATTCTTGGGGAAGAAAGGGTTTTCTGGAGTAGCTTTTATGGATAACTCGGAAAAGTTTTGTTATTCCAATTCTGTATCCGACTCTCAGGCGTAGGGACTATCCCACTTCCTCTCTTTCCCAGAAAGAGATTCTGGAAGAATTTAGAAGGTATAAGATCTGGTGTGCAATACTTTTCTGATTACTCCCTAAAACCAGTATCATTCCACCTTCAAAAATCGAAATAAGAAGCCTTTGGCATACAAAATTTGAGAGTTATTGAAGGCAAGACTCCCGTATTAACATATAAGAAGATTTTCCATTAAAAATCGTAAAAAATAATCGTTTTTACAGTCAGAAAGAAAGAGTTAACATTCTTAGTTCTCCTTCAGACAAATATCCAATATTTTCTTATAATTTTCAAAGCAGCTCTCTCATAATTTCCTCTACTTTAAAAAATCCCAATTCTAGGGCATCCTTATAGTCGGAATCATGTCAAACATTTCGCATGTCTCTCTGCTGTTGGTGTTGGTGTTGGCGTGGAGTCACCTCCGCCGCACACTCGCACTCACAGTCACGCATTCCTTGTTGTTGTTACAGCTGCGCATTTTTAAACAAGATTAAAGCGCGCACGTCGTCGACATTTTAGGGTGTTGCCAGCAGATGAGTGCGCGCGATGTGGCAGGGATGGCTGCTGGTGCTGTGTGTGGTGTGGGTGGTGTGTGGGTTTGGGGCGGTGGGGTACGAGTATTGCTGTCGGCAATTTGTTGACTTGACTGCAAATGTGTCGCATCTTAATGCGCTGTTATTAAATATGCCACAGCAAATGGAAGGCAGCGGTGGAACCCGCAGCAGAAGCACCACTCGCACAGCCACACAGCCACAAGGAGAAAGTGCGAAAAGAAATACATCTATCTACAAGGTTGAATCATAGCGAATGTATCTTGGAAATTTTCCATTTCCCCTCGAAGGAGTTATGGGTGTAGGTGTGTGAGTGGGAGTAAAAGAAAATTGCGACCAGCAACAGGAATACATTTTAGTAAAAGAAAATTTCTGAGAAAGCATTGCTGCTTCTTCTGTTTTCCGAGTAAAGTCAATTATTTTATACATATTCATGCGGCAGGTGGCAGGTGGCAACGGGTCTGAGAGGGGGAGGAAGGAGGTTGTTAGGGACTAATTTTCGTACAAGTCAAGATTCAGTCAGGGGCGAAAAATTTGCAAATATGTATCTTTGATTAACTTGTAGATTGAGTAATTAATTAAATATA
Organism: Drosophila lowei; assembly: GCA_008121275.1. Lineage (NCBI taxonomy): Eukaryota > Metazoa > Arthropoda > Insecta > Diptera > Drosophilidae > Drosophila > Drosophila lowei. The sequence goes on along the minus strand of CM017779.1, from coordinate 12,033,629 downwards.
GATGACTATGTGTCTGCGGTGGATTTCTTAGAAATTTCTATAGCTGAAAGTCGATAGAAGTGGGGCAGAAGAAGTTCCAATGTGGTATACGGTATTGAGGTAGGTTTCATGCGGCTTTGGCTTCTACTTTTCCAAATGTTTCCAGTAAGTCACATATTTTCAAGGTCTCAAGACACTTATACTTAATATTTAGTTAATATATAGTTTTTTCTATGCTTAATCGATTTGTTATCACATAATATGTCCCATCTTTGCTCGTTCCTCTTCCCTCAATGATATCCACTCTCTAAGCACCTCAAAATTGATCAGCTCTTATTAATTGGTATTTAATTTCGAGCCCCGCCAAATCTGGACTCTCCTCTCTTTCTCTCCCCTTCGGATAATACCAAAATAATTGAAGTCATTGCAGAGCTCCGCTCGAGTATGCAACACGACAGGCGGGCAAATTGAAATTTCATTTGTGTCAACCGCATGTCTCTCGCCATTCGTGTCCTCTCTTATATTTTTCACCGACTCCTCGCGATATTCCTCTTGTTTTTTTTTTTTATTATTTTCGTATGTTGATTTAATTGAAATAATTGAACGAGCAAAAATGTCGTAGGTGCGCATTTCATTGATGACCTAAAAGTGACACTCGCACATTTATTTGTTGCATTTTTGTTCGCTTTTTTCCGTGTGGGATTTAAATTGGATTCGCTCGTTGCCATTGCCATTCCATTGCCGAGACCTGACCTGCCCTGCCCTGTCCTGCCCCACTGCCAATGCCTGCTTGCAATAAATTCGCTTAATGAAGTTTTAAAAAATACCAACGACTGGTCGAAGCGGCCGTGTGGCGATTTCACGTGTTTTATACCGAAATGCATTAAATGTAATTATTTCTTTAATTAAAATATTTAGTGCAACAGCAGCCGACGCCGGACAACAGCGAACAACAGCGAACGACAGCGGACAACAATGTGAGACGAGGAGCCGTGCCGACGTTAACAATTTGCGCAAAAGTCACGTCGATGCTGTTATTATTGTTAATGTTGTTATAATGCCTCGAATGACCATTCAGCCTAATTGAAATCATTAAAAATACCGTTGCACAATGGCCCTACGTTGCATACACACATCTGGATGTGGGCACGTGAGTTAAGGAGTTAAGGAATGCCTTGAAGATACATTGAATGTGAAGGACCGGAGAGAAATATTTTTAATGTAATTTGGAATAAGTACCTCTTTAGTTTATTTGATAAGCGTTCGATCGTGGTACATAGCTCACTCTCCGGCAGAAATATTCTCAATATCCAAGCCTGCTGTTATGCTGCTACCGTCCCGTGTTTAGGCAGTGCTTAAATATTTCACACAAGCTCTTACATGCCTGCATGTGCATGCTCTCTCACAGACACGCGAACGAAAAAGCAAGCGATCGCTGGCACACGACGCACCCAAATGAGAACTCGTCTTGAGGCGATACGAGGCTTCAGTTCGATCGCTTCGTTATCTCTTCGCGCTCTCTCTTTTTTTTTTTTCTTTTTGTTTATCTGTCGCTCTCTTGTACGCTCTCAGCACGATAAGATGCACATGATACTGCTCTCTCTTGTTATTTTGTATGCCCAATAATCAGAAAGAGTATGGGGTATATTAGATTTGTGCACAAAATGGATGTGTGTAACCCCCAGAAGGAAGCGTTTTCGACCCTGTAAAGTGTATATATTCTTGATCAGCATCAATAGCCGAGTCGATAGAGCCATGTCTGTTTTGCACCTGTTTTTGTGGGCATTATTTGCGCAAGTAGGTTTATAAAACAGTTGATGATTACGGAAAGTATATTGAAACGGCCTAAAAAGCAGCCATCTTGCACTGCAATACATCGTTCTCTTTACATACTATGTAAAGTTGAACATTTGTTGATTGATTTATTTTATTTCTATTTTTTTGAGTCGAGAAATCAAAATGTGCTGCGCGAACCCAAGAAGGAATACAGTGTTAGTCAGAGTAATTGCGATGCTATCGTATCTGTGGGATATTTTCTAGTAAGTAAATAATCTTCATATGTGAATGATGCATAGTGCAACCTACATAGGTATATCCCGAGCTGTTCCATAGAAAATAAAAATTGGAGAGTTCTCGTTGAAATGGGGAATCTATTCAGACTCTTCCAACCGCCGCTGTTCTGCTGCTTGGGGTCACTTGTGCAAGTACATGCCTGGCCCATTATTCTTATTTCCTATACAGGAGAATCGTTTTATTGTGATGGTACGGAACGCAACGGAACTTACTGAAACTTTTATATTATTACAGACTCCTTGGAACTTGTCCTCCACATCGGTAAGTCTGGGGCCTTGCAGGGGCTGACGGAAGAGCTTTGTCTTACAGTTGTTTTTGGGTATTAGTTGCCATTTGTATACTATCAGACGATCTCTCACTAGACCGCGGTCTTTACATATGTTAAATATATAATATATAAAAAAATATCTCGTTCCCTTTACGTGTTTTGTTAGTCTGACAGACAATAAGATTATGAGAGCTAGAGCTACGACATTTTGTATCCAGCCTACTGTGATATCAGACTGAATCAAGTTCAGTTCAAAATTTTCCCACGCCCTCTTCCGCCCCCACAAAGAACGAAAATCTGTGGCATCTGTGGCCATTTTGAAGATACGAGAAAAACGCAGAATCATAGAGAATGACCATGTCTTTTAGACTGCAAAATCTGAATCAGATCGGATCATTATTATAGCCAGTGGCTGTAGGGGGGCGGATCAACGGCGCTGCTATCCAGCGACGAGTGGGAAAATATCCAAAAGAAAAGACTTCAGGGTGCAGTTGCTCCAATAGTGATTGCGCTTTGATTGGAGGAAGAGTGAGGGAGCAAGAACTAGTCTAGGTTCTATTCTCTCAGTAGAGCTGGACACACTCTGAAACTCTAAAATTAAGAGCACTTTTATGCTCAATATTGTGTAAATATTTTCACAAATCTCTCAGCATAACCTTTGCCTCTTTCTATACGATCAATATTTCATCTTCCCTGTCTTAAACGCTTTACCGCTCCACACATTCAAAACAATAATAATGACCCCATTGAGTTTTCAACACGAATTTTCCTGCAGCCATGAAATTCCACTGCAAAGAGAGCTTCATGAAAATTCCATTTACAGCATCAAATTATGCAATGACAAATATGAGGGAGCTCTGAGAAGCTAAAGCAGGAGCATCGGGGGCCCCCTACCGTCCACCACCATGACTGTCCTTCAGTCCTCCTGCAGTTGGAAAAGTGCCATGCAAAAGGTTAATTTACTTGGAAAATTCTTGAATGTTTATTCTCAACAAATATGCGAGCAATTGTTGAGCTTACTTTTTGAGAGTGAATGAATGGTAATGGGGGGAATGGAAATGGAAATGGGTTTAGGGCTGGGGTTTTTGGGGGTACAATGAAAGGGAGACCCAGACCCGGACAACTGCGCTGATTTATCTGCACAAATTGCCAACTGAAATTAATAAGAGAAATCAGTTTACCATTTCCTGTCCGAGGACGAGGACGAGGACAACGAGGAACTACAAAAGTACTAGAAAAATGCCAACTAATAGTCCATTGTCGTAGCCTTCTCTTCTACGACTGTCATGGGGGGAGGTCTGGGGATTGAAGAGACATTCCAATAACTGTACAACATCCGGTTGCACACACAGACACACACCCACACACACACATCCAAGCAGAGATACAGGACACAATGGCAAAAACGTTTCCAATTTCAATGGGGAAATATTTCTATTTCAACATGAAAATATTTTTTAGCAGCCTTTTGTGTAGGATATCTAAACGACTCTTCACCTGACGAGAAAACGAGAAGACCCGGTAGCCAAGATTGTAGGGAGTGGGGGGAGGCAACCTGCGCCAAGAGAAAAATTCAATCTTAATCCAGTCCGCTTGGTAGGAAATTTTTTATAGACAGAAAAGTAACTAAAAAAAAAATATAAAATATATGGTATATGTAGAAGGGGGGACAAAAAATTGATGCCATGCACTTAGACCTGGCTGGGGCTGGGGCTGCTGCTGGGGACTGGAATTGGGACTGGGATTGAGTCTCTCTCTATATAATGGAACCAGTGACGTATGCACTTGACTTGACTTGCACATTTGCGGTGTGGCAGAAAGCCTCGAGAACTCAATTCGAGCCAAAGCCAAATCCCAAGAAAAATAGTTATTGTTAGAGCAACGACGACAACGAAGACGGCGACGACGACGACGACGACGACAACGAGGATGAGAGCGACTACGGCAGTAAGTAGCTTTATTATAGGATTTTAAGTTATTACACCGACGGCCCTGAGGAGACCTGGTGATCTGACACTGGGGTTGGGGTTGGGACTGGGGGGGCTTGCTCCTCTTTTTGCACTTGACTGCGAGAGAGAGAGAGGAGGGGCTTAGTCCTCCTTCTCCATGGGATGTGTGCGCCTCCTTGGCCTACAGTCGAATTTGTCAACATGATTTGTAAGGAATTCAATTCGCATTCTCATCGCTTTTTTTGTGGGATTTCTTTTATTAATGGAGGAGTATTTACATTGAGGTTAAGGAAAGTCGCATTGCAAACAGTATTTGCACACACAATATGTGGGTCAAAGTTGATGAAAGGATAGAAGGCAATCGGGTGCTGAGAACCCAATGGGAATACCTTGACATGCACTCTATAATATTTTCCGGCCTACAGCCACAGGGGAGTACAGCTAAGGATACTGTTGCCTCCTGACAATGAAAAAATTCCTTCTCCAACCCCCAATCAACAGCCACTTTTTTCCACAGATGTCAACCTCCTCCGGCCAACATTTTGACAGTTTGTTCCATAAAAATGTTGGACACTTTTTATTTGTGCCGCCACTTTGACCCAGTTAATAATTTAGTACAATACATTAGCATTGGGGGGACGACCGCCCGTCAGTTTTTGTGTCACAATTTTGACACTAAGACTAATTTAATGGAAAATGTCCGAACAAGGAACTTGAAAATGTCGCATATCGCGACACGCGAAGTAGGACTTGGGCCCCGCCAAATGGAAGTGAAAGTATCTGAGAATAGTACGAATGTCGTACCTCATGTGGATCATATTTTGGCTGACATATCTATTTATATGCAAATGCCACTCCCCCAGGGAGAAGGCGAGGGATGTCCCTCTGTCACCTGGACTCATCCTGTGGCAAGTGTGCGTGCACGTGTGGGCGTTTGTGCGTTTGTGCGTGCCAAAGTCAAAGTCGAGGCGAGGAGTTTTCCTTTTGTTGTTTCGGCATTCCATGAACAATAAATCACGGCACATACGGTGCCGCAGGTCGGGATGGATGGGGATGGGTGTGGGGATGTGGGGGTTTGGGTGTTTGGGGGTGGTAAAAAACTAATAAATCTAAGGCCAATTAATTGACTTAACTGCTGCTGGCAAACCAGACTCAAAGGCACACGAGGCACACGGCCAAAGGCGCACCAAAGGGTCACAATTTATGGCCACACCATCAACTTGAACCCGCACATAATAAATCATAACATTTTACAGATAATAGAAAACCTCACACATGTCCAAAACAACTTCGGAGTCGACTACGTCGACTACGATCCCACTACGACGCCCACTACTCCTTAACCCACTCCTGTTGTTGTTTTTTGCAATTTTGTTTGCCCGACGGCCTGAAATTTTAATAAACCGCAGAGCGAGTTCTGTCTGCCAGGAGCAGTACCCACTGTAGGGGGAATAAAAATTGTTTCACATAATTTATGCCGCCTAAGAGGAAAACTTAGGCTCCCACACACACAGACATACACACACCCAGGACACCAGACCAGACAGAAGGATGTTGCCCAGGATGCGTATCCGGCGGCGCCTTTTTGATCAAATCTAACTTTTTGTGTGTCTGTGTCGGTGTGCCTTGTGGTTTTTCGTCTGTATGCGAGTCTGTGTCACAGTAGTAGGCCTTGACTTGGAGTTCATTTTAGTTTCGTCCTGGATTCACTTCATTTACAATTTTTGTGTTGTTGTTTTAACTTCTGTTTTCATTTTGTTCTTGGTTTATTCACAAACTAGTAGTCTTTATATTTGTTTCATTTACTAAACAGTGAACGACAGCAAGTTTCCTAAGGTAAGTCCACAATATCAATTACATACATATAAGTACGTATAGGGGTTCAAATATTCACACCTGAAAAAGTACTGTTCAAAAGATACAGCTAAATGAGACTTACGAATAATACGAATCGTGATTGACACACCAGAAACCTATTTTTGTCGGCTAGCGACGCTTACCCACACTGTTTTCCATCTAACCAACACTGCGGTGGGACCTATCCAGCACAAAAGTACAGCCACGTCCCAATGAAATGATGTTCCAACAAGATCCACCAACAAATCTAAACTTTAGATGAACCTCGACTCAAACAGCTTATGAAATCAGCTAGCAATGTTTACCCACACTGTTTTCAACCTTAACCAACACTAAGCCATGACTGAGATTGAACTGAAATTGAGGTAACCCTTAATGATGTATCGTTAGGAGACCCTGAATTGGAAGACATTTCAACTGATTTCGTAATTATCTATCAATCTATCACTAAGTTCTCTTAGCTTGTTTGTTTTTGTTTTAATGTTTTTCATCGTAATCCGGCAGTATTCTTTGCAGTCAGAATTCGTGGTAAGTTGAACAAAACAAATTCAAAATCAAAAGTAAGTAAAGTAAAACAAATGCAGCAGCTGTGAATCAAAGTCGAATCGAAAGTTTTCGGGGGCGTTGCACAAAAGTGTTGCCAGTCGGAACGGAAACTTCCCGTTACACCCACGGGGCTGGCCCGCGTGTTTGTCTAGTGGTCGTGACTGCTATCCTGTCTGGTTCTTCCTCTGCCGTCTAATACGGTGGGCAGCCCATCGTCCGTCGTCCGTCGACAGTCCTGCCACGCCCCACGTCTTGTAATGACGTCATTTACATGCTGCAACAGCATTCATTACAAGCGAATATGGTGGGGCTGGGGGGGTGTCCGGTTTTGGAGTTCTGGTCTAGGCCTGGAGCACTCCTCTGCAGAACATCGCCGCGGCAATTACATAAATCATATGAGAGGGCTTTGTCGGAAGACAAACGGAGTTTACATATGATATGAAAGCCCTACAGATAGTGGTCCGATGTGCGGTTAAGATGTATCCAGACATAGGGGGGATATAGAATAGATATAGATAGCGACAATGTCCAGTTAGTGTATCTCCAGATAGAGATAGGATAATCCAGAAGAATAATCGTTATAGAAGAATGATCAGAGCTTAAGGATAGAAAACCTACATACCACAGGATAAACCCACTCTAGATTGCGCTTTCGATTTTCCAAATGTTTGTGCGGCATGTCGGATCTGTAAAAACTTCTATAGACAAATGGGTAGATGGGATAATCACTGGCGGAAAGCCATCAAGGTCTTTCATTTGTTCGTTCATCGAATCGTAAATAAATTATTTCCCTTGATTGATCAACTTTTTCTCGCTGACAACCATACAGGGGAAGAGGGGCAGAGTGCAGAGTGCAAAGGGCAATGGGAACTGGGAACTGGGACTGCCATCCGATGGGGCAGGGAGGTAGTGTCATTGTGGCCGAAAATGTCGAGGCAGCCGCTCGTAAACATAAATCCAAGTGACGCTAATTGTTTGTTGCAATTACTGCTGCAGTTGTTGCCACTGTTCAGTTACGTGTGCTGCCACACAGCAACAACAGAAGCAGCAACAGCAGCAACAGCAGCAGCAGCTGCCACAGGGATGAGTCGGCGTGGTGGCAAAAGGAGCTGGGGGCTCAGGGGGAGCAGCTGTAGTGGGGGGACGAGGTTGTGTTTGCATGCAAATTTTGTTGCATCTGCAGTTGCTGTTGATGCTGCTGCTGCTGTTGCTGCTGCAACGGCAAACAATTACTCAAACATTGTTGCAACTGCTGCTGCTGCTGCTTCTGTGGATGCTGCAGCTCGTTGTGCGTGCTAAATGGCGACTACTCTGGCGGCTAATGATAATCACTCGACGCCCTCCCCCTCCCCCTATCTACCCGGCTCCACTCACCTCTATAATCCGTCAGTTTGCCGACTCTTACTCACTTTAGCCGGGTCCGCTCTTCATTTATGCCATCCTCATTTTAGCTCTTTGTCAATTGCTTCAGTCAAAACCTGAACAAAGAGAAAAAAAAATACATAGAACACATAAAAACGAGTCAAAGTGCTGTAGATATCACCTAGGGACGTTAACCAACACTGTTTTCAACCGAAAAAACTCTCTAAACATAAGTGGAATGACTTCAAAGGCTAGATAGATACATAGAATACATGAAAGCCGAAGGAAACCATCTATCGACGTTTACCCGCACTGTTTTGAAGCTCAACCAACACTGGTAGGTTTTTTCAAACAAAGCAACCCTTTGTACTGTCTGTCACTACGTTCTCTATAGCATTTACACATAATTTTAGTCCTGATTGTACGTTCATAGAGTCAACAGTAAAGTCATTTTTTATTTGTATTTTTTCGTGTTTTTTGCCATACCACAATATTTTATGTCTCGTGCAGTATAAAATTCTTGGTAAGTTGAACAAATCAAAATCAAAAACCAAAGTGAAAGCAATGCAGTATGGAATCAAACTCGAATCCAACGCTTTTGGGGGCGTCATTGCACAAAAGTGTTGCCAGTCGGAACGGAAACTTCCCGTTACGCCCACGGGCTGCCCCGCGTGTTTGTGTAGTACTCGTGACTCGCGATTTCTATCCTGCAGGGTTCCTTCCCTTCCGTTTGATCCATGGTGAAAAAGCTACATGAATCATAAGGCAATTGGGATAACTTTTGTTGGTCGGTAGACAGTAGGCTCTGAAGTTATCAAAATTGCTTTTGTCAAAAAGCAAACCTTTGCGTTGTCCGTCATGCCAATCGAATGCATTCGAATCGGGACTGCGTGTTGAACCTTAAGTGCTTCTGGTATCCATCAAATTGAAGGCATCTACTATACTTTCTGGTACCCTCAGCCGCGATTTTGTTTAGTACTCGGATCGGATGGTAATCCTCTAGCTTCCTCTTTCGATTAATGCGTGGCGTAGCCGATCTTCCATTGCCAGTGCTGCCATGTCCTACAAATAATTATTTAATATTTCCAAGCACTCTTTTCTATCTCACCAAAAGACGATCATATCACATTAGGGCCAACTTTTTATCGCTGATTTTTCAACATTTTTCTTTCTTTGTTTTTCCAGCTATCGATTTTAAAATCTACCAGTAAATAGTCTTATAATCATATATTACGGTAAGTATTCCTTTTACTTTATCGATTATTGCTGTTCGCTTTTTTTTGCAGAGTATATGATACTCGTACCAACTGCACTCGAGGGTTGGGTTGGTTCTTATTTTTGTTCATGGTGTCTCCCATTTCGTGCAGATATTCCTATATTAAGCACATCCTTCAGAGTCTTGCGCTGTTGTTGGTTCTGTTCTGCTGTCTTCTCATCTGTCAGCAGAGCCATCAAACAGACCAACAAATCTCCTGCCAGGCCGAGCATAATGCTATTTATATGCCATATAATTGGCACTCCAATCCACTTCGCCTCTCTCCTCTGCCCTGTTCTGTCCTGGCGGGGTCCTGGCCAGAGCAGCACTTGGCAGGCAGAAGATGAATTTCAAGTTTGCATGCAAAGACAGCCGCCATGGCAGGAGGAGCACCAGGAGCACCAGGAGCCCCAGTAGCAGTGGCACGGGCCACACAAATGGGGCGTATAATGCTCACAATGGGGAGTGGTGGGAGGGGGGGTTGGGGTACTCTAGCACTGTGTGGAGGGAGATACACAGCTGGATATAAATCAGAATTAATGCATGGCCATAACAATATCAAATTAATATTTTTGGGAAATGCATACACACACACACACACACACACACACACACATACACAAAGAAGAGAGCGAGACACTGGGGAGGAGGAGATGGCAGATGGATGAGTGGATGGATATATAGTACCTAATTATACATTGAATTTATGCCTGCAAAATGGCAATTGAATATTTATTTCTAGACTACTCGAGATTATCCTAAAATATTCATAGAATCATTCATTAGTGGCCATGAACTAGTTCTTTCGCATCGTGCAATACTTCAATTAATCCTCCAGCAAAATGCATACCACATAAAGTAGCAAGAAACCATGTGGTTTAGAAGCCTTCTAATCCATGGGGAAGGGGAGAGGGGAGGGGAGGGGAGGGTACTTGCCCCATTTAAATTATATGCCCAACGCCCAAATGCTGATGGGCACTAATTTGTATTACCAAAACCAGACATGAAGATAGAGAGAGAGAGAGTGTGAGAGAGTGAGGATGGGTTTGGTGTGTGGCAACTGACTTCCTCGACAATTAAATAAACAGTTCGTAATACGTACCCCACTTGGAGCCCGGAGGAGGCGCAACCAACTGCCAGAGACCTGACACACACGCATGGGGCTGTGTCCTGGGTCCTTTCGTGTGGCAGTTTGCAACTGGAAAGTGATATTAATTATGGGCTTTTGTTGCAGTTGCAGTTTGCAGCCAAAACCGCCTGATGCCTGTCGCCTACAACCAGTCCATGGACTTTAGCCTGAAGGCCCTGAAGGTCCTGAAGGAAGCTACTGCTACTGCCTTCAGCCTGGGCTTTGGTTCTGGTTCTGGTTCTGGCTCCATTCTCGTCACTGATTAAGTGACTTTTGGGCATGACACAACTCTGCGGCTTCTGGGACCGGCACTTAGTCACACACTCAGCCTCCAGCCACCAGGCAGTCCTCCTCTCAGCCACACATCCACGTCCATACAAGTCAAACAAAATTTGTAGCAATTAATGGCTAACAAAGTACATATGCTACTAGAGACAAAGGACTTCTCTCATTAGCCTTACAACTGCTTTCAATCTCATGCAATTTTATTCCGTTTTTTTTAGAGAAAATTCGAAAAATGGCACCAGTGATGAGACTCCGAAATCCTTTCCTCAACTTCCTAGACGTTTATCGACGAAATCACTCTCATATGAACATGATGATGGCTGCAAAGGCCGGTGCTCAACGCTGGCGTCACCTCACGGATGAACAGAGATCAAAATTCAGGCGAAATGTTGATAGGGATAGCCATCGGAGTGGCTTCGACTCAAGAAAGAAGAAGAGGGGAAACCCTGGCCCCGTTACCAACAATGGATATCTGAATTTTATCCGTGAATTCCGCAAGAGCAACAGGGCATTGGACCTCAAGCCGCAGGAAGTGATACGACAGGCGGCCAAGGCCTGGGGCCGACTTGGCGATGCCAACAAAACTCTTTACCGTCTTAAGGTAAGTGGTCCAAGATACCTACCACCACGAGTGTCAATCAGAATGAATATCAAATAAATTTCATTCGCAGGCTGGCAAACAGGCCATGAGACGTCAAACGCTGAAGAAGTGCTGATAAACGGAGGAGGAGAAGCCATGCCTTAAGTCCGATTGTTCCATTTTGTGTGTTTTAATTCCACGATGGTTCGGACTTAATGGCAGTCGGGGGGAAATGCGATTGAAACGTGCCACTAAACCTATAAATTCATGTATTGGACAAAAAAATATGTAAATAAAAGTATTAGTAAATGTACCACGCCTATGTGTATGGAGGGGACTCATAGAGTATTCGCTTATCGAGTGTAGTCGCTTTTGTATTTTTGTATAGGCGAGTGATAAAAATGCTGATTTTTCTACCTTTTCAGGAATCAATAATGATGGAATTGATGGGCTGCCCTTTAGTATGTTTAAAATTTAAAACTATTCCTATAGTTACGCTCTTTCGTTAAATAGAAATCAAATGCTTTTCTATTCAAATATAACTGGCTTCTGGTTGATAGTTGAAGCTTCTATCATCCCACCTAGTCTTTCTTTTACGATTTCCATAATTATTCCCTGCTAATCAGTTTGGTGGAAAATTGCACCACCCAGAACCATAATGAGAGTACGAGAAAGCCAGCGCCAGAACCAGGGCAAGCAGAAACCTATCGCATGAACAGAGTTTGAGTGGCACTCCGGCATTCGTTCAACGCTTAGATACATTTGTATCTACTCGTGGCTCGGTAGTTAACGCGGGGTCCTCATAGTAGTAGTAGTAGCAGTAGCGGCAGTAGCACGTGTAACGTGTGTTTATGCAGTTGTACGGCTCATGGGCCAAATTCAATTTATTATTCCACTATATGAGCTTTCGCACTTAACTTGCATGAATATATAATGAGCTCTCCCGCTCTCCTGGTATGGAAATGGTATATGGAACGGTGCTCTATGGATGGTATATGGAAGCCCTGAATGGTGGGTGGCAGGGTGGAAGGGGAGAACGGGTGTTCTGTTAACGCAGTTGCGTGTTCGAGGCTGTGAGAGTACGGGTACGGGTACGGGTATGGGAGGGTTCTCTGACCCGGCGCCTGTTGTGAGACGGCTAAATTGAATTATTAATAACACGCAGCGCTTTCAATGGAATAGAACGGAACAGGGCAGACTTAAGGATGCCTTATATCTATAAATATATATATGTATGTGTGGTAAGGCGTTTATTGTGGTTATGAGAAGAGAGACAACCTTGGCCAGCAAAAAGGGCAACCAAAAGAAAGGACTAATCGTAGCACTTATGGCCATAATTTGTCAATTTTCGAAACAATTCCCCAAACTCGCATAAATTGTCTGGCACTGGGACACTGTCATCTTTTGGCTTTTGGCACCCATTACGGCTCATTTCTCTTGTGGCTCTGTGGGACATTCCCAGGCAGTGAAAAATGAAAGTGACGCATCCCTTCACACAAAAAATACGAATAAAGGCAAAAAAGAGCGCATTTAAATGCCGTTGTATGCATAAATTACACTGAAGTTGACGCTTTTCACATAAATGTGTAAATGAGTCTCAGTTTTGGTCTGCGGACTCTTTCCGTTTTCTTTTTTTTTTTTTTTGGGTTGCGAATGAAATTGAAATGAATCCCTGAATGGATTCTCTGGTTTTTGGGACTTGTTGCTCATGTTCCATGATCCCTGATTGAATCGAAAGCTCGGACCCCAAAAGGAAATTGTATTCGCAGTGGGAGAGGGAGAGGGAGAGAGGCCTCCTTTCGTTCATTCGATTTTCACAGATTTATGATGCTTTCAGTTTCGGACCAAAAAAACTAAAAACCAAAAATCAAATAAAATACATTAAATATACCGATAAATGTGCACTCGAATCGAATAAGGGACGTTGGACACTGACTAAATGCTAAGGCAAATAAAAATTCACTTAGCTAACAAGAAAGGAAAGCCAGCCAGCCAGTTCCTTCTTTCTCTCGTTTTGTGTTTTTTTGTTCCAAGGAAAATTACCGCCCCTTTGTGAATTTGGCCTGGAGATAACTGCCGGCCGAAGCCAAATGACACACATTAGGGCCAGGCCAAAGGTATACTCATATGGCCGAAAGGGCGATATCGGTCTGGCAATGGTTATGTGCCGAATCAATTCAAGCTCAATTTCCTTTGATGAAATGTATTTGTGAGTGTGGTCTGTGGGGAATCCGTGCCGTACGTGACAGTTGTTCTTAAAGAAGCCCCAACCACACGTCGGGAATGGCTAAAAACCAGGAGGAGAATGCAGCATAAAATACAAAAAAAAATATGAAAAGTGCGCCACAAAAGTGGGTTCGAGAGTCAGCAGAGGATACTCAACTCTACTCGTACGTTCATACGGAAAATCGTTCAATTAATAACACAAATCCTTTATGGTCAGTTACCAGGGGACAGGACAGCCGACTGGCCGTTAATTAATGCACTTGTCTGTCTGTCCGTCTGTCCGGTTGTCCGTCTGTCTGTCTCATTCTCCAATCGAATATATTCACATTTCCTCCCCTCCTTCCACTTGATGCTATGATTAATGTTTAATTAAGTTTGCAGCATACAAAAAAACAACAACAACAAAATACAAAAAAACAACAAAAAATGGCCCCGAATTGGCAGCGCTGGCAAAAGGATTACATCATATTTAATCACAGTCATTATTTATAATGATATCGCTTGCATGAGGCATTAAAGTCAGAGCCTCTCAAATATGCCAAAAGTTATCAAAGAGCTGCGAAGTAAGAGTAATATCACATAAGCATTATTAAGTGAATTTCATCCGAATCTACGCGGGACGTTCCGCAATTCAATTTCGATTGCAATTCCCCAAAGTTTTTGAAACGTTAAATGCCTATAACCTTGTTCCATATCTTTATAAGAGCTCCGCAAGTTGTCATCTTTTTGAGAGCCTTAATTATATTCTTAGTTGCCAGATTACTTACCCTGTAAGCCCTTTTCCCTTGATTTTGGTAGGCTTCTTCCTTCGTAGTCTATCTTATCTTATTTTCCAGATCAGCAGCAATAAAAAAAGCTATCCCTTCCATCATTCAATCGAAATGGCCAACAATTTCCCATTTTGGGAATGTACGAGTACTCTCTCATTATCCTCCAATGCCCTTACGCAATTTGTGTGTGTGTGTGTGCGCGTGTGTGTGCGGAGAAGCTTAAAGTCATCCTTATCGGTGGGGTAAGCCAAAGTGCAGTTGCCGTCGTTCGAGTTGAAGTAAATTAATTAACAATGTTTATTGTTTGCACAATATGCAGGAATATTCCATTGCCAGTTGCTGTCAGTGTGGCCGTGCTGCTTGTTTTTGTTGCTAGTGCTGTTGTTGGTGGTCTCCTTGATGGTGTGTGGCTGTTGCTGTTTCCATCGGTGCTCAAATGTGGCTGCAGTTGTATCTGTCGCTGCTTCCCACCGCTTTCCACTGTGTCTGTGGCCGCTCTCCGCCTGACTGACTGACTGTTTGACTGACTGGCAGTCAATTTGCAATGGCACTTACATGTTGAGAAATGTTTTACATTATTTGCACATGCTGGCAAATTAAATTAAATCAAATTATTTTGTTTTGTTTCTACAGATGTTGCTGTAGCAGTCTCCTACTGCTTCTGCGGCTGATACTCCTGGCTGCTTCTGCTGCTGCTGCTGCTGCTCATCGTCATTATCATATCACGAGCCACAGAAGTTCTTGGGTTAAATGGAACAATCTGGTAATTGGTAATTGCAAACTGTTGGCCAAAAGTGCGAGACTGAGACTGAGACAGAGACAGAGACGGAGAATGAGACCTGCGGCCAGTTGCATTTAATTATAACCATAATAATTGAGGTGGCCCTTAGGGAAACGTTGTTGTTGCCTGTTAATGAATAAAAATACCACAGATATTCCAATAATGAAACTGATCAATCGAAGGGGGTTCAATTACAAAATAGAACGTAATTATAAGAAAATAGTGAAAATGAATAATCTTAGAAAGGTGGAATAATACCTGAGGTTTCTTTAGTAAACTTTGCAAATAAATCGAAATGATGCAGGGCATCAGAAGGTGACATCATCGAAGCCGAGAGACAGCGGCAGAGCCCCGAAGAGCGGGCAGAACTACAGAACTAAGGCACCCGAAGACCAGTGGATCTGGATCAAGCGGACAGAGAAGGGCCGACAGCGAGAGAGCGTGCAGCCTTGCCAGTTGGTGAGAGAGAGGCCGACACGAAGTGCCAAAAGCAAAGCAGAGAATAGCGGGCAGAACTTAAAGCAGCAGCGACGTCCAGCACCCACGCACCCATACCAAGCGGGCAGAGGCCGATCTAGAACAGCCGCCAGAGCGAGAAGGAAGAGCGAGAGAGGCTTGGCGATTGCTGACCGCTGCCTCTGCCGAATGCAGCAGCGACATGAAAAGCAGAAAGAAAAGAAGAATCAGTAAAATGAATCGACATGCATCGACTTGCCTTGGCATGCATCGACCTTGCTCCCTGGGACAGCTAAATTTATATTTATTTAACATTTTCTTGTCAGAATTTCACTGTTATTTCGAAAAATCTAAATGAAATCAAAAGTTTTCCAAAATTTCTCAACGATTTCAGCAATATGGTCGATATGCATGAAGTGATTGTAAATTTTATTGTTTGCTTCTATCAGACCTATTTGCTATTTGTAAGTCTTAAGAAACCACACATGAAATGGTGAAATCTTCTTTCAAATCCCTCCATTCACAGCGTCAAATCCGTCCAATCAACAAGATGGCTGCTCTGCTCGTTCTGCACAACATTTTCCTCTACTATGTGATTAATATGTTCAAGCATTTGGCGCAGTGTAGGTTTGCGGCTCCACTGCACTTGGATTACCTTAAGAACTTTCTCTTTTGGCAGCTTCGATTGGGTCCACGGGTCCGGTGAACACCTTCTATTATGTGCCCTTTGTGTATGAGACGCCAGCAGTTCGGGAATCTGGCGAGGATTGGCATGCGGTGCTGACAACACCCCAATGGCGGTTCTTCGAGTCACTTTTCCGGCATCATTTGGCCCTGCTGCTGCCCTTCAATCTGGCCCTGCTAGTGCCCGTAAGGAATGCTCATCTCGGCTCGGCTCTTCATGTCAAAAGATTCTTTCATTTCAGAACTGCAAACGGACTTTAATTAGCACTTTGGTGTTGGCATCCAACTGTCTGATGTTCGTTTGCTTCACCTCGGCCATCTGTCACTGGGTGTCGTTGTGTGGCGGCCTCTACGGGGGTCTGCGACTGATGCCAATTGTGGTCCTGGGTCCAGTATGCCAAATGGTTTTGATAGGCTTTTTCATGGCCCGCATCTGGGTAAGTCAGAGACTAGATCTGATGGCAGTTGATGTTTAAATTTCATTGTGTACTTTTAGCGAAGGCCTTGGATTATTATTGAGGCATGAAGTTTGATTTAAGCATATACTGATTGCCAGAGCCTCATCTACATACATACATGTACACATGTATATCGTATCCCACCCACCTTTGAGGCCAGCAGCCATCATAATCAGCACCACAAAAGTTAGCAGCAGCAAATCAAACCAATAAACCAACTGAACCGAACCGAACCGAACAAACTCCACTCCACCTCTCAATCTTGCTGCCATGCCGAAAATCACTTTCACTGCACAACTGCCAAACTGCAGGCATTTATGACAGCAGCAGCAGCAGCAGGAGTAGGAGCAGTAGCAGCAGACGAGTACCAGGACCCCTTGGGCAAAGAGCAAAATCGCATAACAAAATTGTTGCTGAAAAGTTGAACAAATATTGAGGTCAGCAAAATGTCGAGCCGAGTCGACTCCCAGGCATTGTGCTGCTGCTGTTGTTGGTGTAAACTGTTTTGTAGCCTTTGGCATAAACTTCTGACACGCTCGAGCGCAGTCTGAAGCCTGAACTGAATGCTCCTTCTGCTACTGCTCCGGCTCCTGCTCCAGCTCCTGCTCCTGCTCCTGCCCATGACTCTGACTCTGACTCTGACTCTGGGCCTCCTCCTGTCCTGTGTGGCGGCCTCTTCTGGCTCATTCTGACCAAAAAATATTCAATGAAAATCGGCAGTCGACAGTCCTCTCTTTGTCAATAATAACAAGAAGGGATTGGGTACGATTGTGGCTGACGAATTTTGGATACACTTACAGAATTATCTAATGTAAATGGTGCGAACATTAAATACCAGGAAATTCAAATAGACAGTCAGATCCATGACCATTTTTTCATAGCTTATAGCAAAGATATGCCAAACATTTCTACATAATCATTATACCCTTTCGTTCAAGAAAATTTAAAAAAAAAAATGAGTTGTTGCTTTTACCCCTCTGCGCCTCCCCCTGCCCCCTCCGGAGTTTGCATGGCGCATTGCAGACGTCGATGTTGCCTACGGCTCCGGTTTCGATGCCCCGACACCGACAGCACTCCGGCTGCCACTATACCTTCTCCGCTCTTATTGAGAAATTGCCGCAAATGCTTTTCGATTTTTCGTTTTTCCTCCTCCCCTCTCTGTCTCTCTCTCTCTCCCTGTTTGTTGCAACGGACATGGCTTGGCTTTTCATATTGCATAATTGATTGTGTGTGTGTGCGTGTGTGTGTGTCTGTTTGTGTGGGTTGCATAAATGCCAAGCAGACGGCATTGTCACCACCCACTCAGCAGCTCGAAACCTGAAACCCCGACACAGATCCCCGCCACTGCCACTGCCACTGCCACCCGCCTGCATTTATGCACATTTTCAATATGCATTCAGATGCATTTCCCATGCATTGATTGCCACAGTTGGCCACCAGGATCTACCGGGAACCAGGAACCAGTAACCAGAAAAGAGCATTGCATTTCAGACGAGGAGCATTGCGTGTTGTGTTAACGCTGTCTTTGGTAATAATTAAATTGCGCAAGTTTTGCGAATTAAATCCAGCCAAAAGCCTACAGTGATCACTCATCAAGAGGGAAATTATTAATACATCCACTGTGGAAAGTTTCCTTTTTTTCCTATCACTAATATTCATTTTTTCCTGCTTTATTTACAGGTGGATCCAGTATTGGACTATAATTGGGATTTGTTAGCAATTGAGGATTAACAATTGAATGAGAAAAACCTAAACTTGAGTAGAAGTTTTAAAGTTGGAATACATTAAAGAAGAAATAATAGTCTCCAACATACTCTAGCCTTGAAATGAGCCATAAAATCCATCCTTTCTAGAATCTAAAATCTGTCTTTATCTGTAGAAATTTTAACCAATTTAAACTAATTAAATAATTTACTATCATATTTGGAAAAGAAAAGAAAACCCCTTCAAGCAGAAGCCAATCTTAGCATGGATATCTATTGATTGGGTAAATGTACGAGTATTCTTTTGACGAGAGAACATTTTGTTAGCTATATGCAATTAAAAGAAAAAGTTAATTTGCGCACTTGACAGCCATGGAAAATGCACACGCAGCAAGAGCAACAGCACACTCCTATCGCCTGTAAGGACACACCATGCACACACCTATCGATGGATATGTAGGTTAACATGTAGATGACACATCAGTTGTGACACTTTTGTTGATTTCCTGTGCAAACTCTGGCAGAAATTTTAAATTCAAATGCAATAAAATGTTGATATTACTTTATAGAGCCAGGCATCATCATCATCCGCAGCAACAGCAGCAACCACAGACCTCATTATGTCACCCACACACACACAAGCAGGGGTTATCCATATAGGATGAGTATCCCCCTTATACGTACATATATTATATGTATTTATGTGCATTTTCCTATGTACAACAAAAACGGTGCTGGGAAAGCAAGAAAGATTGCAAATTGCATGTGAAACTCCCACGAGTCTAATAACACCAGGAACAAAACAAGAAACAAGTCGAAGATGGAACGTAATCTAAGGGGAAGATGAGATACTCTGTGTTAAGAAAGGAAAGTCAAGTTAAAAGAGCATAGAATAGTATAGCAGCGCTAGGGGCAAGCCTGCACACTTGCTTTGCTCGTGCGGCGACCCCCGGCTCACTCGCTTGGCTCACTCACGCGCCGATATGAGTAAAATATCGGACGACGACAATCCAAAACGTTTTCATATAATAGAGAGATAAGATCTTTGGATCTGCCAGAGAATATAAGCTTTAATAATAGTATATAAAGATATAGGGATTCCTAATAAGAATCATTCGCATAGCTATCACAATACATTAACATTTTCTGTAATAAACTAAAGTCTTGATTCTTTCGATTCCTTCTACCAAACTTCATACACTACGACACTGTTTTTGTCCCACTGATTGCACTTCTGTGCAGTCTATCACATAGTTAGTTTACCCTTTGCTGAATGATATAGTACTAGAAGCCGGAGAGAGCTCTCGACGAATCTCAAGTCTTGATATGGCCGCATAGTAACGAGCCACAGCCGTAGCCCCGCCACGTGACTATATAATAATGAGCAGGATGTAGAGAGGTGGTTGAAAGTACCACCGTCGTGTCTCTAAGCGGGGGAAATTTAATTTCTAGCCACCCGCCCCACACACTCCATGCCACATAATTGTGTATTCAAGTAAGAGATATGGGAGTTGAAAGAAGCTCTATGAAGGAGAGACGACCCGACGCGACGCGACGCGACGTGGAGATGGAGGTGGATGTGGAGTGCCTGCCAAGGGCTGCCTTAAATTAAGATAATGACATGTGAGGTATCGCCTCCTGGGGTTCTGGTTCCAAAGGAGTAAATGGTACAAGGTAGAAGGTAGAAGGCAGGAACTGGAGCTAGACAGAAGTGCTTGGTAAATTGCGATAACATAGAAATGGCCTGAATGGTGGCTCACTTTAAAACACTTAACCCTTGACACAGGAGCGGGGAACCCAAACCAAAAACACCACCAACAAGAACACCCAGCCACTGGGGTTGGCTTGGGTCTGGGCTCTGGGCTCTGGTCTGTGGGGTCTGGGGGCTGGCGCACGCACTTTTAAAGCGCAACTTGATGGCAAACTGCCAAAGAGTTTGACTTCCTTGATGGCGTGAGTAGACTTTGGGCTTGGGGGTTGGGGTTTTGGCTGGTTTGCAGGAGAAATCTAGGACATGCCAATGCGCTGGTCTCTGGGAAATTGAATTTTGTGCCTTGCCTTGCCTCCCTCCACGCAGAGAGAGGAGGATTTCAGTGGCGGGTAGTGGAAATTGCCTGCATCGGCTTACGGTATCATTATTGGCTTCTCAATCTGAATGCAAGGCAAGTAAGCGCCAGTGCGGAAAGACCTACGTGCCCAAGACCAGTGCCGGGCATATCGCCTTAACCTACAGATCTCTCTAGGATATTATCTTTTCCCGGTACAATCTATAGCCGTGGTGGAACAGGGCCTTTTAATATTATTACTTCTTTCATGAAACATTTTCTTGTTCTTTATTTCCGACCAGACTGCCTTCCCAATTTGCGTTGATTTAACCAATTTATTTGTAACCTTCAACTGGGCTTCCATTTAACCGCTCCAAAGTTCATCCTTCCTGTGTGGTCCCTCGGCTTTTCTCATCCGAGACATTCGTAGACAGGTAATTGATGTTGATTTCGGGCCGGTCGAATCATTATGCTCAATCCTTTCCCCCCATAATTGACAGACCACCGAAAGCCCCAACAAAAACGAAGCGAAACGAAACGAAACGAAAAGTTAGGAAGGATATTCAATAAGAAAATCGATGGAGAACTACGAGTATATATGTTAAATGGCAATCCTTTTCCGAACACACATGAAAGTAAAATTTACACAGAGAAATTTTCTTTTGATTGATGCGCAAATCAGCAAATCAATTGGAATGACAAACAAAAAAGGGAGGAAAATGGAGGGAAAGGAAAGGATAAGGGAAAACGAAGGAAAATAGGAAGAACAGAATAGATAAATTTGCATTCCAAATGCCCGCAAGGTGCCCCACCTTGCCATTTCTTTTGAATAGATCTATATATTATTCCCCGAAAAAAATGCGTGATTTGAGCAAGAAAAAAATATACTGTATGCAGATGGAGACCCTGCCACATCACCCATACGCAAGACACGATAAATGGGAGGAGTATGGATGGGATCTGGCTCTGAGAAGACGAAGATTTACTTATTCTACTGGCATTCGCTGGGATGGGCATCCACAGGGAGCTTCATAAACACACAAATACCCAGACGAGACACTCAAAATCCTTGCCACGGAATTTACTGCGATGCGCGGCATCAGTGGTGCACGAGGCTATAATAAAGGGCTAAATATGTCACATATAACTCAATTAAAGAAAGCTTTCAAATGTTTATAGAATGGGAATATTATCTCTTAGAAATTGTACATTATTTGTTGCTTAAAAGCTCAGCCAGAATTAGAAGATTTTTTAAAAGAATTTTAAGGAATGTTTCCAATATTTGGTAAGACCATTTCATATCACACAACTAATAAGACAAAAATATATATTTGAAACCAGAACTCCGCAGAAACATCCCTCCAAAAGCCCCTCCTACATTTTGATCTATCTAGATAGCTCTCCGCAAATACCCCAAAATATATCGCCCAGAAGTATCCTCAGAACTGAAATATTCATAGAACTCTCCGGACAGAACTTTCCCCTCCAACTCTTCGAAAAATCTCTAGGAATATCCCTGAAATCTCCCGAGAGAACTACCCCTAGAACTTTCCTTCAGTTTCAACATATTAGTTCTGGTTCTTTCGAAAAAGTAGACAAATTCCAAATTCCAAATCTCAAATAATTCAGATCCCCTGATCCTGCAACATGCAACTTGGACAATGGATGGCGAGGGACCCCAAGAAGGGGGATAAACCGGAGGAGAAACCGGAGGAGAAACCGGAGGAGAAACCGGGGAGTTCAAAAGAGAAACCAACGAAGGATTTTCCCAAAGCTGACGAGAAAAAGACGGAGAAGGATCCAGGGACAACGCGCAATGAGACGGTCTACGATGCCAGGGTAAATCTCCTAATCGCTGATTTCTTTGTGATGCTGGAATGCAGCCCCCAACCGGAGGAGGCATTCCACCCCAACTCGCAGGAATATCAATACGCGAGGGCGTGGCTCAGAAAACTGCGAGCTATGAAGTGCGACACGGTGTTCAAGGCACGCATACGCAAGGCGTACATGAGTGCATTGCTTGAGTGCTTCAATCAGAAGCGCCTCTACGGGATCTTGGAGCAGATGCCCCCGGAAGAACTCAATTGGATGGACTTTCCGGACACCACGGATCATGGGTCGTCGAATCATGCGTCGAGGCAGCAGTTTGCACAGCCACGGGAAGCGGTGGATGGACAACAGCGTTTCATGGAAGAATCACAAGAATTAATGATAGAAGCTCAGGTATTCAGGACAGAAGAACCTCAGAGATACCAGGAACAGCGACAGACGGAAACCTTTTACGATCCAACCACCTTTCCACCACCGCCCCATGTGGGGCAACAGTCGGGCGCCTACTACAAACCGTCGAGTGTGAAATTCGACACCTTCGGGGCGCCCCCTCGCTTCATTGCGGAAAGTAAGGAAGGAAAAGAATCCTCCCCATCAGGTGCAGAAGGAGGAGGTGTGACAGTTGAGGATTTGGGAGCTGCCATCATAGAGGCTCCTCCTGATTCTCATTCTACTATGCCCACACGTTCGATTCTTAAGCAGAGCAGCAGCAACAATCGCAAGACGCCAACGACAGTATCCTTCAACGACAAACCATGCTTTGATGATGAAATAAGGTATAAAAGTTCATTACAATCCTATAGAATTCAATTCCCAAGCCAGAAAAAGTACGATCCCAAGGAATCGAATCAAAAGGAGCAGCATATCGAGCAACAAAACACTAATGGCACCCAGACACCCAATCAGTGGAAACCAGAGGCCTCCGAGGAGCAGTATGACAGAGAGAAAACCGATCAAACTGTGATAACAAACCGCCATTGCGACAGGACCTTACTTATGGAGTGCATTCGTCGCGAGCTGCGCGGTGAAACATCCGAGGGAGCAAACGACTATCTGGAGGGTCAATTAGAGCGCTACAAGACATTTTCCAGCCAATACAGATGCGACGATCCCGAATACAAGGCGAAAATGCTCGGAGGGGATCCTAATGCGCAGAGGACATACCTGTTGCTCAATATGCAAGAAGATTTGACCAAATTTTTGACCTTTTGAGAGGGAAAGAAAGAGGACAATTTAAAAGTCTAAAATGATTACTGACTAATTTTAAAGATTTCAAAATAAAATTAAAATTTATCAAGAATTTTTTATCAAATATAATTTTGTAATATTATAATATTCCAAACGGGGTTGCAGAAAAGAGAATCAAAGCAGCCTTATAGCCATATGTGTATATACGTATATGCATATACAGGGCCCATAGAGTGTGGGTGGTTTAGATGCCCGAATCCCAGTGCTTGGTCCATTTGATGGGCTCCAAAGTGCCCAAATCCAACTTCCAGATGGCACCATTCTGGTTCAGCTCAATGGCCTTCACAAAGTTCGCGGCACACTGCTTAGAGGTCTGGTTGGGAGGCCCCAGCAGCTTCTGCGCCACCTCGGGCTCCACATCCAGCCACGAGTTGAATTTTTGGACAAGAGTGGTCTTAGTGATGCCAGGATTGACGGTGTAAGCAGTGACACCAGTAATGGGGGCCAATTTCTATGAGATTTGAAGGAAATATTTAGTTTAGGGAGTAGGGTAGATTGGATGGATTTCTTACTGCCAGGGAGGAGGTAAAGTTAACCACCCCCGCCTTGGTGCCGGAGTAAACGGGCACCTGGTAGATGGCATTGAAACCGGTGACGGAGCCAATGTTGCAAATGATGCCGCCAGGGCCGCACTCGCGCTTGTCCCAGAACTCCATAATGGCTGTGGTGGTGTTGACCAGGCCCGTATAGTTAACGGCAATGGTACGCTCGATCTGATGATCGTCCAGGATGCCAGCACCGTTGATCAGGACATCGACAGTCTTTATCTGGGCAAAGACGGTCTTCAGGAGCTTGGTGGTCTCCTTGAGGGGCACAGTCACATCGTAGGGATAGAAGGTGACCTTCACCTTGGGATTGAGTGCCTTCAGTTCGCAAATGGCCTCCGGATTGTCAATGCGATCCAGGATGACCAGGTTCTTCAGATCACGCTTCACCAACTCCCGGCTGGTGTCCATGCCAATTCCTCCCAGACCGGCCACGAAAACAACATTCTTGTCTGTGAGGCACAATCCGTCTTTCGATGCGTTCGATTGGGTAGATTTGAAGAAATGCTGGTCTGAACTGAAGGGGGGCAATCGTCGCCCGAGACCGGTGCGCCCAGCACCAGCAAGGGCGGAGGTTACATCGCTCATTTCGGGCAGGCCGGTAATGTCTCCGCGTGCTGCCAGTGATGGTGGGGAGCTGAGCAGTCGTGTGGCCACGCGTTGTATATCTGCGGCGGACACTTTCTCTATCTCCTTAATGAAATGCTCTGGCCGCTTGCGATGCCCCGACGCGAGCACCTGGCGCCCGACATCCTCGAACACTACTGGTCGCGATTCCAGGCTCATCAGTAGCATCGATTGCAGCTGTATTTTCGAGCGCATTAAGTCCTCGCGTCCCGGTTCGGCTGCCATGCTCAACAGCTCGCGAACTATCACCTCGACCATGTCGTTCAAGTGTTGCGGCGGCGCACTGCCGTGTATGCAGAACAAGCCGCTGTCGGTATAGGCATGATTGTGTGCCGTGGCACTGTGCACCCAGTGGTAGCGATCTAGGACATTTGTGTAGAGCCGCGAGTTCATGCCCTTGCAGTGACCGCCGGAGCCCCTGGAGAAGGAGCCCCCGCCGCCCATCATTATGTTGAGCACGCATAGGGGCACAAAGTCTGGGTCCTGGTGGGCGCATCCCTCAAAGCCAAGGACGACATGAGCCAGCTCTGGCAGAGCAGCGGCCGCATAAATGGGAATTGCGCATTGCTCCTTTACAATACCGCCAGTGTAGTGGGCGATAGAAGTGTCCACCTGCTTAGGTCCTACGTTGCTTTCTGGCTCGCTCTCCCAGATGGGTTCCTCTTCTACAAAGTACTTCCTCACGTGCTCCACCAGTTCGTCGTGATCCACACCAACGCCTGCGAAAACCATGCGGCTGGGAGAGTGATGATGCTTCAGGTAGTTCATTAGCACAGCCCTATCTATGCTTTCCAGAGTCTCTGGAGGGCAGAGCTTCGGCAGGCCTAGCGTATTGTCCCTGTAGGCAGCCGCGTGTATCATGTCCATCAGTATCGGTTCCTGCTCGGGGCGCATGCGCAGCGTCTCCAGGTCGAAGTTGACGGCACGCGCTGCTAGATTCACCTCCTGCTCGCTTATCGTGGGTCGCAGAGTGACATCCGCCAAGAGACGCGTAGCCGAGTCAATGGCCCTGCTGTCGATGCTGGCGGCATAGATGAGAGTGTCGCGCGAGGTCTGACAGTCGCAGATGCCCCCGTTCTCCTCCAGCTCTTTCCGTATGGCATCTCTGTTGGGAAAGTTAACTGTGGAATTGAAGGCTAGCTTCTCGAGAAAATGCGATACACCGCCGGGGTAGGCCGCCTCATAGCGTGGGCCCGAGCTTATAACCAGGCCGACAGTACAGAATTGTCCGCAGCGCGGCTCCGAGGCAATGCGCAGTCCATTCTCAAGGGTCGTTACCTTTGTGGTGGCACTCTCAGCCATTGGGGCTGCGTATGCCCCCTCCGGCACGTTTGGCAGTGGTTCTTTTAGTCGAGGAAGGTGCGTAGCGATCGACGGCATATTAACCCTGTTGTGGCCATCTTTCCCTCGCACTCCGCTGGGGATTCTCCCGATGCCAGTCCCACTGCCAATTTTCGAAACTTTGGTAGCGAAACGACATGGAAATGTGCGACAGGTGCTCTTGAGCGTTTTCAGCATGCCGATACCTCGTGTGTTCATGTTGCTGCAGGTTTGGTGGTGTAGCCGATATTTAAAATTTTGTACTGTATGATTTAAAACTGAATTTTGTTCAAAAACATATCCTATTGTTTCGGGATCAGAAATGAAACTAATGTTGACTCGGCTTCTTTCTCTTTGACTTTTGGATAAGAGGTATGTATGAAGGTACACAAAAATAACATATATATTTGGTGAGAGTTCCCTAGACTCAATATTTTTAGATATCTAAACTAAACTTAATCTTGTTTATGCTTCCATATTTAAGCAATAGGCAGCTATTGTAATAGAAAAGTAAATTTATTTATTTATTTTTTTTTAGACTAATAAAAAAATATATAATTAGAAAATGTAAATGATTCCCTTGAAAAATGCGTGAGTTGTGCAAAAACACATAATATATGCAGACGGAGACCCTGACGGAGTGTTAGTCGTGTGGCCAATGTGGCACCCACATGCGAGTCGCGGCAAGGGGGATGGGACGGGCTCTGGCTCTGGCTCTCGGGAGACGAAGATTTACTTATTCTCCTGGCAACCTCTGGGACGGGCATCCACACACACACACACACAGTCACGCACTTCTCTCTGGCAAGGGGCTGCTGCTGACGAGACACTCAAAATCCTTGCCACGGAATTTACTGTGATGCGCGGCACAGTGGTGCACGAGGCTATATTAAAGGGCTAAATATGTCACATATAACTCAATTAGAGAAAGCTTTCAAATGTTTTTAGAATGGGGAATATTATCTCTTAGAAATTGTACATTATTTGTTGCTAAAAAGCTCAAAAGCTCAGCCAGAATTAGATTTTTTGAAAGAATTTTAAGGAATATTTCCAATATTTGGTAAGACCTTTTCGTATCACACAACTAATAAGACAAAAATATATATTTGAAACCAGAACTCCGCAGAAACATCGCTCCAAAAGCCCATCCCACATTTTGATCTATCTAGATAGCTCTCCGCTGAAATATCCATAGAACTCTCCGGACAGAACTTTCCCCTCCAACTCTTCGAACAGTCTTTAGAAATATCCCTGAAATCTCCCGATATTAGTTCTGGTTCGTTCGGAAAAGTAGACATATTCCAAATTTCAGTAAAGACGAAACACCCAACGAATCTCTATCAGAATTGCACCAATACCGAAAAAAACAAGGATCTGACTGACATCCAAAACTTTCGATCCATATCCCTGATTTCGGTACTAGCCAAGACAGTAAACGGCATGGTAAAAGCCAAGCTTGAAAACCATATACAAGAAAACAAGATAATACCTTACAGGTCTTATGCCTACCAAAAAAAACAAGTCTGCAGTGATGTGCATTAATGATGTCATTAATGTATTAGCGTCGAAGGAAAAGAACAAGGAACACGTTATTCTTGTGGCTGTTGACCTCAACAATGCCTACAATGGTGTCAACCTGAAATTCTTAAAAAGACTAATGGAGAATGAGCATTATCCAAAAACATACATTGACAGGATCATCAGTTTTATGTCTATGCGACTACTGAAAATAGGGGAAGCCGTTCAGGTAGTGCAGGGAGGAATCCCACAGGGCTCTTGTCTCTCGCCGCTTCTTTTCAATGTATACACTAAAAGACTACATCAGATCTGTGACGGAAATACTCACATCATGCAATTTGCAGATGACTTCGTTATAATCTCTCACAACAGAGACTTTTCTGCAGCAGTTGAAAATCTTAATAACAAACTAAATGATTTTAACCTTCTATGTGGGGATCTCGGCTTTAGCTTCAACCCAAGTAAATCTGCGGCAATGAATGTAGGAAAAGGACATGTCAGAGCTGTAAATATTTCTGTTGGAAATGTGCCAATACCAAATCAAAAAAAATATCCTTTTCTTATTAGCGCAAACATGTCAAATGTCAGCCATGTAAAATGGTTAAAGAACAAACCAAAAAAGGAAACAGGGTCTTTCAGCTCGCGACTACTATTAAATTAGGGCTGAAACCTAAGACAAGTACCAACATCTTCAAAGCTTTCATTCGAACAAAACAAGAATATGCTATTACAAGTTTTTCAGACATGGGATCTGGAGCAAGCAAAGATATGGAAATAGCACAAGCTAAATCCCTCAGAAGGTGTGTTGGGGTGCCACCTGACACAAGCAAGCACGAAATGTTTGTCCTCGCTGGCGTAATGCCACCCTCTTTTAGGGCTAAATGGCTTACAGCCAAAGAACTGCTTAAAGTCAAAAGGTTCAATCCAACAATGTTCGACGAGCTAATGCGTTCAAAGGCTGAAACCAGTTACACACGTACATTAAGAGAATTTAATTCCTTTTTTGTCAACACTCAAGCCTGTGATAGTTTTAACACCTGTAACAAAATCCACATAATAGACAAATTTTTGACCAAGAGTAAGGTAGAATATTCGGAGGAGGAAATCAAAACTAGGTGTTATGAGATTTTAAACAAGTACAGAAAGGACGACTGGAACATCTTATCAACAGATGCCTCAGTTACAGAAAGGACGTGTGGTATAGGAATCGTAGAATGGCCCAGTGAAAACATTCATAAGTACAAAGTAGAAAACCGGTTATCTTCAGTGGGTGCCGAACTTGTAGGCCTTAAAAAGGCCAGCGAACCATGTCTCAAACATGGTAACAAAAAGGCTGTGATTTTATGTGATGGGTTAGGAGCAATTAATTGAATAAACAATAAGCAAACAGACTCGTACCTGGTGAATGATATTCACAACATAATTAACCAATCCGATATACAAAGACTTGACATTCTATGGGTCCCTGGTCACAAGGGTGTGACCATAAACGAAAAGGCTGACATAGCAGCAAAAGCTGCAATAAATGAGGGTGCAACAATCAATGTACAATACAGCTACAAGGAGGCTCGCAGGGAAATAAAAAACATCTTAATTTACAAATGGAATGAGGACTACAAAATGAAATGCAGGACAAAAGGATCCAGCCTCATAGACATCTTTCCAAATAAAATAAAAGCATTAAAACCATCAACAGACTGATGACAGGACACACATATGACAAAGTCTTTCTACACAAAATCAAAGCAACCGACTCAAACATCTGCGAAATTTGCAATGTAACAGAATATGCCGAGCACCTGTTCTTCGATTGCCAAAGATTTGCCGGGCTCAGGAGGAAATTAAAAATTTTCAAATATTGCAACAATTTGGATCAGTTATTGATCCAAAAAGAGCCGCTCCATCTCAGAGAGCTGGCAATATTCATTAAAACTGCCGACTTAAACTTTTGACTCTTTTTTGCTTTATCGCTTTATAACGTAAAATTAGTTTACATTCAAAACATTTGATAAACTCTTCTCTTTTTTTATATTTTTTATATATACCAGTATCTGATCAAACTCGCTCAAAACATCATCCCGAGATGATTTCAAAAACAAAAACATTATCTGATCAATGTGGCAACTAAGACGAGGAGAAACCGGGGAGTTCAAAAGAGAAACCAACGAAGGATTTTCCCAAAGCTGACGAGAAAAAGACGGAGAAGGATCCAGGGACAACGCGCAATGAGACGGTCTACGATGCCAGGGTAAATCTCCTAATCGCTGATTTCTTTGTGATGCTGGAATGCAGCCCCCAACCGGAGGAGGCATTCCACCCCAACTCGCAGGAATATCAATACGCGAGGGCGTGGCTCAGAAAACTGCGAGCTATGAAGTGCGACACGG
The DNA here is from genome assembly GCA_008121275.1 of Drosophila lowei. Classification (NCBI taxonomy): domain Eukaryota; kingdom Metazoa; phylum Arthropoda; class Insecta; order Diptera; family Drosophilidae; genus Drosophila; species Drosophila lowei. Next base: position 12,003,748 of record CM017779.1, on the reverse strand, counting down.
TGTTCAAGGCACGCATACGCAAGGCGTACATGAGTGCATTGCTTGAGTGCTTCAATCAGAAGCGCCTCTACGGGATCTTGGAGCAGATGCCCCCGGAAGAACTCAATTGGATGGACTTTCCGGACACCACGAATCATGGGTCGTCGAATCATGCGTCGAGGCAGCAGTTTGCACAGCCATGGGAAGCGGTGGATGGACAGCAGCGTAATATTATAATATTCCAAACGGGGTTCCAGAAAAGAGAATCAAATCAGCCTTATTGCCATATGTGTATATACGTATACGCATATACAGGGCCCATAGAGTGTTTAGAGAGTTTAGATGCCCGAATCCCAGTGCTTGGTCCATTTGATGGGCTCCAAAGTGCCCAAATCCAACTTCCAGATGGCACCATTCTGGTTCAGCTCAATGGCCTTCACAAAGTTCGCGGCACACTGCTTAGAGGTCTGGTTGGGAGGCCCCAGCAGCTTCTGCGCCACCTCGGGCTCCACATCCAGCCACGAGTTGAATTTTTGGACAAGAGTGGTCTTAGTGATGCCAGGATTGACGGTGTAAGCAGTGACACCAGTAATGGGGGCCAATTTCTATGAGATTTGAAGGAAATATTTAGTTTAAGGAGTAGGGTAGATGTTGGATTTCTTACTGCCAGGGAGGAGGTAAAGTTAACCACCCCCGCCTTGGTGCCGGAGTAAACGGGCACCTGGTAGATGGCATTGAAACCGGTGACGGAGCCAATGTTGCAAATGATGCCGCCAGGGCCGCACTCGCGCTTGTCCCAGAACTCCATAATGGCTGTGGTGGTGTTGACCAGGCCCGTATAGTTAACGGCAATGGTACGCTCGATCTGATGATCGTCCAGGATGCCAGCACCGTTGATCAGGACATCGACAGTCTTTATCTTGCCAAAGACGGTCTTCAGGAGCTTGGTGGTCTCCTTGAGGGGCACAGTCACATCGTAGGGATAGAAGGTGACCTTCACCTTGGGATTGAGTGCCTTCAGTTCGCAAATGGCCTCCGGATTGTCAATGCGATCCAGGATGACCAGGTTCTTCAGATCACGCTTCACCAACTCCCGGCTGGTGTCCATGCCAATTCCTCCCAGACCGGCCACGAAAACAACATTCTTGTCTGTGAGGCACAATCCGTCTTTCGATGCGTTCGATTGGGTAGATTTGAAGAAATGCTGGTCTGAACTGAAGGGGGGCAATCGTCGCCCGAGACCGGTGCGCCCAGCACCAGCAAGGGCGGAGGTTACATCGCTCATTTCGGGCAGGCCGGTAATGTCTCCGCGTGCTGCCAGTGATGGTGGGGAGCTGAGCAGTCGTGTGGCCACGCGTTGTATATCTGCGGCGGACACTTTCTCTATCTCCTTAATGAAATGCTCTGGCCGCTTGCGATGCCCCGACGCGAGCACCTGGCGCCCGACATCCTCGAACACTACTGGTCGCGATTCCAGGCTCATCAGTAGCATCGATTGCAGCTGTATTTTCGAGCGCATTAAGTCCTCGCGTCCCGGTTCGGCTGCCATGCTCAACAGCTCGCGAACTATCACCTCGACCATGTCGTTCAAGTGTTGCGGCGGCGCACTGCCGTGTATGCAGAACAAGCCGCTGTCGGTATAGGCATGATTGTGTGCCGTGGCACTGTGCACCCAGTGGTAGCGATCTAGGACATTTGTGTAGAGCCGCGAGTTCATGCCCTTGCAGTGACCGCCGGAGCCCCTGGAGAAGGAGCCCCCGCCGCCCATCATTATGTTGAGCACGCATAGGGGCACAAAGTCTGGGTCCTGGTGGGCGCATCCCTCAAAGCCAAGGACGACATGAGCCAGCTCTGGCAGAGCAGCGGCCGCATAAATGGGAATTGCGCATTGCTCCTTTACAATACCGCCAGTGTAGTGGGCGATAGAAGTGTCCACCTGCTTAGGTCCTACGTTGCTTTCTGGCTCGCTCTCCCAGATGGGTTCCTCTTCTACAAAGTACTTCCTCACGTGCTCCACCAGTTCGTCGTGATCCACACCAACGCCTGCGAAAACCATGCGGCTGGGAGAGTGATGATGCTTCAGGTAGTTCATTAGCACAGCCCTATCTATGCTTTCCAGAGTCTCTGGAGGGCAGAGCTTCGGCAGGCCTAGCGTATTGTCCCTGTAGGCAGCCGCGTGTATCATGTCCATCAGTATCGGTTCCTGCTCGGGGCGCATGCGCAGCGTCTCCAGGTCGAAGTTGACGGCACGCGCTGCTAGATTCACCTCCTGCTCGCTTATCGTGGGTCGCAGAGTGACATCCGCCAAGAGACGCGTAGCCGAGTCAATGGCCCTGCTGTCGATGCTGGCGGCATAGATGAGAGTGTCGCGCGAGGTCTGACAGTCGCAGATGCCCCCGTTCTCCTCCAGCTCTTTCCGTATGGCATCTCTGTTGGGAAAGTTAACTGTGGAATTGAAGGCTAGCTTCTCGAGAAAATGCGATACACCGCCGGGGTAGGCCGCCTCATAGCGTGGGCCCGAGCTTATAACCAGGCCGACAGTACAGAATTGTCCGCAGCGCGGCTCCGAGGCAATGCGCAGTCCATTCTCAAGGGTCGTTACCTTTGTGGTGGCACTCTCAGCCATTGGGGCTGCGTATGCCCCCTCCGGCACGTTTGGCAGTGGTTCTTTTAGTCGAGGAAGGAGCGTAGCGATCGACGGCATATTAACTCTGTTGTGGCCATCTTTCCCTCGCACTCCGCTGGGGATTCTCCCGATGCCAGTCCCACTGCCAATTTTCGAAACTTTGGCAGCGAAACGACAAGGAAATGTGCGACAGGTGCTCTTGAGCGTTTTCAGCATGCCGATACCTCGTGTGTTCATGTTGCTGCAGGTTTGGTGGTGTAGCCGATATTTTAAATTTTGTACTGTATGATTTAAAACTGAATTTTGTTCAAAAACATATCCTATTGTTTCGGGATCAGAAATGAAACTAATGTTGACTCGGCTTCTTTCTCTTTGACTTTTGGATAATAGGTATGTATATATGAAGGTACACAAAAATATCATATATATTTGGTGAGAGTTCCCTAGACTCAATATTTTTAGATATCTAAACTAAACTTAATCATGTTTATGCTTCCATATTTAAGCAATAGGCAGCTATTGTAATAGAAAAGTAAATTTATTTATTTAGTTATTTTTTAGACTAATAAAAAAATACATAATTAGAAAATGTAAATGATTCCCTTGAAAAATGCGTGAGTTGTGCAAAAACACAAAATGTATGCAGACGGAGACCCTGACGGAGTGTTAGTCGTGTGGCCAATGTGGCACCCACATGCGAGTCGCGGCAAGGGGGATGGGACGGGCTCTGGCTCTGGCTCTGGCTCTCGGGAGACGAAGATTTACTTATTCTCCTGGCAACCTCTGGGACGGGCATCCACACACACACACACACACAGTCACGCACTTCTCTCTGGCAAGGGGCTGCTGCTGACGAGACACTCAAAATCCTTGCCACGGAATTTACTGTGATGCGCGGCACAGTGGTGCACGAGGCTATATTAAAGGGCTAAATATGTCACATATAACTCAATTAGAGAAAGCTTTTAAATGTTTTTAGAATGGGGAATATTATCTCCTAGAAATTGTACATTATTTTTTGCTAAAAAGGTCAAAAGCTCAGCCAGAATTAGAAGATTTTTTTTAAGAATTGTAGGCAATGTTTCCAATATTTTGTAAGACCTTTTCGTATCACACAACTAATAAGACAAAAATATATATTTGAAACCAGAACTCCGCAGAAACATCCCTCCAAAAGCCCATCCCACATTTTGATCTATCTAGATAGCTCTCCGCAGATACCCCAAAATATATCGCCCAGAAATATCCCCAGGACTATCCATAGAACTCTCCGGACAGAACTTTCCCCTCCAACTCTTCGAACAATCTCTAGAAATATCCCTGAAATCTCCCGAGAGAACTACCCCTAGAACTTTCCTTCAGTTTCAACATATTAGTTCTGGTTCTTTCGAAAAAGTAGACAAATTCCAAATTCCAAATCTCAAATAATTCAGATCCCCTGATCCTGCAACATGCAACTTGGACAATCGAAGGCGAGGGACCCCAAGAAGGAGGATAAACCAGAGGAGAAACCGGGGAGTTCAAAAGAGAAACCAACGAAGGATTTGTCCAAAGCTGACGAGAAAAAGACGGAGAAGGGTCCAGGGACAACGCGCAATGAGACGGTCTACGATGACACGGTAAATCTCTTACTCGCTGATTTCTAATCGAGGGACTGGCTCAGAAAACTGACAGCTATAAAGTCGCACTTTGTTCACTGTGTTCACATGAGTGCATTGCTTGAGTGCTTCAATCAGAAGCGCCTCTACGGGAATAAAATTCCTCAAAATCCAGCAGTATACGGTATTTTTCTGGTTCCACTGTGCAGTCGCTGCTTTGTTTTCGCATGTAATGGCATTTTAATTGCACGCTACAGCTCAGCCCAAGTGTCTCTCAATTAAAAGTGTCTGCTTGGCTCAAAACGACATCCTGCTCCTGCCGTGGTCCTGCCATGGTCCTGCCACATACACCCACCGCAATCTTGGCGTGTTGGCTGGTGGAAGGAAAATGATGTCAGGCCACATGTCGTAATTTGCGCGAAACGAAACGAACCCCCGTGGAACGTGGAACGGTTGAAGATCCGCCTCGACGATGGCCATCCCCCTCCCGTCGCACGCATCCCAGACCTCAGTCGGAATCGCATAAAGTTGGTAATTATTCAGAGAGAAGGCAGCGGCAGCGTGTGTCCTGCAAGATAAGCAGTCCAACCCCATTGCCAGAAACATCAAAATGTCAACATTTTTTTTAGATACATTTTAGGCAAATTCCCAGATATAAAAACAAACTCCCATTTCTCTATGGGTGAAAATAAAAATTTGATAAAAGGCGATGGGGAGACGGTGCCACATCAGCACCCCTTGAGCTTAAGGGAGGAGCTACGACGCGAGAACTTCGGCCTGCAACATCATGCCCCCGAAGACTTTCTACGATCCCAGGTTGGAAAACCCGTATATCTTTGCTCTATGGGGTTTATTAATCAACATTTTTCGTTGCAGTGGCAATCGGGTTTGACCTCTAGATGGTTTCTTGGCTATCGCTGGCTTCTGGGCATCTTTTTTGGTACGGGCGTCATCTGTTGTTTGGCCAAATATCATCACAATGGTCGATGGTTTATCTATTTAACCGATTGGGGTTTCCTAATGACTGGCATTACCAGTGTGAGTGGAGCCATAATGGTGACAATCCACCATTGGAATCCACAGCGAATGGGTGAGAGATATATTCTTCTACTAGATATTCCTTATACCTTTCTATATGTTGTCTCTTCCAGTCAGAAATAACTCGCAAATCAAAGCCTATTGGGTCTGCTATTGGGTCAATTTAATATTCGCAAATGTGATAGCTCTTGTCTATTGGACCTGCATATATCCACTGGATCGTGATCCCAGCAATCCTGCATACTTCACTGATCTCTATAACATCTGGACACATGCCCTGCCACCGATTTTCTTCACAATTGATCACCTTATAGTGGCCCAACCAGCGCGTCTCCTGCATTTCGTGTATCCTTTGGCCTTTGGTTGGTTATACACAGGATTTACTTTGATCTATTATATGATGGGTGGATTGGATTTGTGAGAAGATATGTCCAAGAATGTGCTCATATATAATACCATGTCCTGTTTTTCTTTACAGAAAGGGTCGTCGCTATATCTATAACGTTTTGAACTACAGTAAGCCCAGGGAAGCCCTGCTTACCATTGTCGCAATTAGTGCCTTGTCGGTGGTCGCGTCTACCCTACACTATGGAGTCTATCGGCTGAGGACCTTCCTGGCCCGTAGGCTGGGAAAACTTCAGTGATCCTTGTCGTTGTTGTTCCCCCTTTCATAATTGCATTAAAGCGAAGCGTGCCAAAACTTTAAAAGCACTCCACACAGAACCCCCCCAGAGAGAGAAACACAACAAAAAATAGATATGAAAACAAATTTTGCTTATTTGTCCTCTGATATGTGTCGGTCTTGGTCTTGTTTTGTTGTTTACGCCGCTCGCACGTGTCTGGAAAATTAAAAGCTAAGCTTCTCTGCTGCCAGCTTCAACTTTAGCTACCCCCTGCCCATGACTCTCCCTCATGTATCTCCATCTATATCTGTATCTGTCCATCTATCCATCTGTGTATGTTGTATCTGGCATCAGTTTTATATGCAAAGCTCCACCACAAATTGTTTTGATAAAGTTTCATTCTCATTTCGTTGTTTTCGGGGACGTTTTCTCCCGGTCATCTTTTAATATGTAATTTGTTTTCTCTTTTCATTATACCCTTTAAATGGGCCACGTGAGGGAGTGCGAGTGCGAAAGAGATGCTGAAAACATGGCAATTTGTGCTGATATAATGTAAAAATAAAAAGAAAATAAAACTAATAACATTTAGTTGAAAAAAATGTCCTTTTGGTTAGGTTCATTCTATTTTAATCATTTTATAGATCCTTTTTTTTCAAACTGTACACTTACAAGTCGGAAAGGCCCGGATCAGAACCCTATATCGTATCATCGAAGAATAGAATATGTAGAAATTTGTTGATAGTTTTGTGATTCCGCAAGAGTATCTATCGCTTCGACTGCCAAATATATTCCTAGCAATTTCTTATTTCTTTCTTGGCCTTAAGCAGGGTTTCTCTACTCCAAGGAGTGCCCGAAGAAATCAACAAATTAAAGTTTTTCAAGTCCTTTCGCCATATGCAAAAGTGGCTAACATTTTCAGATTCAAATAAAACAAATTCCATAACATTTCCAGCTTCCAACATTTAACATCTCGAATCTCGGTAGCTCGACAAATGTTCCCCTTTTTTTACCCCCATTTTTCATTCGCGTTGCCTGCAATTACAGTTGCGTATAATGTTTGAGGGGGGAAGGGAAGGGAAGGGGGAGGGGACACACAACAACAGAAACAACAACAGTGTGTTGACGCATTGCTGGATTTTTTCACCTGTTCACCCACTTCAACCGTCAAGCACCAGCCCACATATAACCATGGTGGAGCCCACCCTGAAGCCACCCCCACACTGCATTAACTTCTGCTTCGATAAATAAACAAGTTGAGCTACTTAAGATTTAAGTTGTTGTTGCAGTTGTTCCCCGTGCCACAAGCCACAAGCCCCATGCCCCAATCCTCGTTCCCCTTCCCCTTCCCCATCCCCAGCCCATTGTTGTTGTTGCAAGTTTTGCTGCACACAAAATTTATAGTGGATACTTTTTTTTCCCCTGCCCTGCCCCTCAGCAAACTACAGTGAAGACTGTCTTTGGAGAAAAAATCCCTGCCATGTTAGGGGTGTCCGTTGATGGGCAGCTTTCACTGTATATTAACCCCTTGATTCCGTTACGAAATTGCATATTACGTATACGCTACGTATGCGCATTTCAAGCATGAAACTCTCTTCTGCACAATGCACAACAGCAACGTCGCTGCCGCTGCCGCTGCCACACTGCCACCGCGTACTGCCTCAGCCTCTGCTGCTGCCTCTGCCTCTGCCCTGCGTGTGCGTTGGATAATAATAAACATATAAATGTTTATGTTAAATTAAATTGAATGCAAAAAAGCGGAAATGTAACAAAAATGGTGCAAAAAAAAATGTTTTCCGCCTTGTTGGGCGGGCGTCTCCGAGAGCAACGGGGAAACGCTTCAGTTGTTGCACGACAACAGAGAATTTAAGAAGGCTCCGCTCACTTCGCCATCGCATCCCAGTTTTGGGGCGTCTGTTGTCAGGCAAAGTGCAGCCATAAATACGTTAACGTTCGATATTTTTGCGAGCGTCTGCCAGCTGCAACTATAGAGAATCCCCGACCGGGCTAAGTGGCTGCTGCCACACCCACCTATTGACATGCCACTAAGCAAAGGCACTTTATGGGTGGCCCAAAGCCCTATCTATGTATTTTTTTTTTTTGGGTGCTGGGATAGTTTCGATAGTTACTTACTTCTTTCTTGTGGCAGTAAAAAATTTACTAAATTGAAATCACTTAAGTAACTTGATGATGGCCCTGGCAAAGTCTCTGATATTGTTGCCTCCTTCTCACGTCATCAAGAGGAGGCCGGCCTGCCTCTATAATGCCATTTGGTCTTGGGCTTTTGTGTTGAGTGTATTTTCTGCAAGGAGGGAATTTATACATTCTTGTTAGGTGAAAAACTTAATTTTAAATAGCTACTAGTATACCCAGTAATTGTAGAGAAAGGGGGAATACCTTTAGGCAGGAGTAAGTGCCATAACATACCCAACAGATGCCCCTGCAGATCCAGTCGCAGGTGGACTCTGGGGCAGCGACCAGCAGCGTCGTGTCGAAGCTGAGCCACGAGGACGATCGTCGTAAAGTATGTGCCAATGTCCTAGAGCAGACCAGCAGATCCTCGCTCGCTCCATACGATCGTAATACGAGTATCACTGGAATTTTTTAAAGTTTTTAGGGGGTTTTTTGTCAGTAAATATTGGTTGAAGAAGAAGGCGTACTTGAACTACCCTTTTATTCACTTTTCGTTCTAAATAGTCCTCTTTTGGCAGAATACCATCTATTTTTTGTAGAGGACCAATGAAATATTGAAATATTATGGTTTGAAGATGCTTTACATGGTAGCACGTTGGTCCTTTACAAAAAATAGATGGTATTATGCGAAAAGAGGACTATTTAAAACTTCTGCAAGCCCATCTTCTTAATTTTCTGGAGAAATGTGTTTATCCCGAATATAAATAACCTTTTAACAAGACAGGGATCCGAATCAAATTGCGAAAATTTTTCGAGAATGGCTGGTTAATCAAAATTTTAAGTTGATGGAGTGGCCATCTCAAAGAGCCGAACTTAATCCGATTGAAAACCTATGGTCAATCGTGAAACGACGGCTTGGGCAGTACGAATCGGCGCCATCTAACCTAGGCGATCTCTGGGGACGTGTAGATGCGGAATGCAACCGTATTTCAAAAGATATTTTTGGGAATTTGATAGAGAGCATTCCAAACCATATTGAAAAAAGTAATATCTAATAAGGGTCTATGCACAAAATGTTAATAAAAATGTTTTTTAGTTATCGGTAGGCACATACATATGTACATACATACGTGAGTACATACTCTTTATTATTATTCCCCATCCAATTTCATTTTGCTGTAACTTTTGAAGCACATTGGACATCCAGCGTGAATTCCCTGTGGTATTCTTCGGCTATTCGTTATTCGGTATTACGTATATTCAAAATGATGGACTTAAGTAGCCGTTAAATTGAAGTGGGTACGAAAAAAAAACATAGCACAACACACACCCAACCCCACAGAGAAATGTGGAAAGGGGGTGTGAGGAAAGATAAATGTTTACTTATGGAACGGCGTGTGCGTGTGTGTATCTGGGTGTGTGTGTGTGGGTGTGTGGTTTAAATTTAATACGCCATTCAATCAATTTCTGAACCACAACCCAGGACCAGGTCCCAGGCCCATCCTTCTCCCTATGGCGCTGTCCTTCCTTTCCTTTCAATATTGTCGTTTGCATTTTGCAAGTGAAGAGACCGGAATGGAAGAGAGTATTGGGCGGCGGAAAGTGGGCGCGTCATTATCCTTTCACGCAAAACAAAACGCTGTTGCGTGCCAGGACCTCATTCTCGCACTCCAGGCTCCTCTAAGGGGGGAGTGGACTGGCTCTGGGCTCCTCAAGTCCTGGCTCTTGATGCCCGACTTCGACTCCTGGCATTCCCGACTGCTGCCTGCTGCCTGCTGTCCCCGTTGTGAGTCCTTTGTCTGGGCATTTATTTATTTATTTATTTATTGTCATGCCTGTTTATTGTTTTGCCTTTGATTGGCTTCGGCTTTGGTCGCCCCATTCCTCCTTTATCATTGAAAGATTTATACATATACTCCAGCCTTAACTGAAGAAAGTTGATTGGCTTTGTGGTGCCATGGGTGCGATTTAAAGTCATTTCTGGAGAGTATGTTGCTCTCTAGATAATTAATGGAAATATCTGCTCAAAAATACGATTAGCTCTATCCAAATATTGAAGACACTTTCTCCATAAACGTGAGTGCCTTACCCTAGTTCCCTCTTCTGAAAAGAAAGTGTATTTCCCCAAGTTCCACATAATATTCTGACTTTCTGCTGCCTCATGTCCGCTTGTCCCTTTTTTTGTGCTTATTCTTGAAATTCTTCCCCCTCTATTGGTGTATGTGTGTGTGTTTCGTATTACTCCTTTGGAATCCTTCTTATTGGCGCATAGATTTATGGCTTTATGCTCAAATGATTGTTTGCTCTCTCAGACCCTCATAATACGCGCTACAGATGAGGATGAGAAAAAGCCCTGCCCTCAAATAGAAAATGCAAAAGTGATAATCAAGTTATAAATTTAAATTGAAACTCATAAATTTTTGCATGCGAATGTGGGAAAATATATGGTATTCTGGAGTAGCGTTTGTCCCCCTTTTCCATCATGTAATTATCTGTGCGGATTTCTCAGTCTGCCTGGAATTTATTGAGAATTTACATGCAGATATAAATACATATTATACCTGAATACACATATGTATGAGTAATGTATGCATTTTTCTGAATATGGCACAAATATGTATTTATTGCCGGAAATCACATATTTCCGGCGGCAGGCTTTCGGGGCAGGCGACGTGCCATTAATGAGCAGCACAATTAAATTTCACTCTCAAAATGACACAAAAAGGGTAAAAAGTATTGTCTAATTGGTGGGTCGACTAGGCGGATGACCTGGAAAATAGTTGGGAATTTCAGTTGTTATCCAAAATTTGAAATTAAGGATATTTTGAGCGGAATTTGTGAAAATGAAGTCTCTTCTTTGTTCATTTTTGGTAAAATATCTAATATCTAAATACTTATATCTGATGTATCAGATCTAATCAGGAGATATTCTACTAATCATAACCCCAACCCCCGTCTCACTAGATTCGCAATGATATGAGTAAAAAAATCGGAGTCCGAAAACTCAAAACTTTTTCATATAATAGAGAAAAAGTTCACACTTTTTTAATATTTTTCTCTACATGCCATACTCCTCTCAAGTCCCTGCATACCCTTCACTCTTGGAAACATAAATGGAATTTATGCAAAATATTATAACAACAACAGGAACAAGAGCCAAATAGGACACTACGTACGTGGGCGGATGTATTCAGGGATGTCTGCGTGTGTGTTTGCCTTTATTTTCCCATGGCATAATATAAAACATCCTGTTGTCGGGTCCGGGTCCGGGTCCGGGTCTCTCTCACATGCCTATTGTGATAAATAACCCAAAGCCGAAGCCGAAGCCGAGGCCGAAGCGAAAGGTGTGTTTGCGTTTTGTCTATCGTTTGTGCTTTTTTAAAATTTTGTTTCAATTGCCTTAATTTGTTGCGTTATTTGCGTCATTTCCGCAGCAAATCATGGAAAAAACGGGGTGATAGGAAAATGCCAAGGCCAGGCAAAAAAAAAACGGAGAAAGAAAGAAAGATGGGTGTGGGGGGACCGTGCAAAGTGTGTGCTTAATTAGCCCATCAATTTCATATACATATTTTAACACTTGAATGGATTGTTAAAGAAAAAACAATAAATAAAGCAACCCGAATTCCAGGAAATTCAATCCAAACAATGTGAAAATATTTGAGCATACAATTTTTTACCACAAAATTGATGGGTGAAATGAGAGAATGAAATGGCAATTGTTTCGATTTTGCTATCGATAGTCTTCCAAATTACTTAAAAATTATTTTGACTGAAGGTTACCCGATACTTTGGTGTGGAAAAGTTTATTTGGTGTACAAAAACTGTACTGTAGCGCTCTCACATGCATAGCAGAAAACCGCAGCTGCACACGCATACAACGATGCGTTCCGTTTTTGTGTTGGGATCGACCATGATGAAATTATACATATGGGCATTTCCGCGAAAAGTACCGAAGATCTTGCTGTTTTTCATTATATATTATTTAGAAGTATTGAAATTTGATACTTTTGGGTTAAAACAGTGAATAAAAGTTCATATGTAAAAAATAATTGTAAGCGAAGTTGAGTTTGTATGTATCTTGCAATGGGTACGTTTTATAGGCTTATTTCGTTAAAATATTCACTACATTTAGAGTTCTCTTACCATAGAGCTTCTCTTCTTCAATTGTACTTGGATAAGTGAAGTTACGGTAAAAATTACAAAGAGAGACAACAGAGCACGAATTAACCGTCTTTCAGGTAATCTTTAATCTGATCTTCTTTTGTCGCGTGAGTGACCGAAAAACAGCATAAGTTGTCAAAACTTTTGCATTTATTGATAAGAGTGGACGCCAATTTGTAGTTTACGTTAAATTGGTTCAACAATCAGTAAAATAAAATTAAATAACATTTTTTTTCCAATAATTTATTTTTTATTCATTGCGAAAGTTTGTCGTGAAGTGACCGTAAGCGCAATCCCTTCTAAAAAAATTATTTTTGCTTAGTTATTGTTTTTTTTTTTTCCATTAAAATTTCGATGGACCAACAAAATATTAATAAAAAAAAAAGCAAATGCAAATGGACAAAATAAAAAAACCCACAAAACTGATGGATTATAGAGCAAAACAAAGAGAATTGTTTGCAGCTCATGGATATCTCTTTTTATTTTTCTTCTTCTTCTTAGCTTAAATATTGTAATTTCATTTTATATATAAATGCACACAAAACTGCATTGGAAAAAAAAATACTGACCCAGAAAATAATTAGTTTTATCGTACTTTAAGTGTTGAAAACAAAATTTTTTAATGTTTATTTGTTTTTGCAGTTTGACAAAAAAAAAAAAATTTAAAATTTTATTTTATTGATTTACGATTTACGTGGATGTCTCTGGCGACCAGACTTACTGGGATCATTTGGGATCGGATTTTCATCAGGGAAACGCGATATTAAACTTCAACTTCAAGGAGCGACCCGTTCGCTACATTCGTATCGAAGATTCAAATACTGTATACTTATTCTCTGACGGCCAAGTACAAAAAGTAGATTGTTTTACCCGTGCATACACATTTACATACATACATATCTACATAAATATGAATAAAATGCACAGAATTCAAATGTAATAAACTGAAATTGTTCTCAATCGGGAATCTTGTTTATAGAATCATCGCATAAGTGTGTACATTTTTGGGCATAGCAAACGATTTTCATGAAGATGGAGAATACTTATTTCTGGGAAACGTCTCAGCTTAGAGGATTGTCAATGATTCTACCGAAAGAGCAATTGAAACCCTACAAAAACTCTTCCTAGAGGGAAGTCAGAGAGATTTAATGGCCTCCCGACCCTTGACCCTCGCTGCGCTTACCTAGTCGTACGACTTCAATTTAACGGCTACTTTAATCCATCATTTCAAATTATTATCTTCTCGCCTGCTGCAGTGCTGTCTGCTGCCTGCTGCCTGGTGGCTGGTGGCAAAAGTTGGCAAGTTCCCGAGCACGCTTTGTTGGCCACGCATCAAATGGGCCTTCAATGGGCATTAAAAGGAGAGCTGATGATGGGGCTCGTCCTGGATAATGAAAGGAAAGGGGCATGAAAGGCCCATTAAAAGGCCACCACAGAAAACTGCTGACATCACGACTGGCGACGATGGGAGGATGGGAGGATGGGAGGCTGGGAGGCTGGGGCTGGGGCTGGGGCTACTTCGCCGTCGAATTAAAAAGTTGCCTTGATAATCCTTTTGCAAAATAGACGGGATTAAGTAAAATGCTGAGCCGGAAATTTATGCAGGCCAGGTGCTGCTGTGCTGCTGTGCTGCCGTCCAGGTGTTGACCATCAGAGAGTCAGTCCGAGGCGAACTGCGCGCCATGAGAGCACTTAAAATGTGCCACAGTGTTGCAATAATTACCGTTAAATGGTGGCAGTTTAAAACACTTAAGAGGCAGAGGGGCGGGCAGGGAGCAGGCACAGAGTCGGTGTGGCACAGCAGGCTGGCCCCTCTCTCTCTCTCTCTCTCTCTCGCTGTCTCTCTGTTATTATCCTTGCAGCAGCAGCAGCATCCCGTTGTAAGTCCTCTCCATGGATTGCGGTGATTTGTAATTTTAAGCAGCGTATGATTAACTTTTCTGCGGCAAAGGAGCCAACGGTTGCCGAGTCCTTGTCTCCCAATGGCTGAGTAATGACTGGGGCTGCATGTCCTGGAACAGTTGTTGTGGGGATTTCTATGACATTCACTAAATGGGTTTGTTGTTCCAACAGAAGTTAACAATTAGCTGAAGGAGTGCCGGAAAAGATACTTTTGCAGGTCGAAGCTGTAGATACACTGGCATTTCCGTCGCCCAATAGGAAACTAAACTATTAAGATGTTCCATTCCGTTCCAGGCATTCCGTTACGGTTTTCATGCTTTGCGCGTCATGCGGCAGCGCCCCTCGGTCAGAATTCCTGCGTTTTCAGCTTTGTTTTGCCTAATACTTAAAAAAGAGCATGAAAACCGTTTTACTCATTTGATTCGACTTTTAGCAAAAACTCTTTCAATTAAAAATATCCATTTATTTTCCCACAACCCCAGACACGGCGCTCATTGAACACTCTCCAACAAAATCAATAAATTCGTTCCATATTTTTGTACCCAGTATTTACTTTAAAAGCGATATACAATAATAATGATTCTGGCCATTAAATTGGCTCGCCAAAATATCGTACTAATTTCAAATTAAAGGCAGAGTCGCGCGAGGCGAAGCGTTAAGCCCAATCCGAGACCAATCCTGGTCCTGGTGCCAGACAAGTGTGTGTGTGTGTGTGTGTGTGTTGTGTGCACTTTTACTCATAGTTTAGCCAGCGGGAAAAACATATAAATAAATATATAAAAAAAAAACCAACAAAATGCGAAAAATTGTCCTTGTGTGTGTATGTGCAGCCTGTCTGCCTGTCTGCGTGGGCACAAGAGATGCCACGTCGACGTGGCAGCAACACGGACCAGCTCCTGCTTCTGGTTCTTGCTGGTGTTGCCCCTGCACTAAAGTGCCATGCATTTGAAATTTTTAAGCACAACACTGCGTATGATCAACGTATGTATGTGGGTGGAATGGTTCTGAGTGCGTGTTTTGTGGACCGAAAGGCATGGGGCGTGACTATGTGGCACTGCACATGAAATTATGACAACAGCTATAAAATTTTGTTGGCTTTTTGGCGACACAAGGAACGAGGGGGATGGGGAAAGTGAACAGTGTTCCTGGGAACAGATTCTTCTAGAAAAAAATGATTTTGTATATTTTTTAAATATTTTTGTATAGCTAATTCCCAACAACTAAGAGGCTTACATTTTCTTGGGCAACAGCAAGAACTAGTAATTTTCTTAGCTTGCAAAATGAATGGAAAACTCGACAGAAGCAGCACTTGAAACCCCCTAAATTTTAACCCCAACGTCTGAGCCAACTAATTGCCTTACCATTTACAGCATCGGAATGGTTTTCAAGATATCAAAAGGGAAACCTCATTTATTTTGGTTTGAGAAAATAAACGGAATTGTGTTGCTAACAGAAAAAACATTGCGCAAAGACTCAACCAAGAAAGATCGGTAAGGATACACAAATAAAACCCTTTAAGCCCATAAGCCCGTAACTTATACAATTATCCCTGAATGGAATCTCGTACAACGTTAAGTATTTATTTTATAAAAAAAACTAGGGGCAAAGAACCCTGCACAGTCCCGAAACGTTTGTAATTCAATAGAGAGTTAGAGCTAATATTTGTATTACTACAGATTATAGATACTTATATAATTAATTTTAATTAATAAAAAAATTTATGGAAATTATGCTGCCATGTTTTTGGGACAAATATATGACAAAATATATGATATGTACATCAGACCAAGGTATCCGTTCAGTGGTAGAGTATTTACTATATTTCTTTATTTTTTTAAATGATAAATCATTTATTATCATTATTATAACGTAAGAAGTGGGCTTTAACCCTGGAAATTGTATATTTTCGAAGTTTAGAAAACATACAGCAGCCTTGGGTCGGAATAAGCGGTCCTATAAATATAATTATTTATTTATTACATTAAAATTTAGTTCGATTGAGAGGGGGATCCATTCTAAATCGAAGAGTTTTATTGGAGTTTTGGTTTTTGGGAACACAAACGACAGACGCATTTGCTCAAGTGGCTTTTTGATGCTGCTGCTTCGGCTGCTGCTGCTTTTGCTTCTGCTGCTGATGTTGCTACTGCCACAGATTCTGCTCACTACTCTCTGCCCCCTGCTGCTGCTGTTGCTGCTGCTGTTGTATGTAGTTTATTTCCCCTTTTCCCGGACTGTCTTGAATTATTATTCATGAGAGCTTTAATTTATGCTGCAGTTAGAATTAGTGAGCTTTGCATTTTTCGCCATCTCTTTCCCTGGTACTATATATGAATATCTTTATGTATGTGTGTCTGGGAGTATCTGCGAGTCTGCCTAAGTATCTACAAATGTTCGTGTGTGTGTGTGTTTGTGTATTGGTTTGGTTTGGTGTTTAGTTTTCGTTACGGAAGTACTTAAAATGGCATTAATACTTTTATGACTTGTGGCCCAGGCAATCTGCGGTCAGGTGGTGCGGCCAAAATATTCACATTAACTATTCATATCCATTCACATCGTGTCTGCATATGAATGTTGTGGGCATAGCATGCATTTGTAATGAACAGATAAGACTGTAAATTAGAGCACAGGACATACGATACGATATTTGTTAATATGATTTCCCAGGGCCTGCAATGAATGCCAGAAATTTGGTTTTAGTCCAGAATAATTGCACACAGGTCTGGGATTATTTTCAAGAAGCTCTTGCTGGGTTATCCCTGACGGATTGGGAAGATATTGGAAAACCTGGCTAAAATCTATAATCTTTCAGCTTTTGAACTGCTTTTTATTTAATAATCACCTTATTTGTTTTTTTAATGACAATTTCCTTGTTCTCAAATTGTTATTACATGTTTTAGTTTCTTTCCCATTCCGTTTTACTTCTTTCTTGAGCCATGCATTACTTTCGAGTGAGCGGGCCGATGAGCAGAGACCGCTACGAGTCGCTCTCGCCTGCACCCCTGGCTCTAGGACTCCCGCAGATATATTTCCAACAAAATGTCAACGGGAACAATTTAAAATGTACTCAATTTAGTGAAGAAAGTGTAGAATATTCTTTTTATATTATAGAGCATTGCTCCACCCATAAAAATGTATTCCCATTTCCCTTGTGGCCATGTCTGGCTCTTGCTCTCCCTCAATTTGATTTCCCCCAAGTCGGTCATTATTTTCTGCCATGTTATTTGCTGTCATCTACGTCCTCCAGTATCTCTCCGACCCCCTGCCAAGTATTTACATGTTCAATTAGTTTGATAGGCAGCGCGAGTCAAGTGAATGGTCCAAGAGTTGATAAAAATACTTGAGATTTTATTCGAAAATGTCTCCCATTTTGATTCACTCTGTCATTGGCCCTTGGATCTCCCTGGTTCTCTCTGGTATTTTTGTTAGCTGCTTATGGCCATTTGCTTGTAGCCAATTTCCATTTTAGTTTGAGTGGCAATCAGTGCTGGGATTTGTTTATGGCATTTTCATGCTTATTTTTTCCTTTCCTCCGATTTTTTTTTTATCTGTTTGTAGCTCTATAAATGAGTAGTGCTCAACATTTTGTACAGATATAAAAAAGAGGAATTTCCATACCATCCCCCCTGCCCCTCAGAGGCATATCAGAGCCCCCTCGCTGGCTTCTGGCTGATTTTCTTTTGGCCATACGTGTACAGACACATTTTTGTGCCTTGGCTGCCTTGGCTGCCTTGTTTGAAAACTAATTAAAAGTTTAAATGTTTGTAATTAGCGTCGGAATAAATGTCTGCCTGCCACATTATAAAATTAGTAAATTTTATGCCAAACTTTTTGGCTGCAGTCAAAATATACGTATAGAAAAAAAAACCAACCCACCCACGCACTCCCCCCTCTGACTGTCCCTACCCCCAGCAACCCCCACCCTGTTGACGGCGGTTTTCATTTCGCAATTTTCAGTTGTGTGGTTTTGATGGCATTTCAGGGGTTTTTCGAGCTTCGTCTCGGGGCTGGAGTGGAGTCCATGAGGCTGATAAGTTTTCGGAGTCAAGTGAGGTTCTGAGGAGTCTGCATTCGATACGATGCTCATAGAGTGCGGTAACTGGTTGTGGATAATGGGTGTAGATTTCATTGAAATATATAGTGGGAAAAACGATGGTTTGTGGAATGTTTCCCTCAAACCTCTTTCTATGTTTTTTGACTATTAATTCATTTATCTCAGATTTTCTTCAACTTGTTTCAGATCTATCGCGCCCCGGCAGAACGGATTCAATTATGACACAAATTCCCCTCCTCGAATATACCCACATAATCCTGTCTGTCGCCAACCCAAATCAAAATCCAACCCAACAGCGCCTTACCCTCCCTCAAGAAATCAACGACAACTCAACCAAAAAGTCAATACAAATAATTTTCATCCTTTTTTGGGGGCACAGGCAGGCGGCAAACAAAGAGGTTATTGTTATGGGCGTATCGGCCAACCGACCACGCCCCATATAACCGAATGGAGGGTGGTATTCAATCAACAATAAAAACGCACACGCTTAATTAATTTAACCCGAAAAGTCAATCACGCGAAACGTTGACGAATGACAACGGCAGAGGTAGGAAGAAACAAAAACAAAAACAGAAACAGAAAACAGGACAACGCCGCCCCACGCCACGGCCCATCCTTAAGCAGGGTTGCCGCCCCCTCTCAAACGAAAGAAAAATAAGTATGGCGCACAATGACAAAACATCGATAACAAGTTGTTTTTGATTTCGTTTGGAGGCATTAAAATAAAGAAAAAGAGTGGAAAAAGAAACAAACACACAAAAACCCAGGAACAAAGGACACAATCAGAGGTCTGTCTGTAGCCTTCGGCTGAGAGGACATCACATAAAAAATAACAAGGATGCGGCGCTGCTGCAGCACAGGACACAGCACAAAGAACCGTTCCAAAGCCATTTGCATTTCTCAGCGTCTCTCTTCGATTTTTTGCCTGTTTTTGTTTGTTTTTTAATGCTGCACTAAAAGTTCACTCAAACGTAAAAAATAAAATGTTTAATATATAAAAAAAAAAAAAAAAACACACAGAAAAAAGGAGAATGCAAATAAAGGGAATATAAAAAGTTCCACGTTGCTGGACAGGAAAAAGGAGGAGCCTCTAGCCCCTGAATTCAAAATGGAGCACGCGCTAATCTATTTTTGTTTTTTTTTGGGCCAACATCTCAGCCTGCCCCACCGGCCTGCCGCACGCAATGTCCTGGGGATGAGAGGCAGCCACTTACTCAGATTGGTCCTATTTATATACTCCTCGGCCGGATAGTGTGTAGGTGTGAAAATATCTGTCTGGTAGGAAATCGGGAAGAAAATCAATGAATATGAATGAGCCATGGCCTTTGAACTTAAGAAAATCACATGTATGAGTCTTCTTACTAAAATTAGATGGGTAGCAACCGAACTGACATTAGGATTCCAGCTATTCAGATTTATTTTTGCCGAATTGAAGGTCTAGATAAATAAATTCATGGAAATTTAACAGGAATTCCTCTTCTTGGAGAGAAAGTTATGTAGGAAAATACCATAAACATTAAAGACATTTATATGGTTTTAATTTTCGTTTTCCTATATGTAAAATTAATTCAATTAAAAGAATTTTTGGTAGATTAAAAGGCATAAATTAAATCACATATTTTTCCACAATTTGCGGGGAGTAACAAGGCGGATGTTATGTTATGTTAATAATAATTAAAATATTTAATTAATTATAACTAAAAAGGGTAGAAAACTTTAACTTTTGGGTCGCTACATCTTCATGTATATCCATTCTATCGACACAAATTAAAAAACCCATAAAAGATCAGACAATTGTCTTTTCAATTCAATAATTTCTGTAGATACCCACTCTGCAGATGCAGAGTAAAAATTATAAAAGTTTTTTAATTTTTTAAAAATATTTTGGCGGTTTATTGCAAAATCCAAGGATGAGAAAGTAATCTATTGATTTAAGCCTACAACCTAATTTTTTTCTCGTGGAAAGTACAGAATCTAATGCACCAAAAGTCAGGAAATCATAATAAAAATACTTAGAAAAAAAACTGAATATTCTTTAGCTTTTCGGATGATTCTTAAGCCATCTTTGACTCTTTCGAGCAGATTTTCAAGCCTAAATATGAGTCCCCCACTCGAGAGTCCCTTACTTTCCCTTTACACTCTATAAACCCATTCAATGGTCCCATCTTTGACTGCAATTCTATGCTCAAAACCATTCAAAATGTTGGAAACACTTTCGAATCTGCTACCAAAATGAGCTTAAATTTCAGTGAGAACTGAGAGCCTCCCTCCTGCCACATGTACGGGTACCGACTGCCACGGACTAAGTAAATGCAGTGCCGCAAACATAAACTCATTAGCCCCGAAATCCCTCACCATACAAGAGTGGAAACGTGGCTGGGAGGAAACGGAGTGTTAGATAGGTTGTAGAGAGTCCAATTGGTCAAATATTCAATATGCGGCAATCGAATGACCGACCGACGGAGCAGCACAGAGCATCAGATAAACGCAATGCAGCGTCGCTTAATTAAGGTTTAGTAGTAGGCCCCCTTCCCCAAACCCCGAAACCCACACACACATACCCAGGCAGAGAAACTCAATGTAATTATGTGCTAAGTGCTGGAGGTCCCAGCTCCAGCCCTAGCCTCAGCCTCACCGAAAATTCATTCAGTATCGGACAATCGCACAATGTTCGAAGAACTATTCAGAATTCTGGCATGGAGTGGAGGAGTGGCCGCCAGTGCTCTCATCGCCATATCAATAATCATCATAGCCCATTCACAATTTCAAACATTCGTAATGGTTTTTGGGGTTTTCTGCAATTAGCACAAGATTATGCCTGCATGCGTGGAGTTTCGAAATGTTGTTCAAATATTGTACTGAAAGGCAGGAGGATATTCTGAGAAATATTCTCCTTAAAAATATAAATAAATAAATCACTTATTCCCCTCTATCTTTATCTTGGATCCAATTCAATTTCTTTAAATTTAATTTTGTATTTATATATTGTATTTGGCTCTTTTCTTTACCGTGTGTTCACAGCACTGCACATGTGTTTAATTAAACCTATTTTTCTGCTCTTTTGGCCATTTTCTTCAACGGCCTTGCGCCCAACCACACCACACCCACACCCAAGCCCACGCCCACGCCCCGTGGCAGGAGAAAGGATTCGCTGGCTCAGCAGGAGGCAAACAGCGAGAACTGCGGGCGGGTTAAATGGCAGACCGCTCCGCTGTCGCTTTCTCCCTTTCAGTGTTGACCGGAAAAACGCGGGAAATTAAGGATAATGTAATTTATTGATGCATTGTAAAAGTTAAGCTCCCAGCCGCCTGGCGTTGTCGCCTCCGCTGTCTCGTATAAATTACAATTTGACCCGAGAAAGGGAAAGGGAAAGCCTCCCGGAGATTGTACAGCACAAAAACGGAGACAAGAGAGAGGAGAATGTTGAATGGGGGCATGCGGCATGCGGCATGAGCCATGCGGGTGCCTCATAATACTTTGTGCTCACAATTTTCTGCACAATTAGCAACTTTTGTTGCCCCTCTCCCTCTCTATCTCTCGATTTGCATAAATTTCTGTTTCTTTTTGCCATACAAAAATTATTTTATTTTATTTTATTATATTTAAAATACACACACACACACACACATAGATACTTAAAAACTTTTTATTCCATGCCTCTGCACGTTTCATAATATTTGTAGAGCACTAAGGGATACGTTTTTTTTTTTTTTTTTTTTTTTTTTTTAAAGCCAAACAGAAAAGGTCGAATCTTTACTTTTCCATCATCGTCTCTTGCGTTGAGTTCCATATAGAAATTAGAAAAATTAATGAAGCGCCAAATTATTTGCGCAATTAAAGGAGTTTGTTTTTAAAAAGAAAAGAGGCACTATAGAAATTTTTTAAGAGAAAACATGACTTTAACTAACTCCCATTTAGTGGTTACTCAATACCAATTAAGAAAACGGAAACTCAATTCATTTTTACAGAACCATATCTGTATTTGCCTTAAAATCAAACAGTATTCGAAAGCTGCTCATCACACGAAATAATTTACCCAAAAACGAACAATGGGAGAAGGCAGCCAAGGAAAAGGCGGAATAAACTTGATACATCCTTAACAGCATTCATAAGGGGAACCAAAGACGATTACATTTAGTCAGTAATTAATTTACGTGAAACGCATGAGCATCTATGTATTGCGTGGAAGCTTTTGCTAAGGAAATCTATGAGTATTTGGTGCTCCTGCTCCTCGCTTTCAACATACATATGTGCAGTCACATAAAACAACGTATATATTCCCGTGAAAATAAAAAAAAAATTTTTAAAAAACAAAAATTTTAAGATTATATTAGAGGAAATCAATTACGATTAAAAATAATGTTACATAAAATAAATTTTAATAAAATATTAAATAAATAATTAATATATATTAAATATTATTCATCTTAAAATATTTTCGTGACGCATGCCTTAAATATAAGAATATTAAATATTAAATTAAATTAAATTAAATTAAATATAATATAATATATCTTGTAGCCATAGAATAGAAAACAAAGAAAAAAAAGAAATTTAAATGAAAAATTTTCAGCAAAAGCTTTAAAATTTTCCAGTTTTTATTTTTTATATATGCTATATACTTTAGCAATATTAGCATCATCTTTCAATGAAAACGCTCTGCTAATGGACATGTGGTCTAAGTATTTTAGGTAAGAACAATTTGTATATTCCACCAACGAAACAGAAAAAAGATTTATTTTATTCACTGTTCTTGAAACACAATATGCATATATGAGACCACTTAAATTGCATTTAAGTCCATTAAAAATTCCCTATATATTTACCAAACTGCTGTTTGCATTCTATTCTGTCTTCAATGGGTGTTCAAAAGTATTTGCCAGTGCTGGCCTGACTGCCTGCCTTTCAGGCCCAATTAAGTGTGACAATGGGAATGGGGAAACAAAGACGACATTTTTGACAGTTTAATTTTGGCGACTGAACACACTCGATTAGGGCAAAAGGAAGACCTCGTCTTTCACTCTGTGTGAAACGGAAATTCTTTCAAACCAAACAATCAACACTTGCCCAGAAGAAGAGGCCAGAAGGCAGGCAGCCAGGCAGCCAGCCAGGCAGGAGGCCACTGTGACACTATCACAAACGCACAGGGCAAATACTAGTACGAGATAGCATGGCTTTCAGCTTTGACCAAACAAACATATTTGCCGAAATGCCTTTGGCTTTAATTTCGAAAGACGTTCGGTTCGGTGGTGTCAGGGTCGGGCTGGATCTTATTTTGTCTATTTATATCACAAGTCTCTGTCTACAGCAGCCCACTCCCCCAGAGTCTTCCTAGTGCTGCCCACAAATCCTCGTGCTGCTGCTGCTGCTGCCCGGGAATGCCGGCAGCTAGTGGCAAGTGTAAGTGTGGCGCATTCCAGGCGTGTTGAAACTGTAAAATAGATGCCATACCTTCTCCCACACACACACACACACACACACCGAAATTGCAATTGCAACTTGAACACACACACACAGATATATGGCAAGGTTACAGTGCGGTTCGATGCCATTAGGCTGTCGTATTGGTTGATTTTCAGAGATCCAAGTTCTAAAAGTAAGGAACCTCAGTCTAGGATTAGTTCTGGCCCACAATCGCCTGTAAATTATTTCTAAAATGCCACTTTTATGGAATTTATTATCGATTTTGGTTCGATATTATCGATTATTTAGTAATTAAATCGAAGTCAGGTATCAGCATAGATCAACTATTACATTTATTTAAATTTTTAAATATTAAATTAAATTAAATTAAATTAAATATAATATAATATATCTTGTAGCCATAGAATAGAAAACAAAGAAAAATCCTTTTTAAATGAAAAATTTTCAGGAAAATTTTAAAATTTTCCAGTTTTTATTTTTAAATATGCTATATATTTAGCAATATTAGCATCATCTTTCAATGAAAATGCTCTGCTAATGGACATGTGGTATACGATTTTAAGTAAGAACAATTTGTATATTCCACCAACGAAACAGAAAAAAGATTTATTTTATTCACTGTTCTTTGAAACACAATATGCATATATTAGACCACTTAAATTGCATTTAAGTCCATTAAAAATTCCCTGTATATTTACCAAACTGCTGTTTGCATTCTATTCTGTCTTCAATGGGTGTTCAAAAGTATTTGCCAGTGCTGGTGACTGCCTGCCTTTCAGGCCCAATTATGGGGACAATGGGAATGGGGAAACAAAGACGATTTTTGACAGTTTAATTTTGGCGACTGAACACACTCGATTAGGGCAAAAGGAAGACCTCGTCTTTCACTCTGTGTGAAACGGAAATTCTTTCAAACCAAACAATCAACACTTGCCCAGAAGAAGAGGCCAGAAGGCAGGCAGCCAGGCAGGCTAGGCCACTTTGACAAATCACAAACGCACAGGGCAAATACTAGTACGAGATAGCATGATAAAGCTTTGACCAAACAAACATATTTGCCGAAATGCCTTTGGCTTTAATTTCGAAAGACGTTCGGTTCGGTGGTGTCAGGGTCGGGCTGGATCTTATTTTGTCTATTTATATCACAAGTCTCTGTCTACAGCAATAAAATCCCCCAGAGTTGGGTTCCTAGTGCTGCCCACAAATCCTAGTGCTGCTGCTGCTGCTGCCCGGGAATGCCGGCGTTTAGTGGCAAAGTGTAAGTGTGGCGCATTCCAGGCGTGTTGAAACTGTAAAAATAGATGCCATACCTTCTCCACACATCCACACACACACACACACCGAAATTGCAATTGCAACTTGAACACACACACACAAATATATGGCAAGGTTACAGTGCGGTTCGGTGCCATTAGGCTGAATATTGGTTGAATTTTCAGAGATCCAAGTTCTCAAAAAGTAAGGAACCTCAGTCTGTTTTAGTTTTGGCCCACAATCGCCTGTTGTATTTCTAAAATGCCACTTTTTATATATTTTATTATCGATTTTGTTCGATATTATCGATTATTTAGTGATTAAATCGAAGTCAGGTATCAGCATAGATCAACTATTACATTTATTTTACTTTTTTATCATCAAAATCAATCTTCAAATCTTCGATTTTGATTTTAATCCCTCCACTGTCTAATCCTTTTTCCCAACTAATGCCTAGGACCATTTCTAAAATGTATCCTAGAGGATGAAATAACGAAAAATCGATATATATAACTATAAATCCAACAAAATTGCATCGAATTGGATATAGAATGAAATGTATAATCTATGGGTTTATCTATCAAACTAAAATACACTTTCGAATTATTGTTGTCCACATTTTCCACACATGGCTTAAGCCAGAAATCCAGAAATTACACACACACATTCGAAGAGAACTAACAAGAAGATGCTCTGCTCTTCTCTGGCCGTACTCGTACTCGTATTTTAGCTTCTTTGCTGGTGAGCTACGTGGCTTAGCTGGCGGAGATTTATGGGGGAATTCCTAAAAGAAATCCAAGTCAATTACTTGCTTAATTATTTCCTTTGAAATTTATTGATTTCTTTCAGCCCGTTTCGCCCGAGTCCTCGCCCGAGCCCTCGCCCAAGGAATGGAATGCTGTTCTCTGCTCGACACGCTTCGTTTGCTATTTGTTTTGTCTTGGAAATCGGCAACTTCAGTTCGGCCTTCCACCCTCCACCATCCACCCATCTCATCCAATGATAAATACTGAGATACACAACAGCAATGAAGGAATTTCTGCTGTTTGAATTTCGCTCTTGGCATTCGACTTTCGAGTAGTAGGGTGTGACTGCCAGAGAGTCGCTTGTCGCTTGCCGCTTAAATTCAAATGAAAATATTTGCTTTAATAAAATACAATAAATTTAGCATAAAATAATTAATAAAGTTAAATTTAGCTATGGCCCAAAGGTAGGTACCTAAAGCGTTTTATGGCAAAAAGAAAATGAGGGATACATTGCCGACGCCTGAGATACTCTTAAATTTAAATTTTTAGGTATTTTTTTATCCTCCATTCTCTACATGGCAAACATCTCAGAATACCCTTCAAAAAGAGCAAAAGAATATGTATCTCGTATATGTTTTCTTTTCATTAAGGAATGCTCGTCTGGAAATGTCAAAAATAAAATAAGTCAATCTGCAGGGCTAAAATGTTTTAAGCTTTAAACTTAATTGCCTCTTGTCTGGCAATTGAACAATTTTATATATATTTTATTTAAGATTTTGCTTGTCAATCGTTTTCCATTCAACAGGAAGCTTTAATTTTCCCATTCAATGAACTCTAATTAATAATAAAAAAAAAAAGGAAATATATATTCTACAGAAATTTATTAGGCAATTTGTGAAAAGGATCTTTCTGTCTTTTGGGGGCCTTTTGATGTTTGCTCAACTGTGCGTATGAGTAATATGAATATTGACGTACTCACGCTCGGATGAGTTTTAGTTGTTGAAAAAACAACAAATTTTTATGTGAATTGCTGTTGTTGTTCGCTTGTTGCTTACGAGTACTACTCGTATTATTGTTGCTGATGTTTTTGATGCTGGCTTTGCTGAATCCAGAAATTACATACACTCATGGGAGCTATTTTTCAAGTAGTTCGCTGGCCATGGCGTGGACGCAAAGCCCCCTAGTGGGCCTTTTTGCAGGGCAATCGAAATCGAGTGTGTAGAGGCAGCTCCCAGAAGGTAAGGGGGGGAGGGAAAAACGGTGAAGGATTTTAACTCCAATATGCCACACGTGTGGAATCATTGTTTCAGAGGGGGCTTGTTCTGCTCTTGACTTTGACAATAAAATAGTGGCTAAAAAATAAGGATTCCGTTTAAAAGGCAGAAATAAGAACTAGGGGCGCCTTTTTCTGCTACCATTTATCCACTCCGTAGTCCCGAAAATTGTTTAAACACAGAGAGACATAACTTTATTTATTTGCCCTCGTTCCATTGAAATTTTTTGCATTTTTTTGGAGTATTTTCTTTGTTGTTTTGTTTTGTGTGCCCTACGGCAGCGACGGCAACGACGGCAACGATGGCAATGGCCACAACGAAAATCTCTTTATTGGATTATCCTGCAAAATTTACGCGGCATTAAAAGCGGCCAAACGAGACCCACTTTCCGTGGCATCCCCTCCCAAGCCCCCCAGGGGTGATTCAGGGGGGCTTCAAGGGGTTAAGCGCAAGGTAGCCAAACTCGCGAGCAACAAAACGAGAAAAAAACCATTTTATTCACAATTTAAAGGTCGTCGGCGCGCTTCCATTAGTCCACAAAAAAAAAGATCCCCCCAACCCAATTGCGAAAGCGCCCAAAGCGGCAAAAAAAAATCCATTAGCCTGTCGCATATTTCCAGGACATTGCCTACTTAGAGCAGTTTAAAGTTTTAAGCCCTGCAATGGAGCTGTGAATTCCGTGTTGCGGGCTAAAAGTGAATACAATTCCCAAAGTGTTGCCAAAAAATACAACAACAAGAATAAAAGGGATCGCCCTTTGGGGCCAGTAGCGAAATGTGATTGAAGAGGTGGTAAGAGGTGGTGATAGGGATTTCAGGATGGGGCTGGAAGTCTAAAGGAAGAACGGTTTATCTTTTATTGGAAGAAGAAACGATACCTTAAACGACGCCTAATTAATGCAGCTCTACAAACAAAAGAATGTTTTCTTTTTTTTTTTTTTTAACTTTTCCCGAGTTTTTAAAGTTACAATTTTGCATTTGAAAGCTTAAGATGGCCCAGACTTTAAGATGCATTTATCAGCTCATCAAAATGGCAATATTACTTAACTTAAGTTATGTAAAAAAAAAATAAGCTCAAACTCTAAAAAAAAATTATTTTAAAATGTTATTAAATTTCAATTTAAATTTAAAAAAAACCTTGCTATAAACAAATACTTTTTGTGAGTTTTAAAGTCTAAATTGGAATAAAAAGCCTTGCCAAAAAAAAAAAGATCATAAATTATTTAAAAAAACTTAAGGCCCAAATCTATAAAAAACGAGGGGGAACGTTGTGAGTTGCTGCTGCGACCGCAACTCTACATTTATACCCGATACATAGTCAGTATGGTTGCATTAAACGACAAAGAGTGCGTGCGAGAGAGACAGAAAATCAGACAGAACGTGTCGACGGGCGCCGCGTAGCCACTGCAAATTGATTTGTTACTTTTGGCTTATAATAATAATCCGATCTTACTCGGATTCGGCAAGGTTCGGCAATCTGGTAGATATGGCCATTCTCTATGATTGTGCGTTTTAATTTTCTCCTATCTTCAAAATTGTGGTTGCCACAGATTTTCGTTGTTTATGGCTGCGGAAGGGGTGGGTCGAAATTTTGAAACACACTTTGTAGCAGTGACCTCTTTAACAGTGAGTTCTGCAGTGAAAAATTACAAATAGCTTTGTAGCAGTGAGAGCTCGACAGTCAGGTCTAATAGTCTCTAAGATCTGTGGATGCCACAGATTTTCGCACTTTGCGGGGGCGGAAGGGGGTGGGGCGAAATTTTTAAACAAACTCGTCAAGGTCCGATATTATAGGAATCTGATAACAAATTTGGTTGCTCTAGCTCTTATAGTCTCTGAGATCTAGGCGCTAATGTTTTGCGCTATGCAAAGCCGGCTATGATACGTGTGTGTTAGAGAGAGACAGGGCGAGAAAAAAAATGAAATTGTTTTCTTCATTCTGGCTATAATAATGATACGATCTGATTTAGATTCTGCAGTCTAGAAGATATGGTCATTCTCTACGATTCTGCGTTTTGGTTTTTCGTATCTTTAAAATTGTGGATGCCACAGATTTTCGTCCTTTGTGGGGGCGGAAGTGGGCGGGGCGATGTTTTGAAATATACTTGTAACAGTGACATATCACAGAAGGCTGGATACAAAAAATGTCGTTGCACTAGCTCTTATAGTCTTTGAGCACTAGGCGCTAATAGGGACGGACAGACGGACAGACGGACGGACGGAAAGACGGACAGACGGACAGACAGACAGGGCTCAATCGACTCGGCTATTGATGCTGATCAAGAATATATATACTTTATGGGGTCGGAAACGGTTCCTTCTGGACGTTACACACATCCATTTTCACCACAAATCTAATATACCCCAATACTCATTTTGAGTATCGGGTATAAAAAGGCGGTTTGATTCGAAGCGCAAATAAAAAGATCACTTTTATTGCCTAGTGAAGATATAATCGTTTCCCCAATTTGATTATTTCCTTTTGAATCTGTTAAAGGAGGAAATGTGACTTTTAGATGATTGAACTTTTAAGAAATTGCTTCTTAGCAGAATAAAACGAAATTATAAAGACAGGAACTATGTTCGATGCAGGAACAGGGAACCATTCAATCATTTAATAGGTTAATGGTGTGTTGAGCTATTGAACTTTTTCTATAACATATTGTTATGCAGATCCGACCAATTTCCGCTTGTGACTAGATAAAACTAGATTCGACGTTCTTACAGTTCCGATGCCCTGTCGACAGTATATATCATTGAGTATATATGTATGTATCATTGTCATTCCTCAATTCCTTCGTTTCCATAAGCGCACTCGATCATCGACAGCCGGTGGACCAAGAATTTACTGATTCTGCCTTCCTTATGACTCTTAAAGCGAGAAAAGTATCATTTGGAATTACATAATTGTGATCTAATTCGTCGCTATTTTGTACGTATGTACAAATATAGACATGCTTAGAATATAGAATCCAGCAAACGAAAATGAGCAGCCAGTTACGAGATCGAAGTCGAACGCGTCGGGGTGGACATGGCTCGTCTCTGCATGAACGAGTTCTACTCGGAGAAAATTATGAAGTCTTCGAGCTGAGCCACGTTTTCGTAATGAACTATGTATGTATGTAGATTTACATTTTTGTAATGATAAGCAATGAAGTCCAGGCGGAGGTTTCTCGCGACCAAACTCAATGGGATCGCGTGGGATCGATTAAGATTCATTATACTTCCTGGGATTTCAACTTAAAGCAGCGACCCGTTCGCTACATTCGTATTAGAGGTCTGCATGGATAACAAAAAACCGACATTCGAATCAACAATGCGCACAAGGAATTGAATGAATTCGAATGCTACGCCGATAGAGTTTAAGTGACGTATGACTCATACACACAACATTCAAACGACTTGGCACGAATTGAATGAGTTTAGCGAGGGGCTGTTTTCGAATTCAATCGAATGGGGAGCCATACTGACTGAATATCGGGTATAAATGTAGATTTGCGGCCGTAGCAGCAACTCACAATGTTCCCCCTCGTTTCAACCTTTTTTGTATCGAGTTCACCAATTTTCCTGTGATTTATCGCCCAATTTTCACCCACTCGTCTGCAAGTGCTGTTTTGAAGTCTTTTTTAACAATTTATAATGTTTTGATTCAATATCATTGAGCCAACGGACATTATTAAATTGGACAGTTCCGAGTAATTCCCGATTTATGTTGAGGATCGTTCGCCTGGTAAAATCAAACACTATCTTTTATCCCGAGTTTTTCGAATCTTTGTAGGAGGTTTTCTTTAAGTATCGATAGATAACACTGCTCTGTCCATGTTTCCATCAAAGAAAACCAAATTCGCAACACCAGCGGCTGACCTATGGGCCCAAAACATGCCCATGTCCTCATCCATGCATAAATCTGTCTAGCAGGTTCCTAATTTCAGTAGTTTTTTTTCTCTCTGTACAACTTTGTAGGTTTGTAACGGTTGACACTGTCGGGGTGTCCGAAAAAAACCTCTCATTTACGGACGCATTGAGAAAAGAGACAGAAAATCTGTTTCTGCTCAACTCGCTCTTCGATCAAGCAAAGGCCGATTTTTTCCCTTTTCTTTTGTCGCTGTTTTTCGCGAGCGAACGAAAACAGTGTCTGGCGTATTTATGCGTGCCTGTAAGTGTGGTGCCTCAGGCAACGATCACTTGCCTATGTGAATGAAAACGTTGCTATTAACTATTGCTATCTTTTTGTTAGTGGTTAAGCTTAAGTCTGATTAATAAAATATACATATAGTATATGTACACGATAATGTGCATGTTCTAACGGGTATAACCCTCATTATGACCTCCCTTCAGTTTGCAAATCTATAAAATATGTACAACCCTAAATATGCAGAAAACTAAAAACCCTTTTCGCAGACACTTTTCTGGTTCTGCTCATATGTACTGACACTTTTTCGAAAAACGGTCAGACGAGAGGGAGATGGGAAGGGAGCTCCGCTCATAGCTCCACGCCGTTATCCGAAGCAAATCCCTTCATGTCGTCGTCGGCTTCATGCACATTGTTTCTGCATGTTCCTACATACATACATGTGTACACACACACACAATCCAAGCTGAATAAACGCAGCAGAAACGCACGCACAAATTAGCAAAAACAAAAAAAGGCACAAAACAGAGACAAATGAATGGTAGAATATCATTAGGTATGGACATAGAACGAAGGCTTCGTTTCTCTTTATGGCTCTCCGTATGGCAAGCGGCGCTCGAATACAAGGGCCTCTAACTCGAGTCACCAAACCAAACCCTGTTATTAGTATACCCTGGACAAGAGCCAGCGAAAATGTATATGTTCATATGTGTGTGTGTGTATTCTTCCTCATTCTCCACGTTCCCTTAACACACACACGATCATCGACAGCCGCTGGACCAATATTTTGCTGATTCTGCTCTCTTATCGGAGTCTCGGAGCGAGAAAAAGAGCATTTGGAATTAAACAGTGAGTGCGTTCGGTATCGTTTCATTGAATCCCACTGCGTTTTTGTATGCCTATAAATTTTGCCGGGCAGATCGATAAGCCTTTAAATAAGCCATCAAATTAATAAGAAACACTACAAAAAACAGATGAAAACTATTACCACGTAATTTGTGAAATTTTAATTGATTTAAACCAAATAAATATTTATTAAAATATCTCAATTTTATCGATGTTTGGCGTGTATATCGATAGCACGATAGCGACTCAATCGATGAATTCAAGCGTTATTCGCAGCAAAACACCGACTGCCGCCGACTTGTGAAGTCAAAGAAAGGGAAACCCCACAAATATATACATACCTACATCCTATGTGTGTACGTGCAAGCCTGCATAAATAAAAGCAGCAGCAACTGACACACAAATTGGCAAACACAAAAAAAGGAACAAAACAATCTGTGCGCATAAATTGTTCAAGAAATTGAAACAAAGTGAGTTTATGGAACACAAAGAATACAAATTTAGACATCATCCATTCCATTCCACACAGAAAGATCCAGCGACGAAAATGAGCAGCCAGGAAAATCAAGGGACCTCGTCGTCTCCGAATTCCACTAAGGAAAACATCGACAACAGCGACAACCTCGTCGCGGCCATGGCCAGCCTCTGCATGAACGTGCCCTACTCGGACGTGGAGTTCTTGGTGGAGGATCAGCGGCTGCCGGGCCATCGCAACATTCTGGCGATGCGTTCTGAGTACTTCCGCGCTATGCTCTACGGCGGTTTGGCTGAGTCGAACCAACGGGAAGTTCCGCTGGAGGTGCCGCTTGAAGCCTTCAAGCTAATCCTGAGATACCTTTACACAGGCACGATGCCTCTGTCCACCCTGGACATGGACACCATTATCGATGTGCTTGATTTGGCCCATCTTTACGGGTTGCAGGACGTCGAAACGGGCATAGGCAAATACTTGCAGCAGAATCTGTCCGTCAGTAATGTGTGCACGATCTTGGATGTCGCACGCCGCAAGAATCTCAACCAGCGGGCTGAAGAATGCCTCAAGTTCATGGACTGCAATGGGCCCGATATAGTAAAACATGATTCCTTCGAGAAGCTGTCCAAGGAATCACTTGAGGAACTCCTGCGAAGAGACAGCTTCAAGGCCCTCGAAATTGATATATTTGGAGCTGTATGCAAATGGAGGGACAACAATCCGAGCGAGGACTTCAAGACGGTGGCTGCGCTCGTACGTCTCCCGCTTATGACTGTCCGACAACTGCTGCATGTGGCACGCCCCTCTGGAATATACGAGCCGGACCAGATACTCGACGCCATTAATCAAGTGGATATCGGAAAGAATCTGCCCTATCGTGCAGTGTTGCCGGGGCAGAAAGTGGCATCAAGGAAAATTATTGTGCGCCGTTTCGATATTGACCAAAATCGTACAGTCTACAAGCTGAGCGACCTTTCATAATCAAAGGGGAATGACTTGCTCATATCCCTCATGTAACAGCATGATCGACGCGGATGTCTCTTGCGACCAGACTCACTGGGATAGTGTGGAATCGAATTATCATAGGGAAGACGACACGTCATATAACTTCAAGTTCAAGGAGCGACCCGTTCGCTACATTCGTATCGCAAGCCCAACCAATACTGTATTTTCTCTGACGGCCATGTATTCAAATTTTAAAAAATTTTAATTGTGGTATCAAACTGGTTTTGGTCTTTGGTCTATTGGCCTTTTATTAATATTTTTCTTTATTGTAGCAAAAGACCAAAAAGTAGAAGATGGCACAGTCCCATTCCTAATCATCGGGAATCTTTTCTATAGAATCATCACATTTTTGGGCATAGCAAACTATGGAAAATACTAATTTCTGGGAAACGTCTAACTAAGGAGCAATTGAAACCCTACAAAACCTCTACCTAGAGTTTTAAGCTTATGTATGTACATTGAGTTAGGCATAATCTTCACATAGTAAGTACATTTTTGGGCATAGCAACGGATGGAAAATTCTAATTTCTGGGAAACGGCACAGCTTAGAGGATTGTCAATGATTCTACCTAAGGAGCAATTGAAACCCCACAAAACCTCTACCTAGAGGGAAGTCAGAGAGATCTATTGGCCAACCTGGCACGAAAAACGGTAAAAAAAAGGGTGTTTATAATAATATATGGGATTTAATACCTGCGAAATCCCTTTTTTTGGCATCTATCTTGTTTTTTTTTAGTTTATTTAACTAATTTAGGATGTGATGCTCCTAGAATCAGCGCGTCGATACAGTCTGGACGAGCTGACCTGCTTCACCCTCATGGACCTCAATGTAGCCGAAATACTAAAACATAGCACCTTCCACGTTCTGTCTAGGGAATCACTTGAGAGAGGATACTGGTGGATACCGCAATCGGTCGATGCGATTGCAACAGCCGCAAAACAGAGAACATCATCAGAGGGTTCAGTGACAGTCGCTCCAATTGGCAAACATCATCATCAGTATCATCGGCATTCAATAGCGGAGGTTCTTGAAGATTGAATTACTCAATCACTGTACACGGTATAGCCTTGGCCTTAACCTTGTTTCATGATGGAAGAAGATCGATTGCTTTGCAAGAAAGTACTCCATTATTTGCACCTTTCTTAATGGTAATTGGTTCAGTGATTCCTTGTTGAATATTTGTTTGGGTGATAGTTTTAAGAGGCTTAAATCATTCTTATTTTTGGACTTTGCATATCATGGCCCATGCGACACCAAGCCAAAGCCTGTTTCGCGCCGATCCCAGGCTTAAACGAAGTCCAACCGACCGATGGACGCTACCGCATGGCGCGCGACGCGTTTAACCGCACCGGGGAGCGGTTCGAGGAACTTTAGAACTTCCTAGAATATTCTTCATCGGAAATCTATAATTATAGTAATTATAGTTCCATCAGAAATACATCGCTTCTGTGATTCTTGTTCAATTCATTCCGACAATCATCAATGAGAGTTCCATTTATTTTCTTTAGTAAGCTTCTTCTCCAATCCTAACGGCCAATGATCAGAGTTCTAAGATCTTAATCACTTCATCATTTAAGAATGTTTTGACTTGTTTCGCTCCCAACTTCTATAAGATCATGGCTTATTTTACAGAGTAGAAAATTGATTGTTCCACCATTAAAATATGATCCATATTCTTATCAAATCAGCCAAAAATTAGCAACTAAGAAGCCAATAACTCGTTAACTAAGAAAATTTACTTAAAAATAGTTTTAACTAAAAAACTTACATTCCATAAAAAATCTTCCTTACCTTCTTTCTTTCAAGTTCACTATCATTGTCTTTAATCATAATTTAAATCATCCTCAAAGCATGAATAACACGACTCTCCCACGCTCTATCTCTCTCTCATTTGAATTGTGTCTTTAAAAGTCTTTACTTTCTGTATCTGTTATCCGGAAAGGTGTTGGAATCGGTCAGGCACTGCAGGTGTTTATGCTGAGCACATACTATGCCGCACTGGTGGCGATAATTGGTCGATACTTTTATGAATCATTCCGCAACCCATTGCCCTGGGCCACATGCCACGAGGAGTGGGGTAGCAACTGCATTGATTCCGCCCCCGATGCACGTAATTGGCTTCCACAAGATCCACAAGATGATCAACAGATACAAAAAAATTACACAATAAATGATGAGAGTCAGCGGGTTCGGACCAGTTCGGAATGGTATTTTGTGTAAGTGGGGGATAGTACTCTCGTATGGTGATGGTTCCTATCCTAACAATGATTATACCCGATACTCAAAATGAGTATTGGGGTATATTAGATTTGTGGTAAAAGTGGATGTGTGTAACGTCCAGAAGGAAGCGTTTCCGACCCCATAAAGTATATATATTCTTGATCAGCATCAATAGCCGAGTCTATGTCTGTCTGTCTGTCTGTCCGTCTGTCCGTCTGTCCGTCTGTCCGTCTGTCCGTCCGTCCGTCTGTCCGTCTGTCCGTCCCTATCAGCGCCTAGTGCTCAAAGACTTTAAGAGCTAGAGCAACGACATTTTGTATTCAGACTTCTGTGATATGTCACTGTTACAAGTGTATTTCAAAACTTCGCCCCGCCCACTTCCGCCCCCACAAAGGACGAAAATCTGTGGCATCCACAATTTTAAAGATACGAGAAAACCAAAAACGCAGAATCGTAGAGAATGAGTTTATCTTCTAGACTGCAGAATCTGAATTGATCGTAGCATTATTATAGCCAGTATGAAGAAAACAATTTCATTTTTTTCGCCTCGCCCTGTCTCTAACACACACGTAGCATAGCCGGCTTTGCATAGCGCAAAACATTAGCGCCTAGATCTCAGAGACTATAAGAGCTAGAGCAACCAAATTTGGTATCCACACTCCTGAAATATCGGACCTTGACGAGTTTGTTTCCAAATTTCGCCACACCCCCTTCCGGCCCCGCAAAGGACGAAAATCTGGAGCATCCACAGATCTCAGAGACTATTAGACCTGACTGTCGAGCTCTCACTGCTACAAAACATACATTTGTAATTTTTCACTGCAGAACTCACTGTTGATAGCTCACTGCTACAAGTGTGTTTCAAAATTTCGCCCCGCCCCCTTCCGCAGCCATAAACAACGAAAATCTGTGGCAACCACAATTTTGAAGATAGGAGAAAATTAAAACGCACAATTATAGAGAATGGCCATATCTACTAGATTGCCGAATCTTGCCGAATCCGAATAAGATCGGATTATTGTTATAGCCAAAAATAACAAATCAATTTGCAGTGGCTACGCAGCGCCCGTCGACACGTTCTGACTGATTTTGTGTCTCTCTCGCACGCACTCTTTGTCGTTAAATGAACCCATACTGACTATGTATCGGGTATAAATGTAGAGTTGCGGTCGCAGCAGCAACTCACAACGTTCCCCCTCGTTTTATTATTGGTGGTTGGTCTGTACCTTTCGGTCTTTCCTTTAATTTGTGACACTTTTCAATTGAAATCTTTAGAAAGGAAGTGCTGCACGAGAAGCCCGACATCATCGATGGCATTGGTCTGCCCAACTGGGAATTGGTCATTGGCTTATTCGTCGCCTGGCTGTGCGTCTTCCTCATCATACGCCGCGGCGTCAAGAGCGCCGGGAAGGCCTCCTATTTCCTGGCCATCTTCCCCTATGTGATCATGGGTGTACTCCTCATTCGTGCCGTCACTCTGCCGGGCGCCGCCGATGGTATCTTGTACTTCATCAAGCCGCAGTGGGGCAAGATATTGATCCGAAAGTTTGGTATGCCGCCGTCACGCAATGTTTTTCTCTCTCCGTTTGCTTTGGCAACATCATCATGTACTCGTCCTTCAACAAATTCGGACACAATGTCCATCGGATGCAGCGATTGTCACGGGTCTGGACACGATCACATCCCTGCTGGCGGGCTTCACCATCTTCGGCATCCTCGGGCACTTGGCCCACGAGATCGGCACCGATGACATTGGCACTGTGGGGAAGGGCGGCGCTGGCCTCGCCTTCATCTCGTATCCCGATGCCATTGCAAAGTTCAAACAGCTGCCGCAGATCTTCTCGGTGCTGTTTTCCTTATGCTGTTTGTCGTGGGAATCGGCTCGAACATCGCCATGACTTCCTGCTCGGTGACGGCCATAAGAGATCGTTTTTCCACACTTCAAGCAATGGCAGTGTTCGCTCTTTATAGCAATCATTAGCTTTGCCATTGGCTTGATGTACATAACACCGGTAAGATAATCAATGTAATACTTAAGAATTAATGGCTTAGTTATTAGTTGTCTTTAAACATTAGGGCGGACAGTATATGCTTACCCTAGTGGACTTCTTTGGTGCCTCAATGATTGCTTTGGTCCTGGGCATTGCAGAGCTCTACACCATTGGCTGGATCTATGGCACTGATCGCCTTTGCAAGGACATTGAGTTCATGCTGGGCCGCAAAGTGGGTCTCTATTGGCGACTCTGCTGGAGCATCTTCACCCCATTGATTATGACTGTAATCCTGATCTACTTCTATGCCACCTATGAGCCCCTGACCTACAACGACAAAATCTACCCAAGCTGGGCGTACAGTAAGTGCTCCCTCGAAACACCTTTCACTTGATGGATCACTGATCAATGGTCGCCCTTTGTTTTCCCAGGCATCGGTTGGACCATCACTGCCTTTGGCATTCTCCAGTTGCCCGTTTGGATGATTGTGGCCATTGTCCGGGATCCGGGCAGAACTTTGGGTGAGAAAATCACTGGTGCTTTCACTCCAACCAAAAACTGGGGTCCCCTCGATCCCCTGCTGCGGGAGCAGTATCACAAAGAGATTGACAACGAATTGACCCCGAAGCGGGGTCAAGGCGTTTGGCCCGCCATCAAGCAGAATATTTTTGGTTAGCCGTAGATATGTACATATTGAGAGAGCCACCATTGTAAATAGTTTTGTGAATGTATATTTTTTAAGTTGTGAGAAAGTATATTAGAAGATCTTGTATAGCTCTTAAGTCTGCCAATAAAGTGAATAAGTATAAGTATGTAAAGATTTTATTTTTAGCTAAAGCCATAAGAGGATAGGATCCAAGCAGAGACTTTATGATCCCAAAAGTCAGAGAAGTCCCAGGGAATAAATCAATAAAAGCTTCAGCATTAATATTAAACCCAAAAGCTTCGACGATCGAAGCTTTTAAACTGACAGAGCAAGAGGATGAACGAACTTCCGTTGATTTCGAATTTGGTCTCGCGCACACTAGAGCTGAAAGAGGCCCTAAAGCGCAGCTGATCTAAAATCACTTTCAAATTTTCGACCTGAGATTTCTTTGGGCAAGCACGGATTGGCAGGGTGCGCACTTGATCGCCGGAGTTGAGCACGGAAGTGTTTAGGATGAAACTACTCTCTGAAATGTAAGGCTATCTCGGAGAGAAAATGCTTGATTGATCAAACAAAGCTATAAGCATAGTGTGCACGCGAAAGTAGAAAGTAGTGGGATTTCTAGTCTTATCTTATCAGCGCGCTCGTTTTGGAACTGATAATTTGTAGTTCATCGATCTGACTAATTTGCCATGCGATAACATGCAAGCAGTACTAAACCGACCGAGCCCCGAATAACATTTAATTGGAATTGTTACAGGTTATTCAAGAAAACGAAATAAAGTGAGTTTACGAAACAGAAAGAATACAAATGCAGACATCCTCCATTCCATTCCACACACAGAAATCCAGCGACGAAAATGAGCAGCCAGGGAAATAAAAAGACCCCGTCGTCCCCGAATTCCACTAAGGAAAAAATTATCGATGACAGCGACAGCTTCGTCGCGGACATGGCCAGCCTCTGCATGGAACGAGCCCTACTCGGACGTGGAGTTCTTGGTGGAGGATCAGCGGCTGCCGGGCCACCGTCTCGTTCTGGCGACGCGTTCTGAGTACTTCCGCGCTTTGCTCTACGGCGGTTTGGCTGAGTCGAACCAACGGGAAGTTCCGCTGGAGGTGCCGCTTGAAGCCTTCAAGGTAATCCTGAGATATCTTTACTCGGGCAGGATACCTGTCTCCACACTGGACGTGGACACCATTATCGATGTGGTCGATTTGGCCCATCTTTACGGGTTGCAGGACGTCGAGGCGGGCATAGGCAAATACCTGCAGCAGAATCTGGACATCAGTAATGTGTGCACGATACTGAATTTCGCACACCGCAAGAATCTTAACCAGCGGGCTGAAGAATGCTTCAAATTCATGGACTGCAATGGGCCCGATATACTACAACATGTTTCCTTTGAAAAGCTGTCCAAGGAATCACTTGAGGAACTCCTGCGACGGGACAGCTTCTGGGCCCCCGAAATTGATATATTTGGAGCTGTTTGCAAATGGAGGGACAACAATCCGAGCGAGGACTTCAAGACGGTGGCTGCGCTCGTACGTCTCCCGCTTATGACTGTCCGACAGCTGGTGCAAGAGGTACGACGCTCTGGCATATACGAGCTGGACCAGATACTCGACGTCATTGATCAAGCGGATACCGGAGAGGATCTGCCCTATCGTGTCGCCTTGTTGCCGGGGGTGAATGTGGCATCAGGGAAACATCTTGCGCGCCATTTCCGGGATGACCAAAATCGTGAAGTCTACGAGCTGAGAAACCCTTTCGTAATCAACTATATTAGTTTTAATGGCTCACGTAACGCATTTGGCAGCCCGATCTACGTGGATGTCTCTTGCGACCAGACTAACTGGGATCGTGTGGAATACTTCGTGTGGAATACTTAAACTTCAAGGAGCGACCTGTTCGCTACGTTCGTAGGCACACTTCAAATGTTTTTATTAATTCTCTGACGGCCATGTACAGTAAGTAGCACTGTGACTCGTGCTACGAATAAAATGCACAGCATTCAAATTTAAGAAACTGATATTGTTCTCATTTCCTGTTTATTTTTCCATTTTAATTGTGGTATCAAACTGGCTTTGATCTTTGGTCTATTGGCTTTTTATTGTTATTATTCTTTATTTTAGCAGAAGACCAAAAAGTAAAAGATGGCACAGTCCCATTCCTAATCATCGGGAATCTTGTCTATAGAATCATCACATAAGTAAGTACATTTTTGGGCATAGCAAACGATGGAAAATACTCATGTCTGGAAAAATTTAAGGAGCAATTGAAGGATTGTCAATGATTCTACCTAAGGAGTTTTGAAACCCCACAAAACCTCTATCATAAGAGGGAAGTAAGTACATCTTTTGGGCAACCAACGGATGAAAAACGGTCAAAATATGGTTTGTACCTGCGTAAGGATTGTTTTGATTCTTTTTCGTGCCATTGAAACCCCACAAAAGGTACCTAAAGGAATATTCAAAGAACGCATGCAAAACAAATTTTGCGAAATTGTTGGTATGTATATATTTTTGAAAGGTCGTAATCCCTGTTTTAAGCCCACAAATTAGATGTTTTGGTAAATAGGGTTTTATTTAGAACTTTCTATGCAAATGACCCGTTTTTATTACTGAGTATTGATAGCAATGGATACTGATAGTAAAAGATACCAAAAACAGATGCAGTATGTGAATACAAGTTGAATAAATTGAAAGCTCTGGAAAATTCTGTATTAGATGTGTATTAGATATACAGATAAATGGATATATTTCATTGTAGAAGCTTTGAGTTTGTCTCCTCTTTTCGGCTGAGGTCCCACTGTGCGACGTAGTTGACCACGTGGTACAGTGGGCACTGCAAATGACGAACAATATATGGGACTTTCTTTACTGCAGCACCACTGGCTATAGTTTATGGATTATTGGCTGCGTAACCTAACAGCCTTTCAAGAAATGAACAAAAAAAATGATCTGTAAAAACATCATCTTACATCCAAAAAATACACTAAAATATAAAAAAAGGATAGATACGAAAGCAATTGGTTTAAGAATTTAATTAAATCATACCACAGCATTCACGTGTATGACATGCTTGTATGACATTTGATTTATTTGATTTTCTGAGAAAGTTGAAGCATGAAAAGTGTAGAAAGAATAGTGTAGTACAGTACCTTTATGGGATAGAAAGTTTCAAGAAAATTCAATCATCCAACTACCATTATTCTCAGCTTTAAATTCAATTCAGCGGTGGGTATGAAAGCCCCCTTCCCCACCATTCTGCTTCCTTCTCCTAGAGATACGAGTATCAGACATTCTGCATAGGCCCCCGCCCCTGCCTGGGATAGCGTTATGATTGCATTGATATGACATCGCACACACACAAAAACGTAAAGAAAAAACGTTAAGTAAAAAAGAACGGAACACAGCAATTCCACTCACAATCCACATATTGTAGTTTCCAGCTGTTTTGATCCAAACTCTCTACCGCGATAGGTCGCTCTCTAGCCACCGCCCCCTGGGGCAAGAGCACCCTGCAAAGCCTCATACAAATTGCCGAGAAATCCTAGCAATGCCAGAGATGCTAACAGGACCCCAGGACCATGCCGTGCCACATACACGGATTCTGTGAAGAGGTTTTTTTTTTCCACAAAAAGAAACGGTTCAGAAAAGTTCCTCAAAACATGCGTGGGTGTATGTGAGGGATGTGTGTGTGTGTGTGTGTATGTGAGGGATGTGTGTGTGTGTGTGGATGGACGTTTGTTTGGCTGCTGCATCAAATTGAAAAATTCTACCCCCTCACCGCCAAGCAAAGTTCCCTACAGCGATGGGGAGGAGGCACTTCATACAGAGGGAAAGGTATTCAAATTAATTTGAATGTTTGACATCCAGGGACTAGACCAATTAATTACTTTTTTAAAAATTTTACAACTATTTCCATAAATTATTTGGCTTTAACTTTTTCATATATAAATTTAGAATTAGTTTTCATTGAAGAATTTTTCAAATTATTGTCTTTTTTTAGGAAAAAGAGTGAGAATTTGTAGAAAAAATTTTATTTTATTTTTCATTGGAAAATATGTTTTTAGAAAAAAAAAAATTTTGAATTTGTAGAAAAATAATATTTTAATAAATTAATCTTAAATCTAATAAAATATCTACTAAATATCTACTCTGTGACCTCTATTCCAGTGTGGCTTAGCAGTTAGAGCTAGGTTACACCGAGAGAGCGGACCATGCATATACCCTTCTTACAATGATACCCATTAACCTTATGCAGAGAACCTTTTTCGGCATGTCAGGGCCAACAGCACAGCGGCCGTTGCCATACCAACAATAATTCAATATATAATTTGGCATAGAAATCAAATAAATGCTAAAAAAGAAATAAATAAAAATAAATCAAAAATGTCAAAGCTCACAAAAGGGGGGCAGGGACTGGGGTAGAGGTAGAGGGAGCGAGGAGGGAGGGCTTTACATCCCAAACGTTTGCTATCTATAATAGCCTTCAAATAAGTATAGGGAAACCCTGATTCGTATATATGTATGTATGTCAGAGTGTATATTCCATTGACATACGGATTGTATGCATATGTACGAGTATATAGTAAATACAAAATATATCAGTTGTGGCGGAATCAAAATGCAAATGCATGTTCTGCATATTTAATGCGCGACAGAAAAAATACCAAAAAAAAAAAAAAAAAAAAAAAAAAAAAAATTAAATCCAAATATTTGCATGTATAGAAACGGTCATTAGTATACCCTGGAAAGGATATTGGAGTATTACTTAATAGCAGCAGCTTTTTCCGGTGTAAATATATGCATAAATAAATCTTAAAATTCTCTCGATTTACAGAACAGCCTACAAAAGATTGTTACTGCCGAAACTACCTCTAGAGTGCCACCAAAAAAATATATATAAATATATATAAAATTCCTTTTGTTGCCACGCAGCTGCATCAACACAATAGCGAGAAAACTACGTAGCCCTCAGACCCAAAAACTTGCAACCAAAACTGCGGCGGGCACCCACTGCTGCTGCCACTGCTGCAGCTCCCTGCTTGCCCTAAAAATCACGCATGACAAAATGCCAAAGTGGCAGGCAACAACAATACAAATACAAAAAAAAAAAAAAAAAAATGCAGAAATACAACAATCAAATATTCGAAGGAGTTTTCAACGGGTTTTCCAAAGGCCCCTCCCCCACGGCCCTTTCCACAATACTTTTTCCCATTTTTCGGCCACAGCAATGACTTTTTACAATTTTCATATGAAATGAACCATTAAATTG
The DNA here is from genome assembly GCA_008121275.1 of Drosophila lowei. NCBI lineage: Eukaryota > Metazoa > Arthropoda > Insecta > Diptera > Drosophilidae > Drosophila > Drosophila lowei. The sequence goes on along the minus strand of CM017779.1, from coordinate 11,960,349 downwards.
AATTGGCATTAAAATTATGTGCATGCTGTTGAGCGAAATAGGAAATACATACATACTATATGTACATACATATATATAGAAAGAGACGAAGTGAGGCAGAGAGACAGAGGGAGAGAGAGAACGAGTGCTTTTGGCACTTTGCATGCGACTAACCGAAACCCATTCCGACCTCGGAGTTATTTGCATTTTTATTACAACAACTGGCAAAAGCAGTTGAACGAACGAGCAAAAATTCAAATAAATGTTTGTTAAGTATTTTTGAATTGAGTCTCACACAGAGACACACACACACACACATGCATGTCGGCGGTAGAAAAGCGAGTAGAAAAACGTTTAGATCCTTGCACCTGCTGCTTCTCAGCCGCAACAACCGGAGAGGAGCAAAAGCTCCCTCTGGCAGCGACAGATGTGGGCACAACAAAAGGCTAAGAAAAAAAGAAGAAAAAAAACACACAAACAAAATGCTCAAGGAATTGCTCATCCAAGACTACAAAATACAAAATGGTAAATAATTGTAATGGACAAACCTCAAAGAACATTTGATAATCCACTCACCTCAAGAGGCCTCAAAAAAAATATATTTAAATATATGAAATCCATTAAAAGTAGATGTTACTTAGCATTTCTTTAAGTGTTCATAACTAAAAGAATTAAAATAATAATTTCTAGGGTAAGGAAAATCTTTTTGAAGTCCCAATTCCATATTCCCTATACTTTGAATATTTTTTCACAATTTTTGAAACAAATTTATAGATTTCGGAATTAACCGATTTTCAGGACACCCAAAATGGATGCATTTCGGTCTAAGTATTGAGCGGAACAGCATTTTCTTTGCCACAAATGATTGAAAGACAAAACGGATATGTTTCTACAGAACTCAGAATGAGTTCAAAAGGAACTAAGTGAGAAACACAATCGATTAGGCCTCGGTCTTAACAAAATTCATAAAATAGAGGTGGAAATATTGAGAACAGAACGTAATCACGGTCTGAAAGGAATATTGAACATAAACCGCTAAATGCAGCAGCGCTCCTCGGTTAATTTTCTGCATTTCTGCCTGAGATCCGCTCATAAAAAGCTTCGCTGGGCTGTCTCTTGGTTCTATTTATGCCCCAGTCATTGTATATCAATATCCTAATAAGTTCCCTGACATCTTGTTAGGAAATGCTTTCAAGGTAAAACGTCTTGAAGTCCTCTTTGCCTGGGCTTTAATTTTGACACAATAAACTTCACTTTTCCTCCGCTTAATACGCTTCAAGGAAGAGGGAGAACTCTGGCAGTCATATCATTAGTCAGCCTGCAACAAGATGCTTGCCACAAAAAAAAAAAAAAGAACAAAAATTATCAATGGATAACCGAATGCAACACCAATGCCTGAGGCAGTGGCTGTGGCAGTGGCATGAGGAGGATGCAGCAAGCAGCAGCAGCAACAGCAGGAAGAAGAGAAGGAGGAGCTCTAGCAAAAAGCCGCCATTTTTCTGGCTTGTTTGACAATTGTTGCGGTGTGGTGTGGTATGGTGTGGTGCATGGAACATGGTGCATGGGGGCATGGAACATGGCCGCCATTCATCGTCCGTTCGTGCGGAGCAGCAGCCGGAAGCAGCGGCAGATGTTGAACGTGACCATGACAACGATTCCATTCCAACCCAGAGAGTGAGAGAGAGAGAGAGAGAGTCCGGACTAGGACCCGTTCCTCCGGACACTCTGGACTCTCTCCGGACAGCCCTACTCCATCCAGCCACTAATGCCGTGCTAGTTGTTATAGCTGTTGTTCGACTCAAAGAGGCATGCAATGCAAGTTGTTATAGTTAGCTGACTCTTGTGGTGCGTGCACTTGCCAAGTTTTCCCCACCCTAAACCCCCACCACTAGTTTCCCTCCCGCTGTCAAATGAACTTCTCCTCCGCGTTAGTGGCACAACTTTTCAATGAAAAATTTAAAGATACGTACAACATTTCCAAGTGTCGTCCTGTATCCTTTCACTTATTCCACCTTTTCCACGCACCATTGAAAAGCCCTCATTTTGCCTCACAAAAAAAAACTTGAAAGGATTCCCGGCTCAGGCAGCAGACAAAGCAGCAGTTTTTTCTCTCGTTTTTTGTCTTGGTTTTCTCTGGCTAATTGTTTTCGCCACGCTGGGTGTGAAAATTGGAAAATGTGTCTGAAGGCTGAAAGGTGGAAAGTGGAAATCGGAGCTCGCTTCGATGCTTTTCTGCCAGACGCCAGGGCGACATTATGGGCGCCCCTTTGATGGGGCGCTCGCTCCTAATTAGCAACGAGCCGTCACAAATTGTTTGTTAATTAAATAATGACAAAACATAAAAAGGATTTCGCATTTTCTCATTAATCGTTCCAGTCTTTTCACACACACACACAAAAAAAAAGGGTTCAAGTGGCATCGAACCCAATTGACAGACACTCCAGGTACGATTGATTGGGTTCAGTGTTCGAAAGGGATGTAAAAACGACGTTCGAAATTGTTAAAGTCTCTAAAGGGCTCTACTTCTTTAAAGTTCATTAATTTACTTTAATTTAATTATAGGAAATATCCGTTTGATAGGTATGATCCTATTTTTAGTGCTGTTAATTGATCTATGAATTCTAGTGTTGGTAAAGCAAACTAGTTTTAAAGGAATTATGATAAAATAAAAAAAAACTTATGCCTAAAATATTAAAAAATCAAAGGATTGAGTATTTCTTGCCAGAATTTGTTAAAAGTTCGTAGTGTTGGTAAACAGTTATCAATAAAGCTGCAGAGGCATAAATGAAAGTAGATTTAAAAGCAATAAAGTTTTAAAATAAATTGTTTTACCATCTTCAAACCTTATCCTTAAGATCATAAAAGTGTTCTCTTTGATTTATTTCCAAAGTAGTGTTGGTAAGTCGCAAGCCTTAATAGTGTTGATAAGGCGACCAAAGTTTTCTTTTGCATCAAGGAAAAACAGAGGTCCTCCCTAAAAGACCCATCAAATCCCACCCCAAAATCAAAACAACAAAATTCCGATTGACCAAATGCCACAAGCCGCCCAGCCCCGCCCCGCCCCACCCCATTGGCAAATTAAAATTGCGAACCAATAAACTGCACTACCAACTGACTTTTCCGGGACCCCAATTCCGTATTTGTCCTTTTGCTGCGCGATGGCAAATTTTATGGCAGCTGCAATGCAATATGCAGCAAGTCGAAAGGCGGTGCCCCCAAAAATCGTAACCGTCCCGCCGCTGTCGCGGGTCATTAGAGACACGCCGCGGCCCCATGGCTCTCCACGACTACGAGCCACTCATAAAATACAAACAGGCAGTCACAGGACAGAACGATGTCAAGTCAGGAAGTCAGGAAGTCAGGGGAAAGCAGCAAAATGCGAAATGCAAACCACAATTGATGGGCCAGGAAAATGCGTGAGGATAACGGCGCGAAGGCAGAACCCAACCATTGACCAAACAAAAAACTATTCAAACTATTCCTGCATCTTTAGCAGGATATGTCCCGAATTTTAATTGCAAAAATTATGAGATCTTTAGAGAGAATGTAAAGATTAATCGATTGTATTTTGGAAGAGCATAAGGGGGGGTAAGTAAGGGATTAAAGATACGACCTCTGAATATATTAAGATCTTCTGTAGACATGCTCTGATTCCAATCATAATCTGGTACATTCTTCTCTTACATTCCTTCCAACAAATGCCACTCTCAATGTCTGTTTTCTCAATTTCTTTCTCCGCTTATGAGCGGAAATTATAAATCCATTATATGAAACTGTACTTTTCCCCCAATCCCCCCCAAAGCACACACAAAATCCTCGTACAGGACCCAAACGCATTAAATTTTAGAGGCGTATGCGCGTGTGGCCATAAAAACCAAATGGCGAACGAAAGGAATGAAAGAAAGAAGTGAGAAATAAAGCGAGGAAGGCAAAAGAAAAACAAAATGGATAGAAATTCCTTTTGAGAGAGAGGCAACACAACTTGCATTGGAATATGTTTTGCACCTAAAAGTATGCAACAAAAATACCAGAAAATTACCTTTTGCTGAATACTTTTTGATTTTTGCAAGAGAGAGAGAGAGAGAGAGAGAGTCACTCAATTAGCGTAATCAAGAAGGACTCTCTAAAGAAATTCGAGCAAAAATATCTCCTCTATAAGGAATCATTTTCAATTAGCACTCATCCTGGGTGTAATTTATGAGATTTTCCTCCAATATATAATTTGAGGAAAACTTTGTTTTATGTGCATCGTGGCTTTTCAGAGAGAGAGAGAGAGAAAGATCCCGCAAATAAACATTTGGGTAATGCTCACAGTTTTGTCCCATTGCCATGTTATGCAAAAGTTGTAAACGACAGCGGAGTCCTCCTCCTCGTCCTAGTCCTAGTCCAAGCTTCTGGAAATCCTGTTTTATGTCTGCTGTGCCACCACCAACTCTGCTCTGCTCTGCTCTGGAAAAAGTTGCCGCAGTAATAAAGGAGATTACCTTACACATAACATGTGGAGTAGTGAGTGGAGAGGGTCCTTCTGGAGGCAGAGATTTTCCTGGGGAGACACGAGTAAAATGATTTCTGGTTTAGCCACAAAAGCCAAAGGAGCCTTTGAGGCGGTCGACATGGACACATCCTGTCCGCTGCAGCCTCTGGGCCATCGCCAAGCCCCTCCGCCCTTCCCAAAAGAAAGTTAATGGAGGACTCTGTGCAGCGCCAGGGAAATGCAGTCAAATGTGCCGAAAAATTGCAAAACCGAAACTTTCTGATTTTACGGATGAACATTAACCCAAAAAAGAAGAAAGAGTTCAAACGGAGGGCGAGATGAGCCGAGGCCAAAGTTCCAAAACATTACAATAGAATTAATAAAATGAAATGAACTTTAAAACTTGCATTTAAATGTGTTAAAATTTAGAAAAGTTCACTTTTACAGCACTACAACGAAGGGGAGTTCAAATGGCACAAGCGACGCTGCACGACTGAGGGGCTCTGCTGCATGACGCGCAACACAAGAAACCAAGAACCCGGCAAGGATGCTTAAAACTGAAGAGAATTTTATGTGGGAGGGCCTAAAACCAATTTGCGTATAGTCCAAGCCTACCTTTCTCGCAATTATCGTTGTATTCGATGGATTGTATTTTAATGTTTTACTTTATTAAATCAAATAGAGAACAGAGGACACACAACTTGTCACTCTCGTAGCTCGTAGCTCTTCTTTCTCGATTACTCGATCTTTACTCCTCAATTCTGCGTTCCCTTTCGATTATTTGCTCTCTCCCTATTAGTGGTACTCCCACTTATGCCTTTCCTATATTTATTAAAGTATTTCATACCAAATAAATATGTTCTTTTAATGTATGTACATATGTACTCCTATCAATGGGTATCTCTATCAAAATATTTCACTTCATTCGTGGCACAACTTCTCCAAAAATTCTGTATATATATAAAAGCAATAACCATAAAACCTGCAGATTGTTCTCTTCCCTGTTCTTCAAGCACTCTTGGCCAAGAATTCTCTTGAACAGGTAAGATCCAAACTTAAATTTGCACCCCAGAAAATTCCTTCAACTCTTCTTGAACTTAAATTGTGAGATTCATTTGCTCCTCATCTTGTGCTTTCTTTTGGGGGCGGGCCAGGGCGGGGCAGGGCGGCTGTGGGCAATGGCCAAGTTGCACTTACACTTTTCTCACGCACACACACACACACACACACACACACTATGTGGCACACTTGGGCCCATTGTTTTTGGGCAGAAGGAGGAGCATGAGACCAGAAGCCGGACTTGTAGCGGCAGAAGGATGAGTAGGAAGAGCAGGATGAGGACCAGTGTAGCAGCGTCTATGGAAAACAACACAAATTGTTATGATAAAAGTTTTTATCAAGTTTTCGTTTCGCTTTTTGTGTGTGTCGTGTCGTGTCGTCATTGGTCTTGGTCTTGGTCTTGGGTTTTCGTCTGGCTCTGCCGTTGATTTTTCCTATAGAAGATAAGGAAAAGTAAGGGGACGAGTAAGGGTGTTGCTGTTTCTCTCTGGACCACTGGAAAATGCATAAAACAATGCCTTCGGGTGCCCCGCATGTTCCAAGGGGTTTTCTGTGTCTCATAAAATTTTAACTACTTGCAAAAATACTGCTAACTGGTAAAACTTTAAGCCAAAAATCATTAAGTCTGCCGAAGAATTGTGTGTTTCGGTATAGAGATGCGGCTCCTCTCTGGATGAGTGTGTTTCGTGGTGAGGGGGGAAGAGGGAATGCGTGTGTTGTTGGTGGTTTTGTGGTGGCCAAGGAGTTGCCTTGTTTTATGCTGCAAAATTGGTTGCATGGCCATTTTGCGGTGCTGCTGGGCTGCAAGCAGTTTCTTCTTCTTTTTGTCTTCTTGGTCTTTGTCATTATGACTGGACCTTGGGGACAATATCCATTGCTGGACAGTACGCCGAGCCCCACCAAATGTATGTCCCTCTCTTTCTCTCTCTCTCTCTGTGTGCGGGTCTCCCTTTTCTCTCTAGCCCTCTCTGTCGCTTGCTGGCTGGCACACAACTTTTTAATTGCAATTAAAAACTAAGCAAAAGTCTTGGCCAAGGAAATCTTAACCATTTTCCAGTCTCTCTCTCTCTCTCTCTCTCTCTGGCTTTTCGGCTGTTGTGTCCCTGCTGCTACTGCTGCTGCTGTTGGCCCGAAATTAAATGACTGTCGTGTAGAGGAAACCGACAAAACTTACAGATTGCACATTTTTAGTTTACCTCTGTGTAAAATATATTGCAAGCCACAGCAAAAGTTGACCACGTCAACGGTTAACAGCTCAGGTGGAAGTTGTTTAGAAAAAAGGACTGCATAAAGGAGAGAGGAATGAAGAGGGGGGAAAAGTGCAGCAAAGAAGAAATGTTACGTACAGGTACTGGATGGATCACAGAGTAAATGAAACACTTTATAAATATCTTAGAGCAGAAAAATCGACAGAAAACTAACTCTTTTTTATATAGGACATCATTAGAGATTTCCAAATGGATAGATAATGTCTATATGCATTATTTAAACACATTAAAACAATACATCATGGGAATTTTTAAGGCCATCACAAAAGAGAATCTCATTTCTTCCACGATTCAACCTTTTCAGGACTCTTTGTTAATAGTTTACTTCGCCACTTTTCCTCTCCTGATATTTCTATGAAATTGAAGACCAACATCTTTCAAATAATCCTATACCTACTCTCATTCGAATTCCTACTCCAAATCCGTTATCACTGACTCAAACCCCCCACCCAACGATCATTCATCAGACACACGAACCTACTACTCAGCCAAGTCACAAGCCGCATCATGGGAATTTTTAAAGCCATCACAAAGGGGAATCTCATTTCTAACACGATTCAACCTTTTCAGGACTCTTTGTTAATAGTTTACTTCGCCACTTTTCCTCTCCTGATATTTCTATGAAATTGAAGACCAACATCTTTCAAATAATCCTATTTCTACTCTCATTCGAATTCCTACTCCAATTCCGTTATCATAGACTAAAACCCACCACCTAACGATCATTCATTAAAAACACGCACCTAATACTCAGCCAAGTCAGAAACCGCATCATGGGAATTTTTAAGGCCATCACAAAGGGGAATCTCATTTCTTCCACGATTCAACCTTTTCAGGACTCTTTAATAGTTTTCTTTGCCTGTAATAATATTTCTATGAAAATGAAGCCCAACATCTTTCAAATAATCTTATATCTACTCTCATTCCCCACATGATTTACTCCATCGAGCACCTATTACCATTTCTACAAAAATCCGTTATCATAGACTCAAACCCAACGATCACTCATCAGAGACACGCACCTACTACTCCGCCAAGTCACAAGCCGCATCATGGGAATTTTTAAAGCCATCACAAAAGGGAATATTATTTCTAACACGATTCAACCTTTTCAGGACTCTTTAATAGTTTTCTTTGCCTGTAATAATATTTCTATGAAAATGAAGCCCAACATCTTTCAAATAATCTTATATCTACCCTCATTCCCTACATGATTTACTTCATCGAGCACCTATTACCATTTCTACACAAATCCGCTATCATAGACTCAAACCACCCACACAACGATCCTTCATCAGAGACACGCACCTACTACTCAGCCAAGTCACAAGCCGCATGTTCGCTAAGCCAAGACACATGGCTCTCAAACTGGGTCACAACAAAGCTTTCACCTATATTCCGCCGCTTTGCCGAGCGAGCTGTTGGATCGATCCAGTGAAGTCAAGTTCACAATAAAACCATTAAAACCTTGCCCTGTCCCATTCAGTTGGCTGCTAGCACTCGGCTTGTGTGTTGGCTTCTTCTTGGCAGCAGAAAGATACAGCGATCCGATCGGTGGAAAACAATACGCGCCAACCGATTTTTTGGCTAACGCAATAATAATAACGGGTTTTCGTAAAGGTTTCTGCCAAAAAAAAAAAACCAACAGAGTGATTTTCCACCAAACAAACAAAAAACGTCTGTGTTTAGTGCGAGAAGATGGCCAACAATTGAAATAAAATATACAAATTGCTGCATTTTTGGTTTAACATTTGAAATAAAAAGAAATAGCCTTGGAGGCGCGGGGATCCGACAAGAGTTTCAATTGAACGACAACAGAAATACCAGCTAAAGTGCCGGTTCAAAGCGGTTACAGGCGGCCAGTTACTTTACCTTTTAACAACAAACTTTAACCACCACCAGCACAGCTGCAACAACAGCAACAACAACCACTGTAAATCAGCTTAAAATTAATTGTCCCCCAAGTGAAGCGAACCGCAAAACTGTGAAGTGAACGTGTAAGAAGCAAACAGAAACAAAACAGAAGAAGCCGAAGCAACAGGTAAATCACCAATAAATCCGCTCAAGGAAGTACTACAGATCATGCAAATTATACACTGCGAATCGTCACTATAAGGTTATTTGAACTGTACAAAAAATATCAACACCAAGAGCAACGGTTTGAGGGTTATTTTATAGAGATTATTATGGAGCTGGTAAGGAATTAAAAGACTCAAAGCTGCGTATATACAAGTCTTTTGAAAACCATAAGCCAATAAGGGCATGACATGATCTTTAAATATTATAGAACTCTTGAAAACCTACGAAAATCTACTCCAGAAATGGTCCTTATTTCTTTAGATCCTCCTTCTACAGTTTTAAGAATGACAGGAGCTTTTCATAGGTGCTCTTAAGGTTGGAATAGGTCTTTAACTTTGTAATAATAGGACTTAGGACAGAAATTTGTTATTGGTTGAATTTCAAATATTTTCAAAGACGGTTTCTCTCACCCATCAACTTTAACCATTATAAATGGATATTTACTGTATCAATACATAGAATGGATCTTTAAAATCATCAAAGAATCAAAGGAATCTTTGAAAAAATTACTATTATCATCTAAAACCATTAGAAACTGTTGATCAATAAAATTAAATATAGTTTAAAAGACCAAGCAATGTTGAAAGTTTTCAAAGCCTCCAAAAAGCTATTTAAAAAGGGGTATAACTATGAGGTATAAATAAATGAGTCAAATAAGCACTCACAGAGGTACCTAAATTAAGGAACAATCCACATCAGCGTAAATTAAAGCACAAATCAGCAGAAGAAACTATTTTTAGTTTCACTTTAAACTTCCGAAAGTACAAAAAAAAACTATTAAATTCCTCTCCACTTCATCGTCACTTTATTTTCCATTAACTGACATTTATTTAGTAAAAAAAAGCTTTATAAATATACTCCAACGTTAGAGCATCCCGAGATTCGCATTTCATAAAATTCCATACGAATTGACCTTTTTTGGCTGGCTCTTTCAACTGATGACGTATACGCAATGTAGACACAAAAGCTCATAAATATATGCATATGCATATATGTATGTATGGATTTTTGTATATTGTGTATATTTTTTTGTGATTCGTCTAACGATTCGATCGTTACCGTCTATTTGTTTTGGCAGCCAACGCAACAAGCTGGTCATATTTTAAAAACACGTTTTTGCATGCTAATGCCTTTCCGACGGTAGTCTCTGGCGGTAGTTTCGATTCAAGTGTTTGTTGACTCTGAACGAAGGTAAAGTTTGCAATGGATTTTCCATGCTATGGATACAAGTATTTGCTAAAACAGACAAGGCATTAAACAAATACAGAGTATGGTAAGGTAATACCTGTATCGAAGGTAGAGTGTGAATCAGGAAATAAAGCGAGCTCTTTATGAAAGGAAAAAAACTCTTTTACAAAAGAAGAAGATGTTCTATATCTTTTAGAGACTGTATCATTAAAACTGAAGACTTCTTTGCTGGGGTTACATCGGGGGTTTACTAAAAATGCTTCCATTTTTCTTGGTATTCGAAAAGGTCCATGTTTTTGTAAAATTTTTTAAAAATATATAGAAATTGTTACAGTAATGAATAATAATATAAAAATCTTCATTATTCCATTCAGTTTCGTTGTCTTGTCTACACTTCTCGACCCTTCTTTTCTTGCACAAGAAACCGATCGGATCGTAAATTTAAAAACCAGTTAAAACTGCTATTAACTCACCTGAACAACTGCTTGACATTCATGACGTCACTTGAGACATTCTCTTAATTCAGACAGATTCTCCAGTTCCAAGAAGCCTCGACAAAAATTAAAAGAAGAATAGATCTTGTCTCTCGGTCTGAGTCATCCCCAAGTGGGGGGGAAACTTTTTTAGAACACTTTTAACAAGCAACGAGCAACGAGAAAACCAGTTTTATTCTGAAAATAAATACAACAAAATAATGAAAATAATTTAAAGCGGATTTAGACGTCAATTTGTTTGGGGGGAATTTTCGTCGCGTTGTGCCACAATTTGCGTGCGGTGAATAATTTTACAACAATTTGTACACGAATATTTAATGAATCAGAATTCAAGATGAGTTTTAGTAGCTGTAAAATATTTGTTGGCTAAACTCTTTCAATCGGTCAATGCCAATCCGAATAGACCCTAGTGATTCTTTACTTTTTTATTTTCTGCTATAAGATTTATCACTGTCAATATACGTTTTTAATTAGGATCGTAACAGGTCTGTTATCTACATTTTTCGCACATCAATCTGTCAACAAAGTGCATTTACAACACAAGAGATACGAATATTACCAGAAAAACAATCTGCTGCAACATTCGTAATTAGACTTTTTGCTTGTACAAATTTTACGAGTATCATATAGTGAGTGGGAGTGCGGCATAGAATAAATAGACTTTTCTCAGAAATGTATATGACAATCTGCTATTTCTAAGGGTTCTATAAAGATTTACAAGGACCTAAAGAAGTTTTCGTTAAAGATATAAGGAATACTCAAAAGGAGAAAGATGATCCAAACGCTAAACGAAACATACGTATATTGGCTCTTCGTTAAGACTCTCCTTTCTGTCTTTTACATTTAATGTGGGCTTTTTTTCATTTTATTTAACAGTAATCCCTGCATTAAAAACTCTTTATTATAGATTTTTCTATGAAATATTCACTGAAAACCCCTTGTTGTAATCATCGAAGAACGATTTTTACACTTTTAAAAATTTAATTCGTATTATTCCAACAATATGTAAACAAGTAGAGAAATTCCCGATTTTCGCATTCCATTAGTTCCATCAATTATTCTTTGTGACTCACGCAATAGTAGAAAATCAATTGCAATTAATTTGACAAACCCTCATAAATATTTTCGATCGCGAAACGTGCCCACTTCTCGGTTAAATTAATAATTGCGAATTAATATAAGCGCAAACGTGTCAATATTTCGCGATAATTGTTAACCGGTTGCACAGCCAAAGCAAATATTTATGAGATACAACGATTTTGGTACACAAACGACTGATATATTATATATCCCAAATCACTTTATCATTTCAGTCAGCTAACAACACTGGCTAGTAAATTAAACAAGGTGTAAATTATCTAAATTAAACGCCTTCTTTGGAGAGAGATGTTTGTTGAAGAAATTTACTCCTTAGTTGGCAAATTTGTATAGTCTTGTTAATTTTTTTATGAGGATAATATGTTCTTAATTTGTTGCAGTATCTCTATGGCAGGGCAACAAGTTTTACTCTCAAACCATCAAGAAAATTTAATTATCCGAATTCTATGAATTTTTCTCCACCAAGATTGCTGTGCACACACATAGCCCCACAGATATCTAATGGAACTTGAAAAGCACATATTTCGAGTTTAAAACCTCTTGCATTATCTTTGCCAGACAGACAATAAATTGCAGTATCTAAAGGGCCAAGACAGTCGGTCACTCTGTCTCTATATGTCTAACCATTCGTCTAACCTTATCTCTAGCTCGTGACAGTGACATCATTTCTTATCTTCAAGATCATTTTGGGTTTATCTAATTGTCACTTACACAGCTTCTTTCATCTAATCGTGATCTGAGCGAGAAAAGCATATCACAATAGAATTCAGAATTCCCATTCAGTTCTACTTGAAAACTCGCTGCTAATAGAACTGTTGACTGTATTTTGCAGGAAACTATGGAAACATCGCATCATAATCACCAAAATCCAGCTTTTATAGGCGACGACGGACGCAGCACAGCGAGCACTGTGGTGATATCGGTAAGCGGTTTGGTCCCGAAAATAAACTATGAGCCAACTAAACATCGCTCTTTCATACAACAGTCCAACAGTCCGGTGCCGGGCGCTACAGCAGCCGGTCGCGATAATGCCGACCAGGAGGCAGGAGCAGGCAAATTGCAAGAGGAACGCGCCACCTGGGGCAAGGGAGTGGAGTTCCTAATGTCCTGCATCGCCATGTCGGTGGGCCTCGGCAATGTCTGGCGATTCCCCTTCACCGCTCTGGACAATGGCGGTGGTGCCTTCCTCATACCATATCTCATTGTGCTGTTTCTCATTGGCAAACCGATTTACTATCTGGAAATGGTAATTGGTCAGTTTTCCAGTCGCGGTTCAGTAAAGGTTTTCGATTTGTGTCCAGCGATGAAAGGTAAGCGTTTGTGAAAGTTCACTCTTTGGTTCAGTTCGAGGTTTTGATGCTCTTGCGGGGAGGATTATAGAAGCAGAAGTGATTTCTGTCAATCGATAATTATCGATTTCAAGCGATTCTTTCGTGAATTGTAGATACTAGAAGTAGACAGTATGGAATATTTGTAGTTTCATGAAGTAAATGGATATATAATGTAATACGGAAAATTCCAGTTCTATCTGTTGTTCGATAATTATCGATTTTAATCGACACTTGAAATTAATTGAATAATTTTATTTTATGGGAGTAGATTGTCTTGTCTATACTTCTTTATGTTTAAAAAAGTTCCAGCCATATTTTTGTATTGATATTTATCGATTTGAATCGATTTTTCTGTAAATTACATTGGATTTTTTGTAAGGCTTTGCTACTAGTAAATTATTCAAATTCCACAGTTTAAACCCTCAAAGAATATCAGATTACCCCTCAAGCAAGAGCATAGCAACCAAAAGAACTGAATCTGAACCACGTACATCATCATTTGTGCACATCAACCCATCCTCGAAACCGCATCTCGTACTCGTATAGGTGTTGGAATTGGTCAGGTTGTGTCCATATCCATGGTGACCACCTACTATGTCGCTATAATGGGCATAACCCTACGTTATTTGTACGAATCGTTTCGCTCGCCATTGCCCTGGTCCGAGTGCCGCTCGGAATGGGAGTCCACCTGTGTCGCCTCCAGTCTGGGTAACACCTCCAAATTGGCCAATAGCCGAATGGATATGGATATGCCTCAACAGCAGCCGGTGGCATCCGCCGAGCTGTATTTTCTGTAAGTGGTTTGTATTGTCGCTTGCTGTTGCTGGGGGTCTCGGTCTCGGTTTCGGTTTCGGTGTCATTATTGTTGGTGGTCTCTTTCTGCCGTTGTGTGTGTTTTTGGGCCTGTTTTCTGGTGTTCTGTGGGTGCATTGTGGGGTAATCTTATCGCGCGACACTCTGTGACTCTGGTGAAATCCCGGCACCCAGACTCAACTCAAGTTTATGGGAGCATTCGTTCGCTTTATTGGCATGCGGCACTAATTGAATGAGTACCATCCACGGAAATATGGCGCCTAAATTGCCATTAATTGAGAGAGGATACTGGTGGATATTGCAATCGGTCGATGCGATTGCAACAGCCGCAAAACAGAGAACATCATCAGAGGGTTCAGTGACAGTCGCTCAATTGGCAAACATCATCATCATCATCAGTATCATCGGCATTCAATAGCGGAGGTTCTTGAAGATTGAATTACTCAATCACTGTACACAGTATAGCCTTGGCCTTAACCTTGTTTCATGATGGAAGAAGATCGATTGCTTTGCAAGAAAGTACTCCATTATTTGCACCTTTCTTAATGGTAATTGGTTCAGTGATTCCTTGTTGAATATTTGTTTGGGAGATAGTTTTAAGAGGCTTAAATCATTCTTATCTTTGGACTTTGCATATCATGGCCCATGCAACACCAAGCCAAAGCCTGTTTCGCGCCGATCCCAGGCTTAAACGCAGTCCAACCGACCGATGTGCGCTACCGCATGGCGCGCGACGCGTTTAACCGCACCGGGCAGCGGTTCGAGGAACTTTAGAACTTCCTAGAATATTCTTCATCGGATATTTATAATTATAGTAAATATAGTTCCATCAGAAATACATCGCTTCTGTGATTCTTGTTCAATTCATTCCGACAATCCTCAATGAGAGTTCCATTTATTTTCTTTAGTAAGCTTCTTCTCCAATCCTAACGGCCAATGATCAGAGTTCTAAGATCTTAATCACTTCTTCATTTAAGAAAGTTTTGACTTGTTTCGCTCCCAACTTCTATAAGATCATGGCTTATTTTACAGAGTAGAAAATTGATTGTTCCACCAATAAAATATGATCCATATTCTTATCAAATCATCAGCCAAAAATTAGCAACTAAGATGCCGCATCTTTAAGAGGTTACAATGCACCAAAAGTAAATTATAAATGACAACTCGTTAACTAAGAAAATTTACTTAAAAATAGTTTTAACTAAAATACTTACATTTTATAAAAAATCTTCCTTACCTTCTTTCTTTCAAGTTCACTATCATTGTCTTTAATCATAATTTAAATCATCCTCAAAGCATGAATAACACGACTCTCCCACGCTCTATCTCTCTCTCATTTGAATTGTGTCTTTAAAAGTCTTTACTTTCTGTATCTGTTATCCGGAAAGGTGTTGGAATCGGTCAGGCACTGCAGGTGTTTATGCTGAGCACATACTATGCCGCACTGGTGGCGATAATTGGTCGATACTTTTATGAATCATTCCGCAACCCATTGCCCTGGGCCACATGCCACGAGGAGTGGGGTAGCAACTGCATTGATTCCGCCCCCGATGCACGTAATTGGCTTCCACAAGATCCACAAGATGATCAACAGATACAAAAAAATTACACAATAAATGATGAGAGTCAGCGGGTTCGGACCAGTTCGGAATGGTATTTTGTGTAAGTGGGGGATAGTACTCTCGTATGGTGATGGTTCCTATCCTAACAATGATTTTATTATTGGTGGTTGGTCTGTACCTTTCGATCTTTCCTTTAATTTGTGACACTTTTCAATTGAAATCTTTAGAAAGGAAGTGCTGCACGAGAAGCCTGACATCATCGATGGCATTGGTCTGCCCAACTGGGAATTGGTCATTGGCTTATTCGTCGCCTGGCTGTGCGTCTTCCTCATCATTCGACGCGGCGTCAAGAGCTCCGGGAAGGCCTCCTATTTCCTGGCCATCTTCCCCTATGTGATCATGGGTGTACTCCTCATTCGTGCCGTCACTCTGCCGGGCGCCGCCGATGGTATCTTGTACTTCATCAAGCCGCAGTGGGGCAAGATATTGGATCCGAAAGTTTGGTATGCCGCCGTCACGCAATGTTTTTACTCTCTCTCCGTTTGCTTTGGCAACATCATCATGTACTCGTCCTTCAACAAATTCGGACACAATGTCCATCGGGATGCAGCGATTGTCACGGGTCTGGACACGATCACATCCCTGCTGGCGGGCTTCACCATCTTCGGCATCCTCGGGCACTTGGCCCACGAGATCGGCACCGATGACATTGGCACTGTGGTGAAGGGCGGCGCTGGCCTCGCCTTCATCTCGTATCCCGATGCCATTGCAAAGTTCAAACAGCTGCCGCAGATCTTCTCGGTGCTGTTTTTCCTTATGCTGTTTGTCCTGGGAATCGGCTCGAACATCGCCATGACTTCCTGCTCGGTGACGGCCATAAGAGATCGTTTTCCACACTTCAAGCAATGGCAGTGTTCGCTCTTTATAGCAATCATTAGCTTTGCCATTGGCTTGATGTACATAACACCGGTAAGATAATCAATGTAATACTTAAGAATTAATGGCTTAGTTATTAGTTGTCTTTAAACATTAGGGCGGACAGTATATGCTTACCCTAGTGGACTTCTTTGGTGCCTCAATGATTGCTTTGGTCCTGGGCATTGCAGAGCTCTACACCATTGGCTGGATCTATGGCACTGATCGCCTTTGCAAGGACATTGAGTTCATGCTGGGCCGCAAAGTGGGTCTCTATTGGCGACTCTGCTGGAGCATCTTCACCCCATTGATTATGACTGTAATCCTGATCTACTTCTATGCCACCTATGAGCCCCTGACCTACAACGACAAAATCTACCCAAGCTGGGCGTACAGTAAGTGCTCCCTCGAAACACCTTTCACTTGATGGATCACTGATCAATGGTCGCCCTTTGTTTTCCCAGGCATCGGTTGGACCATCACTGCCTTTGGCATTCTCCAGTTGCCCGTTTGGATGATTGTGGCCATTGTCCGGGATCCGGGCAGAACTTTGGGTGAGAAAATCACTGGCGCTTTCACTCCAACCAAAAACTGGGGTCCCCTCGATCCCCTGCTGCGGGAGCAGTATCACAAAGAGATTGACAACGAATTGACCCCGAAGCGGGGTCAAGGCGTTTGGCCCGCCATCAAGCAGAATATTTTTGGTTAGCCGGAGATATGTACATATTGAGAGAGCCACCATTGTAAATAGTTTTGTGAATGTATATTTTTTAAGTTGTGAGAAAGTATATTAGAAGATCTTGTATAACTCTTAAGTCTGCCAATAAAGTGAATAAGTATGTAAAGATTTTATTTTTAGCTAAAGCCATAAGAGGATAGGATCCAAGCAGAGACTTTATGATCCCAAAACACAGAGAAGTCCCAGGGAAGTTACGCAAAGCTTCAACATTAATATTAAACCCAAAAGCTTCGACGATCGAAGCTTTTAAACTGACAGAGCAAGAGCTTTTAGATCATTGTGCAGCCAGCTCTAAAAATCAACGGATGAACGAACTTCCGTTGATTTCGAATTTGGTCTCGCGCACACTAGAGCTGAAGGAGCCCTAAAGCGCAGCTGATCTAAAATCACTTTCAAATTTTCGACCTGAGATTTCTTTGGGCAAGCACGGATTGGCAGGGTGCGCACACGATCGCCGGAGTTGAGCACGGAAGTGTTTAGGATGAAACTACTCTCTGAAATGTAAGGCTATCTCGGAGAGAAAATGCTTGATTGATCAAACAAAGCTATAAGCATAGTGTGCACGCGAAAGCAGAAAGTAGTGCGATTTCTAGTCTTATCTTATCAGCGCGCTTGTTTCCGCACTGATAATTTGTAGTTGATCGATCTGACTAATCGGCCATGCGATAAGATGCAAGCAGTACTAAACCGACCGAGCCCCGAATAACATTTAATTGGAATTGTTACAGGTTATTCAAGGAAACGAAATAAAGTGAGTTTACGAAACAGAAAGAATACAAATGCAGACATCCTCCATTCCATTCCACACACAGAAATCCAGCGACGAAAATGAGCAGCCAGGAAAATCAAGAGACCTCGTCGCCTCCGAATTCCACTAAGGAAAACACCGACGACATCGACAGCTTCGTCGCGGACATGGCCAGCCTCTGCATGAACGAGCCCTACTCGGACGTAGAGTTCCTGGTGGAGGATCAGCGACTGCCGGGCCATCGCAACATTCTGGCGATGCGTTCTGATTACTTCCGCGCTATGCTCTACGGGGGCATGGCGGAGGCGAACAAACGGGAAATTCGGCTGGAGGTGCCGCTGGAAGCCTTCAAGGTAATCCTGAGATATCTTTACTCTGGCGCGTTGCCTCTGTCCACCATGGACATGGACACCATTATCGATGTGCTCGATTTGGCCCATCTTTACGGGTTGCAGAACGTCGAGACGGGCATAGACAAATACCTGCAGCAGAATCTGGCCGTCAGTAATGTGTGCACGTTCCTGGATGTCGCACGCCGCAACAATCTCAACCAGCGGGCTGAAGAATGCCTCAATTTCATTGACTGCAATGGCTCCAAAATAGTACAACATGATTCCTTCGAAAAGCTGTCCAAGGAATCACTTGAGGAAGTCCTGCGAAGGGACAGCTTTTGGGCCTCAGAAATTGATATATTTCGAGCTGTATGCAAATGGAGGGACCACAATCCGAGCGAGGACTTCAAGACGGTGGCTGCGCTCGTACGTCTCCCGCTTTTGACTGTCAAACAGCTGGTGCAAGAGGTACGCCGCTCTGGCATATTCGAGCCGGACCAAATATTCGACGCAATTGGTCAAGTGCATACCAGAAAGAATCTGCCCTATCGTGCAGTGTTTCTGGGGCAGAATGTGGCATCAGAGAAACATCTTACGCGCTGTTTCCAGGATGACAAAAATCGTATAGTCTACGAGCTAAGAAACCTTTTCGTAATCAACTGTATTGGAATTACTTGCTCATATGACTCACTTAGCACCGTGATCGAAGTGGATGTCTCTTGCGACCAGACTCACTGGGATCGTGTGGGATCGAATTATAATCGGGAATGCACGACATTAAGCTTCAACTTCAAGGAGCGACTCGTTCGCTACATGCGTTTCGCAGGTTCAAATTGTAATGTAGCTTCTGTGAAGGCCAAGTACATTGAGTAGCACCACTAACCATACAGTATATAGTGACATATCCATAATTCCCCACATCCCATACACATTATGTTTATGTCCAATTCATCCACCCCATCCACACAAGTAACAGGACACCACTCAAGAATCAATAACTGATTCTTCCCACACTCCAAGCTAGGGCCCCATAATATAAACAATGGACCCCATTGTTTCATCAACATTAGAATCACGCCACTCTCGAGAAATCGATTCTTTAGAATCACGCCACTCATGAGGACCAATCAGAGCTAGACATAAAACCAAGGAGTATCACATTCCTAGCTCCCTCATGTAATGCAACACCGATCGCCAGCAGTGGATGCCTTTCATCAAAGCCGACGCATCCCCAAATATCGATCCAGGCACGTACGCCACCGACACGAAGATGCAGCCGAGGAAAGCAACGCCCGAAGCCAGATCCCAGATGACGATGATTAGTTCACAGACAACGACCGATCTCACTGCAGATCTGGTCAAACAATTGAAAGCACTTCAGATTTCGCAAGTACAGGAGCAAATAGTAAATTTGAAACAACAAATAGAAACTAAGTCTGATCAGGTTTCAGAATATCAGGCAGAAACAATAGATAAGACAATTAAGGATGACACCACTTTAAAAGTAATAGAATCACTACCAATTTTCAATGGTGGATTAAACCAATACGTAGGATGGAGGGAAGCTGCAGAAACTGCAGTGAAGCTATATAAGAAAGGAAGTAAGCAATATTATATTGCCTTGACAATTTTAAGAAACAAAATAACAGGACCAGCACATGACGCATTGATCAACCACGGGACAGTTTTAAATTTCGATGCCATACTAGCACGACTTGACTTTGTTTACAGTGACAAGAGACCAATATATATAATAGAACAGGAGCTAAGCGTTCTCCGACAAGGAAACCTGTCAATAATAGATTTCTACAATGAGGTTAACAAAAGATGACTTTGTTAATAAATAAGACCATAATGACTCATGGAAAGGACAGTGAAGTTACAAAAGAATCTAATAACAGAATTAGAGAGAATGCCTTACGCATTTTTTTATCACAGGCCTAAACGGCAGCATTTCGGAAATTTTGTTCTCCTTAAATCCCCCAGATTTACGGAATGCTTTGGCAAAGGTACAAGAATTGCAAGCGAATAATAGACGTGCCCAATTTGACTACCAATTCAGTAACCCCAGAAATCCAGTGCATAATCATAAAAAGTTAAGATTAAACCAACGTCAACCAAGGACGGACAATTCACCATTCGAAAAGAAAAACGATTTCCAAAAGAATAACATGTCATGGGGACAACCCTATTTCTTAGGTAACAGACAACAAAATCAGGCCCCAGAACCAATGGATGTAGACGAATCAATAAAAATCCAGAACCGACAGAACAGCAATCCATATAGGGGTAATAATAACAATAGATATTATCGGAAAAATAATAATGGTTATTATCAGAGAAATAATAACAATTATAACCAAGCTCAGCAATTTAGAGCAAACGTAGTACAGAACAATCAATCTAATGCAAATCCAGCACAAAAACGAAAACCAATTGAAACATCGGAACAACCGGCTAATAAAGCCATGCGGGTAAATAACATTGAAGAAGACCATTTTTTAGATCAGCCCCCGAAGTAGGTCTGCCCTACTTAAAAAGAATAGATAGAAAACTAAACGAGGGGGAACGTTGTGAGTTGCTGCTGCGACCGCAACTCTACATTTATACCCGATACATAGTCAGTATGGCTACATTAAACGACAAAGAGTGCGTGCGAGAGAGACAGAAAATCAGTCAGAACGTGTCGACGGGCGCTGCGTAGCCACCGCAAATTGATTTGTTACTTTTGGCTATAATAATAGTCCGATCTGATTCGGATTCGGCAAGATTCGGCAATCTGGTAGATATGGCCATTCTCTATAATTGTGCGTTTTTAATTTTCTCCTATCTTGAAAATTGTGGTTGCCACAGATTTTCGTTGTTTATGGCTGCGAAAGGGGGTGTGGCGAAATTTTGAAACACACTTGTAGCAGTGAGCTATCAACAGTGAGTTCTGCAGTGAAAAATTACAAATAGTTTTTAACAGTGAGAGCTCTACAGTCAGGTCTAATAGTCTCTGAGATCTGTGGATGCTCCAGATTTTCGTCCTTTGCGGGGGCGGAAGGGGGTGAGGCGAAATTTTAATAACAACTCGTCAAGGTCCGATATCACAGGAGTGTGGATACCAAATTTGGTTGCTCTAGCTCTTAAAGTCTCTGAGATCTACGAACTCACATTTAGCAATAGGCAAAGCCGGCTATGATAGGTGTGTGTTAGAGAGAGACAGGGCGAGAAAAAATGAAATTGTTTTCTTCATTCTGGCTAAAATAATGATACGATCTGATTCAGATTCTGCAGTCTAGAAGCTATGGTCATTCTGTACGATTCTGCGTTTTTGGTTTTCTCGTATCTTTAAAATTGTGGATGCCACGGATTTTCGTTCTTTGTGGGGGCGGAAGTAGGCGGGGCGAAGTTTTGAAATACACATGTAACAGTGACATATCACAGAAGTCTGGATACAAAATGTCGTTGCTCTAGCTCTTATAGTCTTTGAGCACTAGGCGCTAATAGGGACGGACAGACGGACGGACGGACGGACGGACGGACGGACAGACAGACATAGACTCGGCTATTGATGCTGATCAATAATATATATACTTTATGGGGTCGCAAACGGTTCCTTCTAGACGTTACACACATCCATTTTCACCACAAATCTAATATACCCCTAAACTCATTTTGAGTATCGGGTATAAAACCTTAGTATCTGGACATACTACTTCGATACGAATGTAGCGAACGGGTCGCTCCGTGAATTTCTAATCTAAACCAACCTCATGTATTTTTTAACATTTTTAGCACACTTTTAACAATTAAAAACAAAAATACTGCCCTTCTTCATCTCACAGCTTATTTGAACCGAATTTCTTAAAATCGTTTCTTGTATTTATTTTACTTTTAAACTAAAAATGAGTATTTCGTTAGCTCTCTTTATTGTTTATAGTCTTTTCAACCTATTTTGCATCGAGTCGAACAATTTTCCTGTGATTTAACGCGGAATTTTCACCCACTCCTCTGAAAGTGCTGTTTTTAAGTCATTTTTAACGTTTTCTATGTTTTATCCAATATCAGCCAAAAACTCTCAATGTCTTTTAATGTCAGGCAACTGAGCCAATGGAGTCATCCAGTGAAGACATTATTAAATTGGACAGTTCCGAGTAATTCCAGATTTACGTTGAGGATCGTTCTCCTAGTAAAATCAAAAACTATCTTTTATCACGAGTTTTTCGAATCTTTGTTGGAGGTTTTCTTTAAGCATCGATAGATAACACTGCTCTGTCCATGTGTCCATCAAAGAAACCCAATTCCCAACACCAGCGGCTGACCTAAGGGCCCAAACATGCCCATGTCCTCACCCATGGATAACTCCATCTTGCAGGTTCTTCATTTCATCTCGTTTCTTTTTATACCGGATACTTATATAACGGTCTCATAAGTCTTTGCAACTATGATAACATCTTCAAAAATTGACTGGCGCCATTCGGGGTATGTACGATGAGATAGATTGTGGTATCAAATTTAAGATTTAAATAAAATTATGTTAAATTCTGTTAGATAAATATTTCATTTACCCCATCCTATGGAAAAACGATTAAATTCGTTGTAAAATAGCCACCAAAAACCAGCTTGAATATAGAGGATAACTATAGACGAATACATTTGTGACTGACTGTAAGTCTTGCTCTGCTCATAGCTCCGCGCCGTTATTCGAAGCAAATCCCACCGTGTCGTCATCGGCTTCATGCACACTGTTTCTACATGCTCCTACATACATACATGTGTACACACACACACAATCCAAGCTGAATAAACGCAGCGGAAACGCACGCACAAATTAGCAAAAACAAAAAAAGGCGCGAAAGAGAGACAAATGAATGGTAGAATAATCATTAGGTATGGACATAGAACGAAGACCTCTCTTTACGGTTTTCCGTATGGCAAGCGGCGTTCGAATACAAGGGCCTTGTAACGAACCTAAAAGGGTTCGTTACAACTCCTATCGAGATATATTCTAAGATAAGATATTAAATATGTTACATCAGAATCCCATACTTTTCCTTAGCCATAAGCCATACAGCCAGGTTCGACACACGCCGACTCTACAAAAACGCTGACCAAACACACCAGGTCACGCGGACCTCCCCTACCCCGAACCAGACGGTCGGTCACGCGGCTTAAAAGGTTCGCCGTCCGAGTCCATCCGCCACGGAAAGATGACACCGGCGCGACGAACGCCGCAGAAAGCCCAACGTGGGAAGACGCCACAAACCCCGACCAGATATTCCGAGCTCTGCGAGTCATCGCCCCAAGCTTAGCGGCGACTCAGTGCAGCCGTCCGGCGCCTGCACTGGACACCGTGAGAGCTCACAACACGCGCAGACGACGAAGGCGCCGAGACGCCAAAATACGGATCCCACGGTCGAGGCGACACACGATCACGGGGAGAATGAAACACGAGTCCTGCGCAGAGGTACGCCCGCTGACACGGCGGTAACAAACGTATAAATAAGCGCCGGCTAAAACCAGAAGGGAGCTTACGCAGAAACCCGGCCCCGAGTACAGACGTGGTACCGAACTATAACAGAGCTTACGTAGAAACCTGGCCGCGAGTGCAGACGTTTAAATCGAATCATAACTTAAACTTGCGTGCAAACCTGACTCAAAGTACAGGCGCGATACGAATCTAAGAATCAGTGTTTTAAGTGTAAAGTAATACGAATAATAAAGGAAGATATCAGACTAAATACCCAAGTAACATCAACTGCGTAAGTTCATTTCAAATAGCCCAAGCACCAACATCGTCCCACTCTGCCCCTACCTTCGTGCCACCGCGAAGCAGTCCTCGCCGAACCCCCGAACCATCTTCTCTGCAACAGGCCGACCCCGACGCCTCCCTTAAAGTTCCATCCATTTCTACAAATTTCTTGTGGATTGACCCCTGGACGTGACTGAGCTTACCTCAGCCTGAAATAGGTCCGTCACAGCCTCTAACTCGAGTTACCAAACCAAACCCTGTTATTAGTATACCCTGGACAAGAGCCAGCGAAAATGTATACACTACTGGCCAAAATAATAAGTACACGCTTATGAGCTTTCTTTCACGTCTAATAAAACTTTTCTCATAAACATAATTAAAAAATCAATTATACTTTTGGTTTTCTAACCTACAGTAGACTATAAAAATATTTATCATAAGCATTTTTCATTTCAAATATATATTTTATGATCGATTAAACCTTAAAACATAAACAAGGGTTGGCCAAAATAATAAGTACAGCAATTCTACAAAGCGAAAAACTAAAAGCGTATCAACATTTTTCCACTTTTTTCTTATTATTTATAATCTTATACTAGTATCCTGTATAAAAACACTTATTTTGGATGACTTTGGCTATTCTTCTTGGCATACTAGCAATAAGTTTGTGGCAAGTCTCGACTGGAATCTCATACCACGTTTTTTGCACAAATTCTCCACAATTCTTTGGCTTTTCGAAAAGTATTTTTAACAATTCGACGATTTAAGTCACCCCAAAGGTTTTCAATTGGGTTTAAGTCAGGAGACTGACTTAGCCAAGACATAACGTTTACATTTTTTTCCGTAAACCAAGCCTTGATCAGCTTTGAGGTGTGCTTTGGGTCAGTTTCCTGTAGAAAGACCCATCTCAAGGGCATGTTTTCCACAGCATAAGGTTGCATAATGTCTGTCAATATGTTTTTATACCTGAATTGGGTCACAGGATCAGTTATGCGATGTACCGGCTCAACGCCATGCCAAGAAAAACAGCCTCAGACACCTATACACCGGCCTAAATTCTTAACCATTTTCTTTGCGTACCGGAAGTCGAATTCTTTGCCTTTGGGTCGTTGTATATATCTTCTAGAGTCATTATCAAAAAGATTTATTTTTGTTTCGTTTCTCAATAATATATTATTCCACTTTTTAAGACCCATCTGACCCAGACCATGCCAAATGATTTTCGACGACTTTTTGCCTCATCTTCAAATTTTTTACTCGGAGTAAGGGAACTTTTTGGACTATACGTCCTGTTAAGTCTGTATATTGAAATCTCCGACGAACCATCAGAGCTGATTTTTCTTTGCCAATTTGAGCGGATATAGCCTTGGAAGACATGAACAGATCCATTTTGCAAGACTGATGATGCGGGTGTCCGTTGTTTGTAAAGGTTTCTTCTTCCATCCTCGATTTTCAATAAGCACTTTAGATTTTAAAGCATTGGGAACAAAAAAAACCGAGCGTCAAGACTTTTCGCAATTTCCCGGACAATTTTCCTTTCTTTTTTGAAGATTTATGGAAAACTTCTTTTCTTCAGCAGTACGGCTTATCTAAAGAATTTTTTAACTCTCATGTACTTAAATATGACAGAACTCAATAAAACCAACAAGCCTTTGACCAAATCCTTATCAAATCCTTTAAAATTTATAAATAACACCAGTGTACTTATTATTTTGGCCAGGCCAAAATGCCCATCAACAAACATTTAAGCATAGAATTTTATAAAGATGGTTCCCCACTTTAATTTTTGATTTAAATATTTGGCAAGACTGTAACCTTTCCAAATATAAACAATTGGCATCCATACATTTACAAAAATTCGAGCTATTCCATAACAAACTAGCACGACACCGATGTACTTATTTTTTTGGCCAGTAGTGTATATGCACATGTGTGTGTATGTGTGTATTCTTCCTCATTCTCCACGTTCCCTTAACACACACACGATCATCGACAGCCGCTGGACCAAGAATTTGCTGATTCTGCTTTCTTATCGGAGTCTCGGAGCGAGAAAAGAGCATTTGAAATTCAACAGTCAGTGCGTTCGGTTTGCTTCATTGAATCCCACTGCGTTTTTGTATGTCTATAAATTTTGCCGCGCTGATCGACTTCCGTAATAAGTCTTTAAATAAGCCATCAAATAAACAAGAAAAACTACAAAGAACAGATGAAAACTATTACCACGTAATTTGTGAAATTGTAATTGATTTAAACAAAATAAATATTCATTAAAACATCTCAATTTTATCGATATTTGGCGTGTTAAATATATCGATAGGACGATAGCGACTCCATCGATGAATTCAAGAGTTACTCGAAGCAAAAGACCGACGGCCGCCGAATTGTGAAGTCAAAGAAAGGGAAACCCCACAAATATATACATACCTACATCCTATGTGTGTACGTGCAAGCCTGCATAAATAAAAGCGGCAGCAACTGACACACAAATTGCCAAACACCACAAGGAAAAGAAACAAAACAATCTGTGCGCATAACGTGTTCAAGAAATTGAAGTAAAGTGAGTTTATGGAACAAAAAGAATACAAATTTAGACATCATCCGTTCCACACAGAAATCCAGCGACGAAAATGAGCAGCCAGGAAAATCAAGGGACCTCGTCGTCTCCGAATTCCACTAAGGAAAACATCGACAACAGCGACAACCTCGTCGCGGCCATGGCCAGCCTCTGCATGAACGAGCCCTACTCGGACGTGGAGTTCCTGGTGGAGGATCAGCGGCTGCCGGGCCATCGCAACATTCTGGCAACGCGTTCTGAGTACTTCCGCGCTATGCTCTACGGGGGCATGGCGGAGGCGAACAAACGGGAAATTCGGCTGGAGGTGCCGCTGGAAGCCTTCAAGGTAATCCTGAGATACCTTTACACAGGCACGATGCCTCTGTCCACCCTGGACATGGACACCATTATCGATGTGCTCGATTTGGCCCATCTTTACGGGTTGCAGGACGTCGAGACGGCCATAGACGAATATCTGCAGCAGAATCTGGACATCAGTAATGTGTGGGTCATCCTGGATATCGCACGCCGCAACAATCTCAACCAGCTAACTGAGGAATGCCTCAGTTTCATTGACTGCAATGGCTTCGATATAGTAAAACATGATTCATTCGAAAAGCTGTCTAAGGAATTACTTGAGGAAGTCCTGCGACGGGACAGCTTTGGAGCCCTCGAAATTAATATATATTTAGCTGTATGCAGATGGAGGGACAAAAATCTGAACGAGGACTTCAAGACGGTGGCTGCACTCGTACGTCTCCCGCTTTTGACTGTCGAAGAAATGCTGCATGTGGTACGCCCCCCTCTGGCTTATTCGAGCCGGACCAGATACTCGACGCAATTGATCAAGCGCATACCGGAGGGAATCTGCCCTATCGTGCAGTGTTGCCGGGGGAGAATGTGGCCTCAGGGAAACATCTTGCGCGTCATTTCTGGGATGACCAAAAGCGTGAAGTCTACGAGCTGAGCAACCTTTTCGTAATTAACTATTTTGAAATTGATGCTCAGGAAAAAGAGTACTTCCACGTGGATGTTTCTTACGACCAGATTCACTGGGTTCGCGTGGCAACTTTATCACATGGTTTTGTTGCATGCAAATTCAAGGAGCTACCCGTTCGCTACATTCGTATCGAAGTAGTATGTCCAGATACTAAGGTTTTTTTTTTTTGCGGCCATGTACAAATGAATAAAATCTACAGCATTCAAATTTAAGAAACTGAAATTGTTCTCATTTCCTGTGTTTATTTATCCATTTTAATTGTGTTATCAAACTGGTTTTGGTCTTTGGTCTATTGGCTTTTTATTATTATTATTCTTAATTGTAGCGGAAGACCAAAAGTAAAAGATGGCACAGTCCATTCCTAATCATCGGGAAACTTGTCTATAGAATCATCACATAAGTAAGTACATAGTAAGTAAAAGGCATAGCAAACGATGGAAAATACTCATTTCTGGGAAATGGACAGCTTAGAGGATTGTCAATGATTCGACCTAAGAAGCAATTGAAACCCCACAAAACTTCTACCTAGAGGGAAGTCAGAGAGATCTATTGGTCAACCTGGCACGAAAAACGGTAGAAAAAAATGGTGTTTATAATAATATATGGGATTTAATACCTGCGAAATCCCTTTTTTGGCATCTATCTTCCTTTTTTTTAGTTTATTTAACTAATTTAGGATGTGATGCTCCTAGAATCAGCGCATCGATACAGTCTGGACGAGCTGACCTACTTCACCCTCATGGACCTCAATGTAGCCGAAATACTAAAACATAGCACCTTCCACGTTCTGTCTAGGGAATCACTGGAGAGAGGATACTGGTGGATACCGCAATCGGTCGATGCGATTGCAACAGCCGCAAAACAGAGAACATCATCAGAGGGTTCAGTGACAGTCGCTCCAATTGGCAAACATCATCATTATCATCGGCATTCAATAGCGGAGGTTCTTGAAGATTGAATTACTCAATCACTGTACACAGTATAGCCTTGGCCTTAACCTTGTTTCATGATGGAAGAAGATCGATTGCATTGCAAGAAAGTACTCCATTATTTGCACCTTTCTTAATGGTAATTGGTTCAATGATTCCTTGTTGAATATTTGTTTGGGAGATAGTTTTAAGAGGTTTAAATCATTCTTATCTTTGGACTTTGCATATCATGGCCCATGCGACCCCAAGCTAAAGCCTGTTTCGCGCCGATCCCAGGCTTAAACGCAGTCCAACCGACCGATGTGCGCTACCGCATGGCGCGCGACGCGTTTAACCGCACCGGGGAGCGGTTCGAGGAACTTTAGAACTTCCTAGAATATTCTTCATTGGATATTTATAATTATAGTAATTATAGTTCCATCAGAAATACATCGCTTCTGTGATTCTTGTTCAATTCATTCCGACAATCATCAATGAGAGTTCCATTTATTTTCTTTAGTAAGCTTCTTCTCCAATCCTAACGGCCAATGATCAGAGTTCTAAGATCTTAATCACTTCTTCATTTAAGAAAGTTTTGACTTGTTTCGCTCCCAACTTCTATAAGATCATGGCTTATTTTACAGAGTAGAAAATTGATTGTTCCACCATTAAAATATGATCCATATTCTTATCAAATCATCAGCCAAAAATTAGCAACTAAGATGCCGCATCTTTAAGAGGTTACAATGCACCAAAAGTGAATTGTAAATGACAACTCGTTAACTAAGAAAATTTACTTAAAAATAGTTTTAACTAAAAAACTTACATTCTATAAAAAATCTTCCTTACCTTCTTTCTTTCAAGTTCACTTTCATTGTCTTTAATCATAATTTAAATCATCCTCAAAGCATGAATAACACGACTCTCCCACGCTCTATCTCTCTCTCATTTTGAATTGTGTCTTTAAAAGTCTTTACTTTCTGTATCTGTTATCCGGAAAGGTGTTGGAATCGGTCAGGCACTGCAGGTGTTTATGCTGAGCACATACTATGCCGCACTGGTGGCGATAATTGGTCGATACTTTTATGAATCATTCCGCAACCCATTGCCCTGGGCCACATGCCACGAGGAGTGGGGTAGCAACTGCATTGATTCCGCCCCCGATGCACGTAATTGGCTTCCACAAGATCCACAAGATGATCAACAGATACAAAAAAATTACACAATAAATGATGAGAGTCAGCGGGTTCGGACCAGTTCGGAATGGTATTTTGTGTAAGTGGGGGATAGTACTCTCGTATGGTGATGGTTCCTATCCTAACAATGATTTTATTATTGGTGGTTGGTCTGTACCTTTCGATCTTTCCTTTAATTTGTGACACTTTTCAATTGAAATCTTTAGAAAGGAAGTGCTGCACGAGAAGCCTGACATCATCGATGGCATTGGTCTGCCCAACTGGGAATTGGTCATTGGCTTATTCGTCGCCTGGCTGTGCGTCTTCCTCATCATACGCCGCGGCGTCAAGAGCTCAGGAAGGCCTCCTATTTTCTGGCCATCTTCCCCTATGTGATCATGGGTGTACTCCTCATTCGTGCCGTCACTCTGCCGGGCGCCGCCGATGGTATCTTGTACTTCATCAAGCCGCAGTGGGGCAAGATATTGGATCGAAAGTTTGGTATGCCGCCGTCACGCAATGTTTTACTCTCTCTCAGTTTGCTTTGGCAACATCATCATGTACTCGTCCTTCAACAAATTCGGACACAATGTCCATCGGGATGCAGCGATTGTCACGGGTCTGGACACGATCACATCCCTGCTGGGGGCTTCACCATCTTCGGCATCCTCGGGCACTTGGCCCACGAGATCGGCACCGATGACATTGGCACTGTGGTGAAGGGCGGCGCTGGCCTCGCCTTCATCTCGTATCCCGATGCCATTGCAAAGTTCAAACAGCTGCCGCAGATCTTCTCGGTGCTGTTTTCCTTATGCTGTTTGTCGTGGGAATCGGCTCGAACATCGCCATGACTTCCTGCTCGGTGACGGCCATAAGAGATCGTTTTCCACACTTCAAGCAATGGCAGTGTTCGCTCTTTATAGCAATCATTAGCTTTGCCATTGGCTTGATGTACATAACACCGGTAAGATAATCAATGTAATACTTAAGAATTAATGGCTTAGTTATTAGTTGTCTTTAAACATTAGGGCGGACAGTATATGCTTACCCTAGTGGACTTCTTTGGTGCCTCAATGATTGCTTTGGTCCTGGGCATTGCAGAGCTCTACACCATTGGCTGGATCTATGGCACTGATCGCCTTTGCAAGGACATTGAGTTCATGCTGGGCCGCAAAGTGGGTCTCTATTGGCGACTCTGCTGGAGCATCTTCACCCCATTGATTATGACTGTAATCCTGATCTACTTCTATGCCACCTATGAGCCCCTGACCTACAACGACAAAATCTACCCAAGCTGGGCGTACAGTAAGTGCTCCCTCGAAACACCTTTCACTTGATGGATCACTGATCAATGGTCGCCCTTTGTTTTCCCAGGCATCGGTTGGACCATCACTGCCTTTGGCATTCTCCAGTTGCCCGTTTGGATGATTGTGGCCATTGTCCGGGATCCGGGAAGCTTTTAAACTGACAAAGCCAGAGCTTTCAGATCATTGTGCAGTCAGCTCTAAAAATCAACGGATGAACGAACTTCCGTTGATTTCGAATTTGGTCTCGCGCACACTAGAGCTGAAAGAGGCCCTAAAGCGCAGCTGATCTAAAATCACTTTCAAATTTTCGACCTGAGATTTCTTTGGGCAAGCACGGATTGGCAGGGTGCGCACACGATCGGCGGAGTTGAGCACGGAAGTGTTTAGGATGAAACTACTCTCTGAAATGTAAGGCTATCTCGGAGAGAAAATGCTTGATTGATCAAACAAAGCTATAAGCATAGTGTGCACGCGAAAGCAGAAAGTAGTGCGATTTCTAGTCTTATCTTATCAGCGCGCTTGTTTCCGCACTGATAATTTGTAGTTGATCGATCTGACTAATCGGCCATGCGATAAGATGCAAGCAGTACTAAACCGACCGAGCCCCGAATAACATTTAATTGGAATTGTTACAGGTTATTCAACGAAACGAAATAATGTGAGTTTACGAAACAGAAAGAATACAAATGCAGACATCCTCCATTCCATTCCACACAGAAAGATTCAGCGACGAAAATGAGCAGCCAGAAAAATCAAGGGACCTCGTCGTCCCCGAATTCCACTAAGGAAAACATCGACAACAGCGACAACCTCGTCGCGGACATGGCCAGCCTCTGCATGAACGAGCCCTACTCGGACGTGGAGTTCCTGGTGGAGGATCAGCGGCTGCCGGGCCATCGCAACATTCTGGCGATGCGTTCTGAGTACTTCCGCGCTATGCTCTACGGGGGCATGGCGGAGGCGAACAAACGGGAAATTCGGCTGGAGGTGCCGCTGGAAGCCTTCAAGGTAATCCTGAGATATCTTTACTCGGGCACGTTGCCTCTTTTCACTCTGGACGTGGACACCATTACCGATGTGCTCGATTTGGCCCATCTTTACGGGTTGCAGAACGTCGAGACGGGCATAGACAAATACCTGCAGCAGAATCTGGCCGTCAGTAATGTGTGCACGTTCCTGGATGTCGCACGCCGCAAGAATCTCAGCCAGCGGGCTGAAGAATGCCTCAATTTCATTGACTGCAATGGCTCCAAAATAGTACAACATGATTCCTTCGAAAAGCTGTCCAAGGAATCACTTGAGGAAGTCCTGCGAAGAGACAGCTTCAAGGCCCTCGAAATTGATATATTTGGAGCTGTATGCAAATGGAGGGACAACCATCCGAGCGAGGACTTAAAGACGGTGGCTGCGCTCGTACGTCTCCCGCTTTTGACTGTCGAACAGCTGGTGCAAGAGGTACGCCGCTCTGGCATATTCGAGCCGGACCAAATATTCAACGCCATTGATCAAGTGGAAACCAAAAAGAATCTGCCCTATCGTGTCCTCGTGTTGCCGGGGGAGAATGTGGCATCAGGGAAACATCTTAAGCGCCGTTTCGAGGATGACCAAAAGCGTGAAGTCTACGAGCTGAGAAACCTTTTCGTAATCAACTGTATCAGAGTTAGTTGCTCATATGAGCCATTTGATATCATCATCAACGCTATAGGACTTCTTAACAGATTTGGCTTGATCGAAGTGTGTGTCTCTGACGACCAGACTCGCTGGGATTGTGTGGGATCGGAATATTATAATTATCAGGCAAGCGCGAAATTCCACTTCATCTTCAAGGAGCGACCCGTTCGCTACATTCGTATCGTAAACCAAGTTCCTGTACATTCTCTGACGGCCAAGTACATTAATTAGTCCTGTGACTTTGTGTATCAGCAGCGACCTCTGAGTGTGGAAGAGGAGACCTCAAGAGAAAGTTCAGATTTTAGTAGCCGTAAATATATAC
The DNA here is from genome assembly GCA_008121275.1 of Drosophila lowei. Taxonomy (NCBI): domain Eukaryota; kingdom Metazoa; phylum Arthropoda; class Insecta; order Diptera; family Drosophilidae; genus Drosophila; species Drosophila lowei. The sequence goes on along the minus strand of CM017779.1, from coordinate 11,927,596 downwards.
ATGAATATGAATAAAATGCACAGCATTCAAATTTAAACGAGGGGGAACGTTGTGAGTTGCTGCTGCGACCGCAACTCTACATTTATACCCGATACATAGTCAGTATGGTTGCATTAAACGACAAAGAGTGCGTGCGAGAGAGACAGAAAATCAGACAGAACGTGTCGACGGGCGCTGCGTAGCCACTGCAAATTGATTTGTTACTTTTGGCTATAATAATAATCCGATCTTACTCGGATTCGGCAAGGTTCGGCAATCTGGTAGATATGGCCATTCTCTATGATTGTGCGTTTTTAATTTTCTCCTATCTTCAAAATTGTGGTTGCCACAGATTTTCGTTGTTTATGGCTGCGGAAGGGGGTGTGGCGAAATTTTGAAACACACTTGTAGCAGTGAGCTATCAACAGTGAGTTCTGCAGTGAAAAATTACAAATAGTTTTTAACAGTGAGAGCTCTACAGTCAGGTCTAATAGTCTCTGAGATCTGTGGATGCTCCAGATTGCGGAAGGGGGTGGGGCGAAATTTTTAAACAAACTCGTCAAGGTCCGATATTATAGGAATCTGGATAAAAATTTGGTTGCTCTAGCTCTTATAGTCTCTGAGATCTAGGCGCTAATGTTTTGCGCTATGCAAAGCCGGCTATGATACGTGTGTGTTAGAGAGAGACAGGGCGAGAAAAAATGAAATTGTTTTCTTCATTCTGGCTATAATATTGAAACGATCTGATTTAGATTCTGCAGTCTAGAAGATATGGTCATTCTCTACGATTCTGCGTTTTTGGTTTTTTCGTATCTTTAAAATTGTGGATGCCACAGATTTTCGTCCTTTGTGGGGGCGGAAGTGGGCGGGGCGATGTTTTGAAATATACTTGTAACAGTGACATATCACAGAAGACTGGATACAAAAGTCGTTGCTCTAGCTCTTATAGTCTTTGAGCACTAGGCGCTGATAGGGACGGACAGACGGACAGACGGACAGACAGACAGGGCTCAATCTACTCGGCTATTGATGCTGATCAAGAATATATATACTTTATGGGGTCGGAAACGGTTCCTTCTGGACGTTACACACATCCATTTTCACCACAAATCTAATATACCCCAATACTCATTTTGAGTATCGGGTATAAAAAAACGTCTGAACTACGCCAAGGAGTTTATAAGTAAACCCCAAGATTTCTGGCAACAGGTGCTATTTTCCGATGAAAGTAAATTTAATATTTTCCGATCGGATGGACGCCAAACAGTGTGGAGAAAGCCAAATACCGAGTTCGACAATCAAAACATAACTCCAACTGTTAAGCATGGTGGTGGAAGTGTCATGGTGTGGGGTTGCATGTCTGCTGCAGGTGTGGGTGAATTGGTATTTATAGACGGCATAATGGACAAAAATATCTATCTGAATATTTTGAAGGATAACCTAAAAAAAAGTGTCGAAAATCTAAATTTACCAAATTCCTTCACATTTCAGCAAGACAACGACCCCAAGCATTCGGCCCATATAGTCAAAATGTGGCTTACTTACAATACCGCCCATGTTCTGCCACACCCACCACAGTCCCCGGACCTCAATCCAATTGAACATTTGTGGGAGGAATTGGATAGGCGCATTAGAAAGCGGGCTATAAGGACAAAAGCCGACCTAAAACAAGCCTTAATGGAAGAATGGCAAAATATAGGGGAGGAAACTACTAAAAAATTAGTAGACTCGATGCCAGCTCGCTTATCGGCCGTCATTAAGGCTAAGGGATTAAACACCAAATATTAAAAATTTTTTACATACAGTGGGTAACTTTAATATTAGTTAATTTTGCTGATTTTGCTGATTTTGCTGATTCTGCTTTCTTATCGGAGTCTCGGAGCGAGAAAAGAGCATTTGAAATTCAACAGTCAGTGCGTTCGGTTTTGCTTCATTGAATCCCACTGCGTTTTGTATGTCTATAAATTTTGCCGCGCTGATCGACTTCCGTAATAAGTCTTTAAATAAGCCATCAAATAAACAAGAAAAACTACAAAGAACAGATGAAAACTATTACCACGTAATTTGTGAAATTGTAATTGATTTAAACAAAATAAATATTCATTAAAACATCTCAATTTTATCGATATTTGGCGTGTTAAATATATCGATAGGACGATAGCGACTCCATCGATGAATTCAAGAGTTACTCGAAGCAAAAGACCGACGGCCGCCGAATTGTGAAGTCAAAGAAAGGGAAACCCCACAAATATATACATACCTACATCCTATGTGTGTACGTGCAAGCCTGCATAAATAAACGCACCAGCAACTGACACACAAATTGCCAAACACCACAAAAAGAGGAAAAAAACAATCTGTGCGCATGAATTGTTCAAGAAATTGAAAAAAAGTGAGTTTATGGAACACAAAGAATACAAATTTAGACATCATCCATTCCATTCCACACAGAAATCCAGCGAAGAAAATGAGCAGCCAGAAAAATCAAGCGACCTCGTCGTCTCCGAATTCCACTAAGGAAAACATTATCGACGACATCGACAGCTTCGTCGCTGACATGGTCAGCCTCTGCATGAACGAGCCCTACTCGGACGTGGAGTTCTTGGTGGAGGATCAGCGGCTGCCGGGCCATCGCAACATTCTGGCAACGCGTTCTGAGTACTTCCGCGCTATGCTCTACGGCGGTTTGGCTGAGTCGAACCAACGGGAAGTTCCGCTGGAGGTACCGCTTGAAGCCTTCAAGGTAATCCTGAGATACCTTTACACCTTCACGATGCCTCTATCCACCCTGGACATGGACACCATTATCGATGTGCTCGATTTGGCCCATCTTTACGGGTTGCAGGACGTCGAGACGGCCATAGACGAATATCTGCAGCAGAATCTGGACATCAGTAATGTGTGGGTCATCCTGGATATCGCACGCCGCAACAATCTCAACCAGCTAACTGAGGAATGCCTCAGTTTCATTGACTGCAATGGCTTCGATATAGTAAAACATGATTCATTCGAAAAGCTGTCTAAGGAATTACTTGAGGAAGTCCTGCGACGGGACAGCTTTGGAGCCCTCGAAATTAATATATATTTAGCTGTATGCAGATGGAGGGACAAAAATCTGAACGAGGACTTCAAGACGGTGGCTGCACTCGTACGTCTCCCGCTTTTGACTGTCGAAGAAATGCTGCATGTGGTACGCCCCTCTGGCTTATTCGAGCCGGACCAGATACTCGACGCAATTGATCAAGCGCATACCGGAGGAATCTGCCCTATCGTGCAGTGTTGCCGGGGAGAATGTGGCCTCAGGGGAAACATCTTGCGCGTCATTTCTGGGATGACCAAAAGCGTGAAGTCTACGAGCTGAGCAACCTTTTCGTAATTAACTATTTTGAAATTGATGCTCAGGAAAAAGAGTACTTCCACGTGGATGTTTCTTACGACCAGATTCACTGGGTTCGCGTGGCAACTTTATCACATGGTTTTGTTGCATGCAAATTCAAGGAGCTACCCGTTCGCTACATTCGTATCGAAGTAGTATGTCCAGATACTAAGGTTTTTTTTTGCGGCCATGTACAAATGAATAAAATCTACAGCATTCAAATTTAAGAAACTGAAATTGTTCTCATTTCCTGTGTTTATTTATCCATTTTAATTGTGTTATCAAACTGGTTTTGGTCTTTGGTCTATTGGCTTTTTATTATTATTATTCTTAATTGTAGCGGAAGACCAAAAAGTAAAAGATGGCACAGTCCCATTCCTAATCATCGGGAAACTTGTCTATAGAATCATCACATAAGTAAGTACATAGTAAGTAAAGGCATAGCAAACGATGGAAAATACTCATTTCTGGGAAATGGACAGCTTAGAGGATTGTCAATGATTCGACCTAGAAGCAATTGAAACCCCACAAAACTTCTACCTAGAGGGAAGTCAGAGATCTATTGGTCAACCTGGCACGAAAAACGGTAGAAAAAATGGTGTTTATAATAATATATGGGATTTAATACCTGCGAAATCCCTTTTTTGGCATCTATCTTCCTTTTTTTTAGTTTATTTAACTAATTTAGGATGTGATGCTCCTAGAATCAGCGCATCGATACAGTCTGGACGAGCTGACCTACTTCACCCTCATGGACCTCAATGTAGCCGAAATACTAAAACATAGCACCTTCCACGTTCTGTCTAGGGAATCACTGGAGAGAGGATACTGGTGGATACCGCAATCGGTCGATGCGATTGCAACAGCCATAAAACAGAGAACATCATCAGAGGGTTCAGTGACAGTCGCCCAATTGGCAAACATCATCATTATCATCGGCATTCAATAGCGGAGGTTCTTGAAGATTGAATTACTCAATCACTGTACACAGTATAGCCTTGGCCTTAACCTTGTTTCATGATGGAAGAAGATCGATTGCATTGCAAGAAAGTACTCCATTATTTGCACCTTTCTTAATGGTAATTGGTTCAATGATTCCTTGTTGAATATTTGTTTGGGAGATAGTTTTAAGAGGTTTAAATCATTCTTATCTTTGGACTTTGCATATCATGGCCCATGCGACCCCAAGCTAAAGCCTGTTTCGCGCCGATCCCAGGCTTAAACGCAGTCCAACCGACCGATGTGCGCTACCGCATGGCGCGCGACGCGTTTAACCGCACCGGGGAGCGGTTCGAGGAACTTTAGAACTTCCTAGAATATTCTTCATTGGATATTTATAATTATAGTAATTATAGTTCCATCAGAAATACATCGCTTCTGTGATTCTTGTTCAATTCATTCCGACAATCATCAATGAGAGTTCCATTTATTTTCTTTAGTAAGCTTCTTCTCCAATCCTAACGGCCAATGATCAGAGTTCTAAGATCTTAATCACTTCTTCATTTAAGAAAGTTTTGACTTGTTTCGCTCCCAACTTCTATAAGATCATGGCTTATTTTACAGAGTAGAAAATTGATTGTTCCACCATTAAAATATGATCCATATTCTTATCAAATCATCAGCCAAAATTAGCAACTAAGATGCCGCATCTTTAAGAGGTTACAATGCACCAAAAGTGAATTGTAAATGACAACTCGTTAACTAAGAAAATTTACTTAAAAATAGTTTTAACTAAAAAACTTACATTCTATAAAAAATCTTCCTTACCTTCTTTCTTTCAAGTTCACTTTCATTGTCTTTAATCATAATTTAAATCATCCTCAAAGCATGAATAACACGACTCTCCCACGCTCTATCTCTCTCTCATTTTGAATTGTGTCTTTAAAAGTCTTTACTTTCTGTATCTGTTATCGGAAAGGTGTTGGAATCGGTCAGGCACTGCAGGTGTTTATGCTGAGCACATACTATGCCGCACTGGTGGCGATAATTGGTCGATACTTTTATGAATCATTCCGCAACCCATTGCCCTGGGCCACATGCCACGAGGAGTGGGGGTAGCAACTGCATTGATTCCGCCCCCGATGCACGTAATTGGCTTCCACAAGATCCACAAGATGATCAACAGATACAAAAAATTACACAATAAATGATGAGAGTCAGCGGGTTCGGACCAGTTCGGAATGGTATTTTGTGTAAGTGGGGGATAGTACTCTCGTATGGTGATGGTTCCTATCCTAACAATGATTTTATTATTGGTGGTTGGTCTGTACCTTTCGATCTTTCCTTTAATTTGTGACACTTTTCAATTGAAATCTTTAGAAAGGAAGTGCTGCACGAGAAGCCTGACATCATCGATGGCATTGGTCTGCCCAACTGGGAATTGGTCATTGGCTTATTCGTCGCCTGGCTGTGCGTCTTCCTCATCATACGCCGCGGCGTCAAGAGCTCCGGGAAGGCCTCCTATTTTCTGGCCATCTTCCCCTATGTGATCATGGGTGTACTCCTCATTCGTGCCGTCACTCTGCCGGGCGCCGCCGATGGTATCTTGTACTTCATCAAGCCGCAGTGGGGCAAGATATTGGATCCGAAAGTTTGGTATGCCGCCGTCACGCAATGTTTTTACTCTCTCTCCGTTTGCTTTGGCAACATCATCATGTACTCGTCCTTCAACAAATTCGGACACAATGTCCATCGGGATGCAGCGATTGTCACGGGTCTGGACACGATCACATCCCTGCTGGCGGGCTTCACCATCTTCGGCATCCTCGGGCACTTGGCCCACGAGATCGGCACCGATGACATTGGCACTGTGGTGAAGGGCGGCGCTGGCCTCGCCTTCATCTCGTATCCCGATGCCATTGCAAAGTTCAAACAGCTGCCGCAGATCTTCTCGGTGCTGTTTTCCTTATGCTGTTTGTCCTGGGAATCGGCTCGAACATCGCCATGACTTCCTGCTCGGTGACGGCCATAAGAGATCGTTTTCCACACTTCAAGCAATGGCAGTGTTCGCTCTTTATAGCAATCATTAGCTTTGCCATTGGCTTGATGTACATAACACCGGTAAGATAATCAATGTAATACTTAAGAATTAATGGCTTAGTTATTAGTTGTCTTTAAACATTAGGGCGGACAGTATATGCTTACCCTAGTGGACTTCTTTGGTGCCTCAATGATTGCTTTGGTCCTGGGCATTGCAGAGCTCTACACCATTGGCTGGATCTATGGCACTGATCGCCTTTGCAAGGACATTGAGTTCATGCTGGGCCGCAAAGTGGGTCTCTATTGGCGACTGCTGGAGCATCTTCACCCCATTGATTATGACTGTAATCCTGATCTACTTCTATGCCACCTATGAGCCCCTGACCTACAACGACAAAATCTACCCAAGCTGGGCGTACAGTAAGTGCTCCCTCGAAACACCTTTCACTTGATGGATCACTGATCAATGGTCGCCCTTTGTTTTCCCAGGCATCGGTTGGACCATCACTGCCTTTGGCATTCTCCAGTTGCCCGTTTGGATGATTGTGGCCATTGTCCGGGATCCGGGCAGAACTTTGGGTGAGAAAATCACTGGCGCTTTCACTCCAACGAAAAACTGGGGTCCCCTCGATCCCCTGCTGCGGGAGCAGTATCACAAAGAGATTGACAACGAATTGACCCCGAAGCGGGGTCAAGGCGTTTGGCCCGCCATCAAGCAGAATATTTTTGGTTAGCCGTAGATATGTACATATTGAGAGAGCCACCATTGTAAATAGTTTTGTGAATGTATATTTTTTAAGTTGTGAGAAAGTATATTAGAAGATCTTGTATAGCTCTTAAGTCTGCCAATAAAGTGAATAAGTATAAGTATGTAAAGATTTTATTTTTAGCTAAAGCCATAAGAGGATAGGATCAAGCAGAGACTTTATGATCCCAAAACACAGAGAAGTCCCAGGGAAGTTACGCAAAGCTTCAACATTAATATTAAACCCAAAAGCTTCGACGATCGAAGCTTTTCAACAGCTCTAAAAATCAACGGATGAACGAACTTCCGTTGATTTCGAATTTGGTCTCGCGCACACTAGAGCTGAAAGAGGCCCTAAAGCGCAGCTGATCTAAAATCACTTTCAAATTTTCGACCTGAGATTTCTTTGGGCAAGCACGGATTGGCAGGGTGCGCACACGATCGGCGGAGTTGAGCACGGAAGTGTTTAGGATGAAACTACTCTCTGAAATGTAAGGCTATCTCGGAGAGAAAATGCTTGATTGATCAAACAAAGCTATAAGCATAGTGTGCACGCGAAAGCAGAAAGTAGTGCGATTTCTAGTCTTATCTTATCAGCGCGCTTGTTTCCGCACTGATAATTTGTAGTTGATCGATCTGACTAATCGGCCATGCGATAAGATGCAAGCAGTACTAAACCGACCGAGCCCCGAATAACATTTAATTGGAATTGTTACAGGTTATTCAAGGAAATTGACAAGGAAATAAAGTGAGTTGATGAAACAGAAAGAATACAAATGCAGACATCCTCCATTCCATTCCACACAGAAAGATTCAGCGACGAAAATGAGCAGCCAGGAAAATCAAGAGACCTCGTCGTCCCCGAATTCCACTAAGGAAAACACCGACGACATCGACAGCTTCGTCGCGGACATGGCCAGCCTCTGCATGAACGAGCCCTACTCGGACGTAGAGTTCCTGGTGGAGGATCAGCGGCTGCCGGGCCATCGCAACATTCTGGCGATGCGTTCTGAGTACTTCCGCGCTATGCTCTACGGGGGCATGGCGGAGGCGAACAAACGGGAAATTCGGCTGGAGGTGCCGCTGGAAGCCTTCAAGGTAATCCTGAGATATCTTTACACGGGCACGCTACCTCTGTCCACACTTGGGGTGGATGCCATTGCTGAGGTGCTCGGTGTGGCCCATCTTTACGGGTTGCTGGCAGTCGTCTCGCTCATAGCCACATATATGGCCAATATTCTGGCTGTACCAAACGTGTGCATCATCCTGGAAGCAGCGCGTCGATACAGTCTGGACCAGCTGACCAACGACTGCTTCACCTTCATGGACCTCAATGTAGCCGAAATACTAAAACATAGCACCTTCCAATTTCTGTCTAGGGAATCACTTGAGAGATTTCTACGGCTCCACAACTTTTATGTCCCCGAGGTGGATATCTTTCGAGCTGTATGCAAATGGAGGGAAAACAATCCCAACGTCGACATCGAGACGGTGGTCTCGCAGATACGTTTCCCCCTCATGAGAGTCGAGCATCTACTGCATGTGGTGCGCCCCTCTGGCATCGTCTCACCGAACAAAATACTCGACGCCATCGATAAAATGATCACACCGAATAATCTGATCTACCGTAGCGTCTTATTGCCGGAGGTGGATGTGGCCTCTGAAAAGTATCTTGCGCGCTGGATCAAGGACCATCGCACAAATGATTTAGTCATCACGCTGAGCAACTTCTTCGTAGTCAACTTTATTGGTCACTTTCGGAGTCACTATAGCCAGAATGGTTTCCACGTGAATGTCTCTTGCGACAAGAAACAGTGGGATTGCGTGGGAACAAGACGACGAGAAGACTTGGAGGACATGCACTTCACGGATCGTGTCGTTCGCTACATTCGCGTTGGGATTGGTAATTTTGGCTCTAATTCAGAACAATTCAAACTGAAGGTCATGTATCTTCAAACAGGAAAACATACCTAATATAATATAATTCCATTGTATTTCCAAATTAAAATAACATATATGTATGTACATATGTATGTATAAACCGTGCCAGCATGATTAACTCTTGGCTTAAATCAAGTGTAATTCAAGCTACCACCAAAACGAGAAAGAGACAGAGAGCGATGCAGGAAGTTGGGCATCTCTTATCCAGTCACCTAATCTCCAGGTTCCCCCGCGCATTGGACGACCAATCCACCGCAAATTGACCGCAACATTTGACAATTTTCGGCATTTGGCAAATCCGCCGCAAAAAACCGGTGGACAGAGAGGGCAGCGCAACTGGAGAACTGAAAGGGAAAGAATGAGAAGGCAGAGAGTGAGAGAAAATCAAGAGAAATGTTATGTACTTTGTCTCTGTTACGGTTCCAAATCAAACAATGGGGCCCAGTGGGTAGCAAGGAAGGACCGCCCGCCCGCCCCCGCCCCCGCCCCCACACACCGGTCACTGTCACTGTGTCAGCGCTGCCTCCATTCCGGAATCCGGAATCCCGAATCGGTGGGTCTTTTCTGTACCGTCCGACATCTTAGAGATAATTGCTTTGATAAGGCCTCCGCCGCGTTCCCTTCGCTGGGTAGTCCGTAAACATTTTTTATAAATGTCGCCAAATATTTACATGTCGCAGGGATTGTAAAGCTTCTCCGAGGCTTGGGGTTTCCATTTTTTTTCTTTTTTCCCCTGAATCTCTCAATCTCGCACTCTCACACTCTCTTCTGTCTCCGTCTCCGTCTCTGTCTATTGCCCATTTTTTACAATGGCCCGCATTTGGCCTGCGGCTTGACTTTGCCGATTGTCTGTCTGGCCGTCTGTCTGTTCCACGGTCAGTCCTTTGGTTTGAACGTCTGGCCATGGCCTGGCCTCCTGGTGGTGGCTTCCTGGCTGGCGATTCCCGGACGTTGCCGCTGCCGCGTTGCTGGAAACCGCATAAAAGTCATTGTCACAGCAAATGGATTAATTTTCGCGGCACGTTGTCATATACACCTCTCTTTTGCACTCTCACAATTACACCATTTCTCTCTCTCTCTCTCTCTCTTTCTCTATCTGTCCCCTTTGAGCACATCGTTTGTCTCTTTTTCGCTCGGTCTCGGTCTCTGTTCCTTTTTTTATATAAAGAAATTAAAAAGCCTGGTCAGTGGTTCAGACGAGGATGGGAATGGGGTGGATGGGTGGGTGGGTGGCATTGTGGCATTTACCGCAACAATAATTACGTTTTTGGGTTGTGGGTTTTTGGATCCTGTGATGCTGTTGGATGCTGGCACGGAAGTGTATAATGTTGCTAAGTAGTTGCGGTTTATTTGTTCTTGTTGTTGTTGGTTGACATTCTCCCCCCCCCCCACTGCCTATTTTTTTGTTTTTCCTCCTCACTTTTCCTCTCTCTTTGTATTGCTGTTGTTGTTTCGTGTTCCGTAATTATCGTGAAAGGCAACAGGAGGTTTATTTCATGCTGTAAATGCCACATAATTAAGTTTTTTGCTGTTTTTCCTATTTATGCAAAGTACCTTTTTCTAGAGGAAAACAAAAGTCTGAGATTAACTCAACATTTTTAAGGGAAACGCAGAGTGTTTCATTCCGTGATTTTATTTAAATTATTAACAATTTATTTCATTCGAATGAATTAGTTACCACCATTTTAAGGATCAAAGAGAGCTCAGATATTTATAGCTAGATCTGGCTGTAATCAAGCTAAATACACAGCACTGATCAGGGTTGTATCATTACTGATCTGATACTGAAGACAGGAAGCGCATCTCTGAGCTCTGAAAAGTTGGCAGAAGGAGGACCAGCGCAGTCATACGTTCCCTCACAGGACATTGGCTGGTAGGCGCTCACCCAAACGGGATGGGTGCCCCATCGTACCTGAAGAGACGATGATGAGGAAGAGACAGTGGTACATCTGTTCGGCTCCTGTCCAGCTTTCAGCAGATAAAGGCTACAATAAACAGCTACATAGCGACCCAGGAAGATTGCCAACTTTGTATCTGGATGCATCTGGATGGGATAACTGTTGACACCATGTCTCACAATGCCCCAGCAGTGCCGAAACGGGGGCCCACTACCAAACCTAATCTCAGGGATCTCTAACGAACTTTTCCTACGACCCAAAGCTGATTATTTCTACGAGTATCAATGCACTCAACCTGTGTCAAGCTTCGCATTACATCGCAAACAATACTCAGATAAATCTGGCTCTGGAAATCTGGAAACAAACAGAAATTTCTGATAGATTTGGGGCTTTACAAATTTAAAAGAATTATGGCAAGGTTTTTTTTTTAATCACCAGAGGTGGTGCCTCTTTTTTGCACATAACTTTAGTATCTGATGGATTTGCTTTTAAAAAACTGTGCAATTTTAAAAAGCCCATAAAAACATCTATAAATTTCATCTGAACACTTTGTAGCTTCAGCTTACCGTCTGGGCAATATTTTTCCAACGTTTTGACTTTAAAAACTCAAGAAAATTAAAAAAAATAATTATTTCTTCCATTTTTATATTTTAAATTGTTTAAGTGCATTAATTAGACGACTTTTCAGGCATGAATAAATGTCTAAAAGGCAATTAGAAAACCATTTTCCCACAATTTTGTGGCCCTCCACCCTTTTTCAATTTTTCTGTTTCAATTTTTTTTTTGTATACTGACAGTTGGATCCCATGTCACTGTTGTCGTCCATGCGAACGAATTGAATGGCACTACTATGGTAGATTTCTGGTTCATTTCCTTTATCCTCGCCTGCCTCTCCTTGGGTCCACGCTCAATGCAGTTGTGTGCGCAGGTCATGAAATGCCAGAAGCCACCGCTGCAAACGCGTGAAAGGAAACAAGTCTTGGTCGATGGGTTAAAGAACCATCTTATAACTCTCCAATCGCATCCTGTGAAATCGGGTTCCCCATAACACAGGGCTAATCGATTATTAGCAAATAGAACATAGCTTTTACTGAAGAATATTCCACTTACTTGTGTCATAATATAAACCGTCACCAACCACAAACGTCGGGCATAAGTAAAAGCAAGAGATTAACACCCACAGATCTTTCCAAGTGAAATCCATCGTTGGTACTGTGTCCAACTTCGAATCGCATCGAAAACAATTCTCAAATGCAATTAGCTAAGGCAATTTTTGGCCATGACGAAACGATTTTCGAATATTTTCCGCCCCCTATTACACCTGTAATATTCTTTTCTTGTAGCCGAAAAAAATCATCCACTTACAATAACCGCGCAGAAGAATTAAATATAACACTAGACCGCTTTAAGGATAATTATAACCTATAATTATGCGATTATATGCATATCCACAAAATTAATATATTTTAAATTCTTCGCTGATAATTATAAATGTTTTTTATAAATATTATTAATAATAACCTTAATCTTAACCGTTTTTGTGAATGGATATATACATACTCGTACATATACATTTTTTCCAGTGCCCCCCCCATTTTCCTGTATTCAAATTGAGTTTTATTTTTGATCATTTTTCGCTTAAAAATACTTTTTTTTATAATGTCTCTATTTTATAAAATAGTTTTGGTCCGAACTTTTATTTTCACAGATTTGCACAAATATATCGCACAGATACAAATGACCGACACGTTAAATCTTGAAAAATCACGGTCATAACATTTGAGATTGACTTTTGAGACACAAGATTTTCTGCACGTAAATTCTTCAAACATTTCTTTTGGTTGCTTGAAAGTGAGTGTTCAGGGCGCTCGACCCCTTGCTATTAATAATAAGCAATGGAAAAAGGTATTGTCACCGAAGATTATCCGTAAAACTTAAAATTGAATTGGATTGTGGGATTTTTAAAATATTGCATAGAATGATTACGGTCCCAGCTTTTTTCGTTTTTTCGGCTCAACGTGTGCCTGGTTGTCGTCGATGCGAACGAATTAAATGGCACTACTGTAGATTCATTAAACCACTCTCTGGGTCCACGCTCAGTGCAGGTGTGTCTGCAAGTCAATTGATCCCAGAAGCCACCATCACAAACGCGGGATTTGAAGCAAGTGTTAATCGATCGCTTAAAGTGCCATCTCGGAACTTTTTTAGCGCAACCTGTGGTAACGGGTTTTCTATAGCAATGGGCTAATGGACTATGTTTTCTTTTGTAATTAATTATTGGTTTCCATGGCGGCATTGGATTGTTTTTGAGCCACTCCTCCTTCTCTTTTTTTGTACGCCCAACGCAGGCGGTTCCGCAATTCATCAGATGCTTGAAGCCACCATCACAGGCTCGTACGAAGTAACAAGCGTTGGTCGATCTATCAAAGTACCATCTGGCAACTCTCCAATCGCATCCTGTCAAAACGGGTTTCTCATAGCACGGTGCTAATGGGTTATAAGGATACAGAACATAGCTTATACTTTTAAAATATTAAACTCACTTGTATCAGGGCTTTTGGGGAACCGATCACCAACCACAAACGTCGGGCATAAGTGAAAAGCGAAAGAGATTAACACCCACAGATCTTTCCAAGTGAAATCCATCGTTGGTACTGTGTCCAACTTCGAATCGCATCGAAAACAATTCTCAAATGCAATTAGCTAAGGCAATTTTTAGTCATGACGAAACGATTTTCGAACATATGTAGATTTCTATTTAACTAAAAGCTTAAAAGCACGTCACATAGCCCGAACTCTTGGCTCCCATACTCTTTGTGTCACTGTCGGCTGCTTTGGTGATATGGCTACGATGATATGGGCACCCTCAGTCATTTGTCTTGCTTCCTGCATCACGAAAAGGACGGGACGCAGCCCGCAAAAGGCTAAGAAACAGCTGATGCAGGAGACGAAACCCATCCACAATTTCGTGAGGTGAGGTGAGGGTGGCGTGAGTGTTATTCAATGGAAGGTATCGGCAAGAGCCGATAGTAGAGCGATAGAGCGTGCTTATAAAATGTATAGCGATCTTGGAATCATATTTCAAATTACTAGAGGAGAGGTAGAGGAACTCCAGAAATATTTTTGCAGTGTTTGGAGATCTATTATCACTATGAATATTAAAATTATATTAAAAAGTGCTCATCCACTCACGCCACCATCTCTCATTCGCACTTCGGGTAGAGCCAGCATAGAAACAAACCAAAGCAAAGCATCAACAAAAAAGGAAGGAGGGAAGGAAGGAAAAAGTGTAAAAGACGAAACGTTTGGGAGTACCGTTACTCGCCCTCGTACACCTAGAAAACTATCGCCCGCTCATGCGAAGAGCCGCTAATGTGTGCAGTGTGCTACGAATAACGGGACAGCAATGGTTTTGGTTTGGCCTTTCGCCTCCATCTTTGCAGATTCTGCTTTTTTTTCCAATGTTCTGGCACTCGCACTCTCTGTATTTTCTTGATACCCTTTCCGAAGCTAGATTTGACAGAATTAAGAGAATTTCCCCCAGAAAATTTACCATTATCCAATTGTTTGTTTTTAATGATAATGTTTAATAATATTTGAATAACACTGGATTCCATTCGGATACCTATTTATAGTTTTGTTATTTTTTTTCACCATACATATATATCATCAAAGATTTTGTATCTATGTCCATGAAAGATTGTATCTATGTCCTCGGCAGCCGAAGTTGATCTTTCTTTTTCGGCATTTTTTCACTCTGGTTGTTGCTCTAGTAGTTCACTGTAGTTGTAGCTTTTCTTGTACTCCCCTCACTTGGTTGCTATTAACTGGTTGATTGTCTTTGATTGTTTTTTAAATTCGAATGCTGTGCATTTTATTTATATTCATGTAGATATTTACGGCTTCTAAAATCTGAACTTCCTCTTGAGGTCTCCTCTTCCTCACTCAGAGGTCGCTGCTAACACACAAAGTCACAGGACTACTTAATGTACTTGGCCGTCAGAGAATGTACAGGAACTTGGCTTGCGGTACGAATGTAGCGAACGGGTCGCTCCTTGAAGTTGAAGTCTAATATCGCGTTTTCCTGATAAAATTTCGATCCCACACGATCCCAGCGAGTCTGGTCGCAAGAGACATGCACTTCGCTAATGCTGTTATTTGGGTCATTGAAATTAATTTCAATAAAGTTGATTTCGAAAGGGTTTCTCAGCTCGTAGACTATACGCTTTTTGTCATCCCGGAAACTGCGCGCAAGATGTATCCCTGATGCCACATTCTCCCCCGGCAACAAGACTGCACGGTGGGGTAGATTCTTTCCAGTATCCAATTGATCAATGGCGTCGAGTATCTGGTCCAGCTCGTATGTGCCAGAGCGGCGTACCTCTTGCACTAGCTGTTTGACAGTCAAAAGCGGGAGACGTACGAGCGCAGCCACCGTCTTGAAGTCCTCGCTCGGATTGTTGTCCCTCCATTTGCATACAGCTCCAAATATATCAATTTCGGGGACCCAAAAGCTGCTCCGTCGCAGGACTTCCTCAAGTGATTCCTTGGACAGCTTTTCGAAGGAATCATGTTTTACTATTTCGGAGCCATTGCAGTCAATGAAATTGAGGCATTCTTCAGCCCGCTGGTTGAGATTCTTGCGGCATGCGACATCCAGGATCGTGCACACATTACTGATGTCCAGATTCTGCTGCAGGTATTTGTCTATGCCCGTCTCGACGTTCTGCAACCCGTAAAGATGGGCCAAATCGAGCACATCGATAATGGTGTCCACGTCCAGTGTGGAAAGAGGCATCGTGCCCGAGTAAAGATATCTCAGGATTACCTTGAAGGCTTCCAGCGGCACCTCCAGCGGAATTTCCCGTTGGTTCGACTCAGCCAAACCGCCGTAGAGCATAGCGCGGAAGTACTCAGAGCGCGTCGCCAGAACGAGACGGTGGGCCGGCAGCCGCTGATCCTCCACCAGGAACTCCACGTCCGAGTAGGGCTCGTTCATGCAGAGGCTGACCATGTCAGCGACGAAGCTGTCGATGTCGTCGATAATGTTTTCCTTAGAGGAATTTGGGGACGATGAGGTCTTTTTATTTGACTGGCTGCTCATTTTCGTCGCTGGATTTCTGTGTGGAATGGAATGGATGATGTCTAAATTTGTATTCTTTGTGTTCCATAAACTCACTTTATTTCAATTTATTGAACAATTTATGCGCACAGATTGTTTTGTTCCTTTTTTTTTGTGGTGTTTGGCAATTTGTGTGTCAGTTGCTGCTGCTTTTATTTATGCAGGCTTGCACGTACACACACATATGATGTAGGTATGTATATATTTGTGGGGTTTCCATTTCTTTGACTTCACAAGTCGGCGGCAGTCGGTGTTTTGCTTCGAATATCGCTTGAATTCATCGATTGAGGCCCTATCTTCCTATCTTCCTATATTCCCTAAAATTAAGATATTTTAATGAATATTTATTTTGTTGAAATCAATTACAATTTCACAAATTACGTGGTAATAGTTTTCATCTGTTTTTTGTAGTGTTTCTTATTAATTTGATGGCTTATTTAAAGGCTTATCGATCTGCCCGGCAAAATTTATAGGCATACAAAAACGCAGTGGGATTCAATGAAACGATACCGAACGCACTCACTGTTGAATTCCAAATGCTCTTTTTCTCGCTCCGAGACTCCGATAAGAGAGCAGAATCAGCAAAATATTGGTCCAGCGGCTGTCGACGATCGTGTGTGTGTTAAGGGAACGTGGAGAATGAGGAAGAATACACACATACACACACACATGTGCATATACATTTTCGCTGGCTCTTGTCCAGGGTATACTAATAACAGGGTTTGGTAACTCAAGTTAGAGGCCCTTGTATTCGAACGCCGCTTGCCATACGGAGAGCCATAAAGAGAAGCGAAGCCTTCGTTCTATGTCCATACCTAATGATATTCTACCATTCATTTGTCTCTGTTTTGTGCCTTTTTTTGTTTTTGCTAATTTGTGCGTGCGTTTCTGCTGCGTTTATTCAGCTTGGATTGTGTGTGTGTGTACACATGTATGTATGTAGGAACATGCAGAAACAATGTGCATGAAGCCGACGACGACATGAAGGGATTTGCTTCGGATAACGGCGCGGAGCTATGAGCGGAGCTCCCTTCCCATCTCCCCCTCTCGTCTGTACGTTTTTGAATAGCAAAAACATATGTAGTAATACTGGAAAGTGCTTATGCTTTTGGATACATTCTGGTAATAGAAAAACAAATAACAAAAATCCGATCCGATAAGTTTTTTTTATTATTTTGTAATGCTTTACATTTTTGTTGAAATGTGGCATGTTGGATGTAATGATGTAATGATGCATGAATCAATGTACATAAATCTATGTAGGGGGTCTTCCCAACTTAGCGAACCTTAACCTTCCTCACTCAGAGGTCGCTGCTGTTACACCGAGTCACAGCACTACTTAATGTACATGGCAGTCAGAAAATTTGCATCATCATCTGGACATACTACTTCGATTCGAATGTATCGAACGGGTCTCTCCTTAAATTCGGATTTATCAAATTCCCGTGATAAAGTTACCAAGCGAACCCAGTGATCCCGGTCGCAAGAAACATCCACGTGGAAGTACTCTTTTTCCTGAGCATCAATTTCAAAATAGTTAATTACGATGTTTTAAGTTAAGTTAAGTTAAGGAATCATGTTTTGCTATATCGGGCCCATTGTAGTCCATGAACTTGAGGCATTCTTCAGCCCGCTGGTTGAGTTTGTTGCGGCGTGCGACATCCAAGATCGTGCACACATTACTCACCGCCAGATTCGTCAGATTTAGTACGTATGGCCAATGAGTCAGATCGATTGGCGTTCGATCAGAGCGCTGAGTAGACTCGATTAGATAGGATTCAACAGATTAGATCGAACGGGTAACTGCAGAATGCAGACTCTTTGGACAATGCAATGCGGCAAACAGACAGTATAAAACGATTGCAGTTATTCCTATCTACGCGTTGCTCATGCTACAGTGGGACAGATTGGAAAAATGATGTCTGCGAATTTGGCCGATCATTTAGTTTTCGTTTTGAAGACTCTCTAGCCAATTAATTGCCGACCTTTTTCCATTGTACATATGTATTACACTGTCAGGGTCTGTTACCCTGTGGATTGCAGTGTGTCTTTGCAGAACCACTGATCCAGTCAGTCAGTAGAATATAACGATATTCCCGTTAAATAAAGCCAGCAGAACACCCATACACATACACACAAGAGCGTCCAAGAGCAGCCACAGAGAGTTATGGATGGTGCCACATTCATTGCAATTTTCGTTGGCCATGGCATGGCTTAATAAAGTCCACACATCACTTACGTTCCACATGCATACATACATATCTCCCCAAAAAGAGAACAACGAGGGCGAGAAGGGACCTAGTGGGTGTATATTTATGTCGAGGAGTGTGCTGTGTGTGTGTGTGTGTGTGTCTGTGGGTGCTTACATACAGTTATGTTATGCGGATTTATTGGGCAACGCGGCGTAAATAAGTTGTTGTATTAACATTTTAAGCTCGCTCAACTGATTTAAGTGACACATAAACCTCTCTTCTCTGTGCCTCTCTCTCCCTCTCCCGCTCTCTCTCTCTTTGAGCTATCTTTTTTTCATCAGCATTCTGTTCTGGCCTCCACTTTTAATTACGTAAACAAAAGCGCGACAGAGGCAGCGATCTCGCGGTGGGCTTGAAATAAGAAAAAAAAAAACAAAAAAAAAAAACCCCATTGATGGTCTGATAAATGTGATTGCCCATGGTCATGGACATTTCTGTAACAGATGCAAAGGGTAGCATGGGCTTCGGATGATGTATGCCACATGTGGTAGAAGCATACTCCATATAATCGTCCAGCAACAGAGTGGCAACAGCGTGGATCATGTATTTTTTGTTTGAAGTTCTTCAAGGGTATCTATAGCTTTGTATTCTCGAATCTGTACGATGGAGGGAGATTGGTCTTTTTCGCTCAACAAAAGGCCATCAAGTGGTTAAGCCATTGGGTTCCACCGAGTGGTTTAGGGCGGTCCCTGGGTGGTTGCCGCAGCGTTTGTGGTGCGCCACAAGCGGATATGCAGCACCAGGCCAAAACGTCAATGCCCAAAAACACACTCTTCTTTGGGCTTATGCCTCAACCCCCATGTTGGGGGTGACAGCGAGGGCGTGTTAAATTCTGGTAAATGTTTATAAATAGGCTGCGGTAACCGCTTAAATTTTAGCATTGAAAACATCGCTCTACGAGGCGATTGGAGGCTGCACAAAACCGCTGCAAAAATTTGTTGGCAGTGGCTAAGCTTTTCGTGGCTTTTGGGGTTCATTTATTCAGTATTTTGTTTGATTTTTCATTTTATTTATTTATTTTCCTTTAGTTTAGGTATTTTATTTTGGGAAAAATGTGAAATCCAGAAATTTAAAGGCTTTAAAGGTTGAACCTTTAATACCTAGAAGATATCTATATATCTTTTCTCTTATCATTCATTGAAGTCTAATTAAATTATGAAATTATCTTCTATTACCATATATTCCAGATATTCTACATCTATAAGGTTCTTACATTCCCTCGCTTTGGGAAATCCCTTCTACAACCGTTTCAATCCATTCAAAATGACCTTAATGACTTGTAAGTCCGTTCGTAGCCTCTGGTGTTGTCTGCAAAGCTATTCATAGGGGGTTTAACAGAGCTTACTGGGGCCTTGAGTCCTGCCTACGTTTGAGCACCATAACCAGATGGCTGGAACCATCTTAATGGGGTTTAAGTTGCATTTAAAATGGTTCCAAATGTTGAAACTATGCGGGAAGTGGTTCCACATTTCATTTATACTTGAGGTATTCCTATGTGGAATATCTACTGTTGAAAAAAGGAAGTTTAAACATCTTAAAGCTTTCAAAATGTGTCTGCTTAAATTCAGTTTAAAACCCCACAAAACAGAGTTCCATTCTGCAAACACTTTCCCATTTTATACTTACTTTTCCACAAAACGTTTTCCCAGTTGCAACAAAGTTGGCAAATATTTGGCCTGGTACTTTTTTCATTAATTTCTCAAATAGAACCTACAATTATTGACTGCAACGGTATGGTTTTGGTTCACTGGCCCACGCCCCGTCAATTCCGTACGGTCGTCGCCCATTCAAACACTCTGCCCCGCCATGCTGGGGCCTGAACCTGAACCTGGACCTGGACCCATCCGAAACTTTGGCGAAATAAACATTTTCCAACAAAAACTAAACCAGACCAATGGCGACCACATTGAAACAAATAACGAAAGTAGCAGCAACAGCAATAGCAACAACAACAACAACAACGGCAACGGCAACACTGGTTATAGTAGTATCTGCAACATCTGTTTGAACAAATAACCAAAACACGAAATTGGGGAAGAGCCTCCTGGCCCTCATTCCACCTTTCCCTTCATTTGTATTTTTGGAGGCCACGAAAACCATCCTCGCTCATTCAGTATTTTTGAAGCACCTCCTCTGTCCAGTATTTTTGGGAAACTGCGGCCGCGATTTCGTCTGTCAGATGCTGGCACTTGAAAGGTGTACCAGCTGTGCCTCCTAATCCCCCATCCGAAGATAGTTGGACAGGATGGAATTACACTAGTCTACAGGAGACTGAATCAAATTATGAATAGACTTTATTTATTTTTTTTGAAATGAACTCCTTGCAAATTATATACTTAATTTATGGAAAGTTTTCAGCTACGAACTGTGACTCTTGTGAGTGATATTCACGCATTTTCGACTTGCTCACACGCACATTTTCGTTATCTTATTGACTTGTTTCGTCTGTTCTTTCTGCTCTACTATTTCGTAATTTTGTTGCTTTATTGCTATCCCATAAATTGTTTACAATTTGTATATTTAATTTACGGACAGTTCTGTGGTAGAATTTTAATCGTTTTGATGCCAAAATGTAGAATTTAGTTTTCTTTGTAGACCAGTGATATTTTCAATGAAAATCGCTTAAAGTTTTACACCCATTTCGTTGACCTTTACAATCAAAATACTTAGATTAAGTATACGCCTATATAATATACAATTCCGTATATATATATCCCCCTGATGCGCCTATAGTTTTTAATATTCTTAAAGCATACAATAAAGCAAATTACTCTTTGGTGGGGGATTTAGAAATCTCATTTGGGTTGTAATAACAAAATGTCACACAGAAATCAATTAAAATCATTTCCCGTTTAAAATTGTCCATTGGCAGGAACCGAACAGAAGCGACATCCTGCCATGTGGCGGCCTATTCCTAAAGCACCTCTCAAAACTTCGCCCTCCCCCCCTGGAGCCACCTCTTCACCTCTCATGGCACCACCTCATTTGGCATCTGTTGCCAGCGTTGTCATTTTGGTCGCAGCCTCCCTGCCCCTTGGATCAGCCCTCAACAATGTTGTTTTACATTTCCGGTAATAAATATACATTTGACAAAATAATAGAGAAAGAGAGACAG
The DNA here is from genome assembly GCA_008121275.1 of Drosophila lowei. Taxonomy (NCBI): domain Eukaryota; kingdom Metazoa; phylum Arthropoda; class Insecta; order Diptera; family Drosophilidae; genus Drosophila; species Drosophila lowei. The sequence continues at coordinate 11,906,189 of CM017779.1, read as the reverse complement.
AACACACAGATACAGATACAGCAAAAGAGAGAGAGAGACTGAGGCGAGACAGAGTCAGGTGTTATTTGGCAGTTTGCCTGCCAACATTTTCGCGTGAGAGGGCGTGGGAAATTGGAATTTTCGGGACAAATTTTGTTCGCCAGGTGAGAAACTTTGCGGCATTTCATTTCCTATAATTAATTAATTATTGCGTTGAGTTGTGTGTTGATAGCTTTGATAATTTCAAATAAAGAAACAGAATAGAATTTTTGCAGAACGTGGAAATTTTGGTAGTGGTTTTGGAACTTGGAAATATTTAGGCTTCGCAACACGTTACAGAAGTGAAGTGGAGTGAAGAGTGGCACAACCCGATTCCTGTATCTTTGTTTGGTGGCTTTGGTGGTGCATCTGGTAAATGTCCAGCAACATGGTGAGGAGCACGATCCTGACCAACAATCGACCAAAGATATCGCATATATTTATGTACATATGTACCTAGTACGATTTTTATGGGTCCGGTGCTTCTTTCAACTCTAGAAAAACAGATTCTTACCCATTTTTTTGGACATGAAGTATTGCCAAGCGATTAGCAGCTTGCCACTGGCCTTCTGGTGCTTTTTTTGATAATATGATCCGCTAATTTCCATTTCAAAAAGCCTGTACATCAGTCTCAGACCAAAGATAATCATCGGCGTATCATTGATTGCATTGGCATCCAGAAGGGAGACTCTGCGTTGGGTAGGAGGAGACAGCATTTGACGGCGTGGCTTTGGGGCTGAGAAAGCTGTACTTACGTATAGGATAATGTATGTATCATCCATCTTTTTATCGGCCTCATTGTCGGAAAGTGGGTTCAGTGAGGGTTCAGTATCATTATCCGCTTTTTATTTGATCAGAATATTATTTCACATGAAACATAAAACGTTATACTTTTTGGGAAGCTCGATTGTATCTCCAAGTATTGTAGGGAGTTATATTTTTTACCCAAAAGTTTGTCTTTAACAAGCAGAAACGTTCTCCAAAATAAATGGGGAATATTAAAGATCAATGGTATTCGGTAGGGTTCCATCCAACGATTATATCGAAAGACAATTTGTAGCCATTAAAAACAGTTTAATGAACAATTTAGACGGATCTATAGCCGCATAAAATTGCTTCCGCTAAAGCCAATCGTTTGGTCTAAAGGCATCAACGACTTCACATTCTGAAGAAGACAAAAGTCTAAGCCAAGAGGACCTGTAGCCAACAAATTATTATAGTTCCCACATATCCTGTTGACATTTAACTGACAGCGCGGCTGAACAAAGGCGACAATGGGCTGGGAAATGGGGGAAATGGGGAATCTAGGTGAAAGGCAAACATGCACAGGGGTGAAAGGTGGAAGTGGAGGCATATATAACCGGGCACCACCTGAGTCCTGAGTCCTGAGTCGGAGTCCGGGAGTCATAACCATGACCAAAGTCACACGACAACATGGGACACCGACACACATGCACACACACGGACACACACGGCTAGCTCCACATCCGGCGACATCCGGTACTTCCTGCTCCATCCCTCACTCCCTCCCTGTCTCACTCTCTCTCTCTCTCTCTCTCTCAGCATTCCTGTGGCCTTGTCACACGTTCACTGTGCCACTAACAACTGCCCCTTAACAGCAGCAACCAGCAACCAGCAAGCAGCAAGCAGCAACAGCAACAATCTCACATCATACTTTATGCGCTATGGCTACACTATCACGCCATGCACACACGAAGAGAGAGAGAGAGAGAGAGAGAGACAGATAACTAGAAAGAGAGCGGGATAGAGAGCTAGCCAGAGAGATAGAAAGATAACTCCAAGGACTTGATGCTCTTCCCCTAGGGATACTCTTAAATGGTTCTGAGATATGGGGAGGTACCTACATCTACTGGGTGAAAGATCTTGTAGAGAGATAAATTTTCTCAGGGAAGTCTGCTTTTGAAGGAATTAGTAAGGAAAATCTATCCAAAGATTCGATATATTTAGCGATTAAACAACTGAATATTGGTACATTATCCACAAAGACTAAAGTTTACTCAGGATTAAAGCTGGAGATGATTTAGGGATGAAAGGGATGATATTTTTCTCTAGATCATAGCTACAACATAGCTTTTTTATTCAAGACTACCCCCTCTACACGCTCGTTTTGCTTTTGCGGCTACCCCCCGGCTCACCCGCTTCGCTTATGCGCCAATCCCCGGCTCACTCGCTTCTTGCGGCCACCCCCAGCTCACTCGCTTTGCTCGCGATGATATCAGCAATATATCATACGACGACGACTGAAAATTTTGTATACAAAAGAAAGATAACAGCTAGAGATGATTTGGAGACGAAAGGTCGTTTATTTTCCTCTCATTTATCTCTAGATCCTTTTAAACCACTTAAATAGTTGAATAAGTCGGCTTATCGGTATTATCGGCTATAGGATTTGATTCTGATTTCAATTTGAATCGTTTATCTGAAATCCTTGCCTAACATTTCAATAGCCATTCCTTCGTTTTGGTCATTTAATGGTCTAAAGATGGTCTAAATTGTTCAATAAAAGGTTCTTCGATATAATCTAGAGAATTTTCGAGCCTAAATATAAGAGCTTTCTGTGCAAAGAAGTCTTAGGTTTCTTAATCTTCAATACTACCCACTTATAATGTATTTCTCTAAGACTTTTATTTGAAGAACTTGCCTGGTCGACCCGTTCTTTGTGAAAGAGTATACAGCACTTCTCCCTTTTGAATGCTGATGAAAATTTACAGCTTACTTCTTATAGCGCTGTGGCAATGGCGGAGAGGCTGTTGCTCTCTGCTGCCGTTGCCGTTGCCGTTGCCATTGCCGTTGCCTTTGCCTGTCATGCATCCGTTTGCAGGATGCACGAAATAATTCTGTTTGTGTGGAGCCAGGCGCTCACTCCTCCACTCCACTCCACTCCTCTCTCTGTGTGTGGGGGTCCTTTCATCAGCGCGTGTGTAGTTTAGGACCGACTGGTGGACTGACTTAGTTCCACTTCCTTTGGGGCCCTGGGTTTTGGGTGCCCTGGTTTGCCAGTGCACTGCAGCCCTGGGATCCTCTCACGCTTGATGTAGTTGGTGGTTTACTACTAATTTGCAACCACATCGTTTGTTTTGTGTGCTGCTGCCCGCACACTCTGCTCCTCTCCTCCCTCTGCTGCGAGTGTCCTTTGTGTGTGACAAGCTCCCTGTCTTCTTCCTCCGGGCTCCTCTTCTGCGACACGTCTGGTGCATTAATTCTTGCATCACAATAGAATGGGGGTGTGGGGCTCTCTCTCGCTCTCTTTCTGTCAGTTTGCATTGTTATAAATGGTCCTGCTGCTGCTGCTGGTCCTCGTCCTGCATCCCCATCTTTTTTTTGGGATTTTTGCGCCCCTTATCAGCTGACGCTGCATACTTTGTGGCATCTTCAGAAAAGTTGCACAGTGTTTCCCCTCGCACTTTTCCAAGTACCGTTGCACCATGTAATTATGGAATACATTGTACAACAAAACACATACATACATATTGTATATGAAATTATTGGGTATCCCCAAGGGGACGCCACTTCGATATCTGTATCTGGCCCAAAAACGAAGCTCCATAAATTGGCATTAAAAAGTATTTAGCATGTTAACAAGGCAACCCTGGCAGTTACCAGGGGTTCGGGGCTTGTCACAGGCTTTCGACTTCCGTAGTAAAAGCAAAAATCGACAGGAGACCAGAGTTCATGCGAGCAAAAGCCAAGGCACAACATAAATATAATTGTATATATATATATAGAGATACAAAATATATGCATAAAGGACACGTTGTATGATATAGAAATTGGCTTTATAATCGGCTTACGTTTGTCCTGATATGAGAGGCAAATGCCCAGGCACACACACAAACAAGCTTAAAATTAAGTACATGCAAAAAGCTTTGCATTTATACCGAATATCATACCCACACACACACCCCAACACAAACTCGTGTATAAAGATTTAACTTATAAATAACATACATTTACATATCCATACAGCCATAATGATAATTGGAATAGCTCCCAAAGATTCGTTTCCACAAAAAAATATATACACTTGCTCGCATATCTCTGCGTACACGTAGAAAACGAACTACATTTTTGTGTTCAGTTGTGGATAACTTTTAATGTAAGGCACTTTAAGCAACGATTCTTTTTTATAATATTCTTTGCTTATTTCTAAACTTATCCATATTTTTTTTTTTTGTTCAATAAATCAAACTTAATAGGAAAAAAAATTCATTTAGAAAAACATAAGAAAAATTTGACGCCTCAAAAGTCTGCGTACACTCTAAAAAATTCTGCGTACAATGCCGGAATTCGCGATTACTGTTAGTTTTTTCACTTTGCTTTATTGTTTTCGTTGATGTGCGTTATTTCCCATTGCGTTGAAAAAAAAATATTTGCACGCGGTTGACAATGGAGCAAAAAGGAAAAGAAATTTCTGTCGAAGTCCGAAAACTTATTTTAAAATATAGGTTGGAGGGCAAATCCTACCGAGAAATTGGTCTATTGCTGGGCAGAACTCATTCCTCGTGCCAAAGAGTTTAAGACAATTATGTGTCTTCGGGCTCCATACTGTCAAAGCCCCGGTCTGGCCGACCACCGTTCTTGACAGAACGGGAGAAAAAGCGTGTTGTCCAACTGGTGCCACTAAATCCTAGGATTACTGCTCATCAAGGACAACTTGAAGTTGCAGAACGTTTCTCCAAAGTTGTATCTGAAGAAACTGTCCGACGCACTTGGAAAAAGACGGGGTATCATGGCCGAGTTTCTCGCAGGAAGCCGCATGTATCTGAGGTCAATAGGAATAAGCGTATGGATTTCGCCAATGAGCACATTTCCAAGGTTCCCAGCTTCTGGAACAGGGTTATTTTTTCATATGAGAGCAAGTTCTGCATATTTGGCATACAAGGAAAGAAACTTGTTTGGAGAAAAGCGGAAAAGCCATGGATAAAGAAAATTTACTACCGACTGTAAAACATGGAGGTGGTGGTGTAGTGGTGTGGGGTTGTATGGCGGCCAATGGTGTTGGAAATCTTATTTTTATAGAATCCACAATGGACCACACTGCCTATATTCAAATTCTGAGTGAAACCCTTCTGCAGAGTGCCCGAAAATTTTAGCTTGAAGACGACTTTTGCTTCCAACAGGACAATGATCCGAAGCATACTGCCCACAATGTGAAGCTCTGGCTGCTTTACAATGTAAAAAATCAGCTTCGATCGCCTCCTCAGTCCCAGACCTGAATCCCATAGAACATCTATGGGATTTACTCGAGCGCAGGACTCGTGAGCACACCATAACTTCTAAAAACATGTTGAAGGATGTCATCATGGAGGAATGGGCCAAAATAACAGCCGAGGACACCAGGAATCTGGTTGACTCAATGCCTAGACGTCTGGCAGATGTTCTAAAACAAAAGGGATATCCCACAAAATATTAACAATTTAGAATTTTAGTGTTGTACGCAGAATTTTTAGAGTGTACGCAGACTTTTGAGGCGTCAAATTTTTCTTATGTTTTTCTAAATGAATTTTTGTTCCTATTAAGTTTGATTTATTGAACAAAAAAAAAATATGGATAAGTTTAGAAATAAGCAAAGAATATTATAAAAAAAGAATCGTTGCTTAAAGTGCCTTACATTAAAAGTTATCCACAACTGAACACAAAATGTAGTTCGTTTTCTACGTGTACGCAGAGATATGGGAGCAAGTGTATGTATCAAGGGATGGAATCAGGATGGAAAATGGCAATACATATTTGCATTTTCATTTTCTTATGGAGAGTATTAAATATATAGGAGAATTTGTTCGTTTTTGAGTTGCAGATAAAGAGAAAAGTGCTCTCCTTTTGGGAAATATAATCAAACTTGTAGAAGATAGAGTACAGATTCAAAACTAATCGAGAACATACTATCCCATGTCTCTTTAAAGAAAGAAAACCCTGTGGCACCTGCAATTTTTCAAATACATCTTTTCAGAAGCTCATTTAGTCGAATGTGACGTAAAAATAATTTTGTAAAATTCTTAGGAAGTCGATAAAAAAAAATTAACAAATAAATTCAAATATTCACTCACAAAAATAAATAAAATAAAATAAAACAAAAATAGAACTGATAAATAAAATTTTAAAAAAGAATAAAAGCTTTTGTAAAAACGATATATGTACATATAATACTTATTAGATTCGAAAGGGGACTACTCTTTACACACTGAAAATAAATTAAATTTTTGACTTTAGATAAGAAAATAATGGCCTTTGATTCAAATGTATGCAATTTTTTAAATTTATAACAATTAAGTGATTAAATTTAAAGTAATTTGTGAACAAAAAAAAAAAAAACTATAAAAAGGGTAACTTAAAAAACATCAAAAACAATGATTACTCATTTTTGACACTGTCAAGAAACTCTTTACACAAAGCTGGATGTAGCTGTCGGGTTTCTATTGTAATTCGGATCTGTTTCTATTAATTAAGGCAACTACTTTTTGAGCATTGCTGAACCATCCCTCAAAGGGGGATCGCTTGCCATTTGCCTTGCCTCTTTTTGCCTCTTTTTGCCTTTTGTCCATACTCCATTTTATAGCCCATTCAAAATTACGCTCTCCCGACTCATTTTTTCGCAACTACTCTGAGTATACCTCTAAGACACTCGTTTGCTCTTTCTCTTTCTAACCCACACACACGCCCAACGCGCTCTCTCTCTCTCTTCGTGTTGTCCCTTTTGATCTTCACTGAGCGAGTCGTCTTTCTTCCTACGCACTCTCTCACTAACACCTACGCAGCAATGGGACAGTCGGTGGACAAGAACAATCATGCACAACAATGGCACAGGCGGCGGACAGTAACAAACGGTAAATCGTAAAGAAGGCAACGGAAGCTAACACTGCGAGAAATCTTGTAGTGAATTGTTGGACATCGAACATACGTACGTTTTGCGTACACGGCGGTACAGCTAACTCCACAAATTTTCAATAGGGCTTAGATCAGGCTTAGATCCTGATACAACTTGAACGTGCTGCCAATGCCCATTTTCTTCGCCGACTGCTTACAATTTTCTTTCAAAATGTTCAGATACTGTTCTTGATTCATTATTCCATCAGATTCCATGAACACCAGGTTTCCTACTCCTTTTGTCGAAATGCAGCCCCAAATCATATGAACATAGAACGTAGGCCTTCGACCTCTCCTAACGACTCACCGTATGGCAAGCGGCGTTCGAATACAAGGGCCTCTAACTCGAGTCACCAAACCCTGTTATTAGTATACCCTGGACAAGAGCCAGCGAAAATGTATATATGCACATGTGTGAGTATGTGTGTGTGTGTATTCTTCTTCACACACGATCATCGACAGCCGCTGGACCAATATTTTGCTGATTCTTCTCTCTTATCGGAGTCTCGGAGCGAGAAAAGAGCATTCGAAATTCAACAGTCAATGCGTTCGGTTTGCTTCATTGAATCCCACTGCGTTTTTGTATGTCTATAAATTTTGCCGGGCAGATCGACCTCCGTAATAAGTCTTTAAATAAGCCATCAAATAAATAAGAAAAACTACAAAGAGCAGATGAAAACTATTACCACGTAATTTGTGAAATTGTAATTGATTTAAACCGAATAAATATTCATTAAAACATCTAAATTTTATCGATATTTGGCGTGTTAAATATATCGATAGCACGATAGCGACTCAATCGATGGATTCAAGAGTTACTCGAAGCAAAAGACCGACGGCCGCCGAATTGTGAAGTCAAAGAAAGGGAAACCCCACAAATATATACTTACCTACATCCTATGTGTGTACGTGCAAGCCTGCATAAATAAACGTAGCAGCAACTGACACACAAATAGCCAAACACCACAAGGAAAAGAAACAAAACAATCTGTGCGCATAAATTGTTCAATAAATTGAAATAAAGTGAGTTTATGGAACACAAAGAATACAAATTTAGACATCATCCATTCCATTCCACACAGAAAGATCCAGCGACGAAAATGAGCAGCCAGGAAAATAAAGAGACCTCGTCGTCCCCGAATTCCACTAAGGAAAACATTATCGACGACATCGACAGCTTCGTCGCTGACATGGTCAGCCTCTGCATGAACGAGCCCTACTCGGACGTGGAGTTCTTGGTGGAGGATCAGCGGCTGCCGGGCCATCGCAACATTCTGGCGACGCGCTCTGAGTACTTCCGCGCTATGCTCTACGGCGGTTTGGCTGAGTCGAACCAACGGGAAATTCCGCTGGAGGTGCCGCTGGAAGCCTTCAAGGTAATCCTGAGATATCTTTACTCGGGCACGATGCCTCTGTCCACACTGGACGTGGAAACCATTATCGATGTGCTCGATTTGGCCCATCTTTACGGGTTGCAGAACGTCGAGACGGGCATAGACAAATACCTGCAGCAGAATCTGGACATCAGTAATGTGTGCACGATCCTGGATGTCGCACGCCGCAAGAATCTCAACCAGCGGGCTGAAGAATTCCTCAAGTTCATGGACTACAATGGGCCCAAAATAGTAAAACATGATTCCTTTGAAAAACTGTCCAAGGAATCACTTGAGGAAGTCCTGCGACGGGACAGCTTTGCGGCCCCCGAAATTGATATATTTGGAGCTGTATGCAAATGGAGGGACACCAATCCGAGCGAAGACTTCAAGACGGTGGCTGCACTCGTACGTCTCCCGCTTATGACTGTCCGACAGCTGGTGCAAGAGGTACGCCGCTCTGGCATATACGAGCCGGACCAAATATTCAACGCCATTGATCAAGTGGAAACCGGAGAGAATCTGCCCTATCGAGGACTGTTGCCGGGGGTGAATGTGGCATCAGGGAAACATCTTGCGCGCCATTTCCGGGATGACCAAAATCGTAAAGTCTACGAGCTGAGCAACCTTTTCGTAATCAACTTTATTGGAATTAATTTTTATAAATCATGTATCATCATTGTCGAAGTGGATGTCTCTTGCGACCAGACTAACTGGGATCGTGTGGGATCGGATAATAATCGGGCAATCAAGTTCACGGAGCGACCCGTTCGCTACATTCGTACCGGAAGCCAAGTTCCTATACATTATCTGACGGCCAAGTACATTAACTAGTCCTGTGACTTTGTGTATCAGCAGCGACATTTAAGTGAGGAAGAGGAGACCTCAAGAGGAAGTTCAGATTTTAGAAGCCGTAAATATATACATGAATATGAATAAAATGCACAGCATTCAAATTTAAAAAACAATCAAAGACAATCAACCAGTTAATAGCAACCAAGTGAGGGGAGTACAAGAAAAGCTACAACTACAGTGAACTACTAGAGCAACAACCAGAGTGAAAAAATGCCGAAAAAGAAAGATCAACTTCGGCTGCCGAGGACATAGATACAATCTTTGATGATATATATGTATGGTGAGGGGATCCGAATGGAATCCAGTGTGTAAAACGTATTCAAATATTATTAAACATTATCTTTAAAAACAAACAATTGGATAATGGTAAATTTTCTGGGGGAAATTTTCAGATACTGTTCTTGATTCATTATTCCTTCGATGAACACCAGATGTCCTACTCCTTTTGTCGAAATGCAGCCCCAAATAATAACGCTACCCCCGCCGTGTTTCACTGTTGGTCTTAAGTGATTCTGCAGCTCAGTATTTGGTTTCCGGCAACCCATAGTCTTGTCGTCACTAGCAAAAAGGTTAAATTTGCTTTCGTCTAAGGATATTACATCATCACACCAACTGTGGTCCTTTTTGGAGTACTCCTGGGCAAATGTTTTCTTAACTTTCGGTTGCGCTCAGAGAGCAAAGGCTTTTTCCTTGCGACTCGGCCGTTGTACCCATGTTTTTTTATGGTACGTCGAATGGTTTTAGCTGAAACGGTCATTCCGTGGTCGTCAAAGAACTCAGCTTTCAATTCCAGAAAATTTTGAAAGAAAATTGTAAGCAGTCGGCGAAGAAAATGGGCACACGTTCAAGTTCCATCAGGACAACTTTATAGTCCCATTAGGCCTATAAAGTAAGGTCTTGGCTGCTACATAACTGTCCAGAAGTAGTGGAAACGCCACACCAATCGACTGATCTAAACCCTATTGAAAATTTGTGGAGTTAGCTGTACCGCCGTGTACGCAAAACGCCAATATCGGCCATATCCGCGTTAAGGGAACGGCTTCGGGAAGAGTGGGCCAAAATCAGCCATGAATATACCCCAAAAATCATAAAAAATATGACAAACGCCTAAGCGACACATTAACAAATAATGGGTATCATAATAAAATATAAAATTACGTTTTTTTCGAGATTAAGAAGGATTTTTTTGGTCATATGTATAAGAAAAAACCGAGTACTAAATTAACACAAATTTTGGTAATTTTTTTTGTTTAATTATATTTTCTGTTTTAGTTTAAAACATAATCATAAATATATATACCTCTCTGAAAAGGTAATACTGCAACCTTTATTCTACCATTTAAATTTTTTATTTTTTTTGTAGTTTTATGCATTTTATACGCGTTTGAAATCGAGAAAAAAAACCCGAATATTAAAGTTACCCACTGTGGATGGATTAAGATTAAACGATTAATAGATTAATAAATTAATAGATTAATTTTGGAAATTATTCTACTTTTGATATTTGACGGATGTAGAGGCTTAAGTTTTCGTAGTATTTGAGGGTCTAGTATTCCACTAGCTGCTTTCTTAGGTTTGGGTTTACTTGATCCCCAATTTCAGGGATATGGATATCTTTCCAGAGCTCCTTGGTCATCGCCCTTAGGTTTTTCGCTTGGAAAACTCATATTTTGTTAGGTCGCGGGTTCTTGCTGTTGCTGCACATCCCCAGACTCGAATGGCGTATGTATATCCAGAAGGGAATTATTACTTTTTGAGTTTATAAGCCAATCCATATTTTTTTGTTCAGGTTTTTAAAGACGGATTAATACGAAATCCCTTTAAATTCTTTCCTATCCAATAGATCCTTCAGTTTCTATCATTTTTGATTTATTTCAATCCACGGTCCTCCCTGAAATATTCCCTCAACAATTGAAACGTTAAATTTTCTCTCTAATTGCAATTAAACGTTAATCACAATTCAATGCTTTAGTGCACTAAGTCTTGGCTTCATTCTAAAGGATATAGAAACCCATAAATCTCATTCACACAATAGAGAGAGAGAGAGAGAGAGAGAGAGAGAGAGAGAGAGAGAGAGCGGTCCCTCTGTTCTCTGTCTCTTTCCGTTCATCTTCCGCATCAACGCGCTAAAATAAAAGCCAGATACCGAGCAGAACATAGTTTTCCCCCCATCGCATAGCCCCCCTCCTGCAAAATCCTCTGTTAATGTCATCTGGTCCACCCCCTCCCCCCGTTCATTGGGGCTTTATTTACGCTTCACTTAATTGATTATCAAAAATTTATTGATAACAATTTCTTCTATATTGTTGTTGCATTAGCGAAGCATTACCTTTTTGCGTTTAAATTGAAATTAATTTGATTTGAACATTTATTCGACTAATTGAATGTTGGTTTAATGTAAAATTTCAGCTTAAGCTGAGAAATTCTTACAATGTTGTTCCAGGCTTTTAAATCAGTTGAATGGATGGGGTTTTTGGTTGGAAAGAAGGAAGGAACGAATATTGTGAAAATGATGCGTATTAGAGCGATTCGAAGGAATGAATATTCAAGAGGATTGGATAGCAATCCAATAACTCAAAAAATACTAGAAAATACTAGCAAAAATACCAAAAAATATTAGACACGAAGATAGTTGCTTAAGACTTACGAGCGATCTTATCCATAAAAATTCTAGAATAAATACTAGATATGTGAACAACGACCAGAAAACTACCAGAAAAATACTAGACATGAAGATTGCTACGCGGGACCCAATGGCGATCCAATGCTATACAAAATTTAAAACTAGCTAAAGTCCAGTTTATATTTAAATAATTCCAACGACAGGGGAACCTTTGCTTAGATCATCTCTACTGTAGATATTGATTCAGTATTTCATACGACTATCGACTGAAGCACCAAAAATAAATTCCCATTTTATTCAGGATGAATATATTTCGTCTCACGGCAGATCTGGCCCATGTCTTAGCCATTGTAATACTGCTGCATAAGATATGGAAATCTCGTTCGTGTGCCGGTATATCGGGCAAGTCGCAGATCCTGTTTGCACTCGTCTACTTTATGCGCTATTTGGATATCATGACCTCGTATGTGAGCTTCTATAATTCGACAATGAAGTTGGTATTTTTGGGTACTTCTGGAGCTACTCTGAATCTGATTTATCGCAAGTTTAAGGCATCGTACGATCACAATCATGACTCATTCCGCATTGCATACCTCCTGGTGCCGTGTGCCTTGCTTTCGCTTTTCGTTAATCATGAATTTTCCGTTTTGGAAATACTCTGGACCTTTTCAATTTATTTGGAATCTGTTGCCATTCTGCCGCAACTATTTATGGTGGCCAAGACTGGAGAAGCCGAGTCCATAACGAGCCACTATCTCTTTGCCTTGGGCTCCTATCGGGCGCTGTATGTCTGCAATTGGGTTTATCGCTACATCGCAGAGTCGCATTTCGATTTAATTGCCATCATCGCTGGCCTCGTTCAGACAATACTCTACTGCGATTTCTTCTATCTATATATTACCAAGGTCCTGCAGAGCAGGAAGCTACAGCTGCCCGCATAATTGGAGGGCTTTCAAAATGATTTAAACACATAAAAAAAAACACTTCAAGGCAGTTAAGGAGAGGAAGATTTGGATTTTAAGGATATACAAAATATATATATCGAATGAGAAATTTTATTTGTATTGAAATATTAAATTAATGTACGAAATATCACTACAAAAATCAATTTTCTCTCTATTATCGTCCGATATTTTATATCGGCGTGAGTGACCGTAGCGAATGAGCCGGGGGTAGGCAAACGAGCGAAGCTTGCCCCCTAGTGTGTATATACCTCTTGGAACCCTTTAAATTCCTTGGTTCTCGTACAATAATCATTGAAATGTCTTCTGTAAGATTACGATTCTTGATCCCCTTTTAAAACTAGACAAAAGTTGTAGGTTTCTGTGTAATTGAATGCTTTTGCCTTAATCCCTGTACTTAGACAAGAACAACCATTCCCTTTACGGTTATTCCCCCATCCATCCATTCAAACTAATTAAACAATTTCCCTGGCTTTGTGTTCCGTCACATTGAAAAGTCATTTCACTGCGTTTTGTCTTCGTTTTCCCTTCGCTTTGGCTTCGCTTTCCCTTCGTTTTGCCTTCGTTTTGCCATCGCTTTCCCTTCGTTATCGCCTGCTTTTTCCCTTCGTTTTTTGTGTGTGTTTTCAGTGGCTCAACTTACAACAAATCAACACATTGAGTTGCCAGTGAGGTGAGGCATGGTGGCACGCAGTCAAGTGCAATAACAAAAGCCAAAAACAGCTTGATGAACTGAACTTTATGGGGGCGCTACAGCAGACGAGTTGTGGGGTTTTCCTTAGGACATTAGTTGCTAAATTAGTGGAGAGCTTTCCATTCCACTAACTCCTTTTTGTGTTCCCGTTTTACCCATACGATCCATGGCTGTGTCTCTTAAGTGCTTCTTTGGGCTTCCCCTTTTTTAATGGGGTTTCTGCCAGCTTCGAGTAGGGGCTCTCGACGAGTCGAATCAGCTGGCTTAGTGCAATTTAATGCACAATTGCTTGGGTTTAACCTACGACCCCCAGTACAGACCCCCACCCACACAACGCCAGGCCGCCCAGAGCATGTTTTGTCTTTAGTTGAGGGGCGGACGGGTGGAACGGGGTGCTTGCCGTCTGTTCTTGTTGCTCTTGTTGCCGATGTTGTTGTCGTCTAGTCACGTCTGCTGATGACAAGCGTCTGTTGTGCAGCACAAGGCATACACCTCTTCGCCTCTCCGACCCGACATATTGAATGTCCTGGGCCTGTGTCCTGGGTCCTGGGTTCTGTGTCCAGGCGCTTCGTTGCGCTGCATGGCGCATTTTCCAACGCCATTGTCCTGCTGTAGGTACTATTTTTGTGTCGCACAATTTACTGCACTTCCTGGGCCAACAGCACACAAAAAAACAAAAAATGAGAAAGAAGAATACCAAACCATCGTGCGAGTGTACACCAGAGACAGAAAAGAGGGTCTGGAGCTGGAGCTGGAGCTGGAGGTGGAGCTGGAGACCCGATGACAAACTTGGGGGGAGGCCAGCGAGCGCGCATTGTCTCGATAATTACCCATGTCCCCTGGTGTGGCAGGCAGCCATGTGACTGCCGACTGCCGGCTACCGACTGGTGACCCTTGGCCCCGTTTTCTATCTATCAACAACTTTTGCCGAACAAAAGTTGGGCACGTTTCGCCACAGACAACAAGAGAGACAGAGACAGAGACAAAGAGAAAAGGGACCCATGCTCGCTACTCGGGCAATTGGCAAACGTATTGCCAGCGCAAGGACATGTCAAAAATACATACGAGACTGTACACCGAGTACAGGCACTCTCTCCCTCTTCGATGGCGCTACTTCAAACAGCTTAAAGAGTGCCTGGTGTCCAACGCTGTGATTTGAAATGTCGAGACATTCGAGGGCCTGCGACACAACTCGAGTTCCAATCGAAGCCCTCGTATGTGAAACACCATTTCATTTTTCAAGGGGAAAAACTTTAAAGTGATTTTAGTTGCTGAAAGATGATAACTCCAAATGTTTATGAAAGGTTCTAGTTTGGGTCTTAAAAAAATTGAATGTATTTTAAAGATTTTCTGATTTTAATTGAAGGAAAATTTACTTTTTAATCATTTGTGCTTTTATATAGCACAATCTTTCCTAATATTTCCTGTTCAAGCTTGAGAACACATTCACTTATACAAAACCAAACCCGATATCTAAATTTAAAGAACCAAATTACGTAAAATAGACAATTTATGATCCTCTCGGGCCTCCTCTGTGAGCGGAGTTCTGTAAACCCTTTAACCCTTTATCCAATAGAGTCTCTAAATAACACT
Organism: Drosophila lowei; assembly: GCA_008121275.1. Lineage (NCBI taxonomy): Eukaryota > Metazoa > Arthropoda > Insecta > Diptera > Drosophilidae > Drosophila > Drosophila lowei. The sequence goes on along the minus strand of CM017779.1, from coordinate 11,891,186 downwards.
CATGTATGCATGCACTCCAAAGTAAAGTAGAGTACGAATCTACAACTCTAGTGAGCTAGATGTCTAGACTGTTAACATTCCATTTCTCACCTTTTTTATGCGGATATACTGGGCTGCAAAGGCTCTAAAACTCTCACATGACGAAGATTCTTGGCAGATTCTTAAAGAACAACAACCATTTACTATTAGAATCCAAAAACAAAGTACACTTTCTTAAGATACGTTCAATTAGATCCCTGGGACACACTTCTCGAACCTGTAGGTATTTAAAAATAATATTTCCATGGCAGCTGGGCTGCATTCCTAGGCTTTCGCCAAGGGATTCCCCAAAATTAACTTTTTAGTCCAGCTCCCACCTCAAAACTCATTTAAAATACCCAAATTTGTTCACTTTAAAGTCAAGGACAAATGGCAACAGAATAAATATTGAATATGACACAGAAACCAACCGAATCCTCCACAGAGGACGCACCAGACACTGACACGGAACAGCCATAAACATAAATCTCTGGCATTTGGCTTGGGCCAAAAACAAAATCAGGCAGCATCCGCATCAGCACAGGCACACAAACCCACTAACCGTCTAAACGTTGGATTAGGTTAGGGGTTAAAACGGAAATGGGGAACACGGTACTGGTGGGGAAATGCTGCTGCTGGGGCTGCTGCTGGGGCTGCTGTTCCCAGATGAAACACGGCAACAAAATTCAATTGTTTTTGCAGGCACAACAATTTAATTTGACACGTACTTTTAATGTGGAGAGTTCTCTCTGGGAAGATACCCCCCGCTCCCGCCCCAAAGCCCCATGTGAAATTGAATTTAGATACAATTTCCTGTGACTGCGTGACTCGTCGCGCCTAAGCCCCCATACAATCCTGGTGACTGTACACGAGTCCTGTGTCTGCCCTGGCAATTAAAAAAAAACAACAACAACAACAAAAAATGGTTATGGGTGCAAACAATAAATAAGCAATTTATATGCACAAATGCATTTATCGAGCGTGAAAAGATGCCATGAATGAACGGCTGGACCGACCACAGGGGGAGTAGGGATCAATATAAATATATATCGTATATAGTATACTATAAAGAGAGACCTTTAAAGTGCATAAAAATTGCACAAACGATTGCCAGCTGACGCTATTAATTATATTTACCATTTCGATAAGAAAAAGTCTACAATAAAAATTACAATGCCTACAGTTTTTGTTGTAAAAATCAGGGAAATTTAAGGGTAAGCAATGGGCGAATGGTTAATGCTCTTTGGGTAATGATGGGCTAAGAACAATCGTTTGAGCTGTTGCCTTTCCGCTGAATGGCTCTTTGCCAGTCACAGGTAAACGTTGATTGTTCAAAACTGATTGAAAACGCTTTCAAACGAATCTTTTCCACCCAAGGAATGGTATGGTTAGGGCATCCAAGGTGTCTCCTCTTCCATCCAACTATTTCCATATGGGTTTTTCCACTTTTCTTTGTCTTTCTTTCAGTTTTTTTCAGCTCCAACAATTCAATATTTGCCTAAAAAATTTACGAGGCGTGACAGGATGGCGTGGACTCTAGTGGGGGTCTGTTTTTTATTTTTTTGTTGCCTCTGCATGCAAATGCGACGCATGGCGTTATTAATTCTCTCGCTGAGTAGCCGTTGAGTCGCCAGTCCAGTGGGGGCTGTGCCCCAAGGCCTTGCCACATGCAAATCCTATAAAAAAAATACTCCATGGCCTACTGCTTCACAAATTGCCCTCAAAATGGGGTGGGGAGCGGGATGGAATGTATAAAAATAAAGAAAAATATTTATGAAAATATTTTGTTACATTTCCGCGAGTGGCTGCTGTGGGGTGCGGTTTTTTGTGAGAAATGGGCAATTCTGGAATGCGCTTCACTTAATAATTACTATTGTTATTGGATGTTGAAGGGCTGGGGGAGGGGAAAAAACGGGTAAACTAATTGAAAATCATTTATTGGAATTTTCTGGGGGAGGGGGATTATAAGACAAAGATAATCGACTCAAAGTTCAGTATTTTTACCCTTTTCAGGGGGTATTCTGAACTAATTTTTCATTGAATTAAAGCACAAAAAGCTCACCTTTTGTTTGGCTCTTTGAACACCTGGCTTTGCAGCTTTTTAAGCGTTGCATACTTTTCGGAGGCACACCGATTACTGGGTATGGTAGTGTCGACTCCAAACTCCAATTTCAACTGCAATTAGAAAAAAATCATTGCATGTTAATTACTTAAATTTCCAGAATGGTTTGGGAAAGTGCTTCAAGTCGATTAAATACACAAAACGCAGAGGAAAAGTAAATGTTGCTTAAATATTATCATTTATTCATTAGGTGTTAGGGGGCCCTCAAGTTCCCATTTCCTATTTTCAAATATTAGCAAAACAAACAAAAGTATATATTTTTTGAGCAAGTAAATAGTTGAGTAGATGCCACCTGCCATTCCGCATAAAAAAAAAACACAAATAGATATTTAAACATAAGAAAAAACAGACTTAAATATTAGTTTTTGGTTTTTGTTTTTGTTTTTTTGGAGGTTGAGCAGCTGCTGGTTGCTGCTTGCTGGTTGCTGCCTGCCGCACGTTGCAAAATTAATCACGAACGGAATGGGGGCACTTTGGAGTTGTTTTTGGACAGGCTAACGCTACCCATTATGACAAACGGCGACGCCAGATGGTGCCACACACACACACACGCACGCACACACAAACACAATGCATGTCATGCAAATTATGAAAGTTTTATGGCCGGACAGACAGACAGACAGACCGACGCACAGTCCATACCCTGGAAAGGCAAGGCAGAGAGAACGAAACCGACTAATAAAGAGAAGCAACTTCAAGTCGCTCTCTCGCTCTCTTCCCCCCTGCAGCTGTCTCTTTCTTGAGTTGGTTTCATTTTTCAAAAAACTTGTCAAAATAAGTTTTATTGTTTATGATAAACAAAACAATACTACAATGGGAATTGCATTTAGAAGGAGGGGCGTGGGGGCGAAATATATATTTATTTATTTCTGCAACGTAACCCGAACACCCCCCCCCACACCAAACCAAAAAAGTTGGTTCCACTTTCATTTTCTATCTCCCTCTCTGTCTCCTCTCTCCCTCTCTCTTTCTGTGTTTCACTGGGTGAAACTTTTAATTTTCCAAACACGTTCCGGACAAATGAAAATAGCAGCCATCTCTATGCTTGTTCTGCTCACTCCTTTTGATACCCTGTAAAATAGTGGCGTGGAAGAAAGGGATATATGTAACAGGAAAAAGGGATCTCAAGGACCTTAAGATCTAGAAGATCGCATATCTTTTGGGACACATTCCTCTGTGTGGTATCCAGAATTTTCAAAATCTAAGAATCATATTTGAAAGTCTCATATATAAAGACATTCTCCATCTATATACCAAAAATCATCTAAATCGGAAGAAAAGTAAATCCCATTAATCATTCCCCAAGTTTCAGAGTGTTCTATGGCTACTTTTGAATCATTTTACTCCCCACCTAAAAAAACCTATTCAAAACTCAACTAAAAGGTATCCCAAAGGCTTCTAGCCTTCAAAAATGAAGCTGTGGTAGCTGGTGGTATCAAAAAACTTCCAGTTTCAGTTTCCAGAGTATCAAAATACGTTGGACAACCATGCCCCATGCCCCATGCCCCACGCACATGCCGCACACGCCGCACACGAATTGTCTGTGCAAACATATGGAATACTAGAATCGGAGAATTGGAAACGTGGAATTGTCGACGTTCTCGTTGACCACCCATCCGAAGACCAGCCATCCCCTAAGCGCATGACTTCACTTTCTTTCCTTTCCATTCCTTTCCTTTGCTTCCTCTGTGTTTTTTCGTTTGGGGGGGTCATCCCAGCGGATAGTTAAAGTGTCCAAAACGATTTAGTGGATGCTGGCCAGCCACCAGGCGGAGGTTATGTGTGTGCTGCGAGTACTCACTGGGAATAATGGAGTGCCGTCTCCTGGGTTCGGTTCATTCCGTGTTCCGGCTAAGAAGATTGCTTTCGGTGGGAGGAAGGTCTCCCCTGTCTCCTAAGACGGTCAACAAAGTGATTTATTGTACACAGAATTCTTTAGGATTATTTAATGATTAACTTTTTAAACAGTACTCGTATTCTATTTAAAACCCCCCGGAAAATCCCCCGAAAATCCCTAAAAATTCCCAGCCTTTCAATTAGGCCCAAAAATTTGATATCTACAATGGTAAAATGTTTACACGGCGGCGCAACCCAAAAAATGTTGCACCAAAAATTGCATTTGCTGCGGACATGGTTACGGGGACTGGTTCTGGGCTGGTTCGGGGTTTTAGGGCCACGCCACGCGCCCGGGTAAACAGTTAGATAAACAGTTAGATAGAGAGCAGCCCCTTGGCGCCCGGTACAGTTGTGTATGTGTGTGTGTGTGTGTGTGTGTGTGTACAAAACGCAATATGCTCAACATGTTGGCAAACTTTCACAACTGTTAAGGTAAACATTACATACGGCAAAACGGAATGCCTTAAAATAACAAAACGTTAACGCAAACCGAGTGAAGGCCGTGCTCGCATTGGGGGAATAGGGGCGGTGGCGGTGGCGGTGGCAGTGGCGGTGGAGGCGTGGCAGTTTTGGAAAGCAAGAAACGACAGATCTACATTGATGGGGAAATAATTTATACATATTTTTTAGAAATATTTATTGATTTAAGTATCTTTCTCTCAGTTTCCTCACTTTGTTCAACATTGCAAACATTTTCATTGGTCACACCAACTGGCGTTTAGTGTCACTCCATAGAAAATCATATTCGAAAAAGCCACAACCGAATTTAATACCAATTCAGAAGCTGCCTCTGCCACGACATCATCCGAAATGTCTCACGCAGAGTACGAATCCGATATTCCAGTTATAGATTTGACGGAAGACAGCAACGACGAAGCAGAGGAATACAGCAATGCCGTAATGTGCCCCATATGCTTCGAAGACCTGCACAACAAGTGTCCAGTGGCCACCAAGTGCGGACACCTCTTCTGCTTCAAGTGCCTGAGGACAGCGGTAAAGATCTCGTCCGCATGTCCCCTCTGCAAAAAGTGTCTCAACAATTCGCTATACTTTCGCATACATCTCTAAAGGAAACGTAGGTCTTTGGTTATTGTTTGGTGTTTTTTGTTTCTTTTAATGTTTGTTTTTGAAGGTTTTGTTAATAAAAATTACTCACAATGTAATACCGAAGACTAGACAACACCAAGATGCATGAGCGACGAAGAAGCTATTCTATGGCGTGGTTTTTCAAGACAGAGGGCGCGAGCGGGGTTCCAATTCTCTTTGAGGCTATCCATCGCCTCTGACGACAGCCCCCTGCCTACCTTCTCGGCTTCGGCTGCTCAGGCAGTGCCTTGGGGCAGCTAAGTCAGTCCCAGAACCATACTTTTCGCTCCCAAAATTCCAACAACAAATACACAGTCTTTGGCGACGTGCTAAATCCCAAAGCCTGCTTACTCCATCAATTACCGTAACTCAAATGTCGTTTAATGAAGCCATTATAACACCCAAACATATTCCGGGGTTTCGAGGGAGAGCAGGAGGTGTCCAAAGCTGCACAAAATATTTACCTCCAGACACTCGAAGCAGTCACAACTTTGGCAGCGCATAATCTACCCACTTACAAGCCATACAAATACTACAAAAAAAAACGAAGGAGTAAGAACCAAACCGCCCAACAAATTGTCTAGATGAAGTGCACTTTGCCAGAGAGAGAGAGAGAGGGAGGGAGGGGGAGGCCCAGGCGACGTCGTTTTCCAACTGCCCGTAAAAGTAGACTACAAAATATGCTTAAATATGCATTATGCTCTTATGGACCAAACGCCGAAAACACGATGCACAGAGCAGGGCCAGACCAGACCGGAGCAGGGCCAGAACTCGACTCAAACTCGACTCGATTGCATGTAATGGCACTTAAGCTTACAGCCCAGGTGCGTCTCCCTCTCTGGGTGTAGGGGTGTAGGGGTGCATGGGTGTGTTTGTCTGTGGCACAGGTGCAAATGTAAATGCATCAAATCCGAATTGGACCAGAGCATACCGGGTCCAGGGAAACCCGCTGGTCCTCGACTTGAAACACAACCCAGACGATGAAGCCTTGCAAAAAGCGTCGTACTTCTGGTAAAAAGCATTTTCAATTTTCCCACACACATACACACACAGATGCAGATGCAGAACCAGATAAAGATACGGATACATACGCATTTCTGTATTGCTGTTGTTTTTTTTTTCTTCTTTTTTTTGTACTAATATGCCATGCCACATGCCCCCAATGCATTGAGAGCATTTGGCCTCGGCCGAACACACAAAAAATTGAGAAAGAAAATTGCTGCTGCTGCGAAAAAAACCAAGAACCCATGCAGAACCCATTGAAGGTCCACTCTGACCTTTGCCTGCCGTTAGACTGGGGCTTTCAGACACTCCAAAAACACCCCCAATCTTCGCTCCACAGGCAACGGCTTTCCAGACACTCCATTCCGAATGCTCCCACCCCCGCCTCTGCCTGGGAGGGAGCACATTTGAATTTGAATGTACATTGAAATTGATATTGCAACAAAGAGGCGATTACTGCAACTGGAAACCCAGTTATTGCCACTGCAACTGCCGCTGCCACTGCCACTGCCACTGCCACTGCCACTGCCACTGCCACTTCTGACTGCCGCATGACCACGGACCACGGACCACGACCACGACATGTGATTAGCACCAATGTCGCGTGGAAAACTGTGAAAATTCGAGGGTCAAATTGAAACTTGAATGGGAAAAGTCGAGCATAAAAATTCTATGGAATTTACAGATTTAATGAACGAATATCCAGAGGAGTAAACTGGTACTCTATCTATATATATCATATATGAACAATAGGGTACGGATTCACCGATTCATCCGAGGCTGAGTCAGAGCCCGAGTCGGCGTCCCCATTGGCCCATTCCATGTCCTTGCAATGAAACCCGACTTGACGGCTGTTGGCAATGCCTTCTTCTACAAAGATGGGCGACTAGACATACTAGTACATCCAGCGACATGGCGTAAATCATCCACTAGTTGAAGAGGTCTCGAAGTGGTTAACATCGAAGAGCCTGTACATCCAAGATTTATTTCCAGGCTACTTGGATATATTTTATGCATTTTTCGTTGGAATTTCGGGACCGAAAAGTAAGTCTTTTTGCAAGGTTCTACAATCTTTAATATAACTCATAATGTTACAATGAATTATTCCTTGTACAAGGGATATATGCGAAAAATGGACTCCTCGTCAAGCTCTTGCTCGCAAAAGGGACAAAACGGATCATTTTCCATGGATCCCAGCAAGCAGTTCGAACAGAAGACATGTCCACAGATGGTTACCATTGGCGACAAATTCTTGAGGTATTCGCAGCAAAGACAACAACGGGCACCGCGAACGCTCTTCTGTGCTGGACGGCGCCATTGGGGCTTTTCCCGGCCATCTTTATCGCCATCGTCGTCGCCCGTCAAGTCACTTATTGGCACGGTCCCGTCTAATGGGTTAGTACCAGTAATCGATGCCATTCTGGATGAAATTCTGGTTTAACAATTTCTATTGAATGGAAATTCGGTTTGATATAATTTCTGACACTAAAAGCAAGTTGGGGCGACCAACTCATGCTCGTTTATCGACTACCTTATCGTTCTATAGTATCGATACTAGCCTAATGTGACCTTATTTTGTCTTTTACCAACTTCTGACTCTTCCACATCTAGAATCACACAACAAATACAAAGGCGCAAAAACGCCATAGTTTTCTGTCCAGTAATTTTCAAGCAACAAGAGAATGTTTCAAAACGGAATGCCCAATAATAAAATAAAACATTGTACGTCTTGGGCATGACTAGGCATATTTTCTCCGAGACTGGGACCGACTGCGCCTCGCCAGAGACTCAGCTGCTCCAGGCCAATGCCTAAAGAGACGAGTCAGAGGCGAAGGATAGCCTAAAAGGTAATTGAAGAACCAAAACCACGCGGCCCGAAATGGAATTGAAATAGGAGTTGTTCCTGATGCATTATCTTGGTGTTGTATAGTCTTCGGTATCACATTTTGAGTAATTTTATTAACAAAACCTTCAAACAAGAAAACACCAAACAATAACCAAAGACCTACATTTCCTTTAGAGGTGTATGCAAAAGTATAGCGAATCGTTGAGATACTTATTGCACAGGGGACATGCGGACGAGATCTTTACCGCTGTCCTCAGGCACTGGAAGCAGAAGAGGTGTCCGCACTTGGTGGCCACTGGACACTTGTTGTGCAGGTCTTCGAAGCATATGGGGCACATTACGGCATTGCTGCATTCCTCTGCTTCGTCGTCGCTGTCTTCCGTCAAATCTATAACTGGAATATCGGGTTCGTGTTCTGCGTGAGACATTTCGGATGAAGTCGTGGCAGTGGCAGCTTCTGAATTCGGTTGTGGCTTTTTGGAATATGATTTTCTATGTGGGTTACTTATTTACATAGAGAAATGTTTATGTTGTTTGTAGTGTAAAGCAACACATATTACCCCTAACCAACCCCATATTAGCCCTTACCGATATTATACTGCGATAAGTTTTATGCGATATTATACTGCGATATGATACTGCGATAAGTCTGAAGCGATTCATTCGACGATCGACAAGAAGAAAGAAAAGACGTGAAATTCAAGTTAATAAAAGTAAACCAAGAAAAGTTAATTTTTTTTCCCCACAATTTTTGTTGTTTTTCTAATGGAATTCAATGTCAAAGTTAACAATCTTTTGTGGTCGGACTTTCGTCATTATTATGGTCGAACTTTTGTGTAAAAGTGCATTTAGTAAGGGTCTAGGGAAAAAAACTAGTTTTAGCCCGTAGTCGTCCGATATTTTACTCATAACTACGATGCTACGTTTGGAGCACGAGCGAAGCGCCGTATTGCTGTATTCGACAAGACGGGGGCCCTGAAGTTCCAGTTTGGCGATGCCGGCATGCAGAACGGCCAGTTCTTTTATCCCCTCAAAGTGGCCGGAATTTCGTTGTCCGCGATCCCATGCAGATCTTCTCCAAATGCGGCACATATATGTTCAAGATTTTCATCAGATTTATGGACATTGTGGCCGGGCTGGCCGACACCGCCAAGGGCCATATTGTGGCCGTCGATAGTGTCTCGCCGACTGTCTTTGTCATATCCGAGGAGGGTAGGCTGTTGCACTGGTTCGACTGCAGTGACTTTGTGCGTGAACCCTCGGACATAGCCATACGCGACAATGTTTTCTACCTTGGCGATATGAGGGGGCCATAGCTGTTAACGGGGATCGCTAACAGGCTGTTAACGTAAAGCGTTAACAGACTGTTATTCTGCGGAGCTACCAGCGCTTTTTCTCTGTTACAGCTGTTGTTGCCCTGAACAGAATCCCTCCCTCATAAAAAACAAGGATTTTCGGTTGCCGTATTGTAGGGTGGGGGGGGGAGTGGCCCCCAGAACTTTTCCAAAGAAAACCCCCAATGTAACTTGTAACATGACTGAATAAACACAATTTTCTTCTGTTTTGCTGGTTCGTTCGTTCGTTCGTTCGTTCCTTCGTTTGTCAACAATTCAATTCATCAAGCCAGAAGTTTTACCTGAACGCAGCAAAAGAAAAGATAGATAGATATACCCGCATATATGTATATAGAGCGGGTGGGGTGTGGTGTGGGAGGGGGGGGGGTTGAACCGTTTCGTTACTTTTCTGTTCTCTATTTTCTTTAACTAAAACACCCTTGAGAGTTTTCTTCTTCTTCTCCGTTTTTTTTTTTTTTTTCTTTGATCATCTTAGCTGCCACTTGCAGTGGCACAAATACACAGGGAGTCAGGGAGACAGACAGACACTCAGGAGGACAGCCAGGATACGACCTCCTGACTGACATCCTTGACTTGGCTGCTAGACTTTTACTTTTGGCTTTGGCAAACATGTGGGTGCCTGTGTGTGTGTGCTGTCTGAGGAACAGAAAAGTTTGCCAACTTATATTGAAAAATGTTGTTAACACGCAAAAGTTTCCTTTCCGTTTTTTTTTGTGCAACGTTTACACAGGCCCCGAACTACAACAAAATCAAGCTAAACAAGTGGAATTCAATAACTGGACACACAGAGCACACAGAGCACACGGAACGCACAGAAGTGCAAACAAAATAACCAAAAAGCTGCTGCTGTTTAAGTGCTCGGAAAGGCACAACTTGGGGGCAAGATTTGAATAGAATCCCGAATGTTTTCCTTACCTGGAGAGACAGGGAAAGAAAGAGAGGGGGAAAGAGAGAGAGGGGGAGCGAGGGGGTGGTGTACGAGTATGTGCAAACCCCTCGAATGGGAGGGCCCTGTACAAATATTTACCTGAGGTTAAGAGCATCGGCCATTCGAAGGTAGGAGGGGAAATTTCAATGAACTCTCTTTTACCAGCAGAAGATAGGGGGAGGCTGAGGCTCCCTTTTTTCTGTGTGTGTGCGTTAATTCAATTTGTGAAAAGTTTTTTTTTCTGAATTCCTTTTGGTTAATTCTATTTGCTTTCAAGGTAGGATACATCAACCATTGAAAGGACGAAGAGGTTAGGGGGAAGTCTGAGTCTTTACCATCTGGAATGCTGAAGAGGGATCCACTGAGAGGTAGAACTATGGTGTGGCTTTGATCTACAAGCCATTCCCATAGCTTAATCCTCGAAAGATTCCCTCAATGGAACTCTAAACAAATTCATTACCAAACCCAAAAACAACAGAAAACTACGTATTAAACAAAGCCTGGAAAAACAATTGAAAACCCCAAGAAAAACCAAATACCATAAATCTCAATTTACAATCGATTTTCACAAAGAAAACTCTTGTGCTGCATTGATGGTAAATAATTTACACATAATTTAACACAAACTTGACATCGATGTTGGTTTTACTTGTCTGCTGTTCTTTATTTTTGTAGATTTTTGGGGGTTTTTGTCGTTGACATTTGCTGTCGCTTATACAGGGTATTTGTAGGGGATAAGGGTTTACTGCATTCGAGAGGAGGTTTGTTTAGGGCAAAAGGCAAGGAATGAAACCTACAGAAATCTGTAATTCTTTAGTGAAATTTATAGGTTATCCGCTAGCCTCAACCACGCGACTGTACCCCTCTCGTGCATGTTTTGTTTTGTTTTTTGCTTTGCTTAAATTATTTACCATATTATCAAACGTGACGTCGGGCTGGTGGCACGCTCTGGCTGGGGTATTTCTTAAGTGTGCACGTAGCAGCCGCAGTCAGGCAGAGAAATCGGGCAGACAGAGCGACGGCAGAGGACAAGGGTAAGGGGGGAAAGGGGAAGTACATATATTGCAATCCGCTAAATTTGCAGTTACATCATAAATTTATAAAAAGAATAGCAAAAGGAGCAACAGGATAGAGGAAAATCATATGTGTTTAAGCCAACATTCGAATGCTCTATGAAGGAAATTTTTGGGTAAAATTTACTGTTTGGTTCGAAGAATCCAACAACAAAATACACAGTCGGTCCCAAGAGTCCTTGCTTTAAGAGTTTTTTGATTTAAAGAACTTTTATAATATATTAAATTAGAATAAAATCTACTTAAAAGTTTTTTTTTTACCAGGAGAAATCTTCAAAAAATACTTTCAAAAAGGTTTTAAAAATTTAGAGAATATTGAGGTAATGTGTTTATATTTTATTTAGTTTTTCCAAGAAATCAACCAATCTTATACCTCCCCTAAAGGGTATTCCCCGTTTACCACCCCACAATTTGAGAAGTAATTCCCATTCGGATTTCCAATCCACAGTAAAATAAAAGCCAGAAGGAGAGCAACAAAATTTTCATATGCTGATGCGACAGGAATACCCGTATCCCTTCCGAAAATCCATTGCCATCCCTCTTTTCCGCCTCCTCCACCTCTTCAGCGATACACAGGGATTTTTTTGTGGCGCTTTTTTCGCCCCTGTGGAAAGCTAATCATGATTTGCAATTTAATTTGTTTGCATTCGCGTGCGTGTCGCAAATAAATTGATGTCATACCCAGCCACGCCTCCGTGACAACACGCCTCCACTTTTCGCACTGTGGTTTCAGTGTGTAACGCTTTAAAAAGGGGAAATACAGGGATATATACGGTATGCCAGAGAACAAGGGTATGCTCGAATGAATGGAAGAGCAGCAACAAAGGGCCTCCAGCAACGTCCCAGTTTAAGATTTAATTCAGTAAAAGCCTTATATAATTTCTACAATTTAAAATTTAAGACTCGAACTACCAGTCATCTCCGGGTCGGGCATTCCTTTATTTTATTTGTATTTTTTTTTTCTGGTTAAAGCCAGGATACGCTCGTATGTGTCGCTGGTTACGCTTCGTTCGGTTTTGCACACACAAACACACAGATACACACACACACACACAGACATATTCATTTTGTAATTATTTGCATATTTGATCACGTATACGCCCCTTGAAACAGAAGACCAGAACTTTGCTGTGTGTTTCGTGATGTGCTGCAAATAATTTGATCTCTTCTTCAGTTTTGATATTGAAGGGGGGGGGGGGCGGGGCGTTAATTCGACGATTGACACTTGACACCATTTTTGGCTTGTTTAGGGATTAATTATAATTATATTTTATAATTATTAAACCAAAGTAAAGGGATATAAATTGAATTTTGTGTATAAATAATTGATTTGTTTCCAATATGAATCATTTATGAAAGCAATTATGAATCAATTAGAAGGTATAATTCGATGAAATTGAAAGGATGTTGAATAACGAAGAGAAAAAAGAGTACTCTGGAATTTGTTGGCACTAAAAATGGGGTTTTTTTTAACTACATTTTTGCCAGCTTAGCCGCTACATCCTTTTCATATACGATACCTTGGAAAACTGCCCTTAGATTCTGCCTTTCTTGCAGTGTATAGTCTTTGTCGTACTTATTTTCTTTAGAATTAAAATATTGCATTTCTTAGTGGAGTTCCTTTAAAAGGGACTTCATTTACTATAAAATTCGTACTTTTGAAATTTTTAGACACTTTTAATAGTTAGTTGCTAATTTTTTTTTAAGATTTAATGCCACTAAAGAACTAACGTCTATAAATGGACCATACCATAAAAAAAAAAAAAAAATGTAAACAAAAATGTTAAAGTTGAAGAAACATAAAAAATGGTAGAAAACTTCAACGTTGGGTCGCTATATCCTTAGATATATGTATGTGCTTCATCGACACGAACCAAAAGTCCTATCAGATGTCCTACAATTCCCTTTTTAATTCATTAAACTTTGTGTATGTCCGCGCTTCAGATGCCGAGTAAAAATTATGACAATACGCAGTCACAAAATAGAGGTTCTTGGGATTTTAGAAACGATTTTGGCGGTATATTGCAGGATCCAGATATGAGGATATGATCTATTCATCCAGGTCTACAACTTAAATTATTCTCACGAGGAAAGTATAACTAAAAACTAAAGAATACTACCAAATAAAAGCTCATAAAGTGTATTTTCTTTTGACTGAACTCTTTATTTGAAGCTTATGATAATTAAACCTTCAAATTTATTTTTAAATTTATGCAAAAATCAAACTAACATAAAAACTACTTAAAACACCCCCCGGCACTTGAATGAGACACACTAAAAATGTGCACTTAAAGGCACTAATATTTACAGCATAAACCAAAGAAAACGGTGAATTTGAATTTTCCTCAAATCTTTATTAAATTTAGCATAAATTTAAAAAAAATTAAAAGCAATATTTATTAAAGCAGATTAAGGAGAAAAATTTAATAAAATATATAACTTTAATTTCCGTTCTTCGAAAGTGCGTCATTTGAATACGAGACTCACATTGAAATATTTTTTATTGGCGGAAAAAAAATTCGGAACAAATTCTTTTCAAAGGACGAAAAAAAATAAAGGCAGGTTCATTGAAAACAAGTGAGAAAATTGGTTAAACCTAATTATAAGACAGAACAAAAAAATTTCCAAGACCGGGTTGTGGTAAGAATCCTTTTCAAAGATTTAACGAAAAAAATCGGAAACAAAAAGCCTTATTGCAAAAAGGAAAAAAATAGATGGGTGCATTAACATAAACTTGATACCTATATAAAACTAGGAATGTTTTTTTGACGCATTCCGATTTGGTTTCGGAACGTTAAAGAAATAAACTAGTCAAATTATAGGAAAAACATGAGAAACCGAACAAAAAAATACCATTTCCAAGATCGCTTTGATGTTCGTTAAATTTTAATAACGTTTTGGGTGAAAACGTAAAAATTAAAGCCTGCCTGAATAATAAAGAAATAAAAAAATGTATAAATAAAAGTTGCAAGCAGATTTTAATGGATTTTATTTATTTTTCTTGCCTAAATTTATAATTAAAAATAGTTATTTCATTCCTCCATCATTCCTCCAGTGTCTACCTCTTGGATACCCATAATTTGATTTCAATTGTTATATACATATAAACCCCTTGATGTCCGCCAATTATCATCGAGAATCCCTCAACAAAAATCTTTGGAACATTACTCAAACAGTACCGATGTCTTTCCCCAGAGCAAATCGCAGGTAAACCGCACACAGCAGATGCATCCGAACCCAAAAGCGGACAACGAAACAAACAGAGCAGATAGATGGATAGATATTGATGCTTGATACGGGACGACGGTACGACGGTACGGAATGGACCGGAATGGGGTAGATGGCACCGGGAGGAAGTCGAACCATTTACGAATGCTCAAAAAGCAATTTAAAATGATTTACGTTTCGAGGAGAGAGCAGAGAGCAGAGAGCAGAGCGCAGAGTCGTGTGTGGATGTACTACAATGTGTGGTGCGGTGTGGTGCGGTGGGGTGTGGCACGAACAACGATTTCTAGTTTGGCAGTTAATTACAATCGGTACTCGAGTCTGTCTCGTCTCTCTCTCTGTCTCTCTCTGACTCTCTTGTCTCTCCCTCCACTCTCTAATCGTGAATTAATAAAGTGCCAGTCAGTGTTAGATTTATGACACCGAACCGTCGGGAAATCGAGACAAACCGTTTTGAGTGAGAAAACTCTGTCGATGATGGAGTGTTCCACTCGATTTCCTCCTACTCGTATCTGTCAAAGGCCCTTCAAAAAACAACATTTTCCAGGCGACTACAATGAAAATTGCCCACTTGAATTACAGGGTACTTCAGACCCAAAAGGCAGGGCTGTCCAGACTGGGGGAATACCTTTTATTGTCGCTTAATTTGTGATTAACAAAAGGATGACTCCGTACAGCATAGCCAGCCCTTTTTTTTGCTCCACGTGAGGTATGTGGGGTAGGAAAAAGAAAGGAAAAAGGAAAATGCACTTGAGAGCGTTAGAGATGGGGAGGGGTGGTGCTCTTTTTTTTTTTGTTGCCCTGCACTAAACGGCAGAGTGTGCGGCCCATTGTTGAGGGCTGCCATACAATTTGACTTCCTTATCGCACGCTTTCAAGTGCCAATACAACAGGCTCCGTCTCCGGCTCCGTCTCCAACGAGAACTTCAATTTCGAGCAGCTTCTGCTCCTCCGGCTACGAGCTCCTGTTCTCCGACAATGAGCTGTGCTCGAAGCTCAATGACGACGACGACGACGACGACGACGACAGAGGACGGCAGGACGTAAGGCGACATCAACAACGCATTTGATTTATCAAAAAGCTAAAGAAAAGAATAAAGCAGAAAGCTGGCAAAAGTGGCAACCGGCAAAAGCGCAAATCACTTCCGTGTGAAAAGGCCAACAAAGAAAGGAGCAGAGCACAGAATGAGAGCGTGATCAGGTTTCCGTTTCAAGGGTTTCCCCCCTTCCGCCGCCTCTAACCAAGACAGACAGACACTGAGACATGGCTGAGAGCCATGTTTATGACTTGGAATTTATTGCAATTGATACCAAGAGCAGAGCAGAGCAGAGCGGAGCAGAGCAGAGCATCTCTCGTCAAGTATAGTGGCTAATGCCTAAGGGCTAATAAAATGCATACAGGGGGGCGGTTGCGTTTCCTTATCGCTATAATAGATGCACTTTATGGGTTTTATGTTTTATGTGTGGAAAACACACAACCAGAAAGGCTTTCCATATGTATTACCGTTTCCTTTAGCCAGTTTCGACTGTATCTGCCAATGCAATTGCCAATAAGATGCCGTACCTGGTCTTCGTTTGCATTCGGAGCTAAAAAAAAAAAAAAAAAACCACCAAACAAAAAAGAACAAAATTTACCGCATGAAATTTTGCTCAATGCTCACGTCTTTCGGGTAGCTTTTTCCAGAGTTTTTTGTACTTTTCAAAAGTTAAAATACTCTTTCAGTGGGTATTATCAAAAACAATATGACTACATATGTATGTACATATATTCCCCGAACTTTATTTGGTACACGATTTCTTCATGGTGGCTTTTGTCTTTGGTAAAATTTTTTGGAAACATTTTCATAGTCTACAAAGGATCTATGGCCATTATCCAAGGCTACAGTGAAATTAATAAATAATCAAATTTATTTTTCATAATTTTTTTACGCTGATTTTAATTTTTATGAATTATGGGAAAAATTATTTTTACAGTGGAAATATTATCCGATTTAGTCATTAAACCAAACCATTATCCAAAAGAATTTTTTATTAAAATTTTTTGTTCAATAAAAAATTATTTAATTTTGATTTAATTTTATTTATTATATATTTGTTTAAAAATTTCTTTTTAAATATTTTCATAAAAATAGTATCATTTTCTGTATCCAAAATTATCCAAAATTTATTGAATGTTTTTATAATAAAATATTTAATTTTTATTTTATTTTACTTATTTATTTATTTAAATTTTGTTGTTTTAAATAATTTCCATAAAAGTAAAATTTCCAACATTTTTATTGAAATTTTGTTATTAATAAAACATTATTTAATATTGATTTAATTTAATTTATTATATATATATTATATATTTTAATAAAAAATTATTTATTTAATTTTATATTTAATAAAAATTATTTATTTTATTTTTATTATTATTATTTATTATAAATTTTTATTATTATTATTTATTATAAATTTTTATTATTTTATTTATTTAAATTTTTATTATTTGTATTTATTATAAATTTTATTATTATTTTTTATTATAAATTTTTTTATTTATTTTATTTATTTATTTTTTTTTTTAAATGATTCCCATAAAACTGGTATAATTTTCTGTATTAGACAAAAACAAAACGATGCTTCTTCAAGGGTATCTAAGGATTCGGTGCCCGAATATACGTATATCATATATAATTCTTGTTGTTCTTCCCATAGTTGTTGTTGTTGTATTGTTTATACTGTGCCTCGTGTTGTTGCATTGTCTGGCAGAGGCAGCGATGCAAAAACAACAGCACATAAATCTTCATAAGGAACTTGGAGCGAACGGAGAGAAGGAACCACAGCCTCTTGGTTTTCTGGGTTAGTTTACCGTTACCTGAGAAGAGCCATTTGCTTTTGGCTTCCCCCCCTTCCCCCCACTATTGTCTACCCGTACTCTTCTCTCTTCTCTCCAGCTACGTGTCTCGTTCTCGCCGCTTAGTGCTAATTTTTTGCACGCCTCTCGTCTGTAAATAAAACACGTTGCAAATGGCACGCCCCTGCCGCCGCCCCAAAAGATAGAGAAAGACAGAGATAGAAAGAGAGAGGGAGACAGCTAGAGATTCCTCACACACACACACACACACACACACACAATAGGCGCCATAATTCAACATAAAATAATGCACAGACCCCTCCACCAGCAGAGAGAGAAAACGATTCTGAAGAAGGAAAACTGTTGGGGAGTTTTCCCCCAAAGTGGCTGCTGGAAAATGTTCTTTTAGTTTGCCCTGCATTCGAGGCACTGGGAAATACTATTAATGGCAGAATTAAAGACCAGGTGGAACCAGTCCACGGATTTTGTCGGTAATTTACAAAAATTTATTTCAAGAAAATTTAAAAAACAAAATTTTGTATTATTTTGCTTTGTTTTTGATGTCAATCAAATGTTGAAGTAACAAATCTAGAACTCCCAGTGACTCCAATATGAATTCTCAACAAGAAGGAAACACCCAACAGGATGGCAATGGCCAGTCACCACAAGTGCCACCAGCAGAAATTGCAGCTGAGGCAACTGTACCTAATTCCGTTCCGGCTGGACAGCGACGGACCTATCGATATACCGAAAGTCAATTGCGTCGGATCGGGCGTCGATTTCGCCCACCTACAGACGCTTACTTGAAGTTTTGTTTCTAGTACTAGATCCACAATAAATCCGCAAAAAAACACACGAACTACAAAGAAGATGCCAGTGGCAGGACTCTGCCCAAAATCGTATGTGTTTTTGCAGTTTATTTGAATCAAAGTTTCATTCATTTCTTCCTTAGAAAACTTTCATACATTTCTCTGAAAATGCAGCATTCTTCTACGACCCCTAATGACATCCCACAAATAGCTCAAAGATAGCTCTTCTACGATCCCTAATGATCCCACAAATAGCTCAAAGAAAGCTCTTCTACGATCGTTAATGATCCCAAAAATATCTCCTAGATATTAGTAGAAGGTACTGTGGAAAGACTGGTATAAAAAAGGTAATTTCCGTGTGATTCACGGCCTTCGATGATACACAAATTGATCTCTGATTCCGCTGCAGATACAGCGTGACTTCCAGTATAGTCCAAAGGCAGCCGATGATCCACCATTAAAATATACATCGTTCTTTTGTACTCTTTAATTATCAATTAAATTATTTGTAACCCAAATAAAAGGTTTTCCTGCCAATTTCTTTTGCTTTTTTGGCGTCACACTGCGTATACGTATTTTTGGGGCCAAGACTTGGAATGCTCAACAGCTTTTTGGGCCATAAGTGGTCCGGAGAGTGGTCTCCTCTATCCTCTATCTAATTTGCAGTCCACGACGAATGCTGTGACGCTCCACCCAAAAAAAATGGTAAAAAATAGAACTACAAAACAAAAACAAAACAAAACAAATGGCAAGGCAACGGAACGACGGGAGGAATACCGAACAGAGAGAGAGAGAGAGAGAAAGAAAAAAATCGGCCAAAAAACTTTTCTTATTTCGCATGAAAAATGCAAAACTTTTTTAATATGCAAAAAGTTAAATTTCATTTAAATCAAGATTGCATCAGACGACGACGACGACGACGACTGATGCGATGCCACGACGATGGGGCTGCTGCTTCTGCTGCTGATGGATCTCCTGGATCTGTTACTGATGCCTTCTCTCTCTTTAACTCTTTGCTGCACTTTCTTTTAATATTTTGCTTAAACGGCTTGTTGCACGGCCGTTGGTTGAAGACTCATCTATACTTTGGCCAAATATTGCTTCAGGGATGTTGGTTTTTATCCCCGATTAGCCGAATACTTATGCCGATTAAATAGGGACACAAATAAAACACAAGAAATTATTTATTTTTCGACTTTTCCCGGGTTTTCATAGTCAAAATTTTGGGAAAAACAAACCCATTTAATGTAGGTTCTAGATGCAGCCTGGAAACGTTTAAATGAGTTGGGAATAGTAGAGAAACTATAGTTTGATATATAGTAGTAGTAGAGCCGCGGTGCTTGCCGCGACTAACAGCATTCCCTCTGGTTTCTTATGGAATTACTTGTCTAAAAGACGGTTTAGCTTGAATCCAATGAGGTATAAGGAAGGTTCTAGAGGCAGCTTGGATGCAGTTGGGGATCATAGAGAAGGTATATTTTTGTATAAGAGGAATCATAGGGTTTAGAAGTAGAGCCGCGGTGCTTGCCGCAGCTCATAGCGCTTCCGCTCGTTTCTTATGGAATTACTGATAGAATAGAACGTTTTTCTTGAATCAAATGACGTTTAATTGTTGTTCTAATCTATATTAAAAGCCTTTTAATCTCAGTTTCATACTGCTTCACTTAAGTGCTCCAAATATGAGCTCATAAAATTCTAATCAGCGCCAAACTGTCTCGTATTTGAGCAGAGCTCTGCAGATACGTCCACAAGTGATAAGAAAATCAACTCTTGAACTTTTATAATGATTCGAATTGGCCGATTTATAGCTGAATTTTAAAATTTAAATAAAACCTGGTGTAAGATACTTAAATTATGTGAAAAACAGCAGCACAACCTCTGAAAAAAACAGCTTTAAAAAATTTTAGAAAAGAAACCAAACCTAGGGAAACAAAAATATTCATTAAAGCTTTATTTTTAAAGCTTCAAATCTACCAGAAAAAGTCGCCTTGGCTCGCAGCGGAAAAAAAAGGTTACATTTTGTGGCCTAGTGTAATCGGCGGGGTTCTGTGTTTGATTGTGTTTTTATTGGTGGTCTAGACTTCTGTTGGATACGGTTTAGATGATTAGAACATCCTTCAAAAGTAGCCGCTTGTATATTTCCCTTTGGGTAACCCCATGGACCCCCATGGAAACCTCATTTAAAGCGCTGCCAGGGCACAAAGTGTCATATAAATCTACAAGTTATGTACGAGGGCTCTGTGGGGGTGTCTGTATCTGTGAGTGCATCCAAGCAGAAGCAATGCATTCCAGTGTGGTTCTGTTTGTACCTGTCTGCGTGGCTATTTATGCAATTGAGTCATTGCAGTCCAGAAAGTGTTGAAAGATGCCATGGCCACAATCACTACTCCTAGCAGCAGCAGCAGCATCGCCAGAATGTTTTAATTAAATTTCATAGCCAGCAATGGAATTCTGAAAATTAATCTGTAAATAAATGTTTTATGCATATTTTCCAGCTAGCGATGATGAGAGCTGCTCTCAATAGGTCTCTTATTTAATTAAATAAATAATTCTACACTTGTTTTTTCAGACATAAAGTACTGTTGAGGAACCCAGACGATATTCTTGACTTGCCAGTCCAAGAAGAGAGGAAAGAGATGCGAAATCTGTGTACACTCATAATTCAGTATCAGATAGTCATCGGACCGGACAGGAACCAAATAAATACAGTCCACGAAACTCAAATCAGAAGCGAGTACATTGACCTCGCCCACAAACCATTTGTTGAGGCACTTTAATCGTAGAACACACACCTTTTAATCTTTTTCCTTTCCCCAGATAGTGTCTCTTTGTCAGAGTTCTTATCTGTTCGACGAAACAATTAGTTTTTTCCGACTAATTGGAAACATTAAAAAAGTTCAAGAGTTGATTTTCTTATCAGTTGTGGACGTATCTGCAGAGCTCTGCTCAAATACGAGACAGTTTGGCGCTGATTAGAGTCTTATGAGCTCATATTTGGAGCACTTAAGTGAAGCATTATTAAACTGAGATTAAAAGGCTTTTACTATAGATTAGAACAACAATTAAACGTCATTTGATTCAAGAAAAACGTTCTATTCTATCAGTAATTCCATAAGAAACGAGCGGAAGCGCTATGAGCTGCGGCAGGGACCGCGGCTCTACTTCTAAACCCTATGATTCGTCTTATACAAAAATATACCTTCTCTATGATCCCCAACTGCATCCAAGCTGCCTCTAGAACCTTCCTTATACCTCATTTGATTCAAGCCAAACCTTCTTTTAGACAAGTGATTCCATAAGAAACGAGCGGGAGCGCAGCAAGCACCGCGGCTCGACTTCTAAACCCAATAATCCGCCTGTATATATAGTCTTATATCTAATAACCTTCTCTATTATCCCCAACTCTTTTAAACGTTTCCAAACTGCATCTAGAACCTTCTATTGTCTGAATACCTTTCCATTTCTGAATTTTACCTTCAGTAAATTGAAATTTTGACGAAACTACGGCGAGGGCTGATTTTTGAATTGACATTTTGGAGTTAGTTTTCGGAGTGCAGTAAATTTGGCTGCCGGCAGAGCTTTATGGACAAACAAAGGACGACGCGGTATCGAAATTGCAGTGCGTGCTGCATGCCACAACCAACCACAAACGCCAAAAATTCTTTCGCTGTTTTGGTATTTTCTCCCCCCGATAGTCGTCCTTCTCTCTGTTTTCTCTACATAGATATTTCCCCCCCCTGTTGTGCTGCCACGCATGGAATTCATTTATGCAACTGCCACGCGTTTTGGGGCACAGCACGGCACTGCAGCAATACAAACAATTCGCTTATTGAGCAATAATTGCCGCAGCGCAAAATTATGCACAGGGAAATGGCAACGACATTAACCCTACGCTTTTGGAAAATAGCTGGAAAATAACCATTAAATTGGGGTCTGCACAACAAATTTCGAGTGTTTTTCGGTGTGTCACACAAACTGTGATGATAATTTGTGGCCTCCTCAATATTTTATGAAACGTTTAGGAGCTTTAACTGAATTAAATGTTTTCATTTAATGGGATGGATGGGCTTCGAGCTACAGCTCTTTTGATGGATGGATTTCAGAGATTAGAGACTTTTCTTTAGGATAATATCCCATAGAATAAGGTCTGTTGCGCCTTTTAGCCACAAGGGACACAAAGTATCCCAAGATAAAGGTATGAAAGGTACCCAACGTCCTTTTCGATCTAAGATAAAGCTTAGAAGGTCTTAGAAGCACCTCTAGCCACAGTATTCGATGTAGATCTGATGGAGATGGTTATGGAGATCTGAAACTGGCTCTGGAGAAGGCACTTACCCCTGGCACTCTACGCTTTGAACTTCCAGCGAACTCGATCTTTAAAATTTCTCTAATATCTTCATATACAAAAGGTTTGGGTCGTCTTCGTGGCACAGTGAACCGAGGGTTGGCGAGTGAGCCGAGGATTAGCGAGTGAGCCGAGGAAGCAAGTGAGCCGAGGGTTGGCGAGTGAGCCGAGGGTTGGCGAGTGAGCCGGGGGTTGGCGAGTGAGCCTGAGGGTTGGCGAGTGAGCCTAGGGTTGGCGAGTGCGCCGGGGGTTGGCGAGCGAGACGGTGGTTTGGCGAGCATGTGGCTTCCACATTATCAAGCATCTTCTTGTGCTTCCTGCGATAACCGACGCCACCAATATTCCACCAATATCCCACTTGTCATTCTTCAGTTTTCCTTCCTTCAGCCACCGATTCGTCTTCCATTTTAGGCTCATTTACGAGGCCTTCTTTTTTGCTAGTTGTTGCATTAGCACCCCGTGTTCCAATCTGCATAGAAAGCCCGAAAAAAAACAACGAGAACCTGCTACATCAAAGTGGTGCTGCTGCTGGCTGCTGGCTGGTGGCTGCAGCACTTGAGTTAGGTGCAAAAGCAATTACGCGCATTGACTTTGTAATTAAAATCGATTTTCATCAAGTTTTACTGCCAACCAAAGCGCTTTTGATTTCCACACACACAGACACAGGACACAGGCACACGCATGCCACAAGCAGGCGGGGGGCAGGGACAGGGGGCAGCAACTGAAACAATCCGTTTTTGTGTCTGCTGCAACTGCTGTTTTGCGGCAATTTTGATTAGAAATTCGGCACGTAACCCCTTCACTCTTTTCTCTGGGCAAATTAATCCTGGTCCTGGTCCTGGTCCGGGCCCGGGCCCGGGCCCTACCACCCCCCGAAACACTTGTCGGACACCGACCATCATCGTCATCGTCATCGTCAGTTCTTTTCTGGTTGTTAGGCCCCGGAACTATTGATGTGGCAGCAGGGACTGTGTCCTCCGACCGCCTGCTATGCTATGCACTTGGTAGAGGCATTTGATGAGCTTGTCGCCTGGTTTTTCCATAAATTTTCTAGGGTTTTTCCAGAGAGAAAATTGCTTAAACTGTGGCCTGGAAGGGAAAGCAGTTTAATCTTCAAGGAGCTGTATATCTCCACTCAATTTAAGTCTTTTCTTATCTTCATGAATCAACTTATATATATGTATATGCACTTACCGCTTTCCTGCTTAAGCTTCTCCTTCATCTCCACAAAAGGGAAAAGAAGTCAAGTCAACATTGAGCTTCTGAGCTTAATTATGGCCATATTTTCCATGAGAATACAATGAAAAGAAATCTGTGAAAATAAAACGTTAATTGCATTCAGAAATTGCATTTCATTTCAAAAATATATATATATTGTAGATTCTTTTTTATTTTATTACTTTTGATGGTTCCACGTTCCACGGTTTGCCTTTGATGCATTGTGCCAACAATTCAATTGAATTAAATTTTACGCCATTACGCGAAGAGAGGCGGACAGGACCACACGGGACCAGGGACCAGGGACCATCGAATGACATACAAGTCACGACTGCTGCTGGCCCGTGCGGATTGGTCCCATTGCCCACATGTGTAATCTGTTTGCCAATATTAAAATATTCATTCACCTTAATTGTCAACGGCCGAGAAGGACCCAAGGACAGAACAGAACAGGACAAGGACCAGAGCCCAGAGCCCAGAGCCCGGACTTCGGTCCGCAGCCTCAAATTCTGAGCGCCACTACCGCGCCGAAAATCTCTCCCTCTCTCTGTCTCTCTCTCTCTCTATCCTGCTCTGTCTCTGTCTCGTTTTCTATATATATATCTCTCAGTACGCCCAGACACACACGCACACACACATAATAACTTGATCTCTGTTGAGTTGTCAGCAGAACATCACGAAAATTGTAACGAGCAGCATCAAAACAAAAAAAACGAGAACTTTTGCAGGTTACTTTTTGCTTTTTTTGTGCTTTTTGATACCCTATTTAATATAAAGCAGGGATTGATCGGTTGAAGGGAAGGCTGCGGTATAGAAACACCTGGAATATTGATCGTTAAGTGGAATGGGGATGAACAAGTGGCTAAACAATTGAGAGAGATGTGCGGTCTACTTTGCCCTTGTCTTAACACAGCCTCCTACCATCCTCCCGGCCCCTAAACGGCTCCGTTACCAAATACAAAGCGGTTGTGGCTCTGAGAGTTCGAGGACGTGTCCGAAGTCCGGGTTCTGGCAGGGATAGAAACAGTCACACAAGGATAGAGCCCGCTGTGAACTGCTAAGCCATACTGGGAGAGAGAGAGAGCTTGCAGAATCGGCTGTCCAACTCCCTTCCTCATTCTTTGCAGGGTATCCAGACGTTCTGGCACCTATACACTTCTTTTTTTTTTTGCTTTTTGTTTGTTCCATTTGAATGTTTCGTGTGCGAAAATTTCGCCATGCCGGCTATACCCACACACGCGTACCCGCAGATATTTGCACACACGCAAACACACACAGATACAACAGTACTAACACACACGGACAAACACAAGCTCACTTCCTGTGCTGTGCCTTTTTTTATTTATCTGCTTTCGTTGTGCTTTTCATGGGTCCTGGCCAGTGGGTGGGTGGATGGGTGGGTGGTTTGCTGGGGTCCAGGGGTCCAGGGTACAACAATTGTAATCACTGGGAATCAGCATGTTTCACATACCAACACGAAAATCTGTCGAACATAAAAAGCAAAAATGCTGCCGCCACATGCCCATGCCCATGCCCATGCCCCCACATAAAATAAAACTGTTGAAGGTGCAAGTCCATGGAGGGAGTGCGTGTGCGTATGCGTATTAATGTGTGTGTGTGTGTGTGGGGCAGGGGCAGCACAAAGTGCTGTGCTCTACGGAAACAAGGGAGGGAGTCGAAGGCGTAGATACCCTAGCACAGGCATCCCCTGTCTTAAGGATACCATAACCCCTCAAGGAGTTGCACAATACTTTGTTTAAGAAGAATCCCGAATGATTTTTTTATTTTCTATTAATTTATCTTCATTAAAGGCAATATTTGTTCCCAAAAATCGTATAAAAACCATGGTACCCCTCCAAAAGTGTACAATAAAAAATTCAGCCTTGGTTCCTCTGGCGTATGCCACGCCCATTGAGCCATGCCTATACGCATTTCCACCTTTTACGTTTCCGCATATGAAAATTCAATTTGCTTTTCAATATTTGTCCTTCTTTCTGCCTCCCACTCTCTCCCACTCTCTATCTGTCTTTAGCTGCCTCTCTTTGGGTCCATCTCCTTCCTTAATTTCGCTTTCTGTTACTTTTTTTTGTCGACATTTAAATTTCATTCCGAGTTGTTGTAATTAATGATTTTTATGTATTGCCATAAAAGCGCCAATTGTTTGGCCAATGCGAGACAGGGATAAAAAGGTAGAAGGGGAGAAGTGGTGGAAAAAGGGGGGAAACGTTTCTTCCAATAAGAATTGTCTCCTTCCTTCACAAAAGTTTAATTTTTTATGGGCTTAAATGGGGGAAAAATGTTGGAAAATATCATTAAAACAATGGCTACGTGCAGAAGGATCTATAAGATTAAGAAGGACATTTACAAATATAAATCCAGAAAGGGATTTTTCCATTCAAAAAGTTTTATTCTTCAAATGAGGACGGAACCTTAAGGAATGATATCTTGAAAAACTTATCAAAGTTTTGTTCCTTGGGAAGGCTTTTCCGTTTGGATCGATGGATCTTTAAAGCTTTGGTAGGGGGGTAGACTTAGGGGATACATAAGTGGATCATTCGGCTTCTGGTACGAGGCCTACGATAGCCTCCTCCGACTGAGAGGCCTACCAGAACAATTATACCAATTTAATCACGTATCTGACATAGAAAAACGAAACATTTTCAATCGTTTTTTTTTCTACCAAACTGCAGAAAATACTCCACCTAAATGAACCTTTTCAGACACCTCATAAACTACTTCTTTAACAGCGAATGACACTGAAAAGGCATATATAAATCGTATATAAACTAGTTTATTCAAATTACATATCTGCAGTCACATTCAATTGATTTTAATGGCAATTTAAAAGTGTCTGCTAATGCGGCGGCAGATTCCAATTACACAAAATGCCCGTCATTAGGCACCCGAATAATGTAGGTTGCCTTAATCCCAAGAACAACAGCTGTGATAAATATTAATAATAATAATCCATTCACGGAAAAAAGAAAAACAATAGCCAAAAACAAATCCAATAATATTAATAATCATTTCGCAGTGAAAACCGCAACATTGAAAAGCGGATCGGGTGTTTCGAATGCATTTAGCACATAATTCACAAGCAATTTAAATGCAGAACAGAACAGAGCACCCTACCCTACCCTACCCCACCCCACCCCTACCCCACCGTGAAAAACATTCTCTCTCTATGCATCATTTGTTTGCAAATGCCCACACCGACCGCAGAAATATTTATTCACATTTTTTTTCGTATGGCGATTTTTTTCAATTTTCGCGCACATTTTTTCCCTTTGGCGTGTCAAACGATTTGCAAAAACCAACTGGCGGGGCGGGCTGTTAACAATTGCATTTTGCAGTTCCACTGCTCCACTGTGTTCTGTTTTCTGTTTCTGTTTGTGCGGTCAGTTCTTGTACCTTTCGGGGATACCCTGTAATGGCAGAGACATGGGATTCATGGGAGGTTTTTCAATCAGCAGTTGAAAAGGCCATTTCAGAATGAAAAACATTTTCCCAGGCGAGACAGACTCTCTATCGAAACTCCTAATGGCTCCCAGAGAGATTCAGAAGATAATGCAAAGAAAAGAAGAAAATAAATTAAATATTTGGTTTTTAAATACAAACATAGAGAAATTAAATAGAATTCATTTTGATTTAAACTGAAATGCATGAGCAAGTATTTTTAATACGGTCCATATTTCATACAAATATAAAAACTTTAAAAATAAATATATAGGAATACATTCAATTTGTAGGAAATATATTTAATTTAAATATGAAATATATTTCATTTAAATACAAAATATATTTAATTTAAGTACGAAATATATTTCATTTAAATATGAAATATATTTAATTTAAGTACAAAATATATTCAATTTAAATACAAAATATATTTAATTTAAATATAAAATATAAATTTAAATACAAAAATATTCAATTTAATTACGAAAATGTTTCATTCAAATATGAAATATATTTAATTTAAGTACAAAATATATTCAATTTAAATACAAAATATATTTAATTTAAATATAAAATATATTTAATTTAAATACAAAATATATTTAATTTAAATATAAAATATATTTAATTTAAGTACGAAATATATTCAATTTAAATTCAAAATATATTTAATTTAAATATGAAATATATTTAATTTAAATATTAAATATATTTAATTTAAATATAAAATTATTCAATTTAAATACAAAATATATTTAATTTAAATATAAAATATATTTAATTTAAATATAAAATATATTTAATTTAAATATAAAATATATTTAATTTAAATACAAAATATATTTAATTTAAATATAAAATATTTTTTTTTTAAATATAAAATTTGTTTATTAGTCAAAATGTAAGTGAAAACAACTTTCTTTTTTACAATTTCCACTCTCGGAGCAAAACTATTGGTACGTAAATATTTGTATATTTAAGTGTAAAAATCTTTAAGTTTCAGGGCTTTTTTCTCTGAGTGTAAGAATTACTCTTAGAGTACGATTTCTACACATTTTCAACGCCTCTGTAGATAGATATCTGGAATAGATTTCTCCACGTATTCTGCCCTGGAAGTCGATCATTGGTCGGTAGAGTGTTTACAGTATTGATGCCTATTGAAGGACCTGATGATGACCATCTACAGCGAAGAGATTCAGCAATCAAATGGGTCAAATAATGTTCCTGTTAGAGTGGTCAAAAATACTCGTATATCTCCGTACTCCGTACCAGTACCAGGGTATCTCCTTGTCGATGATACCCACACAATGATGAGCTTCGCTTTCCCTCCCGCCAGCTGTTGTTTTAAGCGTTAAATTTAATTACTCGCCAATGGCTGGGAAAAACTATAAAAATTCATGTTGGCGTATATAGTGGCGGTGACTGTGTGTTGGGCGGGGGCGGGGGGGGAAAACGCATTCCTGCGGAATATAGAAATTTGAACAGCTGCTGTCTTAAATAAGCAAACAATCAGCAGAGAAAAGTTATAGAAGATTCCCGTATATTGGCAAGCAAGGGGGAAGGTGAGAGACGACCGCAACACACAACACACACGCGCACACACGCGCATACACGCGCACACATGTCCTGGAAATAGTTTTTCTATTAACCAAAATATAAATATTTCAATATATCAAATATGAATATGTATTTTTGGTATTAAAAAAAAAAAAAAAAAACAGACAATACCGATAGAAAGGAAACTGAAACCGCAATTAATTAAAAACAATTTTTATTTGTCATTTGAGTTTTTTCGTTTTAAAAATTTTTTGGCATGCCATAAAAAGGATTTTTTCTTATATTTTTTTTTTATGCTTAGAAATAGGTATGTTTTATTTATTTGTTTCAAATTGTGGCGTTTGTTTCTTTTTTTCAACATTTAGATACATTTATGAATTATTTAATTGACTGATAAAATGTCTCCACTGTAGAATTTATCACTTATTTAGATATTTTTTATTGGATATTTCCTTAAATTTACACAAAAAAAATAAAATCCAAAAACAACAAATTTTTTAAATTTTATTTTGTATGATTTATATAGTTTTCCAAAGATTAATTATTAATTATTTTAAATTTTAATACTACAAAAATGCGCATAATTCAAATAGATGAATATTGAATATTAAATATTAATTTATGTAAATAAATTTGTTTGTAGGAGGGCGGATCGTTGAGATAGTGGTAAAAAAAAAAATGGTAGCATAAAAGACGGGTGCGTTTTTATTATAATTATGGATGTCGTATATTTCAATTTGCAAAATTGTTGTTGTATGCTGTCTGATTAGAACGTAATAAATCATGTATGTATGTATTTACATACGCTCTAGCTCATGATGAAATTAATTACAAGGTGGTCCGCAACGCGCTCTCTTTTCGGGTCTTATTTGGCTTAGTACAAACATGGCGTCAAACATTGCGTCAAAGCGCTCTAAATAGTGCTAAGCGTAGAATAAGACCCGAAAGAGAGCGAGCTAATGCCGCTCGAAAGCCTTGTGGATCTTGAGAGCCATGTGGCCTTGAGAGCCATGTGGATCTTGAGAGCGAGACCGCTCAGACCGCTGTCAGAGAGTGGTTTACAGAACGCTGTTAACGGTAACTGGCTGTTAACGGAGAGCGGCACCCAGGAACAATAACAGTCTGTTAACCTGGGGTGCTAACAGCGCTGTTGCCCTGTTACAGCTGTTTCCCCGTTCCATGGCCTGATATCTCTAGGTTTCAAAGTACTGCCATGAGGGTACAAAAAAAAGTTCTACAAATAGCCCCATAACATTGTCGCTTTCAATTACAAGGTCCTGCGGATTTATGGCCAGATTTGATTTTCGGGGGAGAAAATTCTCCTTATCGCGGTGGTCAAATGTTTGCCGGACACGCATTTGATTTTAATTAATTTAACACGAAATCATTCAGGCGATATTTCCGAAAATTAAGCGAAAGCCCAAGCCCACATCGAATGGCTTATTGACATGCCACCACACACCGCACAGGCGAGTGGCAACAATAGGTGGCATAAATCCTAAAGAAGGGAATGTCCTGCTCACATCTAAATCAATTTTATCGCCAAAATTTTAGTTAATTGAGTGCACAATAATTATTTTAATCAATTAAGGGGGAATACTCTGCCTCTGTTCAATGTTCAATGAAAATTCTAAATATTAATTAAGGAATAAAGTCTTTGGTTGGAAGTCATAAATTGATTAGTAATATACTTGAAAACGCACTAAAAGAAAAACCAAGTTTTCTTTTAACGTTGAAAATTTTTCAATTTAAATTTTCAGTCAGCAATCTTTTTCGCTTGTTAACGGCCATTTACGGGATGGAAACTTTTTCCAGCAGCAGGCCACCCTTTTCCCCTGCCCCGCCCCCACCACTTGGAACTCCAGTTTTTGGTCTATTTCAAAGTGTTTATGCGGCTACAAAATGAAGCAAAAGCAAAGTTTTTCTTGACAAACTTTACTTTTTTGGTCACAGGAAAAACTTGTGCAGTTGGCAGGAGCTGCCAGGGGGACGGGGGACAGAGGGGAGAGTGCGGCGGCAGGTTTTGGGAAAAGCAAAACATTTTTCATAAATTTAAAATTGCAAATTTTTTAGACCCAAATAAAAAACAAAAAAGACACAGAAGCAGAAGCTTCTGTAACGAGAAGTTTTGCGGCACAAATCAATAAGGCCCAGGGACTGGTCTCCAGCAAGACAATTGAGTTGTGTGTCCTTGTTGGGGGTGGGTGGCAGTCTGTGCCCGCACATTAGATAAATAGGCACATGGCACGGAATACTGACCAAGGAGCAAGGACCAGGCCGCCTAGACCCGCCAGCAGCCTAGTCCGGTCTAGTCCCAGGAACACTGCAACAACGTTCGTTGAAACGTTGATGGCAATGTCTTAATTGATTTAACACGAAATCAGTCAAACGATAATCGAAAATTGCTACGCAAACTGTTTGATTACATGCAACGTGCCGGGGCGGTACGGTTCGGAGCGGGAGGGGGGCGGGGAAAGGTGGTTAGGTGGTTAGAATCCGCCGCACAATTGACCCATCCATCCACAGTCCACAATCCACTCAGCCACAGCACATTGTAACCCACTGCTCATCCGTTTCAACTACGCTTCAATGCTGACGGAGGAATTGACAGAGTTCTTATACCCTTTACAACAACAGGGCATTGGGGGTTTGAAAGGCGATTTTGACACAAAATAAAAGGAGGTATTCCCATCTATATAAAAGTACATACAGCCATGCTTCGGTTATCGCAAATCGCAAAAAGTTGCGAATTGAAAAAGTGCGTGCTCCGGTTTTTGGAAATCGTAAGATTCTTACGATTTAAAAAATAAATTAAAAATGTTTATGAGCGGGAAAAAAATATATACATATTTGCTGATATTTCATGGATATATTTCTATAATTGGAAATTTATTTTCGAACATCTTAATATTTTCAATAAATTTGTTATTTCTAAAATAAACCCAAATAAATCAAAACAACAACAAATTGCGATTTTCCGTTGACAGAAAAAAATATATAAAAAAATAATATCGAAATAGTTAGGTTTACAGATTTTTAATCTGTTTTGAAAATCGGAGCACTAAAAATTTCAATTCGTGCGAATTTTTTAAAAATCGTAATCGCAAAAATCTGAGCATGGCTGATTTTATTATAAATATTTATTTAAATATAAATTATTTATTTATTTTATTATGTATTCATTAAATATTTATTATTAAATTTATTATTTATATTATAAATAAATATTTTTTATTATTAAAATTAATAGTCCCACAGTTTGAATTTTTACAATGAAACTTTGTGTATCAGATAAATCCAAATCTTTTATTTCTCAAGATAATCCAAAAATATCCAATAGTCGATGTAGTTGTATCTATGATCATAAAAACCAAAAATCTATAAGTGTATCAAAACCTTCGACTTTCCAAATTCTAGTCGTCCTTTCTTGTTCGCTTTTCGGTCGGGTTTTCGGGGGACACATAATTGAATTTCCTAAATTACAACCGTTAGTTTCTGCGGCTATGGGGCTTTTGGGGGGGGAGGGCGGTAGGCGTGGCCATGGCTATGGGTCGTATGAGCAATTGTTGTAATTGTGTGAATTTTCCTTGCTTATCATTCATAATCGCACTCCCCCCTTCTCGGGCACCCCTTAGGAACATTGAATTACAGTTTTCCGAGTTGCTTATCGTTGGGCTTTACATTCGATTTGGCAATGAACTGGCCAGCCGAGCCGTTCCATGCCGTGCCGCCAGTGTTGACTAATGCCCGTTAATTAGTCAACTGTAGGTTTTTTTTTTTGTACTCCTATTTGCTTGGTGGTTTGTTGCGCCTAATGTTGTATAATTTATATTTATTTTTGGTTATTTATTTGCCATGTGCAAATCGTGGGAGGTTCTGAATGAGTGCTCACTGAATAATTCCCTATGCGGGTCGTATATCTCTCTATAGAGAAGGGGGAGAGAGAGAAGACCCAAATGTAATGGAAATTGATGAAGTGTTTTTGGGCTGGGGCGGAAATGTTTCGATAAGTTTGTTTGTGGTGTTATAATATTATTTTTTTCTATAAATACTGGGTTTAGGAGGGTTCCTTCTAGAGGACCCCAATGGAAGGATAGGAAATTCCTAGATATTTTGTTTACTTTTTTTGTAGGTAATAATTATAGATATTTCTCTATTAAATAAACAAAAATTTTGGGACTTCGGGACTAAGAAGCTTGCACCCTATTAAATTATACAATATTATAGAATACAATTTATCCCCTGAAAATGTAACCATTTTTCAACAATAGAAGATATATATCTATATCTTTTGACTCTCCAAAGGGATAACAAGAAGAGGCTTTTAAGTGATTCTCTATTTCCAGATCTATATACAGTGCGACCTTCAAGAGCCTTTCTTTGAAGGGATCCATCAAAGTACAGTCGAACTTCCATACAGCGACTCTCAAGGACTCTCAGCGTTATATGGAAAATTCGTAGTATAGAATGCATTGTATATTGATATCTAAGCATCCAGATAACACGTATTCCTAAATGAAACATTTCCATTCAACATTAACATCAGTTCTCATAAATAATCCTTTCGCAAAGGCGGCAAATAAAATGCAAATCCCAAATTTCGTAGCATACTTTTTTGGGCATCCAAATTGCATAATTTCGTATCGGAACGGGTATATGTATTGGTGTTGGTCAGATACGAACAATTATGCATGCATAAACAAAATGCTCATTTTGGAATGGTGTGGAGTGGGTACACATATACATATATACATCGATGGGTGGGGTAAAATACGTGTGCAAGTTGGCACTTATCCTTTCTGTCTCTGTCTCCCACGCACTATCTCGCTGTCTCTGTTGTGCGTTTGCAATTGAATTGCCAATGAGGCAAAAGTGCCATCATATGAATTAATGAGCAGACGCCTTGGAAACAACAATAACCACATTAAAGCGAGAGCCAGAGAGACAGAGACAGAGAGAGCGAGGGAGATGCAGATGCGACAGAGAT
This sequence comes from Drosophila lowei, assembly GCA_008121275.1. NCBI lineage: Eukaryota > Metazoa > Arthropoda > Insecta > Diptera > Drosophilidae > Drosophila > Drosophila lowei. The sequence goes on along the minus strand of CM017779.1, from coordinate 11,857,421 downwards.
ACATCTACCGAAAGACACAGATACACGAGATACAGAGAATCGGCAGTAAAGGAGGAGAAGAATGGCACTATTGAGTGTGATAATCCGCAGGCCTTTTTGCTTTCGCTTTCTCCTTTCACTTTGTGCGTGTGAAATATTCATGCACTGCATATGTCTCTCTGCCTCCCAGGTGTGTGTGTGTTTGTGTGTTCGTGTGGGGCTGATTGAAAGGGTGGGGGTATCTCCCGCATAATGCTGCAGCAATTTTCTCTTTTCTCTCGACCAGAAAACCACTTGACCAACTTCTGGCCTGTCTGTCACTGGGGAAAATGCCAGCAAGATGATGTCTAATCAGTTTCATCATTTGTGGGTGGAGGCTGAATCCCATCCCCCACAGCACCAGTCAGAGGTGAAACGAACGAGGCAGCCAGTGAGGCAGTCACTGGGATAGTGACTGAAAGTGTGCCTCATGGCGAAGAAAACATCCGAATTTTAGTCATATCTGGAATACTTTTTAAAAAAATTTAAATAATTTTCTTGATTTATCATCTATGATTATTATACCCGATACTCAAAAGTAGATTTGTGCGGAAGCAAGATTTTCCGACCCCATAAATTATATATATTCCTGATCTGTCCGTTTGTCCGTCCCGATGAGCGCCTAGATCTCAGAGACTAAAAGAGCGGACCCTCATCGTGCAGTGTGCGCCCATTGCACTGACTAAGTATCGGGTATGAATGTAGAGTCGCGGCCTGCGACTCACAACGTTCCCTTTGTTTTTATTTTTTATTATTTTTAGGAAAAATTAAAAATTAAAGTCTTGTCCTTTCTCTCAAGTAGATCTCTTTCCTCATCAGAAAAAATCAACAACATCCCTTATCCTTCATTCACTTTAATAATTCTAGAGATCGTAAGGATTATAACTAATAAAAAGTTATACAAATTATGAAAAAAAAAAAAAAAATTTATTTAAAAAAAAATGTTATTTCTAATTTTAATAATACAATTCATGACATAAAAAATAAAAAATGTAATAATAATAACAAAAACTAGTGAAATAAAAATTTAATTTTGTTTTTTATTAAAAAAAAAAAAAAAAAATTTGAACAAGTGGTTCATGGTTTCTATTATTAAAATTAAAACTGGTTTATGATTTTATTTTAAAAATTCAAAATAAAAGTAGCTTCTTATTTGTATTATTAAAAATAATGAAATAAAAATTAAGTTCGGATTTTTATTGTTAAAATTGATTGTGAAATACAAAAAGTAAACTCTGTGCTTTATTACAAAAACACTTATTTTTAATTATATTAAAAAAAATTTTTTTAAATAAATATAAATAAAAATTATTTAAAAATTTTGTTATAAAATTGAATTAAAAAATGTTGCATATACATATATTTCTGATCTAATCTTGAATGCCATTTGTTCTGTACATAATATGCAATTAAAAATTAATAAATAAATATTAAAAAAAAAAATAGAATTGCAATAATTTTACTGTTTATTTAATTTAAAAAACATTAATGCTACCATCGGGTCTGGCTATAAATTGCAGCTCAAGTCAGATAAGAGCCATTTCCATCTTCCATTCCCATCCCTAAATCTTTCTATACCAATCATTTCCCATTGATTGAATTTTTGGTCTAGAAATGCGTTTTGCTTACACATACATACATATGTACATGTGTACAATACATATGTAGGAGCATTTATTCCCGTATATTGATATGCATGTCAGTGGGAGAATAGGTCAAGTGAGACGCAACACATAGGAGACATTGGTAGACGTAATCGTCCGGACTTATTTTACCTACAGTATAGTCACGCCCCCTCCTCCGCCCCCCACTCAAACACAATCCGTGGGGGCAGTGGGGGGACAGAGACAGGAGGAGAATGAGATTCATGCATAAAATTATAATAAATCATGGTGCGCAATAAATATGGAATTCCGAGAGAGAGAGAGGAGAGAGAGGGAGAGCCCTGCCCTGCTCTGCCCTGCCCATATGCGTCGTGGGCGTCGATAAGCTGCCCGAAAAGCGGCTAAACATAATCGAAAACGCGTTCTGTTCTGGTTCTGGTTCTGCTGTGCCCTTTCCCCAATTTCGTTTTCTTTCGGCGTTTTTGTATTTAAATATAAATGAAAATGTTTTGCAGACTGATTGCGGCATATTTTGACGCAGCCCAGGGGGCGTATAACTGGTGAAAGTCGGATGGCTGGTGGGCAGGGGCGGGTGTGGCTTGGCTCCGTTCTCCATTTGGCTTTTCCTTTGATAAAATCACGTACAGCTTCCTGAGGCACTGTGGCACTCTCTCCAAAAAAAGGCTTAAGCCTTAAGTTCTTGCGCCCCAACAAAAGGAAGCGTTTGCCTCTTTTTGTGTTGTCTGTGCCTCAAGTGTCGTTGTCGTTGTCGTTGTTGTTGTCGATGCGTCACTGGAAACCATCCTAGAGCTCAACTCCTCTCATCCCAGTCATTGTAACACTTGAGATGGTTCTGAAGTGTTGAGATATAAGCAGTTTATACGACTTTATAAAGAGTCACATGTGCCACCAGGCACCAGCCACCAGGCACCAGGCACCGCCCGAGTGCATTCAATGAAGTCGAAGAAGAGTTTTGCCAGCCATTTCATGGATGTTTAGCCAAGTCCCAAGCTCCCCGCTTATTGAAAATGCCGCTAAGTAACCGTTCAATTTCATGCCTGACTGCAACCAGGTGAGGTCAGAGGGGGTCCATTCAAAAGTTTTCGAGTGTTACAACAACCAGAAATGTTTAGAGCAGAAAAAGAGTGAAAGTAAGCGAGAAGAAAGCAGCAATCTCGGGTCTGTGAAAGGAACAGACGAACGAATCCCACAAAATAACGAAAATGTGCGTGTGAGCATGTCCAGAGAAACAGAAATATTTCATAATACCACGGCCAATGGTTTGCCAGGCCATCTAATACCAAAAATATTTCCTCATTAAATAAGTTTCTCTGAAATATGAATCGGTAATGTAGCTTCTCTCCGGCAACCCTCTCGCTTATGGCACATGAATAACCTATATATATGTATTCTTTTACATAGATAATATATATATATATATGTATATACTCTATGTATAGCGTCACAATCTTCTGCTAAACGTATTCGCAAACAAAACGTCGTTGTTTCTGTTTGTCGTCACCGTCCGTCCCGCCCGTCCCGCCCGCGTGCTCGACGATGGGTGAAAAGTTAAACAAGTCCGCGCGTGCGGGATCGTGAGTTGCCTTAGCAATTTCGCATAATGAAGCGAAACAATGGACCACAATGCAACCATGCAACCACGAGTCGAACATGCCGCCGGGGCTACCCATATCTAGCCAAAAGTCAAACAAATTTAAGTACTTTTATGCGCCATAAGAGCCACCTGATGGAAATCTTTTATTTGAACAGGGGATAAAGATACAGACAGAAACGGCGACGGCGACGGAGACGGAGATCCTTTCTCTCCTTCTGCTGCAGGCACATGCTTTTTATCTACAATCTGCACATCTGACTAAATGCATTTTTGCATCATACGAGGTTCTTAGGGTGTATGTGTGCGGCGTCTTTCGTATCAGCGCGCTTTGTGCGATTTATGAATTAACTTTTTTCTTCTTTTATTTCTGTTTTTTTTTTTTTTTGTCGGAATGAATGAATGAAGTCAACTTGCAAAACACACACGCACACAGCAATCCACTACGTTTGAGTACGAAAAGAAGATGGAAGAGACATGGAAAATCCTTACAAATGCTGCTGCCCCAGACATATGTACAGTGGAAGAAAGGAAAAGGAATGGAAAGGAAAGGGAGAAGCAAAGCCACGCAAAGCAAAAGCGATTCCACTGCAATTGCAAACAAAAGCAGAACCGCCCATGGATTCCCTTCTCTTTCTACTGCACTGCGGAGAAGGGATATTCTTTTTTTGAAATCGCGTATAAATAACATGAAATGAAGGGGAGACGATGCCACTGCACGAACAGGAGATGCTCTATTGAAATCGGAAAGGATATATTTGAGAAGGATATTTAAAAAAATTTAGAAACCGTTTAGTAAATGATGGAAATTTTGTAAAATCTATATAAAAAAATTTTATCAAAAAAAGCAGAAACAAACAAAAAAAAAAACGAGCAAAAAAGACCAGTCTCTAAAGTAATTTAACTTTTTAACCATTATTAATGAATCAATTATTCGTAAATTAATGGTTTTAAAAATAAAAATTTGTAAAAAAAAATAAATAAATATTTTGTTTATTAAAAGTAAATTAAGTTTTAAGTCATTATTAAAGGATCATTTGGTTATAAAATAATCCTTTTTAAAAATAAAAACAAAAAAAAAAAAAATTAATAAATAAAAAAATTAATAAATAAAAAATTAATAAATACAAAATTAATAAATACAAAATAAATATATAAAAAATAAAAAAAAAACAAAAAAATAATTTTTTTTTTTTAAATAAAATTAAACTTAAAACTAAAAATTCACAAAAATTTATAAATATGAGGAAAATTATGTAGGGATAAATATGGGGTCTTCTAGTCTATTGTCGAGTATTTTAGGCTTTTTGACCAAAAAATAAAGTTCTAAAAATTCTATAAAAAATATATATATAAATGCAAAATCCCAACAAAATATAGGTATATCCCATTTCCAGAACTCTCCCATAGCGCAGGCACCCCCCCATAGTATCTGTGGAGAACTCTGTAGCGTGTAGCGTAGAAATTTGCAGATTGCTTGGCGCTGATAAATGGCAGCTCATGTCTTTGAGGCAACATCCCGCTACCCCCCGGTCCATTCGGCCATGTCAGTGCACCACCTACGCGGTCTGCTCGCCTCCACCCCTACGCCCCGCCCCGCCCCCGTTTTGCATTGCATATCATATTAGTTGAACTTTTGTGCTTACAATCTTCCCATTTCTGTGTGTGTGTGTGTGTGTGCTCGTTCCTCTCCGTTCCATTGCGAGTCTTTAATTGAAATGCCTCTCAGACTAACGAGTGACTTGAGTTGCACACGTTTTGCGTTTTGTTTTGACATAATTTCCACTTGCCTGCAAAAGTGCCTGCATTATGCATCGAACGGAGGGGCGAAAGGACGGAAAGGATAGCTGGGCTCTGGGCTCTGGGGTCTGGGTTTGGTTTCTTTTGAGCACATATTTGCTGATTGCATATAGATAGGATTTGTCTAGTGAGTATTTACAGAGAGATAGATGGTTTGCCAGATGGGAATTTTTGAGTGTGTGATGAATGCAACACGACACACACACAAACACACACACATAATTCCAAATCGAAATGGATACAAGGCTTCAATTGGGTGTTTATTAATGGAATGAGATTTTCAAGAGAGGCAAACCAAAGGATCTTCAAAGGTAAAGCCAGGCAGCCTCAATTTCCCCATTTCTTCGATGGAAAATATGCTGATGATTGTCATATAAGGATTGCCCATCTCTAGTGCCATTCTGTACTTCAATTTCCATTTCCTTCTATAAAAAATATGTCTACATTTGTATGTTAATGAGACACTCACTCAAATGAACCCATAAATAATCACAAAGTCGACTCATCTCTGGCCATTTGCCATATATATATATATACTTAAAGTTGGAAAAGTCATGCACTTAGGCATTGAGATTTTGCCTATCAATAAGCAGCACTGATAAGAAGCCTCTGCGAATGAGGCTGCAACTTCTTTCAGGCACTGTCTGATATTAATTTCATCAACTCTCCATCAAAAAGGCAAAAGTCATGGCTACAGAAGAGTCATAATCATGCGAATGTCAAAGTTAATGCCGTCTCCCGTATAAAAAAAAAAAGCAGCATAAATGTGGGAAGTGCCCCAGAAACAGAGTTCATCATTTTATGGGCTGTCATTGTTGGGAATTGCTTTCGGGTTTGAGTTGTATTTTTTTTTTTTTTTTTGCCTCGGATTTAGCCTTTATCTGCGTTTTGCGTTTAAGTGATTTGACGCCTCTCATATCCCCCCACCAATAGCTTATGCTTTGTCATTTTCTCACCCAAAAAACAACAACAAAGGATAAGATAATATTCTACTGCAGTGGAGAAGCAGGTGGAGGAGTACCACCAGCCGCAGAATCACGAAAACCATGTGCAGAAACGCACTGGAAAACTCAGTCACTACCAGTCAGTCACCTACCACGGAAGGACTGCAGATTGCTAGTGGGAATACTCACAGGACACTGTCTAGCTGCGGCGCACGCTGTAAAGCTAGGCATCACAAACAGAGACAGTTGTAGGAAATGTGGTGAACCTGGGGTAATCGAAACCCTGGAACATCTCATCTCTTAAGGGCAAGGAGGAAACACCTGGGCACACCAGTGCTGGCATCACTGGCAGATGCCTCCAAGAGGACGCCACAGCGACTACTGGCCTACTGGCGAAAAACACCTCGATTCTCGAGGACTTTAAAATCCCCTAAACACTGTCGCGACGGTTCATACCCCACCTATCCGGATAACTAAGGGCCGTATTGGCCTATGTGGGGTCCGTCCGGGTTAACCTAACTGCAGTGGTGTGTTTTTTATTTATGCATGAGAAGTTTATGTTTTTATATTGATTTTATGTTGATTTTTATGGGCTTATCTGCATTCTAATTCAATGAATCGGGCTGGTCAATACATATATCATTATTTTCCACCATTATAGGCGCAGAATGTGTGATTTTTTTTAATTAAGATTGAAAGGCAGGTTAAAGGATAAATAGAGCTAGAGGGGTAATATTGAGGCATGAGGGACCAAAAACCTATTCTATGGCGGGGTTTCAATTATCTTTTTCACCTTCGTCTCTGAGCGTCTGTTTCGTCTGTGTTTCAATGCATTGGGAGGCTGAGTCGGTCCCTGAATCCAACAACAACATACATTAGACAGTCGAACTTCTCTATTACAAACTTCGGTACAACGAAGTTTTCTATATAACGAATTTATTTCCAGAGCACTGCAATACTATATTTTGCAAAAACGAAATCTATATTACGAATTTTTCGTATAACTAATTCCCCTTGAGATTCGCTATATGGAAGTTCGACTGTAGTATTTTATAAGTCTTTGGTAATGCCCATTTGATAACCATTTAGAGGTTTACATTAAAAAAGTGTAGATTCTTTGTCAATGCCCATTTGACAATCTTTTAGAGATATTCCTAACCCAAAACCTAGCTTGAAATTTGTATAAATTCCCCCAAACTATTTTAAAAGTTTGTTTTGATCCCAGTAGGTAGGGCATTCCCTATTCCAGAATAATCAAAAAATATATTTTCTGTTTAAGAATTACTAGTTTTATTTCTAGTATTTTAAAATGTCGAAATTTAGTAAATTTTTAGCGAAAACTCTCAATGAACCACCAAACAGAGGGCAAAGCGAAATGGAATCGTTGTATGAAATCAGTTCCAGTTCCTTGGGTGAATCCACGTATCAGGATGCAATGCAGGACAGCAATGCCTCAAGCAAGGAGGTCCAAGTAAATCTGATGGATTCCAAGCTAGAGGACCGCTTAGATTTACTCTCCCAAGAGATTCTTTGCATGAAAGCCACGATGTTGTCTTATAGAAAATGCATGGCAGAAATTAATGAAGATATAATAGAGGTTTACTCGTACATGTATGATATTTACAAACGATTTGAAAAGGAAGATGAAATGAAGGATCGTGTACAGAAGAGAGAAAGCCCAGAAGAAGTGCATGGAAAGCTAACCGATAACAAGGATCCATCTGTAAACCAAAAACGTCTTGAAGGTGGCCGTGGCTCTCAAACGGAATCTCTAAAGAGAGCTGAGAAACGACAGTTCCTTAGAAATATGCTGTCACACAAAAAATCTGATTTTACCATCAATCTAAATCGGAATAATGTGTTCTTTCCGGCGCTGAAGAAAATATTAATGGAAAAGAAACGATTGACCCGCAATTGAATTTCGTTTAAATAAATACACTTAAATACAGTTTAAAGAGTGTGATTACCCCAATCAAAGCCCGCCCCCCCAAAAGCTAACCCTGATGACTTCTTTACACGTTTTTCTTTGTTGTTGCTATCCACCTCTCTCTGCTTCGGTTCGTTTCAATTGCTCTGCAAACAAAACAAAGTGCAAATTTATGTGGCAAACCACTCGAAAAAGGAACCTCTTTTCGACAGAGGGAGGGAGGGGAATGCAAAGCTTTGATTGTTACTTGAAATGTATCTGCAGGCGTGTCTCTGGCCCCCTCAATTCGAATCTGAAGCCGTATCTCTGTTGTGTGCGAATGTAAATGTAAATGTGTTGGCAAAGTGGCAAGTAGTCAGGTGGTTGCCTCTTCCATTCCATTAGACTCAAGTTAAAGCATTTTTAAAGTCGATATTTGCATTTGGTTTGAGGTGGGATTTGGATTACAGAAAGAATAGAATAGAGAAGGACTGGCTCTTTCATTCCATGGAATATCTAATCTTATGATTGCATTTATCTAACAATTTCATTGTTTTGCCCTAAACGAGGTTAATTCGATTATGGGGTAGCACAATCGTTGGAAGCACACACACTTCTTAATTGATTGTGAGGCAAAGGGCTGCAAACGAGATTAATTGATGAATGGTAAACCGATGGACTCCCCTGATGTCACAGACAATTCAAAAAGGTTCCCAGTCCTATGGCCAGTCGTCCCATTGTGTGCTCGTCCTTTTTTTCTTGTTCTTCTTACTGCTGGCAAGTTGTGTGCACTCAAAATAATAGACCAGAGCCGAGCAAAAGCAAAGCAAAATAGAACGGAGATCCGAGTGCACAAATAGAACAAAGAATGGTTGGTTGGGGCCGAGGAGGAGTCTGTGTTTGTGGATCTCTGCTGTGTAATGGCAGCGTTTACTCAATTTTTAGTACATAGTAAACGTATTTCTTTTATGGCCCCGTAGGTTATTTGTGTGCTGCCGAGAGAGAGAGAGCATAGAGAAACAATTCCTGCAAAAAGATATATACATATATCCCTGACACAATAAACGAACTTCGTTTCCTGAGTGGCCATTTTACTGCGAGGCCTTTCCGCAGTGGAGTGAGTGGAGTGGTGGTGCCCGTTCCCCGCTGGACCATCCTTTCTAAGTAAATATTCACACACAAATATGATGAAGGTGGGGGCTTTCGGGTTAGCTTTTCCTGCTACTGGTTTGCTTTTAATTGCTTTCAAGTAAACATAGAATGGTGCTGTGCCTGTGCCCTGCCCTGCCCTGCCCATCGCTTTTTGCAAAATGGGAACATAAATATAATTGCCAGGTTGGGTTTTTGCATTTTTCGGTTTTAGGGTGGCCTTAAAATTTCAAGACTTTAGGCCATATGTGGCTCTAGATTTGTGCGTGTGTGTGTTCTCTGTTTGTTTATTTGTGTGCACTCTGCCGTAGGTGTTATTTAATTTAATGCCACGATTTGGCAGTTTACATATTTACTTCTCTCTGATTATTGTGGCCGCCCCTTTGATTTGATTATTAAACTGTTAAACAGGACTTTCAGAATAGAACCAATCTTGTGGCATTGCACAGAACCACCAATCAGCACTTTCGGATGAGCGGAACATTAAAAATTTGGCCCGTACTGTGGTGGGAGAAGAAGAAAAGATAAATACTTGATATTGTATATATAAAACCCATGTTTTGCTGGCCAGTGTTGCATATTTGCACAAACCCGCAGTGTGAATGATTTTTTTTTGCCTAAATCAAAGGCTGAAGAGCCCAATGGATCTAGAGGAGGGAAGGGGAGTGCCAGTGCCAGCTGCATTAGGCCATAAATTTTCCAAAAAGTAAACAGTTAACATTTTATTGTTCTCCAAGCACCCCACCCCCACCCAAACACCCCATTCGACTGTTTTAAATAATTATTTAACATTTTACATTTTACATTGTTTAGCTCGCGTTTTTCCCTACTGTCCCAACATCATGCGGGTGTGCAGGCCATCCCCTGCAGGAGTGGAGGGGAGGCATTTGTTTGTTGTAAAGATTTGCACGATTTGCATTTGTGCCAAAACGATTCATGAATGATTCATGTGTTCGCCAGACCAGAAGCAGATGTCGACAATACCCATTCCATTCCATCCCCCCGAAACTTCGATTCGATTTATATGTACAATGGGGCACGTGCCGCTGGTATGGCGGAAGGGTATTGAATGAAAGCTTTAAAGAGATTTCCTTCCGGTCGAAAGAGGTTTTCGTTTTTGAATAACATAAATTCTAGGGAAACTAGTCTTCCCAAAACCACATAGACACTGAAAAACAAAGCACGTCTTGCCTAGCATGCCCACGAGATATATATTGTTTCCAAGTGAAGTAATGCCTAAACGACAGGACACCTCAGGAGACTGCCTCGCTGTGGCCGATGAATCCATACGTGTTGGCCGCAGGCGACCAAACATCATCGACCATGGCATGAGACCCAAGTTGGGGAAGCTACCGATCGGCCAGGATGTGAACAGAACCAAGTACAGGCTGACGGAGGATGAGCAAACCATGTGGGTGACCACCGACACAGAGGTAATCGGAGTGCAGAAGAAATACATACAGAAAATGGGCATAGACATGGATAATTATTTCAATCCCAAGTTTCCCAACAAAGAGAAGGACCCTGCAACAGATGTGCGACAAAATAAGGACAGGGGGGATACAAATACGAAAGTATCTAAGCCGCCAAAGCTTTCCACGATACCCGAAGAACCCGAACAGGAGAACATTGGATCCTTTGAGCTGTGGAGTTCCACGAAACTCCTGAATGCTGTGGCGAAACAAAGCGGTTCTCAAACAGCCTGCAAGGTCAGGGAATGCCTAATGAATCCGACAACTACCAGCAAATGGAGTAGAAAGAGCCTCCGCAGGCTACAGGAAGCCGCAGGACTAGACACTGTTAAACCGGTCGATAGCCCCAAGAACTTGCATCGTCTAGGACCTGGATCTGGAACTGGAACTGGCTCTAGCGCCTCCTCTTATAGATCGAGGAAAGAAATTGGAGTTCGTAAGAAAAAGAAAACGCCATCGACCTCCAAAGAGAAATTGATGAAAGAACGAGCCGAACGAATGGAGATGGAAATCAATGATCTAAAAAAGTCTCAAACCGAAGCCGAAGCCGAAAGACCTTTGCCCAAGGAGAGCACCTACCCCATAGGGGAATCCCATTCAAAATCTGCATTCTTTGGAGATCATTCGATGCAGAAACCCTCAAGTTCCAGTGAAAACAATACGCATCCAAAAGATCTGGCAGTGATGTATAAAAATCATAATTTTGTGCAGGAAACGGATTCCAAAGACAATTATGGCATAAAAAAGCAGAAACACAGCAAAACGAATGACTTTGAGATGAAGGATACACGTTCAAAGGTAAAATCTCACTCTACCACTTAAAATATTCAATATTCTAACTGGTATCTCTAAACCGCAGGTGGAGAATAGTCCAATAGGTGACTTAAAGATGAGCACAGGACACGACTTGGCTGAAACTGAATCTGAATTAAAATCTAAATCAAAACTGAAACCGAAACCGAAACCGAAACAGTATATTTCAACGATTTGAAGCAAAACGAACAGAAGAGCCTCTTGCCAATCTCCTTGGCCCAAAATGAAGAGAGCTTCAAGGAGATCCAATCATCGTTGCAGATCGTCAAAGAACTGCGGCAAGAGCTTGTGCTCCTAAAGACCAATGAGAGTATCAATTTCTTCGATATAGCCCTTTCAAAAAAAACCATCCGTCTTCTTGTATCGGTTTCATTTTTAATCAATATAGCAATTTTGCTGCTGGCATTGTGGCTCTATGTGAGGATTCTGTTTACAGAACCCCCACCCCCAACCTATTGGCAGCGCGTACAGCAATATCTATTCAAAAAGTAGATGCAGATTTTATATATATTTTTATAAGCAAAACCCAAGCCCAAGCTCAAGTCCTGACACAAAATATACATGTTCCTTATAATATGTTCTTAGCCAAAATCAGCTTAATGTAAGTGATATATTTTTGAAATTTTTAAACTTAATTTTAATGTCCATCTATTCCAATTGAAAAGCCTGTGCCTGAAGCTAACTTTTAGTTCATTTACGGGCCCATAAAGGAAAATACTATAACATTTCCAAGGCATCAAAACTTGCGACGATACCTGAAGAACCAGAAATGAAATTGAGGACATTATCGGAACTTTGGGAAGCGCTGGGGCTATACAGCATACAATCTTCTAGTTTGAATCATTGAATCTCGGACAAAATCAAAGATACATCTTGGCTTCAAGATTACCAAAAACCTGAAACAGGAAAAGATGATTCGCTAGATATTTTCATTCCCAAAATTTCAAGTGTCTCTGCAAGTCGCAAAAGGAGTTCCACTTCTTCAATTTTATGGAAACGTGAAACGTGTCTTAAAATATATATTATTTATTTTGCTATATTTTATATTTAGTTTAAATTTACTTTAGAATTATATTAGATGTTCGGTGGCAAAATGTGTGCTAGCCGCATTCTCTTGCTTAAATATTTAGTAAACTTTTCGCATTTTTTTTCTGGATAAATGGAATGCCACGTCTTCTACTTCTCCAGTGGGAAATGGAGATGAAGATGGAGAGGGCTGCCAATCGCGCCAGTCAGCGTCAGCGTCAGCAAATGCAAATTTAATGGTCTATGAAAAAGGTAGACCAGGCAAATGCTTTTAACCACATCCGTTGCTATTAGTTCCGTGGAGCATCAAAGGAGGTGGTGGAGCAGATGGAGGGAGGGAGGGAGGGGAAGACGTCTGAATAACAATGGAAAATGACGCCAGTGGAAATGTGAAAATCAATGCGCATTAGTGGTTGGTGTTTATTTCATCTTATTCTGCTACAGAAATTGGCTGTAGTGCGCTTCCCTTTTGGCTGAATTTTACATTAGCCAGGCTCCTCCGGGGGGGCAAAAGCGTAACCGCATAACAGCAAAATCAATTGCTTGGCTATAAGATATCGCTTTGGCAATATCTACTGCTGAAAAGTGTGACCCAGAGCAGATCAAATCTCCATCAAATATACGATTTTTGTGCACCAATCAACAGAGATACAAAGATACATAGATACATGGTACAGTATGTATTGTATTGCTGGTCTCTGACTAACATTTACTCTAATGGCATTGCCTAGTTCGGCCGCCGTACAAATATGAGCTATGGCCCCACAAAAAACATACACAAATGCTTACTGTAGGATGGGGTCTGATGGAATTGGAGTGGATTTGTTTTGTGTCGCTCTCTCTCTCTCTTTTCCTTGTGGCATTTTCTGCCGTGTCCTGTCCTGTCATTCGTGCATGCAATCCAAAGCACACACACACGCACACACTCCCACAAAAAGGCACACTCATTCGATGGGGGGGGCCAATGCATTCAAGCGCAAATTAAGCTTGACAAGCAAAAATTAAACTGTGTGTATCTCCGAGTGTGTCTGTATCTCTATAAATATTTCCGCACGTGTATCTGTGTGTCTGAATGATGTGTCTTGTGTGCGTTTGCGTTGGCGTGTGCGTGTGTATTTCTCCCTGCTGCTTGCTTGTTTGGCAAAATATAATTTCTTCAATGTTCAGTTCATTAAACAGAGCAAACCAACTTGGAAAAGCACTTACCAATGAATAGATTTTGAGATACAGCTAAAAGAGAGCGATACTCGTACAGATAGGGAAAAGAGTGTGTGAGAGAGAGAGGTACGGACACAATACATATGCAAATTGTGAAATGGCACACTGAAAAATGGTCATACTACATCAGATATATATATATATATTACTAGGAGGCATGCCCCCTGCGCACTCGATTCGCTCGTACGCCAACCCCCGACTCACTCGCTTCGTTCGTTCCACTCGCTTCCCTTGCGCCGATATGAGTAAAACATTTTTTTAAATAATAGAGAAATATTTCTTTTTAAAATATCAAAAGGGACAACTCTTCGTTTCCATCCTTCCAATCGTAGTAGAACACAGCACCTCCTAGTATTTCCTCTCTCAGCCTGTGGCTTTTTCCTGGAAGAGCCTTTGTAGAAGGGGAAAAGATGGTTTCTTAGATACTGAAAGCCATCCCAAACAAATATTCAAAGAATCGCTAAGCAAAAGGAAAGCCAAAAGGAAGGCCATTGCAATCCTTCCCCAAAAACTGGACTCATTCAGAGAATATTTGCCTTAAACTCTTTTAGTAAAGAGGCCCTGATAAGGCTGGGGGTCATCTTCCAAAGAATGTATCCATTTTCATGATCAGAAGCTCACCCAAACATCGCAATGGCTTATTTTCTCTCCATTAGATCAGGGTCCGACCAGAGGTCCACCCCTAGAGATATTCAAATAAGTGGAAATACCAACAAACATTGAATCTGTGCAGAATTTATCCCAATTAAAATCATTTCCCCATGGGCTTCTGCAAAATTCCGTGTTTGAAAGTGGATTTTCCAGCCCGAAATCTGGCCTGGATTTGTCCGCGGGGTCTAAATCAATTGCCAGAATCGAATGGAAACTGCCACGCTATTTCCTGTGCCATCCTTGCGCAATCCCTGCCTGTGTCCATCCCCAAACCATATTTCGTGGCATTTTTATGAGGCATAGGCGGAAAAAAATTGCCTATGCAGAGAGTCGAGAGTCGATACTGAGAGTCGCCGATGCCCATGCCCATGCCCATGCCCATGCCCCATGTCCATGGAGAATTCCACGCTGTCAACAATCACGAACCAATTGTCTATAAATACCAGCAGCAGCGTTAAAGCAAACCCACTCACAGAGATCCAGTTGCCACCAGCCGCTGTCGCTGTCGCTGCCACTGCCACTGCCACTGCCGAACAAACGCACAATCTCTGGCCCCGTGATTCTGGACAGGGTCCAGGACCCTCGTCATCCTATTGGTTCTAGTGTGAGGGGCTGAAAGGACACCCCCCCATTGCTACTTCCGCTCTGTCGTTTTTCATTACATCGCATGTAACTTCCGGTTTGTTAAAGCGACACGCACTGTGCTCTTGTGCCTTGTGCCTGGTGCCTGGTGCCTGGTGCCTGTGCCACAGCGAATCCTTGGCTCTCCTACTCGTTGTTATGGCTGCTGACATCCGTGCAAACAGTACGAACGAATGAGCCAATGTCCTGCGGATGGGCAAGAATCGTGTGTGGTAGATTTTTTATATATTTTTTGTGGAGGATATGTTGAATAATTATAATGATCAATCCTAAATCTCTTATGAAATCTCTCAGATTTCTTTATTTCACGAATTCCTTTCAAGTACAGTCAATTCAAAGCATTCCATAATCGGTATATTTTTTCTTTGGGGATAATCATAATTTCTGTAACTCAATTGTATCTTTCCATCCATTAAATCTTTTATAAATAATAATCCCTTTCAAAGTACAGTCAATTCAAAGCCTTACACTATCGATAGTCCAGCCCAGCCAACACGCTGTCATCTCTAGAACCAACGCACACCGAATCGTCATTGAGCAGGCTTGGCTTTGACTCTGGCAGAGACTCCCACTGTCCACAGTCCACACTCCCGGCCGGATCGACTGTTTGTCCGCACGTTTAGAACTGGAAATGACAAATTCACTGTAGGTGGGCCCATCGCCCATCGCCCATCGCCCTTCGACTGCTCGCCTGCTCGCTCTCCGCTTAACTCCTCCAACACGTTTGCGACTCAGCAAACACCATCATCAATTTCCGTCGGGAAATCACACAAAATTTTTGCACAAACAAAATGTTTGGTTGTGTCTCCAGGTCCGATTCCGTACCGTTCGGCCAGACCAGCTTTCTGGGATAGAAAAAATACACAAAATACAAAAAAATGTCCACGAATTTTTGCATGCTGTCTGCGGTGAGAGGGGTGAGGGGTTTATCTTCTGTACGCCGGCGGTTGGTTTGTCGTTCGGACTGCAGCTTAGCCCCTGGCGGCTCTATCGACAAGTTGAGGTGGAATATTGGAATGGAATGGAATGGAAGGGAAGTAACTAAATCTGGATTTGTCTTCATTAAGGCACGTTCTTTTTTCTTTTACCAATTGAATTTTTGAAGAACGCTTTTTTCTGGTGATGTTTGGACTTCATAAATGGTAAGGTTTGTGAAGGAATAGACGATTGGAACAGATTTTTCTTAATAATCTACATTACAATTTTAGATATCTTTGGTGCGCAACCATAATCGATGAATGAACAGTAGACTGAAAAAGGAAGTGCCTTAGATTTCGAATTTGTGTTTTAATTAATTCAGGACTTGTACAAATTTTAATTTTAAAAATTTATAAAAATTTTATGATATAAAAACCTATTAAATCTATTAAAATCAAAAATAGCACGGTTTTTTTACTATTTATAACAAAAATGTTAATAAAAATTTAAATGAATTCAATTTTATTTGTTTATTTTTAAAATAAATATAACAAAAATGATTTTTAATTCCAAATTGTATTAAATTTATTGTAAAATAAAAATTTTTAAATAAAATAAAAAATTAAATGACTTTTATAAACATTTTTTTTTTTAATATTTGCAATAAAAGTTATTCCTGTTCCAAAACACCTCTTAACAAAATAGTGTAGCTGTATTTTGTTATTTAATTTTGTTTTAACCCATAATAAAATTTATAAATATGTACATTGTACATATATTATTTATAAATTATATTTTTTATATACTTATGTGTATATATTTTTTCTATCATTCCTTTTTTTATTTATTGTATTATTATTTTAAAATGAATTAATTAATACAATTTTCAATTTATTACTATTTTTAAAATAAAGGACGTACGACCAAGAATAGTTAATGATTACCCCAACTTGTCAAGTAAATGTATTTAATTGTCACACATTTTTGCATGGTTTTCCCTCATTTTATAAGCCCTTTCTAGCCAGTAGCCAGTAGCTACTTTAATCCTCAAAACAGTTGAACAATCTTCAATAAAAACTTTGCCAGGTCTCTTAAGAAATGTGCCTTTAAGTCGAAAGTTTGGTTGACCCTCAGTTAACGCCCAGACGACGCTCCCCCACTTTGGCCCATTATTTGCAGTCCAGTCCCCTCTCGAAACTGTCGCCCAATTAGCCACAATTTCGACTCATTTGTTGCACTCACTTGTGCTGGAGGGTCAAAGGACTCTCCTCAAATTATGATGTGGGATGAAGAGAGATTTCGGTTTATATTTTTTATTACAGCTCTTTCGAATGTTGTTTGTTATTGTGGGTAATAAGTAAGACTGGTCTTGGTCCTGGTTCTGGTTCTGGTTCTGGTTCTCGTTCTGTCCCTGCTTCCAGCGTATAATTTGCGTAACATAAAACTTTCAAAAAGTCATCAAAAGTTTATGTAGACGGAAACCACCTAAGTAGGGGGGGCAGCAACCTGTTTTCTCCCTCACATTTCAGAGTATTTTCCATGGTGTTTTGCATATGTTAACAGGGGAAATTTTCAACGTTTGCAAGTTATGGAAAACTTTTTAAAGCCTTCTTTTCAGGATCTTTAAAGCAGCAGCAGAAGCAGCAGCAGTCGGGGAGGTACAGAGGTGTTTGAGCTAATTAGCCAATGCCCCCAATGGGGGAAAAACGCACTAAAAGTAAACTCGATTCGATGCTATCGAGTTGCGCTTTCTTTTCCTCTGCTCCCCCCCTCTCTGTCCATGCCCATTTCCCTTTTACCCCGCCTGCTTATTTCTGCTTCGTTTACTCCTGCCGCGCGTTGTAATTGCAAAAGTTTATCTTTATCTCGGCCACAGCAGCAGCAGCAGCAGCAACTCGGCCAAAAGCAGTAGCAGCAGCAGCAGCAGCAGCAACATCAGCCACTAAAGCGGCAAATGGTCACATTAAAGTAATTACATCCAATGCTCGATGCTTTCCTCTCATGCAAAGCTGCTGTTGCTGTTGCTGCCGCTGTTACTCGAGATTTACCCAAAGGCGAACAAGAAACCACTGAACGAGATGTGGAAGAGCGATTGCGGCTAAAGGATACCCATTAAACACAATCTGGCTGGTTTTAAGACAATTTCTATACTTTTGATGTGAAAACTGCCCACCAAATGTGAATTCTACATCTTTCTCTATTTACACTCAGAGAAACACAATCCATATTTAAATGGGTTTTTATTTAAAAATATATGGAAATTAAATAGACTTCTCTTTGATTTAAACATAAAAAATATTTTTCTAAAAAAAAAAAAATTTAAAATTAAATCCCAATGAGCGAATATAATTTTTTTTTTTTTAAAATATGAATTTTTAAAAAAATATATTTTTTTTTCAAGCATCTGTCCAATGAGCGAATATAAAATTTTTTTTTTTTTAATTTGAAATATGAATAATTAAATAAAATACCTTCATATTTAAAAGTAATTTAATAAAAAATAAATGAACATAAAAATTGGATGTTATTGATCAAATATTAAATTTGTAGGAAATTGTTTATATTTAATCGATATATAAAATTATTTAATTTAAATAATTTAATATTTATTTTCATATTAATTTCATAATTTCCACGCTCGCAACAATCGTATTAGTATACATTTTTAAATCTAATTTCAAGTCCTTTTCTCTGAGTGTAGTCTCCGACAGCCAGTTGTTATATTTTTCCCCTCCATCCTTAATTCTACGGTAATTTATAACTCTAAAAAATCCCTTCTTGTAGCCTGCTAAATTCAAAAATAATATACCCTTATAATCCACAGAGTACCCCGTACAAAAAGGGCAAGTTCTTCGAATTAGTCTTGGCCCTACGCTAATTTGCTACCAGAAACCAGAAACCAGCAACGGATTTCAGTACAAAAACAGCCAAAGATGTAATGTACTGCTGATGATTCCGCCCCCGAAAGCCCAAGGGGTTCCCAGGTGAATTTGTGGGTCCGATGCCGTGGTAATCAATCAATTCCTGTACCTTAAATACGCTTTAATCAAAACGGGATTCTTTCGGTTTATTTCTCTTTCTGTTGCCACACACAAAGCCATAGAGAGAGAGGGAAATTGGCTGCACAAAACGGAACAGAACCATTTGAAAGCTCGTTGACTTGTTTACTCCTTGGCCTGGTTTATTACCAAACTCTCACACTCTCGTTGTCCTTCGATGACAGGTCCGGTCCCGGCCCAGTGGCAACAGCAGCAGCTGTGCCCATAGCCCATGGCCATCGCACTTAAGAAGATTAAAGACTATTCGTTAGGTGGAATACTGCTGCTGCTGCTGCTGCTGCTGCTGCAGGTCGTCCGTCCGTCCGCCGCTTGCCTCAACTTTCCATTTTCCGATGCGACTTTTCGCGGTCTGCCTCTGGATCTGGACTGCTGGCAGCAGCCGGTGACAACTTCATTTGTTTGTGGCATCTTTTACAATCAGCCCTAAAAGCCACAAAAGCCGAATTGCTTTTTATGGATCTCTCTACCTCTCTCTCTCTCTCTACGCTTTCCTTTCTTTTTTTTAAGAGATTGAGAGAAGGAATAGTCGTATCACCGCCTGCTCCCTCTCAGTCCTTGATCGATTTACTGATGGCCGAAACGTTGGTTAAATTATGTCCAAAATTATGGCACATATTGTCTCACCTTTGGTTCCTCTTTGGGATCCTTGCACTCAACACTCAACTCTTGCGGATCATTGGAAAGAAAGTGTTGGCTGCACTCTGGCTGGGTCTCCGCCTCGTGGGCACTATCCCGATCTATCCTGCTCAAAATGTTTGTGCAGCTTCTCCGCAGGTGTGACATGACCGTTGGAAAGATGAAGCTCATGATGGCGTCCTGATTCGTGGCATCGGATTGCGTCATTGACTGTAGGTTCCCAAGCTTTGGCTCACAAGTATCTCGATTTGATCGAAATTATTTGATCCTTTATCGGTGGCACTTTTGGAAGTTTTGGCACTTATTTCATGTAAAGATTCCTTTTGAATTAATCCAGGGTTTGTCTCGGGTTTGTCTAACGTTTCTGGCAAATTTTCTTCTATGATTTGTGGCAAATTTTCATTTAATTTCGACATATTGAAGGCAGACTATGACTAGGAAATTTGGAATAGAAAAAAGTGTATGAAAAGTAACTATTTCAAGTCGAATAAGTAGATTCAAATTTGCCAGCCTACTGTTGCGATAAAAACCTTGAAATTATCTGCAATGCTTTCAAATTCCTAATTGAAAAAATCTGTAATAGATATAATCGATTTTCCTGAATACCTTTTATAGTTTTATTTATTATCAAACCAACTAAATATAATACAAAAAAATTCCCAGAAACTTAAACCTTCTTCTTATTTTTTTTGCAATAAAGAATCCACAAAGTATTTTCATCTTTTTGCTGCTTGAAAACCAATCGATCTCCCCATTGTTGCACTCAATTCCCGCCCCTCCAAAACGGCATCCATTTCAAATAAAATAAAAGAGAAGGCAAAGAGAAGAGGGAGGGGGAAGGTGGGAGAGGGATGGCAAATCAACAGCGCCAAATTCAATTGCAAATAGTGAAACACATTGTTCTCGTGTCTCACTGTTTCGTTGACAATTTTTTAGTTTTTATTATTTTTCGCCCCACGATTCGAGAAGCAAAAAAAAAAAAAGCACCAAAAGAGAGCGTACATTTAGAGCGGGGGGTCGTGAGCGTGAGGGTGAGAAATACAGGAGACATCGACGACGATGCCATGGGAATTTATTGAAAATGCTTCGATTTATGTTTAGTGCGATATTTGCATTTTGGCTGACGAGCCAGGAGCAGGAGCAGGAGCTATGAGCAGGAGCTGGAGCTCCGGCGACAAATGCAACAGAAATATGTTTTCAGTATTGTGACAGGACCCAAAGGGTAGTGGTAGTGGTAGTGGAGGGTGCCATGGGGGATAGACAAGGGAATGCAATCATTGTTCGAGATTGCATCGGAAAAAACCTTGAGCTAAATTTGTATTTTCGCAAATAAATGAAATTGATCGAATGTAAAGCGATTATAATCCTTAAAAGTCGATAAAAAGGTAAACAGGGTGTCGATAGAAAATACTATAGAAAATTAAAGGAGAGCAATCCATGATATATAATCCTTATTATACTTTTTGTCGAGTAAAAGACAAGTAAAATAATTCAAATCAAAACGTTGGCAAATTTATACCTTTATGCCTTTATTTCACACTCTCTTATATCCCTGCGACTCTTATACGGGCCATCCTTTTGCCGGCTTTCGGGTGGGCACCGTCTGTTGCTCTACTTTTGGCTTCGGCTTTTGGCCGAACTCCCGTCCTACCGCAACCAAAAACTTGGTCAACATTATTTGCTCTCTCTCAAGCCCTCTCTCTATTCAGCAAGGAGAGAGAGGGTCTCGGAGTGGCTGATTCTCTCTTAAAGGACTCGACTCTCGTGTCCTGTCGCCTCGTGCCTTGTGCCAGTTTGGGTTTATGTCTTCATCGGATTGGGTCTGCTGGAAATTTATTTACATGCCGGTCAGGCATTTGCCCTTTCTCGGTGGTGCTCTATAAATTAAGCATAAATCAGTTGCACGGCAAATCATTTGATTTCATTTGACGGAAAACTCACCCCCACCCCTCCTACCCCTTCTGCCCCCCTCTACGATTGTCAAGTGACATTTCTCTTTGTCTCACGTAGCCTCAGAGCAGCGCTCCGCCATGCATGGCTAGGCTTAAAGGCCGAAACGAAAATGATTTGAATCCATCAAACAACAACAACATCATGGCCCAGCAATTGATGAATGGAGTGTCCGAGGGGGGGTACGAGAGTAAGAAATAGGGTTCCTAGTCGTGGGTCGTGGGTCGTGGATTGACACGAAATTGATAAGCAAATAGCCATTTAATGGGCATGAACTGAATACTCCCAGTAATCGAAATGATTAGCCGTGAATGAGGTTAAAGCTGCCACTGCCACTACTTTGTTGCCACTCGTTTAACCATGATTTGTATATTTTGTAAATCGATAAAAGAACGCATCAATCGATACACTTTATGGCACACTTCCAACTAAAAAAACTTTCAAAATAGAAAGAATTGGGTGTGGGAAAGGGGGAGGTTTAAGTGGAGCCTAACATTGTTCAAAAACACACACCTTTTGGTGTTTTCTCCCTTTTTGGGATACTTTTTGTATCTCCAGGTTGAAGATTCTATCAGGGAATATTGTTCTATAGCTTTTGTACATTTGCAAATCCTTATCTTTCTTCTATATATCGAACTATCGCATAATCGAAAGTATTTGATGCAGAAAAGTATATCTTAATCGATTATTATACCAATAAAACATCGTTAGGCTTAATGGCTATGCAACATATTGAAGGGCATGGCATACACGCACTCGAAACACCCACACAAATAGGATATACTGCACACACCCACACACACACACTTGTTAACCCCATACCAGCCAATGGGCCAGCATTCTGCCACGTCATAGAAAATACGCAATAAAATCAAATCATGCTCGAAAATTTGATGAATATTCATGACATTAAAAGCTCTTGAATTATTAACGAGTAGAAGATATTCAGTTTTGGGCCAAATGCGCCACTGTAAAAGCACTTGGCCATGGCCATACTCATGCATATTCCCCCTCACTCCATCCCCCATCCATCGATGAGGGGTTTTGGGAAACTGTTCAATTATGAATTTTTGACAATGTCGAAGAAGAGGCGGAGGATGATTCCGAGTCGTGAGTCGAGAGTCGAGTCTGTGAGGCAAAAAGGTGCAAAATAGGCAAAAATTTATTCAGGCAGATAGAGGGAGGAGGAGGAGGAGAAGGAGAGCTGCTAACAACCCTTAAATGGGTCTGATGAGTGGGAGGGGGAAATCAACCAAACCTGTCATGACATGCCATGCCATGCCATGCCATGCCTTGCCTCCCACCTACTGTGCGAGTGTGCTGAAGTGTCATTGAAAATGTCTTTGGCAGAGTGCAACCGACTGGGGGCACAAAAGCAGGCCCAAGCAAAACACAAAAAAAAGGCAATGCAATGCAATGCAAGTGAAAGTGCAAACAAAGGCCCTGATTAGACGATGAAAGATACAGAAAGACGATGAATGAATGCATGTTAATTGAGAGAGGGCGGGTAGAGGCGGACAAAGAGTAGCAGGACATCTGTAAGAGATGGATGTCTGGACCTGTGTCTTATCTGTGAAGAAAACTCTAGTTTTCACACGAGGAAATTCTTGAAATTAGCACAAGTGAAAATGGAAATGAAAATCCTTACAGCTTCCCCATTTGTTTTTCCTTTTCTTTTTGTTTTCTTCCAGACAAGAACAGGTTTTCCTTTTGCCTGCTGACACTGCAGAAAAGAATTATGAGAAAAAACAAAACAAATTTTCCATTTGGTTATTTTCTTTCTCTCCTCTTCATTTAACCCACAAGCAAAAAAAATGGTGAAACTGTCTAGACAAATACCCCACGTATTTATAAACGTGAAAATGGGCTTAATATACCTTTAACCTTTTTTGTTGGCTCCATTGATTTTTGGCAATTATTTGGGGGAAAATATACAACATTTTATGGGTTGTTTTTTTTTTGGTACTTGGAGAGAAGTGGGGGAAGTGGTGAGGAGAGAGGTAGCCACTAAAAGGCAATTTACAATCAGATTTTAAGTTCACTTATGAGATTATTGGCAGGACTCCTCAGATCAGCAGACAATAGACAAACGGTTAATTGACAGAAAAACGCGACAAAAACCCTAAAAAAAAAAACAATTTAGGGAATATTTAATTGACAGAACAACCCAAAAAAAAATGCTTCTAAAAATAGAGAAAAATGTAAAGAGTATTTGTGGAATATTTTCCTAGTTCTAACATATGACATAAATGCCTTTCTTTTCCTTGAATCGTAAAAAATTAATGGAAATCAGTCAAAAAGAATGCAAGCATTAATTTTTTAAAATGTATCTATTTTTTGTAGCCATCAAATATCATTTTTATAGATTATTAATCTATTAAAATATTTTTTTAAGTGTTCGATTAATTATCTATTTTTTGCAGACATCGAATTTTATTATTATCATTTATTCATCTATTAAAATATTTTTTAAAGTCATTAATTATTTATCTGTTTCCTAAATTCATTGATTGTTGATATTCCACATTTTTCTGGTCATCGAATACTCATCTATTACATTTTTATTTTTTCCTTATTTCTTAATATTTAAAAGTAATCGATTATTACTGTTTTAAAGTCATTGATTATTCAAAAATTCGTTTTCATTCAACAGGATGCTATTTCTCCCAACCTCAGCGGATGTGCCCCCAACCCATTCTATGAGTAAGGCAACAGGCCAATTCAATGCCCAGTTCCACAAAGGACATTCTTTAAGAAAAGAGAACGAGGGGCAAAACCATAAAAGAAAACATAATGACCAACAACAACAGCAACAAAAAAAAAAGGCACAAGAGACATAAAAAACGAAATCAAATTATTACTTAATTATTCTTAAACGCCTATTACCGGCAGGACACAGCTGTTGCTGCTGTATTTTCGATGGTTCCGAGGACCAGGACCCTCCCCTCCCTCATCCTGGCACCAGAGAGAATGTTGATTTCATTACAAAATAAATAAGGGGACAACAACAAAATATTTGTTACTCGGACTAAATTGGTCACGTCTTTCAGGGTCTTCCCAGGTAGTATAAAGCGGATATTGTAAAATTAAATTGATTCTCGTTTCCCCTCTCCATCCCTCGCATCTTCTGGTTTTTTGTTATATTTTTTTTGTACAGATTTTTCTTTTGCAAACATAATGGAAAAACCGCATACACAATGTGTACATATAAAGGGGGCATTTGTGTGTGTGTGTGTAGAGAATAAATAAATATAAATGCTTGTTCATCATTCTCATTTTCATCAAGAGAGAAAGAACGTTTGAAATTTACGTGACAGATTAGTGAGTGATAGATAGGAGAGACGAAGGAGGGAGAGTGTAGCATTTCTCGTTTTATTTTTAATAAATTTCAAATGAATTTCCAAAAGCTTTAAGGCTCCTCCTTGAGCACCAGAAGGGATTGCCAGCAAATGGCTCAAGATTCAAGTTTATACGCAGCTTATAGATGATCTATTGAATATATATTGAAATATAAGCATTCGAGTGGCCCTGGCCCTGGCCCTGCCATTAGCCATAAGATTGATACCCGCATAGGGTTTCCAATTAGAAGCCGCAAACATAAACAGCTAATTCCATTTTCTGTCGACGCGCCGCACCGCTCGAATCCCATCCAATCGAATTCTATTTGGTCGCTGTCAACAAGCCCGTAAAAAAATATAGAGCAAAAACCTGGGGAAAACACACACACAGGCAGAAACAGACGAGAAAAACAACGTGAAAAACACTTGCTGAAATGAAAAGGAGGGAGGGAGGGGGTGCGCAACAATATGTTGCAATTGTCTAGCAGCGGAGTAGTAACAAAAGTGAAATTCTAACATCACGTAGGATGTGTGCAGCACGGACAAAAAACTGAAGGAAAAACAACAACTAAAGGAAAAAAACCATAGCCAGGAGCCAGGAGCAGTACTCACGTATGAGTCCGGGACAGGACATAACGCTTGGTGGCTGGCCAGGCTTATGATACATATATCTCCGCTCTATTCCTGTAACTGCACTTCTGTATCTGTATCTATGGGGCGGTATTGTGCCGGCCATCGCTGTTGCCGTGACAATCGCAATCACAACAAGACAAGAGGCAACACGGAAATGAGAGTGGTACGAAGTCGTGGCAGCATCAGGAGCAATAGTAGTAGTAGTAACACGATAATTGGTACAACGGGAATGAGCTTCTCCTCAACATGTTACCACCAAAAGGCAATATGAGACATACACAGAGCAAGGACACAAAACTGAAGGATTTTCCAGTGTATAGACGAAGATTGGATGCTCTTAGAGAAGGAGAAACATTAAGACGGAGGGGAGTAGGATATGGCCAAAATATACCCATTTTCAATGCAATTCCATGTGGTATATAATAACTTACATATCGACCAAAAATAACTGCAAAAGTTTCAGCTGGAACTTGCAACGCCCCCCAAAATAATATTTCAAAATACATTTCTCCCCCCCATCCACAACCCACGACAAGGTCACACGATGGCAAAGAAACAAAAACAAAAACCAAATTGGATACAACAGTGTCTTGTGAACTGTTGCAGATACAGATACAGATACTTTTGCTGCAACACTTTTACCATTTTCCCCCCCAATTCCTTCTGGTTGCTCTTTTGACCCTTGGGCACACGCTGGGGAGAGAACCAAACGAAGTGGAAAATATTTGGCGTTTCAACTTTTTGATGTTTCATTTTCCCTTTTTTTTCCTGAGTTATATGCCACTTGACCCTGAACCCCAGATATTGATTTTCTTAAGGGATTCTCTGTGAAGTTTGGTCGCCTAAAAATTCTTCAATGCTAATGAGAATCTTTTCTTAGAGTAGAAAGAACGGACCATAGCCTAAAAACCTGTTAACAGCCTTAATCGTGTTCACACACTTGGCAACACAATTGGCAAGCAAACTGAATTTATGGCTAATCTGTAAGCCATCGAGTGTTAATTTGCGCCAAGTGAGGTTGGGCCTAGTGCCAAAACAGAGCCGTTGGTTACGTTTGCCAAGACTCTATAATATTTAAAGATCATATATTAAAGCTAAAAATGGTATTTTAATTGAAAAGAATATTGGGCGCTTCCTGTACTTCTTGCTATAAAAATACTCTTTTTGGGGAAAGTTCTTTTCCAGCCTCCAAAAAATGGCAACAAAAAGTCGAAATATTGTTTGGAAATAGAGTATGGAATTTCTAAAATAAACATGCAGTTTTCGGGAGAAGCGCAAATGAGCGAAAACTCACATACCTGTGCAAGAAAAAGTCATTTCCACTCAAAAACGTTCGAGCGAAAACTGTGCCACTAGTGACAGACACCCGCGCCGCAGCTTAAAACGTACACAGGGCATATTACAAGCGAAAACGAATAAAAAAAACCCACACTTTTGAAAAAAATCATCACGGAATATTGTTCCTAATATTTGTGGCAATATTTATTGCATATTTCTAATGTTTTTAATCACTTTTCTAATCGCGCAATTAACACACCCGTGTAACCCTTCTGGGTCCAACCGATGCCCACCGAATTTTTTTGCCGAATGTCGTGTGCCGTGAAGATGAGGAGGTCATTTACCCTTGTTGTCACTCAACAGTTTAACAGCCTAATAGAGGAAGACATTTTGGCACTTTATTTAGCAGTACTGTAAATGATCTATACATATTTAATTGCCTAAACTGCGCTTCGTCTTCCACTCTCACTTTTATTCTCTCTCTGGCATTGCAGTCGGCTGTCAATAAGAACGACTTCTTTGGAGAGCGTGAGAGATCATTCACTTATGCTGTCCTCAACAGTTTAACAGCCTAATAGAGGAAGACATTTTGGCACATTATTTAGCAGTACTGTAAATGATCTATACATAATTGACTGCCCAAAATGCGCTTCGTCTCCCACTCTCACTAATATTCTCTCTCTGGCATTGCAGTCGGCTGTCAATAAGAACGACTTCTTTGGAGAGCGGGAGAGATCATTCACTTATGCTGTCCTCAAAAGTTTAACAGCCTAATAGAGGAAGACATTTTGGCACATTATTTAGCAGTACTGTAAATGATCTATACATAATTGACTGCCCAAAATGCGCTTCGTCTTCCACTCTCACTTTTATTCTCTCTCTGCCATTGCAGTCGGCTGTCAATATGAGTTACTTTTTGAGAGAGCAGGGCATGGAATTAGCAAGTGTGAGCGATCATTCATATATGTTGTCAATTAACAGTTTAACAAAAAAGTGCAAGAAGGGCTTCGGTCAACTCATATAACACTACTGTAAATGATCTGTGCATAATTAATTGCCGAAGCTGGGCTTCCTCTTACTCTCATTCGCTCACTCGGGCAATGCATTATGGATTCTGGGTGGGGGTGTGTGATGATTTATTTGACATATCTTTTAAAAATAAGTGAAATCCATTTTTAGCTTTCATTTACTCACTCTGTATCCCCTCCTTGCCCACCGCTCACGTCATCACCTTTATGGATCATGTTACGTGGATTCTGTCTCTGATTATGGATGCTGTCTCTGACTGTGGATGCTGTCTCTGACTATGGATGCTATTGTGTAAAGCTCTGGTTTCTGTCTGGTGAAATATCCTGTACATATTTCCAAATTTCTGTTTGGATGGAACAAAAAGAGTTTTTTTTTTAATGCCGATCACTTACACACGTGTACGGGCAGCGCAGCAGCAGCGCACATAAGATAGGGCCTTGCCGACCCCTGCTTTAAAACAATTGAAACCTTTGCTTTTCATTTGGCACCTTTTCCCAGTGTCCCCCAAATACAAAAATCAAATCAAAAGCAACAAAAGCCCACAAAAAGCATAATATTACAAAAAATTCCACGCCTGTCACGCCCTTCCAACCATACCACATAAAACAACAAAGAATAATCCTCATCGATACAGAGAGGGGAAATGTGAGGTTGGGCCTAGTGCCAGAACAGAGCGATTGGTTACGTTTGCCAAGACTCTATAATATTTAAAGATCATATATTAAAGCTAAAAATGGTATTTTAATTGAAAAGAATATTGGGCGCTTCCTGTACTTTTTGCTATAAAAATACTCTTTTTGGGGAAAGTTCTTTTCCAGCCTCCAAAAAATGGCAACAAAAAGTCGAAATATTGTTTGGAAATAGAGTATGGAATTTCTAAAATAAATATGCAGTTTTTCGGGAGAAGCGCAAATGAGCGAAAACTCACATACCTGTGCAAGAAAAAGTCATTTCCACTCAAAAACGTTCGAGCGAAAACTGTGCAACTGTGACAGACACCCGCGCCACAGCTTAAAACGTACACAAGGCATATTACAAGCGAAAACGAAATAAAAACCCACCCTTTTTGTTCCTAATATTTGTGGCAATATTTATTGCATATTTCTAATGTTTTTAATCACTTTTCTAATCGCGCAATTAACACACCCGTGTAACCCTTCTGGGTCCAACCGATGCCCACCGAATTTTTTTGCCGAATGTCGTGTGCCGTGAAGATGAGGAGGTCATTTACCCTTGTTGTCACTCAACAGTTTAACAGCGTAATAGAGGAAGACATTTTGGCACTTTATTTAGCAGTACTGTAAATGATCTATACATATTTACATCTCACTAATATTCTCTCTCTGGCATTGTAGTCGGCTGTCAATAAGAACGACTTCTTGATTATGCTGTCCTCAACAGTTTAAACTTTATTTGCGTACTGTAAATGATCTATACGTTTGACTGCCCAATTTGCGCTTCGTCTCCCACTCTCACTAATATTCTCTCTCTGGCATTGCAGTCGGCTGTCAATAAGAACGACTTCTTTGGAGATCAGCGTCAACAGTTTAACAGAGAGATCATTCACATTATGCTGTCCTCAACAGTTTAACAGTCGGCCTAATAGATCACACTTTTGGCACATTATTTGGCACATTATTTAGCAGTACTGTAAATGATCTATACATAATTGACTGCCCAAAATGCGCTTCGTCTTCCACTCTCACTTTTATTCTCTCTCTGCCATTGCAGTCGGCTTTCAATATGAGTTACTTTTTGAGAGAGCAGGGCATGGAATTAGCAAGTGTGAGCGATCATTCATATATTTTTTCAATTAACAGTTTAACAAAAAAGTGCAAGAAGGGCTTCGGTCAACTCATATAACACTACTGTAAATGATCTGTGCATAATTAATTGCCGAAGCTGGGCTTCCTCTTCCACTCTCATTCGCTCACTCGGGCAATGCATTTCGGAAATTCTGGGTGGGGGTGTGTGGTGATTTATTTGACGTGAAATCCATTTTCAATCTCACTTTCATTTACTCACTCTGTCGCCCCCTCCTTGCCCACCGCTCACGTCATCACCTTTATGGATCATGTTACGTGGATTCTGTCTCTGATTATGGATGCTGTCTCTGACTGTGGATGCTGTCTCTGACTATGGATGCTATTGTGTTTAGCTCTGGTTTCTGGTGAAATATCCTGTACTTCTAGCTTTCCAAATTCTCTCTTTATAGTCAGGAGCAGTGTTTTTCTGTCTGGATATATTTTAAATAATGATTATCCCGGGCTTTAAACAAGAGGTCGGCACGCACATATTGCAGTGTGTTTGGATGGAACAAAAAGTGTTATTTTTTTTTAATGCCGATCACTTACACACGTGTACGGGCAGCGCAGCAGCAGCGCACATAAGATAGGGCCTTGCCGACCCCTGCTTTAAAACAATTGAAACCTTAGCTTTTTATTTTGCACCTTTTCCCAGTGTTTCCCCCCGCACCCTTAAAGTACAAAAAATTTAAACAAACAGCAACATAAGCCCTTCATAAAAAGTATAATATTACAAAGAGTTCCACGCTTGTCACGCCCTTCCATGAAACTACCGCATAAAACTACAAAGAATAATCCTCACCGATACAGAGAGGGGAAATGCCATAATTAATTATAAATTAAGTAAATGGTAAACCCAAGTAATTAAAGTTAAAGTTTTTGGTTAACAAAAACTTATATGCAAGTGTGTGGGCACACGAGTTGAACAAACTCCATGTTTTTTTCTGGGTTGGATGTGGTTTTTGTGGAGTAAAGTCAAGATAGAATCCTTTTCCTGTTTTGCTAACAAATGAAGCATGTCGCGTTATGTTTTGTCAGGCAGTATACGCCAGGCAGCCCCTTAAAAGCCCCCTCTCTCTCTCTATCTCACTCTTTCTGTGCCTCCTCCCTGCACTGTCAGCAAATCCTTTACATCTCACACAGACAGTGGTGGTGGGGGGGCACGTCAGAAAGCCGCATTTATCATGCAGAGCCGCCTGCAACTTGCCGAGGAAGTTGACGACGAAAAGCTTTTTAGTTTTTTCCCCTCTATGGTTTTAGAGTTGTTGCCGGAAAGAAGTGCGTCTATTTGTGTGTATGTGTTTTTGTTGCAACATTAAAAGGCTTGAGGCAGGGAGGTATGGTGTTGTTGTGCGGTTTTAAGATTTTTACCTACAAAAATATGAGTTTTTCTATGGAAGGCTTTTGAAATATTTCTCAAACTATTCACCACTGCCAATTACCGATAAGATTCATAATTCTATCAAACAGATTCCTCTCCGCATAATCTCTCACTAAATGATTCATATATATTTATTTTATTTATTTTACTTCCTTTTATCATTTCCCATTTTAATTATTGCTTCAGTTTAATTATTTTCCACGATAAACGCAAATTATTGGATATAAATGTTAAACGCAATTTGTTGTCGCTCCAAAACTGTCGCCTGCCTTCAAATGATTCAATTAAAGAAAACAATTTGCATACGATTTTCATTTTCATTTTAATTTTTCGATTTTTTTCCCCCCTCCCACACGACAACAATTACAGCGGCAAATAAATTACATTAAAAATAGGCAGAGCCAGTCGGAACCGTTTGAGTAGAGGCGGCACACGGGTCGCGACACTAAGATACCCGGTACTCATGCTGTAAGCATTGGTCTGGTATTAAAAGTCCTCGAAAGCCAGGTGTTCAAAGAGCCAGACGACCTTCTTTTTCTTCACTCTGGCTATAATAATGCTCCGATTGGAACCAGATTTTGCACTCTATTAGATATGATCATTCTTTAAACGTTTTCATTCGCTTTCCTTCTGTCTGACGTAAATTTAATATACCCTCTATACTCTTTAAATACCGTTTATAAAAATTAAAATCATGTAATGGGTAAAAGGAAACGAAAATTAAAATGCCAATGTGTGTCAATTTAATTTCATCATTAAACAAATCGAATATAAAAAAATACTCAACAAAAATACGTTATGGCTTAAGAAAGCTTTTAAAAAATTCGATCTCTCAAAGGCAACATAGGAATATCCCTTCATATTTTTTTGTATATCCTCCATCTCTACCTGTACCTACTGTACCTGTTTTTGTTTTTTTTTTTTTCGAGTTGTCTTTCTCAATTTGCATATCAATGGGCGAGAACGAAAATTCCTCTTGAATTGTACCGCCCATCCGAATGCATCCATCAGCATTTCCATATGTCGACATCGTCGTCATCGACAGCATATACAGCAATCGGTGGTATTTTCAGGGAGCCAGAGAGGCAGAGGCAGAGCCAGAGCCGTAGAGCAAGCGGCCAATTTGTTGTTGTCACTTTGGCACCTGTGTGAAGGTTTGGGGCGCGACGATGCGCGTTTTAAATTCATTTAACCACAAAAATGTTAAACCACAAAAGAGTTAATGCCACGCCCATTGCCCACAGCACAGCACAGGTCCCGTCCCCCTCCCCCCTTTTCGCCTATCGCACTCGTGGCACTGCGGGCGTGTGGCATGGCGATGCTGAATTTAATTACTCAAGTGGCAGGCAGGCAGGAACGCAAAAAAAATGCCAGAAAGAAGAAGTTAGCACTCGGATAGTACATCTGTATGCACATATATATGTATTGTCCGCACTGTCCTACAGTTGGTGTATGCATTCCGTACATCTGTATAAATTTATAGCCAACTTATGGCCTTCGGATAAAAAAAACCCTTTTTTCCTTGTGGTTTTCATGTCGAACACGGAACACATCAACGCGTGAACCAAAAGTGAAAAAAGTACCAGAACCAGAGATACAACAGAACCAGAACAGAGCTGAAAGAACAATTCCAATATTTCCTGTGCCAGATTTCGTATGATAATTATTCCAATATTCCACCTTTTCAACAGCATTCGACACTAAAGAATCTTGCACCTTTTGAGTAGCTCCATTTCGTAAGCCTAATTCAATGTGCATCCCATAAGTATTTGCCACACTTTCAACCAGAATGTACCAAGCAGAGACCTAGAGAAACGTCGCCTGGTAAGTGCCAAGGATCTCTCACAGGCCTCCCATGCTGCAGGCAATTGCTCCTGCTTCTGCTCCTGCGACTACTCCCCGACTAAAATATTCGATTTTTGGCACTTGCCAGCCAACTCTTTAAATATGCATTATGTACATTTGTAACATGCCTCCGAGGTAGGTAGGAGGCGAGACCCGAGAACTCCTAGTGCCTAATGGCACTTAAGCTTAGGCATCTCTCCACGGTTGTATCCCCCACCTCCACATCCTCCCTATCCCCCCTGTCCCTCCACCGTATTCCTTTACACTTGCATATATATCACTCCTGGTGGTGGTAGTATGTACGTGATTCGTTGTCGCTCTCCGGTTCTTTGGTTTCGGTTCCGCATTTCGCATTTTTGTCGAGAGAGAGAGAGAGACAGAGAGGTGTGCAAATGCAAATTTCAAGAAAATCAGATTTCGTCTATGGATTTCCTCCGTTTCCCTGGTACATAATTTATACGCACAATGCAAGGCCAGCCAACCCAACAGGAATTGCAGAACAAATGGAAATGGTTTAATGGAGGATGCAATACCGGAATACTACGACTATTTTACTGCTTTACTTTACGCTTGAATTGAGCAGCGAAGCTTTTAGGAAAGAAGATACGCAGATACAGGTAGTTGATTAGAAGATAGAAAGTGCACCCAGACAAAAAAAAGGACTGCAACTTGTGTATCTACACTTAGATTTAAAAATGTATATTAATGGTTTTCAATAACATTTTACCATTAATATTTAAATTTATTTAAAATAATTATATATTTAAAAAAAATATATATATATATTTAATTTTTAAATAAAATATAATTAAATATAAATTTATATTTTACATTTAATTTAAATATATGTACATATATCATACAATATTAATTTGAAAGTTTTTTTTAGTATAATATATGGGCCTATTTATCTTTAAATCAAAAAGAATTTTATTTAATTTTTCTATTTTTGTATTTAAAACCGAATATTTAAATTTACTGTTGGTGTGTTTTTATTTTATTTGTATTTTTACGGTACCATTTTTCTCTGAGTGTATAGGAGTACACGGCTCAGTATATAGCCACTGTTTATCTTGAAATGTGGATGCTAAATCGGAATATATTCTTTTACAATTTTAAAAAAAAATGTTTATTTGAATTTTATTATTTTTTGTCTATGTACATATATTTTTGTTGTTCTTATGATTTTTTTATGGTTTTTTGTGGTACTGTTTTTTGTATTTTTATTTTTTAATTATTTTGTATTTGTTATTTATTATTTTTTTTATTTTATTTTTGTATTTTTTCATTTATTTATATACATTTATTATCATTTATTTTACTTTAATTTATTTTTTTAATTATATTATATTATATTATTTTTTTTTGTATAATAGATTTATTTTGTTACATTAATTTATTTTTATAATTTCCCATTTTCTTTTCATCTTGAACATAATCATTAAATTTAAACCCATAAACTTGAAAATGTTCCATCCCTTTGGGGGGTATTTTTTCCATGTCTATAGTCTGGAGTCTGAGTCTGCAGACTCTCTCTCTTCTGTCTGCATCAATTAAAGTCGTGTAAGGGAAACTTTAATTTTTATTGTACACTAAATTAATTAGTCCACCTCGCACGCTTCTTGTCTAACATAAAGTTTTTTTGTATGCCAAAAAGAGATTTTGCAGGTATAAAATCCCAGATATTATAAAACCAGTACATATCCCTCTGCCCTCCCTCTAGGTAGAGGTTTTGTAGCGTTTCAATTGCTCCATAGGTCAAATCAGAAATTAGTATTTTCAATTTTTATGAAAATCTCTTAATACCATAATTAAAAGGAAAAATAAAATCAGGAAATTGAGAACAATTTAAGTTTATTATTATTAATATTCATATTTATGTATGTAGATATGTACGGATACAACAACTTGCGTTTCCTCGCAAGTAGAGATGGTTACATATATAAACATGTACATATATTTAAAGAGTCTTCTCAACTCCGCGAACCTTAACCTTCCCCACTCAGAGGTCACTGCTGATACACCGAGTCACAGTGCTACTTAATGTACTTGGCCGTCAGAGAACGTACAGTACTATTTGGAGTTTTGAAACGAATGTAGCGAACAGATCGCTCCTTGAAGTTGAAGTTTAATGTCGCGCTTGCCTGATTATAATTCGATCGCACACGATCCCAGTGAGTCTGGTCGCAAGAGACTTCCACGATGAGCATGATGTAATATGAGTTGTTATATGACCAATTAATTTCAATACAGTTGATTACGAAAGTGTTTCTCAGCTCGTAGACTGTACGATTTTGGTCATCCCGGAAACTGCGCGCAAGATGTTTCCCTGACGCCACATTCTCCCCTGGCAACAAGCATGCACGGTGGGGCAGATTCTTTCCGGTTTCCACTTGATCAATGGCGTCGAGTATCTGGTCCAGCTCGTATATGCCAGAGCGTCGTACCTCTTGCACTAGCTTTTGGACAGTCAAAAGCGGGAGACGTACGAGCGCAGCCACCGTCTTGAAGTCCTCACTCGGATTGTTGTCCCTCCATTTGCATACAGCTCCAAATATATCAATTTCGGGGGCCCAGAAGCTGTCCCGTCGCAGGACTTCCTCCAGTGATTCCTTGGACAGCTTTTCGAATGAATCATGTTTTACTATATCGGAGCCATTGCAGTCAATGAAACTGAGGCATTCTTCAGCCCACTGGTTGAGATTCTTGCGGCGTGCGACATCCAGGATCGTGCACACATTACTGATGTCCAGATTCTGCTGCAGGTATTTGTCTATGCCCGTCTCGACGTTCTGCAACCCGTAAAGATGGGCCAAATCGAGCACATCGATAATGGTTTCCACGTCCAGTGTGGACAGAGGCATCGTGCCCGAGTAAAGATATCTCAGGATTACCTTGAAGGCTTCCAGCGGCACCTCCAGCCGAACTTCCCGTTGGTTCGACTCAGCCCAATCGCCGTAGAGCATAGCGCGGAAGTACTCAGAACGCGTCGCCAGAACGAGACGGTGGGCCGGCAGCCGCTGGTCCTCCACCAAGAACTCCACGTCCGAGTAGGGTTCGTTCATGCAGAGGCTGGCCATGGCCGCGACGACGCTGTCGCTGTCATCGATAATGTCTTCATTAGTGGAATTCGGGGACGACGAGGTCTCTTGGTTTTCCTGGCTGCTCATTTTCGTCGCTGGAATGGAATGTTGGATGTCTAAATTTGTACTCTTTGCGTTCCATAAACTCACTTTGTTTCAATTTCTTGAACAATTTATGCGCACAGATTGTTTTGTTCCTTTTTTTGTGGTGTTTGGCAATTTGTGTGTCAGTTGCTGGTGCGTTTATTTTTGCAGGCTTGCACGTACACACATAGGATGTAGGTATGTATATACTTGTCGGGTTTCCCTTTCTTTGACTTCACAAGTCGGCGGCAGTCGGTGTTTTGCTTCGAGTAACTCTTGAATTCATCGATTGAGTCGCTATCGTGCTATCGATATACACGCCAAACATCGGTAAAATGTAGATATTTTAATGAATATTTATTTAGTTTATATCAATTACAGTTCCACCAATTACGTGGTAATTGCTGTGATCTGCGTGTGCATCTCATAAGCACTGTGGCTCTATCATTCAAAGTGTTCGAAAGCCAGGTGTTCAAAGAGCCAAACGACCTAGTATTATTCATACTGCCTATAATAATGCTCCGATTGGAACTATTTTCTGCAATATAGTAAATATCATACATCTTTATAATTCTCTCTCTTTCTCTTCTGTCTGCATCAATTAAAGTCGTGTGAGGGAAACTCCAAAATGACACCACAAAAGTCCGTGTGCTGCATAGCCGCGAGGCTGCATTAACACAATCTTTGTAAATAAGCTTTTATCCGCTCAACACAGAATCCAGAAACCAGTTCTGCTTTTGCCTCAGACGTGTATTGTCCGAGCCGAGTCGGGGCAGAGAATGGCGGGTTTCCAGTTCTTTTTTTGTATCTTTGTGTGCACGGGGGCTTTTGTTTGAGGAACAACAACAGCAGTAGCAGCAGCTCCAGCAGCAAAAGGTTCAGACTCCGTGCAACATGGCGTATGCGTAATGTTTCCACTTTTTGTCCATGCATTGGTCTCTCTCTCTCTCTCTCTCTTGCTCTCTCTGTGAAGTCTTTTGTGTGTCAACGGTTGTAATTATTGCTACTGCTTGTTCCAAACACACACACAGAACCCCATACGTCAGTGGAGAGTGTATGCACATACATGCATATGTCTGGGGCCTGGTCCCTTCTTCTGGCTTTCTACTTCTTGAGTGTTTGTTTCAGTTTTTTCGAGCCTTTTGTCTACGCTAATTAGCACAGTTTGTGGCCTTTTGACTGGGGCGGTGAGTGGGCGAAAGAGTTTGGTAGAGAATGTGGTCTATAACTCCCAGTGCTGGTAGATTTGCATTGTACTCCAGAGTCAAGAGAGTTTTCAGTTGGATAGCGGTCTTAAAGTCTGTAATTTAACAGCTTAAATGGAATTGATATAGAATGGTATATTCAATTTCTATGATAAAACTAGCAACAGGTTTGAACCTGGAGCCGTGCCGATGAGCAAGCCATTCAATGGTTCTGGTGGTGTCAACACAGACCCTTTGGCTCATGTTCGAATTTGAGCACATGACAATGCGGACATTCTTTGTCCAGCACTTTCGGATGAGCGCAACTTTCTATATTTGGCTCGTACTCGTGTACGAGACGATGAAACGAAACGGATGTAAATGCTCGAAGTACTTGTTGGCGTTGTCTGACATTTTCGCTGTATGCAAAGCTTTCACAGTCATATATTAGATGTTTAACTTTTGATTTTCAGCTGCCATTCCTCGTGTTGCTCTTTTGTTTATTATTAATTCAATATTTAATAACTTTCTGCCACAAATCTCACAAGTCTTGGACCAGACCCAAATCCATTATCCCATTCATCAGTTTTGCTTGTTTTGTCCCACGAACCTAACATATATCCTTTATCCCTTAAACTGTCAATTCAACATAATTTCATTTGCAACAAATTCTAAATCAATTAATGTTAAGCTCCAACCGAAAATATCAACTTTTTGGGAAAGGGAGGGGGCGTAGGAGATTGGATGCTATTTTCAGGGGTAGTTTGGGGTATACGAGGGGTGCATTGCAATGCCCTAAATTGAAAACAACAAATGTCAGCAGTTTTATGTACTACAGCAGCAGTGGCAACAAGAACGACTACTACCGACAGACAAATACAATGTATAAATGATGATGTGGCTGATGATGAATGCACAAGTGTCTGTGTGTATCTGTGTGTGTGTGGTTGTGTGGATGTGAAATGTCTGTTGTGTGCTTGTGTGACAAAGTGAATACGAAATTTGCATACGTTGGCTTTACGACTGGAGGGAAAGAGTTTGCCTTGGCTACCAATTTACGAGCAGATCAACCAAATTGAAGGACTATCTCACCCTCTCAATACCCCTCTC
Source organism: Drosophila lowei (assembly GCA_008121275.1). Taxonomy (NCBI): domain Eukaryota; kingdom Metazoa; phylum Arthropoda; class Insecta; order Diptera; family Drosophilidae; genus Drosophila; species Drosophila lowei. The sequence continues at coordinate 11,819,233 of CM017779.1, read as the reverse complement.
TTGCACTCTCCCTCTCTCTCTATTTCTGTGTGTATCCCTCTGCTCTCGTCGCCTGTCATTTCAACTTTCAACCAAACACCACATTTTTAGTCAAAATATATCCAACAACAAAAACAAAACAAAAAATAGATATTTTCAGCTTTGAACCACTTGATTGCGGTACTAAATTAAATTATGGCATTACTTCATTCATTTTAGATCTATGTAAATTCCATTTACATATACTATGTGGCATTCTCGTTTATATTTTATATTTATATGTCTGTGGTAAATGAGAAATGCCCAAAGATGTCTTTGAAAATTCCATAAAATATCCTTCTACCAACCCTTTACTTACAGCTTCAATTTGTTTGAAAAAGATTCGATTGTACTGAACTCTGGAATGGTATTGTATACTGCATTAATTAGTCCACATCATACGCTTTTTGTCTAACATAAAGTTTTTTTGTATGCCAAAAAAAAATCCCAAATATTATAAAACCCAATTATTATAAAACCAGTACATATCCCTCTGCCCTCCCTCTAGGTAGAGGTTTTGTAGGGTTTCAATTGCTCCATAGGTCAAATCATTGACAATCCTCTAAGCTGTGCCGTTTCAAAGAAATTAGTATTTTCAATCTTTATGAAAATCTTTTAATACCATAATTAAAAGGAACGAGGGGGAACGTTGTGAGTTGCTGCTGCGACCGCATCTCTACATTTATACCCGATACATAGTCAGTATGGGTTCATTTAACGACAAAGAGTGCGTGCGAGAGAGACAGAAAATCAGTCAGAACGTGTCGACGGGCGCTGCGTAGCCACTGCAATTTGATTTGTTACTTTTGGCTATAATAATAATCCGATCTGATTCGGATTCGGCAAGATTCGGCAATCTGGTAGATATGGCCATTCTCTATGATTGTGCGTTTTTAATTTTCTCCTATCTTCAAAATTGTGGTTGCCACAGATTTTCGTTGTTTATGGCTGCGGAAGGGGGTGGGGCGAAATTTTGAAACACACTTGTAGCAGTGAGCTATCAACAGTGAGTTCTGCAGTGAAAAATTACAAATAGTTTTGTAACAGTGAGAGCTCGACAGTCGGGTCTAATAGTCTCTGAGATCTGTGGATGCTCCAGATTTTCGTCCTTTGCGGGGCCGGAAGGGGGTGTGGCGAAATTTTGAAACAAACTCGTCAAGGTCCGATATTTCAGGAGTGTGGATACCAAATTTGGTTGCTCTAGCTCTTATAGTCTCTGAGATCTTGGCGCTAATGTTTTGCGCTATGCAAAGCCGGCTATGGTACGTGTGTGTTAGAGAGAGACAGGGCGAGAAAAAATGAAATTGTTTTCTTCATACTGGCTATAATAATGCTACGATCCAATTCAGATTCTGCAGTCTAGAAGATATGGTCATTCTCTACGATTCTGCGTTTTAGGTTTTCTTGTATCTTTAAAATTGTGGATGCCACAGATTTTCGTTCTTTGTGGGGGCGGAAGTGGGCGGGGCGAAGTTTTGAAATACAATTGGAGCAGTGACATATCACAGAAGTCTGGATACAAAACGTCGTTGCTCTAGCTCTTATAGTCTTTGAGTACTAGGCGCTAATAGGGACGGACGGACGGACGGACGGACGGACGGACGGACAGACAGACATGGCTCAATCGACTCGGCTATTGATGCTGATCAAGAATATATATACTTTATGGGGTCGGAAACGGTTCCTTCTGGACGTTACACACATCCATTTTCACCACAAATCTAATATACCCCAATACTCATTTTGAGTATCGGGTATAAAAATAAAACAGGAAATTGAGAACAATTTAAGTTTATTAATATTCATATTTATGTATGTAGATATGTACGGATACAACAACTTGTGTTTCCTCGCACGTAGAGATGGTTACATATATACCCATGTACATACATTTATATTTAAAGAGTCTTCTCAACTCCGCGAACCTTAACCTTCCCCACTCAGAGGTCACTGCTGATACACAAAGTCACAGTGCTACTTACTGTACATGGCCGTCAGAGAATGTGAAGTAATATTTGAAGTGTGGACACGAACGTAGCGAACGGGTCGCTCCTTGAAGTTGAAGTTTAATGTCGCGCTTGCCGGATAATATTCCGATCCCACACGATCCCAGCGAGTCTGGTCGCAAGAGACATCCACTTCGACCATGCTGTAATTTGAGTTATTTGGGCAAGTAATTCCAATACTGTTGATTACGAAAATGTTTTTCATCTCCAAGACAGTACGATTTTGGTCATCCTCGAAAAAGCGCGAACGATATTTCTTTAATGACACATTCTCCCCCGGCAACACGACTGCACGGTGGGGCAGATTCTTTGCGGTATCCGCTTGAATGGCGTTGAATATTTGGTCCGGCTCGAATAAGCCAGAGGGGCGTACCTCTTGCACCAGCTGTTCGACAGTCATAAGCGGGAGACGTACGAGTGCAGCCACCGTCTTGAAGTCCTCGTTCAGATTGTTGTCCCTCCATTTGCATACAGCTCCAAATATATCAATTTCGGGGGCCCCAAAGCTGTCCCTTCGCAGGACTTCCTCAAGTGATTCCTTGGACAGTTTTTCAAAGGAATCATGTTTTACTATTTCGGACCCATTGAAGTCCATGAACTTGAGGCATTCTTCAGCCCGCTGGTTGAGATTGTTGCGGCGTGCGACATCCAGGATCATGCAAACATTACTGATGTCCAGATTCTGCTGCAGGTATTTGTCTATGCCCGCCTCGACGTTCTGCAACCCGTAAAGTTGGGCCAAATCGAGCACATCGATAATGGTGTCCACGTCCAGTGTGGACAGAGGCATCGTGCCCGAGTAAAGATATCTCAGGATTACCTTGAAGGCTTCTAGCGGCGCCTCCAGCGGAACTTCCCGTTGGTTCGACTCAGCCCAATCGCCGTAGAGCATAGCGCGGAAGTACTCAGAACGCGTCGCCAGAACGAGACGATGGGCCGGCAGCCGCTGGTCCTCCACCAAGAACTCCACATCCGAGTAGGGTTCGTTCATGCAGAGGCTGGCCATGGCCGCGACGACGCTGTCGCTGTCATCGATAATGTCTTCATTAGTGGAATTCGGGAACGACGAGGTCTCTTGGTTTTCCTGGCTGCTCATTTTCGTCGCTGGAATGGAATGGAAGATGTCTATATGTGTACTCTTTGTGTTCTATAAACTCACTTTATTTCAATTTCTTGAACAATTTATGCGCACAGATTGTTTTGTTCCTTTTTTTGTGGTGTTTGGCAATTTGTGTGTCAGTTGCTGGTGCGTTTATTTTTGCAGGCTTGCACGTACACACATAGGATGTAGGTATGTATATACTTGTGAGGTTTCCCTTTCTTTGACTTCACAAGTCGGCGGCAGTCGGTGTTTTGCTTCGAGTAACTCTTGAATTCATCGATTGAGTCGCTATCGTGCTATCGATATATTTAGCACGACAAATATCGATAAAATTTAGATATTTTAATGAATATTTATTTTGTTTAAATCAATTACAATTTCACAAATTACGTGGTAATAGTTTTCATCTGTTCTTTGTAGTTTTTCTTGTTTATTTGATGGCTTATTTAAAGACTTTTTACGGAGGTCGATCTGCCCGGCGAAATTTATAGACATACAAAAACGCAGTGGGATTCAATGAAACGATGCCGAACGCACTCACTGTTGAATTTCAAATGCTCTTTTCTCGCTCCGAGACTCCGATAAGAAAGCAGAATCAGCAAAATATTGGTCCAGCGGCTGTCGATGATCGTGTGTGTGTTAAGGGAACGTGGAAAATGAGAAAGAATACACACATACTCACACATGTGCATATATGTATACATTTTCGCTGGCTCTTGTCCAGGGTATACTAATAACAGGGTTTGGTTTGGTAACTCGAGTTAGAGGCCCTTGTATTCGAACGCCGCTTGCTATACGGAAAACCGTAAAGAGAGGTCTTCGTTCTATGTCCATACCTAATGATTATTCTACCATTCATTTGTCTCTGTTTTGGGCCTTTTTTTGTTTTTGCTAATTTGTGCGTGCGTTTTAGCTGCGTTTATTCAGCTTGGATTGTGTGTGTGTATGTAAACATGTATGTATGTAGGAACATGGATGAAGCCGCCGACGACATGAAGGGACTTGCTTCGAATAACGGCGCGGAGCATTAGCAGAGCAAGACTTAAGTCTGTTCCCAATTTGTGTACCCTTTCAGAGAGTATATTGATCATCCTGGTCTTTTTGTTTCTCCCTTCCCATCTCCCCCCTCTCGTCTGACCTTTTTGAATAGCAAAAACATAGTAATACTGGACAGTGCTTATGCTCTTGGATAAATTCTGGTAATAGAAAAACCAATAACAAAAATCCAATCCGGTATTCTCAACTCCGCGAACCTTAATCTTCCTCACTCAGATGTCGCTGCTGATACACAGAGCGCTACTTAACGTACAGTGGGTCAAAAATAATAAAAAAGTGTTTGTGTAAAGGGTTTTTAGTTTTCGGCATATTTTGGGTTATACATATGTACATATGTATGTATTATAATATATTTTTATAGATTTGCAAACTGAAGAGAGATGATGAAGATTTGTAATGATAATGAGGGTTATACTCGTTAGAAATTCAACTAAATTTGGCCCCAATATTAACTGAAAATCGATTTCAATCATTTAACATGCACATTATTGTTTACATATGTACATATATTATATTATTTTATATATGTAGCTAGATCTGGCTTTAAGCAAGCTAAATACACAGCACTGATCAGGGTTGTATCATTACTGACCTCCTGCAAGCTTATCATCAAAGATTAAAACAAGGAGAGAAAACAGGAAGCGCACCTCTGAGCTCTGAAAAGTTGGCAGAAGGAGGAGCAGCGCAGTCATACGTTCCCTCACAGGACATTGACTGGTAGGCGCTCATGCAAACGGTATGGGGGCCCCATCGTACCTGAAGAGACGGTGGAACATCTGTTCGGCTCCTGTCCAGCTTTCAGCAGATGAAGGCTACAATAAACAGCTACATAGCGACCCAGGAAGATTGCTAACTTTGTATCTGGATGCATCTGGATGGGATAACTGTTGACACCATGTCTCACAATGCCCCAGCAGTGCCGAAACGGGGGCCACTACCAAACCTAATCTCGGTGATCTCTAACAAACTTTTCCTACGACCCAAAGCTGATTATTTCTACGAGTATCAATGCACTCAACCTGTGTCAAGCTTCGCATTACATCGCAAACAATACTCAGATAAATCTGGCTCTGGAAATCTGGAAACAAACAGAAATTTCTGATAGATTTGGGGCTTTACAAATTTTGAATAAATTATGGCAAGGTTTTTTTTTTAATCACCAGAGGTGGTGCCTCTTTTTTGCACATAACTTTAGTATCTGATGGATTTGCTTTTAAAAAACTGTGCAATTTTAAAAGCCCATAAAAACATCTATAAATGTGATCTGAACACTTTGTAGCTTCAGCTTACCGTCTGGGCAATATTTTTTCAACGTTTTGACTTTAAAAACTCAAGAAAATTAAAAAAAAAAAAATATTTCGTCCATTTTTATATTTTATTTTGTTAGGTGCCTTTATTCGACGACTTTTCAAGTATGAATAAATGCCTAACAGGCAATTGAAAAACAATTTTCCACCCTTTTTTCAATTTTCTGTTTCTAATTTTTTTTTTGTATACTGACAGTTGGATCCCATGTCACTGTTGTCGTCCATGCGAACGAATTGAATGGCACTACTATGGTAGATTTCTGGTTCATTTCCTTTATCCTCGCCTGCCTCTCCTTGGGTCCACGCTCAATGCAGTTGTGTGCGCAGGCCATGAAATGCCAGAAGCCACCGCTGCAAACGCGTGAAAGGAAACAAGTCTTGGTCGATGGGTTAAAGAACCATCTTATAACTCTCCAATCGCATCCTGTGAAATCGGGTTCCCCATAGCACAGGGCTAATGGATTATTAGCAAATAGAACATAGCTTTTACTGAATCACTTACTTGTGTCATAATATAAACCGTCACCAACCACAAACGTCGGGCATAAGTAAAAGCAAGAGATTAACACCCACAGATCTTTCCAGGTGAAATCCATCGTTGGTACTGTGTCCAACTTCGAATCGCATCGAAAACAATTCTCAAATGCAATTAGCTAGGGCAATTTTTGGGCATGACGAAACGATTTTCGAACATACACTTGCTCGCATATCTCTGCGTACACGTAGAAAAAGAACTACATTTTGATGTTCAGTTGTGGATAACTTTTAATGTAAGGCACTTTGAGCAACGATTCTTTTTTTATAATATTCTTTGCTTATTTCTAAACATATCCATATTTTTTTTTTGTTCAATAAATCAAACTTAATAGGAACAAAAATTCATTTAGAAAAACATAAGAAAAATTTGACGCCTCAAAAGTCTGCGTACACTCTAACAATTCTGCGTACAATGCCGGAATTCGCGATTACCGTTAGTTTTTCACTTTGCTTTATTGTTTTTCGTTGATGTGCGTTATTTCCCATTGCGTTGAAAAAATATTTGCACGCGGTTGACAATGGAGCAAAAAGGAAAAGAAATTTCTGTCGAAGTCCGAAAACTTATTTTAAAATATAGGTTGGAGGGCAAATCCTACCGAGAAATTGGTCTATTGCTGGGCAGAACTCATTCCTCGTGCCAAAGAGTATACGACAATTATGTGTCTTCGGGCTCCATACTGTCAAAGCCCCGGTCTGGCCGACCACCGTTGTTGACAGAACGGGAGAAAAAGCGTATTGTCCAACTGGTGCCACTAAATCTTAGGATTACTGCTCACCAAGGACAACTGGAAGTTGCAGAACGTTTCTCCAAAGTTGTATCTGAAGAAACTGTCCGACGCACTTGGAAAAAGGCGGGGTATCAAGGCCGAGTTGCTCGCAGGAAGCCGCATGTATCTGAGGTCAATAGGAATAAGCGTATGGATTTCGCCAATGATCACATTTCCAAGGTTCCCAGCTTCTGGAACAGGGTCATTTTTTCATATGAGAGCAAGTTCTGCATATTTGGCATAAAAGGAAAGAAACTTGTTTGGAGAAAAAGTGGAAAAGCCATGGATAAAGAAAATTTACTACCGACTGTAAAACATGGAGGTGGTGGTGTAGTGGTGTGGGGTTGTATGGCGGCCAATGGTGTTGGAAATCTTATTTTTATAGAATCCACAATGGACCACAAAGCCTATATTCAAATTCTGAGTGAAACCCTTCTGCAGAGTGCCCGAAAATATCAGCTTGAAGACGACTTTTGCTTCCAACAGGACAATGATCCGAAGCATACTGCCCACAATGTGAAGCTCTGGCTGCTTTACAATGTAAAAAATCAGCTTCGATCGCCTCCTCAGTCCCCAGACCTGAATCCCATAGAACATCTATGGGATTTACTCGAGCGCAGAATTCGTGAGCACACCATAACTTCTAAAAACATGTTGAGGGATGTCATCATGGAGGAATGACGTAAAATAACTGCCGAGGACACCAGGAATCTGGTTGACTCAATGCCTAGACGTCTGGCAGCTGTTTTAAAACAAAAGGGATATCCCACAAAATATTCAAAATTTAGAATTTTAGTGTTGTACGCAGAATTTTTAGAGTGTATTTTTGAGGCGTCAAATATTTCTTATGTTTTTCTAAATGAATTTTTGTTCCTATTAAGTTTGATTTATTGAACAACAAAAAAATATGGATAAGTTTAGAAATAAGCAAAGAATATTATAAAAAAAGAATCGTTGCTCAAAGTGCCTTACATTAAAAGTTATCCACAACTGAACATCAAAATGTAGTTCTTTTTCTACGTGTACGCAGAGATATGCGAGCAAGTGTATGTAGATTTCTATTTAACTAAAAGCTTAAAAGCACGTCACATAACCCGAACTCTTGGCTCCCATACTCTTTGTGTCACTGTCGGCTGCTTTGGTGATATGGCCATATGATATGGGCACCACTCAGTCATTTGTCTTGCTTCCTGCATCACGAAAAGGACGGGACGCAGCCCGCACAAGGCTAAGAAACAGCTGATGCAGGAGCCGAGACCAATCCACAATTTCGTGAGGTGAGGTGAGGGTAGCGTGAGTGTTATTCAATGGAAGGTATCGGCAAGAGCCGATAGAGCGTGCTTATAAAATGTATAGCGATCTTGGAATCATATTTCAAATTACTAGAGGAGAGGAAGAGGAGCTCCAGAAATATTTTTGCAGTGTTTGGAGATCTAATATTATTATGAATATTAAAATTATATTAAAAAGTGCTCATCCACTCACGCCACCATCTCTTATTCGCACTTCGGGTAGAGCCAGCATCGAAACAAACCAAAGCAAAGCATCAACAAAAAAGGAAGGAGGGAAGGAAGGAAAAAGTGTAAAAGACGAAACGTTTGGGAGTACCGTTACTCGCCCTCGTACACCTAGAAAACTATCGCCCGCTCATGCGAAGAGCCGCTAATGTGTGCAGTGTGCTACGAATAACGGGACAGCAATGGTTTTGGTTTGGCCTTTCGCCTCCATCTTTGCAGATTCTGCTTTTTTTTCCAATGTTCTGGCACTCGCACTCTCTGTATTCTCTTGATACCCTTTCCGAGGCTAGATTTGACAGAATTAAGAGAATTTCCCACAGAAAATTTACCATTATCCCATTGTTTGTTTTTAAAGATAATGTTTAATAATATTTGAATACGTTTTACACACTGCATTCCATTCGGATCCCCTCACCACACATATACATATATCATCAAAGATTGTATCTATGTCCTCGGCAGCCGAAGTTGATCTTTCTTTTTCGGCAATGGGTGAAATTTTACGCGTGCAAAAAATAAAAAAATGGAATCTTGGATATTGTGGGGTGTTTAAAGCAGCTGACAGGTTGAACCACAGTGAATTGTGCATCATATGTATGTATGTCTGTCTGCGTGTGTGTGTTTTGTGGCCAGCAGATGGCGCTGCTTAAATGTGGGGCGGGCTTGCAGTGGAGGAGACAATCGGATGAGGGACAAGGCTAAGCAAAGTAATTGAATTTTCATAGTAGCATACATAATCTTACAAACAGGCAATCGCTGTATAGCATTATAGCATTTTTTCACTCTGGTTGTTGCTCTAGTAGTTCACTGTAGTTGTAGCTTTTCTTGTACTCCCCTCACTTGGTTGCTATTAACTGGTTGATTGTCTTTGATTGTTTTTTAAATTTGAATGCTGTGCATTTTATTCATATTCATGTATATATTTACGGCTACTAAAATCTGAACTTTCTCTTGAGGTCTCCTCTTCCACACTCAGAGGTCGCTGCTGATACACAAAGTCACAGGACTAATTAATGTACTTGGCCGTCAGAGAATGTACAGAAACTTGGCTTGTGATACGAACGTAGCGAACGGGTCGCTCCTTGAAGTTGAAGTTTAATGTCGCGCTTCCCTGATGATAATTCGATCCCACACGATCCCAGCGAGTCTGGTCGCAAGAGACATCCGCGCCGATCATGCTTTTATATGAGAAAGTAATTCCAATAAAGTTGATTACGAAAATGTTGCTCAGCTCGTAGACTGTAAGATTTTGGTTATCCTGGAAACGGCGCGCAAGATATTTCCCTGATACCACATTCTCCCCCGGCAACACGAGGACACGATAGGGCAGATTCTTTTTGGTTTCCACTTGATCAATGGCGTTGAATATTTGGTCCGGCTCGAATATGCCAGAGCGGCGTACCTCTTGCACCAGCTGTTTGACAGTCAAAAGCGGGAGACGTACGAGTGCAGCCACCGTCTTGAAGTCCTCGCTCGGATTGTTGTCCCTCCATTTGCATACAGCTCCAAATATATCAATTTCGGGGGCTGCAAAGCTGTCCCGTCGCAGGACTTCCTCAAGTGATTCCTTGGACAGTTTTTCAAAGGAATCATGTTTTACTATTTTGGGCCCATTGTAGTCCATGAACTTGAGGCATTCTTCAGCCCACTGGTTGAGATTCTTGCGGCGTGCGACATCCAGGATCGTGCACACATTACTGATGTCCAGATTCTGCTGCAGGTATTTGTCTATGCCCGTCTCGACGTTCTGCAACCCGTAAAGATGGGCCAAATCGAGCACATCGATAATGGTTTCCACGTCCAGTGTGGACAGAGGCATCGTGCCCGAGTAAAGATATCTCAGGATTACCTTGAAGGCTTCCAGCGGCACCTCCAGCCGAACTTCCCGTTGGTTCGACTCAGCCCAATCGCCGTAGAGCATAGCGCGGAAGTACTCAGAACGCGTCGCCAGAATGATGCGATGGCCCGGCAGCCGCTGATCCTCCACCAAGAACTCCACGTCCGAGTAGGGTTCGTTCATGCAGAGGCTGGCCATGGCCGCGACGACGCTGTCGCTGTCATCGATAATGTCTTCATTAGTGGAATTCGGGGACGACGAGGTCTCTTGGTTTTCCTGGCTGCTCATTTTCGTCGCTGGAATGGAATGGTGGATGTCTAAATTTGTACTCTTTGCGTTCCATAAACTCACTTTGTTTCAATTTCTTGAACAATTTATGCGCACAGATTGTTTTGTTCCTTTTTTTGTGGTGTTTGGCAATTTGTGTGTCAGTTGCTGGTGCGTTTATTTTTGCAGGCTTGCACGTACACACATAGGATGTAGGTATGTATATACTTGACGGGTTTCCCTTTCTTTGACTTCACAAGTCGGCGGCAGTCGGTGTTTTGCTTCGAGTAACTCTTGAATCCATCGATTGAGTCGCTATCGTGCTATCGATATATTTAACAAGCCAAACATCGGTAAAATGTAGATATTTTAATGAATATTTATTTAGTTTATATCAATTACAGTTCCACCAATTACGTGGTAATTGCTGTGATCTGCGTGTGCATCTCATAAGCACTGTGGCTCTATCATTCAAAGTGTTCGAAAGCCAGGTGCTCAAAGAGCCAAACGACCTAGTATTATTCATACTGCCTATAATAATGGTCCGATTGGAACTATTTTCTGCAATATAGTAAATATCATCTATCTTTATAATTCTGCACTTAAGGTTTTTTCGACACTGACAAATGGACATGGCCATCGTCTAACAATGGCGCGTTTTATGGCCTCAAACAACACTTATCCCGTAGAAAACATAAGCGAAAGAAAAAAAACCAAAGTTCAATTAATTTTCCACATTTTCCTTTAGTCCTGCCTTCACTCAATTCACTCAATTTCCACCTGAGTGTCTTGGGAGCAAAAGCAAAACGTAGCTCATTATGTAGTGTATTTACAATATGCTTAAGCGACCAGACGGATGGACCCAACCCCCTCCTCCTCCTTCTCCTCGTCGCCGATCCATCTCCGGCCCACTTCTTGCTCAAGAGTGCATTGTAGTGCCACTTGGTTGGTAGGTCCTACCCTGAGGCCCGAGAGAGAACCCATCGCTGATGATGCTTTTCTGAGTGCTGCAGTGAAAATTAAAATTACTTTGGTTACGTCAAATAATGTAGCCTGCGGTAGTGGTGTCCAGGACGGAGCACACGAATCGGTACAAGAGCAGGACGGGACACTATAGTGGGTGGGGCGTCCAGAGGCAGAGGCAGAGGCAGAGGCATCCTTTGGCAACATCTTCGCTTGCGAAAGGCAGCAATTTCAAGTGGCAACAGCATCTGTGGAAGGCACAGGCACACTGCCGAGCAGTGCAGTGCAGAGTGAAGGGTAAACTGATAAATATGACAGGTACTGTATAGCTCCAAGGAATCCTTTAGCGGGAGTTGCACTCTGTAGATAACTTTTCCTCCTTGTCTACCTGTTTTCATTATTTTTAATTATGCCCCAGGCACAAGGAAGACAACACAACATTTCACTGCCGTTGCTGCTGATGAAGATGGAGGCCAAGAAAATGGAGATCCTTTGTGGAATCAGGGATTTCTTTAGTTCATGATATTTTAAGTGACTTTTGAACTTGCTAATCGGACAAAAAAAATACTATAGATGCGTAATAGGCAACACCTGAGTACCAAAACTCATCCCGTAATACCCTTACCGATACACAGATATCAACCCTGACCGTTCCCGATATTAATCTTTAAGCGATACTCTAGTGCGATAAGTCTATTGCAATATTTTAGGTCGATAAGTCTTGTACAATATTTTAGTGCGATAAGTCTTATGCGATACTCTAGTGCCCTGCCCGATCCCGATATTAACCCTTAACCGATAAGTCTTATGCGATATTTTAGTGCGATGTGTCTTATACAATATTTTAGTGCGATAAGTCTTATGCAATACTCCAGTGCGATAAAATAGAGAGACGAGGCATTCAGCGATTGAAAAGAGGAGGAGAAAGACATGAAATAAACGAGAGAATAAAACTAAACCAAGAACTGCTCCACAGATGGAGGAAAATATACTGCCAAATGTTCTACCCATAATCCTTCGATTATTTTCTATGTAATCATAAAAAATCTTTTGCCTAAATGAATTTTTAGTAGGCATATCCCATACGATAATCCATTGAAAAATATAACAATAGATACCCGGAACAGCAATATTAAATTCCCCTTATGGAATTCTTTGACCAATAAATCCCTTAAATATTTTATCAATTTATTTTTGGGCCACACACTTTTAGGCCACAAGCAGACACACACACGTAGAGCCATATTTTAGCCAATTGTTGAATTAAAGCTCCACACTTTAAAGTCTAGATAAATATGTATATTGTATCCACTCACCCTCTTTAAACCACAGTCCACAGTCCACAGTTTCTTTTCCTTCTTGGCCATCTCGTATTGCAATTATGGCCCGGCCTTTACTCTCTTGGCAAATCGTTGGGAACATTTTTATAACGAGCTGCTGTACCCTAGAACAAAAGCAAAGAAATGGTGAAATAGTTCAGTGAAAAGAAAAAAAATAGAGGACCTTGCATGCAATATTTTATGGTAATTTTATGCAATAAACGTTGAAATGTTTGTCATCAATTTTCTTAACTCATATTTCATGTGCAAGCCCCAACCCACTCACTCACTCACTCAGTCAACAATATCCAGGACGGCACTCTCTGGAAGGAGTAAAAGACCGGCACTAGGAGAGGAATGGGATGAGTTGGGAACTTCATCTGAGAGAAATGAGTGGGTAAGCTGCTGCATGCCTTCCTATAATTTCAAACACTTTTTATTTTAGCATCCTCCCAGTCATCCATCCCATCCCATTCGACCCCTTATCCCCTTTCTGTGTCTCAATGATTTTAAGCCAGACGCGAAATGCATTTCACCAAAGACAAAACAGGGTGTCTTTTCGGGGTTTGAAAGTAGAACATGATATATCTTCTAGGGGATAGCTCAAACTTGTTCGTTTCTGTATATAGGAGAAGATATGGGGTGTATAAGGATATCAAATAGTAGCATGTATTCCATAAAGCATAGAAGAAATATTAGTAAACTTTTGGGGTGGCTAGCACCGGTAGTGCGTCAACCCCCGGATCACTCGCTGTTTTATATATAATAGAGAGATATTCTCAGGGTGAACTTTGGCAACAAACCCCCTGTATGGGTAGAACCACTTTCCTGAGCTATCTTGTATTGGGGTTTCGCTCTCGCTTCGTGTTGGGGCTATGGGGCCCCAATCCCATACATTTTCTTTCCCACTGCAGAGCAGAACAGAACAGAACGGAACAGAATTTTTATGCGCTTCTTTGGTTTTACGCTCGCCGGCTAATGTGATTTCCAGCGCATAAAAACGATAAATCTATGGGTAGTCCGATGATGATGATGACGACTACGAGGACGAAGGGGGGTCTCGGGTAACGTTTTCGATTTCAGCATTCCTTTCCGTGAAATGGTTCGATGCCTTGGCTAACGAGGCAGTTAAAAGGAATCTCCGCCAATTCCTGAATTTTTCGCACAAACTGCAGCGCATAGAAATTGCAATCCATTAAATGCACATTTTCTGTCTACAAACCAATTCGATTTTTCATTCTATTCTTCTTTCTTTTGGTTCCTTTTTTTTCCTTTCTATCCTTTTTCTTCCGGATTTTTTTGCTTCTATTTTTCATCAATTTAAAACCGACAAAATGCATAACCAAAAATTGTTTTCCCAACAAACGTTTGCATTTGTTTAGGCAAACAGATTTTCGATAGAACACAAAACGAAAAAAAAATTTACCAAAAAAACTGGAAAAGCGTCAGGCACAAGTGTATTCCCAACACATCCCATATCTCGCATATGTATGTATCTATGTATCTGTATAGTCGTTTGTACATGCATTAGATACTTAATTGATTTCAATGATGGCGATACCATATATATGGAGAATACTAACTGATTTTTTGGCAACCAAAAAAGAAAAAGAACATGAATTTGATTCGAAAAAGTCCCCGCCAAAAATAGAAGATGTGAATGGAGTGCCGAAATATGGATACGCTGTATGTGATGTCTGATTGTATTCAATTTAAAAAGGGTCTAAATGGGTCACTGCAAACATTTATAAAATTTATTAATATTTATTTTGAAGAATAAAATAATCAAAACTTTTGGAAAAACTATGACCGAATAATTCAATTCTGCTCAGAAAATTAGATAGATTATAGAAAATACCAGAAAAAATACCCAAAATACAAAAATACTATAAACTACCAGAAAATATAAGAAAATGTCAGAAAATACTGCAAACTACCAGAAAACTACTATTAAAATGACTGAAAAATACTAAAGACTTTCAATATTCGTGATATATAATAAATTTCTGCCACAAAGCTTATTTAAATACTAAGAAACTATCAAAAAAATACTTTGATATTCTAGAAAATATCAGAAAATATTATAAACGACCATAAAAATAGTATAAATATATTTATAGTATTTTCTACATTCCTGCTATAATTAATGTCAGCTATAATGTTAATATGATTACTAGAAAGCTACCATTAAATACTTGCAAAATACAAGAAAATACCAGAAAATTCAAAATACTTTAAAAATAAATTCTATACAAAATACTTAAAAATACTATATAAAAGAAAGTAGTATTATCAAACTAATGGACCCTTTTTTTAACGATCTTCCTAACAGTAGTCTTCTAACTAAATAGCTTCGAAAATGCACTAAACTCTTCATGAAAAACGCGTCCAAAAAATATGGAAAAATAGAAACAATTCGCATTCGCCTGGCAATTGAAAATGCATTCGAAAAGCAATTAGCTGAGTGGTTTTTGTGTGTAAAATGCACGAGGGCGTGGCCATATTGCACACACAAGAATTCTGAAAATTTCACCAAAAAAATAATGTCAGTTTTGTTGCACATTTTTGGAACAGAAGCTAGACAGTTATTTGGGAAACATTTGTGAAAATAAAATCTAAAACACAAATGCAAATTATACCGAAAGCCCCGAAATACTAGTAGGTTTTTTATCTTATGACAAGATTATTTTTTTAACCCCTTTTTGGGACAGTGGATTGTTTTGTTTGGATTTAGTAGTGTTGTTTAAATAAGTTTAAAGACACAAATCAATAATGTGAAATAATACTGTAAAAGACAAATATACTGCGAAAAACAATCCCTAACAAATTTAGCAAGAAAAAAGTTCTTCTTCATGTCATCTTAAATATTTAAATGCATACAAAACAGAACATAAGTCCGGCCTGGCTTCTTCCAGTAGTTCGATATGTAGAAGTTCCATCAACAGCATACAAAACATTTATTATTTTTGTTTTCGGCTAAAGCTTTTGTTGCTCCGGCTAGATGGGGGGGGCTCTGCCAAAAGCAGAGCAAGAGCATTGCCAACTAATTAAACTGATGAGAGGCAATGCCTCATGTAAAACAGTAACAAGCAAACAACAGCAAATACTGTCTAACTGTCGGCCAGCATCAGCAGCAGTCGTCCCTTCAGCCTCACCTGCCCTGTCCTGCCCTGGCCCTCTCTATCTTTCCCTTTCTATATCCCTCACTCTGTCTCTGTCTCTGACTGTGTGATGTGTGTAAACAGCAACAAGCAGAGGATTCTACATCGGTATATGTCCTGTTTTTTTCGTTATCCTAACGCAATGTGGGGAATGTTCTTGATTGACAGGGGGACTGACAGGAATTTGGGATACAGTTTTTATGGGATGTACCATTAGTTTTGGTACTTCTATCAAAATTCCAGAAAAATACTATAAACAACTTAAAACAACTCTGAAAAAACAGAAAATACTAGAATAATGCCAGAAAATACCAGAAAAAAGTCCGAAAATACCAAAAAATACTAGCTAAAAATATATAAGCTGCCAGTAAAATACTATAAATATTCAATACCACTAAAAAATATGCAAAACGAATAGAAAATACCAGAAGTAGATACAAAAGTTCTAGAATATACAAGAAAATAATATAAATTCCAGAAAATACTAAAACAATTCCACGAAACAGATAAAATATATACACTGCCATAAAAATACCATAATAATAAATAATCAAAAATATTCAAAATGTACAGAAAATACCAGAAATAGGTAGAAAAATATTAGAAATTCCAGAAAATACTAGAATAATGCCAGAATATACCAAAAAATAGTCGGAAAATTCTATAAAATTTCATAAAATACTGTACATATTTAATACCACTAGAAAAATATACAAAATTTTGCAAAATACTATACCAAAACTATTAGAAAAATACCAAAAAAATAATTTTTGGAAGCAAAACTTCATAAGATACATATGTTCTATTGTAGAGCAAAAACTTTTAGTCCTTCGAAATGAGAACGTACATATGTGCCCTTCCGAAAGGGGTTTTCCATATTCGTTGTGCAGAAAACCCCAAATATATTTCCTGCTCTGTGTTCTGTTCTTTTTTCAGCATTGTTGTTACAGCACATTTAAACAATTGAACACACACTGGCACCCCCATGCGATGGTCAGGATTGGGGGGTGGCGAGTGGTGTCTCTGTGCCTCGTATGTGCGGGAGGCCAAAAACGAAATGTTGTCATGGCATTTGCACAATTTCCCACAATGAAAAATAAATAGGTGCAGGATTCATTAGGATTACAAGAGTTTGTAGTCGACAATTGTCGGGCCAACAGAACACAGAGAGAGAAAGATATGTACATTGTACATGTTTATATACATATACATATACACCTATCTATATGTACCTATATATTTTGAGTGATTATTCAGGTAGTGAGACGATGGCTAGCCTTTGGCCCAGTTCGAATTGTTACACAGCATCCAAATACATCGGGAAACAGAACGAAAACGATTGTAAATGAGATGCAAATTTGTATACTCTAACAATGTTAAGAAGATGCTCATGAATTTCAATCAAAGATGATACATTTTTTGAAACCTAGAGATTTCCTCATGAGTTGGCTTAAAATATCTTTGATATAACAATGGGCACTCGCTTTGCTCATGCGCCAACCCCCGGCTCCCTCGCTACTCTCGCTTGCGTCAACCCCCGGCTCACTCGCTACTCGCGCTTGCGCCGATATGAGTAAAATATCGGGTGACGACCCAAGTAGATACCTATATGTAAGAGAGATATATTGTAATAGAAAGACACAGGGGAATCCTCACAAAAGCGTATCCAATCTTCACATTTATTGAACTCTAAATTTCCATTTTCATTTCTTGTTGTTACAGAATTTTCAATTGAACATTTGTAAATTGTATTGCCCATTGTTATGAACTACAATTATTGTTGGATTTCATTTCATTTCAGTTCTGTTCTGTTCTGTTCTGTTCTGTTAAATTTTTTGTGTGTGTGTGCTCTGTGCCCTGTTCTGTACTCTTCAAATAGTAGTAGATTTACTTCCATTTGACATTTTCATGGCAATTAAGATTACAATTTGGAATTGTGAGTGGCAATGTCAGTTTATTAGCCATTTCCCAACAACAAAAAAAGGGAATTAAATGAACACAGTATATGTGTATGTATGTAAGCAATTAAGAGGACACATGATGAATGTAGAATTAAATTGAATAAAAAAACGTATGCCAAACGTATTTCATTTTGGGTTTTCCATTGACTTGTTTTATTGAGAGTTTACTGTATCATTTTCTTTCGAGTTGAAGTTTTATGTGCCCTCGAAAAATTCTCTAATTATATTCCAGCTCCTGTAGGTGTTTACCTTTTCAGATCGTTGCCAGTTGCCACTCAGATGCTGTGTTGTATTTGCCTCAGAATTTAGGAAAATTTTACGCAACGTCGCCTGCTAATTACAGTGTAGACCCCCATCCTCTCTCTCTCCCTGTTTCTATCTATCTCTGTCATTTTGTGTGTCCTGAGTTCCCAGAGCGCTCTTCTCTCTGATAAATGTTTGCACAATAACAAACAGTACGTACTGTTGGCAACTCTGGCTCCGACACTCACAATTTTCAGCAAATAGAGCTTCGAATGCATATGCGTACTGTTTGGTCAAGGAGTAGCACAGGATGTGCATGTGGATTTGTGTGCTATGGTGTGAGGTGTGTGTGTGTGTGTGTGTGTTTGTGTCTGTGCGTGGAAGGATGGTTGACAAAATATTTAGCTAATTTATAAAATGCACTTGTGCTCCCATACCCCATATGCATATATGTGCATCAGAATCGGGCAGGTCTTTGGCCAACAAAAGACAGCGGGTCCTGCCAAAGTGCAGGACAAACAATACGAGTATGAAACGTATTTTTATGTTCAGCTTCAAGACCCTATAAGGAATAATTGATACCCTATAAAGCACACTTCTAAGGGGAAAAAAAAGAGAAATAATAACTCCTTTATTACTGAAATATTCTAGAATTAAAAGACATATCCTTCATCTTTTGCATCCATTACCTTAAAGGATATCGTACAATCGAGAGACTCTGTGTTTAATGTTGTAAAATATTATATACAATATCCGGTAATATGGCCATTGGGCGGGCATAAAATATATATATATATATGTAAACATAATTCATTTTAAAAATCGATTTACTCGTCCAGAGTGTCGTCCTGTGCTCTGTGTCCTGTAACGCAGACATCGTCGCTGCAGTTTATGAGTTTATTGTTTACGCTGCCTTTCAGCCATAAATATTTGCAAAGTGCTTGTAAAAAACAAAAAAGGTGGCCAACAACTGGTTGAAGAGAGATGCAGATGGAGTCCATAAAGATAGCCACGCACAGAGGACGACCGGAGACCGGACCGACCCCCAGTATCAGGCGTATCAGGATGGAGTGTTGATGAGGCCCCAAGATTGCTAAGGAGAGAAAAAGAGCCAATAACTTTGCATCCATCGCTCCCAGCAGCTGCATAAAACTTAACTTTTAAATGGAGCTAAAGGAAATTGTAGTGCCAGTACCAAAAAGGGGGTCTACCCCGCCCATCCCATACATCGTACTATTCCAATAAGCTCCAACTAAATCTTTAATTGCTCTCTCACCCCTTCCCTGCCTCCAATCAAATTGTGATTCCTTTTGGCCCTGTGCCGTGACTCACCTTTTGCTTCCGTGCGCGCCCCCAAAAGCCATAAAATTTAATTTATTTGTCTCTAATAATTTCCCATGGCAACTGTTTGTTCTGCCAATAAGAGGGCCATCAGGGGTATATAGGGATTGTGTGCACACCGCTCTCTCTAACCGCCTGCCTTTAGGGTATCTTCAGGGTCCAGCATTGCTCTGTCAGCACACACAGCTCACAATTGTTATGGAATGCCTTAAGGCTTCCCCAGAGCTCTACTGAAGCAACAAGAAGATGGACAAACACACACCGATACAGCAATCTTGCCCCTCCACCTCGCCCCAACACTTGATTTGGTTTGCGTGCCACATTTGAATTGAGCTACAGCTCAAGTTGAAGGACCGCTCGTAAAGTTGCCTTTTCCCTCCCTCCCCTGTCCCCACTTAAGCGCAATTGGTGGCGGCCATAAAACTGGAGGCCAAACAGAGGCAGGGCCCAAACAATTAGTACGTTCTGGCCAGCACACAAATTGAAACTAAATACTGGTTAATAATTGAACCCCAAAAGAACCCAAAGCTGCAGTTAGTTGCATTTTCCTTCTTTTTTTTTGTTGTTTTCTATATGTACTCTTTCCCTGGGCTGAAAGGAGAGAAGAGACAACGATTGAAATGGTTTGGGGTCGAGATTTCAAGCCAAACAATTGACTTATCATTTGACTTTGTGCGGCAAATCCCAGAGGAGAAATCAAACGGAAGGGGGAGGGGGTAAACAATGGTGAAATTCCACGCAATCGGCTTATGCTGCTGCGCTGCTGCTGCTGCTGACATTGTTGCTGCGGTTTGATGTCCGCCCTCTGGGCGCAGGACAATGGCAGCAGCGGTGGTTGTCCCGCAGTGTAGCCAAAATGCGAAACAATGAACCGCATAGAGAGAATCAACAATAGCTTTAGAATGGGCCATGGGGCATGGGGCAAGGGTGTGGGTGTTCCCCCGCCCCTCTCCCAAGTTCAGAGCAATTAAAGCCACGGTTTTCTGTTGACCTTATTTTCTAAAATAAAACTGCAAATTTATGTTTTCTTTTATTTTCTTTCTATACTTTTCCTTTTTTCTTTTTGTTCTGGCGCGGGACAAGCCCTAAAAACGTATGCCAAAGAAATTAAGTGCTGGCAATTATTAAAGGGGTGAGGAAACCACAGTATTATTGAGGCTAAAATTATAGCAATTTATTGCTGAAATGCTGATAATATAGTAGTATTGAAAAGTATTAGTGTTACAGTAATTTTAACATTTATACCGATATATTTACACAGAGCGTGGAAAATAATATAATGAATATATTTCATATTTAAATTAAATATATTATTATTTAAATTAAATATATTTCATACTTAAATTAAATATATTTCATATTTAAATTAAATATATTTCAAATTTAAATTAAAAATATTTCATATTAAAATTACACATATTCTTTTTAAACTAAATATATTATTATTTAAATTAAATATATTTCATATTTAAATTAAATATATTTCATACAAATGTATTATATTATCTTCTATTTATTTGAAATTATTTTATGTTTAGATTAAATATGGGCCGCATTAAAAAAGACATTGCAATTCATTTATGTTTAAATCAAAGGGAATTCTATTTATTTTCTATATGTTTTTATTTAAAATATTTAAAAATATTTACTATATCCTTGTTTTCTGAGAGCCTAAATAGCATATTTATCCCAAAAAGGTACACGCCCGAGATGGCTACAAAACGAATGCCAGATTCCCTTTTCCATGCTTTATTGGCTTGGATTTATTGGCAAATTATTGGTATATATACCTCTCAGCGTCGAACGATTCCTAACCAAGAAAATCTGTCAGAAATTTGCATAAGTTTGCTTAGCAATTGAAATTCCCTCTTTACTGAATTGAATCCGTTTCTTTCTGATTTTTTTGTGTAGCCTCTGTACCCAGCTTTTTAGGTGGAAGGAGGAACGGATAAAGGGGAGCCACAACGAACTGAGATAAAAATTCAATTAAGACCCGGCCCATTCCGTTACCATTCCAGCCGGCAGCAACGACGAACACCTTTTGTCAACTAATTACATGTCGGCAGCCAGGCCAGCCCCCGATGGTCGACGAAAGGTTAAAGTAATTTGCAGAGAAGCGTTCTTTGGCTTTTAATTGGAAAAAAAATACGCTTTCGCATTGAGTGACAAAGGTGTGATTTATTATATTGAATTGCTTTTAGGGCTTTTTTTTGTTGCCTTGTCTTTCCTGGAACCTTTCTCCGAATTCTTTTTGCTTTGCTTCGCTTTCAATTGTCTGCAAAGTTTTTTGTTTACTGATTTTGTTGGCCCAGCAATTGGCATTTAAATTAAGCTAAAATTTGTTTTTCAATGCTTGAAATAAACTTGCATGAATGAAAAGGGTTTCAAATGGGTTGTATAAGTGGAAAAGCAAAGGACGTGTTCTAAAATTAAATGTCTGTGGGTCCTGAAACGAGTCTTGCGTCTGACTAAACAAACTTGTGTCTGTCTCTCTAGTCAATTAACAAAGAATACTAAAGTTGAACTTATTCAACTTAAAATCGATGGCGTCGAGTATTTTTTCCGGCTCAAAGAGGCCAATAGGACGCACCACACGCAGCAGCTGTTCGACACTAAGTTCTGTAAGACGTATGAGCGAGAGGAGCGTCTTGATGTCCTCGCTCGGATTGTTGTCCCTCCATTTGCATACAGCTCGAAAAATATCAATTTCGAGGGCCCCAAAGCTGTCCCGTCGCAGTACTTCCTCAAGTGATTCCTTGGACAGATTTTCGAAGGAATCATTTTTAGTATATCGGGCCCATTGCAGTCCATGAAACTGAGGCATTCTTCAACCCGCTGGCTGAGATTCTTGCGGCGTGCGACATCCAGGATCGTGCACACATTACTGACGGACAGATTCTGCTGCAGGTATTTGCCTATGCCCGTTTCGACGTTCTGCAACCCGTAAAGTTGGGCCAAATCGAGCACATCGATAATGGTGTCCACGTCCAGTGTGGAAAGAGGCATCGTGCCTGTGTAAAGATATCTCAGGATTAGCTTGAAGGCTTCAAGCGGCGCCTCCAGCGGAACTTCCCGTTGGTTCGACTCAGCCAAACCGCCGTAGAGCAAAGCGCGGAAGTACTCAGACCGCATCGCCAGAATGTTGCGATGGCCCGGCAGCCGCTGATCCTCCACCAAGAACTCCACGTCCGAGTAGGGCTCGTTCATGCAAAGGCTGGCCATGGCCGCGACGAGGTTGTCGCTGTCGTCGTAGTTACCCTCAGTGGAATTCGGAGACGAGGTCTCTTGATTTTCCTGGCTGCTCATTTTCGTCGCTGGATTTCTGTGTGGAATGGAATGGAAGATGTCTAAATGTGTACTCTTTGTGTTCTATAAACTCACTTTATTTAAATTTCTTGAACAATTTATGCGCACAGATTGTTTTGTGCCTTTTTTTTGTTTATTTGTTTGTCAGCTGCTACGTTTTGTTTATTTAGTCTTGAAAATATCGATCTATCGATATATGGAAAAGTTGCGCTGCCATTCGATGGCCGGTGGTTCCATGGAGCGATCTTTTGAACCAGTTTAAGTTTGGATTAAGGTATTTCCTGATTATAGCGTGAAATACACGCTGCTGTGACCTGTCACACTTGGCACTCAAAACTGGTCACCTCCAGCAGCTACATATTTGGGGTAGCTGCGCCTTCTCCACATCTTTGAGTTCTGGAAAATAGAGCTTGCTCTTTTTAACTGGTGGTATCGTGCTTTAGTTTCTGTGTGCGCTACATATTTATATAAAATGTATATAAATATTTATATTTACAGGTATATACAGTGCTGGACTTAAGCGTTGGCACAGCAGTAACTTGTAAGTTACTGCTGTTTTAAGAGCTTTTCCAACCCTATTTTTAAAAGAAAAATATTCGTATTCGATAGATTAATCAATTTTCTATAAGATTGGCTCATTTTTATAAGCGTTACTTTATTGAATTATTTTTTAAAATTTCTTAAACAAAAAATGGTCAGAAATTTGTCGTACAAAAGTGTTGGCACACCTCATAAAAAACTATTGAAACCAATCATGTTCGCAGATTTTAATATTTGGTTGCAAAACCATTCTATTGGGTTGTGTCTTCTTCAATATTTTTGTTGAAAACTTCCTCTTCCACAAATTTTCAATTGGTTTTAGATCTGGAGATTGTGATGGATGTGGCAGTACACTCGAAACATTTTAATCAAGCCATCTTTGCACATCATGAGCTGTATGCTGCACAAAGTAGAACGAATCCGGTAGATATTTATATAAAATTGATATCTTCTGCTTTCCCTGGGCCTGCAAAAATTTCGAATTTCCTTAACAATTTTTAATTATTAGTGGGAGATATTTTTTCCCGGCCTTTGATACAGATATCTATGTATATCTATAGCTATCTAGATATCCATATATATTTATTCACATATCTCTTAACTTGGCCAATAATTATTGGAATATAATCCAGAGACACCACCGAGCCATGAGATGCCACCGATGCCGCGAGAGAGGAAATTAATTTATTGAATAGCTGCCAAGGCGCCACAAAATTTGAATATAGCTGCCGGTTACAATTTAATTAAAAATTTCCCCCCGTCTGCGACAAGTCCAGGAAGAAACATCAAAGTTTTGCCTTTTGCCCGGAAGTGAAAAGGAGGCGATGGGCGGAAATTTTCTGGCTAGCTCAAAAAAAAAGTGTGCAAAAGGGAATTTCAATATTGGCATTAACGAATTCGTATAGATTATACAATTGTTGGATACGCTTCCGTTTCCCCCTTCTTTTTTTGCACATTTTTTGGTTAATTATATTTTAGAGATTTTTGCAGCGGGGGGATAAATAGGAAATTAAAATCACTAACTGATCCTGTTTAATGGAGTATTTTCCTTTCATTGATATCGCTTTCATTTGGATGGAAGCAGGGCGCAGCAGCCGCCAAGTGAAGAGAACAATTTTTTATGATTTGATAGACTTGATAGAATAATTCATTAAAATATCAATATAATCTTTGATTCCATTGAAATATTTGTCACATTTTTTTGGTAAATCGTTTCTTGGCCAAAAGTGAAAAATTAATTTTCCATAAATTTCAATGCGATTAGTTCCTATGGCACCGGGATGGCAATTTATGTCGCAATTTGCTTGTCAACATTCTGCTCTCACATAGATACGGCCACGCCCCCACACACGCACGCCCATAAATTATAAGACCCTCCGACACAACCCCACCCCCACATATGGCACAGAGCTCTTTGGCAGAAAACTTAATTGCCTCTGAGTCTCGTCCTTCCTCTAATAGTCTTATAAAATAAACACTGTAAATTATCAAACAGGATTTTTGCCTTCCCCGGCAATGGAGCGGTTTCGGAGGTGCGCAGAGCCCTTAAGTGCGCTGTGTGTGTGTGTGTGTGGGCGTGGACTTATGTGGGAGTGGGAGCATGCTCCATTTCCATGCCAATTCTCTTATCAAACTGAAACCTGCTTCACAGTTTCCACACACACATATGTGAATGGCTAAGGGACACTTTGAGGCAATGAAAAATGATTTATATATGGCCGATTCCTTTAATTTTAAAGATCTATCGATCTTTAATCAGATGAATTATTTTTATGAGCCATACAGCTTCAGACAGGAGCTTTGATCGAACAGAAACTTGTTGGACCAGACATACTGTTCGTTTGTTACACGAGACAAGCTTCGTGTTCGGCTTCGATCGGTTTGATCCACGACCTGTTAGTTAACAGGGGCTGTTAGCTCTACGGTGCTTTTAGCAACATCGATACCAAGATACTAAGACGATACTTACTTAAGAAGTGGTAGCGAAACAAGATGTAATGTAGGCTCCAACATGCTCGATGCCGAAGTCTTTGCTTCGATGCTCGAGATCATATTCATTTCTCTAATCCATTTTCTGATCCTACATACTCTCTCAATTAATTAGACATTCTTCTTATATTCTTAGGATATAATTTTCTTATATTTTTCATAAATATTCCATAATTGCACCTAATACATACATATGTAATGGTATACATATTTGTGTGCCAACAGCAAAAGGGCTTATTAAAATATCCTCTTTGCTCTCGATTTTCGAATACCCTTGAGTGGCTTTCATGCTTATGGCTTATAGCAATGTGTGTGTGTGTGTGTGTGTGTGTGTGTGTGTGTGCCTATTTTAAGCCACTTTATGCTGCCTGTGCACGTAATTAGTTAACAAGTTGCATAAGCACTTCAAACCTAAGCCGTTTAAGTAGCCATATAGCGATGTTGATGATGATGAAGTCTTCGTACTCGTTTTTGGTTCTTCCTCCGTTCTTTAGCCACTCTTTGTCCACTTGTAAATACCCTGTAATCGTGTGTAGCAAAGGGGTATGTTGGGGCTACTTAAAGTATTTCTAAGAATATTTGCAATATACATATGTATATCTGAGAATCAAAATTTGGGAGATTTGTAAGGCTTTGGCTACGAATTGCGATATTGGGTATCCCCTAGTCGTTAGACTAGACCTTGCCATACTTGTAGTTGTTATATGTGTGGGTGTGTGTGTGTGTGTGTGTGTGTGTTTCGACAAGGACATTTCATGCAGCTAATGATGTATTCATTTGCCATGTTTCAGCTCTCTGTCCCTCTGTTGCTCTCTCTTCCTTTCTCTGCCTCTATCTTTATCTCTGTCTCTGTCTGTCTCTTTTTGTGTGTCTCTTTTGCAGCCTTTCAATTGCGACTAAATGAAGCTCCTTGTGGGCCTGTCAGAGCATGCTGATGCTCTGATGCTGAGAGGTTTTAGTGCACTGAAAATATACGCTACGGTGCTACTCTACTTGTATTCTTATGAGCAAATAATGCGATTTGCTTAATGAGCTTTTTGCAGGCGACACACACACACACACACACAGAGAATCGTGACCCTCCGTAAAGTAGGCAATTCGGTCAGTAAAATCAGCCTTGAACCTTGAACCTTGAACCACCACAGTGTATCTGGGAGCATCCTGTAGCTGTAGCTTCCCTGCTTCTCCAGTTAATTCCATTAAAATATATTCACACAAATTTCATCCGACTACGATTCCGATTCCGATTCGGAGAATTCCCAGTAGAACTATAAATAACCCTTTCGATAACAAACATTGCGATGTGTTTGTTGATAATAAAAAGGGTTGATTTATTTCTATGCTATGATGTGATTTATGACCTTTAATGGCCGCCGCCGAATGCCAGAAAAGCCAAAGGAAACAACCAAAACGAATGCTGGCTTTCGACTTTCGACAATGTGATTTAACATTTAACATTTTTGTGGCAGATGCAACAAGAAAACCACACAAAAAGAGTTGTAGAAAAAATCCTTTGGGGCGAATGTGGGAATAGATTTACGTTTTGGGGGTAAAGGATCATTAGGAACCTCAAGAAGGATTTCTAGAAAAAAACTATGCCTGAAATATGGACTTTTTAGTGGCTATTTATCCACTAAACCTGAAGCTTTTTCTTAATTTATTTAATTACTTATTTATTTAATTAAAATTTTGTTATTAGGGAATATTTTAGAGGAAAAATTAAAAAATTATTTCCCAATTATGGGAATACTATTTTAGGGGGAAAAATTCATTTAACTAAAAGGATAAAAATAACAAAACATTTATAATTTTAGACTTTTTAGGGAAAAAAAAATATAAAATGTAATTAACATTAAAAAATGACGATTAAAAAATACTATTTTGGGTGAAAAAATAACAAAATATTTAAAAATTATACGATTAAAAGATACTATTTTAGGGGAAAAAAAATAGCAAGTGATTCCAAATTTATCGACTAAAAGATACTATTTTAGGGGAAATCTAAAGTTTAGGTTCCTTTTTCTCTTTAAATATCTCCTATAAAAAGTTCCGTTAAAGCATTCATAGGGAAAAGTATTTACAGGCCATACATTTGAGCTGCCTCCTGCCTCATTCAGCAGCAAGAGAAATGGAAACGGCAACCATGAAATTTATGCTTTATGCGGCATAAATTGAGCTACGGACGGACTCCAGACCACGACGACTGATGGGCGTAACGCTGCTCTGAGAGAGAGCGAGAGAGAGCCCCCAGAGGGGTGTGAATATTTCCCACTGATTTTGTTTGAACAATTAAAATGCCGGACGGAAAACCCACCCACATGGCCCGGAAAACCGAGAACACATTAACTACAAATTACATTCACATTAGTGTTTCCTCCAGCCGCCTGCTCTCTCCTGTTGTTGTGCCTGTTGCCAGGGCTTCCTTCTTTCTGCAGTTACTTCCTTTTATTTCCTCTTTGTTCCTTTTATTTCTTCTTTTCATTTTCCTTCTTTCGTTTTTGGTTTTTCTTCGTTTTTTTCGTTTTTTTTGTAAAAAACCAAACACCTAATAAATCAAAGCGGACTCGTGAGAGAACCCCAAGAGTATGCTTGTTAAATGCTCGTAATAAATTAGCTGCCGCCGAGGCAGACCAAACCACCACAGCCCCCACCACCAGCCTCCCAATACCATTCTCCGAGCCCCCTTTGATTATTGGCTTAGCTCATGGTCTGGCCATTTTACAATTGCTTCCTCTTCATCTTTTGCCCCTCAATTGAACTCAATCGATGGACCCCGTCTGAGGTCCATTCTCTCTCTCCCTCTCCCCCACCATTTCTCTGTGGCCCAGACTCATTCATTTTCCCTGCAAATTTTCTTCTTCGTTTTACCAGAATTTTCTTCTTCGTTTTTGGAATTTTTAATGAAGTCAGCGCAAAATTTTTTGTGCTGTGTGAGCAAAGTTTTTAGCCAAGATGCAGGAAGGGGAGGAAGGGGAAGGCGGGGGGTGTTTGGGGTGGATTTCGTGTATTTGGCATTCGCTTTTATGCAATTCATTTTTAATTTCGCTTTGTTTGAACTTTTACGCTGCTGCTAATTTCCCTGAATCTGAATCTGCGATGAATCTGCAGCAAAATGCTACCAAAAGCTGGTTTAAGGTTTACCTGTATTTTGGCTATAAATAAACCAGTCGATACCCGGTTCTATATGCACTAAAAGCATGCACGCAAAAGCTCATTGCTCTGACATGAATATTGTTCGAAAGCCAGGTGTTCAAACAGCCAAACGGCCACCTTGTTTGGTTTAATCTGGCTATAATAATAATCCGATTGGAAACAGATTCAGAAATCTAGTAGATATCATTCCACTTTATGATTCTGCATTAGTGACTTTTTTGTATCTTCAGGGCCTAAAAAATTACAAAAATTCATATTTGATACATCAAGATTTTTGAACCACCTTTTTTTGTTATATTTTGATACATTACATTACTGGATACACCTTCAATAAAAAATATAAACTTAAAAAAATATATATATTCACTAAAGAAAATTTTGAAAATAAATATTCCGTTTCTGTAATTTTTTCCATGACTGTATATACTCTAAGGCATCGGATACGGCTTCTTTCTAGCTGTTATATATTGTACATCTGTACGAATTGAATATACCCCATGTGATCTTTGCGTACTGAATACTGGAAAGCGACCACATTGGGTATCTGTTCACTTATTCTGAATTTTAATGAGCAGCTTTTTATATAATACCATTAAAATAATCAATAATAGTTCTGAGAACAGCAGCAGCGAGCGATCTGTGCTATAAATAAGAGACTGTTTCCCAAAGTTAAGCTCACATTAAAATCAAATTTCTTAGAGCGCATACCATATTGAAAGATCATTTTATAATCTATTTAATCGGTGCCAAGAATCTTTAGAGCAAGGGAATTGTGCTATAAATAAAATCACCTTTCCAATGAAATTTTTGGTTGGTAGAATACCAAACAGATAATCTTTAAAATATATTTCTTAACATAAAGTGTTCTCCCCAGATTCTGTTATTGTTTTCTTGGGTTGTGTGTGCTTTTGGCAGTCCCCAAAGATTCATGGAGTGCATTTCATACGCCTCTGGATCGGTCTGCAGTCAGTACAATCGAGGAAGACATGTCTCCACTTACTGGGTAACCAGCGATGCAAGGAAATTTCCTATACGGAAAACCAATGGATTTTCATGGAAACCGGCGGCTCTACAACATATTTATGGTGGAGGAGTGGAAGAGCAACTGCCTGCTTCACCTGGTAGATGATAAAACTCACATTATGAAGTATAAGAATCTCATTTTCTAAATAAAAAAAGATGAATATATCCCTCTTCTTTTCCTCTGGTTAAAAGTACACTTTTCTTTGATATTTCCGTTCTCTGCAACGCTCCAGTCAAGAAAATGTAATGCGACACAGAAGCGAAACATTTTATGAGCTGGGGCGTAAATGTTGCATAATTGTTTCATGTACACAATGTCACATGCGCGGAATTAGCGAAGCGGGGAACTACATACTAGGCGGAGTAAAAGTCAGTACCAGGGGCAGGAGCAGGAGTCGAAGGCACCCAAAGTCAGCGCCTAATTAGGACGCCAGCGACAGACAGACAGAGACAGAGACAGGCAGACGAGAGATGGTCGTCATCATACTCGTACGCAAAACCTTTCCCTTTTCCCTTTTTGATGCACCCTTTAAAGGGGGTACGTTTACTTTGATATGGCTCAGATATTAATGGATCTGTAAGGGTATCTACCACATCGGCGGTTAACTTTCTTTTTGTTTGCGAAAACTTTTGGGCTTCTAAAAGTTCCTTTTTTCGGCGTGCAGCAGTGAAAAGTGCAACGTCAACGCCTTGAACATAGATCCAAAAGTTCAACGTATCTATGTGTGTGAGTGTGTTCCTATAAGTGTTCTGTGTGTGTGTGTGTGTGTGTGTGTGTGTGTGTGTGTGTGTGTGTGTATCTGCATCACGCTAATTTTTGAGCAAACGCGTGCCAGGCTAAAATTAAAATACCAACGCCAGAAAAAGAGATGCTTGCACTCCCCGACACGGCACCGGCACCGGAAAAATCCGAAAAGCAAATAAAAACTGGCGTGCGCTGCAAAGTATGCTACAACTTCTCTACTCTGTGGCTCTGCCTCTCTCAGCCTAGCAATAAAAAAAAAATGTTATGAATTTCAAATGCATATAAAATGCGGAGTTTGAGTGGGATCCGCTCTATAAACAAACAGAAGGCTTATTTGCTGACTGAATGAATATGACAATCCAGACCATAACTAATGGTAAGTCTTCCAAGTATTTTACTTATTTTAAGGCATTCAAAATACGCAAAAGAAATGCCATTTCTCTACCACTTTTACGGATTGTTTTCATTACCATAAGTCTCTACTTTGCTGAACAATCTATCATCTTTTTTTTTATTATACTTCAGAATACACTATCCAACCAAAGCTAGTTCCAATTTCGAGTCTTTCTCTAACAATTCCCTTAATAAAAGTCTTCTCTAAATTCCTCTTAAAAAATATAACCATCCTCCGAGTACTTTAGGTCTTTTAGAGCATTCCCTTAGTCACCATTAGTGGCCCATGTTTGTTCCGGTTTTATATCAAAACCCAAAGTGAACAAAACTTATTTATTATTCATATGCCGAAAAGTAGTAGCCAAAAAAAAAAAAGCTAAACAATCTTCTTTTCTTTTTTGTTAATAAATGCAGCTGAACGGGGGGTCTGGCGGTTGGGTCCCTCTGCAGTTGCATGCCACACGCGTGCCGGACACAACTGTTGCCCCAGGAAGGTGCTGGGAGGGGGCAAAGCTGGAACTCAAAAGCAAAAGGACTCCAAATGAAAAATCACAGCGCTGTGCCTGCCTTTTCCCCCCTTCCGTTTCATTCCGGTTCGTTCCGTTCCTTTGCCGTTTGGTCTTTTCCGTGGCCGACGTGGCGGAGGGGAATGGCATTTCTCTAGCACTTTTTTTATTGTGTTCTGCTTGGTGTGGCAAAGTCATATTCATTCACATTCATTCATTCATTCATTCACTTCTGACTTGCAACACATTTTTATGTCTCCATTTTTTTTTTATGTGGAA
Source organism: Drosophila lowei (assembly GCA_008121275.1). Lineage (NCBI taxonomy): Eukaryota > Metazoa > Arthropoda > Insecta > Diptera > Drosophilidae > Drosophila > Drosophila lowei. Next base: position 11,787,897 of record CM017779.1, on the reverse strand, counting down.
AGTGTGAATGCGAATGTTTTGTTGTATCTTTTTTTTGTATTTTTTATACACTTACAGTGGGTACCCACTAAAAAGGAAAGATTTTGGATAGTAAATGAGTTCCGAAAGCGAAATTTATGGCAGAAAGATTCCTTTTTGAATCCTTAGGTTTTCTTGATTATTCTGTCATTATTCTAGAATCCATCCAACAGGTTGAATTCGTACGCCAGGTACGTTTTTGGTAACAAAAAATCTCCCCGAAATCTTAAGTATAGAGTATTTAAAGTTTCACCCCCTTCGGCGTTACTTTTTCTTGGCTTTTATTATTTTCTTTTTTCTAGCATTTTCATTTCCTATTTTGCACATTTTTCACTTCTCTTTCTTCTATGCTTTGGCTTTTTGATGTGTCCCGTTTTGGTCTTGTGTATGTGTGTGTGTGTGTGTGTGTGCAGCAGTTAAAAGATTTATAAATATGAATTTTATACATTGTGGCATAAAAAATGCAAATTTTTAGGAATGGCCAAAAGGAAATAGAAATAGTCTGGTCGGTGGGTAGTGGTATCTTTCCCCAGTGCCATTTCCCACTGCCGCTGCTTGTGGTCTCTACTTTTCACTCTATTCCTCGCTCTCCCTCTCCCTCTCTCTCTCTGTGTCTGTGACTGTGTCTGCGTCTGTGTGTCTCTCTTTCTTTTTATGTCTCTTCAAACGAGTTTTGTAGTTCTTTTTTCGGCTGCACACAGATGCATTTAATGACCAAGAGACTTGCAACGAATGCAACAAATGGCCAAAGGAACCATCAAAATGATACTCTATATATTGGGTAAAAAATGGTTCTTTTGAATGTGTGACAGACTACGTTCATTTTTGGAAATAATAATACTTTGAAGAGTGTATAATTTTCAAGAAATATTCGTAACTGAATTATAAAGAAGAATGATATACAGAAGACTGTATTTTTTAATTGAAGAATCTGGTTACATTATTATGTTACCGTTTGGCTCTTTGAACACCTGGCTTGGAGTGGTATATTCTATACTCCCTTTTGTAGTGTATACACAGCGTCATTGTCGCTTTTAAAAACCAAACAATTTGGTTTCATTATTAAATAATTAATTGCTATTTCTGTAAGAGTTTTTTTTTTTGCCGTTTGTTGCTTTTGTTTTTCTGCTGTAACGCCACTCGTTGAATGAACTTGTCCGGGCAGTTGGTTTTTGTTGCCGCTTCAATGTCCATAAATCAGTGCATTTTAATGCAAAAATATTCCAGCAATTTTATGGTCTAAAAATTGGCAATCGCCGCTGCTGCTCCCCAGTGGCCACTGGCCATTAATATTTATTAACATGCGGTGCTTGATTAATGCTTTATAATGAAATTAGTTAAATCCTCGGCGAAAAGCCCACAGATACTCGTATGAAAAAGAGTTTCCACTGTCATTTACATGCATTTAAATGCAGAGCATTTCAAGTAGAAAGCTGGCAATTGTTAAGTGTAATTAATGTCAAATGTCATCAATTATTCTAAGCCAGAAATACACTTTGGACGCGAGCAGCGACGACCAGGCATTTAAATCAATTCAATTATGAATGCAATTAAATTAATTTAATGATGAACAATTCACTTTGGTAAAGGGCCGGCCCGATGACAGCAATAATATTCAATTTTTATTTTGCAATTGCAGTTAATTAATAATTCAATAAATTTCTGCACAAAACCACTTAAAAGTATTTTCAAATAATTGTCATCAAATGTGTGTGTGTGTGTGCCTGTTTCTGTGATCAATTATGCAGTTTATCAAAGAATGAGGCCATTTGAAGAGTGTGTTAATTGCCGATTGAAGTGCGGTGTGAATTTTTAATTTAAATTGGGTTTAATTTATCAATTGAAATCCTAATCACTTCAGGTAAAAAAAAGTACTCTGAATGATTGAAATACGCTGCAGACCGAAGGTCGCCATGCAAGTTAACGTACCCAATTCTATTGAGCTCTTATACGAGTTGTAAACAATCTTTGGCTTTCTAAGACGAAAACAATTTCAATCTTGGGCCTCCGCACAATTTCAATCTTGGGCCTCCGCCTAATTGTTTTTCTTCAAGATATAAACAATCTCAATCTTTGGCTCCCACCACAAGCTCAATCTTTAGCTTCCGCCTAATTGATTTTTAAGATACACAATCTCAATCTTGGGCTCCCGCCACAATCCCAATCTTTGACACTCGCTTAAGTGGAAAACAATCTTTGCCCACACCCGGCTTCTGATAAACAATCTCACACCCGGCTTTCTGCAGATTCTGCATTTTGAGCATTTTACAGTTCTCAATCTTTGGATGACGAAATCCAATATTCGGGATGGCGAAATCAATCGGGATGTTTATAGAAAAACTATTCCCGAACGGGATTGACGAGGCCAAGATCAAAAAGTTCAAGTCAGTCTTGATCCAGAAGCGAAACCGATAAGTCGAGCTAAAAACTAAGATCGCACAAACCCTTTGTCCGGAAACCTTTGTAACCCTCAACTTAAGTCTATATCTGTGAACCTAGAGTTAAATAAAAACTTTTTAAAAACGCAATCCGCTACCGCAGTTATTTAATTGGCGCCCAACGTGGGGCGACGTTGTATAAAAAGCACCGAATGATAAAAGTGTTACGTCGTGCCGAAACCCGAAGGACAATTAATTAATGCAATAAATCCTTCAATAAGAAAAACGCGGAGTGGTTGTGAGATATAGACAAGAAAAGTGAGATAATAAAAAAAGGAAACAAACCGGAGCTTAGGGTGCGGGAAAAATAAAAAAACTAATCAAGACACATACAAAATATAAAAAAAGAAAATCTTTAAACAAAACAAAACAAACACACCAAGAAATAAAACTACCAGCTAAACCAAAGAAGGAAGACCCCTAGAAGGACGATTAAACAACAAAGAATTATACGAAGGAAGACCCGTTCGAAGTTTTGTCAGCCAAACCAAGAAGGAAGACTCTCAGAAGGACGACCCCTACCGGATAGTTAGTGAGCGAAAGTACTAGTGCTAAGTAAATAAGTTGAAATCGGTTCAAGCCGCAGTATCCAAAAAAATTAAAAACCAAAAATATAATCATAATACAAGGTGGATCAACTAACTTTAGAGTTCGAAAAACTAAAAATGATAAATTCACAGACAAGGACCGATCTCACTGCAGATCTGGTCAAACAATTGATAGCACTTCAGATTTCGCAAGTACAGGAGCAAATATTAAATTTGAAACAACAAATAGAAACTAAGTCTGATCAGGTTTCAGAATATCAGGCAGAAAAAATAGATGAGACAATTAAGGATGACACCACTTTAAAAGTAATAGAATCACTACCAATTTTCAATGGTGGATTAAACCAATACGTAGGATGGAGGGAAGCTGCAGAAACTGCAGTGAAGCTATATAAGAAAGGAAGTAAGCAATATTACATTGCCTTGACAATTTTAAGAAACAAAATAACAGGACCAGCACATGACGCATTGACCAACCACGGACAGTTTTAAATTTTGATGCCATACTAGCACGACTTGACTTTGTTTACAGTGACAAGAGACCAATATATATAATAGAACAGGAGCTAAGCGTTCTCCGACAAGGAAACCTGTCAATAATAGATTTCTACAATGAGGTTAACAAAAAGATGACCTTGTTAATAAATAAGACCATAATGACCCATGGAAAGGACAGTGAAGTTACAAAAGAATCTAATAACAGAATTAGAGAGAATGCCTTACGCATTTTTATCACAGGCCTAAACGGCAGCATTTCGGAAATTTTATTCTCCTTAAATCCCCCAGATTTACCGAATGCTTTGGCAAAGGTACAAGAATTGCAAGCGAATAATAGACGTGCCCAATTTGCCTACCAATTCAGTAGCCCCAGAAATCCAGTGCATAACCATAACACGTTAAGATTAAACCAACGTCAACCAAGGACGGACAATTCACCATTCGTAAAGAAAAACGATTTCCAAAAGAACAACATGTCATGGGGACAACCCTATTTCTTAGGTAACAGACAACAAAATCAGGCCCCAGAACCAATGGATGTAGACGAATCAATTAAAATCCAGAACCGACAGAACAGCAATCAATATAGGGGTAATAATAACAATAGATATTATCGCGAAAATAATAATGGTTATTATCAGAGAGATAATAACAATTATAACCAAGCTCAGCAATTTAGAGCAAACGTAGTACAGAACAATCAATCTAATGCAAATCCAGCTCAAAAACGAAAACCAATTGAAACATCGGAACAACCGGCTAATAAAGCCATGCGGGTAAATAACATTGAAGAGGACCATTTTTTAGATCAGCCCCGAAGTAGGTCTGCCCTACTTAAAAGAATAGATAGAAAACTAAACAAAGAATTAAAAGTTTTGATAGATACGGAGCCACTTCCTGTTATATAAAGAAGGAATTTACGAAAATAAAAAAGAATTACCAATTTATAAGAAAGTTGCTACAGTAAATGGGTTTTCGATAATTAAATATTTCCATAATGTAACTATTTTTAATACAAAACAAGTGTTTTACGAAATAGATGGAATGGAGGCGGATTTACTGATAGGATTTAACCTATTAAAGAAAAATAGGAGCTGTAATTGATACAGGAAAGGGAACTTTAACATATAAAGATAATGAAGAAAAGCTAATATATGACGAGGTTCATTCTTTAAACAAGTTAAACTTTATAGAAGGAAAAATCATCCTTCCATTGAAGGAATTTATAATAAAAAATATTTTGAAGAAGGAAAGGAAACTAGAAGTGATTCAGTAAAGGTAGAAGGAAGTTTATACAGCTTGGGATCAAAAAAAATCCTGAGCACGCCTGACGTAGAATTATCCGTCAATAAAGTAATAAATAGTTTGGGATTCAAATATCCTGAACACGCCGTCGTCGAATTATCCGACAATGAACAATTTAACAGTTTGGGATGCAAAATCCTGAACGCGCCGTCGTAGAAATATCCGACATACAAACTTATACAAATTCTGAATCGAAAAAAATTAAATTGTATAACACCATAACATACAAAGAAGACAATTTAGAAAACCTCAGGAGAAGATGATAGCTATCATAGAAGAAGATCATGCCAAAATAGATCTACAGTTACCGTTCAGAACGGATATAAAAGGAGAGATTAACACTGAACATGATAGACCGGTATATGGCAAACAGTATCCATATGCTTATTCGGTTAACGATTTCGTTAATAACGAAATAAGTAAAATGTTAGATGACGGAATAATCAGACCTAGTAAAAGCCCATATAATTCACCGGTAATAGTAGTACCAAAGAAAGGAGTAAATGAGGATGGAACTCCTAAACATAGATTAGTAATAGATTTTAAGAAACTTAATGAAAACACAATACCCGACAGATACCCTATGCAAGATCCTTCAGTAATCCTTGCGAATTTAGGTAAGGCAAAGTATTTCTCTGCCATTGACTTAGAGTCAGGTTTCTATCAGATTTTAATGAGAGAATCAGATATTGAAAAACATCTTTTTCTATAAATAACGGTAAATATGAATTTCTGAGAATGCCTATGGGATTGACGAACGCTCCCAGAATTTTCCAAAGGGCAATGGACGACATACTTAGAGAACAAGTAGGGAAAACATGTCACGTCTATATGGACGATATTATAATATTTTCAAAAACTATAGAACAACACTATAAAGATCTTATTCATATAATACAGATTTTGCAAAACGCTAATATGAAAATTTCCTAGAGAAGTCTAAATTCTTCGAATTAGAAATCAAATTTCTGGGATACATTGTTTCCCATAATATCATTAAAACAGATCCAGACAAAATTTCTACAATACAAAAATATCCAATTCCTAAAAATATCAGAGAGCTACGTAGCTTCTTAGGATTAACAGGGTATTACAGAAAATTCGTCCGTAATTATGCCACAATTGCCAAACCATTAACTAAATATCTAAGTGGAGTAAATGGAAAGTTTCACGTAGAGAATCCAAAAGACTTTAATACAGCTAGATGAACCAGCAGTAGAAGCATTCAATAATTTAAAGGACAGTTTAATTGCACATATTGAATTAGTACAACCAGATTACAACAAGAAATTCACGTTAACCACAGACGCATCAGATATAGCAATAGGTGCAGTCTTGTCACAAGATGGGAATCCTATAACGTTTATTTCTAAAACCTTAAGTAAAACCGAGCAATTATATGCTACTAATAAAAAGGAATTATTAGCTATTGTATGGGCATTAAAAAATTTGCGAAATTATTTATACGGAGTGAGTGGAATTGAAATACATACAGATCACCAACCTTTATCTTTTGCAATGTCGCAAAAAAATCCAAATGTAGAAATGAAACGATGGTATTACTTCATTGAAAGTTTCACACCGAAAATCATTTATAAACCAGGCTCAACTAACGTAGTAGCGGACGCTTTATCTCGGATACAGATAAACCATACGACAGATAGTGATATCGACCAGGCAGAATCGGAATCAGATATAAATACTCAACATTCAGCAGAGAGTAGTTTTGAAAACGTCATTCAAGAGACTAGCAAGCCCTTGAACCAATTTAAACAGCAACTACTATTATCACAAGGAAGATTCACAGTTCACGAGTTAGTAAGAGTTTATGAAAATACCCGGCATATTATTGAATTTGATACGGTTGACAATTTGCTAATCATTTTGAAAGAATTTATTCAGCCTAACTTAACCACAGGAATACACTGCACTCTAGAAGATTTATACCTTATCCAGAATAAGCTAAAGGAAAACTTCATAAATAAATTTCTCTTCACGAGAAAGTTCCTCCAAGATGTAGTAAACGCAGAAGATAAAGCTATAATTATAGAAGAAACACATTGCAGAGCCCATAGAGGATTAGACGAAAACTACAAACAAATAACTAAGTTGTATTATTGGCCAAACCTACACAAAAAACTAAAAGAGTATATAAAAAATTGTGAGATCTGTAACAAAAACAAATATCACAGACATCCTGTAAAAATTCCAATTGGGGAAGCTCCCATTCCAACAAAAGAAGGAGATCAATTACATTTAGACCTGTACTATGCCCAAAACCTAACATTCATAACTTGTATTGATTCTTATTCCAAATACTTGGTGGTCAAGGAAATCCAAAGTAAATTAAACATTGAAAATAAGGTAATGGAAATATTGCAACACTTTCCGTTAGCAACATCATTAATGACTGACAACGAACCAAGTTTTACTTCAGCCCAATTTAGATCATTCATACAAAGGAGTAACTTAACTATTTATTATGCCGATCCCAGACACAGCACCTCAAATGGTCAGGTAGAAAGGGTACATTCCACACTAACAGAAATAGCGCGGTGCGTCAAGGATGAACTAAATTTAACAGATTACTCAGAAATAATAATTAGAGCGGCACAGAAATATAATCTGACGATACATTCAACGACCAATCAAATGCCATATGACATATTGTATAACAAAATAGAGCACAGGAATAATCCAATATTACTTAAGGAAGCTCAGAACAAAATGCTTAAGGTACATAACAAAGATAGAAGAGAAAAGAATATAAAATAGGAGAAGTAGTTTATGAAAAGAAATTCGGAGAAAGAAATAAACTTCAACCTCGATACAAAAAACAGGTAGTTAAGGAAAATCGACCGAATAAAATTATAATCAACAATAGAAACAGAATTATACATAAAGATAACATTAAATATTAAGGAAATGTTTTCCATTTTTCCAGAAAATGTATGCGAATATACTTATACTGACTTTTGTTATATTGACGACTTCGGAAGTAATTGACTATACGCATAGTGACTATCTATTGCTCAAAGACGACAGAGACGTTTACACTTATGAATCATACGCAGAACTTTTTTCATATTACTAATTTAAGTTTTTATAAACAGATAATTGACATAGAATCCAGATATGTTAACAAATCAATTAATTCAGACGATGAGTGGGAAATATCAATGGACTTAAGTCTACTAAAATTAATGCTTTCAGAGTTAGTTCCAAAACGGAATAAAAGGGGAATTAATGAACTAGGTACCATTTGGAAATGGATAGCAGGAAGCCCTGATCATGACGACTTTTGAAAATACAGAATAAAGTAAATGAATTAATTGAAAACAATAATAAGCAATTTATAATAAATTCCAAATTTTTCAAAGAAATTGAATTGCTATCAAATTCATTAAAAATGTCATCTTCAATGAAGAAACGATACTGAGAAAGCATCGTTTAAAATTAATAACTTTTGACCTACTAAATTTAGTTGATACCATAACCCTTTTTAAAAATAAACATTTTCAATACAAAAATTTTAAATAAAAATGAAATAGAAGACATTTACAAGCATGAAAAACAGCCTGTTGAACTGTCTGATCTACTGGATATTGCAACGGTTAAAATAATTCGAAATGCAGATTTAATAATCATTTATATAAAATATCCTCAAATTAACAATATTTGCCAACTTTATCATGCAAGAGCCATCTCACAAGATGATGGAATGTTAATTTTAAGTGAAAAAGTTTGTGAATGTAAGGAGAAATACTATTTAATGAATAATTTTAAAAGTGAGACTTTTAACAATTACGCACAAATAAATTTAAAGAAGACCTGTTTCACCAATTTACTTAATGGCCTTAAAGCCAACTGCACTAAAAAAGAGAAAAAACAAAGAAATAGACTTCATACAGGATGGTGCCATATTAGTTTCAGGCAACAATAACGTAGACAATACTACTTTGATAGGAACGTATCTCCTTATATTCAACAACACAATTAAAATAAATAATATTACCCACATAAATGATAAGGGTAAAATTCTAAAATACATATCGCATCATAAATATAGCGATTTTGATTTAGTTGATTATGTACAATCAAATGATAAGAACCTTTCCTTTGATAATGTTAATATTTTAAATCCTCTTATAACATTAGGTAATACAGCCTTACCATTAACAACATTATTGTTAATCATTTTGATATTGATAATTTTATTCTACTTCAGCTATAAATTAACCAAATTTGTACTTACTAAATCAACAAGAATACCCACAGAAGAAATAGTGGAAAACAGCATTCAAATACTATCAGAAGAAATTAGAGTTCTATCAGAACTTCAAAATGTATCGGGACGAAACATTTAAGAATGGGGGGAGTTAACGTACCCAATTCTATTGAGCTCTTATACGAGTTGTAAACAATCTTTGGCTTTCTAAGACGAAAACAATTTCAATCTTGGGCCTCCGCACAATTTCAATCTTGGGCCTCCGCCTAATTGTTTTTCTTCAAGATATAAACAATCTCAATCTTTGGCTCCCACCACAAGCTCAATCTTTAGCTTCCGCCTAATTGATTTTTAAGATACACAATCTCAATCTTGGGCTCCCGCCACAATCCCAATCTTTGACACTCGCTTAAGTGGAAAAACAATCTTTGCCCACACCCGGCTTCTGATAAACAATCTCACACCCGGCTTTCTGCAGATTCTGCATTTTGAGCATTTTACAGTTCTCAATCTTTGGATGACGAAATCCAATATTCGGGATGGCGAAATCAATCGGGATGTTTATAGAAAAACTATTCCCGAACGGGATTGACGAGGCCAAGATCAAAAGTTCAAGTCAGTCTTGATCCAGAAGCGAAACCGATAAGTCGAGCTAAAACTAAGATCGCACAAACCCTTTGTCCGGAAACCTTTGTAACCCTCAACTTAAGTCTATATCTGTGAACCTAGAGTTAAATAAAAACTTTTTAAAAACGCAATCCGCTACCGCAGTTATTTAATTTGCATTCAAATGTTGTTTTTTTTTTGGTGCCAGCCACTGTTATACGCGTGTGTAGCGTATGAAACTTGTTATACCATACATAGTGTTCGTTAAGGCACGAAGCATTGACGTTGGTTGCTTCGTGCCTAAACGAACGCTTCGGTTTCGTCTTCGATCGGTTGGACGGGAGAACACATTGAACGGCATTTCGGATGTTCTCTCGCACATGTTTGATCTCGCATTCTTCATTGCGAGCGAACACGTTGCTGCAGGGAGGAGCAGAGAGAGCCCAGCACTTGAGAATAACCTACCATTTATCTATTTTCTAACTTCTGTATAGAGATTGGGAATACAATTTTACAATCCTTAAAAGAACTCCCAACTATTTCTGAATACCGTTTTGAAAACTTTCAAGTAAATTCCACATTAAAGTGCATTTTACCGAATGGATAATTTAGTTCCTCAACCCAAATGGTTTGCCGAGAAACGACTCCGGCAAATGAGAACATAAATTGCCTGTCAGACTGCCTGTCGAGAGTTCTAAGCGAAGCGAGAGAGATCCGTGGCACGGTTTACGATTGTTAGTTTTATTATGCCACACGTTTGCCATTCTCATTCTCATTCCCATTCCCATTTCCCCATTTCCATCATCATCATCAGCATCATCAACTGAGATGCTGAGATACTCAGAAACTTTGATGGATTTGTCTTTGGCCTCGAAAGTGGGATTATGTTAATAGTCTCAAGAGCTGCTGGCCTTTGAATTAGCCTGCAAAAGTGTGGCGTGCGTTGCATTAAAATTTATCCACTGTATGTCTCAGAACTCCTCTGCATATATGTAAATTGATTGTTAAGGGCTGACGGTATGGTATGGTGTGGTGTGTGGGTTAGGCGGCAAATCGCTTCTCGTAAAGTTCGTCTTGGCTCAATTATGACTTTTAGCCGGGGAGTGGCCTCATCTGGTGCAGCAAGTCTTTTACGACAGCCATAGACATAAAACCCTACACAGGACGCAGTGCAATCGTAAATTTTAATGCCCTGCAAATCAAATTAGTCGAATAAATTAGCCCAAAACACACAGACAGGATGAGGGCTATTTTTAGACCAGATAATAAAACATGTACTGAGACAATATTTGCTGTTCTACGAGTATTTTTATCTCCAAGAGATTTGGAAAAGGACTAGCATTAGGAGATCTCAGAATCGCCATCAAACATTAGCTTCATTGAATTCTCTGGAGGAAAACATTTCCTCCTGCCATCTAAGGCTGCACTATCCAAAAGAAATTCATGGTATTCCAGAATTACATTTAGATTTCGCTTAAGAAATTCGTAAGAAACCGCCAGGTGAGTAGAGGTTCAATTGCGGGATCGAAAATGCTCAGCCAACGCGTTTGCTCGATGTGTTTTCGATCAAACCGATCGAAGCCGAACTCAAAGACGAAGACCGTATGCGCCCGTTCGATCGGGCCTGCTGTTTGAACCAAAACGAACATACGCCTATAAACAATCATGTATGATCATGTATTTATTGTTCTCTGATTTATTAACAGCAGTTTGTTTCAATTCAAATTGCTTTCAACCTTTCAACAATTTCATATGGTTTAGGGTCAGTCTTGCAACTGAATGTGTGACTGAAGAAATCATAATACGGCAATCATTCCGGCCATTCATAATCCGACCCTCCTACACCCATTGGACCTCCAGGAGTAATTGGTTTATTGATCCCTGGTTGATTTGGATCATATGGCCCTCCTGGAATCATTAGAGGTCCAGGATAGGATGGACCCCATTGAGTATGCCTTGCCAGTGCAGTGCCCACCAAGTAGAATAATATTACATGCAATATAAGAATTTTTTATAAATTGGGTATGTCGGAGGGGGGCAGCAGGGCTGCCCATCTTCTTCTTCCTGCATTTCTAGGTCAACAAAGTAAATAACGGATTACTCTATCGCGTAGTTGCCTATTGATCCTCTTTCCTGCTCCTGTACTTCTTCTATAATTTCTACAGATACGCTTTGTTTTTATGAATCTCCGCAACCACTACTCACCAATAATTTCATGTCGTTTTATGCTTCCGAAAAACATCGAAAGTGCGCGAATTTATACAAAAAATTGATCAACGCGAAATTATGGGATCGTCTTTTGAACCTTGGGTTATCGCGATTTTTTAGTGTTTTACAAAGAAATAATATTATCGATTTCGCGAAAATTCAGGTCAAGTTTATTCGGTTATCAATTTCCAGTGAATCAAACTGTGAACTCGTGTGAAATATTCCAAGAAACCTTATCGTTGATAAGAGCTTTCCATGATTCAACGATTCTAGCCCACTCTCTCTCTCCTGCTGTGCTATATAAGAAGGCGCTTCCCACACGAAAACGTTCACAGAACTGATGCAGAAATCGAAATGAAATTAATGGTAGGCCTTGTTGACTTAAGACAGATTTAAACTGTTTATTAAAACAATATTTGAAAATTTACTTCTGCAGCGCACTCTACTAGGCTTTGCCTTGATGGCGACCATTGCTGTGGTGAATGGCGCGAACTTTGGAAGGGCCTATCAGGGACAGGACTTTGACTGCGCCAAACAGCTCTTAAATGATCTGTATATGGAATCAACATTCTATGGACTTCCTCCTGGGGTAACTTTGTCTAAACCTGGACGAATCCCCACGTTTACACCCTCTAAAATCTTTGGAGAATATCCATGCGGACAAACAACTACTCCGGGATCATAGCCACCACCCAGTGCTGGACCCAGTGCCGCACCATCCACTGTCACACCACTGCCTGATAACAGTCCAGATCTTAATAAAGAAGTTCCCAATTTCGATGCATATCTAGACAAAATGAAGACCACGTCAAAACGAACCCTCGGCAGACAATGGCAACCAATTTATAGGAGTTTACAAAGACCATATAATAATAATAATAATAATAATAATATTCATTCTGAATGATCGAATAAAATGATAATCGGAAGGAAAAGTGATCGAGTTTTTCATAATGGTTGATGGATTCAATCAATGGCGTTTCCTGAGTTGTATAAAAGACATTAAAGAATATTAATGAAACTCTCAGTTCAGTTAAAATTGAACAAAAAAATGTGTATTTTATAAATTATTGGAACCCCAAGTCTTCTATTAATGCCCTATCCCTAAGGGTAAATAAGGAGTTTCATATAATCATTTCTTCTTTACTCTTTGCTCTACTCTCATATCTGATTACCTTTCAATTCCCGGCACACACATTTCCCTGTTTTTGGCAACGTAAAGGACATCCATACAATAGGGCACTTCATAGTTTCGCAATTTTGCGATGGGAAACGTGGGAGCAAAGGTGGGGGGGGGCATCATGCCAAAGGCAGTGAAAATATTTGTATGAAATGCGAAGGCGGCGGGGCGGTTTATGGTATAACCGAGAGAGGGATAAAGGATATATAGTATTATACCATATACTTATATACTACTCCTTATAGCCTAATCCTATCAAAGACTTCCTATCGATACCGATATAACAACTCCTCCACTATTCTGGTCATATTTTCTAAAAATATTCCAATCAAAATTCGGGAATCTATGGTCTTAAAGAGTATCTAGGCATCTGTCAAAGTATCTAGGGCTTTCTTTTCGTATTTTATATTACCCGACTGTGACAAAAGTCGGCTACCGTTGCAGCAGCACAACAATGTACTGTACAACAGCAACAAAACAACATAATTAAATTTTCGTGTGTGCAGCAGAACGAAAGAACGAACTTGGCTGCTGCTCCACAAAAGACTCGAAAAGGGACTGAAAGGAAGGCCAGGCCCAAACTATGAGCGAAAAGGAAAGGAAGTGAAGGGAAGGGAAGGCAAGGAAAGCGACGCTCAAAAGATTGACGCTCAAAATCATGGAATATTGCACACAGTTGAAGTGATTTTTATGAACTCTTGAAAAGTAGCTCTCGCAAGAGAAAGAGAATGGGGCGACAAAGGAGTGGAGTAGGAGGATTGCCAGCATAAAGGACGGCATTCCCCGGGACGCTAACGAGCTTAAAGAGCGCACTGGAAATTGCACCCAAGACAGCCATTCATATACCATTCATCCCCCACACCACCCCATTCATGGCTGCAGGTGATTTCCTCTAGGAGTTCTATGACCAAGGAAGAGGTCTTCTATTTCCTACTTCCGTTTGGTCAAGAGTGGATCACATTCAAGGAGGATTCTTGGAGCAGCATAAGGCCATCATCTAGGTAATTTTGGGTACAAAATACCCATTGAAAAGGGAATCAGAGATTCATTTTTTGGGGAAAATAATACTGTCTTAAGACCCTAGAAAAATCTTGCGAAATATTCTGAATTAAGGCGTATAGAAAATTGTAAAACTGAAACAATTGGTAGGAGAATATACAAAGGGATTATGGTGGATGAACACAGGGAAAAAAGAGGTAGAGATGGGTGGAAAAAGCTGATCTGCTTCCATCGTGGTGGCGAGGGGGGCGATGGCTGAGAAAACTTTGCCCCAGACATTGTGTTGAGTAATTCTTTTGTAATGCGGAAGGAAGCTCCTGCAAAACACACAACAGCACAGCGATTTTCTTCAGTTAAGGGGATGAGAATGGCGGTCTGGGTTCTGGGATGGAAACAACAAAAAAACACAAATATAAACTTTAAGACAAAGCGCATAACTGACCTACGTTCGGTTCGGTTAGGTTCGGCGAAAGGGGTACGGTACGGTACCAAGATAAATTGCTGCAGTGTTTAGTTAATACTTTTGACCGTCTTATGCCTTGGCCTTTAGTCTGCTGCTGCTGCTGCTGGAATACCGACAGCAGCCTCGGAAGAGGACTACGGACTAGAGAGTACAAGGAACTGGCAGCTGGCTGGACAAGTTTATCTTTTGTTACATTGACTTCCGCTAAAAAGATGCTTAAACTAGAAAACATCTTCTGCCCTCACTCTCTGCCCTTCCTCTATGCTGTACTTTTCTCAACTCTTTTTTTGTTCTTGGCTTTTGTTGGTTTACATTTCTTCGCAGGTCCTCGCATTGAAGAGAGCCGGATGGAGAGAGACAGAGAGAGCTACGGGCAAAACAGGAAAAGTTAAACAGAAATTAAAACGCAGATACACTGACAGAAATCGTTGTTCAGGAAAGGGACATATTAAAAGTACAAATTTTCTATAAGCCAGAGTTCATAAAAAGAAATATGATTTTGAAAAAAGTGCTACCCTACTTTTTATAGAGCTATTTTGCCAGAGGATAAACTTTTATTTCTAAATTAATTTTTTTTTTAATTGTATTATAGCTTTATTTTTTATATAAATATTTATATCAATTATTTATACATCACTTTTCGATAGACACATCTTCGTTTAAAAAATATTTGAAATAAATTTTTATTTTTAAATTGTATAAAAAACACAAAAATAATATATTATAGAATACAAAATTAAAATTAATAATCAATTTTTGTTATTATTTATTAATTGATTTATTATTTTAATTTTCATTTTATATTAATATTTATTTTTTATTTAATTTTTCAATTTCGATTATTCATTTATGGGGCGAAATTTTATTACACTTTAATGTATATTTTTGTTTTATTTATCTCTGAGATTTATTATTACTTTTTTTATATTTATATTAAATTTATGAAACAAATTTCCTTGTCCTATATTTATTGTTATTATTTTTCTATTTTTATAATATATTTATTAATTATTTGCTAATTTATTTATTATTTTTTGCGAGAAAAAATTTTTATAATTTACGATGTATATTTTGTTATACATTTTGTTTATTTTTTGTTTTTTTCGATGTTTATATTATTTATTATTATTTTTGAAATTTGTATACATATATATTTTATTTGCATATACAATTTTTTTAACAGACGGACAGACGGACGGACGGACGGACGGCCGTCTAACCCGGAATTGTAGTGACCAATATCGGTTTGTGGGGTGAACTGTCTAGGTATAAAAACACAAAATAATATATTTGATACAAATTAAAATTAATAATCAATTTTGTATTATTTATTTATTGATTATATTTTAATTTTCATTTTATATTAATATTTATAATTTATTTAATTTTTCAATTTGTGAATTATTCATTTATAATTTTATTATCAAATGACCGCCACTATTAGATATTTCCCGCCAGTGTATCGATGGATGTTCTCATAATGTTCTTCTTTGCGTCAGTCTCTATGCGTATTTTAAATACATATAATTCTGTATATGCTTCTCACTAAAAAATAACTTTATTATTTTGTATATTTTGTTTTTATTTTATTTTTTATTAAATTTTTTTTTATTTACATTTATTATATTTTTGTATTATTTTAATTTTATTGCTTATTTTTTTCATTTTATTTTTTATTTCATATTTTTATTATTTTTATTTTTTTTTTTATTTATGTTGTATATATTATTTTTATATTTTTTATTTTTTTTTTTGTCAGAATTTTAATTGTAAATATTATAAATATATAATATTAGAAATAATTTTATTGTATTACGATCCCTACTATAAATAATGAAGCTATGGAATTTTAATCATTTTGTGATATATTTGTGACAGTAAAACGAAGTTATATCTTTATTTCTCCGAACACGACTTCCTTTTTCTTTGATCCGCCATTTCGAATGATCGAGCTTCGATCTACATACTTTTCTCAGTCGCCGTTTATTCGGTATTATATTCCAGTGTGGCCGTACATTTATGGATTATTAATATAGACTAGGGATGCCATACTGACTGCCACTTTTTGTGCATTTCCCAACCACTCCAGTAGGCCGGCTCCGGCTCTTGTGCCTTCAGTTTTAGTAGAAATCTAATCTCTAGACATCTCTACTCTGGTACCAAAAATATTTACGAAAAAGCACACGAAGCCCACACCAATGGATACAATAGACTATTTTTTAAGCAAAATTTCGCTGCAACGCGTTGAGCAATCGTACTTCACACGTGGAAATCTCGTCTTATTGGCGGTAAAAGCGAGCCTTTTTTTCATAAGTGGTTACCTTCTGTGGACTGGAGCTGCCTGCCTTATCGACAACGCTCATTTCTTGGACAAAAATCGCAAGAAGGCCAAGAAGCAGGCCCAGAAGCAGTTGAAAAAATTGATTGCAAGCTTGAAGAAATCTGGTGGACCAGAGCTGGAAATTGGAGACTTGACCGACCAGGAGATGCTTATTGCCGCTGGTTTGGTCATACCCGAGGACATAGACATCCACTGGAGCGATATAGCCGGTCTCGATCACATTGTCCAGGAGCTGAAGGAGACGGTGGTGCTGCCCGTGCGACACCGGGAGCTGTTCAAGCAATCGCATCTGTGGCGTGCCCCCATGGGGGTGCTGCTCCACGGTCCGCCCGGCTGTGGCAAGACACTGATTGCCAAGGCTATGGCCAAGGAGGCGGGCATGCGGTTCATCAATGTGGATGTGGCCACGCTTACGGACAAATGGTACGGAGAATCCCAGAAGCTGGTCGCCGCCGTCTTCTCGCTGGCCAGGAAACTGGAGCCCGCCATCATATTCATCGATGAGATCGACTCCCTGCTGCGTGCACGGGGCCACAATGATCACGAGGCCACGGCCATGATGAAGACCCAGTTTATGCAGCTCTGGGATGGCCTGGTCACGTCCAGCAACTCGGCTGTGATAGTCCTAGGTGCCACCAATCGGCCCGGGGACCTGGACAAGGCCATCCTTAGACGCATGCCAGCAAAATTCTATATTGGCATGCCCGATACGATCCAGCGCCAGCAGCTGTTGCATCTGATCCTGAAGGACGAACAGCTCCATGCATCGGTGGACTGTGAAGTGCTGGCCACGCAGACATCGGGTTTCTCTGGCAACGATTTGAAGGAGCTGTGCCGTCACGCCTGCCTGCATCGCATGCGTAAGTTTATGCGCGACACTCTGATGACTGAAGAGGAGACCATCAGGGACTGCCTAAACTTGGAGCTGCACATGGGGGATCTCCTCGATTCGCTGACTGTGATGAATAAATCCAAGTGCCCGTCGTTGTCGTCAGCCCTACCAAAGCCAGCCGTTTGTGGACAAAGGACGATTGAACTGATGATTGACTCCAGTGATTTAAACAAGTTGTAAATGTTGAAAGATACGAATTTTAGTTAGACCTATTTTTGCATCGTTTTCTTCTAGTGTTGGAAATAGGAACGCTTGCTATACAACTTCTGATCCCCGTCCTCTTTTTTGGTATCGACCTGGCCAATATTTTTCACATTTCATGCCATGCATGAAGGAGCAAGGCTGCAAGGCAGAGTGGAGCCTGCAAAAGGACAACAGCCACAGCTACAGCAGCAGCAGTGGCAGCAACAAAAAATCTTTTATGTAAAATTGAATATTCATAAGTTGTTCCACAGTAGCAGCCGCAGTGGCAGTGGCAGTGCCAGCCTAACTGCCAGGCCTCTCTTTCTCTGCCTCGTTTGCAGCAGCCCTTCGTGTTGTTGTTGTTGTTGTTGCATTGGACGGGCCAGTTGATTGTTATACCCTGTAGCCGCAGAGTAAGCAGGGGTATATTGTTTCTTCAAAGGAAAATAAATCAATCCACCTCTACCATCCTTCTCTCTCTCTTTGCCAAATGAAAGACTGTGTATTTTGTAGTTGGATTCTGGGGACCGACTCAACCGGTCAGAGTCGAAGCCGGGTAGCGGTGTCACATACGAAGCATAGGTAAAAGAGCAATTGAAAATCGTGCTATAGAACAGCTTTCTGGTCTATATATCGTCTTTGGATTGTAATTAAAAGTACAATTCAATGAAAAATACTCCATAAGCCCAAAATATTCCATGTTTTCCAATTTTCCCGGCTTTCTAGCAGATGTAATCCAAGTACAGGGTATTCCCATAGTCCAGAATATCGAAATGTTTCTACGTTTCTACTTGTTTTTGTGTGTAGTTTTGTTTGGCTGAGTGAACCTGCAGACGCTTCCACACACATGCACTCCCACACACTCACACACAGATGCATACATTCATGGAAAAGCTGCCGTTGTTTGCTATTTTGTCATGCAAATTGTATTTATTGCGGCGAAAAACCAACAACAACAGCAACAGCAACAACGAGGAAGAAGGAGACAACGCCTGCGATGTTGTAATTGTTTGTTATTTGCCATTGTGTGCGTGTGTGTGTCTCCATGTGTGCGCCTGTGTGTGTGCTCCTGCTCCATTGTAAACAAGAAAATTGACTGCCGTCGGCGGCATGGAAACTTTGGGGGGAGGGGAAAAAAAAAAAAAAACGCATTTCTATGCAACGATGCAACAACAACGACATTCTGTCCACTTCCAAGATTTCCCGGAATCTCCCTTAAAACTTAAAACATCTAAGCGGAACGGAAAAAAAATACACACACAAGAATAAAAACAAAAAGATTTGCATCAACCATGGATTCTCTGGGGCCCCCTACCTGGTGCTCTGTGACTTTTGGATATTGATCGGATGATAAAATTATAAGGAAAAACAATAAAAGTGATGGGAAAATGTACTTCAGATGTTAGCAGTTTGATATTCGGAGAAAAATGAATTAACGGAACTATAAATATGTTCCGAATCCAGAGAAAACATACAAAAACACTGAAATTGTAATATTTAAAATTATATTTAAAAATGTATATGAATATATTTGCTCCGAAAGTGGAAATGGAATGGAAAAGAATGAGGTTTTTAGCATAATTATAAAAATATTTAATTTAAATTTATTTCATATTTAAAATAAATATTTTTCAAATTTATTTTTAATATTTTGTATATATATAAAAATAATAAATAAATAAAATAATAATAATAAATATATTTCATAAATAAAATAAATATATTTCTTATTTAAAATAAATATATTTCATATTTAAAATAAAATATTTCTTATTTAAAATGAATATATTTCTTATTTAAAATAAATATATTTCGTATTCAAAATAAATTGATTTCTTATTCAAAATAAATTGATTTCTAATTTAAAATAAATATATTTCAAATTTATTTTTAATAAATTAATTAAAAATAATTAATAAATAAAATAATAATAAATATATTTTATAAATAAAATAAATATATTTTTCCTTTAAAACAAACATATTTCTTATTTAAAATAAATATATTTCATACTTAAATTAAATATATTAAAAAAAAATTTAAAACAAAAAATTATATTTATTTTAAAAAAGTGTTTTATAATTAAATTAAATACGGGCTGTTTTAAAAAGAGTTATAAATAAATTTATTTCAAAATCAAAGTGAATTCTATCTAATTTTTTAAAGTTTGTATTTAAAAACCATATATTGAATTTAATTTAATAATTTCCTTTCGGTTGAGTCTGTAATTATTATACGGTAAATATATGTATTGTTTTATTAGAAAAACAGTCAAAAGCCCCTCGATAGCCCTTCCCTTGAAAACTAAGCATTTTCTTAAACAAAAACGATGATATTTTTCTGGAAATAAAAACATTTCCGTCACCATTAGATTATAAGTGAAAAATATATGTATGTATATCGGAAATTTAGAGAGTTATTTAAAAATAATTCGCAACGGTAGCTCTTGGAATTTAAACCTAAAAAATAAATACATGGAAATAGCATTTACTATATCTTGAATTTTATTAGCATAACTATAACTTAAAGAACCTCCCCTTCCCCCCTCCCCAAAAAAAAACCCAAAAATTTAATTCAATATTCAGTCCATGCGAGTATTTCTTCGTTCGTTAATGACCTTAAACCTTTGTGGTGCTTTGGCAGCGGGAACAACGGCGGGTGCCCTTCTCTTTTGAATTCTGGCCTTGATCTTCCCGAACAGCGTATCCAAATGTGGCGCCAGATAATAGTCCAATCTCACGTGATCCTCGATTTGGTTCAGCAGCAGCAGACAGTGATCAAAGTCCCCGGCATGAAATGTGGTCAGAAGGGACAACACTTGCGGCGACAGCTGAAAGAACGGCCTAAAACCCTCCGAATTGATGACGTCCAGAGCCAGCTGGTCCTGGTCCATGGTGGCCAGGGCACACAGACCCACATAGTAGCTGACATCCTCGCGGGCCACAATCTTATCAAAATCATACTGATCGAACGGTGTCAGCAGGAAGCAATGTGCAGCCGTTTTATAGATCTTCAGACCCATATTGGCCAATCCGGCGGCACAGTTGAGCTGTGGCGGCACCTTCTGTGCGAGATTCTCAAAGCCAAGGGCGTACTTCTTGGCATCCTCGATGTAGGTGAGGACATGCCACCAGTTGGCCATGTAAATCGAGACCTTAATCAGATTACGAAACATATTGATGACATTATCGGTGCTGGTGCAGTACTGCCTGGCCCTCGCGTAATACTTGACAGCCTGCTTCAGGTTATGGCCCTTCAGATGATAGTCCCCGATCTCCTCCAGTATGCGCCTGACTTTGGCGCTGCCCGAATTCGCTTTCTTGTAATGCAGCTCCGCATCCAGTTCCTGCTGCAGGAGTGTCGACTCCATGGTGTTATCCTCCACCCAAAAAGCATCGTAAGGTACACGACGACCAGCCTTCTTGATATATCCTGACTCAGAGGAGGCCGCCTTTGATGTGCTGGCGACCACCTCTTCATTCAGTTCGAGTTCTGCCTCTTTTTTTTCAATGGCCTCGCACAGGGTCCTGTAGAGTTCATCGTAGAGCTGAACATTGTATGTGAATGTCTTGACATGATTGATGGCCAGCTCTAGGGCTGGCACTTGCAGTTTGGGGCACACTTTAGCAATGAATTTTAAACGATTGAGGCGTGCTATATCCGTATAGCGACTGGCATAGGTGGCCAGGTGTAACGATGAGGGCTCTGCGGCCACCGTGGGACCTGTGGGTTTGCTGGCATCATCGACATCTTCTTCTAAAGTGCCCGCGATCATTGTAGAGAGCTGAAGCAGTTGCGATGTTTGTAGGTGGAAATATATATTTTGTTGGGAACTACGGAAAGGAATGATGTTGGGGGAAGAGTGTGCTTAGATTGGGGAAAACTTATACAAAAATGTATTCTAGATTTTCTTGGAATTTTCTACATTTTTTAAACCAGTTTTTGGGTGTTGAGGCAGCAGAAAGACCAACAGCCAATGCCCAATAAATTTCAGCTAAAAGCCAAGCATCAATAAACCGTTAAATAGCGGTAACAATTTCTTATACCATTTCCCATTTCCCCATTTCCCATTTTCGGTTTCGTTTCGGCTTCAACTGATTTATGTGTCTACTGATGTCTGGCGATTTTTCAAGTTCTGGTAATTTGATTTTTCTTTTGAATATTCTTTACACCATATTCTTACACCCCCACCAGCACCCCATTCTGTTTGATCCTTTTTCCCCCCCAATTTGATTTGTATCTACGTAATGGAATTTTCGATGCTTTCGGACAATCTGCAGGTGCAGATACAGATACATTCGCTTCTTTTCGATTGCATATTGCATGGTGTCGCACCACCTGACGGTCAGACGTGTATGTTACAAGTGTTCGGATTCCTACGCTTCATTGGAGACATTTAACAGCCGCCATCTGCTGTTTAAATGGAACTTTGATTGAGAATTGAATGCTGGATATTTGATTGGATGTCGCAGCATGAATATGAATATGAACACAGTAAAGGCACCATATATTATTATTCTTAAACCTGCAATTCGATCAGATATCATTTATTTGTTAATGTGTCTCCCTTTTAAAGAACACTTTTTCGACTGTAAACTGGCCATATCCACCGCCAATCGTTGGGGGGCATTTATTGGGCGTGTGAAAATTTGACAGTTTGGATTGATTTGCCTTTGAGCGACAATCATTGACACGACGTTGTTGTAATGGCAGTGCCATATATTCCGGAATAAAGGGAGGTATTGGAGTGCCAGTAGCAAAGGGGAGGGGAGACCGTAACCGAATGAAAAACCAAAATCTCTCGATATTCGACACATTAGTCACGAAAACTGCCAGTAGCATCAAAATTCGGATTCAATATTTCGCTGGACCGGGGATTGGGGTTGGAAGAAGAAAAACGCCCAAAAAATAGAACCAATTATGGGCCGAGTGGCCGACATGCCACGCCCAGTTAATGCCCACTGCCTGTCTACACACACACAGCAGCGTACGCCCTCTCGACCGCCAATCGAGCGTTGAAGCTTTTGGTGGGCGCTTAGATTGCAATTAAAATCGATTTTCCACTTTGATCGGCGCACTTTGATTGCCAAAAGCTGTCTCGCCCACAAGCGAACCATGTCACCACCTCCATTTCGGGAGAGGGAGAGACTGAGCGAGAGTGAGAGAGAGAGAGAGAGAGAGAGCTTTTTGACGTCTATTGTGCCGATTTGTGTCTGTCAACGTCTGGGCCAACGTTACGTACGCTCTTACCCATCGAACGGTGGGGCCTTTGAACAAATTTTAATGAAATTAGAAATTTGCACGCGCCGACGAAAAACTGAAAGCGATGCTCCTCCTCCGATTCGCAGCGATTCCGCCCCTCCCCCTCTCGATTACATGTCAATTGCGAAACATTTTGTGACTTTGATTGCCCGGGAAAGTCTGTACTGCGCCTTCCAGCCATCAATCACCGATTGCAGAAGGGCCATGAAAACTCAGAGACTCTCGCTCCTTTTGGCTACTTTTTAATCAAAAGTCATCCCGAAACGAACGAAGGAGAGAAAGAGCTGCAGTTGTCATTGAGATGGAAGCAGCTGAAGAAAAAGCGAGGAAAGCGGGAAACTCTGTGCATGAGAGCGAGGAATCTTCAAAATCTTTCAACATATCCCTGAAAAAATTACTGCTTGCATTAAATTCCATGAATAATTCGATTTTAAGTGGTATAAGAGTTCTAAAATATGTCAAAACAAATAAACAAAATACAGGAGAAAAATATTTTACTTTCAGTAATCAGTAATTATTATTATAATTATAGTAAATAAAATATAAGTAAAAATATCATGATGTGCAGACTCACCGTTTATTTAAATCGATTCAGCTCTCTCTTTGGTTCTTCTCGGCTTGTATTGCTTGCCGGTCTTTATTTAGTTCTTGCTGTTTATTATATTGTTCTTATTTTCGCTCACTTTTGTCTAATATCGCCTTGCACTGCTTATAGCGGTTTAGTGTTTGTCGCTTTATTTTTGTAAAATTTTTGCGGTGCATTACATTGTTTTTATTCTGACTCGTAGTTTTGTAAAATGGCTGCCGCTAAATAGTTCTTGCATTACATTTATTTTTTGGTTTTCTTTCACTCACTATTTGCCCAAATCGCCTTGCCGTCTTGATGACCATCCTTCACTTCAACTTCAAAAAAAAAAAAAAACACTTTAATTGTTTGCTACCATGCATTGCGTTCAATATTTCCGCTCTTTATATAGTTTTTGCGGTACATTTTATAGATTTTTCACTTTCACTCACTTTTCGCCAATATCGCCTTTCGCCGATTGCCGCCTTGAACTCCTTGCCGTCTTGATGACCATCCTGCACTTCACTCACAGAAAAAAAACACTCAAATTGTTTGCTGCCATGCATTGCGTTCAATATTTCCGCTCTTTATATAGTTTTTGCGGTACATTTTATAGATTTTCTTTTCACTCACTCACTTTCACTCACTTTTCGCCAATATCGCCTTTCGCTGCTTGCCGCCTTGCCGCCTTGAACTCCTTGCCGTCTTGATGACCATCCTTCACTTTCACTCACAAAAAAAAAACACTCAAATTGTTTGCTGCCATGCATTGCGCTCAATATTTCCGCTCTTTATATAGTTTTTGCGGTACATTTTATAGATTTTCTTTTCACTCATTCACTTTCACTCACTTTTCGCCAATATCGCCTTTCGCTGCCTTGCCGCCTTGCCTTGCCGTCTTGAACTCCTTGCCGTCTCAAATTGTTTGCTGCCATCCGTTCAATATTTCCGCTCTTTACATAGTTCACAGAAAAAACTTTTCGCCAATATCGTTTGCCGATTGCCGCCTTGAACTCCTTGCCGTCTTGATGACCATCCTGCACTTCACTCACAGAAAAAAAAACACTTTAATTGTTTGCTGCCATGCATTGCGTTCCATATTTCCGCTCTTTACATAGTTCTTGCGGTACATTTTATAGATTTCACTCACTCACTTTCACTCACTTTTCGCCAATATCGCCTTTCGCCGATCGCCGCCTTGAACTCCTTGCCGTCTTGATGACCATCCTTCACTTTCACTCACGAAAACAAAACACTTTAATTGACTGCCATGCATTGCGTTCAATATTTCCGCTCTTTACATAGTTCTTGCGGTACATTTTATAGATTTTCTTTTCAAAACTCACTTTTCAATATCGCCTTTGTTTGATTGCCGCCACTCCTTGCCGTCTTTGACCATCCTTCACTTTCACTCACAGAAAACAAAACACTCAAATTGTTTGCTTGCATTGCCATAGCGGTACATTTTATAGATTTTCTTTTCACTCAATCACTTTCACTCACTTTTCGCCAATATCGCCTTCCACTTCTTGCCGCCTTCCACTTCTTGCCGCCTTCCACTTCGTGCCGCCTTCCACTTCTTGCCGCCTTGCACCTCTTTCCGTCTTGATGACCAGCCTGCTTCGCTCCAACTCTCGCAGAAAAAAAAGCAATAAAGAACTCTAACTGAACGATGACATCATGGCGTGGTACCATTCGCTCAATGTTTCTTGCACTATTTTCACTCTTGCTGCGATCTTTTCTTTAATTATTCCCAAACCTTTGGCTCTTCACACATATGGCCTTAAATTTTCCTGCCATTTCGACCACTTTTCATCACTTTTTCGGCTTCCCACTACACTTTTCACCACTTTTCCGACTTTTTACATGATTTTCTGCCACATTTTCATTATAAACACTTGCTACACTTATCACACGGGTTTTTATATAATTTTCCGAACATTTTCCACTATTTTTCAAGATTTTTTACTCCACGGCACGAAAAATGTGCGTCTGCGCTGGGAGCTCAAATTTGACACAGCATTCGGTCATTTGTAGGTGAACGAACCGTAATCGGTGAGAGCATTGAAGCTCTCGTTTTACTTTTGCAATTTGTGTGTGTGTAGTTGCTTGAGCTTATGCTCTAGAAAGGTGGGGGGAGATGGGCAGTGCATTGATGAGATCATCAGCATAGAAAAAGTCCACAAATTTGAAGATTTTTTTATCTAGACCCTTTCTTTCCACTGCAGTTGGTGAGAGAGCAACGAACTGAAGCGGAAGCGAAAAGTTAAGAGAGTCTTAGCCTATGCAATGTGTGTGTGTGTTAAAGCTTTTGCTCTTGAAGGGTGGGTGGGAGATTGGCCACGCGTTATTAGCTAGTTTAATTGAAGAGTTTTTTCTTTGAGTGAGTGTGTGTTTAATCTTGAGCTTATTCTCTAAAAAGGTGAGGGGAGATGGGCAGTGCATTGATGATATCATCAGCAAGGAAAAAGTCCACAAATTTGAAGATTTTTTTTATCTAGACCCTTTTTCCCACTGCAGTTGGTGAGAGTGCAATGAACTGAAGCGGAGGCAAAAAGTTAAGAGCGCACTTTTGCTGAGAGGCTGTGAGAGCGGCATTATTTCCATCGCGTTTCTTCTCTTCTCACTTTTTGGCAGTGCAATGACTCGAGGCAGAGCAAAAAGATAAGAGCGTCTTCTCTTTTGCAATGTGCGTGCGTTTTTGTTGTTTCTATCGTCAACCGTTCATTGTCTATGCTCTGTGAGGGTGGTATAGGGAGGTGGGGAGTGCGTGAATGATATTGTAAGCGTAAAAGTTATATTCCAGTTAATCCTATCTTCTTACTTTACGTGGTGTCAGAGCAATGACCTGGAGCGGGGGCGAAAAGTTAAGAGCGCACCTTTGCTGAGATGATCTAAGCGCGGCCATGATGAAATTATACAATGTCGCTAACTCTCTTTCGGGATAGCTCAGCACTACTGAGAGCGCTTTCACGCAAAATAAGACACGAAAAGGAGCCCGTAGCGGGAGCCACCTTGTATAATTTCATCATGAATGCGGCTTTGATTTTGCGAATGAGTGTTTGTTGTTTTTGTTGCTTTGCACTCTGGATCTCTGCTGTTGTATCATTTCTTTCTATGCTCTGTAAGGTGTGTAAGAGAGGGAGTGCGTAGATAAGAGCAGTAGCATAGTTGAAGGTCTATTCAAGGTTTCCGTTTTGCGTTTTGCATGCTTGCCCTCTCTCTTTCTATTTCTTTCTATATGCTTGCCTTCTCTCTTTCTGCAGTGAGACACTGCAGTGCGGTGATGTCATTTACTGGAGAGAACTGTAACTTTGCTGAGAGAGAATTAAAAGAGCGGTTTTTCTTTTGAAATGTGTGGTCGATGTTGGTGTTGCTTGGCTATGCTCTGCACTAAGTTTTTCGGTAGGTATTGTATGTGAGTATTTAATTATATTTACATTAAATCCTTGGATATGAACCCAGACAGAAGGAGTAGCACAAAGCAGCAGCAGTATGCGATGCCAAACCAGTTGTTGGAAGCATTTTCAACTCATATTTTTTCTGCCTTTGACGCGGTTCAGAAGGAGGTCTGGCAGCCGGTAGAAGGAACAGATACTGCCGCCACGCCCTCTTGATTCAGGTTGCAGAGGCGTTAACCACAGCACACACACAGCGGTCGGTGTGGTAGTGTGGAGTGACTAAAAGAGAGAGCTCTTTCTTGTTGTTGGGGCTAATTAAGTTTGGTTTTTGCGTTTAATGGCAATGCAGGGAGACCCAAAGGAAAGGAAAGGAAAGGAAGGGAAGGGAAAGGATTCCCAGCCATCAGGAGAAAGCATCTGCGTCTTGGTCCTTTGTTTTTCCATTTATATATTTCTCTTAGCCCGCGTTCTGGGAAAACCCTTCAACAAGGCCAAAAGATGGAAATGGAGAGAGCGTTTCTATCTCTTTCTCTGCTGCAGTTGTAGAAATGGAGAAATTATCGTCTTGGTCTGTCCACTTTGAGACGACCTGCCCTTCAGCCTTTGTCATCGCACAGCACTCCACTGTCCACTTTCTCCTTTGTTCTGTGGACCAAGAGAATCCTTTTGCTCTGGATATTTTTTTTCTGGTATTGCAATTAAATTCTCTTTGTGTTCTCAGTAAATTAAAAATTTAACTTGGGTCTAGCTTCCACCAATCATTAATCATGAAAGGGGGTATATTGAGAATATCTTTCGATCCTTAGTTTTCATAATCTACAATTTCACAGCGAAGAAACATAATTCTCATGTATTAAAATTCTATACAACCAAAATCCATGGGAAAAAAAAGGAACTCTTTAGCACTCTAAGATACAAATGTATCTTGTAGATATTTTTCTAGATAGCCATAAACTCATTAAAATGTCACATTAAAAATATCTTTAGCAAGTTTTAAAAAGAAATAATACCATTAAGGGATAAATATACAAAATAATCCTGTAGATATTTTTGTAGACAGCTTAAAATTCATTAAAATATTAATTTAGGGACATTGTTCAATAAAAATATAGGTTTTAGTGGGCAAAGACATAAATTTATTTTTTAGAGCGATAAATTCATTAAAATGTAATTTTAGGGACATATACAGCACGTTATCCCATGAAAATATAGCTCTTAAGGGGTAAAAATACAAATATATCTTGTAGATCATTTTCTAGATAGCTTAAAATTCATTAAAATGTTATTATAAACAAATAATCACAAATTTTTTGTATAAAAATATAGCTCCCAGGGTAAAGATAAAATAGAATCTTAAAGATACTTTAAAAGAAAGTTTGTACGAAAATGGTAAAAAAAGAAACAAAAATTTTATAAATTCCATTACCTATCAACAGATACAAAATTATTTAAAGGTTTTTTTTTTTTTTAAATTTTTAAATTTTGTATACGTATATTTTAAGCATTATTTTGTACGTAATATAGACAAAATAAAAGGCATATATGTATATTCCTTGACTAATTCCCAAACATAAAAGTATTAACACTTTATTAAATAAAAATTCCTACCTCTGCAGAATGTTAAAACTTTTTATAAAAATATATATTGCAGTGCCATTTTTCCTTTTCCTTTTGATTATCATTTGAATCATCATTGTTTTTGTCGCCTAAATTGAATATAAATAAAAACTCTTTGTCAAATAATCCCCCAAAAACATTTATGACCCAATCAAGGCAATTAATTAAAAACAAAAACCAAATTTCTGCTCAAAGTTCAACTCCCAAAAAATTAAAAATAAAAAAAACTGGGAATCATGTCAGAAATAATTGTTTGCTTTCAGCAAAATTTATTGTTCAATGCACCTGCGGCAGAGAAAGAGAAAACGAGAGAGAGAGAGAGAGAAAGAGCTTTCTCTTTATGTGGAGGAGGGAGACAGAACGAGGGATAGAGTGACCAGAGTTATTTTCTGTCATTTTGGCTCTCAAAAACATGGCCGCCCATGTGTGTGTAAATTTTGTACAAACAAATGAGTGCGAGAGGGCGGAGATGTTTGCATTTAGTGAGAGAGAGAGAGAGAGAGAGAGGGGATACCAGTTTAGTTTGGGCTTTGGAGTTTTGTTGACCATTCAGGCCATTGGGTAAATAAAACATGTAAGCCGTTTGTCAAATATTTGAATATCGAAGCTTTAATGCCATTTCAAGCGCGATATGGAGGCACTTAAAGTTATAGCCCACCCTTCCCTACCAATCCCTACACACACACACACACACACACACATACATATATAGACATAGAAAACTGAACAACAAGAACAACGAGTACGAGTACGAGGACGACAAGGACAAGCGAGAAAGTTCAAATTCAATTACCTTTCAAATATTTGCATTTTGCGACACAAACTTTCATCATAATGGTGCACAATGGGGCTGCCTGGCTGGCTGGCTGGCTGGCTGACTGCCTGCCTGCCTGCCACTCGAATGCCACTTGAAAGAACAGCCGCCAGGTTGTGGGGCTGCGGGAGGGATGCCAGTACCAGGGTCCTGGAACGATAAAGAACGGACCGACAGGAAGCAGCACTCAAAACAGTTGCCGCTAATGTCGTCCTTCTTCTGTCGGAGCGAGAGTTCGGCAACGACAATGACGTTAACTTTTGCCGCCTACTGTATCCGTTGTACCACCATTCCATTCCTTTCCCTTTGCCCAACCCCACAACAGCCCGTACTTTCAAAACAATTACAAAACAAAGGCCAGGGCCTGCCAGCAGCCTGCATCGTCGTCGTCCGTCGACATCGTCGTTGAATGTCGAGCGCATAAAAAATACCTAAATAAGCCAATTTCAAAACAGAAATTGCAGCAGCGCTTGCTGCTCCCCCCATTTCCCCTCCCAGCTTCCGTTTCGTCTCGTATCTTGTATCTCAAACCACGAAACGGATCCAAGGACGAGACGAAGCGGCGGCGGCGGCGGCGTCCACAAGGCCTGTGGCTGGGCATTTTTTCAATGCCACTACTCGTAGAAAAAGGAAGAAAAGATAGAGTATCTCAGAGATACATTTGGCTATTTGGAGAGTTGCTCAGAAAAAAGTTTGGGAATTTTAAAGGAAAGATCAAGCGTGTTAGAATGAAGGAGGTTTTGAAACTCATTTGGACAATTTTTAATTTAAATTTAATACATTTAATATTAATTTTAGTTGATTTTTAAATTTAATTTTAATAAATTGAATATTAATATGAAATAATTTACGAATTTAATTTAATTATGATTTAATAATTTATAACTAATTTATAATAATAATAATTAGTTTTTTTTATTAATTTATATAATTAATAATTGTTTTCTTGGTGTATGTAATTAGCTGTTTACAGACATAGGATCATTAGGATCTTTAGAAAATCCCAAATTACGATATTTTTTTAACGTTTAATTTTTATTATTTTATTTTTACATATATGCTATTTTAATTACTACAATATTTTTAATATATTCGGGCTGGCTCCGGTTTTCACTTACCTTTGCGTTTTCATCCAAAACAGTACGTTTATGTTTTTAGGTGCCCCTCCCGTTTCCGCAAATTTGTTCTCATCGCTATGCTTCATTTTCTCATGTTTCCTGATGAGTCATGCCATCTGACTCATGTTCAACTTTGGGCGCATGAGATATTCTTTGTCCATAGCACCAATCAGAAAATTCGGATGAGCGGAATATTTAATATATGGTTCGTAGCGTCATCCTTATATTAGAAGATAATATGAAATCCTTTTTTCAACAATTACAAATCACAAAGGGAATTCCCGTAGTCGATTTTATCGCCATGAAAATTCTATAAAATAAAAATATATTAAAGGCTGGATTTATATTTTTCTTATACTTAGTAGTAATGCATACATTATACTCGTATTTCACATAATTGGAATAGCCATGTTAATGCTAATTTTAAGATTTTTAAGATATTCCTTTTCCCCGCCCAAAAAAAAACATGTGCAAATGTGGGAAACAAATTTGTCATCTCCCGTGTACGAGACATTGAATATTTTATGCAACAGGAGGGGTGGTGGATCCACCCCGTTCCCGACCGACATACACCTTAACCTTATTTGCATGCGGAATTCTTTGACACGCAGGACGAGGTCCCTGCCTTCTGGTCAGAGCTCTCAGAGGACTCTCTCTCTCTCTGCATAGAAAATGCAGTTTCCCGACTCGCGTCCCATGTGCGTGTATGCCGGAAAATGAGACTCGTATCTGCATATATTTTATATAATATGTGTGCATATATGGGGAGATGGGGATGGGGAATGGGGTATGCGATGCATTCTATGAATGCCCTTTGGCTGAGTAGCATCATATAAAATGCATAGAATTTTCCCTTTTAGTCGATGCATTTTCGAGTCAAATTTATGTTATGCATGATGCTCAAGGAAAAGCCAGCAAGCAAAGAGCCAGAGAGACAGTGGCAGACCCATAGGATACTTCCTTCAAGAGGAGTTCCAAAACAGATTGAAATGTATCTAAAATCTTGGGCTTGAATTTTGATTCCATTGCCCCCTGTATTACTATATGGCTAATATAGAGGATTTCTGATTCTGGGCCTCGATTTTTTTGTTGTTTGCAGAAGTCAGCCTCCGTCAGGACAATGGAAGCCAAGCTGTCAGCCACAATGAAGATGTGCCACAGAGGAGAAAGATGTGCAGCCAAGGATAGGGGCAGATGTAGATGCAGATGCGGATGCGAATGCGAATGCGGAGGTAGAGTCTGCCGGGTGACATGTGCAGGCCCGTACAGAGAGGCTGGGCAAACAATAAAGGATAACATTTACACAGCCCACACACACACACACACACACACTCTGACTCTCTGGTAGTGGGGTCATAAAATCCTTTTGGCCAAGTTTGCTTTTGTCCTCGCTGTCATCATCGTTGCAGTCTCTCTTTCTCTTTCTCTGTCGCCCCGTACTCCCCATTCACATTGTCTTTATGCCGGTTTAATCTGTGTCAAAAGGCGTGAGTTATTACAAGCCAAGCCACGCCCATTTAGACTGCAGTCTGAGCGCAGAGACAGTGAAGAGTGGGGACTGCCAGAGGAATGCCCAGTGCCTGGGTCTGGACCTAGTCAAAGGTTTATCTTTTGTCAACGGCTTTTGTGCCTCTGACCTAATCAGCTCTCCTTTGATCGGTTGTCCATTTTGAAATCCACTAATGAGCGTCATAACGACGGCCATCTGTCTAAGGATGCGAGGGCTATTCAATAAGTAGCGACCCAGATAAGCGCTAGATAGGTCTCGACTGCCTACTCTTTAGGGAGACTTACTTTTCGGTCCCCAGAATCCAACAACAAAAAACACAGTCTTTGGCAGGGCGTCAAGAGACTTGATACAATATAACGTTATCCAAATGAATCAAATATCATGTTGAATGCGTTTTTCTGATAGTTTCTATATTCTAAAAAGTTCATCTTCAAATCCCTTTACAGACACACCACATTTTCGGTCCTGGCTGGTTCCCAATTGGCAATTACCTGGAAACATTTCAATGCAAAAACCACTTACCGAAAAGCCCTGCTGGTAGTACAAAATAAAAGTATTAATATGCATAAAAGTAGCATAAACTCCAATTAAAAATGGGGATAAAAAGGGACCAGAGACTGGGACAAACAGTTGCTGCCATTCGATGGAGTGAGTCCCTTGCCCTGGCCCATAGCCCAGAGCGAGGGTCCTGCTAATGAACTTATTTCGCATTTTGAATTCAAATGCAAAGCTCTCACTCCCCTCGCCCTCTTTGCTGGAAAATTGGCTTATTACAATCGAATGTCATTAAACAATCGATGCTGCTAATTGTGAGTACCATAAGGAACAGATACTGGGAAACAAGTCAGGGTTTAGGGGTCACCAAGGGTCGGGCCAGTGCACAATTGCAGTGCAAACGAGCTGGTTAATTAATTGAAGTTTTTCATTCATTATTTTTTCAATCTAAAACTCAAAAAAACTCCATCAAAGTAAACATTCAACATTTCAATCGAACGCTTTGAACACTCCCAAAAATAATTAAAATTAGTTTTTCTTTGTTGGAAAATTTCGTAAAATAAAAAAAAAACACAATGAGCCATCTGCGTGCTAATTTATTCGATAAAACCCAAACATATTCATCGCACGACCATGATTCGGAAGAAGAACGCCGCCTTATTGAAATGTTCAAGAACACAAACTTCATAGCCGATTCGTAAGTACAGTCGCTCCTCCCAAGGCCACGCCCAGCTGATACCAATCCACCGCAGTCCCACCATGATCCGTCCGAGTAGGTCAAAGCTCACAGCCGAGGGCATTGTGAGCACTCCTTGTGACGACTCGAGCCTGGGACAACGCAATCTAAAGGCGGTCCTAGTGCTGCCCGATTTGAAGGAGCGTACCTCCATGTCGTCCATGGAGGGTCTGTTCGAGCTGTCCCAGAAGCTGGCAGTGACGTCACCCAGACTGACAAAGTTTTCGGAAGACCCAGAGCAGCTAGAAGAGATCACAGACACAGACATGGTCCTGGGCCTTGAGAATACTCCCCACGTTCAGACGCAGGAGAGAGAGGAACAGCCAGAAGAGACCGTCCAGCGGCCAAAGCCTATAGGAAAAAATTTACTTTTCAAGCAGCGTCAAGCAGTTCTCCGTCGGAAGTTGTTAATTCGTCATCCGATTTACCGCATCAACTGCAAAATTATAAACAGATGCAAGCGCAGCAACAAAAAGAACAACAAGAACAAGAAGAAAAAGAAGAAAGAGCATCTGCCTGCGCGGGTTAAGGCTGCGATCGACTTGAAACTCAAAAATTACATCGATTATTTACAAAAGCCAACAAGCCATGGAGCCAATCAAATACCTGAAAAGGTTTGGTAAGGATCCAATGCTTTTTATAGGTTTGATATCAGGTTTGTTTTTTTCCCCGCAGTGGCATCTGATATATTCACTTGGCTCCTGACCTTTGGTATCGTCTGCCTGATACATATAAACATTTTCAGCATAGCGGTTAAGGTGGACAAAATGCTGCGTAACGGGGATGTCTCTGAGCATTAATTGTATAATTTTTGTAATCCATTCATATTGTTTAGTTACTTGTTTAATTCATAAACTTTTATGTCCAAAAACATTTCACACAAAAACTTCAACAAAATTATAAGGGCCAAAAAATTTTGTTTTGCCACAGGAGAGCGGGAAAAGAACGACGAGCAGAAAAGAATGACAATTTGCAATGGGAGAGCAATTAGAAAGAGAAGCAGCGAGAGAGAGCATGAAATGTGCGAGCATTTCGGCAGCAAAGCAGAAAGAGAGAGCATGAAGGAGCATTTGGGAAGCGAAGCAGAGAGAGTTAAAGCATAGCGTAGGCGGCTTACGCAGGCAGCGCTGCTTTCGTCCAGTAAGGTCTCTCAATTTAAGGTGCGCCGTGGGCTCTCTCTCTCTCGTTCAGTGCGAGCGCACATTGAGTTGAAGGAAAATAGGCTAGTGTCGTGAGTGTAATGCCTCACCTTACACTTAATACACCCAAAATATGTGCTCTTTTGGAAATTGTCTATCTCAAAAATCCTTTTGAGTGTTTTTTCATAAAGCTTTCTTCATTTGTGGCACTTTTATTCCCCGATCAAAACCCAGTTCATTCAACCTTCAAACGATTCTTTAAGATATATGTACATATGTACATATTCTTGTATGTACATTTGTAGTTTTAATTTTATTTCTAGTTATTTTCCATTCTACTTATCGTTTATCCCATGGCTATCAAAGCGTTCCCATCAAACCCACATACACAGAGAGAGAGGGAGGGGGGTGAATGGGGATACCATCCTAGATCCTGTATCCTGTATGCTGTTGTGTGTTGTGCAGAGAGCCCTGCTGGATTTTTATTATCTCAACAATATATAAAGCCATTTTAGTTGATATTTGTTAAGTGGGCGTCGGTCACGCCCCCTAAACAGAGGGTGCAGGAGGGGGCTAAGGAGGATGAGGAGTATAGTGAATGGCGAGGCAAAAAGGGATTGCAAAATATGGCAACTAACTAAAGAGCAAAATAACCGTGAAGCAGTGTATGTTTTTGCAGTTGACTGCATTTAGACCCCGGGCTTAAACCCCACCCCCTCGAGCACCCCATCCACCCCTCGATTGCTGGAGCATTTTTGTGAAGTGCATTGCCAGATAACCAAATGGATGACAGCAGCTGTGTCCTGCAGGCTACTCCTCTCTCCCTCTCTCTCTCTATCTCTCTTTGGCTTGGGTTCAAGTAGCCCCATTGAGTTTTTTTCTTTCTTTTTTTTTGTATTTGTATGGGCAATACTCGTATTGTTGCTTTATGGCCGAGACAGGCCCAGGACTCTAGTAGTTGTCTCTCCGATTTGTTTCCTTGTGGCTGCTGGTACATTCCCTGCCTTCGACTGGACCACTTGTTGGGGATGGGATAAGTGGAGATCCAGAGCCGTTTCTGGATCTGTAGACTGTTGATGTATTAATACTTAAGTAGCTGTAACTACAGTGGAGACTCAAATAACTCTCTCTCGAAGAGTGTCTTAGTCGTAAAAGTGTGAAAATTACTCGTGCAAAAGAGATAATTTTCTTTACAGTAAATTTTTCAGCAATCATTCCTCCATTTACTGTACCCTACTGTAGTTTTAACTTTCTGCTCGCAGCTGCAACAATTGTGCGACAGAATTTAATGACACTTAACATCTGCCATGCAACGTACAAAACTTTTACAGTGAGAGAGAGAGAGACAGAGCGAGTGGGCTTGATAGGGACTGAGAAATGTTAGCCATGTATTTTCTAAAAAAAAGCGCCTGCAACCCAAAACTGCATTCGAGGGACGACAAGGAGATGGAGAATTTGAGTTGAAAAATGTTTCCAAGTTAAATGAAGCGCATCAAACGTCAGTCGATAAATTTAAAAGCCAAAGCTATTGACTTGCAAAAAATAAAAGCAAATAATACTGCTGCTGCTGCCTGACCAGGCAGTCAGCCAGGATGGCAGGAGGCGCACACAGGCAGGCATCCAGGCAGTCAGAAGGAGTCTGGCGAAGGCCAATCTCCGTACCCCAAGCCCAATCAAATACAGGACGAAAGGAGAGAAAGGGAGAAAAAACCGATTCCATGTGCATGCCGGTGACATTTTGCTGACAGCAGCAGCAGCAGCAGCAGGGCCCCAAAACGGAAGTCCAAGTGTTGACAGCTCCCCCCTTCGGGGAGCCCGAGAAGCATATAAAAATAAAGGAGATAGAGCGAGAAAGCAGACAGAGGAGAATCTCTCAGATACTCTTCGGGTGTGATGGGAGGACATGGTGATTGGCTACTTAACTCTTTTGCCAAACTCTTCAGTCAGATGGCTGTCGAAAGGTGGGCGTGGCAGCGTATGTGATCCACATCATACCCCACCCCACCCCACCCGATTCGACCCCCAGACTCTGGACAAACTTTGTCTTTTGCATGCTGTCGAAACTTTTATAGAAATTCAATTTCTATTATATCGGTTTTATATTTTTTTTGTGTTTTGGTAGTTGAAACTCTCTGGAATGTTGCATATGTCGTTTGGCCCTATTGAAACAATAAATTTTTTGAACTTGAACAGGAATATGGTGCACACTCGAACATGTAACCCACCCAGCACGAACTTTGACTTGTTCCAAAAAGTAAAAGAAAAATAATATAAAAGGGTAACGTGTTGAAGCCTGAAATAAAAAAAAAAAAAAAAAGTGGAAGAAAGTTTTGCAAATTTTATTAGGTAAAAGTTTGGGTGTGGCCTATGCTGTGAAAACTAAAGAGTCTATGATAATGATTTGAGAGAATATAATCTTTTGAAATACCGCCCTACCTTGAACAATACCTCTAGTGGGGTTTCTTCTCAATGCTTTACAATTAAAACAAACAATAATTTCACAAAACCTTCCGTTCATAATCTTGTACCGTTCATTTTTGTATCAACAAGTGGTCCGCAGACACACACATGTTCGCTCACATCTTATGCAGAGGTAGAGGGGAAAGACAAGTAGCGAAAACGAATCCCAATGAGAGCGCGACAGACAAGCAAAGCATGGAAAGAGCAAGAGGACAGAATGCAATGAGCGAGTTCTAAGTCTTCTACGCAGTTACAGTTTCATGCAAATATCGTGGTTTTTAAGTGTTAAATCCAAGAAAAACTGCTTGGGGTGTGACAAGAAGTGACAAGCGGTGGCAAAGCAGAGGACACACGTAGTACACAATTCCGGAAACTCGAAACAATCAGATCAATTAAATAAATCTGCGGAAAGCTGTGCAAGTCAAGTGTAAATTAATTTTTCCATTAACAACCACCCGTTCCACTTTACCTCGCGGTTTTTTTTTCGTGCTGTCACGTGATGTCTTGTAAAGTTTGTGTGTGTGCGTGAGAAATATAGCAAAAAAGGCAGAAATAATCGTGTGAGAGCGGCACAGATGTGATGCGTAGGAGTATTAGTAGTACTCGCTCTAGCTGCTCTCTCTTTGGAAATATTGGCATTCGCTTTTGCTCATCTTCCACTCCATCGTTTCTGTTTTCCTTTTTTCCTCTATTTAAAAAAAGACAAGCAAACAGCAGGATTTGGAAAGATCAAATTCCACTAAGAGCACAGATTTTGGGTGTGTATTTATGTACATATGTTAGTCAAGCATTACACGGAAAACTCTCACTCATGGGACCGAACTGA
Source organism: Drosophila lowei (assembly GCA_008121275.1). NCBI lineage: Eukaryota > Metazoa > Arthropoda > Insecta > Diptera > Drosophilidae > Drosophila > Drosophila lowei. The sequence goes on along the minus strand of CM017779.1, from coordinate 11,750,047 downwards.
GCGAGAGAGAGAGAGGGCGCCTACTAACCAGCGCACCTTAACCCTTTCAATCACCCCACTACATACTTTGGCAAACAAGTGGCCAACAAATGCATAAAATTTAGTTCACATTTGGCCGTAGGAGTGAGAGAAAACTTGAAGCAGAAATGTTCATGCTCTTTTTAACATCGAAAAAGCAGTGGAAAACGGAATCCATGCTAATTTCCAATGAGAGAACAATTTGAGCAAGTACTAATACTCCTACGCATCGCTTCTGTACCGCTCTCACACATGTATTTCACACGGACTAGGACTGTAAATTTCTAAAAAAAATATCGTATTTCGATATATCAAATTGGCTATATTTTAATACCGCCATATCGAATACATCAATTTTAAAATATCAATATATCGATATATCGGAAAAATTAAATTTTTTTTTAGTTTACAGCCTGCAATTGTTTTTAACATCTAATTTTACTGTAGATGCCACGCGTCCTGAAGCTGCAGAGCTGGCTGGGGGTGTCAAATATTTGAGAGCCAGCTGTGAAATATTTGGCTTGCAATTGGGTCTGCAATTCAAAAATATCGATGTGTGATATAATCGTGGACAAAAATATCAGACTCAAAATATCGTATCCAAAATAAAAATATCAGCCATATCGATATAATATCCTAACACGGACCCAAGAAAGCACGCGTCCTAAGTCGCTCCGCGTTTTAAAGCCGTAAAAAGCGTGAAAATTCGGAAAATCAAATGAAACAAAGTGCCATGCAGCTGCGTAGTATTCCGGCGCGGGCAAAAAGGTGAAAATCAGATAATAAAATGCAAAGGTAAGTGGAAAATTTGAGTATTTTTATGTTTCTTTATTGTCTCTCTCGTCGCGCTTATATTTTCTTACGAAAAGAAACCGCACGGCCCAAGGAACGGAGTGGTGCGGTGCTCTGCTCATTTTTGCAAATTAAAAAATTTGTTGCCGCTTTGGATTTCTTTTTGCTACTGCTTCGCTCCCCTTTGGCAAACCACAAGCAGTTTTTCTTGAATTTAACACTTAAAACCCACGATTTTTGTGTGAAACTGTAATTGCGCAGGAGGCTTCAAACTCGCTCATATTCCCTGCTCTCCGTCTCTCGCACGTTCCATGCTTCGCTTGTGTGCTCTCTTCCTCATTGCTCTCTCATTGTAAACTGGCAATTTCTGCTCCTTGTCTTCTCCCTCTCCTAGTGCAAACGAAAATATTTCTTGTGTCTGTGTGAGAAACTTGTTGGTGAAAATAGCAGATTGCTGAAAGAATTGTCAATAAAAGGCAAAAAAAAAGAATTGCTTGTGCATTCTTAAACATTTCTTAATAATCAGAAAGAAGGGTATTTTACAAATTGATATAAGATAATATGTAGTTGCTTAGAACAAACTTGGGCTTCGTATTTATAGACAAAACAAAATAAGTTCCAGCGAACTCTAAAATGAGTCTTCGGTGAAATCTAAGCTTATCGGCTGTTTGTTCAGATTTATGGCATTCTTAGAAACTATACATATAAGTCTGGGAATAATCGGAATATTTGTGATTTTGGGAATGAGAGAATACTTCTGGGAAGTCCGATGCGATAAGCCATTGTCGATCTTAGAATCGGAGGTCTATGTGTACATGTTTAGCTTTTAGTGAGAATTCGGTTCAAAAGGTAGACTCTTATCTTTTCATTGATTTCCAAGCCATGCAGCGATTTTTGCTTTAAATACGAACATATTTTTCAAATGAAATTCAATTCCAAATTAAAGATCAACCAAAATGAAGAAAGAAGACAGCCGAAAAAAAGGTATAGAATATTAATGTGACATTTCGGGACCCTGCAGATCGTATTATTTGCTTTGGTGGCCGCTCCACTCGCCGTTCCCCTGGACTATGGATATACGATCGCGTATTCGGATCCGATCGGATATCTTTCATATCCGATCGGACATCCTTCATACAATGGGGCGTCTTCATGCCATCAGGCTTTAAATTCTCCATATCCAGAGGATTCTGAAGAAAGTTTTAAGAGTGAGGATATTATTAACCATCGATAAATTCACCAACTGATGAAAGGAATCCCGGAAGCCTCCTGTATAATAGTTTCTATTTTATTTTGTGTAAAATTAATGATTTAAAATTAATAATTAAATTATCCAATACAAATTGCATATAAATTGCGCTCATTGACGACACGGCGGATACGGCGAACAAAAAAGTAGCACAAACACGGAATTTACATGGAAAATATTTTGTTGGAACATAAATTTCATATTTCACATTTTTCATAACACCCCTTCACCCCGCCCTTCAGAGCTTATCAAGTGCCGCGGCCCACACCCCATGCACCACGCTCTCTCTCCCTCTGCCCCTCTTATCTGTCAGGAAATGAACAACAACAACAACTACAACAACCGGCGAAAGCAACGACAACTTTTACCTTGTCAAATGACTTGCCGTGCGGCAAGTTTCTACTTTTTTGATACCCTCGAAATGGGTGTTACCATTTTGAGGAAAGGTTGGAATATTTGAAAAAATAGTCTGCGCTCTAGCATTTGAAATATCAAACTCGAACATGTTTGATCTCGAAAGCTTGCGACCTTTGAACCATCGAACCACGAAGAACCATCAGCATTCTAACATCAAACCCTCGATCTGCAAAGGTACCCGAAGATACCCTTCCTCTTACTTTTTTTTTTTTCGGTATTTTTGATGAGCAGCTTGCAGTGCAACAGACAGAGCGAGAGAGACAGAGAGAGAGAGAGAGAGGGGACAGACGGTCTTGGTGCTGTTCCAGGACTTTATTAAAATTATATATTTGCATGTTTGTTGCAATTTCGTTCACGAAGCCAAAAGAAATGGCAATTGCATATGAATTTATAAATATGAAAGAGCCATTTTCTTTTTTGCCAACTTTTCTTTTGGTTTATTTGAATTTTTCGTTTAAAAACAGAACTCAACGTAGCCGTCTCATTGGGAATGCAAAAGATTTTCAATTAAGAAATCAACGAGAAAAAAAAAAGATACTAATTAAAGGAAAGGTGTTTTTTGTTTCTATATTGGTACAACATCTGTGCTTTCGATGACAGATACAATATCCTCGGCTATATTGCACAAATGGGAGTAGGTCTGTATAAAGAGGGTATCCCGAAAGTATTTCGAATGATAGAGCTTTGACATCACAATGGATTTGATCTTCTCCTCGTCCAACTCTTCTTCGGCATAGATTTCGAGCAGTTTCTCCAGATCTGCGGGTGTGAGTGTGGTCAATGGACGGTGATCCTGATCCTGATCCTGATTCTGATCCCCCTCTTCACCCTCCTCCTCCTCCTGCAGCTGCTGCAAGAGACTGATGTAGTAACGCTGCAGTTCTGGCTTAAAGAACGATTCCTCGACGGTGCACATGAGATCCTCCCACTCCTCGATGCCATTGCAGATGACACCGCGGACGTAGATGAAACGCGAGCGTTGCTTCTGTGTGTCCATCTGTCGGATGTCGTCCAGGCTGCACGAAGGCTCCAGCATATTGACCAGGATCTCCGTGTACAGGATGAAGATCTTCTCGCGATCCTCCAACGTTTCGATGCGCATAATGTACTCCTTGATGGTGTCCAGCCGCAGATCCCATGGCCGTTCACGTGGCTTCTTCAGTTGCTGGTGCAGACCCTTGAGCACCTCCAGATCATCGAAACGAAAGCAATGATGGCCCGGATTCAAGGCATTAAAGATCTCCCGTTCATCCAACGTCCGATCGTAGGGACAGCAGGCGGGTGGCGGCACTACCAAGGGCGATATTGTGCCCAATCTTGTGGTCAATTGATTCACTTCTTCGGTGTTCGCCTTGCATATGGGAATGCAGCGGAGCTCCCTCAGCTTGGCCCTGTATTCCTTTGGGGCGGTACAGCAGCCGTGTAAGCGGACCAGCAGCGACTCCTTGCCGCTGCAGAAGATCCTGGGGTCCACGGTTAACAGCCACAGTTCCACGGCCATGCTCACCTTTCGTGGCTGATACATTACGATGATGTTCCGGGTCTCGCCGTGGGTCAAACGAAAGCTTTCCAGGTCGAAAAAGAACTCATTGTCCTTGGCCAGCAGCAGGGAGCCCCGATTGTAGTAGTAGACACCCTGTTTCCACATGAAGGACAGCGTCTGCTGGCCAATGTTCGTCAGCTGCAGGATATGCTTGGCACTGCGCTGGAAGGGATCGCAGGAGAACTTTATCAGTATTTCAAAGCACTCGTTGAGACCTCCATCGCCTTCGCCTGGGATGTAGTCCTTCTTGTTGATCCGCAGCCCCAACTGCGGTACGTCAGGCGCCTCTACAGAAGGCGTTTGATACTCCGTATACGACTCGTATTCGCACTCCTCGTGGCAGGGCAGCGATGAGCTATTGGTGATGGTCCTTAGGGATGGTGCACCCATAAAGGTGGTCGATGGCCCAACCCTGAGCCGCTCAATATTGATGCCCGTGACCTGCAGGTTATCCAGATCGGGGAAAAAGTCGAGAACATTGCAAATGTGGCAGAACCGCTCCTCGAGACGTTCATCCAGGACGTTGGACTTTAGCCAGCCACGGGACGGATCCTGGCCCATGGCTTCTCTGCCCAAAAGCTCTCGCTTGGTCGCATCTGGCACGCCTATGATCTCCACATCCTTGTAGCCATCGCGTTCTGCTTTGGGCAGAGTCTCAAGCAGTTCCCGGATGATCGTACACGTGCAGGGATCCTGGAACTCCCGCAGCGCGGACACGGGCTTGACCATCAGCCTCTCGCACTCCATGCGCTCCGCGTACTCCAGCAAACGCTTCACCATCTGCTCGTTTCGATTCTCCAGCGTGGCGGGTCGATTGAACAGCACTTCGGCGGCATTCTTACCCGTGAGTTTCTGCACTCGAACCTGCAGCTTGCGGCGTCGCTGCATCATCTCGCGCCAGTACTTGAGACGTGCGTCGACGTGCAGCTCCTTCTTGGACTTGGCCCACTTCACAACGGCCAGGTCGCAGTGCGAGGATGTCGCCGCAAAGTCGCCGCGTCGCTCCTCAAAGATCTGCTGCAGAATATCGTCCACCACACGATCTGTGTACTTGGAAATCGGCGCTGGCGATGTCAGCTGATCCAAGGCATGTGATTTCGTGGTCTCTATATCGCCCCCACTGTCCGATGGTAGGGATGCCAGATTGGCCAATGTGAAGCGTGAAAAGTCTGGCAGCACCAGGGTGGTGGCCTTGCGGCTCAACATCGATGTGGGTGTTCGATTATTCAGAACCAAAGGATCCATGATTTCCGGATTCATTAGAGTATCCAGCTGGCTGCGCACGTACTGCTGTCCCCGCGATTTCCGCTGCCCGGCATCATCCATCGAAATCTGATCAGCCATTTTTACGAGCAGTTCGGGAGCTGTGTTATATTGTGGGTTGTTTTATATGTAATATGGTATTTGTGAATGAAGTATATAGAATACTTACTTTCTGTTATTATGTATGACGTCTCGGTCAACGCATTGTTTGAATAAGTTCAAAGCAAAAGCGAAAAGTGCGGCATGAAGCGTGTAGTCGATGTAGCCGATACCCTTTGATGGCTTCTACCATAACGATGCTCAACAAACTGGCGTGGCTTCCAGGTTATAATAATAGGTACAAAAAAATTAAAATAATATTAAATATTCAATTAACTTTACTTTAGACAGAGAGAAAAGAATCAGTGCTCAAAAGTATTTTTTTGTTGCCATTCATTGCTTTTTAGGGTTGCATTTGAAAACCATCGGCTAACTATCGCAAAGAAACGCGCGGTTTAGGAACATTCAAAATGGATGGTGGACTAACTGGGAAATTTTCGGAACGGCAAAACCTTACGGACCATCCCCGAAATGGATGGTGGATGGTCGTCAGTGTGAATAGCCTATAAGAATAGCCTCCTCTCTCTCTCTTTCTCAATGTAGAGGGAGAAATTATCTTAATTACTGAGGGAGCTGTTCTTATAGAAAAATAAACAGAAACATCATACATATACACATCATACATCATACAAACATCATACTAAATCCTAGTTGGGACCGACCTGTGCTCGTTGCCAAAGAGGGTGTATTTTGTTGTTGGATTTTTCGGACCGATAAGTAACAAAAGTGCGCTTTTGTGTCTTTTGTATTTTGTTGTTGGATTCTGGGGACTGACTTAGCATTGACCCAAACTGAGCGTAATATATTCGGGTTTGGTTTTACTAAAAATTAAATTAGTAGCATTTCCTGTAAACCATTTATTCAGTACACCAAATGATCCCCAAAACGTTGCCTTTTCAAATGAGTTAAGTGACAAATTCTCCGCTTTCTCTGCGCGCCCCCTTAAACGCGTATTTTTCTGTCGAGTGGCATAGACATTCGCCCAAATAAGCCGAGCATAAAATGCCTGCACAGATACCCCGTCTGGATGGGAGAGGGGTAGCGGGCGCTTAGGTGTACACCCTAAATGGAAGGGTGTGTGTTTTGGAGGTAAATTAAATTGAAAGCCAGGAAATGTGGCCATAATATTTGCGCCTTGTTAGTGTTTGTCAACGCTTGGCTAACTCTGAATGATGCACAGATGACGACGACGACGATGGCGATGATGGCGTTGGCGTTGAGTGGGTTAGCGCCAGCTGAAGGAGTGGAGCACCGACTGGAAAGCGGGTGAAAATGTTTCACATTTAATCACATTTAACAGGCGACGCCAACAACGACCGTCACATAATTAAAATTCAAAATAATAAGAAAAATAAATGCAAAAAAAAAGAGTCAAATAAAATGCATTTTCTGTTCCAATTTCGGTTTGGCATTTGAGTGGAGAAAAAAACATTGAAGGCCCCCCAATGCCACATTCCGGCTGCCCCTGCCCCCTCTACCCCAACTGCCAGAATCACGCTTAAGCTAACGATTTATGTGGGATTCTTTAAGCGAAATCCAAGTCAATTAGTTTCCTAATTCGTTTTACGAAAAGGAATTTATCGATTTTATCTGCAGACGTGCAGAAAGTAGTTAAGACCACAGTTTTCTCTGAAACCTATTTTCATCGCCTTCCAGTCGCCCTCCCCTCTCTCTCTTTGAACAAGTATTTCTGTACTATACATATATATGTATATATTTCTTTGTGTGTGTGCTTGTGCTCCACGAAGTGTTGATAATGATGCTGAGCATTTTCGTGGATGCTGTGTGTGAATGTGTGGCTGCGTATCCGTGGGTTTGTGTGCCCGTTTTATGCCTTCGGTGGGGAGGAGCAGCGTATAAGCAATAAACAAGCCGCATTGTTTATACGCCAAGTGGAACACACACTCACAAAAAAATAGGCACACAATTGTTTGGTTGCTAAATTAAATTAGATTTCCAATTGGTTTTTGCAAGTCTATTTAAATGCTTAAATAAACCCCCGCCACCAAAAATAGGGAAGTAGAGCGGAAGGCTAGGAATTAAAGCTAGAATTGCTGTTCGCAATCGAACTTCTTCCATCACACAGATGTCTTGTGCATGATCCAACCAACCAAAGCCTCCCTTCGGCTTCGGCTTGGACTTCGGCTTCAGCTTCTGCGTCGATCGGGTCACACTCGATTTCCACCATATTACTCTTCTCCCCTCTTATGTCTATCTATCTTATCTTTTCTGTTCTCTTACCTTAATTTTTCCATCAAAGCCTTGGCCCTCAAAGTAAAAGAATTAAGACCCAAGAATAAATATAAATCATTTTAAAATTAAAAACTTTAGTTATTACTTCACTTGTGTTTACATTTTCTCAGCGCAAAGGAAAATTGCAGTTCCAGTGCTAAACCCCTTAAGCCCCCCACAGCGATCGCATATTTTGTGGCCTACCGTGAGGCAGAGGCAGTGGCAGAGAGGCAGTGGCAGGTCTTGCGCAGTCTTAAAGAATTTTTAATTGCTTTAAAAACAAGTTGAATGCTGTTTTATTTATATTGGATGGCCAGAGTGGTAGATAGGGGGGGTAGGAGGGCTGGGGTGGCCGGAAGGCGATGCCATAGACAAATTCCATTAAACTTTTGGCTCCTAAACTGTGTCAAAGTTTTTGGTCCCGGGGAGTAGGCGCTTCCGTGGTCCGCTGGCTAAGGATAATTCACTGGAGAATGAGAGACGGAGAGTCTGAGACTCAGAAGCTCTCTCTCTCTCTCTCTCTCTCTTTTGCTGGGTGAAAACTTTTGCGCAAAGTAAACTCAACTCTGAATGAAATGAAAATGCCACAGAGGCAGAGTCCAATAGGGTATAAAAAGTAAGAGGAAGCGTGGGGGAGTGGAGGGGGCATACTGTGGCTGGGATTCTTGGTGAGCAATCAATTTCTGTTGACGTTGACAACAAGGCAAAAGTCCGGCTAAAGTTAAGGCCAAAAAACGAGGAGAAACGAAAGGAGAGGAGAGTCGAGAGCGGTGGCAGAGAGGAGGCAACAAATCAAAGTCGATGCCAAGAGAGAGATGCTTCTTAAGACGCCTGTCGAATTGTTCAGGGTGTCAGCGCGTTACGCCTCCCCCCCCACCGAGACCCCTAGCTATATCTCAATCTTAAGTCTGGTACTGCTGCTGCTGCGGTTGAAGTGTATTTAAAAGTTTGATTAGTTTTTAATGTTTGTGGTGGGGCAAGTTTTTCATCATCGCATCATTCGCATCGTCATTTCTGTTTTTTACTTTTTCCGAGTAATTTTAACAAAGTTTTCCCTTCGATTCGTTTAAATAAATACCCACATACACAATGTATACCGAAACAATATATTTATGCAAAAATCGATTTAATCACCAAAAACATATTGCATAAAATAACAATTTTATCAAATTGAAACAAATTTCTAGTCTAGACTCTCCACAGAAATGTGCGCCCATAAAATTATGCAAAATTAATTTTAGAGCTCAACAAAATTGGCCACAATTTCTCATATTTTATGGCCCCTACCGCGCCCCGCTCCCCAAAATAGGTATTTGTGAGAGAGAGACTCTTGTTTTGTTGAAATAACATTCCATAGTTCTAGGACATTTCTGGACTTTTGTTATTCTTCTGATAAAAGTTCAAGCTTATTGGGAATTTTCAACAATTTATTGAAGCATTTTTCATTGTAATTTAATTCAAATTGTCCATGTTTTTCCATGGAAATTCGTATTGACTGTTGAAATAATTATGCCGTAAAGTGTGGGCCTTATAGATTATCATTTTTTATACGTAGGCGTACGACGATTCATACGATTCTGTATCTCTGATTTGAGTTTAAATAAAAGGCAATTTATTCATAATACAATCTTCAGACGAAATGAATTTTCTGGTATTTAATAATTGTATTTGATGGAACCACAAATTTTATATATAACAAATAATATATATAACAATAATCTATAATAATAAAATAAATAATAATAATAATAAAATAAAATAATAATATATATAATAATAATAATAATAATAATAATAATAATAAAATAAAATAATTAATAATAATAATATATATAATAATAATGTATATAATAATTAATATTTAATTAACATTTTTTAAACTATATTTTTGTTGATTTAAATGGGTTTTAAATTTTTAACTGCGGATTGCTTGTAAAATGATTGGAACAGGAGCTGTTGATTAAAAATAATTGAATTAATTAACTTAATATAAATATAAATAATATATTATATAAAACAATATAAATAAATAAATAAAATAAAAGTATTAAAGAAAAAGTCATTATTTGCATTAAAAAATCTGATAGATCTTTATTCTTAAAGAACGTTTTTCCACTCCCGATTTTCCCTTAAAGAAAATTCAAATTACTTAAAGAATATTATTTAGTATTCTTTGGCTGTCAGCAGATGGTTATTAAACATGTTTTAATCATTAATTGCAAGTTAACGAAAAGAAAAAGTCTTCCTTGCTTTCAACCATAAAAAGTTACTTACGGTTTGGGCCTCCTTTTATGTTGGCGAGCCATAAATTATGAATATGAATGTCAAGGTAGAGGTGTCTACGTGTGTGGCAGCCAACAGAGACAGACCTGCCTGGCCTGCCAGCCTCTCTCCCTGGGGTCCAATAATGCTAAGAGAGCCAGAGGACCACAGGAGGGTTAATAGAAACACTCTGTCTCTCTCTCTCTCTCTCGCTCTGTTTCTGTCCGTAAAAGTTATAAACATTTATGGCAGCTACTTAAAAATGTCAAGGCGAAAAAATTATGATAATGATACGTGACATTTGAAAGCAATAACAATTTAGTTAGCACACACTTTTTGATTACTTCTCTCCGCCCTCCACAGCAGCCCCACTTTCGTCCTGTTTCAGGTTTCCTGTTTCGTTCATTATTTATGCGTTTTGGTCTACATAAAATTGAAAAATTGCTTACGAAAGTACACACATGCACACGTACATATGTGTGTACATTTTAGAAGAAAAATTCTGCCATACATAAGTGTAATAACAATAATCATAAAGCACGGCAATGGCAACGGCAATAACAGAAAATATGTTTAAAGAAAGCGTGGAAAGGGAATACCCTATAATAGCTTTACAAATACTCACTCAAACAGAAGGAATAACAAACAGGACTCTTCTTTTGGTTATCCCACCAGAAAGTGGCTTTAACCTAATGTCCCAATGGGAGGCAAAAGGAAAACCTAAAGCTACACAAAATCTTTAAATGTATTTAAAAATATCAAATAAATAGTTTTGATTACATAGTCCCCAGACGGTGCTCCTAAAATCATGAAAAAATACCCTCGATGGAGCCTTGTTTGGTAAACTTCTTCACAGATTCAACTTTGTCATAGTATATACCCTGTGTAACCCACAATAAGGTAACGAGCCTTTGTTTGAGAGCCAATCCCACTCCCATAGTCATCGTCAAAGCCACCAAAGTCAGAAATTTTTACAGAATACGAATCATTTTGTCCATCCATGATACGGCAAGACAATCCGCTCGCCGTACTTAAATACTGGGTCCGATAGGTTTAAATTTGGAAATCTTATAATTTCTATTCTCTTAATTTTGAATAAACCACAACAAAGTAAAGGATACCCCTTAATTCTACAAATCTCCAAAATGTACACCCAGAGAAAAATAACTGAAATTTTATTATATCCACTTAGATTAAAAAATATAGACCATTCGATTTTCTCCGGAAGTGGAAGTTGTAAAAAGAAAGTGGCATTTTGACATGAAAATGAAATGACTAACTGAAAATACTAACTGATTCCGCACACCATTTGCCGTAGTATTGGGAACTATTTCTGTTGCTCTGAACGATGTTTTTGCGAAGCGAATGGGCTTCAGGAACATATTTAAATCTGTATCCGTGCCCATGAGCAAGCCATCCAATGATTCTAGTGGTGCCGCAATTTCAGGAAGTTGCACTTTTAGTGAAGCGCAACACAGACCATTTGGCTCATGTTCGAATTTGAGCATATGACAATGCGGACATTCTTTTCCAAAGCACCAATCGGCACTTTCGGATGAGCGGAATATTCAATATTTGGCTCGTACTCGAATGCGAGACAATGAAACGAAGCAGTTTTTTATTAAGATTAAATATGGGCCTTGCTATAAAGACTTTTTAAACTTTTAAAGTTTAAATCAAAGTGAATTATATTTCATATAAATATGTTTTTATTTGAAACCCGAATATTTTATTTAAATTCTTTTTGCCGTGTGTGTAAACACTCCTATAATATGCTGCTACAATAAAAACTAATTGGAATTCTGTTTTCTTTTTCCAGTGTATGATTTCTTTATAAAAAACACTTTTGGGTAAGTGACATAATTTTATTTTGGCCACAAATTGCATTGTTACGAAATTAACCGCTACCAAAAAAATGTATCTGTGTGTGCGTGTGTGTGTGTGGGGGTCTAGAATCCGGGCGCTGCTCCTCAGAGAGCACAAGAGGACTGCTGCAAGCGGCAACCAGAGGCAGCAACAACAACAAGAACAGCAAAGCACACATCCGGTGTGTCAACTGAATAATTCGTTGCATGCACAAAAGGCATGCACTCACATCCGGTTTCCTGTCATTCTTTTTTGCATGACAGACACAGAGGCGAAGGCAATAGCAGTGGCAATGGCAGTGGCAGTGGCACTGGCAGTGGCAGTGGAAGGGGCAGTGTCACAGGCACAAGCGGATTCGGATAGGGGCAGGAGCAACCTCTGCAGAGTGGCTAGGGCCCTGCAATTTATGTCTATGTTGCTGCTGTTGCAATTGTCTTTATGGCGTGTTTGGTATTTGTTGCAACTTTTGTTTTGAATTCCTGTGGCCTTGTCGCACGGCTCCATGAGCTTGCAGTTAAATTTATGTTGCAACACACACACCCACACATGCACAGGCGTAACTCTTAACGAACAATGAAATGCAACAAAAAAAAAAAAAGAATGGGTTGCGATGTGGATGTGGCAGGGGGCGGCGGCTCGGGCTCATAGGTCGCGTGGGAGGTTCTCTTGCAAAAGGAGCGTATAATCCACTGATTGCTCCCAAGGTTCAGCTTTCAACAATGAAGGACAACACACACACACGTCCTCGTGCATCCTCTGAAAGAGAAGAGAAAGGATGGCCAGACGAGAGCAAAAAAAAAAAAGAAGAGAGAGAAACAGGTGAGGGAAAGAGTGACGAGAAGAGAGAGCGAGCGTTACCATAGCTATAGAGCTGTCGGGTCAACGGATGTGCCCCTGCATGTTGGACCTCCGTTTTTGTATTTAAGAGAGGGTACATGCACTGTCCTAGGAAGTTGTGATCCATAAGTGAAGGAATACCAGTTCTCAGACGAGGTTTACTCTGAAGACTAGTGCCTGGAAATGCATTAAGTCTGCCATCTTTAGACCCCTTTAGGTTAGAGTATTACTTATTCGATGGAGCGGAAAAACGAGGCAAAGTTTCGGCAAAGCACTGCCGCCTCTATATCAACCCATTCGGATCGGATCCTTTGTGTCGTCCGCTGCAACGCCGCGACGACGTGACATCGCACCTGGCCTGGACCCCGGTTGAGGCTTGAACTTTCCCATAGCCAAAGTTACCATCGAGCGCTGTCCCCCAGCCAGCATTAATTTTGCATATGAATACGAGGACTATGGACAACTGGATTTGTCCTTGTTGCTACTGTAATGCTGCTTCTGCTGGTGCTTCTGCTCCTGCTCCTGCCTCTCCGGCATACGAGCATTCGCGTCATGTTTATTGCATGCAATAAATTTCTCCCTCCCAAAAAAAAGGGAAGAAGCAAAAAAAGATAAAATGAAGAGAAACCATCTCGGCAACCCGGCTCCCCTGTGTCAGCCCTGGAGTGTAACAAGGCTCTTTGCGCTCTTCTCTAATGCAAAAGGCTGTAGGGGACACCGCACGGCACGGCACGGCACCCGGGCATCAACGGACAGACAGCCGGGCAGACGGGGCTTCTAGCTCGATTTTCCCATTAATTTTCCTTTTGAAGCCTTAGCTCTCCGCTCAATTAGCTGTCGCTGTCGGCTCATTAGCAACACGAGAGCGCGAACCGTACCCCCTGACCCCTCACCCTCCCCCCTACCAACGCGGGACACGCTGAGAGCGTTTGCCAGCTGTTTATACGCAAATCCTGTAAAGGAAAAGCACACAAAAGCAACACCAAAAACAAAAAACAAAAAAAGGTTTTCAATTTTCCATTTCCCCTTCGGTCTGGACATTTCCATGGGTAAATGGATGTTGTTTTCAGGTCTGTTGTGGGCCTGTGTGTGGTCAGTGGATTTTCGAAATGGCTGGGAGTTCTCTGAAGGTAGCTTAGAGGACTGGCTGGAAGAGTGGGAGAGAACCTTTTTGGTTGGCGAAGAGTTTCAAAAGATACAATAAGATATGACTATGTCAGAGGCAGAGGGGCAGGGGGCTCTTTTTTCTTGCAGTGAGTCGCGGTTATGTCTCTCTCTTTTCAAATCTATGAGCAAATCTGCCTAACACCTTCTTATTCTAGCCTCGACCCAGCATTGCATCATCCAATTGCTCTCCTTCAGCGATTCCCTTTTGTTCTTTTTCTCTCTCTCAACAAAATCGCCGCGCCACACTCGCCTGAGACGACTCTCTTTCGCTCTCAAACTTCGCTCTCAGCAGAAATGCGAATTGAAGGCGTTATAGAAAACTCTACTGCGTAGTTTCTGTCCTTCTTTATTGTTCTTCTTTCTTACATCTACCAATACATTTGCTCTCCTACACATGTAGAAGCGAACATTTTGCGATCAAACATGCTCGAGGGCTGTGCCGCTTGTGCCGTTTGTTTGCCGGTTCGAAGACAAGCGCTAGAAAGAAATAGCAATCGTTGGCGTCACAGACGGATGGCCCCTCGAAAGAGAGCAGAGCATGTGGTGAAGACGTCACCTTAGTCATATTAGTAAATTCCACTTGATCAGCAAAAATCTTTGACTCGTTAAAGCCTCGCCATATATTTACCTGTTTATTCCCTGACCAAAAAGTATACACCGCAATCAAATGAAAGCAAAACAAACCACATTCCGGCCAGAAGTATGCAGTCCTTTTTTGTTTTGTTTTCTAAATCATTTTCCATTTTCCCCCGTGTTGCTGTTTTGGGGTTCATTAGGCAGCAACGGAGTAAATCAAGCAGGGTTGCCAACGTAGCAGAAAAATTAAGTACAGCACACACAGACATATCGTACACACATGGACCACCTGATGAAGGGGTAAAATAAAGTTGCGAACGCTGCATTTGTTGCTCTCTTTGGGTCTTTTTTGGGGGTGGGCCCTGCATTTAAGTAAAATGAATTGCTTGCAATTTATTTTTGTTGCTTATCATATAAATTGCACTCGCCTGCAAGTCATTATTTGGCACATTTGCGCTCAATGACTGCACATTGTTTCTGCTGCTACTCCGCCAGCCACCAGTGGCCCAGAGGAGTGTTAAATAGGAGTGACGAACCGGAAGTTTCCAGATACAACAGCACTTTCGAGTGGGCGCCCAGTTGGCCTTTTGCGCTTGACTGCATCTCTGACCTCCCACACAGACGGACACTGGGCAGTGGCAGTGGGGCAGGGTAGAGGGGCTCTCTGCTACCTGTAAATGCCGCTTGAGCATATTTGCTGCAGCTTCAGAGAAATACATTTCCGGTTAACTTTTCGATATCTATGCTTTACCCCCAATAAATTGTGAAAATTGCTTGCCTGAAAGAATGGAGAACCAATAAGGATAATCACTGAGGAGAGGACAACGAATAATAAAAGACGGAAAGACTTTTGTCAATGTCTGAAAGATGAAGAAACTATGGTAAATACATATCCAAGGCGTGCGTGTATCCATTAATTACCAGAATTACCACATAGAATGCATAATAGAAATATTATTTCGTAGGTGGTTTCAGAACACCTCACATAAAATATATTTCCAAATAATTTCACCCACAATTGCCCTGCCTCGCAAAAGTTTCGTTTATTTTTTGGGGAACAACATTTCACAGCAGCAATTGGGGGACAACCAATCTGAAATACCTGACAAACGGCACGGCATTCTCCCCACACCCCCTGGCCAACATTTCTCTTGCTCCCCATTGAATGGCAAACAAAGAAATACAAAAATACCCCAGAAAGAAACAAAAACTGGGTGTAGAAATATTTTACAAATGCAATAGCAATTAAGTTGTCCGATTATTGGGTCAGATAGGAGTCTGCAACACACACACACAGGAATTGCGCAATCACATAAGCATACTATACAAACGAGCGTACAATATACATATAGAAAAAATGTATAGAAATATATTTACACCCAGAGAAAAAAGCCCTGTTAACCGAATATTTACATATAAATCTAAGAATGTAGATCTATTTATCGTATTTATTTATATATCAGATATATATGAATTTTTCCTACAAATTTAATATAATTTAAATTAAATATTTTTCATATTTAAATTAATTATTATTTCGTACAACTTTAATGTACTGTACTAGGCGGCTCGTCCGCAAACCCCCGGATCACTCGCTTCGCTCGTAAGTAAAATATCGAATACCGACGACGACGACCCAAAACTTTTTAAGATAGTGTTTTATGTTTACATTAAATATTTATTTTTATTATTTCTTATTTATTTAAAAGACTTTTATTACTTTTTATTACGTTATTATTTAAATCAAAGTGAATTCTAATTAATATCTCTATGTTCGTATTTAAAAAGCGAATATTTAATTTAAATATGAGTGTGTCTCATTTTACAATGCCACTTTTCTCTTAGTGTATAGAAATATATTTAAAATAAAGTGCTTTTCGGAATGAGGCGAGGGGGCGAGCAATTGGGCAATCGTTTTGTTTGGAGGCAATTGATCTTTATACAGGGAAAATTCATTGCTCTCTGTAACCGAGCCGATAATAAAAGATATTTTACGTGCAACTAGATCTCGAAAATATTATCTAAAATGTTTGATTAAGAACTGGTTTCTATTCAGGTTCAAACTGTATTCTAAATGAGTTTACAGTGACGGTTTTTGTTTACATTTATTTGTGTTTGGTATACCAATTCTGGAGAAAACCAACTCCAATCAGGTTTTGGTACAGCGTGTAGGGTATAAACGTGCGCATATGTAAATCTATAACCGATAATATCTTGAAGAAACTTGGTAATTTTATTTTAAACATGTTTTTGGTGAACTTTCAAGAACGAAATTTATTAAGTTTTTTAAGCTTATTTAGATTCTTAATTGTCATCTGTTTGTTTCTATACAAAATAGTCGCTGATAAGCCCCCTTTTTTTGGGGGACAGGCCTTAGAACTCTAAACGCTATATATATATATACAACCGATGGATTTTCAAGGGTATTTAGAACTGTGAACCCCCAAAAGCTAACCCATTTTTATTGATTATTACGAAATCTTTGAACAGTTCCGTTCAGAGCACTAGCTATATAAGCCCCATGCTTAGGGGCACATCCGCACGAACTTCTGTTCTCTGCGGCTTTGCGACGAAACAAAATGAATTTCAAGTGCTGCTGCGTAAGATAGCCCCTCCACAGCAATTATATTAAGTTAATCTCATAGTTTTGACCTACGCTTCCGTGCCCCATCCCACAGTTGGTGTTCCTATCGCTACTGGTGCTGATGGTTGGAGCCTTGGCGCGGCCAGAGCGCCACTCCAGCAACACCACTCCATACACAACCCCACTGCCACCCTGCACGCCCTGGTGTGCCGGTCAGCCACCACCGCCGCCGGGTGCCGTCAACTAGAGATTGAGAGGTCCAACCCAACACCACGTCCAGAACCCCAGACAAAATCTTGCGATCGTAATTATTTCGTGCCATTTGCTAAAACAATTAAACTCACATAATGTCTACAAATAATTTCTCGTTTTGCTTGGATGCTCCTGCTGCTTATGTTATTGTTAAGGAAACTTCAGTAATTGGTATTGGGGTAGATTTTATTGCCTGGGAATTTGAACTTTAGCTGGTGCCTCCTGGAAGGCGAACTGAGAGAACTCGTGAGAGATTTCCCATCAACCTCCGTATGGACCGCCTCCATAGAAGTACGGTTCCAACCTGTTGTGCTGCTGTTGCAACTGTTGCAGTTGCAGTTGATTCAAGCCGGCGGCAAAAGCTGGCCCATAGCCATAGCCAAAACCACCGTTAAAGTAGTCCTGGGTCTGGGGCTGCTGCTGTTGCTGCGGCCTCTGCTGTCCATAGGGTCCGCTGGGATCTGAACCGTATATACCGTCCTCACCGAAATACTGCGCCGAAGTCAATGACAAGGCCCCAAATATGATCGATAGCTGTGGAGAACACACAAGGAAAATTATTGAAGAAATTTTAAATTCCAAATTTCGCCTTACAAAATATTTCATGCTGATGTTTCCTTTGTGAAATACAAATGAGAAATGCTGGACTTGTTTTTGGTTCTTAAACTATTTAAATGTATATTTGGTGGTTCGAAGTTGTGACCTGCTTTCGGGTAGGGATTTACCAGCAGTTGCTCCTTAAAAACAACGATTGCTTGGAAAACCATATAATATAATCTACTCAGGTACCTTTGTAACCTAAGCAATAAAATAATTACCTGTGTAATAACCCTCCATGCAAATTCGCTTTAGACGATTTTATATTCCTCTGAAGTCGTTTATTAGTTTTTATTTATGACATTAAAAGTAAAGTACCAACAACATCTCTGCTGTTGCTATCCCAAGAGCCAGAGCCACAAATACTCAATTTAACAATTTCAGGTATTTTCACTTTTCCTGATGAGCACCACATAACATAACAGCATTCAGCATTTTCGGATGAGTGGAATATTCAATATTTTGCTCGTTCTTGAATGCGAGACGAAGAAACGAAGCGGGGTATATGCTCGATATACTTGTTTCTTTGTAAATGTCAACTACATACCGGAGGGCCTGTCCCCGCTCCAATTTTAATTCACGCAGTTGCGACATGCTCACACGCACATTCTCGTTATATTGTTCTAAATTTATTAGTTTTCATTTATGATAATAAAACTTTGGTACCACAGCTCTGCTGTTGCCAACCGAAGAGCCAGAGCCTCAAACAAATTTCTTGTGGCCACCAAAGTGGGGAATATCTTTAGTTAGGGAGACCGGAGAGTTTCCTGGATATGGAATATTTCTTTCTTCTATCAACGACAGCGCGAGAGCTTTGCTGCTCACACGCAATTCACAAACTTTCGGCAATTGCTCGCTCTCTCTCTTTCGGGTCCCGCGTACGGATAGAGCAGCGGTCGGCAATGCCCTATCGTATGTTCATAGGAAAGTGCGCCGCTCACGTACACGTATATTACGGTGGCGCTGGCGTCTACGCACTCAAACGCACTGAAAACATGCGAAAATATGCGTGCCAAACCCTGATGTAAAACGAATAACGAACGTCAATCTACTTTTCAGCGTAGCCTATGTCTCTATTCGGATCTTTTCTGCTACCAGTCCTTCGTCCATTTAAGGTTAGAGGATCTATTAAGAAATGAAAATACCACCCCCACAATGAAATAGACCGAATTAACATACTTATGTTCATAAAAAACTTTTTATTTATGTCTCTTGGGGGTCTATGAAGGATAGATCTGAGAAAAATGCACGATCTAGTGATGGTGATGATGACCTCCATGTTGACCTCCATGATGGCCATGATTGCCATTGCCATGTCCGTGATGTGAGCCACCACCACCACTATGTCCTCCGCCCTTTCCATGGCCACCGTGCCCATATCCTGGTCGATATCCACCTCCAAATTGGGGCAAGGCCAGGGCAACGGCCAGCAGAGCGAATAAAATAATCTATAGAAGAAATATAATTGAGTTGTTGTTGTTCAAGAATTCAGTTTTCCGATCTACTCACCAGACACTTCATGTCGTAGGCTGATACTTTGCGAATGGTATCCTTGCAGGACCTACTTTGATCTTTATAGCAAAAAAGAGTGTGCCCGGGTCGGTACCTGGATTGAATTTCTTCTACCTGTGGATATCCCCCTGAAAGTCCCCTTGGCCCATCTGCTTTTGCTTTTCTTTGAAGAGAATGTCCCTGTTTCAAGCGAATACCAAATGTAGAGGAACTATAAAAGTTTAATGGGATGAAAAAAGAACATTTGAAGCTATACCCAATCTTTAAATGCCAATGCTGCCAATCATATACAGTAGAATCCGGTTATAACGACTCTGCTTATAGCGTCCGTCCGGTCATAGCGACGAAAATTCGATGACTTGGTTGGTCCCCATACAAACTTATATAAAAAGGCCCTCCGCTTAGTACGTCTCCGCTTTTAGCGACAAACCGCTTATACCGACGATATTTTTCACAATTTAACCAGCTATTGCGACGTGCCGAAAAAAATAATTCACCGAAATAATTCCAAAAATGGTCCAAGCAACTCATTCTGAAGTGATATTGAAAACGAAGATGACATTCCTCTATCGGTTTGGGCAAGATCTCTAAAAAATCAGCTACCGATTTCAAAGGAAGAACTGGATGAATATGTTCTTATTGACAATGGTGTGGCGATTTGTGGGGAACCTTCCGAAGACAACATTGTTAAAAATATATTAGATGACGGACAGGACTTTATACGGCTTTTTATGAAAAAACCATGTTATTGAATTATTGTGGTGCTTGGGCTATTTGAAATGAACTTACGCAGCTGGTGTTATTCGGGTACTTGATCTGATATTTTCCTTTATTATTATTATTGTTACTTTCTAAGCACTGAAACACTGATTCTTAGATTTACCGCCACGTCTGTACTTGGAGTCGGGTGCCCGCGTAAGTTCCGTTCTTGTTCCGGCCGGCGCTTATTTATACGTTGCCGGCCTTTCGGTTTGGGGTGGGAGAAGTCCGCGTGACCAGGCGTGTTTCATCGGCGGACTGGGGACCGGCACGTGTTTTGGCCGATACGTTGCCGTTTCTTAGGGCTAGGAACAAAGTACGGGGTGTCTGGCGTAATATGTTTAATATTATTTTCTTAGAAGGTACTGGGATAGGTATTGTAGCGAACCCTGTTATGTTCGTTACCAGTGATAACTACTGAATTCAATAATAGGATAATCAGGTTTGCTTTGAGAACCATCTACAGGAGTGCTTCCAGAATTCACCGATCCACTTCCACTTTCGTTCGGGTATGATCCTCCATTAGACGGTGGGACAGTAGATGGTGTGTCGGTAAAATGGCATATTGTGCCGAATAGACAACACTTGGCCGGCCCGCAAACCTGGCGACCGTTGGTCGTGACGCACATATGCCTTTTAATACCAAGAAGACTGTCCAAAATATAGGGTCTAGACAGAGCCATGCCCACCAACGAAAATAAAAATAAAAAATAAATCTGAAGGATAAATAGAGGATTATTGAATATATTCCATGTAGTACCGTCTTCTACTCACCAAGACTTTCATTTCGATTAACGTTTCGAATGACTTTGAATGCGATTCTGCAGTGAAATCTCGTTATTTATAGCCCAGAAATCGTTATCAAAATTAAATGCTCTGGAAGACACAGCGATAAACCCACTTATAATTTCATATCTGAGGTTACAGAACATTAAAATTTCTTTACGATTTCTTCAGAAACATTTAAGATCATTTTTGGGTTGAAAGTCCCTGTTGGCATTCGATTCTTGGAATCAAGTCTTAGTAGTACTATTCTTATCAAATGGTTCGTAACACAAATCCCAAGGAATTGTCCTGTTTGCAGAGGAACCTCAAACATAGTCAAACATACATTTTATGTTTAGATAAAGTTTAGCTAGGCTCAAAAGAAGACAAATTTTATTGACGGTATTGGCTCAACTACCAAAATATTTGTGAGGAAGTGAATGCATCATGAAATGTGTCTCTCAATCAGCATAAAAAAAAGTTTGCTGATTGTGATTTCTCGATTTTGATTTTGATTATTACGAAACCTTTGAACCGTATCGTTGCCGTTCCGTTCCGTTCAGAGCACTAGCTATATAAGCCCCATGCTGAGGGGCACATCCGCACGAACTTCTGTTCTCTGCGGCTTTGCGACGAAACAAAATGAATTTCAAGTGCTGCTGCGTAAGATAGCCCCTCCACAGCAATTATATTAAGTTAATCTCATAGTTTTGACCTACGCTTCCGTGCCCCATCCCACAGTTGGTGTTCCTATCGCTACTGGTGCTGATGGTTGGAGCCTTGGCGCGGCCAGAGCGCCACTCCAGCAACACCACTCCATACACAACCCCACTGCCACCCTGCACGCCCTGGTGTGCCGGTCAGCCACCACCGCCGCCGGGTGCCGTCAACTAGAGATTGAGAGGTCCAACCCAACACCACGTCCAGAACCCCAGACAAAATCTTGCGATCGTAATTATTTCGTGCCATTTGCTAAAACAATTAAACTCACATAATGTCTACAAATAATTTCTCGTTTTGCTTGGATGCTCCTGCTGCTTATGTTATTGTTAAGGAAACTTCAGTAATTGGTATTGGGGGTAGATTTTATTGCCTGGGAATTTGAACTTTAGCTGGTGCCTCCTGGAAGGCGAACTGAGAGAACTCGTGAGAGATTTCCCATCAACCTCCGTATGGAACGCCTCCATAGAAGTACGGTTCCAACCTGTTGTGCTGCTTTTGCAACTGTTGCAGTTGCAGTTGATTCAAGCCGGCGGCAAAAGCTGGCCCATAGCCATAGCCAAAACCACCGTTAAAGTAGTCCTGGGTCTGGGGCTGCTGCTGTTGCTGCGGCCTCTGCTGTCCATAGGGTCCGCTGGGATCTGAACCGTATATACCGTCCTCACCGAAATACTGCGCCGAAGTCAATGACAAGGCCCCAAATATGATCGATAGCTGTGGAGAACACACAAGGAAAATTATTGAAGAAATTTTAAATTCCAAATTTCGCCTTACAAAATATTTCATGCTGATGTTTCCTTTGTGAAATACAAATGAGAAATGCTGGACTTGTTTTTGGTTCTTAAACTATTTAAATGTATATTTGGTGGTTCGAAGTTGTGACCTGCTTTCGGGTAGGGATTTACCAGCAGTTGCTCCTTGGAAAACCATATAATATAATCTACTCAGGTACCTTTGTAACCTAAGCAATAAAATAATTACCTGTGTAATAACCCTCCATGCAAATTCGCTTTAGACGATTTTATATTCCTCTGAAGTCGTTTATTAGTTTTTATTTATGACATTAAAAGTAAAGTACCAACAACATCTCTGCTGTTGCTATCCCAAGAGCCAGAGCCACAAATACTCAATTTAACAATTTCAGGTAGTTTCACTTTTCCTGATGAGCACCACATAACATAAGAGCATTCAGCATTTTCGGATGAGTGGAATATTCAATATTTGGCTCGTTCTTGAATGCGAGACGAAGAAACGAAGCGGAGGTATATGCTCGATATACTTGTTTCTTTGTAAATGTCAACTACATACCGGAGGGCCTGTCTCCGCTCCAATTTTAATTGTTATTTTCGTTACTCTCGTGCCTTTTGTGAGTTAGATTCACGCAGTTGCGACATGCTCACACGCACATTCTCGTTATATTGTTCTAAATTTATTAGTTTTAATTTATGATAATGAAACTTTGGTACCACAGCTCTGCTATTGCCATCCGGGAGACCGGAGAGTTTCCTGGATATGGAATATTTCTTTCTTCTATCAACGACAGCGCGAGAGCTTTGCTGCTCACACGCAATTCACAAACTTTCGGCAATTGCTCGCTCTCTCTCTCTCTCTTTCGTGTCCCGCGTACGGATAGAGCAGCGGTCGGCAATGCCCTATCGTATGTTCATAGGAAAGTGCGCCGCTCACGTACACGTATATTACGGTGGCGCTGGCGTCTACGCACACAAACGCACTGAAAACATGCGAAAATATGCGTGCCAAACCCTGATGTAGAACGAATAACGAACGTCAATCTACTTTTCAGCGTAGCCTATGTCTCTATTCGGATCTTTTCTGCTACCAGTCCTTCGTCCATTTAAGGTTAGAGGATCTATTAAGAAATGAAAATACCACCCCCACAATGAAATAGACCGAATTAACATACTTATGTTCATAAAAAACTTTTTATTTATGTCTCTTGGGGGTCTATGAAGGATAGATCTGAGAAAAATGCACGATCTAGTGATGGTGATGATGACCTCCATGTTGACCTCCATGATGGCCATGATTGCCATTGCCATGTCCGTGATGTGAGCCACCACCACCGTAGCTATGTCCTCCGCCCTTTCCATGGCCACCGTGCCCATATCCTGGTCGATATCCACCTCCAAATTGGGGCAAGGCCAGGGCAACGGCCAGCAGAGCGAATAAAATAATCTATAGAAGAAATATAATTGAGTTGTTGTTGTTCAAGAATTCAGTTTTCCGATCTACTCACCAGACACTTCATGTCGTAGGCTGATACTTTGCGAATGGTATCCTTGCAGGACCTACTTTGATCTTTATAGCAAAAAAGAGTGTGCCCGGGTCGGTACCTGGATTGAATTTTTTCTACCTGTGGATATCCCCCTGAAAGTCCCCTTGGCCCATCTGCTTTTGCTTTTCTTTGAAGAGAATGTCCCTGTTTCAAGCGAATACCAAATGTAGAGGCGGACTGGGGACCGGCACGTGTTTTGGCCGATACGTTTGCGTTTCTTAGGGCTAGGAACAAAGTACGGGGTGTCTGGTGTAATATGTTTAATATTATTTTCTTAGAATAACTGGTATACGTATTGTCCCGAACGCTTTAATAACGACCACAGTCCGCTTTGAGAAGTGCTTCCATCTACAGAAGTGCTTCCAGAATTCACCGATCCACTTCCACTTTCGTTTGGTTTGTTTGACGTTTCCTCGTTTCCTCCATTAGACGGCGGGACAGTAGGTGGTGTGTCGGTAAAATGGCATATTGTGCCGAATAGACAACACTTGGCCGGCCCGCAAACCTGGCGACCGTTGGTCGTGACGCACATATGTCTTTTAGTACCAAAAACACTGTCCAAAATAAAGGGTCTAGCCATGCCCACCAACGAAAATAAAAATAAAAAATAAATCTGAAGGATAAATAGAGGATTATTGAATATATTCCATGTAGTACCGTCTTCTACTCACCAAGACTTTCATTTCGATTAACGTTTCGAATGACTTTGAATGCGATTCTGCAGTGAAATCTCGTTATTTATAGCCCAGAAATCGTTATCAAAATTAAATGCTCTGGAAGACACAGCGATAAACCCACTTATAATTTCATATCTGAGGTTATAGAACATTAAAATTTCTTTACGATTTCTGTAGAAATATAGATGATTTTTGGGTTGAAAGTCGCCGTTGGCTTTTGGTTATTGGAATCAAGTCTTAGTAGTATTTCAAAAATTTCAGTGAGTACAATTTTTGTTTGCTTTTTATTTACTATGTTTAAAGTTCGGTTATTCGTGTGTGATTGTATCCTTAAAATTCGATTGAACAATATTCTTCATGGAAGATGTCTTCGGTCTGGTTTTCTAGTATACATGATGGTGACGATGGGTATGGCCACTCTGCTGCTCACCACCAAAACCATTGGGTTGTCCCTGGAATCCAACGCCGAAACCACCATTTGGACTGTGTAATCCTTCGCCAAAACCTCCTTGTGACCCATACCCAAGTCCAGCACCAGGGCCGAACTCTCTTTGTCCACCAAAGCCTTCTCGTTGTCCGCCAAAGCCTTCTCTTTGTCCGCCAAAGCCTTCTCTTTGTCCGCCAAAGCCTTCTCTTTGTCCGCCAAAGCCTTCTCTTTGTCCGCCAAAGCCTTCTCTTTGTCCACCAAAGCCTTCTCGTTGTCCGCCAAAGCCTTCTCTTTGTCCGCCAAAGCCTTCTCTTTGTCCACCAAAGCCTTCTCTTTGTCCGCCAAAGCCTTCTCTTTGTCCACCAAAGCCTTCTCGTTGTCCGCCAAAACCTTCTCTTTGTCCGCCAAAGCCTTCTCTTTGTCCACCATAGCTGCCATTACCACCACCATATCCACCAGGACTACCATGTCCATTGCCATCACCGTAGCCTCCACCAGATCTATGGGGCATGGCCAGAGCAACGGCCATCAAAGCGAATATTACAATCTACATTTAATAGAGAATTTTTAAAATTAGTTTCTTTCCCCCAAAACTTTTCTACTCGACTTACTAATGGTTTCATTTTGAATGATATTTCGCAAATGAAATCATTTTTCAAACGAATTCAAACTTTATACAAAAAACGAGTGTTTGAGTGTTTCGACTGAAAGATACCTATTAATAAGGATTTAATTCTTACATCTTACATACATTATTCTCTATTAACCTTCAGGGTTTTGGGTTATTTAGCAGCAGATCTCTGGCTATGTTTGTGTGTAGTATTCATCCAAGATCTAAGAGTTTTTGTTACTACGAAATCAAATGCCTTGAATTCCACCGAATACCAATTAAAATGCTGATAGTAAAAATATTCAGACACAAAAGGTCAGACTTTTTGATCCCTATTTCAGGTTTTCCCCGACATTGAACTTCCACAAAAAAATAAACAAAATAATTAAGTTTTTGATTAAGCATCAAAGAAGGCATACCGAATGGTTATGACCCATCCCATCAATAGACCCATCCACAAATTGTTTATAGAATTACCAGCGTGTCTATCTCTCCTTTGCTTTCCCAAGGTGGCTTAGAAGTTAGGGATTATTTATATATTCATTGTAAACATATTTTGCTTGTTTATTTAACCCTCTAATCACAATCTTTATGGTCTGTTGGTCCCATCATCTATTAGAAAAATCGAAAGTCAACAATAATTTCATTTCGATGGTCTAATTTATTCCTTATTTCTACGATTCGAGGAGAGATCGTGAACCCAAGTACCCAAGTACTTCTTAAAAACTAGATTAACCTTAAAGCTTGGCCTTTGGTTAGATTTCGCCAGAAAATCCATAAAATTTAAACTCTTATCAATGATCAGAGTTCCCAAGAAAGCGCATTAACCCTGAATTCACGTTAAATTCCGATCTGCTGTTATCATTTATTCAATGATTCGGGACTAAAAGCTGCCGTTTGCATTCCAAAAGCATTCATTTCCTTAACAGCAATCGAAATGGTAAGTGGAAGGCCTAAGACATCTCTGGATTTTCTATAGATTATATTTCTTTGCAGAAAATTTTAATTATCATCTTGGTGGAAGCCAGAGGATGCTGTTGTTTCTTGTTCTACTTTCAAAACTGGTTATCTTGTTACCAAAATTGTTTGTTAAAATGAAGTCCAAATTGTGTCATATGTATGTCAGTTCCCACTTTTGTATACGCGATACTTAAAATGAGTATAGGGGTATATTAGGTTTGTGGTGAAAGTGGATATGTGTAACGTCCAGAAGAAAGCGTTTCCGACCCCATAAAGTATATACTATGTTCTTGATCAGCATCAATAGCCGAGTCGATTGAGCCATGTCTGTCTGTCCGTCTGTCCGTCCCTATGAGCGCCTAGTGCTCAAAGACTATAAGAGCTAGAGCAACGACATTTTGTATCCAGACTTCTGTGATATGTCACTGTTACAAGTATATTTCAAAACATCGCCCCGCCCACTTCCGCCCCCACAAAGGACGAAAATCTGTGGCAACCACAATTTTAAAGATACAAGAAAACCAAAAACGCAGAATCGTAGAGAATGACAATATCTTCTAGACTGCAGAATCTGAATCAGATCGTATAATTATTATAGCCAGAATGAAGAAAACACTGTCTCTCTCTAACACACACGTTTCATGGTCGGCTTTGCCTATTGCTAAAAGTGAGTGCCTAGATCTCAAAGACTATAAAAGCTAGAGCAACCAAATTTGGTATCCACACTCCTGTGATATCGGACCTTGACGAGTTTGTTTCAAAATTTCGCCACACCCCCTTCCGCCCCCGCAAAGGACGAAAATCTGGAGCATCCACAAATCTCAGAGACTATTAAGGCTAGAGTAACCAAATTTTGTATCCATACTCCTGTTAGATCTCACTATAAAACGTGTGTTTCAAAATTTCGCCCCACCCCCTTCCGCCCCCACAAAGGACGAAAATCTGTGGCATCCACAATATTGAAGAAACAAAAAAACTAAAAGCGCACAATCATAAAGAATTATATCTACCAGATTGCCGAGTCTGGATCAGATCGCATTATTTTTATAGCCAAAAGGAACAAATCAATTTGCAGTGGCTACGCAGCGCCCGACAACACCTTCTGACTGATTTTCTGTCTCTCTCGCACGCACTCTTTGTCGTGTCGTTTAATATTAGCGGCGTCTGCCGGAGGAGAGCTATACTGACTAAGTATCGGGTATAAATGTAGAGTTGCGGTCGCCGCAGCAACTCACAACGTTTCCCCTCGTTTTTTTCTGAATCTGCGCTGGTATCACAAACACAAAGTAAAATGTTTATGAT
Organism: Drosophila lowei; assembly: GCA_008121275.1. Classification (NCBI taxonomy): domain Eukaryota; kingdom Metazoa; phylum Arthropoda; class Insecta; order Diptera; family Drosophilidae; genus Drosophila; species Drosophila lowei. The sequence continues at coordinate 11,722,265 of CM017779.1, read as the reverse complement.
AGAATTATTCTCCCTAATTAGCATTCATCTCTTCCTTTCTCTCTTAAAAACTGTTTGTTGCTAATCAAAATCCAGTTTTTTACTACCTATTATCTCTTATTGCTTATTCATAAAGACCTTTGGTATTATTTGAAATCGGACTCATTTGTTGGAATGAATTGACAGAAGTCTCTGACAGAATTGTGGTTTTAATTCAAAGTACTCTTCCAATTAGACTGATTTCTTCTATATGTCCTGAATCACTGATGATAAAGGTGCTTAGGGAACTATGAATGAATTTTGTAAAGTCGTCGAGCATAAAGGTATATTGTTTACTGTGTCAGTAGAAGGTGCCATCAGAATCCATCATCCAACCTGCTCGATCAGCAGCAGCGTGTACAAAACGATCAAATGAGGATCAAACATGTTCGGTCTTGTGCAGTTTGATGGCCGGTTTGAGGTGTTGGCAGGAATATCCCGCTATACTCTCTCCCAGTAAGGCTTTGGTTTTTATACCCAATTTGTACCCGGAATAATTCTAAGGATTGTATTTTTCGTAGTGTGGCTTATGTATTTGATTAATCAATATTGTTTAATGTCCGCCATGTCCGCCCTGGTTGTGTCCTTGGGCGTGTCCTTGCTGGCCATGTCCACTGAAACCTTGCTGGCCGCTCTGTCCGCCATGGCTTCCTGCTTGCTGGCCATGTCCCTGCTGGCCATGTCCCTGCTGGGCATGTCCACCCTGGTTACCGGATCCGGCGGCGAAGACAGCCACGATCAAGGCGAAGAAAATAATCTAAACGGAGGAGAAAAGAAGATCCTTTAGCAAACACAAACTACTGAATCTTTCACGAAATTTTCTTGAGACTTACGAAGAATTTCATGGTGATTTGATTGCTTAGACTCAAGTTCTAACTGATTGCCAAGGGGCCGCCGACGAGGCTTATATAGCAAGATTTCGATCATAACAAAATAATAAAAACAAAGATTGTTTTGCATATTATACGAGTAGACTTATTCATTTGCTATCACCTATTCCGAAAGACGACCCCAAAGACTGACACCACGTTTTGTTGTAGATTAATTTGCCGTGATGAAATGACATTTTCTATTGACAAAGATTGGACTCGTAGCCTCGACCAGATGGGGCATGGCTAGAATTAAATTTATGTGTAATATTCATCCACGATCTAAGAGTATTTGTTATAACGAAAACCAATGCCTTGATCCCTACTTAAGGTTTTTCCCGACATAGAACTTCCAAAAAAAAAATCAACAAAATAATTTAATTTTTGATTAGGCATCAGCGAAGGCATACCCAATGGTTATGACGCCTTTCACTTACAATTACAATGCAATACTCGCAGGTTCTTGTTCTACTTTCAAAACTTGTCATCTTGTTACCAAATTTGTTTGTTGTCTTGTCTCAATATTTTGTCTTGTGTATGTCAGCTGAAATTTGTTTTCTGAATTCACGCTGGTATCGTAAACACAAAGTAAAATGTTTAATTAGCATTCATCTCTCCCTTTCTCTGTTAAAAACGGTTTGTTGCTTATCAAAATCCAGTTTTTTACTACCTATTATCTCTTATTGCTTATTCAGAAAGACCTTTGGTATTATTTTAATTTGGATTTATTTGTTGGAATGAATTGACAGAAGTCTCTGACAAAATTATGGTTTTAATTCAAAGTACTCCTCCAATCAGACTGATTTCTTCACCATTACTTATCGCCTTCTATATGTCCTGGTTCACTGATGATAAAGGTGCTTGGCGGACTCTGAATGAATTTTGCATAGTCATCGAGAATAAAGGTATATGGTTTACTGCGGCAGTAGCAAGTGTATAATCCATCAGAAAACTGCATTTTAGTATGATCGAACCTGCTCGATCAACTGCACCGTGTACGTTCCAGTTGCGGATCGAAGAGGATCAAACATGTACGGGCTTGTGCCGTTTGATCGCCAGTTCGAGGTGTTGGCAGGAACCTCTCGCTATACGCTCTCTCCCAGTAAGGATTTGGTCTTTATAACCAATATAGTACCCGAAATAATTCTAAGGATTGTATTTCTTAGTGTGTTTTTTGTATTTTATTAATCAATATTGTTTAATAACGTCCGCCATGTCCGCCCTGGTTGTGTCCTTGCTGACCATGACCGCCGAAACCTTGCTGGCCGTGTCCTTGCTGACCATGACCGCCGAAACCTTGCTGGCCGTGTCCTTGCTGACCATGACCGCCGAAACCTTGCTGACCATGTCCCTGCTGGCCGAATCCTTGCTGGCCATGGCCCTGGTTACCGTATCCGTTGGCGAAGACAGCCACGATCAAGGCGAAGAAAATAATCTAAACGGAGGAGAAAAAAAAGATGCTTTAGCAAACACAAAATCCTGAATCTTTCACGAAATTTTCTTGAGACTTACGAAGAATTTCATGGTGATTTGATTGCTTAGACTCAAGTTCTAACTGATTGACAATTGCCTGACGACGAGGCTTTTATAGCAATACTGCGAACATAACAAAATAATAAAAACAAAGATTTTTTATACGAGTAGATTTTTTCATTTGCTATCACCTATTCCGAAATCGACCAGTCAAAGGGGTCGTTTTCGGATCGTTGTAGATTAATTTGCCGTGATGAAATGACATTTTCTATTGACGAAGATTGGACCCTCGGGGTCTCGTGACCTGCCATTTCGTTAATTTCTGTCGCTTTTTTTTTTGTACAAAACAAATCAAAACAGATTAGCCAAATGCCTTATCTTTATGTATGTTCATTTGAGTACTCGTGTGATTCAGGGATTGTATTTTACATGGCATAATTTTTGGTGATGATGTGATCTGTTTCCTCCGTAATTTTGTGATCTTTTAAGCATAATTTTTGGCAGTGTTCGTGCATTATGTATTCGACAACAAAACCCCAAAAGATGCTCTCTCAATCTTAGACCTTAGCAGATGCTTTAAGAAACTTGTTCTCGCTATGATCGAGTATTCTTTTGAAATTGGACTTCCATAGAATACTTTTGGTGTCGAATTTTAGAGTAGATTTCTATTGATATAAATGTGTCAAAGATGAGGTTGACCTGAAGCTCCTCTAATACGATATATTTTACGACAATGATTTTAGGACCTCTTTCCTCAATGCGTATTGCAGTAAAGCAGTTGCCGATTAAAGCATAAGGTTTTTAAATGAGAAAAGATCATTCCAAGACATCACAGACGGCCAATGACATGGGAGACCCGATAGGAGTATTTTTCTAGTGTATAAGTGTCAGAGAATTGCATTGAATATGATCGAATCAATCAGCATCAACATGTTCGTTTGAGTTGTTCAGATGAAACGAAGCATTTCGGGAACGAACATGTTCGAACCAAACAGCGCGATATGTGGGTTCGATGTGTTCGAACTTTGAGTATGAAACGCAACGAACGATCGTTACCGAGGGGCATCATTGCGGTCGACTTGATCCGACTGATCCTCGTTTGCTTATCAGCGATTTACTTTATTTCTGTGTGATTCATTTTTTGTCTTGTCTATTTTCTTTAATCTTGTGGTTCTTTGTGTTTATGACCGATCTTTCGGGAGCCCACTCTGGATGTTCTTTTAATGATTGATATAGGTATATATATTATTCAAAAATTTTTGAACAAACAAAAAATCTAAAAATACTTTGACCTGAATACAGCGCTAGTAAAAAGGCAAAAAATGAATCCGAAAATTGTAATTCTACGATTTATCTCGATTCCCTTTGCTGGTGAACTTCTATGACTTTCAACGACTTTCGCCAGCTCCACAACACCCTCCACTATGTACTTGGCAACAATGGGTCCAATGGTGCCCTCCCGAGAAGTTTCACCCTCCGCCAAGACGCCAGTTTGGATGGCCTCAGTGTATCGCTTTCGCAGTTCCTCAGCACGTAGTCTTTCCTCCGAGGTTAAGCCGATTTGATCTTGATAGACGTCATAGAACTGTGCCATCTCACGAAGATTCCTTTCCTTTGTGGCTCGATTGACATCTGGATTTGAGTAGATCGCCAACAAATGGCGACCAGTGGTGCCGTATTGGCCATCATCCCCTCGAGAACCAGAACATACCAGTACGATCAGAAGGCAGCTGAAACGACAGACTGTATACGAGTAGCCCGAGGTTTATTTATTCACTGATGTTACCTCCAACGTATCAAATGGCCCATAGCTCGGATTTAAGAGACTCGGTTTGCGATCCGAAGTATACTGGTTATCTCCAAAGGGGGATTCATTGCTTTATAGCGATGTCTGAGAGAAATGCTTATATATAGATGTAGTATGGGTATTGGTGGACTGATAAGCCGGACCTATGCACATTATATTTGACTGGAGATAGCATTGGTCCAGGGATCAGATCGAAACTAAACAAATTACTGGGGTAAAAGATCAATGCTCTTTGATTTTAATTATATACCTTTATAGCTTCAGTACGCTTTATAGCCTAGTACTAGTTTATGTTTTATGCGGTAGAATAGGAATCCGGATCTCTATTCTATCTACTATACCATTGTCCACGGGCGTCCATGTCGACGATTTCATAAAGGTTAGACGGTTGAGGATTATTAATGGTTTGAAGACAGTCTCTGGCGGTGCCTCTGTTTTGAAACTGCACTTGCTGTGGTCATGTTTGTGATGGCTGCAATGCTTGCGATGGTGGTGATGCCTATGATGGTGGTGACGGGGACAGCTTCGGGATTCTACATTTATGGCTACCACTTTTACAACAAAATACAAATATCAGAGCATGAAAATGCTATCAGCAGATCATCATTAAGTTAATGCGAATTTTGGCTCATGGTTGGCTTATATTGGCTTATTTCTCTGAATTCCACAGAGTTCCCAAAAGTCGTCTGTGTCGATCCTATACAGAAAAAATTTAACTAGCGATTAATCTTTACCTTTTTTTAACGCACTTGACGCCCCAGATTTTTGTCCTTGGTGGGGGCGGAATGAGGAAGATACACTTTTAAAAGTGTGATATCACTGGAGTCTGGATACAAAATTTCTTTGCTCTAGCTCTCAAAGTCTCTGAGAACTAGGCGTCAAAAAAGACGACAGACAGACATGACTATATCGACTCGGCTATTGATGCTGATCAAGAATATATATACTTTAAGGGGTCGGAAACGCTTCCTTCTGGCCGTTTACACACATCCATTTTCCGCACAAATCTAATATAACCCCTATACTCTTTTTGAGTATCGGGTATTCAAATTTATTAACGCGTATTTATGGGATCGTCTTCTAAACCTTGGGCTATCGCAATTTTTTAGTTTTTTTTTACGAAAAAATAATATTTTTATTCGATTTTGCGAAAATTTTGGTCAAGTTTATTCGGTTATCAATTTCCAGTGAATCAAACTGTGAACTCGTGTGAAATATTCCAAGAAACCTTATCGTTGATAAGAGCTTTCCATGCTTCAACGATTCTATCCCTCTCTCTCTCCTGCTGTGCTATATAAGAAGGCGCTTCCCACACGAAAACGTTCACAGAACTGATGCAGAAATCGAAATGAAATTAATGGTAAGACTTGTTGACTTAAGACAGATTTAAACTGTTTATTAAAATAATATTTTAAAATTTATGTCTGCAGCGCACTCGACTAGTTTTTGCCTTGATGGCGACCATTGCTGTGGTGAATGGCGGGTACTTTGATAGGACCTATGAGGAACAGGTCTTCGGCTACAGACCGGACCGGGCCGAAAGGCTCTTAATTGATCAGTATACTGCATCAAGATTCTATGGAGGTCCTCATAGGGTAACTTGGCCTAGATTTGGACGATATCCCTGCGGACTAACAACTACTCGGGGATCACAGCCACCACTCAGTTTCAACTGTGATTTCAGTTTTGAACCCAGAGTCGCACCATCGACACAATTGCCTGATAACAGTCGAGATCTTAACAAAAAAGTTCCTGATTTCGATGCAGATCTGGACAAATGAAGACCGCGTCAAAACGGAACCCTCGGCTGACAATGGCAACCAATTTATAGGAGATTACAAAGACCACATAATAATAATAATAATATTCATTTTGAATGATCGATTAAAATGATAGTTGGAAGGGAAAGTGTTGGACTTTTTAAAATGGTTGATGGATTCAATGGTTTCTGAGTTATTAGAGAGAATTGCACATTAAAGAATTTCAATGAAACTCTCAGATCAGACGACGCTTTCAATTAAAATTGAACAAAAAAAATGTGTATTTTATAAATTATTGGAACCCCAAGTCTTCTATTAATACCCTATCCCTAAGGGTTAATACGGCCTTTCATATAATCATTTCTTCTTTACACTTAACACTTCTCTCATATCTGACTACCTTTCCATTGCTCGCACACAAATTTCCCTGTTTTTAATCTATATTTGCAACTCCTCCAATCAAAATTCAAGAATCTATGGTTTAAGAGAGTATCTCGGATTCTGTCAAAGTATCTAAGGCGTTCTTTTCGTATTTTGTATTCTCCAACTGTGACAAAAGTCGGCCATGAAAAGCTCGGCTATCTTCATTTAATTCAAAATTTCATGGCAGAATCTGCTGTAACTTTTGTGTGGTATCGATTCCTAATACCTCACTGAGTATGAAAGTAACTGCCGCTTTGTGTTGCTCTCATATTTTTTGCAGCTGGAAGGCGTCAAAGGGAACATATCTTGCAACAGCTGTAATGAACAACTTTTGGCGCCTTTTTGAAAGGAAAAGTTTTTACAAGAATGCAAAAATCAAAGCTTAGCTTAAATTTATTGTGTACTATCAATTTATACTGTTGTAGCTATTTGTTAAAAAGGTGTATATGACGTTGACTCACATTTGTTAGTTTAAAATAGCTGTGAAAGTTGACCTTTGGAAAAGTCTGGTTTAAAACAGTTATTTCATTGTTTGTTGGAGTGCATCTTGTGAAACGTGTGCGATCTGGTTTCAATTGTTGTTTATAAACATTCTCAAAGGTATTGTGAATTTGGATGTCCAAAATGATCTGCCTATGGCTGCGGAAAGTAATAATAATTTAATTTTTAGAACATGTCCATCCCAAGGCGAATCATTTTTTGCAACTGGGCATCCCCCAGACCTCCCTATAGAAGAGAGAAGTACGAAAAAGATTCATCTTCAATTAAGACAATACTTTAGCTATTTGCCATTCGTGTATTACCATTTCCATTTTCATTTGCTACAAGTACCCAAATGGTAAATGTAAATCCCCCACGGAAATCCATTTATTTTAATATTTTATGCATTCATTTAATTCTTCAAAGCAAATCAAGATAGGGACAGCATACAGCGTAGAGCGGACAAGACAACACAACAAATCGCAAACATTAAAAACTGTAAGCTTTTGCTGCTGGCTGCCGGAAAATCCCCCGCAACAAAAGCTGCCGAGCAGCGTTTTCCCAGCGTTTTAAGTGGCAATGGTTTTAATTAGTTCGCAGTCGCGTCTTGCCTCCGCCTCTTGGCATTGCCATCAAAAGATTTATGCAAACGCATCAGCTGCTAGGAAATTATTCGAGGGGATAGCAGCTTATACAGTTTTCCCCACTAACATTATGACCGGGGATTTAGACAATCAAAACGGTTGAAATTGCAGCAAGCAAACGGACGCTTCATCAATCTCCTTAAGCTTTGAGCAACCACACGACTGTTCGAGGAATGCTTGAGCACTGCTTTTGGCTTAAATTAACTTCAAATTTGTTAGACCATTTCGTATTAGAAGTAATACAGAGACTTAATTTCTTTAGGGATTCAAATGATGCAAATTGGTGGAAAAATTCAAATTTCTAAAATATAAATCTTTATCGGCTCCGCCTAAAGGTCTTGTTGCTAATGATTGTAGCTTAAGATTTAATGCTATACAAAAAATTCTTAATTTAAAACTTAAAAAAAACTTATCGGAACATTGCTATAAAGCTGTAGTACACTGCGAATTTCGTGAATAAAACAGCCTAAAATCGAAAAATATACTAGTTTATTGCCTTGAGACCGTTCAAAGTCCAGCCGGCAGAGGGATCTTTGGCCATGGCCTGGTATACAATGATGGAGCCATCCTCAAACTCTTTCATGGCGTTAAAAGATTTCCCCGGTTCCAGCCAGATACACTGTTCTTTAGAGTTGCTGTCCGTATGGTACTGCAAGAAGGATTCCCCCATCAGTAATCCCAATCGTCGGTGGATTGGATGATACTTACCCACTTCTCGTATAGTTCCACCGGTTGATTTAGCTGCGTCCATCTTAGTGCCTTGAGATAAAATTTAAAAAATTTGTTAACGTTCTTTTTGATTTCCAAAGAGTTTGACTGATTTAGCTTTGAGAGGTCTTCGAGCTGGGTCCGGCAGCATGTCTGATCCTTTGGCCGGAGCAGCGTCTGGCATATTCCCTGAGCCTGGCGACGCATGTGCTCAAAGTCCAGGTCCAGCAGTTCGGCCAATTCGGTTTCGTTCACATCATCCGGCTTCTGTTCCGGCTTCTGTTCCCGCTTCTGTTTGCGCTTGTCTTCGCGCCTCTCCGACTGGGGTCCCGTGCAACAATCCATTTTAAAACGAGTATAAATAAGAAACGAACATTTTGTATTTATTAGAATTTGATATTTGCTGAGAATTTTGTTCGACTGACTGACTTTGAATTTTGTTCGTTATTGAACATCGGGTATATGGGAATTTCCAAACAGAGTATACTACTCTTATATATTGTTCTGTTTTTTGTTCAGTTCTACAACAATTTCTGAATACTCAGAAACCAAGATGAAATTTTGACAATTATGTACTTGCTTATCGGCTGAAAGTTCCAATGATATATATCCTTTGTTTCATAAAAAGTAAGATTGATTGGATTGTCCCATAATATCATTTTCAAGGGCCTTATAATACAAGCTACTATCTTCAGGAACCAAAAAATAATGTTAAAAATTCGACTCTGCATTTATACCCGATACTCAGTCAGTATGGCTCACCTCCGCCCGAGTGTGTGTGAGCGAAAGAGAGAGAGAGAGAGAGAGAGAATGAGTAAGCGCGGGGCTGGGTTTGCTTAGCCATTGCAAATTGATTTGTTCCTTCTTGCTATAAGAATGATCCGATCTGATTCAGATCTGGCAGCAGATCTCAGCAGTCTGGTATATATTGACATCCTATATGTTCCTGCGTTTTGTGTTTTCTTGTATCTTCAAAATTGTGGATGCCACAGATTTTTGTCCTTTGTGGGGGCGGAAGGAGAAAGATACACTTGTAGAAGTGTGATATCACTGGAGTCTGGATATAAAATTTCTTTGCTCTTGCTCTTATAGTCTCTGAGAACTAGGCGTCAAAAAAGACGGACAGACAGACATGAATATATCGACTCGGCTATTGATGTTGATCAAGAATATATATACTTTAAGGGGTCGGAAACGCTTCCTTCTGGGCGTTACACACATCCATTTTCCGAAAAAATCTAATATACCCCTATACTCTTTTTGAGTATCGGGTATAAAATGTAAAGAAAAATGGAAACATAAAATCGAATATATTTTATAAAAAATTATCCCAAACGGTTCGACCGGTTCGTCGTGTCTTTTGCGAGCAGCCATACCAAAGGACATATACAGCCAGGCTCCGTTTTTCACTTTCACAAAAGTTTTCCGATTTACTTTTGAAATCACATAAATTGGGGCTCCCGTTTTCACATTCCGCAAGATTTGTTCGTTTTCAAAACGAAAACATTTTCGTTGACGAAATGAAAAGTAAACGGCTTTTTATACAACAAAACGAACCTTAATTGCAAAAGGAAAAAAATAGATGACTTATTGATGCATTAACATAAACTTGACAACTATATCAGGGTAATTTAACTTGTGCTTTCTTTATAAATAATTTAATTTTAACCCAACCTCAAATTTGGCTCAGAAAAAATTGGCCAGGGCAAAAACAATTTTCGTTTTGGTGCAAACAGCTGACGCTGTTCGACTTGGTTATCGGAACGTTGGCAAGAAATAAATTTTTGCGCATAACAGCACAAATGTGCATGTAACAGCTCAGACTGTGCTTGTAACATGCGCTTAACAGAACATCTGGGTGAGCACAGCTGTTTCCCGCCCAATTTAATTCGGACTTCAAAATGTAAGTGCAGCAAATTAATTTTTTATTTTAAAATTACCGCTTTGTTCTTTATATCCAGGGGAAAGCATAAATAATCTCTTCAAGATGAAATCCTGGTGCGTTTCATGAAAGACAACCTGGACTTGGCAAAAGGATTTGTGAAGGGCGACTGAGTTGTTGTCGATGCCAAGTGGGCAGAGCTTTGCGGCGCTCTCAATGCTGTTGGCCCGTCAATCAAGTGTTGCAGCTAAGATGTCTAGATCTTCTTAGATCACGTAATTTCTGCCATCGTTTTGCTTTAAAACAAGGAATTGAAAAAATAAAAGGCATTTTAATCACGTAATCCGCAAAAGTAAGTGAAACACGGAGCCTGCCTGATAAAATATATTGCATAATTTACATAAACCATAAGCTCATACATACTGACTGAGTAAAGTAGTGGCGCGGCAAACAACGTTCATCCTTCGTTTAGTGATGTGTGGCAAGCGTAGTTATGTGATAAAACTATCTAAAACCATCGTTAGTTCAGGGCTGGCAACGATGGCGCCGCGACAGTGACCCACCAATTACTACGATGGTTTTCCACCTCTAGTATTTATATGCATGTGCATGTATATCTATAGCCGTTCTCATATATTTTGTATATGATGATGATAATCAGCTGAGATAGTGAACCACAATTTAATATGTTCGCTTTGTTGGTTTTTATTCTGAGCTAGAATCCTAGTTCCAAAAATCCTCTATAATTTCATAAAGACCGAAAAAAAATCTGTATTAACTTAAATATCACAATAAATTTCAAGTGTTTTGTGCAAAGGGAACTCAGAAAAATCATTAAAAAAAAGAAAACAGCAAAAGCCATTAAATGGCAGGGGGTTGCCCTCAATCTAAAGCCTCCTCATTCATTTCATCCACTTGGGTCTCATCTGTAGTGGCGCCCATCAGTTGAATGAACTGCTTTATGGCCGAGCCATTTCCATTATTAGTCTGAGAAGCCATGAAGGCCTGGGTCCATGGTATGGCCATCAATGACATGACCTTGGATATCTTCGGCTCTAGATCCTTTCCAGTTTTCAGGAGTTTCAGATTCTTTCCAGCTACCATGGGTTCTAGATCCTTTCCAGTTTTCAGGGGCTCCTCTGTCTTGGATAGATTCGGCTCGATGGCTTCGATTGACTCTGTTTCGGACTGCTTCAAGTCCAGTGTATCTTCAATTGGCTCTTTCTCCGGCATCTCCAAATGCTTCTCACACAACATCGAGAGGAGTATCTGTTCGGTAAAGAGTGCCTGTTTCTCCCGGGTCTTGCTAGCTTTTGCAGAAATCTTCCATTGCTTTTGCTGGCCAGCCATCCATTTTGTTAGTAGAAAACGATCTACCTTAGGGCGGCGTTCTTTTTTCGGTTTCTCTGGGTGTGGAATCACCGGAATGATTGGAGTGTTTGGAGACGAACTGGTTCTTCCAGTAGGGTTCAAAGTTGATGCATTACGCCCCGTCATGTTGGCAATCTCTTCGTCGGAATAAAGACTGCGTAGATTGTTCAATAGGTCGTGGCTTATATGCACATTGGACAGATCGGGAAATGTATCATCTGAGGCGAATTGTCCGGTATTAACCATTTGCGCGTAGGCAGCATTCTGTTGCTGTTGCTGCTGCTGCTGCTGCAGCAGACGACCGTGAGACCGTCGTCGTAGTCGTCTCGAGCTAGTGGCAGCGTCTGGCGGTAGTGCGGGCAGCGGTGGCGTATTCGGCTCCAGGAAATTAGCATAGTCAATGTGATTGGTCAGTAGATGACGTGATAGATTCTGCATTGTTCTCAGATTAGCGGCCGGCGCGCAGGCACACATGGGGCACACCACATAGCTATCGTCCTCGCTATGCAGCCCGTACACATGCTGGATGAGGCCATTGGCCGTATAGCCCATTACCTTGCAATACGGACAGGTGTAACAGTTGGACATGTGCAATTGTTCCACGGCACCGCTGTCACTCGTTAGCTCTGGGACTGGCTGCGGTTCCAACAGGATCAGCTGCATGGGATGATCCATCAGATGCTGCTCGGTCTGGACACATTGATCGTAGCAGTCGCCGCACAGATCGTAGTTGTGGCAACGCAGGCAGTGGTATCTGCGGCCAGGGAACTCGTGTCGCTGGCACCCATCGCACAGGACATATCGATGGCCCATTGTGGCCATGTCGCCTTGTGGCATTGTTCGTGCAGCAATCACCAGATCTTGGTGCTTCAATATATCCAGTATATTTGTATTGCAGCAAAGTGGATGTATGCCAAAGCATTAAATGATTATCGAAATACTAGGCAAAATGGTTTTGAATTTCTATTGAAACGGTAACAAGCGACTGACATTAAATGTAGGGCTACTAGAGAAAGGGAATTTCCTGTTTTGAAATGATACAAAATATTACTCTCTTACAAAGTAGATTCAAATTTAAAAGTGAACTTGCATTACTGTCATTTACTCAATAAGAGAGCACCAGCATATTCTCTCTCTCTCTCTCTCTCTCTCTCTATCTCGCACTTTCTTTCTCTTTTTACCGCTAGCTCTATTCTAGTGAGAAAAATCTATCCCCTGTACGTAAATACATACGTAAATTTTGTCCGTGTTCCCACTGGAAATTTAATTACTTAAATACATAGAGTTATCCCTTCGAGTCAATTAAAAATTTAATTTATGAATTTCATTTCTAGCTTTTTGTTTAAATATTATTCATTTCGTGGCTTAATTTATTTAGAAGAGCGTTAATTGAACATTTTTATATACCTATATTTGGTGCAATTAAACCTGATGTTTGCCGTGTGAATGTGGCTTAACCCATTGCTGCCAGGAGACATTTGCTGAAGTATTTACAGAATAAATATTCCAATCACTAAGAAGATCCAGCATGTTCGAGCCAACATTCAGTTTAGGTGTTTGGCGGTTCGATGTGTTCAAAACCCCGAGCGATTGGAGCTTCGAACACGTTCGTTGCGAACCTACGTTAATGACCTACGATAATGACTTATACAAATTCCGAGTAAACGATCGGCTTCACCCAAAAACTGATATTTTTGTTTGTTTCTGCAACTATCGCATGAAAATCTCACTTCCATTGAAATGTGTATATGAACTCCAATTAAAGTTTGCCCGTGCCACTAATGGGTTAAGAACCATCGTATGCTCTCATTTATGCTCTCTCTGTTCGCCGTGTGGTTCCGTTTCCAACTCTCTCTCACTCTTTCGCTTTCCTTTCCCTCTGTATCCCTGTGTGTGCCTCTTGTTCTCTTTCAATTTCCCTTCCCTGCCGCTCTCGCTGCGCGGCAATTGTAATGCCCGTCTTCCGGTTTCCTGCACCTCTCCTGGTGTACCCTTTCCGGCCATCGTTTCTGGCCAACTATTCGTAGATATGGTAAGACTAGAGCGGCTCCTCTGCTCTCATTTTCTGCATTGGTGTTGGTAATTATTTTATGGAGTGTTGCAGACGGGAGCCGTTAGCTCTTCCTCCTCCCACACTCTGTGTGTGTGTGTGTGTGTGTGTGTGTGGGGAAACTTATGTTTACCAAGTGCGAAAGTGGAAACGTGCTGCAAACATGAAGTTCTTGTGCACCAACTGCCATACCCCAATCTCTGTGCCCCTCCTGCAGCATGTTGTACGCTTTATAATAGGATTTGAATACAATGGCATTGTAATGAAATGTGCAGCAAACGATGGGTTGCAAGAGACGGTTGCAAGTCGAGTTTTGTGGTTGCCTCTCTGGGAAGATGCTTCTGCTTCCTCCTGTGTCCATTGGCCAGAGTACAAGCCAAACAGCTGTTCCGCTTTTGTCTGCCCGTTTTGGCCGTGTAATTCCAGTTGGTAATTAAAAGTAAACCAAAAGGCAAACAGCAGCAAAAGCAGCACACATTAAATGACCATTTTACACGTACATGTATGTATATGCTGCTGCCCTCGTATCCTTCGCAGTCTTCCAAGTGCCTTAACATTGGTTTTTATTTGAAAGCAGGGGGAAATAAATGAACACTTTGGGCTGGCTCCTAAAGTTCCCATAATTGCATTAACCCCATTAATTAGGTATACTAAAATATTTTCCTTCCTGCTGTGCAGAAGCTAGAGTGAGCCTTTAATCAATCAACGCCTGTCGGACCTTTTGTTGATTAATTTCTCAATTAAAAGTAATTGAAATTTTATTTTCATTAACCTTTCGCGGCCAATCCAATCCTCTTTCCTTTGTGCTAATTAATGGAGAGCATGCTTTTGGGAAAAATCTGAGTTCTCCCCCGTAAGCGATTTGCCCACGAAAATTCCAGGGGGAGTACCATTGTTCATTAACCCATTGAGGGGTTGACTACCTAATTGCGCTACCATTTTCCATTTTCCCCCATTTGCTGTCAATGAAAATTCGTTCCATTTTCGTTTTTATTTATGTTAATTTTCTTTTATTTTTTTTCTGTATAGAGCGGAGGGGTTACGCTCAATTGCTTTTGTAATCAATCAAAGTCAAAAGCATAGGAGAAAGATATAGAAGAGCATCTGAAAGGGGGTGGGGTGGGGTGAATGCAGGCAACCCCTTTTTACCAAAACGGAAACTGTATTGTCATGTGTGTGCTCTAGATGCTTCTGCCGATGCTCTTTGTTCGTATTTCGTGTTGGTGTTTGACGTGACACTTGAGCGACACTTGAAGCCCGATAATTGATATTGTGTGCCTGAGGCGTTGGAGATGCTGAGGGGGCATGGCCATGACGGTGGGTGGCTAGGTGGCTGGTGTCGGATGCCCCCGTAATTGCCGCTGACACATTTTGGCGGTTTAGTGGCGGGTTGCCGGGAAGCGGGGGAAGCCAAAGTCATTGATAAATCTAAAAGGATTTATTCCCTATCAATCACTTATACGAGTAGTGGCTTGAAATCAACTAAGTTTTGCTGAAGAAACGAAAGAAGAGGAAAACAGTGTTTCACTGCACAAAAAAAAAGTTTTAAAGAGAGAAAATCAATTCTTTAAAGCTTCCAATCGATCCCACATGACAAGGCAAAATGATGCTAGACTCGGGACGCTCAAGCGAATGAAGAATGATGAAGAGAAAAACTAACCTAAGAATTCAACAAAATTACATGTCGTGTGCATGATTGATACTCGGCCAGACACGCACAAGCGAAGAAAAGGGAATGCCTGAGAATGAAAACCACAAAATACATGTCGTGTGCATGCCGATGCCGATTGATGCTCTATCTACCCATAGAATCCATAACATAATATTTTTTCCTAGTTTAAATTTTGCCTTTCAACTATACCCTAACTTTCCCATACTTAAAGTTCTTTCATCAAATAATTTGATCAATATGTAGTATGTATTTTGAACACACACACTCAGTGTCAACTGCAGTCTCCAGGGAGTAGCACATGGCTCCTCCATGTCGCCGGTCCCTCTGGGGAACCACACTCAAATGTCAGGCAGAGATAATTGTTAACCATTAAGTGGCACCGCAAATCAAGTGCAGCAATTGGACTTGCAACTGGACTGCAATTCATTTGCGGCATGGATCATTAAAGGGCGCAGGGTCAGAAGTTTGGGCCAAAGACAAACCGCACGCAAAGTTGCCAGCATGGCCAAAACAGACGTCACCTCGGAAGCCCACAACCAAAAGACCCAGAACCCAAGCAGAAGGCAACAGCAGTCGCCCAACCCCACAACTGAAAGTTGGAGGCGAGTACAAAGAGTTTCCCCATCAAGTGATGGATGGAATGGAAATTGAGGGGGAAAAAGGATTGCAGAATGGTTTTGCGCTGCTTTTCAGAACCATTAAGCATTCAATGATAATAATACTGATGATGATGATGATGGCATTAGAGTGCTTTGAACTTTTGAACTTTGATAACGATAAAGATGCTGATGCTGATGGTGTGTGTCGGGAACTATTTCTCAGTTTGGAATATTTAATGTACACCAGAATTCTATCTGTCATTAGTGTCAGTGAGAAATTAATGCACATCCCGCGCGCGCCAAATCCTTTTAATGTCACATCTCCGCAGCCTTCAGCCTTCATCTCAACCCTTCTCAATCACGAAATGAAAGTATTAAGTCGATTCAGTTAATAAAGTGTCAGGCCAGAGGAAAAACAGAGACTGAAACACTGACATCTATTAAACAACAGGGCATTAATATTCATTTATCTATCCGAAATATATGTAAAACTTAATTATGATACTCGTTCTCGGAGGGGACTATGACATTTTAATTAAAGCGAAAACCAAAACCGCAGACAGAGTGAGTGCCATAAAAAATAGCACAAAATAAAAGCCCGCCGCCTTCAAATTCCTCTTCAAATTATTAACATCACAGGCAGTCCACAAAGAGGACAACAAAAAGTATAAAGAGCAAAAGTAAAGAAAGCAAAAGTTTTGGGTGACAATACCGACGCACTTTTATGGGGAAAGTCTCAACCTGTGACACCCCCACGTTGTTATCCTTGTCTTGAGTGACAGATACTCTCTTCTCTGTATCTCTGTACTAGAGATGGTAAAAAGAAAACTACTGAAAGAACTTGACTCATCCAAAGAGTACTTTTTAGCCCAACGGTTACCATCTCTAGAGTGGGGGGTATGTGGGGTCTCTTTTGCTTAAAGTATGATTGCAAGTGTGAAAATATATATGCTAAACGTGCCCCGCCATCACCATGTGTGTGTGTCCCTCCCAACCGTTGGCCGTTGCGCTTCATGCGTTTTTGTTTTATGACGCGGCGACGTGCTCGGAAAATGAAAAGCACTTGACGCGCAGCCAAAGTGCTGAACTTGGCGGTCCTCTGCTTCACTCCCCATCCACACAGAACGTTCATCAGACCCCAGTAGACTTCACAGTCTCACAGTTGGTCCTCCCCACACATGCCAAATCGTAAAATGCTTCATTCTTTTGTTATTTTTTTTTCCGCTTTACTGTTAAAGTTTTTTGATACTCTATTTGAAGGGTTTATCTAATAGATAGCTCGGTTAGAAGAAGAAAGATTCGTTAAATATATAATTTGGTATTTAAAGCTGAATTATTTTCAACCACAATTTGGTAAATAACAAAACCGTAAAAGCAGAATCATACAGAAAAATCATATCTACTCGATTGTAGAATCTGGCAGCGATCGGATCATTATTATAGTCGGAAAGAATAAAAACAGGTAATTTTAGCTATTTGAACACCTGGACTTCCAAAACTATTTTTGTCAGATTTTTGATTGCATACTTTTAGGATGCGTAGGCAGTTGACAGACCCATTTCCGGAAAGAGTATTTTCTCAACAGTCGAAAAGACACACACACATCTTCTATATGTTTTTTTCGACTCATTCCTCTCTGTTTTTTATGCGAAGTGCGCTCTGGCCTGTAAATGGTTTGTCGCCTTGGCTTTTTCTTACTCTTGTATTTACTACCATTTCATTCTCATTTGTTCGAACAATTTAAGAAATTTTTCCTTCCATATCAGCCATCTATAGGAACGCAGAGCAGAGAAAGGAACTATGCCATGCCATGAGTAAAGTTTATAGTAAATAAAGTATGATTGTCTATTGTCGAATACTTGTCGATGTCTTTGGGGGTTTATAAAAATTCAGCACTCAATTTGCTGCTTGCCATGTCTGTGTTTTTTGACTTAATTTCATTTGATTTAAATGGATTTTGTAAATGCAAATGGAAATGGAAATTGGAGTGAGAAAAATGCTTGGAGCTCTGGGTTAAGTCTTGTTTTTTGTTGCTCTCTCGTTGATAATTGTGGATATGTGTCCTTTTGGATGCTGCTGTGTGGTTAATAAATTACAAGCTGTGCCAGGCTTTTGTTCCTTTCTGGACTCGTATTCGAAGTGCACTTTTAGCTTCTTTTTTTTGGCTTTGATCACCTGCGCTTCACATTCCCATTGCCTCTTGAGTCAAATGGAAATGTATGACAAAAACAAATATGGATTCCAAGTATTAATAAATTTTGAGAGAAGTTTGTATTATGCAAAGACTCCTGTTCCTCATGATGACTTCGATATCGATAATATGGTTCATGGATCATGGTAGTGCCCAAAATGAGGGAAGTCAATGGGATCTAGAGGGGGACAACATTGAACCAACCTCCAATAAATCGGCACACAGCTCCATGCAAATACAAAAAATACCCGAAGGACATCGTAACTTTTCGAATTGGAGTAACGAAGTCCAGAATAACATAAAGACCTTTCCTGAAGCGAGAAATCCATTTTATAATGAAGAGCAAAGAATCAAAAGACTTTGGGATCCTGCCTACAATGAAAGCCTTGATTATCGGGAAAACCAAAATGCAACCTCCAGGAGGAGGAAACGGCAAGGAAAACGTAGAAATATTACGTATACCCTAGAACCTCATATGGAATTCAATCGTCGTCCGACTTATGGCAGACTCTATCACATTATCGTCATGATGCCCAACCTAGGCAATGAAAAATTTGTTTTGACCTTGGCGGCCGATACGAATGATTATCTGATCGATGAGATAGTGACTGTACCCAACGGTAAGCCGAATCCCTGGCGTTACACCAAAAACTTGCCATCGATCTTGAGAAAGTATGGCATTCGTGTAACCAAACTGCCGTACAGAAGTGGCTACTACTATCACACGCGTGCCACTTACTTCAACTCCCATCAGCGTTATGTGTATATGATGACTAGGGCTTTTAAGAATCGAAAAAAACATTTGGCACGCAAAGCACGACGTGATATCAAAATAATATTTCCAAAATCCATGAGTTGTGACCCGATGTTAAATCTTCCCTTCTGCAAGAATCCCGATGAACCTATAGATGTCTCACCCCGGAGTCATTTGCAATTCTTCGCCGAGTTAGGAGACGAATGCGAGAGTTTTGAATACGATCATTTGGATTGGAACTTTTATGATATGAGCGAGACACGTAATGAATTTTTGTTCTTAATGTTAATGTTCATGCTAACATCTATCTACCACACACAGATCTGATTGGTCATGCGGGTGTAAGCAAGGGCCTTGTGCTCAAGATCCCACCATATCAGATAAAATTTAAATACAATCCACGTTTGGTACGTTTTCTTTTTCTCTTACGTGTAAATGCGATTATAAATGGCGTGAATTGTGTGGCAAGGGTAAGTAAATATTTACAGAGAGATGATCGATAAAAAATTATGATCTGAGATCCCATTTAGTGTTACGTACGAATGGTCGCACTTCAAGTGGAACCAAGAATCCGGGGTAACATTTATCGACGGGCCAATTCAGCACGTGAGATTGTGATGGATGGCAGTCGAAGTAGGGACAGATCGAGGGCACGGACAGAAGATTATTCCAGGAAATTCCTTTGGGGCTGTGTCAGCGTAGATGATCCGAAAAATAAGTACTGCCGTCCAAAAATGAGTACTAGTGAGTACGTTATGAATACTATTTAAGCACACAAACTATCAATTAATAATCATGAAATGCGATACTCCACAGAGGAAAAGATAAAAATACCACCAAATGCACTGAAACCCGGCAAGTTCTATAACTACAGTTTAACATTGTATTCGCGAATGGATTTCCGAGTCTATGCCACGGAATATCAAATGTTGGAAGTTGTCAAGGAACCTACAATCACGCCACACATACGTTGCAATCGAAATTGCTATATGAAAACGTATGCCCCCATCGATAGTTTCCACTTATCGGGTGAATGTGCCGATTGTGATTCAGAGGTTTATCTCTATAGATGGTATGTGACAGTGCCAGGGGGACAGCAAAAAATAGAGTCAAAATCTAAAAATCTTGTAGCACGACATACTGAGCCGAAGCTAAAGATACGACTGGAGATCGTACTAAGGAATGGTGTCTCGGGAGAGGCGCATTTCTTATTGATACGAAACGATGGACCACAGAATGGGGAATGCACGATATTTCCACCTAAAGGAATAGAGGCCCATACGTACTTTTACGTGCCTTGCGTACACTTCGAAACTAAATATCCACCATTACAATTTAGGTATACAGTCTCACTGAGAGTCATCGACTCGAATGTACCCTACCCACTGTTTAAATTGACTCTACCGGCCACCAACGAGTTACATGTATCGATTTGCGATTACCTTGACATGTGCATCGATGTAGCACTTAAGGTCAAAGTGCTTAAAACCAAAAAAATAGGTAAATACAACGAAAACAATACGCTTAAGCATCTTTTGGAAATGCAGAACTATATAAGTGACGTGCCGTACTTGCTGACACGTGGTAGATGGAACAAGGCCTATGTCAAGACACTGGTGGCTATTCAGAGAATTGAAACATCAGCCGAGGGGTTAGAGGTCTACGAACACCTAGACAAGGGAACCATAATAACGGGTGCACAGCTAGAACAGCTCTCAGTGTTGGCCTGTCAAGTTGTTGAACGTTTGTTGCCCATGGACTATAAAGAAGCAGCCATGGTTGCACAAATATTTACACGAATGAGCCAGGTGTTCGAGCAGATAATCCAAGACATAGAATGGCTACATCGGGCAGCGTACAGCGCGCTTACCGAGCACCACGTCTATTTCGTGTCCTCACTGGCCATGCCAACGGAAAAGCATCCACCGGCGCAGTGCAAGACCCAAGATGAAAATTGCAACATGGGTCAGAATTTGGGTGCAGAGAGGAAATTTGAGATGGATGTGGATCCGGTCACCCTGGAGCGCATCAATTGGTGGCTATTCGAAACATGGTATCTGTACAAATGTATATACTATCTGGGTGCTATCGGCACCAAGCGACACCATCCCTACGATAGAGCGTTGTCAATGTTCCAGGGCGGCATTTCCTATCAAATGAATGTAACAGAGGTAACAGAACCTATCGAAAATATAACTGTAAATACCGTCGATGATATGTTCCATGTTCACATCTCGGCGGAGCTTCTTGAGGAGCTGCGGGACCTACTGGCTGATCCCGCAGTGCTCTTTCAGATCATATCGCAGCAGAACGTTCACAACATGTACTGGTGGTATCCGGAGCCATTGCCGTCGGAGACAAATGTACTCATTGTTCATGCCTACAGTCCCAAAAAGAACTACCCTATGGGGGCGCGTTTACCGCTTAAAAATCCGTTGAATTATTACTTGAACATATCCAAATTCAGTGCGAATCCAGAGTTCGTCAAATGGATGGCCAACAGCACCATTGACAGCCACTCTCACATACACGTTTATAAGATACCCTTGAGATCGAAAAGTGTGTTGGCTGTGCGCATCATTCTTGTTACTGAGGACATACTTATTTTTATGACTTTGCACAAAAAACCAAAAATGCACGAAATCAGGGAAAACGCTTGCCACATAACACCAAACATGAAAGGTAAACGCATTTGGATGACGAACAACTGCCCAGGCACTTCCATTGCCTATGTGGGTGTACTCAGTAGAGAGCATAAGCTCGAAGATGATCAACATGATAATAGACATCACGTGGCGTCAAGGAGGAGTCAAGTAAAAGAAGGAAAAGCTCAAAAAACTGAGGTTTGTTTTTTTACTTATCTTAATCGATTTCATTCCTATTTTGAACCAAATTGAGATTTCGGATACTTTTGTATTTTTCCGATAGATTATTTTAATTTTTTTAATTTTATTTAGTTTTCTTTTCACCATTTTGAAGATAAGAGAAAACCAAAAACCAAGAAACATAGAAAATTACCATATCTAGCAGGTGGCCGAATCTAAATCAGATTGGATCATTATTGCACTGGCTGCTTTTTCACACACTCTTCCTCGGCAGTGTGCATGAAGCCGATTACTTGCTCTTTTGCCCGGCCAGATAAATGTTAATACGCGGCTGCAGAGCGCTCTATAAAAGAGAGAGCGCAGCATCTCTGCCGAACGTCAGCGTTTGCAGTACATACATGTAGGTGGCTTTATAAATCTAAAAACTAATTATGCTAACAAACAGCAATCATAATGTTTTTAAGTTTCGATGATTCATCGGCGGCTGGCTCAAACATACTCCCCCCGTTGGAAGCTAGTCTTTCAACTAATTCCTTAAGGGGCAGCAAACACAGCCGAGTGACGGCCCTCCTGATGGCTCCTGAGGACGTCTTCAAATTAGCTACGCGGCACACTCCATCCTTGCCCTTGACGACATCGACCACTCTAGCCAGTGGGCAACGCATTGGAGGAAGATTTTCGTCCTTGACCAGGACCGCGCAGAAGTTTTGCGCGGACGTATGCCACTTTGAGGGCTCTTGCAAAAGAGTGAGATACTCTTCGCGCCAACGGCTCCAGAATATTTGTTGCAGTTGAGTGACCCGCTGCCAACCATCCAGACGATTGTAGTTGAGCTTCGTTAGGTCAGGCTCGACGATTAGCTCATGGGGGCCGCCAAAAGCAGATGAGTATGGTTCAAGACATCTAAATCATCAGAATATTCTGAAAGCGAGAGTAAAGAGCAAGATTAAAAATTGCCGTGATTTGGCAGATCAGAGTACGCAGCTCGTCGAAGCTAAGCACAGATGGCCCAACTGAGCGGTACAGGTGATATTTTACAGTCTCCACTGCCGCTTCCCACAATCCGCCAAAATGCGGAGAGCGCGGTGAGATGAAACGCCAGTCGACCGAGTCAGCCAAGCAGGATTCATGGACCTCCTTCATATGCCAGTCGCTCAGACAAAGCTTCTTTAGCTCCATAAGCTCTTTCTTGGCGTTAAAGAAATTTGTCGCATTGTCCACTCCAATGACTTTAACGGCTCGAGATCCTTCCAGACGTTAATTAAGTAGGTTTTCCATGATGTGCTCAATTATGCGCGCATTACTGCTTTAATGACTCCAATAGGCCAATATTCCAGCCGAATTTTGGCAAGCAGGGCGCGCGTTCCGGCATGGAGGTTCCCTGCCGCAAACCAACCTCCACACAATTTTTGACTTCACAAAACATAGTTTTGTCCAAACTTGCTTCCGTCTTAGCTTCCAAATCTGGAGAATTGTGCGTTGCCAAAAGCGCCGAGCTTGCTACCTTTTTTTCACCGCCAGATACGATCCATTTAAGCCAGGTCTTCTACAGAAGCCTCTTCTGTGATCTTGATTTTCCCTACGCAGAGGAGATCATAAAAAACGCTCGCATCAATGATAAGCTCTGCCCGCTAAGGATTGAACAGGTTTGAACAGATACATTGACTGCCAGACTTGGTTGACCGACTTGGTAATCGTGGGAGCGATGAGAGCAGTAAGCGTAGTAGTGTAAGCAGACGTGCGAGAATTTATAAAAATGTTCACGGTGCATCCCTCAGTAGACACGCTGGTATCGCCCAGCCCAGTTCCCCTAAGTTGAAGCTGCTGGGCGAACCTGGATGTGACGAGATGCAGTTACGATCCTGAATCTAGGATTGCACGAGAAAGAACTAAAACACCAGACCGATTCTTAACGAGAACCACGGCTGTTGCCAGAAGCACATCATCAGAGTGAAGACCTTGGGCCGCAAAAGAGGTAGACGCACGTAAAGGCCAGCTTCCCACTTAATTTGCGTCTTAAAATCGAACTTATGCAGCAGCATGTTGATAATCATGAATCCTGTGTCCTCCTCAGCACTTCCCAAAGTCTGCAACGCAACGCAGTTCTGCAATTGAACTCCCGAAGCCTTTTAGCAGAAGGCGAGTCTACCCTCTTGAGCCCAAGAATCTTCTTGATGTGTGCCTGAAAAACAAGTCGTTTGTTATTAAAACTTTATTGAGTACATCAAGAGCCGCACGATAATTGGGACTGGAGAGCTCCAACGATCGAACCGAATCCAAAGCCGCATCAGCGAGGCAAGAGCCAAGATGTTGGAACTTCTCGATGTCGTTGAGATCCGCATCCGCTTCAATCACCGATTGAACATATGTTAAAGTCCGAAAATTCGACGAAGCCACCGGAAAACCTAGGTACTTTTAGCTCAGGCAGTCGTTGTTTGTGAGCCATGATGATGGTATTATGTCAAGAATGGTTTGGTAGAGTGGTAGAATTGGCAGAGGCGCGTGAGTGGCTTAATTCAAGAGTAGCCAGCAGCTCAGCTTTCAATGTTATGAACAGCGTATCGAAGTTATCTCGCAGCTCACTCCTAATCTCGTCTTGATCGTGCGCTTCCAGCTCGTTATGGGCCTTATAGAATTCCTCTCGAATTTCCGCCAACATATCAAGGCTTACCTCGATTTCCGCGGTGGTCCATTTGTCGATTTTATTGCCCGCGAAGGATTCGCCAAACCTGTGCAATCGGTCATATAAAAAATGAACTTTAGGCTTATAAACACTCAGCCTGTTATCAGCCATCACAATATATGATATGATGTATACTATACTATGATACTTATTTGTACGATAGCTATATACAGTCGAATCTCATAAATTAGAACTCTCACAATATTTATTTATTATAATATTTATGTACCAAGTGGTATTTGCTGACTATATTCCCATTATCAGCTTAAATCTTATTAATGTATAAGTCCTTAGGCTTTGATCCTCTTGAAATCATTTCGTACGAAATTAACCCCGTGGCCGGGATATACTTTGCTGGAGCAAAAGTAGCTCGTTTCAATTTTCACATTTTCACAAACTAAAACAATTTAATTTGCGAAAAGCAAAGCGAAGCATTAGGACGTGGGCAACTGAAGAAAGCTTTTAATATCTGGTACTCAAAACGAGTAGAGGGGTATATGAGATTTGTGGTGAAAGTAGATGTGTGTAACGCCCAGAAGGAGTGGGTTTCCGACCCCATAAAGTATATATATTCTTGATCAGCATCAATAGCCGAGTCGATATAGCCATGTCTGTCTGTCCGTCCATCCGTCGCGATGAGCGCCTAGATCTCAGAGAAAATAAAAGCTAGAGCAACCAAATTTTGTACCAAGACTTCTGTGATATCACACTTTTACAAGTGTTTTTCAAAATTTCGCTTTGCCCCCGTCGGGCACCCCAGAGGACGAAAATCTGTGGCATTCACAATTTTGAAGATAAGAGAAAACCAAAAACGCATAATCATAGAGATTGACCATATCTACCAGGTTTCTGAATCTGGATCAGATCTGATTATCATTTCCTCTCTTTCACACACTTTTCTTGATGCAATGGCAGAGGAGAGCCAAACCACTAACCATAAAGTATGTGCCATTTTATGCTTGTAATATTATATATTTTGTAGTATAATTTTCATATGTATATTTACGTATTCAAATAAATCAAACAAATAACAGCTTTTATTTTATTTCCCAAGCCCATGTGTCACGCACCCCCACCCACCCTGCCCATTCTTAATTCATTTTGAGGCGGTCAGGTCAGTTCATCAATAAGCTGCAGACTCAAAACAAAAATCAAACTCAAATTTTGGTTCTAGCGGCCGCAATACTATGACACACACGCAAAGTACGTGAGAATGTGTACATACATTAAAATATGCGGAAGCACAACAGAAAACTGAAACCAAACAGCATTCAAAACTCTGAAAGCGAAAAAAGCATACAATCACATACTTTTGTAAAAACATTTTGTGTGTTATATTAACACATGCAAAGCGTTGCCGCGCTGGTTCGCTCATGATGACGCGACGGCAGCCGAACGCCAGAGCCAAAGACCCTGGGATCTAATCCAGAAGGTTCGCTCTGTGACATGTTCGGTGTATCTATGTATGTATACTGTATGGTTAGTGGCCATACTGACTGAGTATCGGGTATAAATGTAGAGTCGCGGCCCTAGTTGCGACTCAAAACGTTCCCGCTCGTTTTTAAAATTTTTTGGATTTACTTTATTATTGTTATTGTTTAATTTATTAAAATTAATTTTAGTTTTTGTATATATTTATTAGGCAAATAGTTTTTAGAGTTTATTTTTTTTATTAATTTGTATTGATATTAATGATACTTACATATTTGTCCGATACTTTTTTGTGTGATCGCTGTTTTTTACTTTATTTATTATTTATATTTTTTTGTACCTAATTATTTGTTAAATTTAAATTTGTTATATTTTTTAAGTTATTATTTTTCCTATTAAATTACTTTTACATATTTTATTTTATTAAGAAACTTTTTTGTCCCATAGTTTTTTTACATTTTATTTCATTAAACTTGAAATTTATTCTTAGTTTTTAATTTATTTATTTTTAAATTTTGTGTTTATTTTTTTTGTATTTATCTCATATAATCGAAAATTTATATTTTCAATATACATATACTTACGATAACTAATAGCTATATATTTTTCCACATCCACATTCTGCAGAAATCAATTAAAAATGGTCTCAATTATTCGATTCTCCTTGAGTCATATCAGTGTAACTTTTGGTTGAATCGCTCGTTGGACCCCGGTTGGAGTTCAGAATATTGCACCACAAAACTAGAAAATAGGGATGGCATTTTCGTCGAATGCACTTGCGATATCCTGGGATCGCAAGCCGCGCGCATATTTCCCGTTGCCGCCGAACGACACGTTACGGTGTTGGTCTTTCCCATACTGGAGACAAATTGGTATATGTTTGCCTTGTTTGCGATGCTTCTCCTACTGCTGTTGTTGGTACTCTTTACGTATATCAGTCGTATGGGCGTCCTGGAGCGCAAGCCTATCCAGCAGTGCAATAAGAAGCATGTACGGTTCAAGGGGGACATGACGTTCGAATCGGAAAAGGCAATACTTGTACAGGTCAAAACTGGTGGTCATGAGTTCGCTGGGACCACTTCCAACATCAAATTCTACTTCAAATCGAACAATGGCAGACAGTCCTCGTACATGATATCACAGGACCCGATGCGACCACGTCTCGTACGGAATAGTATCAATAAAATAAGCCTGCCTGGCGGTAGCGTTGAAATACCCACCCGCCTGGCCCTTGGCATCGAACGGAATGGACGGTATCCGAGATGGTATTGCCGGACGGTGACTATTTTCGATTTGGAGACTGATATGGAGCAACTGTTTATAGTCGAGAGATGGATCGTGGAGGGGCACACGCCCTTCATTCATTCCCCCTACTTCACACACTCGGCAAAAGAAAGGCCCGTGCAGTCCTGGACGCGACGTTTCCGGAACAGTTTCGAACAGCGTTTCATCAATTGGTTTTTGGTCAACCCCATGACTGGGCCCTTGCTAAGCCGCAATTCGCTCTATGCGATGACGCGCTTTGAACGCTCCTGCGTTTGGATTTGTAATGTCAGCCTAACGATTCTCTTGGTCAGCCTCTACTTTGGAGCCTCTCCATTTGAGCCGGTCATCGAGGAGTCCCTCAAAAATGAAAAGACTAGTGTAAAACTGAAGGAAGTTCTCATCCTAGGAGCATATTCTGTGGTTATTGGAATCAGTGTGCTTTTGTTCTTTGAATTTGCGATTATGCGTTGTCTCTGGCGTCGCCATTGAAATGAAAAATGCTAAAGAAAATGGGAATACAAATTAAAATGAAAATGCAACCTGTTTTGCCAGCTCTGTTCCCGGTCTACAGCTAATGGATTTTTCCATGGATAATTTTAGCAAGGGCACAAACACACTCACACACAAAAAAATGTTTGCTCTTTAAACACCTGGCCTTTGAGGCCTATTATTACCAGATAAACGCACTTTTGAGTGCATACTTTTAGGAAACCACCCATCCATAGAAACGCAGAGAAGAGAGAAGAACTATGCCATGCCATGTGTAAAGTTTATGGTAAATAAAGTATTATTGTCTATTGTCGAATACTTGTCGTTGTTTTTGGTGGTTTATAAAAATTCAGCAGTCAAATTTGCTGCTTGCCATGTCTGTGTTTTTTGACTTAATTTCATTTGATTTAAATGGATTTTGTAAATGCAAATGGAAATTGGAGTGGGAAAAATGCTTGGAGCTCTGGGTTAAGTCTTGTTCTTTGTTGCTCTCTCGTTGATGATTGTGGGGATGTTTCCTTTTGGATGCTGTTGTGGGGTCAATAAATCACCAGCTGTGCCAGGCTTTTGCTCCTTTCTGGACTCGTATTTGAAGTGCACTTTTATGCTGTTTTGGCCTTTGGACCTGGGCTTTCCATTCGCATTGCCTCTTGAGTCAAATGGAAATATATGACAAAAACAAATGTCTACACAAATATGGATTCCAAGTATTGATAAATTTTGAGAGAAGATTGTACTATGCAAAGACTTCTGTGCCTCATGATGACATCGATATCGATGATGTGGCTTATGGATCATGGTAGTGCCCAAAATGAGGGAAGTCAATGGTACCTAGAGGGGGATAACATTGAACCAACCTCCAATCAATCGGCACACAGCTCCATGCAAATACAAAAAATACCCGAAAGACATCGTACCTTTTTGAATTGGAGTAACGAAGTCCAGAATTACATAAAGACATTTCCTGAAACGAGAAATCCATTTTATAATGAAGAGCAAAGAATCAAAAGACTTTGGGATCCTGCCTACAATGAAAGCCTTGATTATCGGGAAAACCAAAAAGCAACCTCCAGGAGGAGGAAACGGCAAGGAAAACGTAGAAATATTACGTATCCCCTAGAACCCTCATGTGGAATTCAATCGTCGTCCGACTTATGGCAGATACTATCACATTATCGTCATGATGCCCAACCTAGGCAATGAAAACTTTGTTTTGACCTTGGCGGCTGATACGAATGATTATCTAATCGATGAGATAGTGACTGTACCCAACGGTAAGCCAAATCCCTGGCGTTACACCAAAAAATTGCCATCGATCTTGAGAAAGTATGGCATTCGTGTAACCAAACTGCCGTACAGAAGTGGCTACTACTATCACACGCATGCCACTTACTTCAACTCCCATCAGCGTTTCGTGTACATCATCATTACGGCCTTAAATAATCGGAAAAGAAATTTGGCACGCAAGGCACGACGTGATATCAAAATATTATTCCCAAAATCCATGAGTTGTGACCCGATGTTTAATCTGCCTTTCTGCAAGAATCCCGCTGAACCTATAGAAGTCTCACCCCGGAGTCATTTGCAATTCTTTGCCGAATTAGGAGACGAATGCGAGAGTTTTGAATACGATCATGTGGATTGGAACTTTTATGATATAAGCGAGACACGTAATGAATTTTTGTTCTTAATGTTAATGTTCATGCTAACATCTATCTGCCACACACAGATCTGATTGGTCATGCGGGTGTAACCAAGGGCCTTGTGCTCAGGCTACCACCGTATAAGATAAAATATAAATACAATCCACGTTTCGGAAAATTTCTTTTTCTTTTGCGAGTAAATGCGATTATAAATGGCGTGAATTGTGTGGCAAGGGTAAGTAAATATTTACAGAGAGATGATCGATAAAAAATTATGATCTGAGATCCCACTTAGTGTTACGTACGAATGATAGCACCTCTAGTGGAACCGAGAATCCGGGGTAACATGAAGCGAAAGGCCAATTCAGAGCGTGAGATTGTGATGGATGCCAGTAGAAGTAGAGACAGATCGAGGACACGAGCAGAAGATTATTCCAGGATATTCCTTTGGGGCTGTGTTAGCGTAGATGATCCAAAAAATAAGTACTGCCGCCCAAACATGAGTAAAAGTGAGTACGTTATGAACACTACTTAAGCACACGAACCATCAATTAATAATCATGAAATGCGATACTCCACAGAGGAAAAGATAAGAATACCACCAAATTCATTGAAACTCGGCAGTTTCTATAAATTCAGTTTGAAAATGGTTTCGCGAATGGATTTCCGCGTACAGGTCACGGTATATCAAATGTTGGAAGCTGTCAACGTACGTACCATCACAGCACATATACTTTGCCATCGAAATTGCTTTTTGAAAACGTATGCCCCCATCGATAGTTTCCACTTGTCGGGTGAATGTGTCGATTGTGATTCAAAGATTTATCGCTATAGATGGTATGTGACAGTGCCAGGGGGAGGGACAAAGATAGAGTCAAAATCTAAAAATCTTGTAACGCAACATACTGAGGCGGAGCTGCTGATACGACTGGAGATCAGACTAAAGGATGGCCTCATGGGTGCGGCGAATTTAATAATGGAACGAAACGATGGACCACAGAATGGGGAATGCACGATATTTCCACTCAAGGGAATGGAAGCCCATACATACTTTTACGTGCCTTGCATAAACTTCGAAACGAAATATCCACCATTACAATATAGGTATACAGTCTCAATGAACGTCATCGACTCGAATGTACCCTACCCACTGTTCAAATTGACACTCCCGACCACCAACGAGTTAAATGTATCCATATGCGATTACCTTGACATGTGCATAGATGTGCCACTTAAGGTCACAGTGTTTAAGACCAATAAAATAGGAAAATACGACGAAAACAATACGCTTAAGCATCTTTCGGATGTGAAGAACTATATAAGTGACGTGCCGTACTTGCTCACGCGTGGTAGATGGAACAAGGCCTATGTCAAGACACTGGTGGCTATTCAGAGGATTGAAACACCAACCGAGGGCAGAGCGGTCTACGAACACCTAGATAGGGGAAACATAATAACGGGTGCACAGCTCGAACAGCTCTCAGTGTTGGCCTGTAAAGTTGTTGAACGTTTGTTGCCCATGGACTATAAGGAAGCAGGCATGGTTGCACAAATATTTACACGAATGAGCCAGGTGTTCGGGCAGATAATCCAAGACATAGAATGGCTACATCGGGCAGCGTACAGCGCGCTTACCGATCATCACTTATTTTTCATGTTCAGACTGGCCATGCGAACGGAGAATCATGCACCGGCACAGTGCAAGACCCAAGATGAAAATTGTAACATGGGTCAGAGTTTGGGTGCAGAGAGGAAACTTGAGTCAGAATTGGATCCGTTCACCGTGCAGCGCATCAATTGGTGGCTATTCGAAACATGGTATCTGTACAAATGTGTATACTATCTGGGTGTTCTCGGCACCAAGCGACACCATCCCTACGATAGAGCGTTGTCAACGTTCCAGGGCGGCATTTCCTATCAAATGAATGTAATAGAGGTAATAGAACCTATCGAAAATATAACTGTAAATACCGTGGATGATATGTTCCATGTTCACATCTCGGCAGAGCTTCTTGAAGAGCTGCGGGACCTACTGGCTGATCCCGCAGTGCTCTTTCAAATCATATCGCAGCAGAACGTTCACAACATGTACTGGTGGTATCCGGAGCCATTGCCGTCGGAGACAAATGTACTCATTGTTCATGCCTACAGTCCCAAAAAGAATTACCCTATGGGGGCGCGTTTACCGCTTAATAATCCGTTGATGTATTACTTGAACATATCTAAATTCAGTGCGAATCCAGAGTTCGTCAAATGGATGGCCAACAGCACCATTGAGAGTCATTCTCAAATACACTACTATACGATACCCTTGAGATCGAAAAGCGTGTTAGCTGTGCGCATCGTTCGTGTCACAGAGGAAATACTTATTTTCATGAGTTTGAATCAAAAACCAAAAATGCACGAAATCAGGGAAAAAGCTTGCCACATAACGCCAAACATGGAGGGAAAACGCATTTGGATGACGAACAACTGCCCTGGCACTTCCATTGCCTATGTGGTTGTACTCAGTACTAAGAATAAGCTCGAAGATGATCAAAATGATCAAGAGGAGTCAAGGAGGAGTCGAGTAAAAGTAGGAAAAGATCGAAAAACAGAGGTTTGTTTTTTACTTATCTTAATCAATTTCATTCCTATTTTGAACCAAATTGAGATTTCGGATACTTTTGTATTTTTCCGATAGATTATTTCAATTTTTAAATTTTATTTAGTTTTCTTTTCATTTATTTTTTAATTTTGATACCCGGTACTCGGAAAGTATAGAGGTATTTTAGAGTTTTATTGAAAGTGGGTGTGTGTAACACCCAAAGGAAACGTTTCCGACCCCATTAAGTATATATATTCTTCATCAGCATAAATAGCCGAGTCGATATAGCCATGTCTGTCTGTCTGTCCATCCGTCCCGATTACCGCCTAGATCTCAGAGACTATAAGAGCTAGAGCAACCCAATTTTGTATCCAGTCTCCTGTGATATCACAATTTTACAAGTGTATTTTTCTCCTTCCGCCACGACAAAGGACGAAAATCTGTGGTGTTCACAATTTTGAAGATAAGAGAAAACCAAAAACCAAGAATCATAGAAAATTACCATATCTAGCAGATGGCCGTATCTGTATCAGATTGGATCATTTTTATCTAGAAGAAAAAAATTAAATTGCACTGTCTGCTTTCTCACACACTCTTCCCCGTGCAGTGTCCAGAGCGAGATAAAACGGCTGGGTATGGTGTCATTTTTTTTGCAAAAATTAAGGTTTCCCTTTTGCGAACAGCGATACCAAACTACATATAAAATCTATTGTATAAATTACATAAATAATAAGATCACATACATATATATGCTGACTGAGTACAAGGTACTCGCAACGTTTACGCTTGTTTTTATTTACTTATCTCCAATCTCCAAATTTAAGTGGGGAAATTACATAAAATTGATCCTTTATGACTGTTCGGGTGTGAGCGGAGAAAATGTCTGTAAGCCCATTAACACTTATCCAATGAAGACCATAATACCATTTTTCACTGCATGCTCTCAAGTGAACACCCGAAGTAGCTATGTATCTATCCTTCTCGTGTGTCCAGTGATGAAACTATTTATGTAAAATACCAAATTATACCACATACCTCTTTGTTAAATCTGTCATAAAGCTTTGCCTTTTCGATTTTTGCTCATTGAAGTAAAAATAAAACGGGAATTCCCGTGGTATTCGTGGTGTGTAACATTCAGTCATATGCGTGCGAAAATTGTTCATACGAGTGAAAGTTCATTTTAAAACACGACAAGTAAATAATGATCTTTTGACTGAAATTATGCCAAACAATTCCATAAGTGTAAGAGAAATAGAAGAATGGAGTGAAGATGGCTTTAATGAAGGATCGGTTATCGATGTAATTCCTGTTGTTTTTTAAGAGCATTAATAATGTTATAAAATATAACAATGTATTGTTATTTTATAGTTTTCAGTGAACAAATTTTTTAGAAATTGAAATTTTTCAGAATGTAGAGGAACAAAGTGGTTAATTTTTTTTTTTGAGATTGTACTGTATTTTTTTGTATTTACTTAATTGTTATTACTACTTTTCAAATTTATTGAAATTAATTTAAAATTTTTTTATTTTTAATAGGAATATGCATAATGTTTTTAGAGATGTAGATATTTTATTGAAATTTATGATGTTAAAATATTTGACCGATAGTTTTATTGTGTGAAATCGTTTTAAATTTTAATTATTATTTCTATTATTTTTCTTTCAATTTTTATATATTTTTAGAAATTATTTTTACCTATTCAATTACTTTAAAGTTGTAAATACATTGTATTTAATTAACTATTTTCATTGAATTTGCCAATTTTCTAATTTGTTAAATATTGTTTTTTTTCTCATTTTTTCTCTCTCTCTCATGTGTCGATATTATTTCATGCCCTTACAATATACTTTACGATAACTAATATCTTTATTTTCATCCAAACTCTGCAGAATTCAATTAAAAAATGTATCGATTATTCGATTCTTTTTGAGTCGTATCTGTGTAACTTTTGGTCGAATCGCTCGTTGGACCCCGGTTGGAGTACAGAATATTGCACCACAAAATTAGAAAATAAGGATGGCATTTATGTCGAATGCACATGCAACATCCTGGGATCGCTAGCCGCGCGTATATTTCCCGTTGCCGCCGAGCGGCACATTACGGTGTTGGTCTTTCCCATACTGGAGACAAATTGGTATATGTTTGCCTTGTTTGCGATGCTACTCCTACTGCTGTTGATGATACTCTCTACGTATATCGGTCGTCTTATCGTCCATCGGCATCGGCATCGGCATGTGCAGCAGTGCAAGCAAAAGCATGTGCGGTTCAAGGACGACGTTCAAATGACGTTCGATTCGGAAAAGGATATGATTGTAGTGGTCAAAACTGGGGCTCAAGAATTTGCTGGAACCACTTCCAACATCAAATTCTACTTCAAATCGAGGAATGGGAAACAGTCTTCGTACGTCATAACACAGGATCCGCAACAACCGCTTCTCCTACGGAATACCACCAATAAAATAAGCCTGCCTGGCGGTAGCGTTGAAATACCCAGCCACCTGGCCTTTGGCATCGAACGGAATGGACGGTATCCGAGCTGGTATTGCCGGTCGGTGAATGTTATCGATGTAGAGAATAATATGGAGCAACTGTTTATAGTCGAGAGATGGATCGTGGAGGGGCACACGCCCTTCATTCATTCCCCCTACTTCACACACTCGGCAAATGCAAAGCCCGTGCAGTCCTGGACGCGACGTTTCCGGAACAGTTTCGAACAGCGTTTCCTCAATTGGTTTTTGGTCAGCCCCATGACGGGGCCCTGGCTAAGTCGCAATGCACTCTATACGATGACACGCCTTGAACGCTCCTGCGTTTGGATTTGTAATGTCAGTCTAACGATTCTCTTGGTCAGCCTTTACTTTGGACCCTCTCCGTATGAGCCGATCACCGAGGAGTCCTTCAAAGATGAGAAGAATAATCTAAAACTGAAAGTAGTTCTCATTTTAGGGGTATATTCTGCGGTTATTGGAATCGGTGTGCTTATGTTCTTTGAATTTGCGATCATGCGTTGTCTCTGGCGTCGGCATTGAAATGAAAAATGCTAAAGAAAATGGGAATGAAAATGAAAATGCAACCTCTTTTGCCACCATTGGATTTTTCCATGGATATTTACCATTACCTTACCCAGCATCCGGACAGCAAGAGCACAAACACCCTCACACAAAAAAAATTGTTTGCTCTTTAAACACATTGCCTTCGAGCCATATTATTTCCCGATAAACGAACTTTTGATTGGCAGTTTGCAGACCCATTTCGGGAAGGAGTTCTCTCAACAGTCGATCAGACCCACGCACATATCTTCTATATGCTCTTTTCGACTCATTCATCTCCGTTTTTCATGCGAAGTGCGCTCTGGCCTGTAAATGGTTTGTCGCCTTGACTTTTTCATACTCTCGTATTTAATACCATTCCATTCTGCTTTGTTCGAACAATTTAAGAAATTGTAAATTTACAATACTTCTTATCATATCACTCATCCACAGAATCGTAAACCAGAGAGAAAAACTATGTAATGCCATGAGTAAAGTTTATAGTAAATAAAGTATGATTGTTTATTGTCGAATACTTGCCGTTGTCTTTGGTGGTTTTTAAAAATTCAACACTCAATTTGCTGCTTGCCGTGTCTGTGTTGTTTGACTTAGTTTCATTTGATTTAAATGGATTTCGTAAATGGGATGGGCTGGGTTTATTCTGTATTTTCTGTATTGATGAATTCGCGGATGTGTCCTTCTGGATGCTTTTGTGTGGTCAATAAATTACCAGCTGTGCCCAGGCTTTTCTTAATTTTTGCACTCGTATTTAATATTTAAAACAATTATGAAGGCAGACGGCTAAAAAGTATCGAGAAAATGTAACAAGAACGAGGGGGAAGGTTGTGAGTTGCTGCGGCGACCGCAACTCTACATTTATACCCGATACATAGTCAGTATGGCTACATTAAACGACAAAGAGTGCGTGCGAGAGAGACAGAAAATCAGTCAGAACGTGTCGACGGGCGCTGCGTAGCCACTGCAAATTGATTTGTTACTTTTGGCTATAATGATAATCCGATCTTATTCGGATTCGGCAAGATTCAGCAATCTGGTAGATATGGCCGTTCTCTATGATTGTGCGTTTTTAATTTTCTCCTATCTTCAAAATTGTGGTTGCCACAGATTTTCGTTTTTTAAGGCTGCGGAAGAGGGTGGGGCGAAATTTTGAAACACACTTGTAGCAGTGAGCTCTCTGAGCAAAAAGAAATACACTTGTAACAGTGAGTTCTGCAGTGAAAAATTACAAATAGTTTTGTAGCAGTGAGAGCTCTACAGTCAGGTCTAATAGCCTCTGAGATCTGTGGATGCTCCAGATTTTCGTCCTTTGCGGGGCCGGAAGGGGGTGTGGCGAAATTTTGAAACAAACTCGTCAAGGTCCGATAATCCAGGAGTGTGGATACCAAATTTGGTTGCTCTAGCTCTTATAGTCTCTGAGATCTAGGCGCTAATGTTTTGCGCTAAGCAAAGCCGGCTATGATACGTGTGTGTTAGAGAGAGACAGGGCGAGAAAAAATGAAATTGTTTTCTTCATTCTGGCTATAATAATGATACGATCCAATTCAGATTCAGCAGTCTAGAAGATATGGTCATTCTCTACGAATCTGCGTTTTTGGTTTTCTTGTGTCTTTAAAATTGTGGATGCCACAGATTTTCGTCCTTTGTGGAGGCGGAAGTGGGCGGGTCGAAGTTTTGAAATACAATTGTAGCAGTGACATATCACAGATGTTTGGATACAAAACGTCGTTGCTCTAGCTCTTATAGTCTTTGAGCACTAGGCGCTGATAGGGACGGACGGACGGACGGACGGACGGACGGACGGACGGACGGACAGACAGACATGGCTCAATCGACTCGGCTATTGATGCTGATCAAGAATATATATACTTTATGGGGTCGGAAACGCTTCCTTCTGGACGTTACACACATCCACTTTCACCACAAATCTAATATACCCCAATACTCATTTTGAGTATCGGGTATAAAATGAAAGTTTTCTGCGTTTAAATGTCACGTCTTGCCGCACATTTTGGCTGCATTTAATCAAAGGAAGGATGATATTTTCCACACTGAAATTCTGTCGTTTTGGATATCTGAACACAGCACATGTGTCCCATTCCCATTGCCTCTTGAGTCAAATGGAAAAATATGACAAAAAAATGCCTACAAAAAAATATGGATTACAGAAAATTGATCAATTTTGAGAGACGTTTTTATTATGCAAAGACTTCTATTCCTCATGATGACAACGATATTGATAATGTGGTGCGTGGATCATGGTAGTGCCCAAAATGACGGAAGTCAATGGTACCTAGAGGGGGATAACATTGAACCAACCTCCAATCAATCGGCACACAGCTCCATGCAAATACAAAAAATACCCGAAAGACATCGTACCTTTTTGAATTGGAGTAACGAAGTCCAGAATTACATAAAGACATTTCCTGAAACGAGAAATCCATTTTATAATGAAGAGCAAAGAATCAAAAGACTTTGGGATCCTGCCTTCAATGAAAGCCTTGATTATCGGGAAAACCAAAATGCAACCTCCAGGAGGAGGAAACGGCAAGGAAAACGTAGAAATATTACGTATCCCCTAGAACCTCATATGGAATTCAATCGTCTTCCGACGTATGGCAGACTCTATCACATTATCGTCATGATGCCCAACCTAGGCAATGAAAAATTTATAATGACCTTGACGGCCGATACGAATGATTATCTGATCGAAGAGATAGTGACTGTACCCAACGGTAAGCCAAATCC
The DNA here is from genome assembly GCA_008121275.1 of Drosophila lowei. NCBI lineage: Eukaryota > Metazoa > Arthropoda > Insecta > Diptera > Drosophilidae > Drosophila > Drosophila lowei. The sequence continues at coordinate 11,684,844 of CM017779.1, read as the reverse complement.
CTGGCGTTACACCAAAAACTTGCCATCGATCTTGAGAAAGTATGGCATTCGTGTAACCAAACTGCCGTACAGAAGTGGCTTCTACTATCACACGCATGCCACTTACTTCAACTCGCATCAGCGCTACGTGTATATCTTCATTAGGGCTTTTAAGAATCGGAAAAAACATTTGGCACACAAGGCACGACGTGGTATCAAAATATTATTTCCAAAATCCATGAGCTGTAACCCGATGTTGTCTCTGCCCTTCTGTAAGAATCCCGATCATCCTATAGATGTCTCACCCCGGAGTCATTTGCAATTCTTTGCCGAGTTAGGAGACGAATGCGAGAGTTTTGAATACGATCATGTGGATTGGAACTTTTATGATTTGAGGGAGACATGTAATGATTATTAAATCTTAAAGTGAAAGTTCTTGCTAATATCTATCTACCACACACAGATCTGGTTGGTCATGCGGGTATATCCAAGGGCCTTGTGCTCAAGATACCACCATATAAGGTACAATTTAAATACAATCCACGTTTGGTACGTTTTCTTTTTCTCCTACGTGTAAATGCGGTTATAAATGGCATGAATTGTGTGGCAAGGGTAAGTACATATTTACGTACAGATGATCGATCACAAATTATGATCTGATTTCCCATTTAGTGTTACGTACGAATGGTCGCACCTCAAGTGGAACCGAGAATCCGGGGTAACATGAATCGACGGGCCAATTCAGCACGTGAGATTGTGATGGATGGCAGTCGAAGTAGGGACAGATCGAGGGCACGGACAGAAGATTATTCCAGGAAATTCCTTTGGGGCTGTGTCAGCCTAGATGACCCTAAAAATAAGTACTGCCGTCCAGAAATGAGTACTAGTAAGTACGTTATGAATACTATTAATGCACACAAACTTTCAATTAATAATCATGAAATGCGATACTCCACAGAGGAAAAGATAAAAATACCACCAAATGCACTGAAACCCGGCAAGTTCTATAACTACAGTTTGACATTGTATTCGCGAATGGATTTCCGAGTCTATGCCACGGAATATCAGATGCTGGAAGTTGTCAAGAAACCTACAATCACGCCACACATACGTTGCAATCGAAATTGCTATATGAAAACGTATGCCCCCATCGATAGTTTCCACTTGTCGGGTGAATGTGCCGATTGTGATTCAGAGGTTTATCTCTATAGATGGTATGTGACAGTGCCAGGGGGACAGCAAAAAATAGAGTCAAAATCTAAAAATCTTGTAACGCAACATACTGAGGCGGAGCTAAAGATACGACTGGAGATCAGTCTAAAGGATGGCCTCATGGGTGCCGCGAATTTAATAATGAAACGAAACGATGGACCACAGAATGGGGATTGCACGATATTTCCACTCAAGGGATTGGAGGCCCATACATACTTTTACGTGCCTTGCAAAGACTTCAAAACGAAATATCCACCATTACAATTTAGGTATACAGTCTCACTGAACGTCATCGACTCGAATGTACCCTACCCACTGTTTAAATTGACACTCCCGTCCACCAACGAGTTACATGTATCGATATGCGATTACCTTGACATGTGCATCGATGTAGCACTTAAGGTCACAGTGCTTAAAAACAATAAAATAGGAAAATACAACGAAAACAATACGCTTAAGCATCTTTCGGATGTGAAGAACTATATAAGTGACGTGCCGTACTTGCTCACGCGTGGTAGATGGAACAAGGCCTATGTCAAGACACTGGTGGCTTTTCAGAGGATCGAAACATCAGCCGAGGGGTTAGAGGTCTACGAATACCTAGACAAGGGAACCATAATAACAGGTGCACAGCTAGAACAGCTCTCAGTGTTGGCCTGTCAAGTTGTTGAACGTTTGTTGCCCATGGACTATAAAGAAGCAGGCATGGTTGCACAAATATTTACACGAATGAGCGTGGTGTTCGAGCAGATAATCCAAGACATCGAATGGCTACATCGGGCAGCGTACAGCGCGCTCACCGAGCACCACGTCTATTTCGTGTCCACACTGGCCATGCCAACGGAAAAGCATGCACCGGCACAGTGCAAGACCCATGATGAAAGTTGCAAAATGGGTCAGAGTTTGGGTGCAGAGAGGAAATTTGAGATGGATGTGGATCCGGCCACCCTGCAGCGCATCAATTGGTGGCTATTGGAAACATGGTATCTGTACAAATGTGTATACTATCTGGGTGTTCTCGGCACCAAGCGACACCATCCCTACGATAGAGCGCTGTCAACGTTCCAGGGCGGCATTTCCTATCAAATGAATGTAACAGAGGTAACAGAACCTATCGAAAATATAACTGTAAATACCGTCGATGATATGTTCGATGTTCACATCTCGGCGAAGCTCCTTAAGGAGCTGCGGGACCTACTGGCTGATCCCGCAGTGCTCTTTCAGATCATATCGCAGCAGAACTTTCACAACATGTACTGGTGGTATCCGGAGCCATTGCCGTCGGAGACAAATGTACTCATTGTTCATGCCTACAGTCCCAAAAAGAATTACCCTATGGGGGCGCGTTTACCGCTTAAAAATCCGTTGAATTATCACTTGAACATATCCAAATTCAGTGCGAATCCAGAGTTTATAAAATGGATGACCAACAGCACGATTGAGAGCCACTCTCACATACACGTTTATAAGATACCCTTGAGATCGAAAAGCGTGTTAGCTGTGCGCATCGGTCGTGTCACAGAGGAAATACTTATTTTCATGAGTTTGAATCAAAAACCAAAAATGCACGAAATCAGGGAAAAAGCTTGCCACATAACGCCAAACATGGAGGGAAAACGCATTTGGATGACGAACAACTGCCCTGGCACTTCCATTGCCTATGTGGGTGTACTCAGTAAAGAGCATAAGCTCGAAGATGATCAACATGATAATAGACATTACAAGGCGTCAAGGAGGAGTCAAGTTAAAGAAGGAAAAGCTCGAAAAACAGAGGTTTGGTATTACATGCGATTTCATTTTTATTTTTTTACACTGTTGAGATTTCGGATACATTTTTAAAAGATTTTTTTTTATAAACTTTTTACTTTCTTTTCAATTATTATTGCTCTTATTTTTTTATTCTATTTATATTACTCTTTTTTTATTTTAATTTTGTATTTTTGTTGATATTTTTGATATTTATTTTTCCGATAGTTTTTTAAAAATTGTGTTGAGTGTTTTTCAAATTTTTTTATTTACCTGATTATTATTATTTTAAGAAATTCGTTCATATTATTTTTTATACTTTTTAAAGAAAGATTTTTTTTGAGATATTGGAGATATTTTAATTAAATAATTATTCCGATTAAATAAAAACGGCGAACAATTAAAATTTCGATATGCTGTTCGTGATATCCAAAATGCAAGTAAAGCTTGCTGCCCTTAACATGCCTGCATTGCCGATCCTATCGCTACGCTCGGCATGCATAGCTAAGCAAAGTAGATAACGAAGAGCGAGCTAAAGCAGATCCGAAAAGCAGATAAATGCACTTATAAATCGTAGCCAAATCTGGAAAATATTAAGCTTTTAAATTCCAAATTGCAAATTTTTTTTTTTTTCGACTTTAAAAAGTAAGAATAGTTGAAAAAATTATTATTTCTTTGCCTTTCCTTTTATACCCGATACTCAAAAAGAGTATAGGGGTATATTACAATTGTGCTGAAAACGCATGTGTGTAACGCCCACAAGGAAGCTTTTCCGTCTGTTCGTCCGTCCGTCCGTCTGTCCGTCCGTCTTGTTTGACGCCTCTCAGAGACTATAAGAGCTAGAGCAACGAAATTTTGTATTCAGACTCCTAAGATATCACACTGAAAAAAGTAGTTTTCAAAATTTTGCCACTCCCCTTTTCGCCCCCACAAAGGACGAAAATCTGTGGCATCCGCAATCCGCAAAGATGACCATATCTTCTAGACTGCCGAATCTGATTCAGATCGGATCATTATTATAGCCAGAAGCAACAAATGAAATTACATTGGCTTCGATAGCGTAGCACGCGCTTACTCATTTTTTGTCTCTCTCTCTCACACACACTCTTCTTAATGCAATGTGTGCCCTCTGGCGGAGAAGAGCCATACTGACTGAGTATCGGGTATGTAGAGTCGCGGCCGTAGCTTGACTCACAACGTTCCCCCTCGTTGTTCTTTGATAGATAGAAATTAATTAGGCGTTGTTAAATGTATCGTTTGTATATTGTTTACAATATGCCTTTACAAGGTATATATACTAACGATAACTAATCTATATCTATATTTTCTTCCATATCCACCTTCTGCAGAAATCAATGAAAAAATGTCTCAATTATTCGATTCTCCTTGAGTCATATCAGTGTAACTTTTGGTCGAATCGCTCGTTGAACCCCGGTTGGAGTTCAGAATATTGCACCACAAAATTGGAAAACAGGGATGACATTTTTGTCGGATGCACCTGCACCATCCTGGGATCGCTAGCCGCTCGCATATTTCCCGTTGCCGCCGAACGAATCATTACGGTGTTCGTCTTTCCCATACTGGAGACAAATTGGTATATGTTTGCCTTGTTTACGATGCTACTTCTACTGCTGTTGGTGGTGCTCTTTTCGTATATCGGTCGGATGGCCGCCCATCAGCATCGGCGTGTCCAGCAGTGCAGAAAGAAGCAGGTGCGGTTCAAGGTGGACATGAAGTTCGATTCGGAAAAGGAAATTCTTGTACTGATCAAAACTGGCGGTCATGAGTTTGCTGGGACCACTTCCAACATCAAATTGTACTTCAAATCAAACAATGCCAGTCAGTCCTCGTACATCGTATCACAGGATCCATCACGACCGCGTCTCCTACGGAATAGCATCAATAAAATAACCCTGCCTGCCGGTAGCGTTCAAATACCCACCCGCCTAGCCTTTGGCATCGATCGGAATGGACGGTATCCGAGATGGTATTGCCGGACGGTGACTATTGTCGATTTGGAGAATAATATGGAGCAACTTTTTATAGTCGAGAGATGGATCGAGGAGGGGTACACGCCCTTCATTCGATCCCCATTCTTTACAAACTCCACAAATACAAAGCCCGTGCTGTCCTGGACGCGACGTTTCCGGAAAAGTTTCGAGCAGCGTTTCATCAATTGGTTTTTGGTCAGCCCCATGACGGGGCCCTGGCTAAGCCGCAATACGCTCTATACGATGACACGCTTTGAACGCTCCTGCGTTTGGATTTGTAATGTCAGTCTAACGATTCTCTTGGTCAGCCTTTACTTTGGACCCTCTCCGTATGAGCCGATCACCGAGGAGTCCTTCAAAGATGAGAAGAATAATCTAAAAATGACGGAAGTTCTCATTCTAGGGGTATATTCTGCTGTTATTGGAATCAGTGTGCTTATGTTCTTTGAATTTGCGATCATGCGTTGTCTCTGGCGTCGGCATTGAAATGGAAAATGCTAAAGAAAATGGGATTGAAAATGAAAATGCCACCTGTTTTGGGTATTCCTCTGTTCCCGGTCTACGGCTAATGGATTTTTCCATGGCTAATTACCATTACTTTAGCCAGCAGCCGGACAGTGCGGGAACAGCCAAACCAGAAAAAAATGTAAGAAAAATTACATTTAAAATTATTTCTCTTTTTTTTGTTACATAAAAACAAAACAAAAAAACTATGCTTATGGTATTTTAATTATAATTTTTTTGTTTTAGTTCCTTTTGGCTTAGGTGTGGTATGCAAATGGAATTTCATAGTCACACCATTAACACCTTTTTTTGCGCACTCCTTTCGCTTCTGCTTCTTGTGGTCCTCTGTTCCATTTTGTATGTGTCCTTTTTCTTCAGCGCATATTTTATGTGACGTTAAAAATAAAAATGAATTTAATTAAATGCCTTACCAAATGCGCGCGAAAAACGGTTTTCAACGTGTGATATTTTATGCCAGAAGTCGGGGGCCATTTTTTTCATTCTTTACAGCTGTTTTGTTCGCTGCGTTTCTTATTGTCGCGTTGGGTACAGGGACAGGACAGCACCCAAAAATGCATTTTCATAACGTTTCTGGGACGACATTATAAATGGGCTACCAAAAAAGGTTGGCAGTTTGGGGTTGAAGGTGTTATGAGGGTCTTTCCAGGTGTCATATTACACTTAAAGTGCAAGACAGTGCGGTACGGTTTAAATATTTAACCGGAAGTTGAGATCTTTTCCTGTTCTGGTCTGATCATAGTACCCTTAGATAAATGTAAATTTGTTACATAGCACGCTGAAAACCCTGGATCTTCCCAGCATAATCTGAAACCTGCAAAAACCTTCTTTACTCTTGTGAGTGAAAATTGCTCGAAAATTCTGTCGTTACTTGCATTTCAATGCATTTCCATCATCCACTCCAATATGCAGCAGCCTTGGGGCAACAAACCACGACGATGACATACCAGAGTCCCCTCCGCCCTCCCCCCAAACAACGGCTCAATCTGTAACCAGTTCCGATTTTTGCTTACTTTGTAGTTAGGCATAGATTTGCCTCTTTTCCTCTCTCCCTTTTTGGCTATTGTGTCGGTGCAACGGAAATTGTACTCGAGGGCAGGACCATCACACATCCTCTTAAACTCTATAGAGGACCAAGGAGAGACGAAGCTGAATTTGTCATATTGCAGTTGTTTGGGCAACGTATTCTCGTTTTTATACAGGGTATTTGTTGGGGTTTAGAGGTGTATTTGATGTGTGGATAAGTTTGTAGCCTTGCACTATTTCTCTTGAAATGATCTTGAAAGCAGTGCATCATGCTGAAACGTGAATGTTTGGTTCAAGCAGTGGAAGGAGTGGATCTGTTAAACCTGAAAGTTTCGTTTAATTTCCCATGCGTTCAAACAGTGCGTCAGTGAAACCTGAAGGTTCGGTCCGCAGTGCATCTTCTAAACCTGAAGGTTTGGTTCAAGCAGTTCTCATTCTTCCGCCACAAACAAGCAGATATTCTAATGAAATTTTTCTTATCAAGTTTTTTTTTTTTTTTTTACCGGGTATCTAAAAGTGGTAATATCTTTGATAAAATTTCTGCTTGTTTTTTTGTTGTTGCTTGTTTATGCGTTTTTCTTACCCCCAGCCGACAAAATTGTACCCGACAGTTTTTGGTATACACAGTCGCCACGGGGCCTTTTGGGGGCGGCAGAGAAGAACGCCCACATTTTGGCCACTGTTTGCATACGTGCCCGATGTGAAATTGCCGGGGCGCACTCCTCAAATCATTGGCTGTTCCGGTTGGGCCCATGCCCCATGCCCCATGCCTCATGCCACTTTCTACAGCTCACAATCCGTACTCGTGTTTGGCAATTTTTGTGCTTGGCGGCAGTGGCAGTGGCAGCAGCAGCAGTGCAACATGTAAGTGACACAATCGAAATGGAAAACGACATGGAACATGGCAACAATAACGATGGGGGGTGCAATACAGCAACAACAAATAACTTGCAACTTGTCTGCGTGTTTGTGTGTGTGTTGCAAGGATGAGGATGTGGCGTACCCACCTTTGCGGAAATTGAAGTGTGAAATCTGTGAGTGGATTAGTTATCCTGAGAATTGTTGCTGTTTGACAAATTTTCTCCACTGATTTGTGTGATCCTTCCACTCTTCCCGTCGGATTATGCCACAAACGTCGACCGAGAGTAGCAAGCGAAAAAGATGTGCACACGAAAAGTGGAATGGGAGAGAAAATAATGCATGAAAACTTCTGGTTTCAAGGAGGCACACTCTCTGGAGGATGCACGATGGAGCTGGAGCTGTAAATACGAGCGTATACCACAGTCTGGTACTCCCTTTCATGCCACATTCCCCTGTCTCTGTGGGTTGTTTGCCTTGCAACGACTCGGGACGCGACGCGACATTGCGGTGGCAGTGGCACATAGGCAAATGCAAGACCAAACCACCTGGTAAATGTTTCAGATTGAGTGACTGTCGGATGAGCTCTACAGAGAAGGAATTTGCCAGTGGATTTTGTCAGTTTATTTCAAAAGAGATTTAGTTGATGGCTAATGTAGTGAAGTTTTATAGATTAAAGCCTTTATTATATAGAAATTTCGTTGATCGATTTTTCTAGTATTTTTTAAAGTGTGTATTCAACGTTTCCCTAGATGGTAGAACCCATATGCTATGCTCTATACTCGACTCTAAGCTCGACTGCTCATGTGGAACGTCGTTGTAGTCGGTCTGTGGTATCCCCACAGTTTTCTGGGGCTTCCGTTTTCCCTTGGGGCACCGCTACGGCGCATTGCACATTGCGCCGTTTGCTGCACTCGGAGTTTCGTATGAAATTTGCAAGAATTTTGTTGTGTGTCCCACTCTGTAGGCCCCTGTCTCGCCCACTTTAACCGACTCTCGCTCGTCTGTTTCTTTGGCAAAAATATTTATTTACAGCATTACATTTTGTTTAACAAATTGCCATTCAACGGGAGAGAACTTTAAGGCAAACATTTGGGCACGAAATTGTAGCTCAAGACGAAAGCAAAACCATCAAGAAGTCTGTCTGCATTACACGGGGCGTATGCGTAATTTCGGCTGCAGTAAAAATCTTCAGCTGCAGATGTTTCGAAGCACGAAATTAATTACAGAAAAATACGCACACAGAATGGGGAGGGAGGGAAAGACCAACAAGAAAAGCAGCGTTGGAATAATAATAATAAGTAACAAAAATAAACTTTACACGAAGAAAAGCGAAACTGAAGCTGAGACGGAGACGGCGACGGAGAGGAAAAGACAGGCAGCAGAAACAGAGAAGAAGAAGGAAAACGCAGAGGGCCATAAACAAGCATATGCTAAGGCAAAAGGCATATAAAAATAAATCCAAAGAAAAAGGAAGAAACTTTTTTGGATATTATCTGACTACGCATATGCATACATACATACATGCATATGTGTGTATGTGAGTGTGGTAGTATCTGTGTGTGTGTAGATTTATGTAACATATCTTATAAGTCCCGTCGTCACCGGTTTTCTGCTTAACTTTTTGGCACGGGACTCCCTGCAGAAGGTACTGCCTACAAGAGTATTAGTCCTATATGATTTCCGGCAGCTTGTCCTTCAAATCATTTCGATGCCAGGATGGCAGAAGACTTTATTCCTGAGGGTTATGCTGAAACGCTAAAAGTTTGATCCTGCAACCGGATAGAGAGTATTCACACTCCGTTTTGGCCTTAACACTGCTGTTTCCTACTCGTTTCTTTGATTGCTATTGTTTTGGCTGTGCATCTTGGTCCTGCCTTTCACTCAGGGCAGTTGGATCCTCTCTTTGCCGGACCAAAGGCAAAGGCGGAAGGCCGAGTAAAACATGAAATAAAAGCAGCAGCAATTAGTGTTAAATAAAGAAATCATAAAGTGTAAATAGAATTTTTCAAGCGCAAATGAAATGCAAGCAAGCAGGTCAGCCCAAGAAGAGAAAAGTCTAGAGAGCCGAGACCCATTATTTATGGCTGTCATTGTTTTATGGCATTTAAAAAGGGGCAAAACGTCTACCCTCTCCTTCCCTGTCCGACAGCTGGCAATCACTTTGAAAGGCATTTGGCTAAATAAATTAATTGTTGCACAAAAACATTGTTAACAAATTCCCAGACAAATGGAGATTTTGTGCATACATTCTTAGTGTTTGTGTATGGATTAGATTTGTATCCCCATGTAAGTTGAGATGAAAGTGTCAATTAATCAGAATAAATGTCAAGCCATGAAAGAAATAACACTTTTGAAGTGACATTTTAAGAAGATTGTTTAAGGTTTATTGTTGTCCTTTGTTAGAGATTTTTTACGGTATTTAAGGCAGAAACTACACATAAAACTATTCATAAATATTAACAAAACTATTAACTACGACTTACTTGCTTTTCGATTCCAGGATTAGTTCTTCGTTCGCTTTCAGAGCTATTGTCCCTTCACTTCAGAACTGAGGAAATGGAACGATGGTATGAAACGATAAATTTCTAGCCTATACATAACAATTATTAAGGTGAGCAAACAATGAAAAATTTGTTTAATAGTATACATGATTAATACAATAATACAATTACAGCAAGCAAAAAATTAAAAGTCGATAATAATAGAGTAAAAAATTTAAAAATTGCGTAAAAATAAATTAAAATATAGTTAAAGTTTGCGAAAAAATAGTAAAAGTCGATAAATATGGAAAAAGTCGATAATTATAGACCAAAAGTCGAAATAAAATCGGGGTAATCGATAAATAAGAAAAACCATAAACCATAATTAATTCGCCCCACATGTTCCTGCATTTATATTAAAGAATATCCTAAATTTCCATTTCCTTTAAAGTTCCTTTCCGCAAAAGTTCATGTCTTTATTGCATTAAATTTACTTCAAACCTTAAATAAATCGTACAAATCGTAAGACAATGGCCTTATAATAAATATAAACCAAAAAGCATGTCCCCATGCAAAAACCTAAATGAATTTATGACTTCAATTCACCAAAAAAAAGCTCAATAAAATATAAACGAACGTTGCTTTCCATTCAGGATTGCATGCATAAAACCATCAGCAAAAGCCACAGAGAAACAAAAAAAAAAGAAGAAAAAAAATGTATATATATATATGTACGTATCCCGTATGTAAGGTAAGAGTTTGTCTCTTGGCTTTTACTTTGAAGAGAACGAACGGCGGGAGGGGACCATATTCCTAGTGGGAATCACGTAACGAAGTGCATTGTTAAAATATAATAAAATTGCAATTTTGCGTTCATGTTGCAATGTGGCGTCATATCCTTTTTCCTTTAATTTTTCACGAATTTCGCCATTTCGTAGTTCCGCAAAAACTGAAAACTATCCTCCCCTCCTGCTACTCCCCCACCAACAGGAACATTTTCTGCGCTTTTCTATGCACACTCCATAGATTTTAATGCAATTTTCTCCGATGGTGAAAGAATCCAAGGGTTTCTATATATATATATATTTATACGAGGTATTCGTAGAGAACAGTGGGGTATCTTCTATTTTTGTATGGTTTTGTAACAAACATGCGTTTTAAATCATCTGGAGATTGTATGATCTATAAAATTTTAGTTCTCTCGAATAGTATTCGACTCGAAGAAGATAAACTTGAAATGTAGACCTTGTTTTCTTTAGAAGCACTATTTCTTTTTGTGACAGAATGTTTCATATAGCCTTTATCTACGTATCTACCACACATCTACCGAATCGTATGCAAATAACAGTCCAGTTATAGGAAAATGTTCCATTCCATGTTCCATGTTTCCAATATGTATTACAATTTTATTAGTTTTTTTTTTAAATAATTAACAATTATATGCTTATTATGGACTAATATAATAATATAAAGAATTAACATTAAATACAGGAGAGGAAAGAAAGAAAATTGATAGATAAATATTAAGAGCTATTATTTTAAGCGATATTATGGGGTATTATAGAATGGCAAAGGGAATTATAATTATCTCAAGGAAACCTAAAATGGTTCATGCTGACAGAAGTTCGAACAACATATAGGTTAAGCGGATATACATATATATATCTCTTTAATATAAAGAAATTCTGGGTCGCCGTGGTCGTTCCGATATTTTACTCATATCGGCGCGATTGAGAGAGGCGAGTGAGTCGGGGGTTGGCGCACGACCGAAGCGAGTGTGCAGAGGGCTTGCCCTGTACTAGTATAGGGTACTCTATAGGTTCAAAACGCAGTCCATCCATTATTACTTGTTTTTATTTTCAGTGTTGTCATTGTCGCAGCTGCCAAAGTCTTTGTTCTTTCGCTGCAAGTGAGCGAGAGGAGAGTCGAGTAGAGTCGCATTGTCCGAGCAGTGGAGCATCGAGGCGTGAGCCCCGGACTCCGTACGGGTCCCGGGTCCATCCGCTTTTCCTGGCTTCGGTTAAGTTTAGTTGCTATTGCCGTTGCCGCTTGCCGTTTGCTGTTGTTGGCTGTTTGGACAGCGTATCCGCTTGCAAGTTTTTCTCTCTCTCTCTCTCTCTTCAGGCTTTCTAGCCATATTTCTGTACTCAATTGTCCTTCAGTGCATTTTGTGGTCGTCTCACCATTCTCTATTTCTGTTTGTTTCTCTGTTGCTCACTCTCTCTTGCTCTCTCTCTCTCGTTTGCACTCCTTCTCTGTGGTATTCCCTCTGCTAGTTGTAAAATATAATGCCTTTGTTTGTTCGCGCAATAAAAAATGATTACTTTAATTTCCGTGCCACATAAAAAAGGCACGTCTAACATGAGAAATCGCTGTCATTCTCTCTCTCTCGCTTTTGGGTTCCTTTTCCTGCTGCATCGTTGACCATAGACCTGCAAATGGGAAATGCATTAGTGGCTTTTGCTTTTGGCCAGGAAGTCCTTGAAAGAACAACTACTGTAATTGATATCAGAGTTAAGGCAGCCTTGGATCGGGCTAAAACCATTCTTTCTTTCTTTTCCACTTCTACAGATCCCTTTTGATCTCCACTAAACCAAATGGTAATCTACCTAAAAAGCCCCACAGCTGTGTATTCCAATGTCTATTTTCCACATTTCCCACAGCAATCCCTTTCTTTCCATTATATTTTCCTTCAAACAAATGCAAGAAAAATATGCCTCCGCCTCTTCCTTCTTGGTTCTTCTTTTCTTCGCCGTTTATTTGTTATCATGCCCAACCATTTTTTTTTTTTTTTTTTTTTTTTGGGGGACCAACTCTCTCTGTTTTGTGTCAAACCGCATTGGGCCACAAAACAGAAGTCAGAGCCGCGTGTCTGCTCTGGGTCCCTGGGTCCTTGGGCGCTGCTGAGCGCTGCTAAGCGAAAACTTTATGCACCAAATTGTTTTCACCTGCTGTCCCCCAAAAATTTATAACACCTACACCGCTTTTCAACCTTTTTTTTTGTTGGCGCTCTTATTTTTATTTGTATAATCCTTTCGGTTATGGGGCCCAGGACCAGGACCAGGACCAGGACCAGGCCAAGTAACTTTTGCGGATGACAGAAACCAGCATTAGAATTTGCGAGCCCATGGAGCACATGGATTAAATGAAAGACACAAAAAGATGGCAGAGGCGACTGGAGAGAATCAGAGAGAAACCAAAATGCGAATGCGAATTCCACTTCCATCCACGGCACAGTACAGTGGGCCACACAGTCTCCTGGTCTCCTGGTCTCCTTTGTTTTTATGGCTCCTCCGCATCTTTTACTTTGCATAATGTTTGTTGAAGCAATTTTTACGATACACCGAGGGGTCACTTCCTAATGGCCGACACACTTGTTGTGCCCGACGGCGGCGGCTACTTGACGAAAATGTAGGAGTTCTTGATGGTGAGAATTTTTGAATGGCCCCTCATTAAACGACCAGAAATTATATATTAAATTTAGCAAAAGAAACCAAAACCAGGAAACCAAAGGAGAGAAAGGAAAGAGAAGGAGACAGAGGGAGAATATTTGCTGCATAAAAAAGTTGTAAATATTTTTATGCCTGCATTAATATGCAACGCCAGCCACAACCACTGTAGAGGGGGAGAAGGAAGAGGAGGAGGGTCCTGTCAGTGGTCGGGGGGGTTGGGTAGGAGGTGGTGCTGTCGCTGCTAATACCACCGCTAATAAAATCTTACTGCGGCAGTACCCCCGTCCGCCACCGATTCAGCATCAGCAGCCTTCTCTCCTTCAGAGAGCCATGAAGCACAGCTGTGTGCAGTCATTTTTACTGCAGGCCCAGGTTACAGAAATGCCAGAATGGTATAGGATAGGGAGGGGTGACGGAGTGGGAGACACTCTCCCTCTCTGGCCAAAAGATTGGGCGTGGCCAGGATCTAGTTGAAAGGCAAAAGGCCAAAAGTGTTCAAGTGCTTAAACTTTGTTATTACATTGCCGAACTAGCTCTGAACTAGTTCCAAACACAATGAACCTTCCAGTCGAAATGAAGTGAAGACCCCCCACCCCTCCCTCGGAAAGCCCACTTCTTTCAATCTCCTTATTTAGAGATATTTTAACAGTTTAAAGTTACATATATTTGGATAATTTTATATTTTTATATTTTATATATATTTTAGAAAAGTTCCCAGCCACCAAGGCATCGAAGGAAACGAGGCGGCGGATGTACTAGCTAAGGAAGGCGTCGGGCTGGCGAATGGGAGAACCGAGAACGTGCCTGTCTCCCTTAGAACGCTGCAAAGCGATCTAGAGAAGCAAGCTAGATCACAGACCGAAAGTAGGTGGAGGAGTACCACCACCTGCAGAACCTCAAAAATCATGTGCAAAGAACTCAATGAGAAACTCAGCCACTACCTACCACGGAAGGACTGCAGATTGTTAGTGGGAATACTTACAGATCACTGTCTGGCCATACTGGCCTATGAGTGGCCCCGTTGAGGGCCGTCCGGGTTACCCTAACCTAACCTAGAAAAGTTTGGGCTAAAGTCTTTACCCATTCATTAGGTTCTTGGTGGCTTAATCTCTGCTGTTCATGTACTTGCCGGCTGGGTACACAATGCACTCGCTGGCTGGCGATCAAGACGAAGAAAACAATCTGAAAGGATGGAGAAAATAAGATCTTATTTTGCAACGATTATTCCCTTGAATCTTTGCCGAAATTTCCTCGAGACTTACGAAGAAAGTTTATGGTGCTTTTTGTGTGTTCTGATTGACTGACAAGGTTTCTGAAGCAAGATTTTCAAATTAAGAGAAAAATAGTGAAAGACAACAAAGATCATTCTAAGATGTCACAGCTTTTATTTTATTTTTACAATTTATCTTTTAAAGCGTATAAGTCTATTACCATTGGGCTACCATTCGTTTATTATCAGCGAGATTTTTTTCCTGTTTTTTTTTTAATCTACTGGAGTCTTTAGGCAGTCCTCCATCTATGATTTCTGTTCAAAGTTCTCTTGATTATTGCCATATATTATTGAGTTTTTATTTCAGAGATTGAACTCCATTAAAGCTTTCCTTAGTGTATTCTTGGTTCCTGGAAATGATGATGTGCAAATATATATTTGCCACTTCCTGAAAATCGCTTCTATGCCGTTCCACTGGCTGTCATGTGTTGCCACATTTCCATATGAGGAAATATGAGAGGAAAACAAAAATTTTACAGAGCCTTACGTTTATTATAATATTCGCCCTGCCCCGAGACAGTTGTTGCTCTCTCTGCCTCCCTGTGAATGCTACTCCACAATACATGACAGCTCCAGAGGCTGTCTGTCTGTCTGTATATTTGACTGAAGGTCTGACTGAAGGATTGGGCTTTGTGTTTGTGCTGCTGTCTGCTGTCTGCTGCCTCTCTCTCTCGGTCTGTCAGTTGTGTTAGCTTTTGTTTTGGTAATTATTCGAGATTTTGTTTGCATTTCATGCATAAATAAATCAACAAAAATTACGACTCAAAACTATAAATGCCAAGTCATACATCTGTCACGATTTTCGGGCTAGAGAGGGACAGAGAACTGCAGACAGAAAGAGAAAGAGAGAGACTCATTGAAGTTGGGCACTAAAATGCAGGCTGCCTATCATTAGTACTCCTCTTGCTCTCTGCCTTCACTTTAATTTAATCACAAACAAAAATTCTCTCTTCAAAAAATATATGCAAAACAGTGGAAAAAAATTACCATGGCTAACAACTTTTTGGGGGCCGCGTGCGCGAGTCCTTTATGCAAATTGCGGCCAAATTAGTGAAGGAAAAACCTCTCAAAAAAAAGAAAGAAAGAAGCAAAAAGAAAGTAAAGAAGGAAATCCCCCGAACAGGTAGAACGAAAAAGAAAACGCAGACACTTAGAGGTTACTAAAGTTAGGAGCGGTTTGGGTTTACTTAACCCCCGAGGGCAAGTGTCCTGTCATAAAGATCCATTAGATGGTGAAACGGCAGAACGACCAAAAGCGGTTAAGCGACAACATCAGAGGCCACATCATCTTTTAATTTGTATTCAAATTGAATGGCAAAAATACTTGACCTCCGGTAAAAAATGTTATAAGTAGATGGAAGATGGCAGAAATCAAGGATGGGGCCCCTGGTAATTTTTTGGAATGCTTAAAAATACATATACGGGTGTATTTTTAATAGAACAATAAAGGGAAACATTTATTTTATCACGATTTCCCTCAGAAATGTTCAATGGGGTTTTCATAATTCTTTGATCCATAAAATATATTTGGTAGAAGTGTTCTGGGTATGCATGTGAATCCATTGACTTCCTATCCCTTTCCATTTAAAATACTCATTTTCCCATAAACCAATGCGATTTTCCTATTTCCTTTTATAACCCACACACATTCTCCACTGGAAATCTATGCAATTTATGATCAGGACAGACCCAGATCCATCTCATCCATAAACTTGATGATTTGAATAGAAAATCCCCCACACACAAATTGTTTTGTTCCCCCACTTTAACCGAAACTCATTAAGGGCTTCCACATTTAATTCCCTAATCCATAACATAACATCCTTCTTACCCTCTAAGGCACCCTCAATCCTCTCTTCCTTCTTTCGTTCAAATCTTCCTTTGTTCCTTCCTTCCTTCTTTCAATCCTTTCCACAATCGTTTGCTGGTAATCCCCACAGCACGCTTTTCTTATGGACCCCATAACCCTGTGCCTGAGATCCTGAGTGCTGCTTCCTTTATCTGTCCTCCGACGACTGTCATCAACGATTGTCGTGACCCCCCCGCGTGGAGCCAACAATTAACAATTAAAACCCCAAAGCGCACAACTCAATTTTGCAATACGCACAGAGAAAGCCAGAGAACCAGAGATGGGAAATGGCAGATAGACAACTGCAATGGCAATTTCATATATAGTATTCCCTTCATAGATGCCAGCCAGAGACAACAATGGACAGAGGACCCTCCCCGAAGTGGTGCAAGAGTTCTTCTCTCTCTCTCTGTCTCTGTCTTACTCTGTGTGGCACTTACAACTAAAAACTTGTTTCGTATTTAATTGCAATTAAAAAGTTGTTTTGTAGTTACGAGTGTTGCTGTTTCTGTTCTTGGGGGCTACCGCAATGGCTATGAGGGGGTCTCCTCTCCGCTTCAAAATTGTCTCCAATAACAAGACCCAAAAACGAAAAGCCAAGCAAACCCCCACGCCACACACAAAGATGAAGTCATCAGGAAAATGCGTGGGCAAAGCAGCCAAAAGGGTTTTTAGCCGTTTAATGACTTTTGGCGCGAGGGATAAAGGCATCGCAAACCGAAAACCCATTCCCATTCCCTGTTTCACTTTCTCTCTCTCTCTCTCCTGATTTTAACGATAGCACTCATTAGAGTTTTCTGGCGATTTTTCGGCTTAAAAACTTTTCCCATAACAATTGGCCATGGCCATCATCGCGACTTTGCGACAAACCTAAACATTGCCATCTCTAAACAGAGGGGAGAGCGAAATCGGCAAAAGTTTACTCTTGAGGTGTCATAAATGGTGATGTTTTCATTTGATTTGGGAACAATGTTAAAGCTTCAGTCCTGGGACTGACTTTGTTGCCTAATTTGATGAAAGGAGGGATGTCTTGGAAGGATTTATACGAATATTGAAACCATGGTGAATCGTATTAAACGGTATCAATCTTTTCATTTCAGTGAATACACAATATAGAGAGGGATCTACATCTGGTAGGGAAATGTGCTCCAAAGTCTATTATCCACTCTGCAGATGCTGCATTAATTCCCTTGAAGAAAATACCATCATTCCATGAGGTAAGCTTACGATTAGAGTGTTTCTTTATAGCATATTCTATAAAGAAAACGATAGCTCAAAAAACAACTGATTGCATAACCCAAAGTGAGCATTCACATTTAAACGTTGAATGAAACTGTACCTTTTGGAAAATGAGAATAGCAAGCTCATCAAATCGAAGATTTAGCCTTGTACGCTTGTCCCTGACTATCTGTAAGTCTCTTCCGCTCAAATATGGATACCATTTTGAGTAGATTCAATATAATTCTAACTTCCAAAAGTGTGATTGACAAAATACAGACTGATTAAGAGAAATATATATTCTAATAAGACAAGATATTCTTTTGTTACAATAGTCTAAACATAGTTTTATATTCCTTCATGGCTGTTGGCTTGTTTGGGGAGCTTCATGTATAGAATCTGTCCTCTAAAAAAATACTAAAGTACAAAACTTCTGAAGAAACTATCATAAAAATACTTGAAAATGCCATTAACTATTTGCAGATGGCCTCCACCTGTGATCAAATGATTAGGCTTCCGCTCTCAACTAAAAAGTGCGCCTAACCACAAAAGTTAATCACACAATTTGCCACGCGGCTCAAGTATTGTCTGCGTTTTACGAACGATAGAATTTCATGTGGTTTTTCAACTTAATTTTAGTTTTTATGATCATTAGGTAGACGCTAGGGAATGACTAGTTGGGGAGGCTGGCTGTTGGATGAATCTCTCAGCCAAATATATCGAATAGGCTCTCCTGCTGTTGCTGTTGCTGCTGCTGCTGACCTCCTCCTGCCCCCTGCTGTTGCTCTTGCTGTTGTTCTTGAAAGAATTCAATGCCACCGCCAAAGGGACCCCTTAAGATGACACCTTGCTCCTGCTGTTGCTGCTGCTGGCCGCCACCAAAGCCACTCTGTTGTTGTTGCTGTTGTTGCTGCTGTTGCTGTTGTTCCCGTTGTTCAAGCTGCTCGAACTCCCGTACGATGCCACCAAAGGGTCCACCAAACTGAGCTGAGGTCAAGGCAAACAAAGCCACAAATACAACAAGCTAAAGGGTACATTCGATTAGGAATATTTTGTTAGAATGAAGGGTTCCTGAACTTACCATAAATTTCATTGTGATTTGATTTCCAGCTAGCGATCTTCTACGTTTGAAAATCTTCAATAAACTGTTTGGCTTTATTGAGGCTGCTCTACCATTTATTTGGTTTTTTTTTTCGTGGCCCTCAAAACTGGTTAGACCTAGGTCTTAGATCTGTCTACTGGGGGCTTCCCCTGATCGACAGACCGTTTTGTAGAGAAAATACAGGTTTTTTCTCGCATCTCTGTCTCGCTTTTGGTCTCAAATTCTATCGCTCTTCTATCTCTGTCTCGCTTTTGGTCTCCAATTCTGTTTCTCACTTCCAACTCTGTTCTAATGAAATTAAGAGTTCATTTAAGATCATTAGATTATTTCACAGATTCACAAAATGATTCATGAGTCATTGGCCAAAAGCATAGGTTGTACTTTTTTGTATTTTATTCTTAGATCTTTAAAATTTAACAGGACTCAAGTCCCTCCCAGAGGGACTTCCAATGGCAGTATCACGTCGGGCAGCTCAAGTCGGTTCCCGGTTCTTTCGATATTTAGAAGAATCCGCCCGATTCCTGCTGCTGCTGTTGTTGCTGCTGCTGTTCGCCACCGAATCCTCCGCCGAAGCCACCTTCCTGCTGCTCCTGCTGCTGCTGCTGTTGGCCAAAGCCGCCACCAAATCCTCCGCCGAAGGATGAGCTCTCCTGCTGCTGTTGTTGCTGCTGCTCTCCACCAAAGCCTCCACCGAATCCTCCGCCGAAACCTGCATCCTGCTGCTGTTGCTGCTGCTGCTGCTGTTCGCCACCAAAGCCGCCGCCGAATCCTCCAAACTGAGGCAGGGCTGAGGCCAAAGCAAACAGGGCCACAAAAACGATCACCTATGGGTAATCGAGAATTAGAATCCAACACAATCCTCGGACCAATCAAAGAAAAAACCTACCAGAAATTTCATTTTGCTTAAAAGGTTTTTGTTACCAATGAAGACGTTGGAAAACTATCTTTACTACTGAATCGTTGCTAACCAAATCTTTCTCTATTTATACGATTCAAACGGAACTTTCGTGGGTTCTTGACGCTTGGGTGTGGTGTGAAAAAACCTGTCCCAAGGCCCCCAGACACTTGCCCAGACGTTTTGGGCTTCCCTTTAAGCGGATCACTGACCAGTTATACGTTTCTCTTTTTTAGCTGGTTTTTTCTCGTTTTTTATAGTATATTTTTTGTTTGTTTTTTGTTTACATAGCTGAACAGGCGGCAGGTGCGTGCTGGTCTATGAATGAATATGGATGTTATAGTTCGTCAATTTGTATTTAAATCAGTGTTCCCTGGGGTGATTAACTAAGTGTGTTGGTGGCTGAACTTTTCCACTCTTAACCCATATGCATAGCACTGTTTTTCTATAGAGCAAGTACTTCTTTAAGGGAAAATACAAATGAATTCGAATGGGGAGTGCGGGATGGGATAGAAGTTTCCTAAGTTGATTACATGTCGTAGAAATCAAAGAGATTTTTTTCCTTTTCTGCGTTTGAGAGGATTTCAAGAGTGTTGTCAATCGCTTGACACGAGAGCCAAAGCAAAGCGAAATTCCCTCAATAGATAAGTACCACGAATGTGTGGAGGGAATCACCTGCAACACAGACGGTGCTGCAGGGGGTGTACTGTTGCAAAAGCAACACTGTTTGGACCCTTAGCCCAACGGAGGGTTGGCTTGGAATTGCATTTGGCTGTGTGGCAATTGAGTTTACGAATACGTGTTGGCTTTAACTTTGGCTTTTAACCTTGCCACAGCTGCAACGGCAGCGGCAGGAGTCAGTGCCATCGGGGGGATGTCCTTTTGGTGCGCATTGAGCGGTAAATGAATTTATTTGCCTCATTTAGTTGTAGCTAATTTATTTTTATTTTTATTGAATTTGTTTGTAACCGAAGGAAGATCTTCCTCTCTCGCAGAAGGGTCTCTAAGTAAGAGATTTTGTGCAGCATTTTATGGCCAGTACTTTACTTGGCTTTGGACTCAGCTCTCAACTTGCTTTAATCTCAAAAAGAACACTCGAAATGGAAGTCCATAATCATAGGGCATCAGTTCCTTCGCCCTCCCATGAAAGTGTTCAGTAATTTCCCTTTACTTTGGAGTAAAATGCCTAATAGACCCCTTTTTTTGGCGTACAAATTGTAGACCTCTTCAGGCCACACGGGCCTGCCACGTCGCGTGTCACATGTTGCAAGCGTTCAAGACTACTTTGATGGTGGCCCTGCACGATACCCCAGTGCTGCGCCATGCATTCAAATTTGTTCGAAATTTCATTTCAATTACCGTCAATTTTCAATAATTGTGTTCAGATTATATTCCATTAGGCTCTGACTTAAAGTTTTACATCAACATAATTAGACCTTAAAGTATTCGTTGGGTTAAGAGAGGGCTAAAACTTGCAGGGAAATGGAGTTTCTAATTGAAACTTTGTGTCACATATAAGTCAAAAGCCAAGGCAAATGAGTGCATGGTTCAGAAATACTCGTAGATATGTTGTTGATGGTCTATGAAATACTCTTATATGTGAGTCTCGGTCTTGAGACTCGGTCCCTCGTTGACAGCAGAGTCCCCTCACTTTGTTATTGGATTCTCAGGCCCGAGAGCGATCAGAGTTGCCTCTACGCACGGCATGAATTATGTTTTTGCTTACTCGGGCATTCGCTTTAGGTTCGGCGACAGTTCCCGATGGACATGATCTCCTATCTATCTATCACTCAAATGACATCATATAAGATCCTAACATACCCTACAACCCACATAGAGTAGATTCAGAGATTCGACTCCCCCTAGCACCTAGAGGAAATCCCACCACGTTTAATTTTAAACTTTTTGGCATCAGTAACTTTTTCGGTGACTTTTCGTTCGGCACCAGGCACCCCCCCGTCGATGCGATGCTCTGCTATGCCATGCGATGTCTGAGGTTATTAGGGTTCCTTCTGAAAGGCAATGCATTAGCCGTAGCTGTATTTTATGCCACCCTTATTCAGGTAAAAACGGGTTAGAAGGGGGTTGTGTGTAGATATGTCTGTGTTCCCATCCATATGAATTTCACATGCTTAAGCCGCAAACTTATGTGCGCGCACAGCTTGAAATCCACGCTCCACGTAAACTTAACTAGAAACTAAAACCCACACGCAAAAAAAATAGAAAACCATATGAAAGGGTGTGGGAGACTACGACTAGGAGATACCTAGTAAAAGATAAAGTATAGAAAAAGAAGTAAAAATAAAACTATAAATACAAATATAACATAGAAACACAATTGCTTGGCTCGTGCGCCAACCCCCGGCTCACTAGCTTGGCTAGCTCGCGACGATATGAGTAAAATATCAGAGACGCATCAGGAAAGGAAATAGATACCTAAGGTTCGTCTTTTATCAAAAAACCACTTTCTTCTTGCTGTTACATAAGCAACATACCCGTTCATGCCACAACTACCAGGTATTTCGAATCCCAAAGAAGAATGAAGTAAGGAAGAAGTAGCTGGTGGGTTCTGGGATAGTATCTAGTGCTATGAACTTTGCTTCTGACTCTGAGCCTCCTGCTTCTCCTCCTCCCCCCAAAATCGTCTTGCTGCTTCGTCTTCATACGAGTATTCGTACTCGTCCACATGGTCCTACGGTCGTCGTCGTCACAGCTGCAATTTTGACAGGAGCTTAGTACTTGGAACTCGCTGGAACTCTCTCCAACAATTTTTGAGCCAAGTCAATGAGCAATTGACTGCCAAACCAACCCCCTGCTGCTGCTGCTGCTCCACCCCCCCATACATATTCGGGGGCAACTTCCTTGCACTCCTCCTGGCATCCTGGCATCTGCATATTTTTGCGCAAATATGTTTTAATATGGGTTAGGAAAACTTTTTCACTGCCCCCTCTCCCCGTCACTCTTTCGGTGTGGATGAAGTTTCTGCTCTTCCACACTCTCTATTTTTGTCTGCTTTTTTTTTGTCAAGTGCACTTCCACTTTTTGATAGATGTTTTTCCGGGAACTATTCGGAAACTCAGAGAAAACGCAGTGAGGAAGAGCTTGAGATTTGCCTGATATTTTCAAGTTTTTGGAGTTAGTTTTATTAACCTCTAATCGTGGAATGGATTCTCTGAGTTTAGACATAACACAAGATTTGCATTCTTTTTTGTGTTTGTTTCAGGGAAGATTTTCATCTCTTTTTGTGTTTCTTTCGGGAAAGATTTTCTTCTCTTTTTGTGTTTCTTTCGGGAAAGATTTTCCCCTATTTTTTGTTTGTTTCAGGGGAAGAATTTCCCCTCTTCTTGGGTTGTTTTTGGAGAAAGATTTTACGTTTGCTTTTAATTTGGTTGCAATTGGAAACTGAAATTTAATACCGGGGTATCTTAGGGTCGAGGCACTTGGGACTGGACTCAAGCCGCCCGACTTTTTTTTTATTAACATTTTGCACGCAGAGATATTGTTGTTTTAATCGTCATCCGAAAAGTAAATGATCTGAAATAGTTTTGTATTTATTGTTATTATTTATTTTTTTTATTTTTTTTTTGGGTTATTTATTTATTTTATTTTCTGTTATTATTAACTGATATGGAAAATATTTTATCTTGCTTAAAATACAGATTATCACGTGAATATATCTTTATTATATAAAGAAAGTTTTGGGTTTCCGATATTTTACTCATATCGGCGCGAGATAGCTAAGCGAGTGAGCCGGGGGTTGGCGCATATATATTGATCTATTTATCTATATATTTAAATTCGATTCTAGTTTTTTCTGTTATATGTAGGGGCTTATAGGGTTCTCTCTCTACAGATTACCTTCAAATCAATGGAATTATCTGAGTGGCAGAGCTAAGTAAATCCCACAGAGTGCTGAGTGCATTCCAAACAAATTAGAAATCAGTTAAATGAAAAATAATTACTGGCATTGTCTATTTTTCACAATTAAATCTCATCTATAGCAACACTACTTGTGTATCGATCATAAAAGCAAGCCGATTTGCCAGCTGATTAATCCTTTTGAGCAATCTCTATCCTTTCAGCTTCTACTCGATTTACATGCCGCATCTATCTGTCTTTTCTCTTACAATTTATAATTATTTCCCCCAATCATATCCACTTACGTTGAATTTCCGCCTCTATAATTGTTGTACTTCAGCTGAACAAACTCCTGAGTTAATCATCACCTAGCCCGCCCGCACTTTGGTCGTCGCCTCGCCTCCTTCTGCGCTCGAAGATGATGTCGCCTTGGCCCCATTGGGTGGCACCACGAAGATGCAGGCAGGATGCATCCTGCAGAAGGAGGCTGGAGCAGAGGGCTCTTAAAAGTTTAGTTTTAATTAAAGGAAATTTGCGTGCGTGGCACTTGATTTGTAGTTCTCTCTAGTGTTTTCCCGTGTGTGTGTGTGGGTGTGTGTGTGTGCAGGCCTCATAAGAAAAAAAAAAAATATAAATATAATTGAAAATTCTAAATTGCAATTGCCGCAAGTGCTCTTTCAGTCGCTTCCAGGCTGGAGAACTGCTGCAAGATGCAGATGCAGATGCCACGGTTACCAAAGTTTTCTCCCAAGATGCGGGCTGGGCCGAGGCTCTTCCTCAGGTGTGTGGGCCCCACCCAAACCCAAACCCAACCCCATCCTGTCTTTCTGTCTCTCTGTCTCTCTTGTAATTAGAAGCAAATGCAAATTTACACGTCGAGTGTATGTCGGGGGATGACGGAAGTCATTGGCAAACGCCGATTCCCAGGGCTAGCAGCCTCTACAGAACTTTGTTCTCTCTCTCTGTTTGTCTGCCTTTGGATGTTGGGATGTGCGGATGTGGTGGTAGGAGATACGAGTACTACTATAATGAGAAAAGTTTAAGCCGCAAAAAGGGGAATAAGTAGTTAGGTGTTACAGAAGGTTAACTCGATTTTGGGCAGCGGAAGCCGTGTCTTTTATGATCCTGAAGGAAGATGGGAAGGACTTTTACTCAAAGATTAGATGATTTCTATGTGTGGGATATACAAACCTCCTTAAAGAGAAAGAGAGCTGTATTTTATGTCCAAACATTGCCAGAATTTAGTTATCTTTTTATTCCTTTTCCTCCTTCAATGATTCTTCGATGGGTAACCCTTCTATAAGTCTAAAAAGGTTTCAATACCACACCTTTGACTTTTCATTTCTCATAATTTATTCATAAACCCCCTGAAAAGCCTCTCCTTTTACCTTTTCTAACACACTTTTCAAGCTAATTAACACTTCATATAACTTTTATCAGATCTAAAGAGGCTACCCATGCCTATGCCATATAGATTCATGATAACTGGGGCTTCCCCTCCGCCCGAACCACAGACACAGCATTCCATTGGCTTTCTCTCTCTTTCCCTTCTACCATAGAAATGCACTTCATTCATGGCCAAATTAATTACCGCAAAGCTATTAATCAACAAAAGGCGAGAGATAAACGGCAGATAAAATACGCGTCCTTGCCTCCACAGTGAAGGAAGGGGCTTCTGGGGCGTGGGGAAAAAGTTAATTTAGTGTATTAAAAGTAGCCGGCCGCAGTAGTAGTGGCAGCAATAAGTTGTAATGGGCACACAAAATGTGATAGACATCGGGCGGAATCCTTTCAGCCGTGAAATGTCCAAAATGGAAATGGAAAATACCATTTTCTGGAGGCGAGTCCTTCCCGCCTTCCTGCCTTCTGACTTTTAACTGATGGGCAACAAGTGGAAATGAATGGAATGACTGCTAGAAAAGTAATTAAAATCCCTCGGAAAGTTTTCCATATTTCAAACCAAATTAGAAAAAAATAAAATAAATGAAAATGATTTGGAAACATCTCCTCTACGGTCGGTTACCAGGTTGCCCAGCGTTGTCAACGATGTGATGGCTTATAAACGGCATTACACTTGAACGCATTCACATTCCCCTTCGCCTCTTCCTTCCCCTTCCTCACAATTTGAATGACATCCGTGTGCCACCCCATTCCTATGCTGCTTTTTGATCTACTTGTACTTCTTAGTAGGGCCTAGACGGGGAGGGGAGGGGGCAACCACAAGTAAATGAGTTTTGATATTGACACGAATTATGCGCCTCACTTACCCCAACAAATAGGGGCGTTTGTTTTTGATATGCTTATGTATTCGTATTCGTATCTGTATGTTTGGTATCTTTTCAAGTGAGCAATCTTTTCATTCAAATTTAAGTCCTAATATATTGAGAATAAATTGGAAATTTAACTAGGTTAGTAAGGAAGTGAAAGGTGCTACATTTGGTAGCCCAGGGAACTTGTTGTCTCCATTCTGGCTAATAGCCAGACTGTGATTTGTATTGTGAATTGTGGGGTACCTTTATTGTGTATTAATTTTTATGTATATTTTGAAGCAATGCTTGATCTTTTTGTATCTATGTAAATACAATATATTGACTAAACTATTGATCCGTATCAAGAATTAATAGGTTTCCTATATGGCTTAAAGGATACATCTTCTCTGACATACATTTTCCCTTATAAAATGATTTTTTTACTCCATTTGCCCCATTTGTTTTCGAATAAAATATCTTTTTATCTTCCATAGTGAAAGGCCCCACATTAAATCATTAGAAATATTTGTATTAAATGGAGCCGAAAATCCATTCGAAAATTTATCTTAGACCACAAACGAAGGATAGCTTTGGAGCTGCTAAAGCTTTTAATATCCTTACATTTCAATTATATCTATTAGAACCCTTCCAGATTGGTTGTTTATCTCTTCTCTACATTAATGTTACATGCGTACTACATACATCGGGGCTTGTGTAATTTCTGAAGCTGGCTGGCGCCATTTGTTTTTTGTTTGTTGTACGAAAGCTTTTGAGGTGACCAACAGATGGCTATGGTGAGAAAGCTTGCCTTGACAGCTTCTGCTACGGCCTGGCAGACGGCGCCAATGTGAAATTGGGAAATATTTAAATTTAAAGACTAAGCAATTTAAAGACATTTTACTTAAACTTTAATTTAATTCAAAAATATAAAGAAATTTATTTAAATTTTAAATAATTTAATTTAAATTTACAGAAATATAATTTAAATTTACAGATGTGTAATTTAAATTTAAAGAAACTTTATTTAAATTTTAAAAAACTGGAAATTTAAAAAATTTTATTTAAATTTAAAGAATTTTGGGAAACATTCAAAAAATTTAATTTAGATTTCAATTTATAAAAATTGAATTTATTAAAAAAAAATATTAGTTTAAATTTAAAGACAGTTCATTTTAAATAGGAAACATTTTATTATAAATACAATTAAATTATCTTTAAAATCAAATTTTTTTTCCTGTTTTTTGGCTTTTGAAATTCTCAAATTCAAGCTTTATATTTGTAATATTTTGGATTTATATTTCTAAAATGTAATATATTCTTGCTTTGCCCCAGCAAAAACCCCCTTTTCCATTTGAGCAATCAGCAAAGTCCAATGGAAAACCCACAACAAATGCTCGCCCAATTCTCTCAGATATATTGGTTGTATGCAAATTCCATGGTCAAATGATCAAATGGTTCACTGTGCCAGCCAACAGCCATTGGGATGGGAGGGAAGTTACACCCAAACCGAATGCAAGGCCCATGTCCAGGCCCCACCCCTCTCTCCAGTGGATGGATGCACCGGAAAAATCGCTTGCATGACTGAGAAGCTGAGAAAAGAGAAGTTGGAACTGAAGAAGTAATTGCGGCGGCACGGCCTGTTGCAGGTCTGTTTTGCTCTTGTTGTGAAGTTGCTCCAATTTTGGTCTTCCTCTTCTGTGTGGATCGATCGACTATATTCCGATTTGAGGATCGCCTCACGCACCCATCGACTGGTCATGCAAATCGTTGTCGCTGCAAGACGCCGTTGCGCCACTTGACCATGCTCTTTCATGCAACCATGCTGGTTCACTCCTTCTTGCACCCAACCATGATCATGATCGTGGAGCTACGCTTGGCTACCATTTGAGGTTGTACTTTGGGGCGCCACTTGCCGCTGCTGCTGCTGCTGCTGCTGGGCGTTGCAACTTTCGCAACACAGCAGCTGAATGAGGCCCAGCAAAAGTTGACCTTAATCGATTGTCATTTAGGCCCAAAGATTTTCTTTTCTTCAGACTTTTCAAGCGACCAATCGATGGGATAGGGAAGGTTCTGCCGCCTAGAAAAACTTTTACTGAAAAGCTGTCAAGTCATTTCTTAGACATCCAAGAGAGGATGACGTTAAGAATAATGTCTCATAATGCAATGATTGATGTCGCCCTTAGCTGCAGTCACACACTCACTCTCTCTCTCTCTAGCCTCCTATCCCCCTGTCTATCTATCTCTATCTCTCTTTTCAATTGGGTCAACTATTGGAAAAGTATATTTTCTTGCCAAGAAGTTCATTCTCATGGCCCCGCAAGAAATGTGTCAAGTCTTGTTGGCGCCTTGGGCTCTTTTCAAAGTATTTCATTTTTCTCTCTTTTTTTTAGTTTTAGTTTTTACCATGCAAATTAAACTTAATACGACGTACTAAGACGTACACGAGGCAGCCAGGCAGCCAGGCAACGGCAACCAACCAGTTTCCTTCTTGAAATTGCTCAGAACGCAATGCAGCGACGCCATTGACCGGCGGGGGGACAGCCACCATGTCATGTGGCAGGCCACCAAATCATTTACACCTGTTGCCGTCTCAAGATTTCAAGAGTTAAGAGGAGAGAGAGAGAGACTTTTTTCCTGCAGGAGGGATTAGCATTCATTTAGGGGGAAATGAGTTTTCCATGAGGCTTTCTAAAGGGGATTCTCGAAACGTAAATGGGACACGGTCCATTTTCCACACAGAGAAGAATCTCTGGGGATGTCAAACGTTTGCGATGGCCTGACGTTTGAAGGGGAGTACTATTTCTCAATCAAACTTAGCCTGAATTTTTGTTGGGGGAGAAGTACCAAAATTTAATGGGTGAATTTTTTTGGTGAACAAAATCTTTCAAAATAATATTCAGAGTATCTTTAAACGGGGAGCCACTTCCAAAACAAAATATATTTTTTTAAATATAACCATTTTGAAATACTTTTTGAACTATGTAGTTTTTATCATTAAAATTAATTTTAACTTTATATAAGCCAAAGTACCAAAAGTGAATGTTTTCTAGAGATAAAATTAACAGAAATCGGACCCAAAATCTGTTTATCTAATGAAATACTTTCTGTTAAAGACTTAGTTCTTTATAAAGTTCCAAAATATCTCCCTTAATTCATGAGCTAGTTCATTTCTTTCGCTTTTTTCTACGTTTTACAGAAGTTCTTAGTGGAAGGAGAGATATTAGATTAGATTTAAGATGGTATCTTTCAGGGTTTCACTGATCCACGCGTCATGGGACAGCGCCCCTCGGTCAGTTTTTCGCTTATCCTTGGGACCCGCAGTTAAAAAACTTCAAACTGATGTCTTGGACTTTCAGAACACTAGAATTTTCATAGCTAAGCGTGGAATTACTCAAAAATAATATCCCACAACCATAACCATTTTAAACAAATTAAAGTACTTAATAGAAACTAACTAAATCTCTGAACAAATGAGCTGTCTCCTCCATAAACTATCTTAATGGGTTCTAAAGATCCGGCGAACCCTAGAGCCAGTAAAATTAAAATAAACCAACATTCAACATTCGGCAGTCACTAAAAACGTATCCGAGGAGAACCTTAATGAACCCTAAGATGAAAAGAACATTGTAGTCGAAGAACCCGTTTTAGGCATAGACTTCAGCTAGAGTTCGGGGTTCCTTTTATCGGTTTTAGTTCTCTATAAACTTTGAATTTATCTGCCACCTTTTATATATCTCACACATCACCTGCTCCGGCTCCGGCTGGTTTATAGTAAATGATCTGGCTTGATGCCTTGTGCCAGAGCCAGGCTTTTTGCCCACATACGTACGTATGTGGAACTGGCTTGGGTGCTGTGATTAGACTAGTTTTTAATTTTTATGCTGTGTTTAAATATTTTGTGGCCACACCTAGGCCAGAGAACGATCCGCCGCGCATGCACTTGTTTCGAGTCCAAGTAAAAGCAGCTGGAAGCCAAATTTAACGATGACATAAATACTGCAGATAACGAGCAGCAGGTGAGGCCAGGCCTGAGCCAGCAGCGAGCGAGCGAGTTTCCCTCAAACAATGAAAAAAAAATAATGAAAAAAGATCAGGCAGAAAGGAAAACGATAAATGTAAAATCAGTAAGAGTCGCCTTGCTCCTTTTAAGTTACGTTTTTTTTTTTTTTTGCATCAGCAGCAGCATTTGTACGTTTAATTAAGAGCTTGGAGGTCTACGTTTTTCAAAAGTCCAGACGCCAGACCCCAGACCACAATTGCATTGGCAATTTTCGGAAAATAAATGACTTGGGAAATGTGAGAGAGCTTACAGAAGATTTATGAGGAAAACTGGAATACCTTTAGGGAGGGGTTTACTTTTCCCGAAACTTAAACCCTATTTTTGGATTACTAATCGTATTCTCAAAGGCACTCTTTAGCATGATAAGAGCTCTCATGATAGGGGCTCCTTTACACCAATAAATGGTGTTATATTAATGGAATAAAGGTATCCTTTTTCCACTAAATTTTAACCGAAATTTCCTATGCGTTCACGGTAGTAAACACAAATCTTTTGGATCCTTTCAAATAAATATATTCTAAAGATCGAATACCCTTTCTAAACACACAAAATGCATGCTGTTGAAGTTTTCTCTTTAATAAAAATATTTGTACAATGAGAAATATCTTCTGCTCGTACAATCCATAGATCCACAGCGAGACGATCTGCATTGCTGCACCTTCTTTTGCATTTTGGCCTAGACCAATGCCCATATTTGTAAGTTGTTGCAGTTTGTTCAACATAATTTCTACCTGGCCGCCTGGTACCAGAAGTGCTTGTTGTTGTTGTTCATGTTTGATGTTGCTGCAGCAGCAGTCCGTTGTCGCTGATGTTGCTGCTGCGATGCGATGGTAACTGGAGCAATAATCATGCAAAAACCACAGTTAAATGAAGTCGCGCATGAAAAGTGCAGGCATAATGCAAGCAAAAAGTAAATATAGTTGAGAAAAAAACACACACAAGAAGACCAGGATAGACGCTGGATACCCTGAAAGATCGATTGTGATAGGTGTACTATAGAGTTTCCCAAATTTTTGGGGTATCTTCGAACTGCATTTGTTGACAGTTCATTGGATTTTCTTCAGAACCATAAGACATAGCAATCCGATCATGATGAGAGAATCAGATACCAGTCATCGAAGTGGACAGAAATTCCCTATGGAACTCCACTAAATTCTTCTTCCCATTGCCAAACCTCTCCTCAAAATCAGCATACCCCTGAGCTTCGAAAAAGGGTATATAAATTAACAAGAGAAACGTAGTAATTGCCAGAGTCAAGCAAGATGAAAGAATTTCTTTGGAAATTATATTTTACAATTTCAGTGAAAATGCCTAAGAATTAAGAGTTTGGAGCTTGCCCCGTTTTAATCATCGGTTGCATGCAACACTGCCACTGCACAGCCACTGCTGCCACGACAACGGGAACATGTTGCAGTTGCAGATTCAAGCTGTTGCTCTGGCTCTGGCTGTGGCTCTGTGCCCCGTTGCTGTGGCACACACGAGTGAGCAGCAGCAAGCGGCAAACCAGCTGAAGATGATCGAGATTCGCATATCCATCGCCCCCCAACCACTGGGTGGCTGTTGTTTCTGTTTTTGTTTTGTTTTGTTTTGTTTTGGGTGTTGTCTTGTCATTATCTTGTTCGACGGGGTATTAATCAGTGGAACCGCTAAGACGGGAGGACTATAGACTCCATGGTTTTACCACCTGCTTCCATCCCCAGTTTGTGGGTGGGAGAGTCTGACATTTTTTTCAACATTTCAAAGAACTAATTCTAAGAACACTTGGTCGGCCTAGTAGTTTTTCTGTTCATTTTTCCATTATCTATAAAAGAACAGCTGTTTGGTTTAGTATTTTTTCTTGTAATTTTTTTAAAGTATTTCTATAGTATTTCCAGTATTTTCTACTATTATTTTTCTACGTATTTTCAGTTTATTGTCTCCATTTATTATTCTGGTATTTTTCACAGTATTTTATTTATATTATTTTACTAATATTTTCTGTATTGTACATCGTATACTATTTCCTTTTTTCTGGTACTTTTTTAAAAGTATTTTTATAGTATTTTCTACTATTATTTTCCTAGGTATTTTCAGTATATTGTCTCCATTTTATTTATTATTTTTCTGCATTTTTGTGCAGTATTTTACTATTATTCTACCAATATTTCCTGTATTATATCCCGACTTATTTTCCGTATACTATTTCCTTTTTCTAGTATTTTTTCTGGTACCTTTTCCAGTCATTTATTATTAACATATTATTATTATTTTATTTATATTTATTTACTAGTATTTTTTTATACTCTTGCTCTACCGTGCTCATTCTGCCAATACAAAGCTCCAAAAGAACTCCCCCCCACAACTAGAGAGAAGGAAAACTTCATTTCTCTGTCTTCTGCAACTATTTCCTCTACCCTTACGTCTGAATACATTTAATTATAATAATTTCTGATTCTTTTTTATTTTCTTAATCTAAAACGAAACTCAAACGTCGCGTTGCTTTAACGAGAATTTGATTTATTACATTTCTATAATTTGAAATGGCGAAAAAAAACAACAAAATTGGAGAGAGAGAAAAAAATTGTAATGAAATTTTTAGTTTTTGTATTTTTTGCACTGTCGCCGGCAGTCAACAATGTTCTATGAAGATTTATGGCAGCCAATTGACCCAAGTCGCAAGTCGCAGAAGGTGCTGGGCCAAGAAGCTGTCAATTGGACGGGGGAGCGTGGGGGGAGACTGGGAGCAAATTGAAATTGAGTTTCCAAACGACAGAAAGAAAGGCCGACGCGAAGCGTTGCAGAGCCAGCGCCGGCAGCAGTTGTGCCACGAATGGGCGTAGTTTTTGATGAATTGCTATTAAAAGATATTTGTTTTTTGTTTTTGGGATCGATTCTATGAGGGAATATAACTGTTTTCTACTATTTAAAAAAATACAAGAGCAAAAGTCTAGGTAGTATTTTTCATAGAATTTTAACTGCTACTATTTCCAGCATTAAAAAAAAACCATTTGGTTTTGCTAGTATTTTGTAGTATTTTTCTAGTATTTAGAAGTATTTTCCAGGTATATTTGTGTACCACTTTTTCCCACTTTAATAAAACAACACCAGGCCGATCTAATATTTTTTTTTATTTTTTCTGGTGTTTTCTACTTTGTTAATAAAGTAAAAAGCACTTGGTCTGTCCAGTATTTTTTTGTATATTGTAGTATTTTTCCAGTATTTTTAATTATTTGTTTTCAATTCGATTCCTAGTACTTTTTTCAGTAATAATAAAACAACAACTGGTAGGTCTAGTATTTTTGTTAGTATTTTTCTGATATTTTTATATTCAATAAAGTTAAAAATACTTGGTCTGTCGAGTATTTTTTAGTATTTTTACAGTATTTTAAAGTTGTTTTTTAAGTATAGTTTGGTACTTTTTCCAGTATTAATAAAACCACAACTGGTAGGCCTAGTATTTTTATTAGTATTTTTCTGATATTTTACACTGCTTTAGGAAAAAACACTTGGTCTGTCTAGTATTTCGCAGTATTTATTCTAGTATTTTTTATAAATAATAAAGTCTAGTATATTTTCCAGTATTTTTTATTCATACTTTAGTATTTTGTTGTATTTTATTAGAAAAGGTTGTCAGAAATTCAGTTTTTCCTCTCAATAAGCTATTATACTCCCAATATGTCTCATTAGTTACCCAATTAATTAATACTTTCTAACACATGGAACCCCCAAAGCCATCAAGTGAACTATTTTTCACAGAAATCGAAAAGTTTTCTCTTGCTGAACAATCTCCCGCCCCTACCCCCCACAACTTGGTAATCTGAGAGTAATTACAAGTACTCCAAGTAATCGTAATCCCTACCATCTAACCAATCATAATGCCACCGTCTCTCAACCTAAATTCGAAAACAAATTTGATTAATTTCACTAGCATTTCACTTGCTCTCACAGCGCCAGTGCAGTGCAGCGTCGACGTCGGCGGCATCTTTCAAGGGATTCGGATAGATGATGATCGGAGGAGAGGAGAGCAGAGGAGAGGAGCCTCCTCCCATCGCTCTCAATATTCGAGGTTTGGGCGTAATTAGAGTAGAGCCCGTGGCCTAAGCGCATTACAGCTGCTGCTGTTGCACATTTTCACCGAGCAATTAAAGCGGCAATGAGTGCATCATACGAGTGTATAGGGGAGACCATAGACTTTCGTGCAGCACTGTGCAGTACGACCGACCGCCCGCTTCTAACGAGCGAAAGTGTTGTAAAATATTTTGTTCGCTTTTTTGTCCTCCACCTCCACCTCTCTCTACCTCCCTCTTTCGATCTCTGTCTGTGTCTGGTCTGTATCTCCGATTTGTTCATGTTTATGCTTTAAGCACTTATTTTTCTCGGTATTTTATTGTTTTTCCATTTCGATTTTTTAATTGCATTTTTTTAAATGTTGTTTTTGTTGTTGCTGGGCTTGGTCGCGCTCCAATTTGTTGACAAACCATTTTTTGTGTGTGTGAACGATGCGTCACAGTTGATTGAGTGGCAGAGTGGCGCAGTGGTGGTGGGGCGGGCAGCCTCCAGGTGGAGTCCAAAAGGAGCGAGGAAAAGCCGCTTTCGTGTTATTTATGTATTTAATTAATTTCAATTTTTTTTGTCTCTCTCTGTTTTTGCTCCTCTTTGAAGTGTGGAAATGTCTTCAAAAACCAATGCAAGCTCTCATAAAAACTTGTTGAAAATCGTTTTGTCCAACAACACTAAAAATTACCAACAATTACTTTCATTTTCACATTGGAAAACACAGCCTGGCCGTTGCACACGAACTGCATATACATATTTTCCACTCCTCCTCCCCGCCCCCAACAGAAAGAAAATGTACATTGTCTCAGGGAGCAGCCTGCTGCTGCTGGGAGAGCGATGTGGCATTTGCAGAAATGTCATTATAAGGGTTTTTTTTTTCCCAAAATAATTGCTTTATAATTATAATTGGCGTATGGCAGAAAGCAGCAACCAATGGTGAATGTCTGTGGCATGAATGAGAGGTGCTGCGAAGATGATCCCAAAAGTATAAATCGAAATGGCTGCT
This sequence comes from Drosophila lowei, assembly GCA_008121275.1. Taxonomy (NCBI): domain Eukaryota; kingdom Metazoa; phylum Arthropoda; class Insecta; order Diptera; family Drosophilidae; genus Drosophila; species Drosophila lowei. The sequence continues at coordinate 11,650,033 of CM017779.1, read as the reverse complement.
GTATAACTTTTAGGGATTCGAATACAAGGTTTAGTTGAGAGGGCTATTTTCTAACAATCATTGGACTTCTTTCGATGTATTGTGATACTTCTGGATCCTTGGTTATTCTCCCTGTTTTAATAACTCTTAGTGCACCCGAAGCTCTTGGCTGTAGTGTATAAATAATGGATTCACATGGTAATAATACTCGAAGCAAATGTGTTCTTAGTTTAAATAAATAGAAAATATAACATTGGTGACTACTTAGCGACTTTTATACCAATTATAGATCGTAAAAGTATGAACAGACTGTCTGTAGATGAAGAGATATTCTTTCTTGATATTCCACTTTCAGGACTTGATATACGCTTTACGAAGGCCTTCAATCTCCGATCGGCCAACACTATATCATGAGTTTTTTCAATTCGGTTTCGGTTGTAGAGATCTCAACTGGGAGTCCAGGAAGTTCGGCATTCAGTAAATCAGTTTTTTACCATTGGAATTGATACAGGAATTCAGTTCTTTTTATTTTCTCTTCAAATTACAAAGAAGTCTACTATTAATGGCTTCATAGATGCCTGTTGACAGAAGCAGTATAGGGAAACCCTTTAAGAGCTGGGAAATTCGTCGATTCACGGATTTATTGAAAAACCTATCCCAAGAACGTCGCAGAATTGCCAATTATCAACCATTTCAAAGTACCATAACTTAGTAGTTCCATAAATATATACGATTAATACCAATATAACTCCTTGAATGCCTTTTCTATTAACTATTCCTTTCAATATCTGCTCGTTTTCCCATACCCACTAAACAGTAGGTACTCCTATTCAAAATATTCGTTACCAGAACTACCTCTTGGCATGTTTTGTTTTGTTGTTTTTTTTGCATCAATTCATCCATCAAGTTTACATGGTTTCCAGCGCATAGTTGGAGTTGGACGGGGTTCTGTGACATTTGCCACTGTTGGCGGCTAAAAACAAATCCGATTTGCCAATTCACAGCACGATCATCGATACAAGAGGCCCAGGCAGGCAGGCAGGCAGGCCACAGAGGCTCTGAGACAGACCTCAACAATGGCAATTTGTGGTCCCATTACAACAGCATTAAGGCAGGCAGGAAAATGGTGAGGGGGCCGGGTCTGGGGGGGAAATGGAACATAGCACTCTCTGAAGTTTCCATAGAGCTCTTACAGCTCTTTTAATAGACTCTCGAACTGCGCCCACGGCTTGCAGGCGCGGCCAAAACATCAAACCCCCTCCCCTAATGCAACACCCCCCCACCCCCATCACCTCTTCTATTCCCCCTCCATCTGGCAGTCGTACGCACTGGCATGTGGCCGGGCTCTCTCTCACTCATACGCATCGAAAATTGGGTGCGTTTATGCAAAAAAAAAAACAGTGACAAGTTCCCCCCACCAGCTCCACCTCCTTCAGAGCCACATAGATATATGTATGTACTTGGGGATATATGTATGTATGGGAGTATGTGTGTGTATATATCTTTAGGTGAAATCGCTTGGCGCACGCCTTGGGCATATTTTCATGCGTTTATTATAGCTGCAGCGCAGCGTTTTTTGGTTTTGGAACCGCCGCCGCTTTTTGGATCGTTTCCATCGTTGGACTCTTGGAAATGTGTGTTCCTTACCCCCCCGGGCCCTGTGCATTTGAAACATGTTTAAAATTTATGATTAACACACGTGCATTCAAATTTGTTGTTGTTGTTGGTGTTTTAAGATTTCTATTTGTTTATGTGAATAATTTTTATGTGCATATTGTGGATATTTATAGTTCTTAATGGGTCGGAAACGGGGGGGTGTATAAATGTCGGTTTGAGAACCTTAGATCTATGATTGAGGCAGTGTCTTTCTCTCTTTTTTGTGGGAACAACTACTTGAATAACTAATGGAATGGTTAAGGAATAGGAATTTTATCAGGCCTTTAAGCAAGATATTTGTTTGGAGATTTTTCTAGAATTATTTTTATATCCAAAATTATTTTAAACACAATTTATTTTATTTTAGACTCCCAAAAGTCTATCAAATCCGCTTGAGATTTCCAGCGATATTCCAATCAACACCTGATTGTTCATTCCAACACTTTCTTATACCATCTCAAAATATATTAAAACTGTTCCCCAAAACATATCTAAACTAAAAAATCTGTTGAATATTAAGTTGTTTAGCATAGGGTCTTTTATGAGACAGATTAACATACATTTTGTGATGTGATTATCAGATCTTTGAGATCTATAAACTTCAAATTAGAATAACATTCCCTCAGCCCATAATCCATAAAGTGTTTGATCGACGAAACATGAATACCATTTTGGGTGCAGTTGAATACGAATATGAATACGATTATGAGTGGTCGCGCTTTGGATTTTGTTGGGGTGTGGCACCCGACAAGTGTCGACAGCCACGAGATTGTACGGGGCCCCAGATCTCGGTTCGTTGTAAGCTGTTTTCCATTCCATTTGTTGGACTGTGTTGTTTTTCCATACCATAAAGCGTTGACAAGTTGCAGTCAAAGTCAAAGTTTTTCCACCGTTTTGCCCCTCACAACTAATTAAAGAGCGCGCCGCTCTCTCGCCCATGAAATGTCCGAATGTCATCGTCACCATCTCAAAAGTTTCACCCAAAGCAATCCAACGTATGTCCGTCCACACACACACACAGTTTATTCCACTCCGCAGTCATCTGGGAGTCACTATGAATGTTATGACAAGTCGCGGCCGTTACACTGTCAAAAAGTGAATCGCCCCTCAAAAAAAACAAAAAAGAAAACGAATGCAAATATGACATGGATAAAAAACCTCTTCAACAGCGAAATAATTCCAATTTTTGATTAAATTATAGCAAAAAGCGATTTCTGTTTTGCGGATGGGGGGCTGGCATTTTTTGGCGTATGTCAGGCGGCAGCAGCAAACAGCACCAGGGGCCAAAGCCACAGCCACAGCCACAGCCAGAGAGACATGTCCAAGACAGGAGGCTACTGCTACTTACACTTCTTCACTTTACACTACACTACTCCAATGACCACTTGACTCCTACTCGCTTTGAATGAAAGGAGAGAGACAGTGGGCCAGATATGATTGGTTTTGGCATGGAAATTTAAGAGATGTAAAGGATGATTTTTGTGATTATTTAAACATAGTTTTGACATCAATTTAGGTTTTATATTCATCAGAAATATAGTTAATATTGCTAGGTTTAGGATTTAGCAAAGGTTGTCATTGCCTCTCTTACTTAAATTCTAATCCAGCATTTAGTAGCGCAAGTAGAACTATAAGAGTATGTTCAGGGATATCAAAAATCAATTAACATTCCTAAAACTAATTGAAAGTTGCTTTAACTCAAGGATATATCAATATTCAATATTTTAAGCCTCAAAAGGTATTCAATTCCAAGATTGTATCATTTTTAATCTGTAAATTTATTCTTTCTTACTTTATACTTTGACAATTAGTCTCAAAATCATTAAGAAAACGTTCAATACTATAGAAAACCTATAGATACATCCTACTTAAAATTAAATTACTAAATATTGTAAACTTTAAAAATAATCTTAAAATGATCAATTCGTATAGAAAACCTTTTTATTTGGATATAAATTGTATACACCCTTGTAAATAAAGATAGTTCGTAGAAGAATGATCTTCTAAAGATCAAAATGTATGGAAACATAATCTCCTGAATAATCATCTTCAAATTAAAATGTTCTCCCCTTTAAAATCTCTCCGTTTTAGACCCCTTGCGACCCACTGTTCCCGAACGGTTCATACGACGAGTAGTGTATAATTTTTGCCACCTCATTCAGTCAACTCGTCCGTCATTCATTCATTCATTTGGCACGTCTTCGGTCTTCTTTCGGTTCAAAAGTGAGGGAGCCTCCGTGAGTGGGAGGGGGGTGTGGCACTGGGAGGGGGGGGGGGTAGTGGATTGGCTACTACTCTTCGCCAATCGAATATTCATATTCATGTGGGGTTCTCTCGCCATTTGGTGGTCGGTGTGAAACTTTTGCCTGACACTTTGGCAAACTGTGAAATGTTTTCTCTTTTCTATTAATTTTTGTTTGTATTCTGTTTTCGATTTTCCCATTGGCCATGACATTTGTGGCACGCCACAACGACAGAGCAGCCACTTCTAGACAATTTTCAGCCAATTTTCAAAGTCTAAAGTTTCATTTCATCAATCAATGCCAAAGCAGAAGGAAGTGGCGATAACGGATGAAGCCAGTTGCAGCTGCAAAGCGACAATTAGAATAATTAAAAGCACACTGAAAACGTTGGAAATCTGTACGAAAAAAGAGTCTCCATTCTATGGGAAGGTCATCCTGCTGCTTAAATGGGAAAAAGGTAGGGTATATTAGGCTCAAAGTTTATGGGTAACAGCAGAAATAAGTCGAATGGTTTCTCCTCTAACAATTAGAGATCTGTTCTTCTTTTTGAAGACACTTTCATTCATTGATCTTTTTACTTTCTCCTTCTTTGATTTATCCGCTCTCGATGCACTTTCGAACCCAACCAAAAAGAAAACCGCAACAGAGTGATCCCCTGCTTCTTTCAAGTATTTGAAAATTGTTTCATCCGCTGTAGAGGGGACCGCTGAGCGTCATCAACTTGACCCAAACACCTCATCATGTCGGAGAGTATCACTTTAAAACGCTTTACAAATTACGACTTAATCGCGTGCTGCTTGAACCCAACAACAATAACAACAACAACAACAACAACAATAGCAACCACAACTCTGACAATGACAAACAGAACCACTACAACTCTGGCACTGGCACTGGCACTGGCAGCGGCGCAACAAACATCTCAAGTTCAAACCAACAACATTTTGAAGGGAAACGAAACTCTTTTGTCGACTGTCGACTGCCGACTGTCGACTGTGGCGCTGGTTGGGGATTTCATTGAAATTCTTTGGGTGCCTTCAAGTCGGTCTTTCCGGACACTGTAAATGTTTATCTAAAAACTTAATTAACACGAAGGGACTTGTAAATCGGAATGGGAATGTAACTAGGTAAACGAGAAGGTTTTTGGTTAAAAGTATAGGGATTTCTTAGGTGGAAATTATAAAGAAATCTGGAACTATTCGGGTAGAATTATCTATCATAAGAATTGCACATATTGCCAATGAAAAGCACGTTTTCTGTTGAAAATATATATATATTTTTGTGATCTAGTGGGTGTACTTTTTAAAGCAATCGCTATGAAAGTTTGAGGATCGTTAGAATGGTACTTAAAAGACGATTGTGTAAAGTTTGAGGGATATATCTTTAAAATTGTGAATGCTATAGCCATTTGAAGGAAGAAACTTGAGGGAAACCTTGAAAATCCAAGGAAAACAGACACCATAGAGAGTACTTCATATAAAAGATCTGTAAAAAAGGCAATAGACTGTAAAAACATGTACATTTTTGGCCTGGCCGACGCTTCTGCCACTCTCTCGCTCTCACACAGAGTGGCTTAGCTGTAAAGAGTGATTTTTCATGTCTGATTGAAACTTGAGCTCTCGTATCTGCTGCTTGGACATTTCCCAACTTTTCAGCATCACAAATTTTGCAGCCCAACGAATGGGCGACCCTCAGGAGTGGAGGGTTTCCACATACTCATACATCCATCATTTTGTGTATCTAATTTTCATGCTCAGTAATTGGTTACATTTTCGGGTTGTTTTTTTCTCCCCGTGTGTGTTGTGTTGTGTTGGATTTTGTAACACTCGCAAAGCAATCAATTGTCCCATTAAGTTCCCCTTCTTCTGGATGCATGCCTGTGCCTGGTGTGCCCTTTTGCCACTTGTTTTGCAATCGAAAATGAGTTGTTCGACTCGAAATTACCATGCAACCAGGCAGCAGTGGCAGTGGCAGCAACAGTAATGGCACACACACACGTGTTGTCCATTGGCCATTGCACTTAATAGAGAGTTGCCTCATACCCGAACGAAAAAATGTTGTAAAAAAAAAAGTGAAAATCATAAACTGCTAATTGTAGTAGGAGATTTTTTTTAGAGAGAGATTTGTAAATGCCAAATGTGTCTGAGAGATGGGGTTTGTGATTGGGCACAGGGCATTCGATGGGGAAGGCGATTGCTTTCCCAAAAAAAAACCAAAACAGATCCCAAAAGATTCAATTAAATACGCATATCAAATGGCATTTTTATGGACTAGACTTTTACTTTGGTGGTGCTGCCTTTCGGTTTCGGAGCATAATTTAATTTGTTTTACAGCCTTTTCTGCATTTATCGATTTCTTGTGCAGTTTTATGGCGGCTTTCAATTTGTTTTAAACTCCTACTTTTAGCATCCGTGAGTCAGCACAGAAAGAGGAGCCTATTCCTCTCGAAAAGACACCGAAAAACTCGTCATCGAGAGTCGTCAGGTCTTGGAATTGCAGTGCCAGTGCCGCTGCCGGTGCGGGCGGGCCCAGACCGATATCCTGCTGTGTTCTGTTTATTATATGATTTATCAGCATCTGCGGCACTCGGCAGTCGGCGGCAGTCGGCAGATGCAGATGCACTTCGCTTCAACTTAAAAAGAGAGTGGGTCAAGTGCAGTCAAAAGTGAAATTAATATTTGCCTGCCCTTGCCCGATCGAGACAGGCGAAAAATGGTATAAAGTGTGTGAAGATCAAATCAAATACTAGGGTATTCTGTGGGATCGATGATATTTGATCGATGAATGATTAAAGAAGTAAAGAAAAGTTAAAGATGAAGACTAGCAGTCGCTTCCAAGACAATATTTTCAAGCAATATCGGTAGCCCTTTGTTAGAGGCTTCATCCAAATAAATATATTCCCCATAATCCCTATTTAGATCTTTGAATCTTAGCAATCATTAAATGAAGATTGCCAATACGATCTTTCTGGCTTTGCAGGGTATTCCCAATGATTTACCACCAAATTTGTTAGCCATTCTCCAATCTGAATCACTTCTGAATCAGTTTTCTAGCCAACTTTGGCTGCATCTGTTCTTTCATTTCGTTCAGGTGCATTTTGTTTGACTAAATAAATGCTGGCTCCGACGATTCATAATTGATTTCTGTTTTACAATCTAACAGCAGGTGCACAAAATTGGAGCCTAGCAGCAGCAGCAGCAGCAAAACCCACGTGATTCAAATGTAGAAAAACTCTCAGTGGCTCAGTATCGTATCTCCGACTGGGCGTCAAAATTGCGTGTTTGCGACTTGCATTCGATTCCCCCGCACAAAATGCTCGGCAAAAAGAATTAAATGAAAAATACAAAAATTCATTAAAAATGCAACATTGCTGAATAAATCATTGTTCATTTGGCTGTCATGTCAAATAAATCATAAGACACGACAAAAACGAGAAAAGTGTGGAAAACTCCTCTTGGACGCAAAAGAGATGCCATATCCTCGAGACCAAAGACCACAACCATATCCACATATCCAGATATCCCCGAGACCAGCACAGACCCCCACAGACCACAGACCGAGCGACGACTGCGACGACGACTTTGACTTTGCGTGTGCCACAAGTTGCGTTGATGAAGAGTTAGTGGTAAATTATGTTGTTGTCGCACTCTGTGCCACGAAAAAAGTCCCAAAAAGCTAATGGAAAAGTGTTTCTCCTTCTACTTTCCCAAAAAATCAAGCAAAAAGCAACCAAAAAGCGTTTTATATCAAAAGAAAACCAAAAATAAAAAAAAAAAAAAGTAAAAAGAAAAAATATACTGAAAACCAAAAAAGGAGGAGAATAATAGGAGACAGAAAGAAGAAAATCAAACAAAATAAGGAGAAATATTAAAGAAAAAATGAAGAAAAATAAAGAAAGAAAAAATTAAAAAAAACGAAGAAAACCACAGAAAATACATACAAATAAAAATCGAAAAAATACGAAGAAAAATTGTAGACAACAAAAAATAAAAGTCAAAAACGTAGATAAGTCGGTTCACCTCGACCGACAACAAGTATACGCAACGTTCGCCTGTCTGCCTCCAGTGGTTGTTCCCGTGTTTCCTTCTCCCTCCCCTTCCCTCCCCCTCCGCACATGTCATGGCTGTGTGACGTCTTTTCCCCCCTTATTGCAATTTTCAATTTTCGTTTTTCCATGTTAATGAAACGCGATTTCCTAGCTGACTGTTGGCCGGCCTGCCTGCCTGCCTGCCTGCCTGACGCTCTGTTGTTGTTTGCTGCAGTTGCTGCTGCAGTGGCTTTTCGTTGTTGCTTGTTATTATTCACGCGCTTAGAGTCAATTATCAAAAAACCGCCAAAAACGAGTGGCTAGCGGAAAATAGCTGGAGGGAAAATACAACGAATTGAAAGTGCTCTAAGAGGGAGAAATCCAGGGCGATAATCCAGCGATAAATGGCTGTATTTTGTAAGGAAACCAAAGCTTTAACTATACATTTATCGACTTTTATAGATCTTTTTGACACTTTTCAAATGTTGTATCGATATTTTCTGCTACTACGATATCGTCTGCTGGGATCCTAATCATTTTTTAAATTAAACAAAAGAAAATAGAAAGAATAGAAAGAAAACGTTTAACTGGTTCTTTGTTTATTATTATTATCGATAACATACGCGTTTATCGTTAATATCGATACTTTTAGGTGTTATCTGCATTGCTATCGATATTTTTTTCATTTTTTCTTCTATAAAAATGAGTTTTCGATTGGTTTTAACAGATATACTCATACTTTCCTTGATTCCCAATGAAAATTCATAATTTTTACACCACCCAAAAAAACCCAAATACCCTTCCATTCCCCTTTGGGGAGTGTATCTTACTCGACAAAAAAGAAAAACCGCTGGCGCTGCTTACGAAAAGTGCAGGAAAACAAAGTGGCAGTCGACGCTTAACAGACGCCAACAGACTTTTGCGCAAAAATTTCACTTTCACAAAAAAGGTCTATGGACGTTATCCCCCCGAAAACACCTTCTCCTGCCGATCCACACCCTGGGCCTGGCGTGAGTCCGCGAATCGCCGCCAAATTGGTACCAGACGCCGAAGACTGTCAGACGTCGATTTGCGGCATTTTTCCTTGGCTTTTTCGTTGCTGTTTTTTGCCTGGAAAATTGTTCGCAGGTGGTTTTCCGTACAGACAAGGCAAATGCATGCTTTCGTTGAGGTTCGCGTTGGTTTTCTTGGACTTGTATTTTGATATTGGTTTTTCGTTTGGTCAGTTATGGAGTCATCGGCGTCGGCGTCTTTGTGACGCCCCAAAAAAAAAACCCATAAAAAAACCAGATATACCGAATTATATTTACATTTTTAGGAGGAAGTTTGTCAACCTTTTGAGGAAGTGTTTGACAAACAAATGATACAATTTTGAACAGAAGAAATTCACCTTATAATTTTGTATAATCTTTAAGACTCCTGCCAAAGCAGGCATCACTCTCTCTCCCCCAATGTACTCAAAGAGAGCGTAATTTCCAGTCCCCCTAGCCCTCTTCCAGTGGCACATCTACTCGTAAAAGAACCCCATCTTCTAAGTCAAATATTATTAATCCTTTTCCTAGAACTCCCCCTTCATTTTCTCCCAAAAAAGTCATAAAAATCTCCAGCAATGATTCCCATAAATTTCCCATAAATCTCTCCAAAGCTATTTCCGATCTCAATCCCTCTTTAACCCATTCATAACTTATCTTTTTTTATTTGTGTGACTCTTTGATTAGCATTTGGTGGCAAATTCAGCATAAATCATTGTCTTTCCATTTGATATTTATAGAAATTCTAATGCCTTAATGTCAGGCCATCAAATAAGATACGTTCTAATGCCGCATGGCTTTGGGGCTATTTCCAGAAACCAAATAAACATTTTGATTGGCTTCCCTTTTTGGCTGGCATTAAAATTAAAATAAATTAATCAATCGAAAGACGCAAGAAACGCTAAAGTTAATCAAGGTTTTGTGGCATATTTGGTTCAGTGTTGGGTAGGGCGGTAAAATGTGTGTTAAGAAATTTCTAAGCTTGGATTTCCTGATTGGAAAAATAAAATTTTAAATGGTATTTTTAAGGATCTTAAGCCGTTGTCTGGTTCTACATCAAAAACTGTTATTTTTACTATTGAATTTTATTTTTTCGGTGTTGTAAAGTGCTAAAAATTAAATATAATGGTCTATTGGTAATTAATGCTATTTAAGCTCTTATTTTTCTCCCTTTTTCCTTTTTATCTTTTATTGCAGAAATTTCTAATACTCCAGTGCTGTAAAGTGCAATGATGAGAAGTGCTGTAAACAGTGTTGAGAAGAGTATTATTAGGTTTTCTGTATCGTATATAGTCTGTCGTTTCAGTGCTGTAAATTAGAGTGTGATCTCCTCTTGCGTCTTAGTATTGTTAAATTACGATGATCAGTGTTGAAAAGTTCTCGGAGCTTTCTATTGAAATATTAACCCTCACACCCACAAAATATCCGCATCCGCATAAGGATAATTTTTTGGAAAATCATAAAAATTGAGTCCCGTGACTTTTACTCCGAAATGCAGTTTTCCTCCAATTTTCTGTTTGGTATGGCTCGCTTTCTGGAGGGAAAATTAGCATAGTGCATAAAAAGTGAAAGTGTTTGCAGCTGCAGTGCATTTAATATGTAGCAACCGACTGGACTGCCTGCCACACAACTGTTTGCTGCACAACAGCAACAACTGACATCATGTGCAGCATTTAGACCTCGCCCATATCCCGCGACTCAGTGCTCTCCTCTCCCCATCCCGCGCTCCAAAGACCCACCTAAATTAGCCATGAATCGAGGCTTCACTTGCTGTCAAAAGGGCGCAAAGTGTGGATAATTTTTGTATAGTTTTTTTTCGGTCTTTCTTTGAGAAAAATACTCGAGAGATAGAGAGAGAGAGACTCGCGATATGGAAAGTGCCAGCCCACGCGGAGATTAGGTAGAGGCCCAGAGGGGCTCTATGGGGCCCAGAGTGGGCTGTGCCTCAAGTTCAGGCTTTGATTTTCAATTCAGTTCACGATTTGCATGGCTAGACGAGATACTTATTAACCTAAGTGATCCAACAAGAAGCGTGATCCATGTTTTTGGTCACACACCCCGAAGGAAGGCGTGCTCTCCTATGGCTGCTGCAACTGCTGCTGCTGCTGCTGCTGCTGCTGCGGCACTTGTTGCACGTTCCGGTTGAAAGGGAACCCACCACACCACACCACTCGATGGGCAAACATTATGGACTAATTGCCCGAGTGTATCGGTTAATGGGGATACATGGTACTTAAGTTTGGGAAAACATTTGCTATACCTACGGCGTGAGTGTCTTGTGAGAATTTCCAAGGGGCTTGGGCTTGGGCTTGGGTTTGGTTTATGTTTTAATTTGTAGAATTTGTTCGTTTAAGAGAGCTAAAGATACCTTTTTCTTAATGATTTTCTCAATTAGAAACAAGAATCGAGATGATTTATTATCACTTTCGGTTGAGTTGTTGTGGGCTTAGGGTTTAATAGATCGTTAAAATAGATCTAAAACCTTTTAGATGCTCTGGAATGCATTTTTTGAGTTGGGGATTCTTCTACAGATACAGATCCTCTTCTTTTACAGATAAATAGATCCTCTAAAAGGTTCTACCAAAGACAATATAAATAGTAAGATACATTTTTTTTTTTGGTACACGATTTTTTCAGGGTGGATTTTGAAAGTGGCTCGAGGCTGTCTTAAAGCCACTCCAGCTCCTATCCACTGCTTTCTAGCTATTGTCTTTGGTTCCACAGAAAATAGAGAATAGTTTTAGAAAATAAATGCCTCGATTGGGACTGAAAAAAATGGTCACCTTAAGGAATCTTTAAACCAGGGATCTGTCTTTCCTTTCACTCTAATCAGCGCGGAATTCCAAAATAAATACATTCTAAAGATGTTCTCTTGCCAAAAATTAATGAATCTTCAGGGGAATTTAAGTCTAGGCCAACATATCCTTAATGTTCCTTACCCTTTCAAAATTTGTATTCGGAAAAACCTAAGAAAAATCCCAAAAAAAAGAGTATTCCAACTTTGGTCTCTTGCTTTTTGTAGCACAAAGCTAATGATATCATAATGTCATACTCGTACCATATTTTGAGAAATACCTGATGAAGAAATATCCCCCTCGATTTGATCTTTTGGGTGATTTGGCGCGCACAGAATTTTAACTACCGTCAGAAAACTGCCAAAAGGATTGGAAAATTTGTAGGGAAATGGGTTTTTCTTCTTCATTGTTTGTCTTTCACATTATTTTGAATTCATTTCGGGACTGTATGGCGCGGGGGGCGAGGGGGCATTGGGGGAGGTGTACGCGAGTACGCGGTAGACACTCAGCTCGTGACTCGATTGACATTTGAATGAGAGTGGAAAATGTGCAAAACGAGCGACCAAACAGAAAAAAAGTGTCCCCCAACCCCCCCAACTCCTCGCTTGATGGAATCAATATGCGGTAATGCATTTTTCTGCTATGTGCAGGTATTACAACAACAACGAGCCCCCTCAACAATGGGCCACCGAAAAAGAAGCCATTATCATGCAATATGTTGCAGGCGGCAGCAGCTCCGCCGCCGCAGAGGCAGCTGCAGGCTGCCGTAAGAAACGTTTTTTTTTTTTTTTTTTGATTTTTGGCAATTGCACAAGCGGCAGGCAGTTCGAAATCGAATTCAAATTCAAATTCAAAAATCAGCTAATTACTGTAAATGCCAGACGGCCGCGGCCCCGGCCCCTCTCTCTGCCGGTCAATGAACTGTTGTTCTCTCTCTCCGTCTCCTTTGATAGATGTTGTTGCCGCTCTTCTTCAGTTTCTTATCAGCATAAAGAGGGAAAGAGCAGGCGGGCATCATTAGGGTTTGTCTGATCCGAAGGGATGGGGGATATCCATCATTGGTCTGTAAGGAAACCCCTCCATGGGGTTAGTGTTAAGATGAAATGTAATTCGACTTCATTTAAAACGCATTAACGCAGAGATTCATTGTTGCAAGCGACTTGAAGATACTCTTTCCATTTATCCCAAGGAAAGTTACAAAAATACCCTCTCTCCAACTCTTTCTCCAAGTGCTTATACCCTCTGGCATACCCTACCTTCCATGCCACGGTCATAAGAACAACAACAACAGCAGCCGCCTGTTGCCTGCGTTCCTTCTTTTCTTTGTCTCTTCCTTTTGTTTTTCCCTTTGAGGCCCAGCGCCAGGCATTTGTCTTCTCTTCATCTTCTCCTTTTACGAGGGGCCCTCGGCCGCCCCCCAAAAAAGCAAGGCAGTCAAAATATTTGATCGAGTGTGTGGCTCCTGCTCCATCCTCCCCCCCCTCCAGCAATTGTCAGAACCTACGAGAATCTCAATTAATCAATTTCTGGTTCTACTCTCATTCGTTGCTGTACCCTGGAAAGAGGGTATTATGATTTTGACAACCAGCAACAGGTTGGGAAGCTTCCATGGGAATAATAAGTTCAGCAAGGGTATCAAAAGCTTCGACCTCCGAAGCCATCAGCATTTCTCTTCGTTCTCCCGTTTGTTATTGTTCTGCCTCTTCTATCTCCCCCACTCCCATTCTTCTTCTTTGCCGCAACGTAAAAACATGCGTGAAAAGGGTTTCAGTTTCCCTGTGGGCTCGCACTTGAAAATTTGTTGTCGAAGGTTGTTGTTAATGAAGCGTGCAGTTAATTGTTATTGCTTTTCCCGTTCTCTCCATTACACCCTTTTCCCTGCTGCTGTTGTTGTAAGCAAATTGTTGCTGGTATTTGTTTTGGGGAGGAGGAAAATGATTACCGGACTTTGATTTGATTTTTCCAGCACCGCATAAATCATTTTTCTTGTCAGAAGGTGTTTAGCAACATTTGTTGCTGACTGATATCATTTTAACATTACCAGACAACATTTTTAAAACCGTGGTGAGAGACAGAAAATGTTAACTAGCATTTTAACTGTAAGAGAGGCAATGTTAACATATGTCAACTGTAAGAGAGAGAAGAAATGTTAAACAATACATGCTGTTACACAAAATGTTAAAAGATAAAATGTTGTCTGTCTAACAGCTGAATGTTGTTTTCATATGTGCATGTTGGCCATCAACATGCTGCCAGTAGATATCAAATATATCAAAATTATATAAAATAGCTGTTGATTTGTTATACAAATTCTCACTCAATAAATATTTATTTAAATTGGATATTTAATCAATTTTTTCATTTCAATATTCCCTCCAAACACCCACTTCGCTTTTTGGCAACATTCTTCAGCTTAGCAACATTCAGCAACAAGTGCACTACCTGAGTAACATCTGTTGCTCTCTCGGCTTGTTTCTTTTGCTCTCGGCTCAATTCGTGAAATCGGTTAAGGCGCTCTCTTCGCTCTCTGAATCGGTAGCAACAATAAGACTCATTCCATGCACTCATTCAATTTGTATGGGCCAGACTCATGTGCCGAGAAAACGAGCAACATGTCCCGCAACATGGGCAACATTCTGCACACCCTAGGAACAGCATTTGGCCGCACATCGGAGCTTCGAGCCTCAGTCCCGTTTTTTCCCCACCGAAGGCAACACTAGGCACCGTCGCGTGTGTTTTTCTGTCGTCGGCGTTTTCGACGAGACGAAAACTAAGAAACAACAAAAATCTCTGCGTTTTTAGAGTGTCTGTGTATGTATGCGCATTCTCTGCGCTCCGCGTGTGCAGCTGTGTGTGTGTGTTTTGTGTGCCAAAGTAAAGAATCAAAAATAATTTCAAGCATTTGTGTGTAGGTGCATGTGCGTGCGAGAAGTAGCCGAAAAATAAAGTTGAAGCTGATAAAAAAGGGCAATAACAAAAAGCCAAAGCCACATAAATAAATGCAGAGCAAAGAGGAAGAGGAGAAGCAACAAAAACAACAGTTAGCGTGGAAGAAGCAGCGTGGGTGAAGTGGAGTAGAAGAAGCGGCAGGGCAGAGAAGTTTTTGCTATATTTAGAAGATTGGAAGAGAGAGAGAAAGAGAGAGAGGGAGATTGGAAGGCATTGGAAGCCAGAGTGGAGCGAAGCGTTTGTTTGCCGGCTGCTGCAACGACGAAATTCTTACGTAACGGAATCCTTGACAGAGAAAACCAACAGAAAGGAGAGAGGAAAGGAATTGTAAAACAAACAATTGCAAAATAAAAGTTAAACAAAAAACCAAACTATAAACTAAATAATATTCAAAATAATACAAGATATAATAAATCATAATAAATTAATATCTTAACAATATTAAAAAAATATATTCTAATAATCCAAAATACAAACAAAACCAAGCAACAGCAAAACTGCAACAACAACAAAACACAATGTCCGCTCACGTCTAAACACTGTTATTTCTCTCTCTGCACCCCACTCCTTCGTACATCAGCCCATCCCCCTCTAACCACTTCAACTCAGCCGTTATTTCTGCAATCTATAAAATGTCAACAATAACAACAACTGTGGCACCGCCACCCACAACAACAACCACAGGGGGAGTTGGAGGAGGAGGCCGCACCGCCGATTGCCGCAAATTTTCACCGAATATCTTCAATAAAAGCAAATGCAGTCACTGCTTTCGTCAACGAGAGGAGCACTCGGCCGCCGCCTTGGAATGCAATAGGGTGAGTAGCCAACACCCCACCCCACCCCTAGATCTATAAGAAAAGTGCAGTAAATGGGGGGGAAATCTCGAGCTTTTATTTGCTGTGTTTATTGCATTTTTTTTTTTACCAAGTGTGACGAGTGTCGTACTCCATCTCTAAGTACTTTTTCGCGCTTCGTTCAATTCTAGTTTTGTTTCATCCGATTCAAACGCTCCAAGTGCAGGTCGTACAACATCTTGTTTTTCTGCCAGTAGTAGGGATTTTCGAAGGGGCTTAGATCTGGATCGTATCCATCCAGTGGTGCTTCTTCTTCATTTAGTACATCCATTGCTCCATCTGGTTCTGTGACTGCTGTGGCAAATCTGCTGTAACCGATGCTCATTCTGCTCCCATCGTCCTCGTCGCTCAGTTGTAGATATCTGAACCGCTTGGCTAAGAACATGTCATCCCCATCTTCGTCAGCTTCACGCCTCCGTTTGATATTTTCTAGAAATTTAGACATGTCTGGCAGAAAATATATTGCTCTCTTTTATCAAACGGATTTTTACAGAAGAATCTTTTGAAGGAAATTGTTAAGAGACAATTCTAAGGGTACTAGATGAAAAATTTGAAACATTGGGGCTGGAGAAATGTCAAAGAAATATTAGTTATAGGAGTAGTCTTAGTAACCTTAAAATTTTCATAGATTTCGTATAGAATTTATTAAAATTTACCGCTGAAAATATGACCCATAAAATGCAGTTTCCCATGGGTGAAAATTCGCCTAAATAAATGCATTTTTCCACACCTTTTCCATAGTTCTCTTTGAGCCACAGAAAATAGGAAAATAAAAGGAGGTTCCACTGTATTTGCTTCTTTAGATAAATCTTTATTTAGTCTCAAATTCTCGACTGTCTTTTCTTTGTGTTTATTGTTTTTCTTTTTTTGGAAGAAATTTATGTTCTGTTCTTCTTTTGTTTCTTCAGTATTTATTTCGGAATACTCTCTATAATTTTTGGGGGACATTTGAGAAGTTTTTGGTTGCGTGGGGCGGCAAGGAAATTTATAGGTAAATTTATGTTCTGGGATTAGTTTTAGAATTATGGTTTTTTTTGGGGGGAAGGAAAGACTTTCTTTTGGAATCTGAGAAATGTTGTAAATTGTGTGTAAATTCGGTGGAATATGTTTTTTATGTTTTTTTGAAGTTTAATTAAACTAAAGATGTTCTAAAAATAAAAATATCGACCACTTAATATACCAATTAACACCTTTATGTGCTGTTGGTAGATCTGACACACTTTTTTAAAAAAAAAAAAAAAAAAAAAAAAAAAAAGTCGACAAATTTCAAAGAAAAACATAAACTTTTGATTAAGATTAATGCCATTACCTTGATTCAAAGGTCGCTTGTGGCCTGAGGCTAAAATATCTACAAGTCTATCAAACTTTCGTTCAATCAAACTACAGAAAAAAAGATACAAAAACCAAGAGGAGATCCAAGAAAAAACTGGAATAAAAATTGCGGTGTGACAAAGGAAAAACTCTCGCTTTCTCGTGTTTTTTCATTGGAATCTGGTCTTAGAATTTGAGGAAACAAAATGCCACCGAAAAAACTAATTAAAATAACAAAAAATCAAAAACCAATAAAAAAAATGTAGGAGACATAAAGAGAGATAGAGAGAGGGAGAAAGAAGAGAACCTAAAGCAGAAAGAAAGTGAAAATCGTTTAGAAACCAAACCGAAATTTAACGACAATACAATGCCCCCAAAGAGACCCCCGAACCCCTGGCACCCCCAGAGTCCCATAGATTCAGAATCGTATTCGGGAGTCAGAGGTCTTTTGGGTCTCTTGGGGACCTCCAATGATAGCCGTAGGGGTTTTTGGTGGAATTTGTATTTAATAAACATAAAAATCGTCGCCATAAAACACCAAAAAAAAAAAGAAGAAAACCCAATGCATGGTTAAGAGGAAAAATGAGAAATGGTCCAAGTCTTTGGAAAGTTTGAGGCTTTGAACAAAAAATACTATGAAAGATGTATGCAAATGAGAACAGACAGAGTACAATAGAGAGAGAGAGAAGAGAACTTGTAGACAGATAAAGAATGAAGATTAGAGGACCATAAACAGAGCGGGGGTCTTATCTTCATCTGTTTCCTCGAGAGATAAACCCCGAGTATAATCATGCGTTTTTGAAGGAGATCTTGATCGTAAATTATAATTTTAAACTGTTCTCACTTTTAGAATCTCATAGTAGACCTCGTTTTGGAAGCCATTTTAGGCCTAATTTATGGGGGATTTTAGTGCTAGAGAGTGTTCCCATTTATAGCCAGAAACATCTCTTTTGGAAGTAGAAAAACACTCGTTCTTTGATGGGTTATATCTACAATTATTTATCATTGTATAGAGATTGTATATTCGAATAGATCGTAGAATTTTTGCCTCATTTCTCCTTGATATTGCCACATACCTAGACATTATTTTTAGCTATCTTTTTTGCTGCATTTGTTGTGCGTTTTGCGGCGTCTCCTGCTGCCTGCCTGCCTGTCAGATCATTAATTAATATTTTGTATAATTTTTTGGGTTTATTTTTAAACAATTTGTGACCCTAATTCGTATTTCGATGCTCGTTCGAAATTCGTTCTCATTTTGTGATTGTTCGGGGGGAACTTTGTGTGATTTTTATGAACTTAATTTTATGGTTTATTATTCGAGAAATGTTTTATTATTGCCATTGACAGCCGCCTGCCCCAGTTGTTTTTTTTTTTTTTTTACAATTTTTTGAGTAGCGAAACGCATTGCCAAAAATTAATTATTCGTTTGTCAAAAGCAAATTCTTTTTTGTTTTATTTTTTTATTTTTTATTGTTTGTGGTTAATTGATCACCAGTGAAAAATATATGAAATTTTGAAAGAACCCTCGGGCGTTAACTTGGCTTTTTGTGGGCTAAGTGGCGCATAGAAATTAATTTTTGTTTTTTTTTAGATGATTTCTGTTTTCTAAATGCTTGAAATGTGTTTCTGAGTGGAGTGTCTTGCCACTTCAGAGGAGTGTTCCATGCATGAAATTTGGCCCAGAAATGAGATCTAATTGTATTTGCTAAATATTTTATTTGTTGAGGAAGTCCACAGAACAGAAGAGACCGAGACCCGACCCTGGGGCCAGAGAGACAAACACTTGACAGCCGTGAAAAATATATAGAGAAAAAGAGTGGGAAAAAGAGTGCCTGCTGCCATGTATGGCAGTAGATCTCTCCATAAATTGGATTACTAGAGAACTACCATTTATTGGGCAGCATTTCCTACTTTTTTTCTATCTATAAATAAACCTAGAAACATGAACCTATCGAAGTCGTCGGGGTCTATAGACATTGGAAAATGTAAATAAAAAGTTTACTATTTTTGTGGAGTGTGAAAGTCATTTGAGTCAATAATCATTCATATTCCCCCTCCAGTGGGTAGAACAACTGTGTCAACAACAACAACTGTCTGTCTGTCTGTCTTGTGTGTGTCTCTGTGTGGCAAGTGGCAGCCAGGGGACGGAAGTAGAGCAAAGAGAAGGAAGGTAGTAGAAGAAAACTAAGGTTAAATACCCTAACTAAAAGAAACTATTATTAATTCCAAGGGGTTCTTGTGGAAAAATATTTTAACTGCGGCATTGGTTGTATTTTTCTTTGAAATAATCGATTTATTCAGGGAACTATATTCGATAAAAGGTTTTCGATTAGAAATAATGGAAATCTTTGGAGTTTTTCTACAAGAAAACCAGCTTCAGAGGCAGCTTAGTGCATAAATTGGATTGGTTATAGTTTTATTACTAATAATCGATTAATTCGGAGACAAATATTGTCTAGTGCTATCGATAAAAGGTTTTCGATTAGAAAAATGAATATTTGCAGTTTTTGTAGAAGAAACCCATCCCCAAAGGCAACTCCATCCTAAATTTAGACACACTCTCTCTCTCTCTCTTTCTCTCGTTGTATTTTTGTGTTTGTTCCACATTTCAGAGAGCAATGTGCCCCTTCTGTAAATGCAGCAGTTTCTCGTAGATGTATCTCTGCCCCCCTTGCTGCTGTTGCACGTTTTCCTCGTAGATCTCTCTAATATGTAAAAATAGAACTCTTCTGGGCTTCCGCTCTCGCCCCATGCGGCAATTAGAAGGCGTCAGCAGTCAGCAGTCAGCATCATCCCCCCTTTTTGCGGTTACTCAACGCCAAAGACCTCACAGGCGTGTCCCTCTCTTGTGCCCCATTCCCAATGATGTGTGCCTCCTCCTGAAGTTGTTCTAAATTTAGCAACACTTTTGCTTTTGTTTTGTGCCTTTTGCAATGTCGCATTTGCTTTCCAGGTTCCAGTTTCCAGGTTTCCAGGTTTTGCTTTTCCTTGTGGCACATACATAATTGTGTTGCATTGTCTCTGCCCCAGAACGAAGGCTAATGAAGCCGGCAAAAGCGTCCCTAACACGGCTCTCGGATTACCTTGTCTTCGGAGGGAGTCGTCGAAGTCGAAGTCGGAGTCGGAGTCGGTTGATGCGCCGCCGAGGTGGTCGTTAGGTGGAGTTTCCTTTGTAGTTTTGCGGTTCGAAAAAAGGGAAAATGACAGGGAAAAACAAAGAAAGAAACGACGCCCTGTCGAGAGGTGCCAAACGGATGTCCAAATCGATTGTCTAATCAATGGAGTGGAATAACGTTGATTATAGGAGAATTATTAAGGATTTTATTCCCCTAAGTGAAAGGATACACGCGGGAAAAGGGGGAACAATGTCTTAAAATGGTTTTCAGATACATTTTGTGACTCCATAAATAAGATTATGATTTTGGGGGCGACTCTGGAGTGCTGTGTGGCATTGTTTTTGTTGACAGTTCAGGTCAAAAGGCTTGCAACATTTTCAGGTTAAGAAAATCTCATCTTGCAACTAGTATTTTTGTTTTGTTTTTTTTTTCGGCGCTGAGGCGCGTGACTGGACGCCCCACCAAGTGCCTTTGCCCCACCACAAGCGGTGGCCCCAAAGGCAGTAATTGTGATTCTCGTTGCTGTTGTTGTTGTTGTTGTTGTTATTGCTCTTGTGGGCCGTCTATTTGTCTGGCAAAACAATTGGCAACAGCAACAGTGTGGGGCACAATACAGTGGAACAAAATAGCAATGGAAAATGGTAGAAAATTTGTATTTATTTCTGTACAAATCAAAAATGTTCTTTATTTTTAACAAATATAAAGAAAAATTCGAATATATCCTTTCGCTTATGGGATATTTACATCGAAACCATGTCGTTTTTCGTTTTTTTTCTATTCTATATCCTGTATCGCTAAGGGCGAATGGTTCTTTGTGTGTCCTTTCGCTTAGGGTAACATTTTGAGCGGCAGCAGCATTTCGTGCCACTGTTTCCACCCGAATCGGGTGTCATTTCAGGGGACAGCTGTCCCTCTCTCTCTCTCTCTCTCTTTCTCCTTTTCTCTGTCTGTTTTTGCAGTCCCTCTGTCCATCGCTGTGTTTGGATCCTAGTAGGTGCCTGCTCTGCTGCTGCTGCCTGCCTGCCTGCCTATCCCACCAAAAAGATCTCAATTGGTCCCCGGGGTGTTATTGAGCTATTGGCAGCAGCATGCCACAAGAGACGAGAGACGAGAGACGACTTGGTCTCCAGTGGAGTGCTCTGCGGAGTCTCTTTCCATGAGAGCTTCTCTAGACCAGACCTCAACCTCATTCTCATTCTCTCCAGTGGCCCCTCGCGTGGTCCCCTATTGCCCTTTGGTGGCCCCTCTTTGCGGCCTCCCCATTGCCGCCACTCCTCGCTGTCCCTCTTTTCCTTTGGCGTTGAGACTCCACTTTCTGCCTTGCCTTGCCTTGCCTGCCTTGCCCCCTCTCTTTGTTCCTTGGCTTTGGGCCAAGTTCTTCTTCGTGTTGTTTGTCAGAGAAGTATACACATAATAAATATTACTTTTGCACACCCATCCTGCCACACAGCACTCCCCTCCCTCTGTGGCATGCCTCCGCCTCGTTGCGACGTGCTCAAGTGCCAAAGCCCCGGCGTTGATTGATTGTTTGGCTTAGAAATTGTCCAGAGTCTCAGAGTATCTTTGAAATTTGCATTTTTGTAGGTTAATTAGTCGCCTCGTCTCGTTCGAGTGTCAAGTGCATTGAACCCTTGAGAACCTGTGACATCTACTGTGTTGTCTATAGCTCGGAGTTCATCTCATTCTGTATCTAAATCTGTTAAACATCGAGGGTAACACCTTTGGGGGCACACAACACAATTCTGTTGCAAGTGTGAAAAGAATAAAAAGAACTACAAAGAACTAAAGACCTGATAAACAACTGAGAACAAAAGACCTATCTGATAGATACATACGCTTGGCCTGCACAAAAGCAAACACCAGTCCAGTCTGCTGCCTCGTTGCTTTGTGGCGCATTCTAAGGCAAAGGCGGAACCGTCAAAAGCCAAAAGATAAGAAAAGTCAACTCGTTTTCTTCTTCTCCTTCCCGAAACGAGGCATAGATCTTCCTCTGTACGGAAACCCCTTTTGAATCTTTCATTTTCTGTGGGGTTTGAGACTTTGAATTCAGGATCTGTTAACATCGGTAAAGATAAAAATTCTTTGCTAAAGCTGTGAAAGAATCGCTGGATAAAGATATTATTGGGTAAATCGATAAAGCGATAAATCGATTAAATGTGGAAACGGCCATAAATTAATGAAAATAAAGGTTAAAGAAATCAACGACAATACAAAGACTTGCAAAACATGAGCTATAATGAAATTCCTATAAAATACCATCAAAGACAGTATTAAATTCATTAAAAAATACTTCAAATTAAACGAGAATTATCGATCATTGCATATTATTTGACAGTTTTCGTCATTTAATAATGCCTTAATATTGTAGAAAGTCTGAGCAGCTTAATTCATAAAAAGACCCCAATGTAATAGATAATTATCGATATTTTTATATTATTTGACCGTTTTCTTTATTTAATAGTGCCTTAATATTGTGAAATATTTTAAATTATTAAAATGTACTAAATTTTATGATTCTTAGAAGATTAATTATTATTATTATTATTTTTAGAAGAATATATAGAAGAAAATATGATTTTCCAAGATTAAATATCGAATATCCATTGAAATAGGTTTAAAAACATATCACGAAATTATTTTACAAGAATAATATATAAGATTATATGGAAATTAAAGAAAAATAATGTAAATACCAGAAGAAGGATAAAAGAAACAGTGAAAAAAAGCAGGAAGAATCGAAGAATCCGAGAATCTTCTCTTCCAAAGAGCATCCCACCGGCGGCTTCAGAGAAATGCCCATGGACATTCCCCCCTCCCGCTCTCTGTCCCCGCTGCTCTGCTCTGCTCTGCTTCGGCTTATCGCTCTCTAACTTTTGTTTACATTTCGATCGACTTGCTGTTCTTTTTGTTTTGTTTTTGCTGTTGTTTCTGTTGTGTCTGTGGCTGCAATTAGCAGCAGAAGGCAGAAGGAAGGCATCGTCTGCATATTCCTTCGCCACTTCGCCAATCGCTGCTGCACTTTGTTGTTGTTGTTGCTCCTTTGATTCTCTTTTTTTCTCTCATTTTATTTTTTTGCATGCTGCCGTGTCACAATTATCAGCACGAACTTCTCCGTCACTCAAAAGAGGAGAAAAAATAAATAAAAACAAAACCAAAGACAATGCCCCGCCAGAAAGTTGTGTCTTTGCTTCTTTGGGTGTCTCTTCCCTGTGTTCTCCTCTGTTCTCTTTACTTCTTAGGTTCCTCTTCTTATCGCATTACTAAGACAACAAATCATCAATCATTCCAGCAGCAGCAACAACATCTAAAGCAAAAGTTAAGGCCAAAACCAAATCAACTTCTTAACGCCAACAGCTTCATTCTGCAGCTGCTACCCGCCTTAGCTATTAGATTTCTGCCATACAAAAAAAATAAATAAAAACTAGTGGAAGTCGTCGGCAAAACGTCTCTGAAACTACGATCTAGAAGAGGGCTCTCCCCTCCCGCAACCAGAGAAGAGACCCATCTTCTTGAGGCCATCCTTCTTGATCTCCCGCTCTCTCAAGAGTTTAGTTTATAAACTCCCGGCGACATCTTCCGCTGCTGTGGCGGCATTTCATTTTTTTTCTACTACTTTTTTTTTTTTGTCTACCTTTTCTATCTTTTCGCTATGCCTTAATTAAGTCGGTTCTTCCAAACGACACAAAGACAGACGGCGAGACAGTGGGATTAGATTAGGGAATAAAGTTTATTGAATTTAAATTAAGGCTGAAAAAAAGTTTGTAAAAACCTGTGTAAGAATCCACTCGATTGAGGGATGAAACTATAAAATCGATAGATATTTAAAGCTCGATAATTGATCGATAATTTAAAGAAATGGCAAATCAACTTAATATGGGCCTAGCGATTATTAATCGAAAAATAAACTAAGAAAGAAGTATATTTAATATATTTTCCACCTCATTTTGATTTAAATATATTATTCATAAAATCGATAATTAATCGATAACTCAAAATAATGGAAAATATGGGCAGTCAATATGGGCAACCGATTATTAATCTACTAAAGAAATTATGAAAAAGTACCATATAATCGTAATTGTGATATCGATTTATCGGTTATCAAGAAATGGTTTATGATCAATGAAAAATAACGATATAAGAAAATTTCTTTATATTTTATGATAATCGATGATAAAAATTGACTGCAAACAAAACTTGAGGAATATTTCGCTGGATATTCTTAGATTCACGATAATTTTAAAGAGTTCCAATTCTTTTTTTGCTTTCAATTTGTAAGAAAATCACGCAAAAATCCACTTGAAAGACTTCTGATTTTAGCATAATTATAAGTACTCATGCGAGTGGAGTTAATCTTCCCTCTAATCTCTAGATCAGTGTACTTTCAACCACTGTCTTAAATACAGAACCATCTATGCATCTGTTCATGCCCTCGTTTGCCCGGTGGCTTCCTTCGTCTTCGTCTCCGTCTTCTGCTGCTGCTGTGGCTGCAGTTCTTCTGCTGTTCAAATTGAAAGCTAATTCTGTTCAGTAGCTAAAGGTAGTTCCTCCATCCATCCATCCATCCATCCTCCAATTCGAACCATCCTCACATTCAGCATTCAACGTCGAGAGGCAAACATCCACTTGTTTTGCTGTGGAACTGCAGCGATTTTGCCACTTCATACATCAACCATCATCATGGAGGAGCAGCAGTAGCAGGCAGTAGCAGTAGCATGCAACCATTGCCTCAAGGGGCAGGCAGAAGAAGATAAACGAGTGGTGAGGTGGGGCAGGGGGCATCGTCCATGACTCTCTTATCCCCATTGTTCTTCCCCCCATGTGACATTTTGCTGCATAATTGAATTCTTATTCTCTTCTGCTCGTCGCTCAATCAAGAGATACAATGCACTGCCTGGCTGCCTGCAGCCTGCCTGCCTGCCTGCCTCTTCAACTGCTTGCTGCCCCACTCCATTCCCTTCTTGAAGTTCCAGTTCAAATGCCGCGCGCAGTGGAACAATCTTTAGAGTTATGGCATCTTTACACCTGCCACCACCTCCAGGGGCAACACAGAGAGATACAGATAGAGACACAGAGAGAGTGAGGCACAAACACCATTAGATTTGCCACAGATACGAGAAGCGGCAGCAGGCAGGCCGGCAGACAGCCAGAGGCATACAGAAGGGAACGACGACGCGTCGTTGTGGCACATTCTCCAGCGGAAAATAATGACGTGTTGACGGAAGGGCATCTTGATTTCAAATTAGTTTATAATTATTTCTCTCTCTCTCCTCTCTCAAGGAAATTGTTGCTTAATTGGGAAATAATTTTCAAGACCCTCCAAACAAAGGAGTTCTTGGCCATAATTCCTCATATTTTCTCGTTTGCCAAATATTTATTGGTGCGCATATTTTAGCACCCCCAAAAAACACGTTTAAACCCCCTTTGGGGTCTTGGGGTCTTTCGGGGTCTTTGCAATTAACCATAAAATGCTAATTTCCTGTATAATAAACAGAAAGAAACATATTTTTCAAACAAATATCATATATTCATGGCGGGAATTCTGGTTTTGTTTTTGTTTTTGTTTTCGAGGCTTACGATCGAGCGAGAGAAGCGTGTGGAATGTTGCGCCTTTTGTTTGATGAATAAATATTTGACGAGAAATCATATAAATCAGCAAAATCACCTGTCAAAAAGCGAGATCTGTGCGAAACGTAACCATGAAATGTATCTTGTGATGTTTTAGATAGATTAATGGTTAGATACACACCTCAACTCCGGAAGAGGTACAGAGGGGAACAGAAGACTGGTATATTAATTAGGAAATTTAATAGAAGAGGTTTTTGAGGGTTTTCTTTGGATGAAATTTTGTGATATGGTGTTTTATGGAGCATTTTCGATTTTCTTTGAAAATCTTTCAAATGTTTTGGAAGAGTTTGCATTGGATTATTTGGTTTTTTATATTTTTTTTATTTATGTTTTTTCTTTAATTTTATGAATATTTCTTAATTTTTTAGGACAATATTTATTCCTTAAGGCAGATTTTCTATTCCTTAAAGAATATTTATTTCACAGAATATTTGTCTTAAATTTTTAAAGATTTTTTTTTTTTTTTTTAAGTTTTCATATTTTGTAGGAAAATGTTTATTTTTCTTAGAGAAATATTTTTTTATAGAATTTTTATTTATATTTCAAAATTTATTCTTTAAGGAATTTTTCTTAAAATAATAATTTTTTTTTATAAAATATTTATATCTGTTATGTGAAAATTCTCATTTTGTTTTTATATATTATTAGTTACACGGGAATATATATGTATATATATTTTTTTTTGAGGAATATATATATATATTTTTTTTTTGGAACAAAATGTATTCTTTAAGAAGTTCCTCCTTCTATATTTAATAATTTTGTTGTTTAAAAAATATTTATATTTCTTAGGTGAAAATTCTATTTTTTCTTTTAATTTTTCAGAAACATTTCTTGATTTATGGCACCTCTCTACTGTAATTCCATTAAACTTAGGGGATTATTATCCACAATCATTGGCTATTGGTTGCCTTTCCAACTTGAATGATTATGATCATCTTTTGTTGATTATTTCATAGATTTTTCATAGATTTTCCGAAGGCAAACAAAGCTTAGCTTTTCCTTGCCAATTTGTTTGGTCTTTATGCCGGATCTTCACTCTTTTTCATTGTTCGTTTTTTCTAACGATTCGGGGCCGTCTTAAGCGATATGTAAATTGTATCTTGTATCTCTGTTTGGTTGCCTCGACACCTCTCTGTCTCCATCTTTGAGTCTGTTTCTCTCTCTCTCTGTGTTTTGGTGTGCGGTCAAGGTGATCGAGGCGGCCCCAAGTCGCGAGAGTCGCCTCCAAAAAACGAGTCAAGTCTTCGATTCAATAGGAATCACCAGGCAGGCAGGCAGTCAGCAGGTGATGGAACCGGGGTGCGGCCTATAATTCTCTGAGGAGAAGGAGGAGAAGAGAAGCTTTCCAGGTAGAAGTTTCAATTTTATGTTTCGCGTGTCTCTCGTCTCTCTCGTCTCTCTGTTTGTTGTTTGTTTTCTTGTTTTGTCTGGCAGATAAATCATCTAAAATACATTCCATTTATTTGGCAGTTTAGAATTTTGGTGTGTTTTTTTGGTTTTTGTTTTCTTGGAACCGAAAAACAATGGAACTTTTTTGAGGGAGAGATCTCTTTTGGCACCAACGACATTCCGGATCAGATCAATCTTTCAAGAGAGAGAGAAACCCCCCCCCAAAGTGCTTTATGGGGAATAAAAAACTATAAGCGAGACAAGAAATCGCCAATTACAAAGCCGAATATAGACAAAATGAATGGAACAAGCGTCTCTCTCTGGATATGGAGCTATGGCTATGACTTGCAGTGTCTTGCAGAAGAAAACAATTTATTTATAGGCAATAATTTAGGCAAAAACTCCGCCGCCACAACACATGCTAAATTACGTAGGTGGACATGATAATTTTCGAGGCTTTTGGCTGTGTGCAGACACCCCTAAAGACCCCGCCCCTCATTCCCTCCCCTCCTCCCCATATAGATCTTTGAAACAAAGTTTCGCAAGCCGCACCCTAAAAAAAAAACAAACTCCGCCGCCAATGCCCTGCAGGGGAATTTCATTTAAATAAAATAAATTTGTACCAAAGAAAAAAAAAGGGAGAAAAAAAAGCGAAATCTAAAGCGAATTTCAGTCTGCAATTACTGTAAATTTGTGGCAGGCTACAATGCAAATAAATGTTGGGGAGGGGCGGTGCGGGGGTACAGGGAGTTGGCAGGGCGTTCAAAATTGGAGCTGCCAACTGGGTGCAAACGAAATTTCGTTGCAATTTTCGCCGTCTACGGCGTTGAGAGGGAGATTGAAATTAATTTGAGTTGAAAAAAGAGGGGCAGAGAGAAGAGTGGAGTGTGGGGGGTTTTTGGTATATCATGGATCAAAATATGGTACAATTACGTCACAATTTATGGGTATTACGTAGCAGAATATGAAAGAATGGCATCACACATGGAATACAATGGCAATGATATCATTTTATAAATTCATTTTAATATAAATATGACTATGTAAATATGGATAGGTTTATTGAGGTAGGGGGTGCTGTTTTAATGGAACAATATTTAAGAATATTCTCTGTGAGAGGCGGGACAATTTGCAAGAAAGTATCTATAAAGATTTCTTTATACTCAGAGTAAATGGTTGGAGTTATTATATTTGGGATAGCATCTTCGCCCTAGTTTCTTGGTATTCAATTATATAAATATGACATTTATTTATAGATGTTGTGTTATCAGTTATCCGTGTTGAAATCGTTGCAAACTATCGTTTTGTCATCGATTTGCTTAAACTTTGTCAGAGATTAGATCAAGTTTAACCAAGAGTTGTTTTGTTACAAAAGTGTTACAAATAGATAAAAAAAGATAATAAAATAAAAATAAATTAAATAAAATATAAATAAAAAAATAAAATATAAAAATATAAATAAAATATAAAAAAATAAATAAAATATAAAAAATATAAAAAATATAAAATAAAAAAAAAATATAAAAAATATAACTAAAATCTATAAAATAAATAAAAGAAAAATAAATTATATTAAAAAAAATAATATAAATAAAATAAAAATATTTAAATAAATAAATAAAATATAAAAATAAATAAAATATATAAAACAAATAAAATATAAAATAAAATAAATAAAATATAAATAAAATATATAAAATATAAATAAATTAATGAGATAAAGAGATAAATAAAATAGATAAAGAGATAAATAAAATATATATATAAAATATAAAATATAAAAATATATAAAATGCATACAAAATATATAAAACATAAATTAAATATATAAAATATAAATCAAATATTTATAAAGATAAATAAATAAATGTTAACTAAAATTTTCAACAGCATTAGATGCTCGTATTTTTCAAAGAATGATAACTCTGGTAATTCAATTAAAGGGCATCTAATGAAGATAATGATTATAATCTTTCCCTTTTTTGCTTTTTTACTCTTTGATGTGTAAGCCACATGAGGCAGCCATAGTTTGTCCCCTTCCAATCAATACATACATATCTTTTATAATTGCATAAATTATAGTCCCCCTTGCGAGGCATGTTTATAATAAATATCGAAAGCTGAAACTTTTTTCCATTTGAAAAAGTTTGAATTTTTCTGCATTTTCCAACATATTTTTGTGCATTTTGAATGCAACATTTTTCCCTATTCGATTCCGCATGCTGTGACGGGTGGGAGTACTGCATGTGCACCCAACCACCCCCTGCCCTGGACTCCTCCGCGATAAAAAATGTGCAATGTTTGTGTTTTGTTTTCGATTTGTTTTCCCGTTCCGTTCCGCCTTGCCTTCCCCCTGCTGCCGCCTCGTACGTGTGGGTCGATGTCGATTGCCGATTGCTGCGCTGCTGCTGCTGCCGCGCTTTGGCGACAATCGGAGCAAGAGCAGGGTGCTCTATAGTGGGTGCCACAATGTGTGTGTCTGTGATGGTGTGTGGTGCATGGAGTGTCGCGATATGCGTGTAATTTATCAACTATTCTTGAGAAAATATTTAGGTGTTTGCCATATTTGTGCGCAGCCACAGCCACGGCACAGCACCACACACGTCTCTTGCATAATTTGTACGACTTTTGTACTTTTAATTAAAGATATTTTAGATATACATGTCGTATATTTTCTCGTTTTACCATATTTGGGGAGGCATGCCACATGAGGCACACACACACACACACACACAAACGTAAACGTTGACTTGCAAATTGGCGGGGCCCTAATTTGTCTTTCATTTATCATCGGCAACAGGCACAGCATTTTTCTTGGCCATAATTAGTCGACTCGACTGTTGAAACTTCAAATAACAATCTTTTTCGAAAGCAAATATTTAACCCACAAAAAACAAAAACAAGAAAAACACCCAAGAAAACGGTAAAGTTTTCCTTTTCTTTTTTGCACACAAATTATGAATCATTTTTCAAAGATAAGAATCTTTTAAGAGATTAGTCGAAAGAATGGAAGATGGAGATGGAGAGATGGGCAGATGGAGAGATGAAGAGATGAGATGATGATGAAGAGATGATGATAATGATGATAATGATAATGGGCTACTGATGATGTCTTTTGGGGCTATATGGTGATTAGCCATACCCCCTGCCTACCCTACCCCTCCCTGCTTTTGGTGCGGTCTTAGAACGTTTAAGAACACGTACGCCATATGCGTTTTTCACATCTCTTTACTAATTTGTTTTGCTTCTTTTTTTTTTTTTTTTTTTCTTTCTTCTTCTTCTCGTTCTCGTTTCAGGTATGTACGAAAAACCATAAAAAAAAGAAGTTCTACCTCTTTCAATGCGGAACGATCATCATAGTATAAGGAGGGGCCTTTGCGCGCTGACTTTGAAGGCTGTTGTTAAAGGTATTTCGCTATTTGCTATGGCATTGGAATGGGGATATGGGCTTGGAAATTCACTTTATATGTGTGGCTAATGGGTGGAAAAACAGAGTTTTCCGTCACCGAAGAGTCGGCAGAAATGTCTAATGTGGAACCCTAGAAACAGCGCTGCCAACTTGTTAAAGAAAACTTCAGACTTCAAGACAGGCAAAAATTAGAATTATTTCTGAAAGAACTGAAAGAAATTACTGCTAAACGTATTTCTAATCATTTAAAATTTATATATCCATTAAAAGAGCTGCCAACTCATTTAAAACGCATTGCCAATTATTCGTTTAGCCTAGAAAAAACTATAAGTATTAAAAATTCTATGAAAAAGACACAGAACGGTAAAAAATTAATATTTTTTCTATAAAATCCTCCTTAAAATATCAATGATGAAGCTGCCAACTCGTTTGGCGCCGAAAATATTATAGTTATTTCGAAAAGGATATAAATTTGTATGAATAATGCTATTGCCATTCAATTTTTAGTCAAACTTTTATTAATAGCGCTGCCAACTCGCTTTGTACCCTTAAAAATAGCGCTACCAGCTGCTGGGAGTGTCCACTTGCTTCTGATTTATTTTTAACACTTTTTCTTATTGCTTAAAAAAGTGCTTAAAAATCTATAAATTTATTTGAACTTTCAACCACTTTTACACCACTCTTTTGCCCACTCAGTGGGCTGCCAACTCGTTTTCGAAACGCACAAAATGCTCCTCAAATTACAGGCCAGGCTTGTCCATTCGAATGCCATTCAACTGTTTTTTTTACTTGCCCCTCAATATATTTAAATTCCAGCCACCAATTTCCATTTAATGTTTATGCATTTATATTTTACAAGTATTTTTTATGGCACATCGCCATTAACTTTATATGAAGACCCGAAATTTGAGGGCAGGCCTTTTGGGCCATAAATAATGCAAATAAATTTTAAATTAATAACATTTTAATGGGCAACAAATGCTCATAAATAATATGGACAAACAAGCAGAAATTAATTAGCAATTCAAAGAGAAAATTAACAATAAGAATTTTGCTTTCATTTGCCGCAAATTTTGTATGAGTTTTGGGGGCAATGTTTTTTGATACATTTTTGGCTTTTTGGGGATTTATTTTGATCAACTTTTGGTCATTTGTTTTATTAACTTTCTGGGGAATAATTTCTGCGTTTAATTGGGCTTTAATTTGATACACTTTTGTGCCATTTATTTCTTCAATTTTTGGCTTGAAATTTCTTTTGAAATATAAGGCAATTTTTCGTTTATTAAAACCAACAAAATTTAATTCAATTAACGCTAAGGCAACGCCCACCACAGACGTCCCAAAAGCCGAAACCGAACTCAAGATCGGTCGGAAATCATGCCAAATATGATTTTCAAATTGGTTTCTTTTTTTTTGGAACTGTTTTCGTAACGTTTTTCAGAGACCTGCAAATTTGCACGTTCATTGGATTTCGGGTCGTGTTTACATTTTCGCCGCGTTATCAGTTATTAACCCACTTCCGCTACAAGAAAAGAAAGAAAGAGAAGCGAAAAGAAAAGAAATTTCGCAAAGAAAAAAACAACAGCAGAAAATAATTTACAGAACCTAGAAAAAAATCTAATAAATCATCAGAGCGAATTGGGCTAATGTCGTACCGCATCGTCCCTCGTCCGTCATTCACTTCATCATTCATTTGATGCTTGAACTGAATAATCCATGAGTGTGCGAAATGAAAGCCAAGAGAGTCAAGAGAGCATATATTCTATTCGCACAAATTAAGTAATTTTAATAGAATTAAAGAAATTATTATCATTTGCAAATGTGGGCTGCTGACAAAATCATTAGCGGGGAAATTCCTCATTCATGGGGCTTGGCCTTTGACTTGAATGAATGCGAATACTCACGCTCATTCGATTCGATTCGAATCGATTTCCATTGCATTTCATTCAATTTTCATTCGAGTTGACAAATGTGGCAGCAGCAGCCGCAGCAAGTCGTGTGGTGGTAGTAGTGGTAGTAGGAGTGTATCTGTGTGCCCCACTTTATTGCCATTCAATTCGGTTTAGATTATGGTCTCTGTGGGGCTTGTAGGAAGAGATCGAGAGATGCTGAAAATTACATTTTCTGATACCCTTTCGTGGACTATTTCCCTATGCCTTTACAAACCTCATAGAACATGCCAAATACCCCTAAAAAAAACCTAGAGTAT
This sequence comes from Drosophila lowei, assembly GCA_008121275.1. Taxonomy (NCBI): domain Eukaryota; kingdom Metazoa; phylum Arthropoda; class Insecta; order Diptera; family Drosophilidae; genus Drosophila; species Drosophila lowei. The sequence continues at coordinate 11,617,434 of CM017779.1, read as the reverse complement.
TTACTACACTCAAACCTAGTGAATATTGAATAAGTTTTTGCTGTTTTTGTTGTTGGTTTTGTGTTATGTGCATTCGTAATTTGAACTTTTCAATTCTCATTTCATTGTTTTTGTATTTGTGCGTTCATTGGAGGAGTTTTTGCTTTTGATTTTATTTTCGCGATTTGCGATTTGAACCGTTGACAAGGTCTAGGTGCAGCCACACGGACGGCTGTCATTCAAGATTGGAGAGAAGTTGTTGGACAATTGATTTGAATATGGAATATTGTGTCGATCCCTTGCACGCGCCGCCAATCGTTGGACATTGGACATGTGTGTTGTTGAGTGAGTGGAGAGTGGAGTGGAGTGTGGAGTGTGGAATGGAGTGTGAAACGAGTGTGAATGAGTACCCAATGTAGTACACGGTTCATGGCGTAATCTCTTTGGTTCAAAACCCCCAGAAAAAAGCAAGGTAATCGAACAGTTTTGTGTATCTTTCTGTGTGTGTGTATCTGCTTCCGCACTTTATGTAGAAGAAAAAAAAAGAAAGTACCGCGAAGCACCCAAAAAATCGGTAAAAGAACAAACACCCAACGAAGAAAAAGAGCCGCAGCTATCGGACTTCCGTTCCGAAAAAATCTTCTTTCCCAAGGTTTTTACACAGTAATTGTGATGCCGCTCTCTACCTCTGTTTCTCCCCCTCTTCTTCTTCTCCTTCTCTCCCCATATATCAATATCAATATCTGGAGGGGTACCAATAAAATGGTAGTACAGGGTCGAAAGGGGAGGTAAAAAAAAAAACAATTTGCGCACCGTTTGCGTAAATTATTTTGATTTGATTTGTGAAAATTTTCAAGATTCTCTCCTTACGATTCGCGGACTTTGTTGCTCGAAGATAGAGGTGGTACAATTTATGGATAGTTCTTGGAAAAAACCCACTTTCATATCATGAAAATATTTAAATTAATTATTTATTTTGTTATTGGTATTTTATTTATTTTTTTTTTAATTTTAATTTTTTTATAGGTATTTATTTCCGTATTTATTTTATGTATATATTTTTTTAAAATTTAATATTTGTTTTTATATAGGTATTTTATTTATTTATTTTTAATTTTAATATTTTTTGTATATTTATTTATTTCTGAATTTATTTAATATACATATATATATATATATTTTTTAAATTTATTATTTATTGTTAGATATTTTATTTATTTATTTTTAATTTTAATTTATTTTTTAATAGGTATTTATTTCCGTATTTATTTTATAAATATATATTTTTTAAGTTTATTATTTATTTTTATTTAGGTATTTTATTTATATATTTTAAAATTGTAATTCATTTGTTATCGGTATTTATTTACGTATTTATTTTATATATATTTTTTGTGTCAGGCCTTGCTGGGTGTCCCTGCATACACCTTCCTCTCTTGCGATCCGTGCCTGCTCGTGCATGTTCGTGCATGTTCCCCACGCACGCTATCGTCTCTACTGGAAGTACCGTTCGTTGTTGTTGCCTGGCGCCCTTTTGCAGGGCAATTTTCGCCAGATCCACTATCCCTCCCCGCCCCCTCCTCTCATCTTGCAGTTCTTGATTCACTTCTCTTCTCCCTCGTCTTCTTCTTTTCGCTGATCATCATCGACATCGACAGCATCGACATCGATGGCTGTGGAATGGAACGGGGGGACGTGTGTGTGTGTGTGTCGTGTGGTGTGAGTGAAGTAATCGCCCCGTTGTGTTCTTTCATCTCTTTGCTCCCCTCTCCCACCATACCATGGGCATACTTCAGGTCGTTTCTTGGCCCCCTTTCTTCATCCTCTATCAATGGAGCTGCTGTGCCGCTCCCTCTCTTCCTCTGTCAATGGAGCTGCTGTGCCTCTCCCCCTCTCTTCATTCTATCTCTGATGCTGTTGCTGTGCCTCTCTCCCTCTCTTCATTCCATCTCTGCTGCTGCTGTGCCTCTGCCCCTCTTTTCACTCCATCTCTGCTGCTGCGGCTGCTGCTGTTTGTTGTTGTTGTTGTTCTTCCTCTTTTTCAGGTTGTTGAACTTCTTCCTCTTGTTCGTATTGCTCCCGCTCTGCGCTTCTGTTGTTTTTGTTGTTGTTGCTGTTGCTGTAGTTGTCGGCGGTGTTGTTCCCTCAATCAGTAGGGTCTTTGCGCCGATGTGCGCTCGTTTGTTTGCTCTCTCTCTCCCTCTCTCTCTCTGTCTATGCATAGAGTTCTATTATAGAAAATTATATTATTATTATGTGTACTCCACTCACGGCTGTCGGCTGGTCGACAGTACCCTGTATTTGTAGGGTGTATGGGTTTTATGGGCGGGTTTGTAATCGAAAATATGTATTTTGGATGTTTAAAAAGGTTTTTCCTTAGGAACACCTAATAACATAGTACATATATGTATTTTCTACCATACCATAAATCATTATAATCGGATAATATTTACCAACGAAACTAAGCTTCTCCAAAAAATATCACTAGATCCCCAAAGATACCACTCGGCTTATATTAATTTGATATGCATTATCATTATTACCCTTCTTCTAGGGTATCCCATAGTCGCAACATTGATTATATCCTTCTTGTTCTCCTTCTGGCTTTGTTTTTTGGTTTTTTCTTGTTCTTATTTTAAGGTATTTTTACTGTTATTATTGCACGCGCAGTCTTTGTTTTTCTTATGCAAATTTTTAGCATTATTTCGGGAGTTTCATTTCCCCGTATAAACCTCTTATACGGCCTTTCCTACCTCTTCGTTTCGTTTCATAAGAACATTTTTTTAAGGAAGCTTCCACCCAAAAAAAAAAAAACAAAACAACAAACTTCTCTGCCAAATTCTTATAAAATTACGCTCGAAAAACATGAAAACACGATTCTCTTCTCCCTCCCTGCATATTGCATGATGTTCTTTCTGAAATGAGTTTTTGTTTTTGTTTGGAGAACCTTTACCCCATAATTGTTTTTTTTTGGGAACCTGCACGCAAAAGTGTGAAATTTTGAAGATTTTAAGACTTGTTTTTACGATCAGCAAATTGTGGGTTTGAGAAAATATTGAAATTTGAGCACAAATTTCGTTGTAAGAGAAGCGAATTTTTTTTATAGAGCGATGGACTGTTATTATATTTAATGGCGATTCACTGAAAGAACTTTCAATTACAGTTTTTTTTTTCTTATTAAAATCCCTCCAAAAATTGATAGGAAATGATTGAATTCCCTATCACTTGTTCCCACAGTTTTACAGAACGAATTTCTTGTTGTTTTCTCCTCGGATCCATGTGTATGGATCCCTTATCTGGGATCTCTGGGGCTCTTCAATTAGCGCCTCCGAAATAGCGGCCATAAAATCCAAATTAATTCAATTGAAAATCAGCGGGAGACGGACCCCCAGACAGACCTCACGACCGGAGACGACGACAACGACGACACACAGCTACAGCTCTTATCAGGGATGACCTCTGAGAATTATCAACTGTTTGTTGTTGCCATAATAAAAACTAGAAATACTTGACGCTCTGCTCTGCTCTCTGGCTCTCAGCGTTGGCGTTTTTCGTTTTTTGTTTTTGGGTCAATAAAAAATGCTGACCTTTTTTGTTTGCCGTTTGGAGGGCCCTCGGAAAGCCGGCCAGAGCTCAAGCTCTGGCGCTAACAGGTTTTTCCCGTACATTGTGAAGCAATTAAATTCGAAATGAGTTTTGCTCTAAGAATAGAATGGAGGTTCCCGCCTTGTGGAGACGAAGAAAGTGTTGAGTGCGGAGAGGAAGGCCATCAAATGGTAGACTTTGACTGGGGAGATGCTATAATAGTTGACAGACAGTTGGCTAGACTCTGTTTTTTTTATGGAGATTGGAAAGATTTGATGGGTAGAATGGTATTTGGGAACTGGGTATACACAGATCTTTTATCGAAAGAATGTAAAATAGTGGAGGCTTGATGGGAAATTGTACACTTTTCAATCAGATATCAGGGAATTTTCTAACAGAATCCATTAGAACTGAGAAGAGTAAATTTTGCATACAAAGGAGGTTCAACTTAAAATTGAATGTAAATTATGTATGATTCTATGGCCTATAAGAACTGATTCCATAGGAACTGTGAAGTGTGTCTCTTAAATTGTTTTAAAATGAACAGAATCCCAAAACAATGTAATTTTTTTAAAAATTCTTCAGTTTGGGGTATGATATCATGCACTAACCTATAAGAACTCAGCAGTTCTTGATGATATCCCTACGAAACTGAATACTTAAGGAGAGTAGTATTATTATATGGATATTTATTAAGTTCCCATGCAAATTGGGATACATTTTTTGTAGAAAAGTCCAAGAGAACTAGCCGTTCCCTCTAGCTAATACCCCCAAAATAAACTAAAACATATTCTATGCATAAACAAATTAAAATATATTGCATTTTATAAGGAAAGTTATATTTTCGAGCAGTTACCTAATGTAACTTGGGAGTTATTGGTTTTATTCCTTTTAAATTTAGCATTTAGGGAGAATATTACATTATATTGTAAATTTATCAAAATTCTTTGCAAAATGTGGACAATTTTGGATGGTTTTCGCAAAGAAAATCTCAAAGTAACCCAAGACGTCATATAAAAATTAATAAAATTGCAGAAAAATACAATATTTTGTATTGCCATTCACTTTATTTGCAAAAACCTATTCAAATATATTTATTTGCCCAATTTGTGGCACTGATAGAAGGCGCCCCACACTTTAAAGCCCCATTACAGGGGTGGGGGTGGTATATTGAACCTCTATTCTAATCAATACATCAATATTTACAACAAGCGCTCCCTGGACACGGACACGGGCACGGACCTGGACCTGGGACCTCCACTCATGACTAACGAATTACGAACAGCTGTGTCCGAATCGTACCCCCAATTGACACAACAAAACGACGAAATATTTCAACACAAAATCCAATCGAAAGACAGCAGAGGAGGGACCTCCACAACCAAACCCCAAAAAAGCAAAAGGTTCCCACAGTGTCCGTCGCATGCCACAGACAGAGAGAGAGAGAGAGAGAGAGAGAGACGTCTGGACGTACGGACACTTATGACATTTTGCTTTTTAGCAATAAATAATTTATGCATTTTTCATATACATTCGGAAAATAAATATATATATTTTTTGTGAGCCAACGCCAAAGAAATTAACAGCAATTGACGGCGGAATGCAATTTGATTTATTGGTGGATGTTGTCTCTGCAAAAAAGAGAGAAAAATAATGATTTATTTGCACGATCGATTGGCTGGTACACGGGTGTCGAGTGGCAGGGGCATGCACACGTGGTGTGCCACAGCAAAATAGATCGGGAGTTTGACCCATTCTCGAAGGGGGAATATCATAATGGAACCACCAGACAGGCAGAGAGAAATAAACCCATTTAACTGTAAAAACTCATTGAGAACGCACATAGCACTCGTCTATCGTCTGTCTGTCTGTCTCTCTATTTTCTATTTCTTTATTTCATTCATTCATTCATTCCCCCTTTTGCCCCGTTTCTTTTGGCTCTTTTCTAACGTTTTCTCGGCCTGCCTATGACAGTTAGACCTCAGTTAGAGCTCAAGCGTAAAGAGGTCTCTGAGAACTGAAGAGGTACTTCTTTTGAAATTACAATGGAGGTGGGGCTCTTGGGGCTTTCAGGGTTAACTGTGCGTAGAGAGGAACCTCCGCTGACTCTTTTGAACATTCAAATCATTTCCCATCAAAATTAAATCAAATTTCAAGCTAAATTAAAGACCGGGAAGATTGCGAAAGAAAGGAAGAAGAGACAACTTTAAAGGAGGGGAAACGTGGGTATATGTTCACAAATATCTACAAAAGAGAGATAGATAATGCCCGTAAAGTTCTGAATAAAGAACGATTCTAATTTGAATGGAAAAGATCCTACGAAAAGAATGGCTGACCGATTAGATCACAAAAAATACTAAAAAGTAATCGATAATTTTTTGACGATAAACCAATAAAACGTTGAATAACGACTTGCATTTGAAAAAAGGACTTAAAGAGTCTTTCTGACATTATTTTACCCACAAAAGCTATTTTTTATGATAGATATTTTGAAATTAATACCAAATAATAATCGATACTTCGATAAAACTACGATAAATTGCTGGGGAGACCATTGGGTAAGCAATAACACAGAAGAATGAGATTTCTGATTTTTTTTCCTTACATGCCAAAAAGGATTTTACTCCATTCGATTAGATCCAAAAAAATACTAAAAAGTAATCGATAAGTTTATAAAGTAACGATAAACCAATGAAACGTTGAATGAGAAACCCACATTCATGTTTTTTTTAATAAAGGGATTTATGGGGTAGACACATTTGTCATAAAATTTGACAAATTGGCCTCCAAAAATATGAAGATAATATTCTTCTTCATTATTCCATCGATTTTAACCATTTGGAGAACGTTCCACCAAGTGGAGCAGCCGTACACCATCAGGCTTCCTCTTCCATGCTTTATTGTTTCCTTGACATGATGATTTTTCAGCTTTCCATTTGAGCGGTGCCAATAGTATTCATTTCGATCAGACTGAAAACGGTTTATTTTGCATAATCTGACCAAATTAGCTTCTTACAATCTTCCGTGGTCCAGGTTCTGTGCTCTTCGCTAAATATAAGATGTGCAGCCACTTTTTGTCAGACAGGGCAGGTTTTTTTCTGGCTGACTGCCACTGTCAGGCCGATCGTATGCAGAGCGTCCACTCATGGAACGTTCTCCAAATGGTTAAAATCGATGGAATAATGAAGAGAGAATATTATCTTCATATTTTGGAGGCCAATTTGTCAAATTTTATAGACAAATGTGTCTACCCCATACCCGAGATCACTTTTTGCAAGACGGTAACCCGACGCACACGGCTAAATTCGTGAAAAATCGTCCCAATAATTCGAGTTTTCACTTAATCCAGTGGCCTGCCTAATAGCCCAGATCTAAATCCCATTGAAAATCCATGGGCTCTGAATAAAAAACATTGGAAAAGTACGAGTCTGCACCAAAGGGATTGGATGAGTCTTTGGGAGCGCGTGCAGTCGGAGTGGCGCATGATACCTTGCAAACACATACTAAATTTAGTCGAGAGTATGCCAAAACTTATTCGAATGTGATAAAGCTAAGGCCCTTTGGAAAAAAAATATTTTAAAAAAATTATCAAAGTAAAAAAATTTGAAACGTGCAAAAGTGGATACATGGACTTTTTGAAAAAAATTAAAAATCTCTTAAGGGAAAACGATCTCTTTGAATTGAAATTATTGTTTTTTTTCTTTCTGACTAATCAAGAATCTTGAAAAAAAAAATTAGGATTGATGCATTTTTAAAGATTTTACAGGCGTTTAAACTTCATGTATCCACATGTGCTCGCCACTGTATAATCAATACTTATTAGAGGAGGCACTTCTGACATTGTATTTTACCCACAAAAGGTATTTTTTTTAAGAAATAATAATCGATACTTCGATAAAATAATAATAACCAAGGAGAATGAGACACAGGAACCCAATGGGGCTGTGCTTTCCTTCTATTACTTAACCTTTCGCTCGAAATTAAAGTAATATCTTTAATAAAGGGCTTCCTATATTATTCACACTCTTGCTATTCATTTCACACTCTTTTCTTTCCGAAACAAAACCTTCTCTTTGTCTTTGAAATGTCTCTCTTTTTGTTTTTTCCGGGGATTCACTTTCATGCCCAGCAAATCGAAACGAGTTAACAAGTGTAACATTGGCCATTTGTTAGGTAATTTTGCCAGAACAATCCAGCCATAGACCACTACTCCAAAAATATCCAGTGACCACAGAAAAAACAATGGGAAATCTTGTGAAAATCCCCTAATGCCATCGCAGCAGCAGGTGGTAGGAGGCGGGCGGGCGGCTTTCTTTGGGGGGAGTCTGAAATTATGCAATGCTGGAAAATTGTCATCATCTTTGTGCTTTAATCTTTTTTCTTCTCTCTCTCAAAAGTTAATTTCATTTTCCGCTTGACAAACGAGCCTCTGCCGAGCCTCTGCCTCTTGCCGAGATCTGCCCTGCCGCCTTGTAGATTATATGATTTGTCAGTTGTTGTTGTTGTTTTTGTTTTGTTTTGTTTTGTTTGTGTTTATTTTCCACTTCATTAATTCGCGCGATGACTGCGTCGTCGCATTGCCTAATGCTCCAGAGAGCGGCGTCGGCGAGGGGGGGGCGTCCTCTGCTCTACAAATGTTATGTAATTTCCTCGAAATTGTAACTACTTTATTCGGTATCTTTATTTGCCTTTCGTATTCGTATATTCATTCGTTCGACTGCGCTTACAACAAAATGCGTTTTGCCTTGGGATTTCAACTCGGAATTGGAATTGGAATCGGAATCGAACCGGGGAATCGGGGCTTTACTTTGCTCTGTGTGTGTTTTTGTTTGGCTTTGCCATTACTTGGGCTTCATTATTCAATCAAATGCATTGTGTGTCCCGGTGTGCCCTGGGCCCAGGCCATCGAGTGCGTCCAATGACGATGCTCCAATGCTCCTCCTTCTCCTTCTTCGCCTCTACTTTTTTTTTAAAGCCCATTCGAAATGAATCGTCATTATGCAAACAGCTTTGAATGCGATTGAGATGTTTTGTCGAATGGTGGGGAATGGAATTGGAAAGACACATAATCTAGAATAATCAGAATTTAAACCAATTTGGAAACGGGTTCCTGTAAGAATGGGAATGGATATGGCTGCCTCTTGCGAATCTCCTATCAAAAGAGGTGCAGGGTTTTGGAGGTGTTATTGGGAGAAATGTAATGAAAGAATTAAAGAAAAGGGTTCATAGGAAGGGGTTTTGGAAGAAATTATGCAGAAAATGTTGCAAGTTTTGCGAATTTGGGAAGAAAAAAGCTTAAGAACAATTTTTCTTGATTAAAAAAACCTATACCAAAAATCTTTGAACAGAAAATGCAACTAAAAATCCATTAATTCCACAAATAAATCTTAATTAATTCTTTATTAAACATTTCTTCATTTTTCCAAAGAATTTTCCAGGTTTCCCTCTACCACAAAAATTCTGTTGATCTATTCAGAATATCTGAAACCCTCATTAGATCTCATTACTCCCCATTTCCCATTTCCGTGGCGGGAAAACCATTTGTACAGCCTCTGAACTCATTTTTCCCCCCTCTACGCCCGCCATCAAAGATTGTATATCATTCTACTCTCTTTTTCAATTATCATTCATTCATTCAACAATCAATCAATCAATCATTTTCGTTTTCAATTGGAGGTTTTTTTTTTTTTGATCGGAAACAAAAGAGTAGTGCTCCCAATTTCATGATCAAGAGATCTTTTAGAAGAGAAAAGTGTGTCAGTGGCGGGGGGTCGAGTGTGTAATGAGAGGGGAGTGGAGTTGGAGTTCGATGTGGAGTGGAGTGGCATGCCCCGTTGTCTAATTGTTGTATGATCTCTCTGTAATATGAGGAGAGGAGAGCAGATTGAGGGCAGATCGAGAGCAGCAGATCCGATCCGATATAGCCATGACCTTATTTTGTTGAGGGAACACCCACTGATCGACTGGCGGCTTTTGAAGCTTTTGAAGTTCGATTTTCGATTTTTGATTTTCGTGCTTTTACTTTTCAATGGTTTCAATGGAACCGAACAGACAGTTTTTGGTCTAAACTTGCAACTAATGGCTAAGAAGGGGAGAGGGTAGTTAACATTTCCCGATTTACCATTTTTGGGCTGCACTAATGCATTACTAATTAGATCTCTGTCGCTCTGTCTGTCTCCGGAAACCTTTCGCCAAAAACTTACTGCACTTTTACCTGCACTTTCACATGATATGTGTGTGTGTTTCCTCCGTATTTTACCGTATGTTGCAATTGAATTATTGAGTTTATTGTCTCAAGTGGCAATAATAAATAATCGTAGGATGTGAACAAAAACTAACAACATTCACCATTGTGCGGCAACCATATTTGGGCTGCCTGCCCGTCGGACAAATGCAAATTTGTGTAGGACTTTTCTCTGAGCAGCAGAGCAGCCAACCTTCGAATGAACGAATCGTATGAATGCGTAGAATTACTTTTCATTTCGAATATGAATACACTAACAAAAGGGTATTTGAGTAGATAATGAATAGAATGAATGGTAAAGGATTGTGGAATGAACTGGAAAAGGTAGGCAAGGAATATACTAAAAATGAACACTGGATGAACAAATGAGCCAAGATTGAGCAGAAAATGAACTCTGGATGAACATTAAAGCACAAAATGAACTGAAAATTAACACTGGATGAACGAATTGGAAAAGAATGCATTAAAAATGAACACTGAATGAACAAATAAGCAAAGAATGGACAAAAAAAAAACACGTAATGAAAAAAAAATAAAAGAATGAACCAAAAATGAACTCTTTTTTAACAAAAAAGCACATAGAGGAATAAAATGAACACTGGATGAACAAAGAGGCCAAAAATAAACTAAAAATTAACACTGAGTGAACAAATAAGAAAAGAATGAACCAAAAATTAACACTGGATGAAGAAATAAGCAAAGATTGAGCAGAAAATTAACTCTAGATGAACAAATAAGCAAAGAATGAACTGAAAATGAACTCTGGGTGAACATATAATTAAAGAATGAACTAAAAATGAACATGAAGGAACAAATAAAAAAAAATGAACTAAAATGAACACTGGATGAACAAAAAGGCCAAGATGGAGCAGAAATTGAAATCTAAATGAACAAATGAGCAAAAAATTAACTAAAAATGAACACTGAATGAACACCTACAAAAAGTTTCAGTAGAAAGTAAACATAAAACGAAACTTGAGTGCAATTTTTTACAACATTTAAGAAATCAGAAATTACATTTTTGCAGTGTACGATTTCTACTACGCCGATCTTTATTTAGTATTATCATTAGTTGCAATAAAAACTGTGTATAACGAGGGGGAACGTTGTGAGTTGCTGCTGCGACCGCAACTCTACATTTATACCCGATACATAGTCAGTATGGCTACATTAAACGACAAAGAGTGCGTGCGAGAGAGACAGAAATCAGTCAGAACGTGTCGACGGGCGCTGCGTAGCCACTGCAAATTGATTTTTTACTTTTGGCTATAATAATAATCCGATCTTACTCGGATTCGGCAAGATTCGGCAATCTGGTAGATATGGCCATTCTCTATAATTGTGCGTTTTTAATTTTCTCCTATCTTCAAAATTGTGGTTGCCACAGATTTTCGTTGCTTATGGCTGCGGAAGGGGGTGGGGCGAAATTTTGAAACACACTTGTAGCAGTGAGCTCTCTGAGCAAAAAGAAATACACTTGTAACAGTGAGTTCTGCAGTGAAAAATTACAAATAGTTTTGTAGCAGTGAGAGCTCGACAGTCAGGTCTAATAGTCTCTGAGATCTGTGGATGCTCCAGATTTTCGTCCTTTGCGGGGCCGGAAGGGGGTGTGGCGAAATTTTGAAACAAACTCGTCAAGGTCCGATATTTCAGGAGTGTGGATACCAAATTTGGTTGCTCTAGCTCTTATAGTCTCTGAGATCTAGGCGCTAATGTTTTGCGCTATGCAAAGCCGGCTATGCTACGTGTGTGTTAGAGAGAGACAGGGCGAGAAAAAATTAAATTGTTTTCTTCATACTGGCTATAATAATGCTACGATCCAATTCAGATTCTGCAGTCTAGAAGATAAACTCATTCTCTACGATTCTGCGTTTTTGGTTTTCTCGTATCTTTAAAATTGTGGATGCCACAGATTTTCGTCCTTTGTGGGGGCGAAAGTGGGCGGGGCGAAGTTTTGAAACACACTTGTAACAGTGACATATCACAGAAGTCTGTATACAAAATGTCGTTGCTCTAGCTCTTATAGTCTTTGAGCACTAGGCGCTAATAGGGACGGACAGACGGACAGACGGACAGACAGACATGGCTCAATCGACTCGGCTATTGATGCTGATCAAGAATATATATACTTTATGGGGTCGGAAACGCTTCCTTCAGGACGTTACACACATCCACTCTTACCACAAATCTAATATACCCCAATACTCATTTTGAGTATCGGGTATAAAACTGAATATCAACAGCGGCCCAAGGCCCCAAGGCAGGCGCAAACCTCAGAAACCGCACAGCGATCTCTGAGCAAACATTTTTACAACAATTCTATTAAATTATATGTCTGGGCCGCCAGTGGATCAGCAGTCGGTACTGCCATTACATATATTATCCCCATTGTATGTGCCATCAAAATCAGGGTTTCCTTTGCACTCTTAACATCTGGCATGTGTTTGTAATTGCTGATCCACCAGTGAAATGATTTGTAAACGCAGGGGGGTACGGGGCATTGCATTGCAAAAAAAAAAAACAACAAAAAAGCAGAAAAAAAGGGGCGCTTATAATTATGGCAAAGCCATACAGCAGACATACGGCAGCAAAAAATAAAAATAAAGACAACGGCAAAACGTTTCAACGACGAAGGTTAAATACTCTAATTGGGTCAGGTTTTTGTTTTGTTTGGTTTTTTTTTTTGCAGTCAGAGAAGGTATGGAGGAGAAATGAGAGAGAGAGATTAAAACATCATAATTGCGGGACAATCCGTGGGTAGAAAGAGAGAGAGAGCGCCTCCTGACTGCTTCTGTTCTTAGGTATATTTTTGTTGTATTTCCGACTCCGAGCAGCGCAGTCACTGTCGCAGTCGCGTATTTCTTGATCTTCATTTCGTCAACGAGAGCGGGAGAGCTTTGCTCCTCTCCCAAGCAATGCACGCACAGACCACACTCTCTGCTTCCATTCCATTAGCGCGCTCTCTCTCTGTCAGCAGTTCCATCTATCCATCTATCCTTCGTTCAATCGCTCTCTCAGCAACAACAATAACAACAATGCGCCCACACTCGGCTCTCGGGGCTTTCGGGGCTTTTTGGGCTCTCGGGTTTCGTTTCTCTGCAAAAATACGGGACTCACGTGTGAGGTTTAAGGAAAAACTGGACAATATTTTGCTGCGTAGTTTCTTTGTTTTTATTTTGCCATACCGATATCCATACTTGATCACATTTTCCTTATACCCTCCTCCACACACACATTTCACTCCGTTTCATATCATATTTTCCTTTGTGATATTTTTGCGTTCAAGTCCAGTTCCAGTCAAAGTCGAACGATGATTAAAATACACATTCGATACAATTTTCGAATGCTTCAATACACCTGACAGACAGACACACACACTGCCAGAAAGTCTGACAGACGGACAGACAGACAGACGAATGGATGAGTGACTGACTGACTGAGAAAACCGGCTGACAATTCAAGTTCGACGTTGAGTGACTGCCGCCAGATCATTATCAATGGGATCGAAAATTATAGCATTGAACAAATAAGAAAATGAGTAAAAAAATAAGAGTAAAAACCCCGCAAAACAGGTGAAGTGATGATCCAGCGTTTCGTCTCCCCTCTCTATATCTTTCTCTCTCTTTTGTGATTACTTTTCATTGTAGGCCTCTACTATGGTATTCCCCCCTCCCCCCTTAAACTGTAACAAGTTTTTTTTTTTTTTTTTAACTCTGTTTTTTTTTCTCGTATTATTTTTCTTTCTATTTTTAACTGAAAAATTACTTAATTTTTTTGTGTTTTTTTTCGATTTGAAATTGAAACAACTTTCACTTCAGTGCCACTGCCACTGCCACTGCGGTGCGCCGCACGTTCCACCGTTCAAATAATTGACAAAAAGAAAAGTCTATCAAACGTCTGTTCCCCCCACCGTGCCACTCCTCTAATTTGAAATCGAAAAGCTATTCCGATTCAAGCTCTTGCGGGGAATTAATTAATTACGAATTCATAGAGCCGGCCGCCTCGGAACCTTTTTTTCGGTTTCTTCTGCGGTCTCTGCATCGGTCTCCTGCACACAGGTGAATGCCTATAAAAATCAAATTTAAATTAATTGAAATTTTTATCTAGACGCCCAAAAGAGTTTTTCCGAAAAAAGAAACAACAACAAAAACCTGAAACCGAATGGCACCCTGCATCCCAATCTTCCATCCTCCAGCCTCCTCTCTCTCCCTCTCTGGGTCTCTCTCTCCCTCTCAGCCTCTCTCGCTGCTTGGAAAATATTTTAATTAGAAATTATGCAAATGGTGGCGTTTTATGGTGGCCGTCGGCGACTCGAGGCTTACGTTAGTTGTTGGCTGCAGGCACAAGGCACAAGGCACATGGCCCCAGAGATACGGAGAGGTTCCACGTTCCACCAGAGGTTCCAACAGCTTATGTTACTCCCCCACCAACCCCTTTTGAAATTTTGTGGCGAGGGGTGTGACCAGAGTTTTGGGGAGGCGAAAATTGAGGGAATTTCAAATGAAAAAGGATAAATGATTGCAATGGTTACGCTTTTGAGCACAAGAAAAATATCTAAAGATATTTAAGAAAATTTAAGACTTTTTATAAGTAAAAATTTAATTCTAAGAATTAGCCAATTTTAGTAGAAATTTCTATCGAAATTTCGAAAAAAGCCGATGGAAAAACCACAAATTTCAGAAATATTTCTTCAAAAATGGCATTCAATTCGGGGCATTCTCGGTGTCTTAAAGACATTCCTGCCATTTCGAAATTATTCTTTTAGAAATTCGAACCATTACCAGAACTTTTCGATCCAATAGAATTCGAAAACACATTTAAATGATTTTTCCAGCAAAAATTTAATTTTTAATGGAATTTCTGGGTCAAAAATATACTTTATAATGTATCCTTTACACCTTATTATTTTTTTTAATATTATTTTGTTTCTTATTATTATTTTTCTATATCAACTCCAAAGAAACCTCTGAAACCCGCCTCTGTGGCAAGGGCCCCAGCGCCCCCCTGCACTGAAATCAAGTTAGCAGACAAGCTGTCTGAAAATTTTGTCATATTAGCCTGTTTAAAAACGTTTTTCTTTTCTGTAGTATTTTTTTTCGAGGCATGCCGAGAAACCAACCGCCTTTTGGAGGTTCACATAAAAGATATAAGATCGCATTGCGCTGACGTTGGCTGGTTGGAGGGTCTTGGCGGTGGCAAGGGGGTGGCACTGGGCGGGGGGAGGGTTATGCAACAATGGGCTAAAGCTACAGCCAAAGCTCTCTGTTGACACACACAACAAAAGTTTCTCACATTAAGAGACAATAAAACCGAACCGAAAGCCAACAAAAACAAAAGGCAAAAACAATTGCATTTGTATTTATTTTTGTTTTTTTCTATGAGAAAAATCACACATTATCTGCTTGGAAAAATCAATAAATCAAAGCAACAAAAAAGCCCGAGGGTTGCTGTTTTATTTTTTGCTATTTTTTTAATGCAATTTTTTTCAGATTTATCTCGAAAATATTTTGCCATGAAAATTGCCAACAAAAATATCATAAAAACTGCAGTAAATATAAAAAAAAACAGCAGCAAGTGAAATGTCAAATATGCAGAAAAAAGCGATTCGACCCAGACTTTTGCCACTGAAATGAGTACAAAACTACGAATACTATGAGTACTACGAATACGACTACAAGTAGTCGTAATACTTGTACAATTTTCGTTGTTTTATTGCTGTTTTACATGGCTGCTGCTGCTGTTGTTTGCTGTTTTTGCAAATTGTATAATAACAACAATTACAAGATGCCGAAAAAAACGAGAAAAAATTTCAGGAAAAAACGCCACAAAATCGCACCCACAATCCACCTCTTGAGGGGTCTGGTCTCTCCCTCTCTTCTCTGTTTGCTGGAGGTTGTCGTTGTTATTAGCCTCAACAACTAAATGTTTTTATACCCCCTAGATCTGGTCGACCTCACTTGACTTCTTTTTCACCATTGAAACGGCAGCAGACAGCAGCATTTAACCCACTCAATAAATAAGAAAGCTCTTCCCCTCACATGCTACATGCTACATGCCACATGCAGCAGCAGCAGCAGCAAATATTTACAAAAATGTTCCTCAGACTGAGGTTTTTTTCTGTTGCAATTGCAATTTTCTGTTGGCTTTGGGGTACGGAGAATTGTGTAATCGAGAGATGAGCTTTCGGCGATAACTGGGGATTTTTTTCTAGTTTTTTTTTCGGGTTAGAAAAAGGGTATAATCATTGGTGAGGTAAAGATTATAGGTTGACTGGAGGACAAAAAGGAGATTACATGTAGGTAAAATGAACTTTGACACTTGTTTGTTGGGGTTTTTTTTTTTCTGCAGAAGGGAAAAGATTCGTAACCTTTTTGAGGATTTTTAGGGATTTTATAAAAAATAATAGAAGCATAAAATGTATTTTTCTTTGATTTTTTAAATGTTTTTCGAACTTTTTTGATTAGAAAACTTTCATTAAAAAAAAAAAATTATTACGAATAAATAAATAAATTGTAAAGAATATCATTTTGTGGCTTTAGTTCTTGGAATAAAAGTTTAGATATAACAAAATGTTCTTAAAAAAATATTATATTATAAATAAAAAATAAATGACTAATTTAAACTGAATAAGAAGGCACTACGAAACCATAAATAGCCATAAAGTATATTATATGAATCTCAAAAATACTACCAATAAGTATCTACATAAAAAACCTCACCAAAAATCATTCCTTTAACCCCATAAACCTTTGCCGACATATGGAAAATACCACCCACCCATCCACCTTCCGACACTTTTTAGAGTATCTCCCGACACGACTTCAACCTTATTGTTTCTTGGCCATAAAACTACCGACAAATTCTGGTTTTCTGCATGCTTTATTATATATTATAAGGAAAAAAAATAAACCTTTTAGCTAGAGGCTAAATTTATGGCTTTGGCAAATTTCCAAAGCACGAATTCCATTCCACAGACACAAAAAGCGGGGGGTAGACAATTTATTCAATTATCAAATATATCAATGGGTGGAGCCACTGCTGCTGCTACCCCCAAAGCCATGGTTGCAGGAATGTCATTTGCTGTCGAGAGGGAGAGAGAGAGAGAGGAGTTTTCAGAGGAGTTTCCCCCCAAAGAGGAAGACCACTTTGTCGCGCAGAACCATTGCGGCAGTTGGCAAATCATTTGCACATTTATCTTCTGCTCGTTTTATTTTTTTTTATAGATAACGAGCCCCACCATTGAGCCCCACAATTTATGAATGACAATAATTATGTCATATCGTAAAAAAACAGCAAGCCGAAAAGATACCGAAAAAGGCAGTCGCCGTCACGTCGCATGCGAAAATCAATTAGGCGGCGGGCAGCAGTCCCCATCCGCAAAAGTATCTTATGGATCGTGTGGCTATCTCTGGCCGAAAGATCGGGCGCCTCTACAGGTTGAAACGCGACTTATCGCGATCGTTGCTGCGGCTGTGGCTGCGGCTGCCTTGCTGCCTGCCTGCTGCCTGCCTGTCGCTTACGGTAAATGTCCAAAGTTATTACCAAAAGCTGACAAATTACGATTCAGGTCTCTTCAAGAGAGACTCTCTTTGGGGCTTTCGATGGATCGTTGCGGAAATGCAAAAAGATCTGTGTGTTGTGCCTGTGCCTGTACCTGTGCCCCAAGAGCCTTTGGGCTGTCTCTAAAGAGTCTGCTGTGTCTGCTCTAACGCGCTTCGTGGAAGCGTTAAATTAAAAATCACTAATCATATCAATGTCCAGAGCGTAGCGGTTACCTGTCAATTGATGGTCTCTCTCTCTCTCCTTCTCTTTCTCTCTTTCTCTCTTTCTCTCTCTGTCTTCGAAAAGAAAGAAAAGATACTCAGATACTCTCGTAGGAAAACTGGAACTGCCGACAGCAGCAGCACCATCCTCCATGATCCGATCGGTAGGGAGGAGGAGGTAGGTTGGTGGTGGAGTAACTGGCTTTCATAGCCGCTTAACTTAGCGCCAAGTTACGACATTTGCGGATTGTCTTTTTTTCTTTAGAGCAAAAGGAATGCTTTAGCCTGGGCAGAATGCTGAATGCGGAGGGGTTTTATTTGAGGCTGTATTTCTTGGGAGAGTATCAGATATCATTGGCGGGGGCTTAAGGAACTTAGAGAATTGTTGAGGAAGTGAGATCTCTTCTAAGTTTCCTTGAATCTACTTGAACGACCAATTGGATGTTTTATTTTGTAAATATCATTGAAACGAATGATTTATTGATCTGTAAAATATAATAATAATAATGTTCGAGTATTTCATCGTGTACTTAAGAACTTTTCAATTAAGGAAACTTTTTTAAGATGGCAGTATTATATTTTTATAAATATAATATTAAATTAATACTAAAAATAAAAGAAATCGAATGCTCTGGTATTTCTAAAAGTAGTTGAGGTATTATTGTAGTATCTTCAAAGTATATTCTAGTATTTTTAAATACATATTATTTTGCTATAACTTAGGGAAGTATTTCCCACTATTTTGTACAGTATTTTTTTCTTTACTATGTTGTATTTGTATTTTTTTGTATGTATAGTATTTAAAAAAGTATTTATAGTATTTAAAGTATTATTTTATTACACTATTATTTTTTAAAGTACTACTTTTCTAGTATTCGAAATATTTTAGTATTTCTTCTAGTATTTTAAGTAATTTATAATATTTCAAACTTCAAATTTGAAATTTAAAAATTTGGTTTAGTATTTGTGATAAATATTTTGCAGTATTTTTAATGTTTTTTTCTATACGTTTTTTACTATTTTAGAGTATTTGAAAATTTTAGCATTTCTTCTAGTATTTTAACGATGTATAGTATCTTAAAGTATTTTTCTATTATTTTTTTTAGTCTGTTTTTTGATAAATATTTTCCTGTATTTTAAAAGTATTTTTTTTTTTTTAATTTTCTACTATTTTTAGTCGCTTTATAGTACTTAAAATTACATATTTAGTTAAATACAATCCTGAATGTTTATTAGCGTATCATCAATCATCATTTTCCACATCATTTGTCATACATTTTATGAGCTTATGTGAAAGCTAATCAAAAAAGAGAAAACCCAAAAGCAGAATTCAATCAAAAGGATCTCTGCCTGCCTGCCGCAAAGGGTTAATTGGTTCCGACAATCGAGAGACAGATGAATGTCGACAATGGGTCTACAGCGCCAGACCCAGCGCCCTGTCCTTGTCCCTGCCCCATGCCCCATGCCTCAATCTCTGCCACCATGTCCATGGCAGTTCGAGGAGGAGGAGGTTACCATATGCCGCCATATGATATCTGGCATCCAAAAATTGCTTTGCTTTTTCCTGTACATCGTATCTTTCCGCTGAGCGGACACTTTTTTCACGAACGAACAGCGAAATGAATTTGTATATTTATTTGTTTTTTTTTTTTGGCTCTTTCTTCGTCTTGTTTTCTACCAAATTTGGCAAATTTTGCACAAAACAAAATAAAGTTTAAATTTTATATTTAACCCGAAAGCCGGGGTCGGGGTCTGGTCTGGTCTGTCTGCACCCTCTTTAACCCCCAAAGCGGTACCATCTTGACATTTTAATATGCATTTTGCGCTCATTTCACTTGAAGGAGAATCTCTGCATATAAAATATATATTTTTTTTTCGGTGCAGGCAGCCGCTGCCGCCGCCGCTGCTGTTGCATTCAACTGCCAAAATAATTAACATCCAATGTGCATTTCTGTATGCTGCCCCCCTTGAAAGAACAGACAGAAAGTCTTACGAGCTGTTTATTTTTATTAAGCAAAAGACATATACATACATATATTTTTGTTGGTGTCTGGCGGCCCCATCATCTCTTCCGATGTGACACAGATTTCGGTTTTTCGGTTCTGTGAAATGCAGATACATTTATGCTAATTAACGAATTAACCCCAAAATGAATTAACGCCCAACAGAATGAGGCTGCAGATCAGGCAGGGGGCAGGGGGCATGGGGGCAGATCTGGGGATTTTCTGAAGATGAGAGATCCCCTGAAATCCCCGTTTTCTTTCGAATCATTATTCATCTTTAAGCTCTGCAGAAAAATCGGATGTATTTTGTGTATTTTGTAATCGCTTTTTGGTAACATTTTCAACACATTTTCATCTGTTTCGAAATTTGTGTTTTGCATTTTCCCAGACTTTTCTTCATGCCTGATTTTCACATAATTTAAATTTTTTTTCCTTTTGTTTTGTTATTTTTAATGGAAATTTTTTTATTTTTGTCATGGAATTTTTTTTGGTATTTTAATGATTCTTTTGTACATTTTTCAAGGGGGTTTTTCTGGAGATTTTCTGCAGAGTACTGTCTCAAGTCTTTGGTTCAGTTTCGTACTATTTTATACGAACTTTTCATTCAACTTTTATGTGTAGTACCACTCTTAACTCTAGGAAGTAAGTTCCCTCATTTGTACAGTCTCTAGTCCTTCTGATGAACTCATATCTTTCTCTTGCATCCTCTGCTGCCACTCTTTCCCCACCTCTACCTCATTTTCCCATCCTAAATTCCCTCTCTTTGCCTTTTTTCCTTATTTTTCCTGCTAAAAACTTTCTTCAAAGGGCCTCCCCCCGCTCCAACTTTTCGTAATATCTTTCTCTCTTGTTTTCTTACGAAATTTTCACCCATTTGCTGTGTCTTTTTGTGTCTAAGTAAAGTCTGCGTCCACGCCCACAAGTCTGTCTGGTCTGTCTGTCAGCCTTCTCTCCACAAAAAAACAAAGAGGAAAAAAAGCCAAACTATAACCTCCAATGCCTGTCTGTCAAGATCGCGGGGAACAAAAAAGAAGTGTAGAAAAGACAGTTCGTCTGGAGGAAAAATTGAGAAAAAAAAAAAAAAATGTGCATTCAATGCAAACGCAGACGATGCGTCATTGGTTTTTACGAGTACAAAGTACTACGAATACGAATACGAGTATATATCCGCCTATATATAGAGTCGTATGTGGCATATCTTTGTGGCAAATGCAGTTGCTGATCGAGCAGTTCCCCCATAGGTTACGATACGGATACCCTTCTCTATAGAGGAGAGAGAGAGGTCCATAACTTAAGCGGCCACCATGCATCAAGTTGCTCATAAATTATTTGCTTGTTGCTGCCGCGCTTGCGATTTTATAATGTTGACCCTTGCCACAGAGCCACAGTCGGAGCCAGAGCCAGAGTCAGAGTCAGAGTCAGAGCCAGGGCAGTGCCCATATGTCTCTTTGGACAAACTTGAAATTTTTATTGTACCTCGGAGTCAGAGTCGGGGTTGGGGTTGGAGTCGGTCGATGGGTCGGTCGTGTGTTAAAGTTCAAATGTGGACACACACATGCGTTGTTGTTGTTGTTGTTGTTGTATGTCCCTTACAGATACACTCGTACATTTCATGGGTATCTCAATCTGTCTGTTGCATGCATGCATGATCCCCCCTGTTGCAGGGCAGCAGTAGGGACCCCTCTGTACTTTTACTTTTGTTTGCCTTTTGCCTGTTGTTGTTGTAGTTTTGGGTCTGGATGGAGGCCCCGGCGAATGTATGTATATAAATTATATGGTTCGCGGGGATTAAATGCATTTTTATTGGTCTTTGACTCCACTTGCAATATTTAAGCCCTCCTCTGCTTATTGTTTGTCCGAATTTATCGGAGAAAGGATTACAACTGGGAATGAGAAAAGTTAGGGATGGTGTAATACCATATAAAGGGATTAAAGATATGATGGGTGGGGTGCGGGGGGTAGGCGGATGATCATGTAACTGGGGATATATTTATTTAGTTAATACTGGATTTGGGATATTTTTTGATTAATTTTTTATTGTAGTCTTAGGAGTCTTTCATTAATTGGAAGAGTGTTTATACTTTTAAGTGCTTTTTAAGAATTTTTCCTCTGTTTCTATCATCTTCATTCTAGAATGAGAACCGTTCTAATGCCACGTTCACACGTGAATGGTTTTTTTAAACATCTGCTATATTACAGAATGCCATGTACTCACATTCTATCACAGCTTTCCTTTATATCCTTATCTATTCGTGCATTTCACTGTCCCCACACAGATGACAGCCGTTCCAATTATTTGAATCATGCAACGTTCACATGTGACTGGTTATTTTGAACATCTGCTGGATTATGGAATCCTATTTACTCACTTTCTGTTATAGCCTTTTCTGTTCTCGCATTGCCTTTCTTTTCCTGTAGACATTCGCTGCTTTCGTTCTTCATACAACGTTTACATGTGACTGCTGCTTCATTATCTAAGACTGCCATTCCCTTTCTGTTTTTAGCTGTCGAAAAGATCTTCTCCTTCAAAGTTCATTGCCTTCTGCCGCCCTTCACAGCTTTCATTCTCGATTCAAATCCTCCATCTAATCGTCATTTATTTTCGCGAAAAGAGTTCCTCCTCTCCTGCTCTCTGTAATCTCTTTATCGTGATCGTAAATCATTTCGCCGGTGATTGGGGCCTGAACGAAACGCACAAACCCAAAGATACACAGATACAATTTGGTGCAGGGCAACGTCGAATCGAAATCACAGAAGAAAAAAGAAGAAAAAAAATACCAAAAATAGTTCACTTTAGAACAAGACACGAATCTACCGTCGGGTAGTCATTTAAAGTCCTTGTGGTCCTACAATATGGTGTGCGGAATTTCCATTTAAACCAAATTAGGCAAAGGAATAATTTTTGTGTTCGCTTAAGGCCAACAGAGTGGAGAGAGAGAGAGAGAGAGAGGAGGCCCCAACAGAGAAAAATGCCACAACTACGCGAAAGACTTGAGAGTTGGAGTCTCGTTTCGTCTCGGATTCTGGACACTGGACACTGGATTCTGGAGTCTTGGAGTCCTCCTCCTTTCGCGAATGTTAGTTGATGCGAAAACCAGAACCAAACCGAACCGAACCGAACCTCTCTGCTTAGATATCATCATCATCATTGTGGTTCTGTTTTGGGTTCTGTACTGTTCGATGGCTGGCTGGCTGGCTGGCTGGCTGGATGGCCTGGCATCGCAGATTGTCTGCGGATTTTGTTGCAAAAGTCAATCGCTTGATTGACAAGTCGGTTTTCAGTCCAGTCTCCTTTCCAGCCAGCCATCGTTTTCCTTCCAGAAAAGTGATCTTGTCTACAGTTTGATTCCTTTGGCTGCTGCTGGCTTTACTTCCTGCTCCCTGCCAGATTGGACGGGGGCCATTCCACCAGAGTCCACATGCCACATGCCTCATGAAGGAGGAAGCCCATTAGATGGTCTTTGCGAGAAAGTTTTGCTTTGTTTTGGTTCTACTTTTTTCTTCTTTTCAGGAATACGTTTTTTCTCATTTTTGTACATCTTTTTTTTTGGTTTGGTTTGGTTTGGGTTTTTGGTGTGACTGTGACCCACTTTTTCGGGGGGGGATTTCGAACACAAAACACATTTGTCCACACGACAACGCCCCCGAATGTTGTGCCCCTTCCAGAAACCCATTTACGAGCTCCATTCCGGTCACTCGCTCTCTCGGTAACAGTTCAAAAGCATTGTTTTCCATTGAACAAAGAATTCTGCTGAACAAACCGCAGTTACAGGGCATGTACAGTGATGTGTGAGTGGCGGGGGATGGGGGGGGACTGTGGGGAGAAGCACCCACCAAAAAAAAAGCATGTGTGATCTACGGCTATGCTATGGCTATGGCCTGAATTCTGCTAAGGAATACTATTTACAGGTAAAACAAACAATTTTACAAGTAACATTTGAAGAAATACAAAAAAAAAAAAAGAAAAATCCCAAATAATTAAGAAAAATATCAAAAAAGTAAGGATTGTGGGAGAAACAAATAAAAAGGAAAATAATAGTTAAGGCAAGGCAAAAACTTATCTGTGGAAAGGATTTGCAGATGGGATTTACTTATTCCATTTCAGTCGAATATTTAACATATATTTTACAATAATGGTAATAAAACGATAAAGAAATCTTGTCTAAAAAATTTTAAATAATTTCCTAAATGGTTTCCCTTTTATTCCTCTCTGTACATTACAGATCTGTCGATTTTTAGCGATTCCATGTTTTAATTGAATCGATTACAGACGATATATGGCTTCCAGCGATTAGTTTTTGTGATAATTCGATCATAGTCAATAGAAATACCTTTACATACATCGAAATAACAATTTATTTGTATTATTTTCTTTGAAACTTAAAGTAGAATGGTACCATATTGTATTTATTATTTGGAACTGGAAATAACCTCCACCAAATCGATTCCCCTAACACTCTTATGATCTTTTATCATATTATTAGTTCTATAATGTATTTATTATTATTTATTATTTTTTTAAAAACTAAATTCTCTATTAAAATATTCCTCTCATTTTCCCTAGTGTATCCAATACCTCTTTTCCATACGAAAATCAATTCTCTTTTTTGTTTTTGTCATTGTTTTTCAATGGCTTTTGTTTTATTTTCCATTTCCATGCCACAATGCTCCATTGTATTTGTGGCTGCCACTCGCCCCATTTAAGGCCCAAAACAATTTACAATAAAAATATTTGTTATAGTTTTCCAAATGCATTCAAAACATTCCACAAAAAAACAAAACAAAACAACAAAAAGCGTCGCCTGTGCTTAATTTTGCTTTTGATTAATTTCCGAGAGTGTGAAAATGGAAAGTGTGAAAGTTGTGGCAGCAGCTGGAGGCAGTAGCCAGCGCCAGCCGCCAATGGATGTCCAACTAATTAGCCATGATATATTAGTTTTGAGCCATGGCCAAGACAAATAGAACTTGAAATGCATCTAATTAATGGTAAAAATCAACAAATTATGACTTTCTGAAGTCGAAATTTGTGTCATAAATATTTACGAGAGCCACAAATCGCAATTGAAACTCGGATTGCGGCAAGTGGTTGAAACCTGTTTAGACCTGGCTAAAAGTGTAATTAGAATCGTGAAATCGGAGGGCATTCCCGCACTTTCCGGGCACTACGCAATCGTAAAACCGTAAAACCAGTCCCCAAAACACTATTCTAAGACCGCAAGTTGTTTTTCAATAGAATATTTTAGAGAGACTCTCTGATGGAACGTGCAGGGGATACGGCAGTGCCGCTGTGGAAGTTGCAGCCTCCGATCAGCAGCAGCAGCAGCAGCAAACAGCAACAACTTTTGACCTAAATTTCATCGTAAATGCATTTTAAATTCATTGAATCGATCTACGAGTACAGCAGCAGCAGCAGCAGCAGACCGCAAACTGCAAACTGCAGTCCCACAGCAGTCGCTATGTTTTTTTATAAATTGAAAAATACATACGTACGAAAAAAGAAAAATACTGATTCGAGTGGGGAATACAAGATAGATAGCAATAGCGGCAGCAGCAGCAGCAGCAGCAGCAGCAAACAGAAAAGTTAATTACAATTCTGAGAGTTGCCACGACAATTGGATGATCTTACGGAAGGAAAGATTCAGCAAAAGATTCTAGAAAATGCATGAGAAATATCCCGAGTATCCTCTCACTTGCGGTATTTTCTTTAAAGTCTTTAAACCCTCGCTGGCAATACACCCAATTCTCCAACAAGTGTATATTCCCCAACAATCGAAGGGAAATAGAAATAAATAAATTATACAACTTGCAATTTCCAAGCTCTGGCTCTGACTCTGGCTCTGGGCTCTGACTCTGTCTGATTGTTGGTGCTGTTTTACGCGCTACTACGTTGGTGTTTGCCTGCTTTTGGTGTAGTTATTGTTGTTGTTTGGGACAACAATGTTGCCTGTTGGCTGTTGGCCAATGCCGTCACCAAGAAACCACAACAGACACAGGGAGCAACTGTGGGAGAGAGTGAGCGATGCAGGAGGGTGATGGTGATGCTGATGGTGATGGAGGCTAACTCCCAACGTACGTCAGCAGCCAGCCGCAGCATCGTCGTCATCCAAAGTTGGCTTGTTATTCAGTCGCACTGTCGCTTTGTCTCTCTGCCTACCATCGCAGTCAGTCTCCTCTGTTTTTCTATACTCTTTTGCAGAGGAACTTTAATTTTTAAAAGGTGTTTGTAACGCGAAAGATCACAGCATAAAGGGATTGATATAGCCATCTGTCTGTATGCCTAAGAAAAATGATTGGGTTTAGTGATTTTTTATCCGTTTTTGGTGTTCTGCTCTAGACTATGTTGTTTTAGTGGATAATGCTGATTTTATTGTTGAGATGCTAGGCGTTGGTGTACTTTTTCTAGATGTTGGTGTAGCTTTTCTTCGGTATTGGTGTAACTAGGTGCTGGTGTAATTTACCTGAGTGTTGGTGTAACTTTTTTTCTATTGGTGTAATTTTTTTGTGTTGTAGCACTTTTTTTATCTGTTGGTGTAGCTTTTCTTCGCTTTAGTGTAATTTTTCTTGTTATTGGTGTAATTTTTCTTAATGTTGGTGTGGTTTTTTCTTGTTGTTTTCGTTTTTGTAGCTTTTGGTTTATTTTGATAAATGTTTTATCTGTTCTTTTGGCTGGAATTGTTGTTGTAATTGGTAGATTGTTGTTGTTGTCGTTGCTGCTGCTGCTGCTGCTGCTGCTGCTGCACACACAAATTGAGCAATTCCAGTCAACAACAACTCCTACTTCTAGTTGAAAAGTAGCCAAGTGCTTACCGTTTCTCCTCTCTCCCGTCACCTGCTTTTCGAACAGTCGAAAGAGAAAAACATTTAATAGAAAAAACTAACCAGCCTGGCAGCCAAACAACCAAAACAACAACCAGGCAGGCAGGCAGCCAGTCGGCCAAGAAAACTACAGCCAAGCCAATAACAACTACAACTACAACAACAGCGAACCAACGAAACCATTAGGCAATATCAAATACGGTCATAAGTCTTGGTAGCAGGTTCTTTGCTTGGTTTGGTAATTTATACTTGAATTCTCTTCGTCTTCGTCTGCTTCTGCCTTCCCCGAGACTTCTTGGCCAAGAGACAACCAACGATAAGTAGCACGCAGTGGCAGTGCAAGCAGCAATCTATACTCGCACATACTCGTATACTCGTACTGGAAGCAATGGCAACAGCTCCCTCTATTGGTAATATTTGTTTTCCACTTTTCCACTCTGCAGGGTTGTTGGTGGGGCCACATGGCACATGTTCAGACGTTGTATAGTGTTCTGAGTGTAGTGTGGGAATGATGGAATAGAACAGAAATAGAAATTCTACAATGTTTACCTGCTGCAGGGTAATTTATTCAATTTACTTCCTATAAAGTTTCAAATTCATTTGCTGACACATTCCAATGATTAAATATACCGCTATAGCCAGGTGTCCTTGACATTTTTCCATTGAAATGTTCCATTTTACTATTCCATTGCTATGCTCTTCCATTCGAATGATTTCCCCAAATTCTTATTTCCATTTTGAAACACTTTTCAGTGTAAGAGCAAAATATTTTTAAAGTTCCCGCCACATCAATCCACGTTCCATTCCACCATTCCAAGTCACTTCTTATTCCTTGAGTTCCACTCATATTTTAAGTTCCATGCTAGTATTCTCTCCTGCTCTTCTCTAACCGACTCCTCATTCTATTCCATTCCTATGGCTGTCACAGCATTGATGATGAATTTGCGCTGCTTTGACATTTGGCCAATTGGCATTGGCAACAGAGTGGTTAGAGAGAGGCAGAGAGAGCCATGTTCTCGTGGCCAGGACCCCATCCAGACGTTGCAACCCGAACCGGTTCCCCCCCGCCGGCCATCAAATGATGATCATCATCATCAGCATAAAAATAAATTTCAATATTGTACCATTTAACGGTTCCCCAAACTGCAGTTGCAAGAAGACTCTGCTGCAAGATGCTGTTGTTGCCGCTGCTGCTGCTGCTGCTGCTGCAAGATGTTCTTTAACTGCAAGAAGACAGAAGATGACTTCGGTTGCTGTGGCTGTGGCTGTGGCTGCTCCTCCTGTCTTACGGTCTGGCACTCATCACACATTTTTCCATCCAGAGTTTCTTTTATTTCGGTTGCAGTTCCCGGGAATGCTGCCAAAAGACTGCTGCAACACACACACGAGACTCGATTCGAGTCGACTCGACTTGACTCGACTCGACTCGACTCTGTGGTAAATTCACTGGGATATCAAATACAGAAATCAACTGTCATGTTGTATGTCAATGACGGAAGTCATGCGAATTTGTTGGCCTGCCTGCCTGCCTTCCAGACTTTTGCTACAGGAGGCTCTCCTTCTCATTCTCCTCCTTAGTTTTCTGTTGTTTTTGCTGTCAGTCTGGAATTGTTTTGGCGCGCGCAAACCCCATTCTAGCGGTACTTCTTGGGGTCTCTCCTTCTCCTTCTCTCTCTCTCTCCCTCTCTCTAATCTTTATTGCTCTGAAGATTCGAAAATTAGTATGTGGTCGTAAATAACAGCGAAAGTATGGGGACTTCTCGGCCCACGTCTCGCAGAGATTTTCTGATGCATTTGACACCCAAAAACAAAAAACAAAACAAAATCTTTATGTAACGTCGGACAACGCGAGACGTCTTTGGGTTTATTGCACCGAAAAAAAAGGGTGGCCATAAAAAAGTAACCAAAAAATGCAGCAGTTTCGTTTCATTACACTTGTCCCACTGACACACTAACTGCCGAAAAAATATATATAACTGGCAGTTAAGAGACCGCCACAGACCGGCAACAATGAAGCAGCCAGACAGACAGACAGACATCGTACTCCTACCTACATCTATGTATGGACTTGGAATGAATTGGGGCCTGAAGTGCCATAAAGAAAAATACGACAGAAAATACGACAATACGACACAAAAGTGTTTGGCGGTGATGCTCAGAGGTAGAATATGGTATACTCTTTGTTCAATTTGGAAAGAGAATTAAGGAAAATTTAGGGAATGATATATATGGTAAATTGCCATTCACACGTTAATGTTGTATGATAAAAACAGTATTGTTGTTGCTTTCATTCAATATACAGTTTCATATGTGCTAGTATCTCTCATGGCAATTTTAAAGAAATTTGGCAGTCACACGTTTACGTAGTATGACGAAAGTAAACAATATCTCAAATGAAACATCCTTCCAATGAAGAGAACAATCTAATAGACATCCTACTGCATTTTTCATGCCATAAATAGTCTTAAAACAACATTGTATGCCCTTTTTGTGAGATACCAGTCACGCGTTAACGTTGTATGACAAACTTAAGTAGATTTTCATTCATTTTAGAACGAATAAAATGCGTTCATGGAAATTCAAAATGTCTTATGCCAAATATTAGTAAAATTGTCATTCACGCGTTAACGTTGCATGACAAACCATAGTAAAACATATGCCAGTGCATCTTTTATGCCAAAACCAATATTTTGTATACCCTTTCGTCTCTCAAAATATGTAGTTTCAACGACAGACACTCCACTCCATAAACGTAATAACGTTTGCATGATGGCATGACCAAATTATGTTAAATAGCTATGCGACGACGACGACCTCTTCCCGTACTCCAATGCGACCCATGCGGCGTATGCGCAATGCCTGTTAAACGTTTTTTTACGTTCGCACTTAAAAGCGTCTTCTTTTTGTGGTTTGTTGTGCTTGTTGTCTGTGTGACAATGTCTTCTCTTGAGTGAAAAGAGGCAAAAAGGAAGTGTTGCACACCGCCAACGCGTTGTGCGATGAGATGCGATGCGATGCGATGGCGGCAGCGACGCAATGCGGCAGAGTGTCCCACTTTTTCGATTCTCGCTAATTGAGCAACTGATTTTTCCAGTGAATGAAATGTGAAACCAGTGCCCAGGCCATAAATAGACGAAACGCTGAACCGTTTCTGGTCGTCGTCGCTGCCGCTGCCGCTGCGGCTGCTGTTCCATTCATAAAAATCTAAACAGAAACAGAATGATCGGAGGTGGTTCGGAGGCCGGAGTGGGGGAACTCTCTCTCTCCGTTTTGCCGAACCAATTTTGTAATTACAACGAGTCGGAATCGTCCGGAATCGGCCCCAAAACCATATACGTTAGGCGGGCGCTTCCAACCTTTTTTGTAAATAAAGTCATTTGTGCCAGTTTTTTTTCTTCTACTCAATGAAACAACGTTGACTGTGGCACTCTCCCATTTATCATTCACTGAAAACTAACCATTTTTCTAACGCTTTTCTTTATCTCATTGCAGGTAAGCGAAAGACACCACACCTACTCGTACCAGCAACGAATGATAATGCCATTCAAAACCCTAATCTATGTCGGTCAAAGAAAATACAAAAGAAACTCGTAAAATATACGTAAGCTTTTAGATAATTAAGAACTAAAGATAGCATGCGGGTTGGGTCTAAGCAAAAGATAGTGGAATATGCTAAGACTTGAGGTATGTTTAAGGTCATTTAATGGTCAAAAAGGGGCTGGGTAGTAATCGTGTAATCATATGGGGAATGTGTGTTACAAAACTATGTTGAAAACTATGTTGAATGGTGTTTTGAGATTAGTGTAATCTTTTTATGGTTCGATTTTGGGTTTTTTAACATGGGGTTTCTTATAAATAACCAAAATCTACTTCTCGAAATGCTAGGCACATGTGAACGTACCTTTTTCAAGCTAATTCTTCAATCGAGCTAAAAAAGCTAATGCCTTTCCATAGATTGTCTTGTTTTCTAGATCAAGTTTTTCATGATTATCCCACTGTCAATCAAAGTTTTCAATGATTTCTATGTGTTTCTGAATCATTAAGTGGGTTCTGACATGAAGTTTATATGGTAATGATATTACTTTAGCATGGGAATGGCAAAATATGTAGGAAGAACAGTAGTATCTAGGTGTAAATTATTTTGTATATATTTATGGGATTTAGCAAACGATAATCAAACTTTTTAAAGGCATAACCTCCAGTTAATAATTTTCCAGCCATTACGTTAACATGGGAATGGCAAAATATGTCAAATATATGTCATTCCCTTTTTGTAAATGCAGGAAAAACAGTAGTATCTTCTAGAAATCAATTATTTTGGACATATTTATACTTTTTGAAGGCATAACCTCGAGATTATAATTTTACAGCCATAACGTTAACATGAGAATGGCAAAATATGTATAATAAATGTATCCATTACAGAAAAAACTGTTATAGCTTCTAGATATCTAAATATAACTATTTATGGACTTAGCTTTCCAATGACCCGAAATTTCGTAGCATTGCTTGTACTATTACTGAAATGACGTAAACATGGGAATGGAAAAATGTGTAGATTGATATGAAAACGCTTTTCAGATAACAGTATAACTATTTGTAGGCCAAATCCACTGATAATGCCACATATTTTAGGATCTATCTTCCAGAATAGAACCAAGGAAAAATATAAGACCTACCTTCTTGACATTGAAAAACCATCGCAATGTCACTGTTTTCCCAGTTTAGTAAAGATTTCTTTAACAAATAATCCAACGATTATCTCTGCCTCCCATCGAATGGCGGTGGATTATCCCCGCCCGTAAGAAATGTCTTCTTAATGGGATAATTTAAGCTGTAAATGTGGCGGCTTTCCCTGTACAATTTTGCATCCCCCGCCCCGCCTAAAACTCTTTCCTATATTTTATAGTCGTAGCATTTTATGGGTTTCTTTTCACATATACCGCGCACAGCAGAGCCGCAGCTTGGTTTTTGGTTTATGGATCGCATAACTTAACATTTGCTTATCTAATCGGCCCAAGTGCAATCAAAACTGAACGCAAAAGCCCCCAAAAAAACAAAAAAATAGCCAACCAAATTGTAAAATACAACCACAACAGAGAGAAAGATACAAAGATACTCGTACTCGTACTCGTACTGGTAGATATAACCAGAAATTGAATGCCGCAGCTGCAGATAGAGGATAGCCCCCCTCTCTGCCTCTCCCCCTCCCTGACGTTTTTGTCATATTTCACTTTTCACCAAAATCGAACGCAAATTGCACTCATGGGTGAAAATTCCATTCAAATTGAGGAAAATCTTTTCGGGGGGTTTTTCATCTGTGCCGCCGCCGCCCATTCGTGTGTGTAGTTTTTTCTTTGCGTAGGCCCACCCTCCGTTTTCCCCCCGGAACAATGTTAAATGTCAAACATTTCTAATTGGATGAAAACGAAGGAAAAACCTGAAGGAAATTTCAGATCAAACAAACTTCGAGTCGTCGATCGATCGATGAATGACGTGGCTTCCATCAAGTTCACTTTCACTTAGTGTCAACGGTGGCTGCCACAAGCGAGCGACTGAGGCTCTGGCTGGCTGGCTGGCTGGCTGCCTCTGACGATGACGATGACAATCATCGATCTTCATCGGTGGAATCGTCGACTGGCTGGCAGCAGTACCCTTAACCGTAGTACCCTACCCCCAGTATCCTCCAGCGATCGATCCGATCCGACCGGCCAAATGCGAAAATTTATGTGCAAAAGCAAAAGGCCGGCCCCTGCGCCGTCGAAGGTTCGTTGCCATTTGACGACGCGGCCGATCGGTCCGACGATCAACGATCTCTCGCTCACACACACACACACACACACGGACCGCAAAAGCGCTTTTCCTCCTTTAGTGGCAGTATCTTTTTTCCCCCCTTTTTTTTTTTTTTTTAAATTAAAAACGAAAGTAGCTGTGAGTCTCTGTCTGTCTGTCTGTCTGTCTTTCCCCTTCGTCTTTGGGCCTGCTTGAAAATTTATGCAGTCTCGCAATTATTTCTCCTTGTTTTTTTTTTTCCTCTCCTGTTGCCAGTTTTCTCGCGTTGCAAGACGCCTTGTTATGGCTCTGCATTATACAGATACTCGTATATCTTTTTGGCCAGAGAGGAGGCAGTGGCACAGGCAGAGAGGAAGTGCCCATGGAAGTGGCTGTAAGGAAATGCAATGGAATAATGTTGTCAAGGTTAGGGAAATAGTCAAAGGGGTTAGTGTTTTTATTTTAGGGGGAATCATGATGGCAAATGGAAGATTTTAAGGTATATATTTATATGGTTAAAAGGGAGTATAAACTGTTTATCTCAAGTAGAAAATATTACAAGAAATTTGAAAATCTATTTGAAATACAGGCTTATAGAATATCCCTTTCTTGTGTTCTTCTGCCAAGGGTAACCCCTTAGTCGTACCTCCGAAAAAAACCCAAACGATTTCCACAGCCTTGCCCAAAAAGTTTTTCCACTGCTTTTGAGCGAGCTCCCTGTGGCGGCTGGGCTCGGATCGGCTCCTCTCTTGTTAAGTTACTCAATTGGCATCGAGTTGTTAACCTTTTTGGCTGCACCTTCGCCCTCCCCACTTTTGGGGGCATGCCCGGGCTTTTGGATCGGTTTTCGATCGGTTTTTGGCGAGAGAGTTTCGCATGAGGTCCCCCGAAGCGTTGACATTTAATGATGAATTTGACACACAAGGGCACGACATCGAATCATTTCGTTGTTGGTCATCCATCTCCCCTTGCTTTTTTTCTTTGTTGTTTTATCCTTTTCCTCTGTTTGTACTTATCTCCCTCCCATCTGCTCCTCCTCCTCCTTCTCCTCTCACTGTTTGTGTTTTTCCTTGAAATCCAGACAGATGATTAATTTCAAGGGATACCTTTAAAAACAATCAATCCAGGTGGTCCTGGGGTACCATTTTTTCGTCGTTTTTCGGGCCTCTCAAACCGATCATCGTGTTGTGCAATCTCATAAATAACGATGATTGCTGTTGATTGGTAATGTAACCCAACCAGAGGGCGAACCCCTCTTACAGCGGGGTACAGTCTTTTCGGTGACGTGTAATGGAAGAAACATGGTCACACTGTGAGGGTCAAAAGAGTGTTTAAGGAATTGGGGACTGATGGAAGGAAGTGGTTTTATGGCTTTTATTTGTTCAATTATTTGTGTTTCCTCTCAGAATATATCTATAGATCATTTTCTTATATTTCTTGACTTGTTTTCTTTAGCTTGAAGTGTGACCAAATTGGTTTAGTAGATTCTAAACTTTTCTATGGATTTTTAAATTATTTTTTGAAAAAAAATATATCAGCTTCTACAGATTTCTATGCTTAATCAATTAGTTCCTTTTATTAGAAACAAATTTTCAAGATTTAAAATTATTATGACCCTATTCTAGTATGAAATATTTGCACAAACCGGGCTGGTCACACCATAAAAACTTTTTTTCATTTTCTCTTCGATCTTTTTATTTTCCTCTCCTTAATTTTCGTACAATTAGTGTGACCCTATTCTAGTATTAATTAATTGCTCAAACCAGACTGGTCACACTTTAAAACAGTTAAAACTTCACTTTGCTTTCATTTTTCCATTGCAATTTCTATTAATTTTGGTTCAAACTTTACATTCTCCTCTCTTTAGTGGCCTTAAAATTAGTAGGACCCTATTCTGGTATAAAATAATTCCTCGCACAAGCCTGGTCGCACTTTAAAATAGTAAAACTTCACCTTTTCTTTTATTTTCCCTTGCAATTTCTGTTAATTTTTGTTTCAATCTTTTCATTTTCCCTCATTCAGTTCCTGAAAATTAGTATGACCCTTTTCACGTATCAAGTAATTGCACAAACAGGCCTGGT
The DNA here is from genome assembly GCA_008121275.1 of Drosophila lowei. Lineage (NCBI taxonomy): Eukaryota > Metazoa > Arthropoda > Insecta > Diptera > Drosophilidae > Drosophila > Drosophila lowei. The sequence goes on along the minus strand of CM017779.1, from coordinate 11,583,191 downwards.
CCACTTTAAACCAGTAAAAACTTCACTTTTATTTTATTTTCCATTGCAATTTCTGTTAATTTTTGCTTTTAGCTTTTCATTTTCCTCTCCACACGCATATGAGATGTTCATAGCTCTGGTCACACTAACACACACACACACACAACTTTCCATTTCATTTTCGCATTCTTTTCGCTTTCATTTTCCTTCAAAACTCTCTTCACTGCTCCGCTGTGGCTGTGGCTGCTGCTGGAGCTGCCTTCCCGTTCAAGTATTTTATGTATTTTTAAATGCATTTCTAAATGAATTGTAATACCGATGGGGCTGACTGTCGATCTGTCTGTCTGTCTGTCCGTCTCTTTGTCTGTCGACAGACACGACCTGTGTGCGAGTACGAGTACGAGTACGAGTACTACTATGTGGCGATGTCTATCGCCCCAACAGTCGAGTCGTCGTCGCGTCGCTTTGGAGGGAGTCTTTGCCAGCTCATGTGCGGCAATAAAAATAAAACTAAAAATACAAAAAAAATAACAAAAAAGAAACACAATCAAATGCAAACATATGCGGCAGGCAGCCTGGCTGGCAGGCAGACCAAAAACGTTGAAGGTGATTTTTACTTTTACTTCCACCAAAAATTCATGTGCACGATTTTCCACCAGCCAGCCCAGCCATCGGTGGACGTCGATACCAAAAAAAAATACCAAAATGCCGAATGGGGCTTTCAAATGAAGAGGCAACGCGCCACCATGTGGCAGCAGCCTCCACACGCAGCAGCAGCAGCAGCCAGAAGAAGTCTCCACACAAAAAAATGCGAAAGATGATGAAGCTAAACACCTCTGATCCTCTGTGTCTCTCTGTCTCTCGATCGAAAGTGAAATGTTGCCTCTAAACTATTGTTTTGTAATTTTTTTGCTGCTGCGTCTGTTGTTTTCCCTCGTATTTGAAAATCAATTTCTGACAGAGATTTTTCTATTGTAATTTCGAAAAAAATAAAAGAAAATACACACTCTTCTGTGCAGTTTTCTGTGTCTGCGCCTGGGCCTTTGTGTGTGGTCAACGCCTACTCCCAGATCCCAGATGACGTTGAATTTCTTTTATGAATTTGTACTTCAAATTTTAATTAGTTTTGTGAGGTTTCTTTTCCTCGAATAATGCCTTAATTGTTGCGTTTTTTTGAGTTTGTAATTTGATTTTGCGGTCGAGTATAATAATGGTAGGGAAATCATCGCAGGGAGGTCGCGTTTTGGATTGATTACACGATTAAAAAGAGCCAGATTGATGTTTTCGGGATCTGTAAATGACGGAAATTGTGTGGTATTGTGGAGGGAGAAGCGGAAGAGGTTGTTTGAATCGCATTATTGAAGGAAATATCTTGATATTTGGTTTATATTTCGTTTAGAAATATTTTTAAAGATTTTTGTATTAATTTAATTCGAGTTTAGGTATTTAAAATCTTTTTTAAAATTCTGATAATTTTACGAATCTACTTAATAAATAATTACTTACTCCTATGCTTCAAATTTAGCGCCTCCGGTCTTCTTTTTGTGGGGTTATTTGAAAAGCAAGGCTTAGGCCTAGCAAGCCTCAAGGCAAACATTTGTGCCCAAATCATCGCTGTTCCGCCCGAGAGGCTCGAAAAAGTGAAGGAAAACGCAGCAAAAATGGCACATTTTACTGTGTCCAATAATGATTGATATTCAAAGATATTCCAGGTTCAAAAATTAATCTGAATAAAGGATCGGTTGTTCTCTTTTCAAAGTTATTCAATGTTTAAATACCGACATAAAAGATGGCGCACCCTATACTTCTATAATAAAGACAATTGTTCTAGAATCTAGGAAAAAGTGTTCAATATTTTGGGATAAATCTTGTATAATACAAAACTATAAAATATTCCTTTTTTGAAAGAAGTATGGTTTTATCTTAGATCGAAAATAGATAGAAATTTTATCTTGTTTCTATATTCTTATAGTATCCGAGAAACCTTTAGAACAGTGCCTTAATTTATTCACTTGTTCATAAAGAATACCACAAAAGATCTATAGAAAATTTCCCTTTATAACCCACTGCCATATTTATTTATTGTTACCCATCTCTCCCTCTCCATATTGTCCGCCTTCCTTTTTTTTTTTTTTTTTTTAAATGGCCTTTCTCCAGTGCATAATGATGACTAATTAGCGTGGCCTAAACGATGTCACACGATGGCGGCAGGTGATCTCATCCGAAAAGCCAGCATGATACCCGTATGGGATGCACCAGGCCACCATGCACCATGCACCAGTCCCAGTAGGTTCCCATCGCACAAACGAAAGTGAAAACCCAGTAAAAAGAAAGAAAAAAAAAAAAACATACATATTTCCAATATATTTTTTTTATTTTCGTTTATTTTTTATGGCATGTGGGGAATATTACACAATGGGGCACACGGGCACGGGCAGGGCCCATCCAAGTCAATATTATGTTATGTTAATAACTCGAGATCGAGAGTCGGCAGAGTCGTCCCATGATGAAACTTTCTCACTCTCTTCAGCAGGGAGGAAAAAGGGTTCGAAATTCTTGGGAGAAGAACTGGCGGTTCGGTTCGGTTCGGTATTCGATTCGATTCGAATTCGAATGGGGGGATCGATCGCTTGCAGCGAAGTTCCGGAGTGGACCGGATCGACAGACGGAGAAACAAACAGACAGACTGTCTGCCTATCTCACACTCGCACTCACACTCTTTCTGTGTGTCTCTCTCTCTCTCTCTCTCTCTGTTTCGGCCCTCACTTCGATCCGCGTTTTTGTTCGTAAATGGAGCTTGAAGCGCGACCGCGCACCGCAGGCGACGATCCAACGACCACCGACCGACCACCGACCGATCGTCGACCGCCGAAACACAACCGCAACTCTCGACGACGACGACGACGACGACGACATTCGCTTTCATTTCCAGCTGCAGTGCAGTGCCGCCGCCGTCTCTGCCTCCGCTGGTCAGTCACACTTGCTACCCAGTGCCATGCCATGCCATGCCGTGCCGTGCACTTGCCACTCGCCTCGCCATACTCCTCTCCCTCTCCATCTCTCTCTCTCTTTCCCCTGCTGCTGCTGCTGCTCCTCCCTTCCATCGGTTCATCGGTTTGTTGCACTTGATGTTCGTCTCTCTCTCCCTCTCTCTCTGTCTCTCTGTTTCGTTCGTTTCGTTTCTGTTGTGCAGTTTTCGCTTTCGATTTCTTTTGTACTTTCGATTTTCGATACCCTTGAAAAAAAGGTCTAGGTGAAAGGTATTATGGGTTTTGAAGTAAAGTTGGGTCTGAAAATAGAAGAAAATTATTAGAACGTGGTAAAGAAATATAGAAATAAAGGATTAATGATGATTCCCTTTTGGGAAGGATTTTGGAGAGCATCAGACCTTCTTGGATGATAGATTTCTTTGGTATTGTAGGCACACACGAATCCTTTCGCTTAGGGAATGTTTTGAGGGGTTTACTAGGTATATAAATATTTCTGTATTCAAAAATGTTTCAAATGGAATATTGAATGTTATATTAGGGATAAAACTCATATGCTTCTGGTATGAGTGCCAGGATCAGCTAAAGATCTCTCTCTTTCCCTTTCTACCTGTATCTTTTTCTGCTATCATAAATTCTAGGGTATATTCCCATTCAAAAGACCATTATAGAGGCCTGATCTTCTCTGTTTATTCATAAACCCCCACGCTGACTGTCTGACTGTCTGTCTGGCTGCACAACAACTCATTCCATGGACTGATGGCAGGGGTCGCCTGTCTGTTTACCCTTAAACCCTGAGCAGAGCAGTCTCCTCCGCCTCCTCCTCCGCCTCCTCCCTTTGGCAGTCACTCAACCTGTCTCTTATGGTTTATCAAACCACTTTCTTCGATCGTACTACCAGTGGGGACTTAATAAGCGTGCGAAACTTATTAATCATATTTCATGTCATACGCTGCTGCCATATGCCATGCCATGCCATGCGTGGCGGCTGTATACTTATGTATTTATGAATGAGCAGAGATTAGCCATCCCATTGGTTTAATCGCGCCTAAGATCAACGCGACGGTGACGGCCCTTTTATTTTATTTTTGGTGTTCGGTTGAGGAGGCCCCACTTTCATTTTTATTTCAGTGGAAGTCACCGTTCGCGTTCGCGACTCTGGCGATCGGATCGATTCATGGTCATCGAAGAAAGTTGTTCTCACACATTAATTATATACAGACCGACTGATCGGCCGACCTCTGGAGAGAGAGACCTCCCCATCGATTGATCGAAGACATTTATAACCCAAAAAAAAAAGAAAAATACATGTTTTTCATTCATCGATTGACGACCTCGTCGTACACCCAATTGTCTCACTCAATCTTGTTTTTCTTGGATCTCTGGCCCACTTACGGAGGCACAGAGGAGCGCCAGAGGATGGGGCCTCCTTTTGCTTTACATTTCTGATGGTTCAATTACAAGAATTGATGGCCTGTAATTTTCCCTGGCGAGAGGAAATGCCGAAAATACCAATAAGACGAGTTATGCAAAAGATATGCTGAAAATGTCCGAAATCATTGTGTTGCAGCGTATAATTTTTGGAGAATTTTTTGGATCTGCCTTTTGAAGTCTTTTTTTTAGGGGAATTTGCAGTCTTTTTTCCAGAGAATTTTGGTAGGGAATTTTGTTATTGTTTTTCCAGGGAATTCTGAAGTATTTAACCACAATAATGTTTACGGATATACACGTAGACAATTCCTAATTAACATACGAATCGAGTCTTGGTTGGTGAATGAAATTCCCCCTCGAAAGATGTTCATTGGAATTCGAACTCGAATTTGACATTCAATTTGAATGTTAAATGGAATCCAAGCAGGTTGTTGAAAGCTCTTGAGTACATAAATCTTTTAATTAGAATTCATTAAATATACTTTGGGTTATGTTTTAATTAAAAAATTTATAGAAAAAGCAATCAAATTTTAGGAGTGTTTTAATTGATCATCAATCAAATATTAGTCTTCTAAAGATGTGGGTTTTTTAAAAATAGATTTCTTATAAATAGGCAGATGTTTGTGGGGATAAATCCACAATGAATAGTACTTCAAGGACTAATAATTAATTTTTTAAACAATTTTATACGTAGAGTTTCAATAAATAAGCAGAAATTACAAATATTGATGCATCGATCATCCATCAATGGATCATTTATCAAAGAAATGGATTTATAGCTTCCCATAAAGGAATAAACCATCAATGAACAATCCATACTCGTACTCCAAGGACTTTTAACTCATTTTTTTAATATTTTTTATATAGTTTTATTTGAAGTTTTACAACTATTGATATATCCATCATCAATGATGGATCATTAATCAACAATTAGCCTCGTAAACTGCTACTTCAAGGCTTTAAAATGTATATTTCTGGATATACCCAAATAAATATTTATTAATATTTTTAATGATAATATAATATTCAATAAATATAAATATGCATAAAAAAAGGCAGTAGAAAACCTGTAGCCACAGTCATTCGATGGATGGATGGATGTTTGGATGGATGGATGGATGGCTGGCTGGATGTGGCTAATGATGATTTAGTCTTTTGTTTTTGTTGTTGTTGTTTGTGGTTTGAGGATGTTGTTGGGGTTTTACTGCCGCCGCAAAACTTAGAAACTCGGCAGCGCGCGCGCTATTGAAAAATACACATGTGTAAATAGACAAACTTAAATAAATAAATACAGCCATAGCCATAGCTATAGACATGGCCATAGACGTAGCTCTGAAGCTCTGAAGTTGAAGCTGGCTGGAAATTGAGTTAAAAGCCCAAGAGATTCAAACAAGAGATCCCCAAAGAGATTGAAGCTGCAAACAACTTTCCACTCGACAGGCCAAAAGCGAGTTTTGTGCTTTGCTGCCATCGAGACTTTGACATCCACACACGTGTGCGTATAAAAACATAGATACACAGATACTTAGATACTAATATATGTGTGTGTGTGTTTGTGTGTGTATGTGTTTTGTGGAGGGGATGCCACAAATTGTTTATTTGTCAATCGGTTTTTGGCTTATTAGCAACATCAGGCGGCCGGGCCGGGCCAATCCAAGGCAAAAGTGAAATTTTCCTCGTGGCCCGCTCCGGTCTGGTCGATTTATGGCCAAAGCATTTCAAGTCAGTTAATAGCCCAGTCTCTGGCCAATAAATCAGCGGACGAGCCGCTGCCGAGCCACTGCCACTGCCACCGAGCGAGCGAGTGAGTGAAAAACGTGACTTTTGATTTGACATTTTCACAGTCATAAGTATGCCCCCCCTTTCCCCGGCTCTGGGTTATTTTCTTATCAAATTAAATCGAAAACAAGTTGGTCTCGTCTCTCATGCAATTTAAATTCATTTGCAGCCTCTAAGGCTTGCCTGCTCATCGCGAATGTCTTGAATGTCATCTCTCGAATGTGGCTAAATGTCAAAATGCATCATCCGCAGGCAGTCCCCAACCCCTACCCCCAACCCCTCCTGCTGCTGTTAATTGAGTCATTCTGGTGGCTCCTCCTCTCTCTCTCTCTCTCTTAGTTTATTAATTCTATAACTAACTGAATGAACATTCTCTATTCTCTATTCGTATTCTCTCTTGCACGCTTGCGCAATAGACGATGGAACCAGTAAGTATTCACGTATTCGTATTCACGTATTCGTACATTCTATTGAGTATTGAGTATTAAGTATTTGGTATTTGATTCGTTTCGATTCACACACCACACTCATAATCGTTGATCTAGTCGTAAATGGAGAGGCATTATTGCATTTGCATGATTGCATTTTGAGTGTATTTTTGTGTATTTATTTTGGGGTTTTGTTGCAAGATTCACTCATTCATTGAGATATGCATTTCATGGGATTTTCTTTGCTATTAGTCATTTGATTTTTCTTAGGAATTTTCTATTTTTAATAAACATCTTTAAACTTTATTTATTATTTAAAAAAAAAAAATATTCTCTGATTAAAAATTTGTTAAATCCAAAAAAAAATATATATATTCCGTTTCTTTTATTTTTCCATGATTGTATCATTGAAATTTGTTTCTTTCAAATATTCTATATTATAATAATATTTTAATGTAATTATAAATTTTATGCCTTTAATTTTTTCTGAATATTCGAATAAATTTTAGAATTCTATTCAACTAGTACTTAAGAATAAATCTAAGAATAAATAACCTTCAATAAATCTAAGAATTCATTATAAATTTAATCATAGATCGAGTGAATAATCTCTGGTAATAATGGACTTGGTTTCCCTTTTACTTTATTTAATTTCCATAAATTAAAATGAACTAGTTTATATTCCCATTAATCTCTCTATGGTTTTCCGCTGAGTATTTTATAGTCTATGGAATAAATAATGGTTATATTTCAATGATAAAGAACTGGTTGCATATCAAAGTTCATGATTATTTAGTGACTTCTATTAATTGAATGTGCAATGAAATAATTAACAAAGAAATCTCAGTATTTAAAATAACCCATTAAAAGAAGAATAATAGAGTAATTCTCCAGCTTGACAGGCATCCATGCCTTTTGAAGGCTTTGCCACCTGAAAACAAAACCCTTTATTCTTCAGCAAAATCCAAGGCAAACTTCACCTTGGAATCAAACCCGAAATGACTGTCACACAACCTTTTGATTTGTCATTAGCATTCGTGAACGTAAACGTATTCGTATTCCGTATTCCGTATTTGAGTTACTCATTCCAGTCGCTGCCACTGCCACTGCTGAGAGATCTGGCCCGATCAATCAGCTTTAGGTTTTGTTTTTTCCACGCCAAGCACTTGGCTTCATTAGCCCCGTTGGGGCAGGGCCACGCCCACCTTGGCAGCGCCCCTCTGGGGCAGCGCATTCAAAATTCTGCACGCGCAAGGTCTCTCGCCACCGCCCGCTCTATCTCTTGGAAAAATCCTCCATTTGTGTGTCAGCAGCGACATGCGCGATGCATAAATTTCCAGCATGTGTTTTTTGTTTTTGGGATTTGTTTTGAGAATACCCTTAAAAAAAAACAAAACAGAAGTCGGCGTTTGAAAGGCAGTGGAATTTAAGGAAGAGAATTATATTTTAGATGGGTTTCAATAGATAGATGCTGTAGATTGATTAATAAATGGATGAGGAATATTTTGGCGCCCATATCCAAAACTGATGTTTTATTCCAAAAATGTTATATTTTCTAGGGCACAAAAAAGTGATGTTTAGTTATAAATAGATTCTTCTTCACATATTTAACCTTCTTTTATGATTTTCCCACACTTGTTTCATACAAATAATTTTTATAATTTATTCATTTAGCAATTTCTCAAGCCTCGTTTGAAGAGTACCATTTCCTGAGAGTATCCAAGCCACCATATAAGCCCCGATCTAGCCTGCCTGGCCGTGTTTGATCAATTCTTTTTTTGGGGGAACTGAAAGAAAAACACAGTGTTCGCACAATTTGGAAGACAATTGTGACTCATTTAGTCACGATTTTTTTTTTCACCGATTTTTTTAAACCATTTTTCTGTTGTTTTTTTTTTTTTTTGGTATTTGTGCAAACAACAACCAGACGACTGCGACTGCGACTGGCATTGATAATTTACGAGTATTGTAAGCGCACGGGGGCCTACGAGTCGAGTGTGGTGGTACTTGTACGTGTGGTAGCCAAAACGGGGTTTTAGCCTGATTTTTTGTGTGACAAAAGTAGATCGCAATTGGGGGATCGTGTGAGTCGAGTCGTTAGAAGGTGCCTGCTGCCTGCCGGCCTGCTGCCTGCCGGCCTGCTGCCTGCCGGCCTGCTGCCCACTAAAACCTAAGGCCCAAACCATTTCTGTCACTTAACTTCTCTGCTGGGACCTGGGAGCTGGGACCCATTGAAATTTATGTGGAAAACGTGTCGACTGACTTTAACCTGATGAAAGCCTGACAGCAGCTGTTTTCCACTGCTACGGCTACTGCAAGTTGCAAAAATCAGTGACTACTGCCACTGCAACTTGCAACTTGCAACAGTTGCAAGTCTCTCACTCATTCATTCTCTCTCTCTCTCTCTGTCTGTATCCCCAGTGATCCCCCCATTTGAATACAAACGTGCGACTTTTCACATAAATCAATGTTAATGGCGCATTTAAACGACCCACCGCCGAACAGCAACAACAACAACAACAACACCACACAAAATATCATAAAAATGCAAAAAACAAAAACAAAAAGCAGACAAAAAATACAACAACAGATAAATAAAATTAGCCAGACGTAATTGCAAACGAGACAGCCAGGCCAGAAAGCCAGGCCAGCCAGCCAGCCAGCCAGAGAGACCCCAAAAAATGCATACAATGGCAGTGCAAGAAAATAGTAGCACTTTGAGCGAAGAAAATCGTGAAAAACAAACACAAATATAGAGTCCACTGAAGTGCGAATCGCCCTGTGTGCGAAGTGCGAATCTGTGGAGAGAGGGAATGAGGCTAAGCCACACTGGAAGAGGGAGAAATGTGGGGGAATCACTCTGGGAGAGAGCTAGCTAGCTGTGCGCTCATTTTGACGGATTTGAAAATCCACCCCTTACTGTTAAGCCACACTGGAAGAGGGAGAAATAGAAAGAGAGAGAAAACACCCTTTACTGCTATGCCCCATTGGAAGAGAGTCCGCTCATTTTGAGTAAATGCCTGATCTGAAAACTCTTTCCACCCTTTGCAGCTAAGCAACTCTGGAAGAGAACCAAAAGCGCCAAGTGGAACAGGATGCCATGGGAGCTTTGTTCTCTCCATTCTGCCTATAATAATGATCCGATTGCGCTGTTTTTTTTGAGAATCTAGTAGAAACGATCGCCATAAGAGCGAAAAGAGCTAGAGGAATGCCAAAAATAAGTTTAGAAAATGAATAAATAATGTAAAACTTATTCTTTACTTTCAAATAATTGCTAAAAACTTGCTTAAATTCCCTTAAAGCAACCAAAATCCCTGTGTAAAGATAGTATATCTTCTCTTGTTGCTATTATTTTCCCCTAAGGTGTATATGGCATTGCATATAGTAGGGGTAGGAGTGGAGTTTTCAGAGCAGCAGCTGGTATTAGAGACCTCCATGGAGTAAGGAGTAGGGGTAGATGGAGTGGAAGGTCTGCTGGTGGTAGTGGGAGGTTTTTCCGCTAAGTTGTTGGATAGTTCGAGAGTCGAAACGAGCCCCGAGTGAGTGGTGCAGAGCAGTGTGGAGTGCCATGGAATGGCTGGCTAGCTGGCTGGTGGGAACTACCGTGTTACACATTTCGTTTTCATTTTCGGGGGCTTTGGCTTTGACTGTTGCCTGATTTTTCTGTTTGCTGTAAACATTTTATGGTGTCAGCTTACAAGACATGACCAGAGGTCCAAGGCGGGGCGGGGTGATCGGTAGGACCTATATTTTGATGGACGAAAGTTGACTTAATTGTAGGTCCATTGTTTAGGGTGGGGTTTTAAATGGAGCCTAGATCGGGGAATATGTAAAGCAAAGTGTGGATTGTATAGGCCATAGAAGGGTATATATTTGTTGTATTTTTTATAGATGATGGACACCACAGTAGCCTCTATATATCCCTGCTTCTGTTTGTAGTTTTCCCCTCTAGTTTTCCCACTCATTTTCCTTTAATTACCAACTGATTGTCGACCTTCCGACCGACCAGTGCCTGATGCCGATGCTCGCAAATTAAATGCCGCAGTTCAGCCCGGGTGGAGGTTCAATTGCATCCACATTGTGCCCCCACTTGGCACTCTCATTTGCAGCTTTGTCAATCCCCCCCCAAAAAAAAGAGTTAAAGAAAACAAAGGAAAAACTAGACCAAAAACAAACGGACCCAAAGACCCGACTGGCAGCAGCAGCAGCAGCAGCGGCTTAATGGCGTGTGTGGGGCGCGACTAACGACCAAAATCCACTTTAAAAGCAGCCCCAATTGTCGCTTATTGTTTGGCGGGGCTCCAAGAGGTGTGCAAAAGGCCAAGACCCTCCCCCACTACCACAATATATACTATATATATATCTGTATCTGTGTATCTGTTGGATATATACAGACCGCCAAAGTGGTCTGGTTGTAATTTATTTTATTTGTACAAAAAAATAGAAAAAATGCCGCCACAACAGCCGCTGTGCCGGCAGTTAAATTGGCGCACGTCATTAACATTAGTCATGGCTTAGACGGATAGTTATGGGCAAGCCAAAACCCCCAAAAAAAGGGTACAGACACAAACAAACATATATATATATGTATATATCTTTTAGTGACACGTGCGCCACACACACAACAAAAGAAGTCTCGGCGATAAGCAGGCAACGGAACCGATAAAAAGTGGGCTAAAACAATTTTTTTTTTGGGTATTTTTTTGTTAATTAAAAAACCATTTAAATATTTTTTGTACATTTTTTTCTGCTCAAAAGATAAGCGGAGATATGATAACCGATTTTTGTAGATCGTTTTCTATTTGTGGTTTTTTTTTTGCATAATTTGTTTTGCAAATTAAAAGCAAAATATTTCATAAATAAAATATTTGTAAATATTTACATAATTTTTTTTCTTATGTAATTTATTAGCCTTGATATTTCTTCATTATCGTCTTATTCAACACTCCTCCCGTGATGTTATCAATATTATCATAAATATTAATCCAATATCTTTTCTCCACATTTCTTTCCATTTCTTTCTTCTTTAGGCATCGCGCAAGGTCTCCAAATGCGGATATCTGTTTGTGGCACCCGACTGGGACTTTAGCAATCCATTGTACAGAACAAAGGTGAGTTCTTTGGTTCGGTTTCAGTATCTTATTGACATACTTTTTAATAGATCGCTTATCGATTGGCATTTCCATGGATTCCAATAAATATTTGCCTAATTTGAGATAAGAATTTTTTTTTTTTTTAGTAGTTTTGAGGGAGTTTAAGGGAAATCTGTGAGTGAGTCGTTCAGCTTTTTATGGGCAAATACAAATGACACTGTTCTTTGTTTAACTAGTTCTAAAGATCTAAAGATTTCACCGTCGAATGGTTTCAAATATGTCTCCAAATAATTTTAAAATATGTACAAATTTGCGCTTTCAGTATTGGATCGTATCCTGCGAGGGATTTCGTTTAAGTACATTATATTTTTGGCTTTTGACAACAAAATTATTATTTTTCGTCATTGATTTTCATTTTCTAGACTTTGATACTCAACTTTTTCTCTGAAACGATCTATCGATGTATCGATCTATAGCACAATTCTAAAACATCGATGTTTGTGCAGCCGTTCTACAACTTTTAAATGCCAGCTTGAACTCAAGAACTAGTTCTTTCAATTGACATTCACCCAAACCCCCATCAAGAACTAGTTCAACAATTGACATCTTAAGGCGATAGCCTCTTTGAAACTGAACTTAATGACCGCCGTGGCAACAGGCAGACAGATAGACAGAGATTTTAACATTGGGAAATCGAACTATTTAAAGGAGAGACTGCACTCCTCTAAGACCCATAGAGATCTACTGCTCCTCCTCCTCTAGAGACGCGCATGCGTACCCCACTGCTTGGCGAACCAGTTCTGCTTTCGACACAAGGGGGAGAGGGGGCGGTGGGTGCGGTTTTCACACCTTGAATGTGCATTAAGGCTAACCAAATTTTCGATGTCCACTTTCCCAAAAAAATGCAGGCCTGCTGCCTGCCTGCCGTCTATCCGCTAGTACAAGTAAATCCCATAAAGCAAATTGCTTGCGCCTTGTCCAGCAGACAAAAAAAAAAAACAAAAACACTTGAGCAAATATTTGACAGAGGCAACGCACCGGGCGAAAGAAAGTGCCCCCAAGAGGAGGAGAGGCAAGGAGTGGAGTGGCGGTGGAGTGGCGGTGGAGTGGAGGTGGAGTGCTGTATTCGGATACCAGGGTAATGATGACCGGTATGGCACTACTCTAGGCAGCAGCAGCAGTCGTTGTCGTCCAGGCAACGCCTCTTCCACATCCTCTTCCTCATAGCCAGAGCCAGAGCCAGAGCCAGAGCCAGAGCCATAGCAATAGCCATAGCCATAGCCATAGCCTTCATTGTCGTCACTCTCTCGTGGCGATTTGTATCTCGACCAATTAGCGAATGACGTAGCGACGTGGCGACAGTCGCAGCAGCAGCAGCAGCGGCAGCGGCAGCATCGTTAAAACCCGCAAACGTTCGGCGACATATGCAAATGGCTGCAAACAGTTACAAAGAGAGAGACTCTCTGCAGCAGAGGCGGTGGAGAGGAGGTGGAAATGCTGGCCAAATGGTAACCTGGCCATCGCTTGATGTGTGGTTGAGCGACGGGCTACGACGACGCGGACGACGACGATGATAATAATAAAAGTGTGCGCATGCGCATGCGCATGGCCAGAGAGCAGACCATACCAGAGCGCACTTCCTTGTTAACAACATAAATTTACGTATGTTTTTAATAGATGGACAGGTATTTAATTAACATTTGCAGCAGAAGCACACCAGCAACAGAGCAACCAACAACAAAGTAAGCACTAACCGGATGTCGGGAGTGCTACCTACCTGTGTGGAAACCAGATAGAAAGATAGAAAGAAAGAAAGAAAGAAACGATAGAGAGGGAGGGCGTGGCTAATTGTGAGGCGGTTGGAGGCAGGAAATAAATTTCAACAACTATCTAAAAGATACTTTCTTTTGGCAGCAGTTGAAGAGATTTAATTATTAAAAAAAAGAAATTAATTAAATTTAAATAGGAGGAAAAATGGTAATTGGCAAAGATTTTTGCTATGAAATGGGTTAAGATATCTGGAAATTTAAGAGATATGATCTTGGAAATTATTCATAAAATTTACAGAACATTTTTTCAGTTTTTAGATGGTATTTATTTCTTTGGAATTTTCAATAGAACCTAAAAAAAGAGATTTACGAGTACAAAAATAATTTATTTGGGAATTCAAATCTATCTGTAATAAATTTGCCATATTTGTTGTACTCTATGAGAAAATTGTTGGCAAAAATTAAATAATTACATGAATCTATTAAATATCTATGGTCTAAAAGCGCTTTTACAACTTTACATAGCCTCAATATAGAGCCACAGCGTTGCCATATTTTCGTATTGTTTCATAGAGGCATTGCCAGGCAAAAACAAATGGATTTTAAGCCCTTAAATAAATTAATGTAAATTTCTCTAAAATTCATTTTCTATTCCTAGAATTTCTACTTCTAGATCATGGAATTGCCATAATTTCTTATTGTTTTATAGAGGCATTGCCAGGCCAAAAAAAATGGATGTTAAGCCCTTAAATAAATTAATGTAAATTTCTCAAATATCCATTTTCGATTCCTAGAATTTCTACTTCTTGATCCTGGCATTGCCATAATTTCTTATTGCTTCATAGAGGCATTGCCAGGCCAAAAAAATTGATTTTTAGCCCTTAAATAAATTAATGTAAATTTCTCTAAAATCCATTTTCTATTCCTAGAATTTCTACTTCTTAATCCTGGCATTGCCATCATTTCTTACTCTATGCCAAAAAGCATTGCCAGACTCAAATTAAAAGTGAAATAAAACCCATTTAAAATCTCTCTCAAATGCCGATTTCCATTTCATTTGTCATTCTGCGAGTAGGCACCTCTATTCCTGCCACACTTTGTAATCCTATGCTGCCTAGAAAGTATCTGCATCATCATCATCAACCGTTCATCAGTTGCCCCTTTTTTCTCCTTCGTTGGGCCCTCCAGCAAATCCACAGCTCTGGGCTCTGGGTTACCCACAAAAGAGAAGCCGCCGCCGCTGCTGCCTGCTCCCTTTCCTGCTTTCCTGCTTTGTTGCTTTCCTTCTTTCCTGCCACAATTTGTGTGCCCCACTCGGGCAATTACGTGCTCTCTGGCCAACACTCTCCAACCCCCTTTTTTTGTAGGTGCTGCAGGTGCAACCAATTTCTTATTGTCTCTCTCTCTCTCTCTCTGGCGCTACGACTACTGGGGGTCTCGACTCCGTCTGGACTTGTGGCACTTTTTTGTTGGTTTGTTGGTTGCCCCCAAAGTTATTAGGATTTCATTTGTTTTGGGTCTGTTGTTGCACCTGAACTTGATTCAGGGATAGACCAAGACAACGGCCGCAAGGTGTTTTTCGTTTGGTTTTGATTTCTGTTTGAGTTTTGGTTTGGATTTGGGTTTGGGCTTTCGGCGGCTGTGGCTGGGACTTTGTGGGAGATCCAAATGAGGAGTGAAGGGATTTTTAGTCGGAGATTTTTGAATGTTTTCGATGATTGTTGAAAAATAAATCTTTAGGATCCTTTTGTCTCTCGTACTTCCCTCTAAACGTCTACCAATCATAAAAGATGAATGAAATATCGTACCTTTTTGGTGTATGTATACTATAATCTCTATATAGAAAGGCTTCTACTTTATTCCCGTTACACTTTCCTGTCCATCTGGCAACTCTTTCCCCACTCCCTTAGAGATGCAACTCCCTGCCACTCGGTCCCATCGATTGCCCACTCGATAAACCCTTGAGACAAATTGACAGTTAAGTTCCGAAAGTAATTTCCAGCGGTTTGAGACCCTTTTTTTTTAGCATAATTTCCGATAATTTCCCTTTGACAAGTTAAATGCTGCAATTTGGGTAGCTATCCCACAGATAATTTATCATATAACTTAATATTGATTACGATTATGAAAGGGCAGCCAGGCAGCAAACAAAAAATCTCCCCCTTTTTTTGTTGTTGTACATCTCACTCTTGTATCTTGTATCTGGTATCTTGTGGGTCTTGTGGTACGAGTATCTTGTGGCTAGGAAAACGGCAATAAACTTATGGCTTGGAATTATGCAGATTTTTATCGCCTCGCCAACTTTTCTGCATACAAAGTGCATAATTTTGCAGCAGCAAAAGGCAAAGGAAAAACCTGCTTGAGTGGCAGACAGGAGGGACATAAGCGGCGCTGGCTGAGCAGCAAACCGATAAGCGAGTGATGCTGCTGGTTTCTCAGGGGGGATAGGCCTTGAGTGGACGGGGGAGTGGCGAGGGGCAGAGGCAGAGGATGGTTCAATGTACCTGCAACGAGTGGCAAAACGGAAGTGTTTGACTCTCAGGGCTATCC
This sequence comes from Drosophila lowei, assembly GCA_008121275.1. Classification (NCBI taxonomy): domain Eukaryota; kingdom Metazoa; phylum Arthropoda; class Insecta; order Diptera; family Drosophilidae; genus Drosophila; species Drosophila lowei. The sequence continues at coordinate 11,567,175 of CM017779.1, read as the reverse complement.
TCAGGGCTTGAGCCTGATAATGAAAATTGATAATCACAATCATCATGAGAGCAGATCAGAGCCAGTGCAGCCATGTTTTAGCCCTGTTTTTGCAGCCATGTTGTTGATTGACAAGTTGGCCAAGGAGTCGTCGGAGCCTCGGGTGCCTTCAGTGCTTTCTGCGGCTTTTTATTAATTAAACCAGGAAGCGTTTTGCCTGGCCTGCCTCCACGGGCAGTCTCTCTCTTCGAGGCGGCTGCGCAGCTGTTGCTGCCTCAGCGTTCAGGGAGATCTTGAAAAATATTTATTAAAAATTATGCACGCATTAGTTTGCCCCTAGAGAGAGATAGAGAAAGAGAGAGAGAGAGAGAGAGAGATCACCCTGGGCTTTATTAAGGAAGTGTTTTTTGTGGCGTGGCTTCGGTGGGCGAATTACACGAAATGTTGCATATTAATTTGGTTTTTTTCTCTCTCTTGCGGTATAATGGCTGCTGCGATTTGCGGGGCTTTATGGCCCCCCCAAGAGAGAATCCGCTATGAAACGTTTTACGAGCGATCTTCTTTTGGGCCCCGAAACGCCCACAAACCGTCGCGGGGCGTAGTCGTTTGTAATTTCCTCTCGAGAGAGAAACTAATTACAAAACAGCCGCTCGCGGGCATGGTGGGTGGAGGTGAGAACTACAGATTACTACAGAATAGATCTACCAGATCGCGTACTGGAAATGGTCTTATCCGTAAACAAATTCATTAGCTGCAATTAACGGATGATCGAAATGGTATAGCCGGCTCCGCATTGATTGAGTTCTCTTGAGATTACAGTCGCTGAAAAGTCTGTGGGTGTTTTGATCGTGGAAGCGGAAAGAGGAACGTCTCGGAATGGCATGGCTGTGTGGAAGTGGAAACTGGAAATGGAAACTGGAATAGAAATGCCAGACCAGACCAGACCGGGGGAGTGTGGGTGATCATTAATCCAGAACTAATGAGTATTCAGTCTGGTCTATAAGATAAATATCAATCGATCACGACTGCTATCGATCGATCACGATTAAGTCTGGGATACAAAGAAAGAACAGCAAGTGGGAGTTCTTCATTAGGGAGAGTAATGAGCGGTTGAAATGGATCTTAATGTTTACACTCGAGTGGTGGAAATATGCTAGAAATTACTTGATTAAGAAGAGTTTTTCAGAGTGTTTCACTTTGGTTGCATTTCCCATCAGTGGGGGATCTTCATTGAGAAGAAAATTATGAAATTAGGGAACGGAAGGATCAAAAATAGGAACAAATATCAGATTTCTTGGATTTAAACAACAAAAATTTCTTGCTAGAAATAATTACCAAAATATATTGATTCATTGAAATTTAGAAAAATTAATATAAATATACTAGAAAATACTAGAAATATACTAGAAAATTACCATTCATAAACGAGAAAAATACTTTAAAAAGTACTGCTAGACAAATAGTATAAATATACTATAAATATACTAGAAAAATACTAAACAAAATTTTATTAGACCGATAAATTAACTTAAAATCATAAGTCGCATAGGACCCACGCATAAAACCAGAAAAATACCACAATCATACCAAAACAAAAAATACCATAAAGTTTGGTATTTCTTTAATGTTTCTTTTTCCAGAGCCTTGCTCGCCCTGTCACATCCTGGCAGTAACTGTACATCGTGTGGCTTCGAGCCTTGTGCCAAAGGGTACTACAATTCTGATTATAGATTTTAAGTCTTGATCAGAATTAGCAGCCGGAATCGACGTAGCCATGACGAAAGATTCACACTGTCACAGAAAAACCTCGGAATTTATATTTCTTGTGCCCTACTAGAAGTATTTCCACTCGATCCTGTAGGTTTTTAGTATTATGTCAGACTAGAAATATTGTATGTAGCTCCATAATTTTCTTGTGGCTCTGCCCAATAAAGAACCCTTCGTAACCACCACCAAATTCCAATCCCCCACCCACTCCCACATAGAAAAACACCATCAAGTTCGTCCGATTCCAGGTTTATTACGACTTGATCTTGTCTTCAAGTCGAATAAGTCAGCAGAGATATTTGAAAGTTAACATTCAGTTAGCGCCTTTTTGGATTCGACGGACGGTGGCCAGAGCTCAGCAGGATGGTCCACAGCTGCTGCAGCATCCACCGCCGCAACAGGGTCCACAGCACGGTCCACAGCAGGGACTGCAACAGGGTCCGCAGGGTCCACAGGGTCCACAGCAAGGACTACAGCACGGGCTACAGCAAGGGCTGTAGCAGCCGCCGCAGCACGGTCCACAAGGTCCACAGCACATTTTGATCTTAAAAGTGGAGGAGCAGGCCAAATCCCATGAGACTGTTTTGCAGGCCTTAATGCAGCCTGCCCAGACCGATGGCCAGACCGATGGCCAGACCGATGGCCAGACCGATGGCCAGACCGATGGCGCGGTCATTCCCAATTGCACCATCTGTTACGAGAGCCCTGAGAGGTACATTTTTCAGGGCCCTGTTCGGCTCATTACTTGTTTGGGAGCAGCGCCCTGAACATCAGCCCTAAAAATATCAGTTTTTCAAAATTATTTTTTTATTTTTCCCAAAAAATTCTGTTTTAAAATAAATAAAACCTTAACAAAATTTCTGTGATAATGTCCAAGGCCAATATAATGACTTGCGACTTTGAAATCAAGGGAAAAATCCCTAAGGAGGCATTCGAGATGTTCGCTGCGGCCCAGGCCAAGGTATTGGGACACGTCTGGGCGCCATCGCATGATTTCGCTGAAGTGCGGCCATTTCTTTGGCGACTCGTGCATTCGGGAGTATCTTCGGAGAGGATGTTCCAATTGCCCCGTATGCCGCCAGGAGGCAGTAGTCAGTGATATACGCCTGTTGTTTCCTAACGTTTAACATTGTTTATTGTTTATTGTTTCATATTACATGTCTCTCCTTGAAAAAAAAAAAAAAAAAAAAAAAAAAAAAAAAAAACCAAAATATTTAAATTATTTTTCAAATTTTTTTTTTTTTAATTTTCTTCACCTTTTTACTGGAATCCAAAAAACACAAAACTGAAATTTAAACAAGAAATTTAGATGTTTACTCTACTGCTCCTGGTTTCAGACTGAGGAAATCCATAAAGCAAACCCGTATACCATTTTTTCCAAGAGTTTGAACTGACTCAAGGCCAATGTGATGATACATTTTAGAAGAAATATATTAGAAGGAGTAGGCGTATCCATTAGAACGACGACCGATCTGCAGGGGTATCTAAAGCGTACATCCAGGCTTTCCTTCGTGTTTTTCTTTGGCTTTGGTGTTGGGTGAAGAGCTTTGAAGAGTTGGGATAGAGGGTAGACTGAGGAGTGATGGGGAAAGAGGTTTGGTATGTACATATCTGTGTCTTGGCACAGCAAAAACAAATATATCGCGGGAACACGCTTGAATTATACAGTATTACTTTATATAGTACATTCATACATATATCCAATCGATTCCAAACACTAATAAATAATTTTTCTTGACATTTAACAAATATGCATGTACAACACTCTCGCACGAATATATAGAAAATATCGTAGTAGCTGCTGTTCGATTCGATTCGAGGCACATACCTGTAGCGTGTAGCGTGTAGAGTGTACCGTGGAGCTGGAGCTGAAGCTGAAGCTGAATCAAGTGGGTTAAACACATGCACAGAGACAAAAGCAACAACTAATTTGCACATTTGATGGCCTGACAGCCAGCCAGCCAGCTCTCGAGGAATGAACGAATGAATGAACTGAATGAATGACTAACTGAATAAGTGAGCGTCAGTCAGACAGCGAGGCAGCTGTGTTGCTCCCACCGCTAATAAATAGCAATTAGAATAACATGCCAATAAATCTTTGGTTTGTGGCTCCCCACCCCCTTTTGGCCATAAACTGCATTTGATGGGGAGTCGACACCAAAGCAGTCGTCTCTTTTGCTTTGCTGCAGTTTTGAACGGAACTGATATCGACCTTGGCTTGCATATGCGATGCATATTATAGATTGTGGCAGTGTGGCAGTGCCTACCACTCTCTGCCCAGACCAGAGTCGTCCGTCATCTTTGGCTTCATTCATAAATGAAAAATGAAAAAAAAAGCAGCAACACCTCTAAATTTATATGTTAATTAGTGTGGCGGCTGCAGGCTGCAGGCCCACGACTTGCCACTCGCGACTCGCCACTCGCGATGGATGCATTTGTAACTGTCGCCTGTCAACGATGGGGGCTATGTACGTGGGTTCCTCTCCATCTCCATCTCCAGCTGCTGCTCCTCCTTTCCACCCACCCACCACCGCCAAAAAGGTGTGTTAATTGATTGCCTGAGGAGAGACTCCTGGGTTCATAGCTAACGGTAGACCACCACCAACGCCACTAAGAATTCCCCACAAACAAAAAAAAAGGAGACAGAAAAAAGTTAAGTAACGAAAACTCATCTCCTGGGAGGGACTGAGCAAAAAGGAGACACATTGTTTCTGTAGTCATATTTCAGAAATGACAACAAAGATGCCCCGGGTCCCAGTGCCTCATTCTCCTCTACTTTGCTGTGCTTTACCGTGTGTGTACCGTATTATTGTCAATGGAATATGGCCTCTGTCGCAGTCGAAGTTCTCTCTCCTTCTTCCCTGCTCTGCACTTCTTAGTGTTCATCTGATACCCAGTAATTGTGTGAAGCAAAGGGTATGTTGTTTTCGATTGTATCCATATGGGGTAGATGGAGGCAAGCTTTGATGGTCTGTAAGAATATACCCTCCGATCAGAGAGATTTCAAGATCTAGAGCAACCAACTTTCCCATGAATACTATCTGATGTACGAAGCAGATTCGCGCTCCCAACATAGATATACATCTCAGCTTTGTTATAATTAAATATAATAGTGTTATCATCTATCAAACTACCAAAATCCTACAAGTATTACACTCGAAAAAACATTTTTCCTTCCAAGACTCTATTAAAAAATAAAGGAATCTGAGTGCCAGATGTCCTCTAGTCGAAATACTTTATAATATCTTCTATTTTCAATCTTTCAACCAAAAATAAACACAATCGGACATCTATTTCCAGATATATTCCTCTCAAAGAATTCTAGTCCGGGGATATTCCTTTGTCGAGACTACCCCACAGATATCGTTCTTGCTTTGCTTTTGTCTTGCTTTTTGTTTCTTTCCATTACATAAAACAGAGACAGCGGAGACGTGAGACGATGCTCAAGAGGGGGTTGGGGTTGGGCGAGGCTGAAGCTTACGTAGACTGAACGTCTAACGGGGATGACGTTCGGACTTGGAGAGATCGCGTATTGGATTTCCACGCCGTCATTGTCGTTTGAATGAGTGTGCGACGAGCGCGGCGGCATGGGATGCGGCATGGGGTATGGGTATGGGTATGGGGATGGGTGGCAGCTGCCACAGAGCTTAGCGGTTGCATTGACGAACTGTCAGACGGGGACAGACGGCGGCACGGAGGCAGTCGGAGGCTATATTTCTAACTGTGGAAATTGTGGAACTGCGGATCTCTGGTGTGGTGTGCTGTGCTGTGCTGTGGTGTGGCCGTCAAAGCCTAGCGGCTAGCCTTAATAAAATGTTCGGTTAGTGCTTTATTTTTTGCTGCGGCGAATACCCTACTTTGATGATCTGCTGCTATTGGGGAAGGTTAGTTTTATTGATGGCTAGGGTTTTGGAATAGATTTGAGTTGAAGGAGATTGAGGTATCGTTATGGGACGATATGGGAGTAAGATATGGAATCTGACAATTGAGAGAGCTTAAAAGTGGTTCCATTGGATAGTTTTGAATGGTTACAATCATTAATGGGTGAGAGATTACTTGAAAGTTGCCAGATTTCCTATAGAGTAGATTGTTAAAGATATAGAACTGAATTTAGGATAGGTATGAAAATTAAGAAGAGTTATAGCCTTATAAAATTAGACTTTGCTAACTGACTAACTAGAAAAACAGAGATAGCCCTATGGGAAAAGCATGCAGTGAGAGCGAGAGGTATATATGCATCAGCTTGGCTTTCCAGTTGAACTGGGAGCAGCGCTGCGGTAGAAATGATCGATTACTACACTTTTTAAATCCCATTTTGATGGCTGAATGCCTGGCTGGGCCTCAGTTCTTCGACTGATAGCCGAGAAACGTGTCTGGAGACGACCACGAACCCTTAATTTTGCGTCTAGTGTCATAAGTCTATAAGTATGAACAGAGTAGGGATATATAAACTGGTTGCTTTGATTAGAGGTATATGTGCCGTGCCCTAGACATATCTTCGATGAGTATTCCCCATTCGTCACGTCAACGAAAGTGCCATATTCTCTACTCATCTTTCGCAGTGCAGCCTCCCTGCTTACCCTTGGGCCTACCCTACCTTTTTCCTCTATACCGCTCCCTCCTCCTCCCCTCCTTTTCCCCTTTAAAAGATATTATTCAACTTTTTTCATTTTGGCTGCTGGCTGTTGTTGTTGCTCTTTTATGCAATTTCGCATCGTATCGTATTTTTTATTACGATTTTCGTTTTGTTTTCGCATCCGCCGCTGCCGCTGCCGCTGCAGTGCTCTTTGCTTTTGTTTTTGTTTTTGTCATTTGGTTCGGGCGCGCATTGTGCCGCGTGTGTTGCCGCCTTATGCACTCGTATGACACAGAGGGGAGAGAGACAGAGAGAGGTACAGTCACACCAAAGTTTTCATCATAACGGTAACGGTTTCTGCAAAATCACCAGGGAGACATTTGATGTTTGATTTCCGCGTAATTACCTTCTTTTTTGTTTTCTGTGTCTTTGGAATGGTATACGTATACGTATTGTTTTTTCCCCCTCGGTTTTCCTTTTTGTTAGCAAGATTTTCCTTCACACTAATTACAAAAAAACACAAAACAAAACATAAACGCCTGCTGCTGCTGCTGCGGCTGCGGCTGCTGCATTTGGAGGCAGCAACTGTAGGCGTGCCACCCGATGTGGCAATTATTTCTCTCCCTCCTTTTAACACATATCGCATTAAGGCGCTTTAATAAGCCAATCTCCCATTCTCCTCTCTCTCTCTGGTTACCCCATAAAAGCAAAAAAAAAAAAAAAAGATAAATAAAAGACAAGTGAACGATTTCCGTTCGCGCGCCCGTCATTTGACACGTTTAACGAAATGAAAATGATTGACGACTCTGGCGATGACTTGACGACTTGGCAACTCTGGATAATGCCTGCCAAATGGGCGCCTCTCTTGCGAAACTGCCGCTGCGCGAGGCCCACTGACAAGTTAATAGTTAACTCTATTAACTTTTTATGACGACAGCAACAGCAGCACCAGCACCAGCACCAGCACTAGTAGAAGTGGCAGTGGTGTTGCCTCAAAGGAAGTTGCATTCACCCCAAAGAACAACAACAACAACAACATCAGCGAACGGCAGCAAAAATAATCAATATACGAATATTGAAAAAAAAAAAAAAACCCCAAGAGCTGTTTGGGGTAATGATTGAATCAATAATTGACTTCCTGCGGTGCTGGCCTGCCTACGAGTACGAGAGGTATCTCTGCCACTTCTCAATTGATCATTATTAATGCCATTGATTAGTTTTTGGTTTGTCAATTTTGCGTTGGGTTTTGAGTTTTTCCCCAAAGCTTTTCTGACGCTTATTTCTATGGGTTTTTTATGGCTAATGGTTCTTAATGGGGTTTTTGGTTGCCTGGGAACTAGTTCATAAAAGAATTGGGAGTTGCAGAAATTAATACAAAGATTATGAAAAGTAAACTTAAGGAATATTTGATTTAGAATTTGAGGAAGTCTATAAAAGTCTATAGGGCACATTTTCTAAAATCATTCATAATATATTTCCCGTATGGAAATTGCGATAAAGTTTCTGAAAACCGAAGAAAATTGATGATATTTTTAGAAAAATGGATTTGCATACTCCTTATATTTGATGGACTTTGTGATGATCACTGATCAACACGGATTTCGATGTCAGAGGTGAAGATACCGAATCCGTACTAAAGATGGAGATGAATACCATCCATTGCGGCACCTTTTTATCAATGTTCTGTGTTGATCGTTTAGTGCCTCTCAAAGATCTTCTTCTCAAGATTTATTAAATTTTAAACAAACTAAGAGGCCAGCCCCCTGCCATCCCCGGCTCACGCGCTGCGCTAACTTTTTTTCTATAATAAAAAGATGATTTCTACCTACTTTTTGATTGATACAAATACAAACTACTTAAGTTTTCCAGTGATTTCATCTCCTCATTCATGAAAATCACTACCACTTTGGTTTCACATTTCTTTCCCAGCTTTTTTGATTAATTCAAAACCGCTTTCGCAAGAGAATCTCAAGCAAATCATCAGATACATTTCTCAATAGCCATTTGTGGATGTGGGAATGGGTGTGTGTGTTGACAAGGCTAACCAATAGACGCCCCCACAATTCATCCAGCCATCTGTTTGTCTGTCTGTCTGTCGTCTGTCGGTTCGGTCCATCTGCAGTCCAGCCAGAAAACAAGCTCAATTTATGATCAAAACTTGTGGCATCCATCATCGTGCAACTTGTCTTGTCGTTGTCTAGTCGTTGTCTTGTCTCTCCTAAAAGGGCCTCCTCCTCCAGTCGCACAGAGACGTCTGTGCGTATATGCAAACGAGAGAACGCCATATAATAAACGCCAAAAAGGCAGCAGAAGACAGCGGAAAAGGGTAAGGAACCCGCGAGAGAGCTGTCCGTGTTATAAATGATGGCTCCCCTCTACCCTTACCCCTTCCCAAACTCCAAGTCCAACTCCAACTCCAAGTCCAAGCCTCTCTCTAGCGCCACATGCCACGGCAAAAGATCTAAGACTCATGTTGCACATCACAACGTCCCATCTGTCTGTCTGTCTGTCCGTCTGTCTGTCTGTCTGTCTAAATGTTGTGCGGCCCACGCATTCTCTGGGGCATAACCTGCTGCATCATTTTTCACTCGAAGATTGCATAATGATTGACAATTCATTATGCCACAGAGAGCCACAGAGCCCCAGCCTCAGCTCTTCTTGTGCTATCGCTTTTCAAAGGAGTGGAGTAGGGTTTTTCTTTTGCGGGACTTTTCTTAATGGCTCACCAGATTAGGCATCTCCCCGAGGGCCAATGAGGAAGTGAAATGAAGTGTGGTTCTTGCCTCTAAGTAACTTATTAATGAATCGGTTTTTTCCTTTCTTTCAGGTGAGTGTATACCAAGAACGAGAGATCCAAAAAAAAGACACACGTGAGTAGGAAACTTGATTGAGGTTTCAGTCTCTCAATCCAAGGTCAATCGTTTGGTTTAATTGAAAAATCCACAAAGGTGTGACCGCAAAAAGCATGAAAATATCGTGAACTTTCGAAAACAATAGAGGAAGCCCTCCTCCCCTCCTCCCCTGCATCCAGCGACTGCAATTGTGTATCTCAAAGATACTCGAATGCGATGAGGCGGGGGGGTATTGCACAACTTTGTCGGTCGTTTCGCACACCTGCTGCTCGGTCGGTCGATGCTGCCGGTCGGTCCAAGTCGATGTCGATGCCAATGTCTAATTGAAGCAATTAGTGGACCCATTATGGCATTTTTTGCTGTTGTTCGATTTTTGTTTCAATTAGTTGGGTTTTTTCTATGCCACAGAATGGGGGACGCCTCTGGGCCGTGGGCCTCTGGGCCCCTGGGCTCTCGCGTAATTAGCCCCAAAGTTAAAGTCGAAGTTCGACGAACCCCTCCGCCATTCGTTTGCTATGACAACACACCATAAAAACCAGCACAACAGCCAACCGGCAAAACATTTATGTACAAAAGACAATTGACCTTCGTTAGTCAAAAGTTCATTTGCATCAATTTATAATGGCATAATACTACAGATACACTGTCGTGGAACTGTGGGAGATATTTGCGCAATCTTTTGGCCACAAGAAATGGTTGCAGCCACTTGTTGAACATCCATAAGTGGGTTATGGAAACACTGCAGCGATCAAACGGAGCAGAATAACAAGTTCTTTGCATGGAAAATGGAAAACGGTTTCCATTCCTCATTTGACTAATTGAATCGTGTCTATTACGTGTCTATTAATAGAACTAGTTCCCGCAATGATCCATAAATTACAACAACAACAACAACAACAACAGAAAATCAAATCAAATCAAATTACAATTTAAATGAAAATCGTGGCAGGCAATCGTTGGATCGTTATTTGTGATTTCTATTCATTATTCCACTTTATACCACAATTCACTTGGGATATGAGTATGGGGTACAGTCCGGACCTGTACGATCTACGGCAACCCTAACATGTGCCTCGGCAAAAACGTTTCCTTAGAAATATTCATACAGCCGCAATACTTTTGCTTTAATGATATATAACTTTTAATTCTGATTAATCACATATAAATGGTGGACTTAATTCTCTATAGATTTTTGACAAACATTTAACAAATCTACAAATTGCAGCATCGTCAATGAAAGGCAGTCAAAGACATCGTTCATCCGTTGAATAAATCTATCAGAGTTTAAGGAACTTCTTTAGATGCTGTGGGTGGCCTTAAGGAGTTGGAAGACTTCTTTCAGATGGTGTGTAGATATGGGAGGATCTCGTTGAGATGGCTGTTTGTTGCTTCACAAGTGATTTGTAACTGAATGAACAATAAATTATTATATATGGGCCATATTATAGCGATATATTACAGAGATTATATTTTCACTCCATTTACAATCTTTATAAACAATATTCAGACAAAAAGGTCTAATTTAATTATTTCAAATATTTGTATATCTATTTCAAAAGCATTTTAATATTTTTATTGTTCTTTTATTTCTTTCAAAACCACATTGGAATATTTTATCACTTCTTAGCCAATTCTGATACAGTTTCCATAGATATCAACATAATGGCAATCATTTCTCCACTCATAATATTGAGGCTCTGCCAATTGTAGAACCACCCAAAAGATCCATAGAGAAAATGATAATTTTTGAATCCAAGACATTTTAATGCGGTTTCAGAGCTTTTTCTTATGTCTGTTTTCACCGGCTTCACGACTTGCTTGTAACTGAATGAACATGGAGGATTGCAATGATTTCCATGAGGGGAACAATTATACATTTAATACACTTTATTGATATATTTCATGAAGAGATTATACTTGCAGTCTGTAAACATTGATAACCTTTGAAGCGATTCGCCCTGAACCACAAATGACTTATTTATAAATAATATTCAGAAAAGAAATTATGGTTTAATGAGCTTCAATGTTGCTATATATCAATTTAAATTTGTAATCCAACTCATTCGAATATATTACACAAAAGTGATAAATATCAAATCTACATTTCTCCATTTTCATCACAATGGCAGTCATTTCTCCACCAACTTCCGAGGGTAAGCATTTTCCGATTGTAGAATCATCAAATAGATCCACAGATCTTCTTCTTCCGATGTCTGTTTCAATAGCTTCCGGATAAAATAGTTTTCATGAAGTAAAATAAAAACATAATATCGTGATAAATATCAGGAAGAGATGATCTAAACACTGCTGTACTTACTGTGGACACCTGACACACCTTCTAGTACGCCAATCATAACAACGACAATCATTACCCCAACTATATGGAACATTTGACACGTGGAGAATCGTCAAAGAGATGCGCAGAAAAAATACTAATTTTCCAATCCAAGACATTTTAATGGGATTTCTGTTCACACCAACTTCACGATTCATTTGTAACTGAAGGCGGTTTCACATGATTGCCGGGTTTTTATAGAAATATTTTTATTCTGTAATCGCCGAGGGCCTATTGATATCATTGCCCTGGTCCACATTCTGATTGTTTTTACTTCGTGGCTTCCAGAGAAACATATACCAGACATGGAGTACCATGAAAGATCGTTGAAGCGGCTATATATAGGCTGTTTATATAGAAAAATGATCATTTTATTCAATGAATAATATAAAAACAATCGAAGACAAAGTAAATACATATTTAAAAAAGGAAAAAGAAAGCCTAATTGGTTTACTGGTTCCAAATATTTGTACTAACCTCAAAAAAGTCAACAACTAGTTCGACAAAAAGAAAAAAACTCTTTAAAAGCAATAAAAATTATATAAACCATCAAAAAGTTTTCAATTTTAATGGTATGATAGATCCACCGGTTTTAAAAAGCCTCATTAGCCTCAAAGTTAAAGAACTAGTTCCAAGAAGCTTCATTGAAACCAAAAATATCGGAGGAGAACCCTGTACGTTCATTGTGTTGTTTGTGGCATTTGTTTGCTCACCTCATACAAGAAAAACATTTGCAATTTCCATAAATCAAACAACAGAACTCCAGCCTGAAGACAAAAGACCTCTGACCTTCAGGCTTCACTTTGCATAGGCTTCTCATTATCGTGTGAACCTGAAGACCACGTGCATCCCCCAGAGAGACATTATCTTCGTTGAGGCGATCATCCACCTCGTAACAAGTGTTGCTTCCAGGGCCACCAGCTGTCAGATCATTGGTTTGCGTTGACCAACACTGCCCGGGCATAACTGTCGTCCGCCGCTTTAATGCCATGTCATTGCGAAATGGAAAACGAAATCTGAGTACGAAAATGAGTTCAATGAACGAACGGCAGAGGCAGGCAAACGGGACGACGACGACAAACAATCAACGTCAATCAATGGGCAAACACTGATTTACGATCTTCGACGAGAGGAGGGATTGCATGCGGCATGGCATGCACTTCTCTTGCAACCGAAAATCACTTTTTTTTTTTTTTTCGGAGTTTGTTCACCCATCGAACGGAACGGAACGGAACGGACAGTCGACAGTCCACGGGAATGGGGCGCCATTTCGAAAATATACATATTTTGCGACTGCAACCTGCACTGTGCTGTGTGTGCTTGGGTAATATCATATTTTAGCCAAAAACTTGTTGAAAATTCCACAGCACATACACACAAACACACATACTGCTGGCTGTCTGTGGCACCAAAGCTCTAATAACTAATGGCCAACAGCGGAGTGTGGAGTGTGGAGAGTGGAGAGCGGTGCTGGCCAGTTGGCGGCTTTTGGCGCAATTTGAGACTCGATTTCTTGCACCTATGTAGATAGAAGGCAAGGCAGGCAGGCAGGCCAGTCGATGGAGGGAAGGCAGGCACCAGGCAATCGCTAACAGCATTTTCCAAAACTCTCAAACAAGAAAGAGAAAATATGACTTTGAACTGTCGAAGGTTTGTATACCCTAACCAAAAGCGATATACAAATGAGGCTATAATGCGGTTTAGATGGCAACGTTTTGGGGACCCTATTTGGAATCCATATTTAGTGCATAGAAGAATGATATGATTGGCCTATTTTGCTAGATTTTGAAGATTCAGCCATACAGAACTGTCAAGGAAATGTATTTCGATCAATTTGTTAAAGAAAACTAGGAATATATATGTTCAAAACAGGATCTATTAGTGATTGTAGACTAATTGCTTCTCCCTTCATACTCTTTCTGGGAATCAATCTTTCGTATGACACTCTAATGATCAAAGTTTGTAATATTCCACAAGAAAATATTCACAGAGACATTCAGAAGTGTTACGTAAATGTCTTTCCATTAATTTTTACAAGCAATGAGGGCTATTAATCGAATGTCTATTGATTGAAGTTGATAAAACTGTGTGTCTGAAGAGCTGTATTATGATCGTTTCTAAGGCAGCGAATATGAAACGGTCCGTATTTGACTCAATTTCATGGCATATATTGGTTAGATCTTCCTCAAAAAGGGAATAATTTATACCAAGAACAGGGTTTTTTGTTTGAGAAATGGTTTAGATATAGGGATATAGAAGGGACATCGGAAAAGCAGTGCGATGCAATAGCTCCTGCAGTGGAAAGGAAGTTTACATAAAATCAACGATATCTTTAGATATAAAAGACATAAGAATACGATCCCTTTTTTTTCCGTTTTGGATCGTCTGATATTCTACAATATTCTGCTGGACATTCCAAAGTCGCTCTCCAAATAGGGATACCCTGGCTTCCAGGGTACAAACAACAACAGATACGAAACGACCTTAAAGCCATCTCTCTCTCTCTCTCTCTCTCTCTCTCTGTTGATGTTGTCTCCCGCTCTGGCTGCATGCAAAAAAAACGAGAAAAACATATAGGAAAAACCACATGCCCAAATACTATACGTTACGTATCCCTCACCGTAAAAGTCTCTCAAAGCTATTTGTTGTTGAATCTATTCTTTTTGCAACGAGAGGCGATCGTAAAGTTTCATTCAGTGAAGAACGCTGGAAAAATGCGTGGTGAAAGGCTCTCTCTCTCTCGCTTCTCCCACGGGAAGGCCACTACCATCTTTCTATTTTTTTTTAAGGAGGGGGGAAGGCTTGCCACCCATAAACCAAGCCAGGCCATGGCATGCCCCATATACCATCTTCCAGCTGTGCATCTCTACTCTGAAAAACGTGTGTGTGCATCTGCCATGCCATCTTCCCTCTGGAAGCGTCTCCCCTTCGTTTGGGGCAAGTTGTTCTGACATATCCTTGCCAGCGAAAACAGACAGCGAACGCAACAAATCTTGCACAGTTCTCCGGCAGCCTCTCCCCATTACCCAATCCCCTGCCTCTGACTCTGACTCTGCCTCTGCCCCAACTCTGTAGATCGGTGGCAACCGCAATTGCTGTAGCTGCTGCCTCTAAATGATGCAAGGCAGCGCAAAATGTTGCGAGAAATTGTTGCGGCAACTTTTTCCTTCTTCTGTGGCGCTGTTTGTGGGCAGGCAGCAGGCAGCATCTCAGAGGAGGCATCAGGCAGGAGGCATCACTAGCCAACAACTACAACAAAGACGTTCTAAATGTTACGTTATATTATAGCCTTTGTTGTTGTTGCTTCTGCTGTTGCATGGCTGTTGCCGTAACTCTTCTACAGATGCGCCTCGAATTAGGTCTCTCTTTGGGGGCTTTGGGGCAAGCAGAAAGCAGCAAGCAGTAGCTTTTGTAGCTGCTTTTGTGGTTGCTTTTATTGTGTAATCAGCAGATAACGGCATTTAATGGCTGAATGAGTTTCTGCCCAGCCCAGAAGGAAAGAAAGAGACGGGGAATAGAGAGGGAGCCAGCCAAGGAAAGAGCTAGAGAGATGGGGAAGAGAGGGGTAGAGGCAGAACGAACGCATTCCGCACGAGCCACATTTTTCGCCTTTCGATCATTCGATCATTCGTCGTCGTTGCCTTTGTTGCATTTTCGATAACTTTATTTTTATTTCGGAGTCGGAGTCGGGGGAGGGGGAGGGGGAGGGGCCCTGGCCGTCGAAGCGTGGCGCTAATCGATTTCTACCCTGTGTTGCCCATCAAAAATTGAAATTACCAAATTATTTCACAATTCGCCGAAAACGCTTTTCCGTTAGGCTTTCCACCGTTTTCGGTGCAGGTCTCTTGTTTTTGCTTTTGTTTTTTGCTGTTGTCTTACAAGGCATCTCGAAATTGCATTCGAAATAGTTATTATTTCGATGGAGTTGTTGATTGGACGACTGGCTGGGGATTTAATCGAATGAATGAACGACTGAACGACTGAATGAATGGATGGATGGATGGCTGGTTCCGCCCGAGTGGTTTCGATTTCATTTTGTGATATTTATTAAAAATTATATAATTTCAACTGGAAGGAGGGAGATCTGTTTTTGGAAAGCAAACGATTTCTGAGACTAGTTGGCTTTTAATATCTTTGATTGCTTTATTACATTTTACTAAAATTACTTGAAGGTTACTTTTGAGGATTTTAGTGGAATTAATAAATAATAATAATAATAAATAAATAAAATGAATAATTAATTAAAGAGATATTACGAAATAAATAAGAAATTATAAAATAGGGAACTTCTTAAAAAAGGATGAAGTCATTTTTTTTTTTTTAAATTATTTTCATACAGAAATAGTGTTTTATTTTATACTTTTTCAAGATCGAAAGCCATTTGGTGGAATCTTAAATACAAAAAAAATACTAAATACTAAAAAAAACATTTCAAAAAAATCTAAATGAACATAGGAACCCTTACCCTTCATATGACACATGAATGAACTTCTGAACCATGATCTATATGAAAATCCATTAAAAAAAACACTGAAAATGTTTTACAAGTATTTTTAATAGCACAATCTCTATGGATAAATATTACAAATATTTAATTGATAATTTTAAGCTGCAAAACTAACGAAAATGTCATAAAACGATTAAAAATAAATTAAAAAGTTAAATTTTCTAGCAGTATTTCATATAAAAAACGCTATCAAGTACCATAATCTCTCAACAAAACCAGAAAATCCCCCAAGCAGCCATCCAATCGAATACCAAAGCAAATCCACACCCATATCCGAGTGGCCCCATACCCACCATATCCCAGGCGATGCATCGATGAAGAGAGGAACGATGGATGATCGGAAAATGCAATGTTTCCAGCAACTAATAACAGTAAACAGTTGAACTACTGGCCAAGATTGATTCAGCGATTGCCTCACATCATCATCGTCATCGTAATCATCATCTCTTGTGGCAATCAAAGGGTGGAAGGGAAATCAAATGCAATTCCCCCGACAACAACACGCAAAGACTGACTCCTGAGCGACGACTGTCTCCAGTGACTTGGCTTGGATCACTCCCAGCTTGTGGCAGCCACCAGCAGCCACCAACAACAACAGCAGCAGCAACAGCAACAGCAACAATCTGACGATGACGGCGACACATGCTATGGGTACATAGTAGAATAAAAATTACTTCCTGATTGTGTTACATGCACCCATGGACCGACCGACCGACCAACCGTCCGACCGGTCTCCTCAGTCTACAGCACTCCTCCTGCTGCTGGTGCTTCTCTTTTTGAGAATATTGCTTCTTTTCTACATTCGTCTCTCGTGTACATACAAAGTGGTTAGTGCCTCCAAGGCTGAAAGGAGCTGCATGGACAGACAGCAGAGGGGGCAGATCGGTGCCGCATTGCGTGGGCCAAACTGGGAGATGGAGAGACCCCCCGCCCCGCGCCAGACATGATCTCAAAAGAGCCAGAAACACGAGATTCATATCCCCCCGAAATCGGAAAGTGTCAATGTACGCAAATTTACAAAATGTTATGGTTGTTTTTTTGGCCATTGTCATGGCTATTGTCATACTGTCATGCTGCTGATGGTGGCACGTGTTGGAATCTTTGATCTGAGGATCAAAACAGATCTCTAGCTCCAGAAGTTCTCTCTCTGTCGGTCTGTGGGGTTCTCTTTTGTGGGGCACTTAAACGTTCGACCCCCGGAGGCGGCACTGGGGCTACGAGTAACGTAACGTTTTTTTTCTTTTTGCCTGTCATTTTTCTTCATGTTTTTTTTTTTTTTTGCTTTGTGCTTACTGCATTTTGTGCGGCATTTACGCTCCATGCTCCATGTTCCATGCTCCATGAGATCTATCTGTCGTTTTTGGTCTCGAAGTTTGAGCCTCAGTTTAGTGTTTTCTGTGTCAGAGCACCGAAAAGCCCAAAACCGAAGCCAAACCGAAGGCAGGCACTGGCACTGGCACTTGTCGTGATTTGTTTAGAAAAATGTTGGCTATTAATTTGCTGCCTTGAGTAACACTTGTTATTTGGCTTCGCATTTCGTATTTCGCATAATCTTGTTTGACCGCCTTGTGGTGTGTGCTGTAGCTGGAGAGCCCCCCTATAGCCCCATAGATAATCTTTATGCGCTGTGCTCGGAGTCGGAGTCGAGTCGGCCATACAAATGGGTCTGGGCTTTTAAGAGTCGATTCTGTGTGTGTGTGTGTGTGGATTGTCGTTCTATGGAACATGTGTTCCATGTGTCTTTTTCTGTTATGAAACGAGTCCACAAATATTCGTGAACTTTGCTCAAGGGGGGGGATCGAAAATGCCAGCAAAATGTGCAAATTACAAAAGTTTTAATGAAGAAATATGAGTAAAAATCAACCAATTGGGATTAAGATAGGTGTAAGAATTAGTAGATAAAATTATACATGGAATTTTAGTTATTTTTATTATTTTTTATTTATTTTTTAAACTATATTTAAGGCACTAGTCACAAAACTAATTTAATCTATATGTACATTTGTACATACAATTTTTGTAAATATAAATTTTAATGTGAATGAATAGCGGAACCAGTAGTTCCAGCAACAAAGTAATTTTCAGGAAAATACCGTAACCATTCCCAAAAGTTCAACAAACCTAATCATCTGATTATGGCCACCACTCATTGAACAAATGGATCATAGACAGAAACCCTCCGCCCCGCAAACAAAGTGGTTACCAGAGCAGAACACACATTACATTTTCCCCATTCCCATTCCCATCCGATTTGAACTTTAAAATTGATTGTATAACCCCTTGATTATTACTTTATTTATCGCTATATTTCACAACATCTTTAATAATAGATTCCCATAATGGATACATTATCAGTGTCTGTGGTGGATGTTCCCATCGGAGTAGAGGGCGGGGGAGGGGCTCCCCCGCCCATCCATGCAATTGCATAATCACTGCATCGCTCGCTGCCGCTGCTGTTGCTGCTGCCTCTTCGCGGCGTGGCGTGCATCCGTCAGGTTAATTAGTAAAATACCTGGTGACCAGGCACGTATTGCCATTTAAACAGCATTTTCTGACTTTTTTTCCTCATTTTTTTTATGATTAATCTCCACCTACTGCCGGCAACCGGTCGGGTCCGTCGGTCGCATGTTATTGTTCGATCAGAGAGAGAGAGAGAGAGGGAGGAGGGCGTTAAAGGGAGGTTGGGGAAATGTGCTTGGGGAAATGTTTTGCAAACTAGACGAAACTTTGATGCTCTTGAAGGGAGGCTTTTTATTAGAGGTGATTATGATCATGATCATGGGCAGTATAGTTCTTTAATGCAAAGTAGAACTGAAGAAAAGGAATGAATATTATGGAGGTAAATGTGGTAGTTATTCAAGAGATAGATGGAGTGGGAAAGAGGCATATGCTACTTAAGAATTGGTATTGATATTCATAGGAATAACATCTGTGCAGATACAAAATTTAGGGGCAGATCATAGATCAAACATGAAGCTTTATTTTTTTGGAAATTTTTTAAGTAGATAGAACTCTATGGATAGAATTCTTTGTGCAAATGGCGAAGGAAAAGAGTATTTTGCAGTCAAGTTAAGGACACATCCGTAAAGTAATGCATACGATGATCTCATAATTTTTGCAATCTCTCAGTGAACCCACTCCCAAATGCCTCCAAAGGGATCCCTAAAGGAAACCCCTTTGCAAAACTAATCAAAAGTAAATACATCATTCCGAACCACTGAATAAATGGATCGTTTCCTCCAAAGTGTACTCCCTTCAGCCTTCAATGTACTGCCGTTCGGGGGGGACTCTGGGCCTCTCCCATTTCTGTGTGTGCCTATTGTGCGCCCTAGCCAATCGACCAATCGATTACTTCCTGCATTTTTAAATGTCTCTACCAACATCGCTCTCCTCCTCCTGCTGGCTCCCTGGAACCCTGGCTGCCTGGCAAATTAATCAAGCGTGTGCCAAAAAAAGAAAGAAATAAAAAAAAAGACTTGCAACCGAAGGAAGGAAAAGAAAAAAATAAAAAAAAGAGTTATAAATGAAAAATGCTGGACAATTGCACGGTTCGCTTACAGTGACTAATCGATTTTTGGAATTAAGTTGCGCCGCTGCGGAAAGGAAAGCACAACTTGCAACAGCAACAGACAGACAGACGAACGGATGGACGGACGGACAGACGAACGGATGGACGGACGGACGGACGGACGGAGAGTGGAAAAATGGTCACTTGGAAATGGTCTGCTGGAGCTGCGGCCTCCTTGGATTGCATATGATTCCGCTGCGTTGGGTCCTCAAATGGTGGTACGATGGTGGTATTGTTGCAGCAGCAGCAGCAGTCGTCTGTTGCAGGCTATTGATTTTTTACGAGGCGAATGCCCCGTGCCCCGCCAACGACTAAATAGGAGGAAACCAAAGACCAAGACGACAACGCACTGAAATTGGAAGTATGCCAAGGCGGCATAGTGTGCCCCCTGCCCCTGCCTCCTGCCCCTGCCTCCCTACCTCCTGTGCAATGTGTCGGCAGATTTGTTTGTT
Organism: Drosophila lowei; assembly: GCA_008121275.1. Classification (NCBI taxonomy): domain Eukaryota; kingdom Metazoa; phylum Arthropoda; class Insecta; order Diptera; family Drosophilidae; genus Drosophila; species Drosophila lowei. The sequence goes on along the minus strand of CM017779.1, from coordinate 11,547,139 downwards.
TTCACATTCAATTCTCGGGCAACGTTCGATGGCTCGGGTCTAGTATGTCTGCTGCGGTTGGAAATGTGCCAAAGTTCAATGCACGGCATTGCCATGGCGAAATTTTGCGAATCGATTCGGTTTTTCGCATAGTTGAGATTGAGATGGCACTAGAAATGGAATGCCAGCCAGTCAGAAAATCCTTGAACGACTTGTACTTGACTTTTGGTAAAGGAATCCAAGTCAAAAGGTTTCAAAGGTTTAGGAGAGAAAAGAAGATTAGAAGTGAAACCTTTTAAAGGTCTTTGAAGATCGCAAATCATTGTGGAATGGTCCTAAATCTTTTCCAAAAAGGTTGTATCCTAGAAGTTTCTGTACTTAAGGGTATTTTACAGCATGATACACCATCGTCTTGTATAGAAATCCCACACTTTCATAGAAAAAAGCTTGCCCCCCTGAATTGAAATCTATTTATAGTACTCGTATTACCCATCCAAAACTTGGCATACTTTCAGGCACCCTCATTTATGTCATTATTCATATGACCTCAAAATATTTCAAATCTATTTCCAAACCCACAAACAAGTTGCCTACTTTTTGTGACACATTTGATATTTTATTCCATGGATCATGCATGCCTTATCGCTGCCCTACAAACAATTCCTGATCCTCATCGTCGGTGCTCTGCATATAGTTCAAAAACTGATCGGCCATATGCCAATACCAATGGAGGGCCACCAACTCCAGGCCGCCCTTGTCGGCAATCCAGATCTGTCCGTTCTCCGATCTCTCGATGGCATTTACTATATTCTGGCCGCAGACGGCAGTCGATTGGCAGGGGGCACGACGCAGGCGATCGGCAAAGGATTGGCCGTATTCCAGGAAGGCATTCAGTTCCCGATCGACAAATACTTTGGTGGGACCACAGCAGACGGCCATGACAGCCACACCATTTTGGGTGTAATACAGGGGATCCTACGGAAGAATTTAAGATATTAGAGAACATTTTCAAGATATATATTCCCCACTCACCGCTAGACTTCTGGTAAACCCAATCACACCAAACTTTGAGGCACTGTACGCACAAAAGACTGGCGATGGATCCAGTCCTATGACGGAGGTGACATTCACAATCAGTCCACCCGATCCGCCCATCTTACGGTCCATATAAGGCAGCACAGTGGCCACGGTGTTCATCATGCCGGTCAGATTCGTATTGATGGTGGCATCAATGTTCCGCTCATCGCACAGGGTGGCCCCATTGATCAGCACATCGATGTAGTCCATCTGGACCATGACCTCATCGAAGTACTTCTTCATCTCCTCGCGGGCCATGGTAACATCGAAGGTCCAGAAGAAGATCTGGGTGCTGTGCTTAATCGATTGTAACTGAGCGATGGCCGGGGGGTTTTCCACGCTCTGAAGGATGGCTAGTTTCTAGACAAAGAATCAAAAGAGATATGAGAGACGTTTTCCTCGATGCACATTCCTTGGTTTCTATTTTTATATGCCACTAATCCGTAATCGAAAGTACTTCCCTTAAGCAAAAGTAGATCAAACTCAAAACATAAACTTAATTGTAGCTTCGAACAGAAAAAGTCAGCGGAAAAAATACATGAAAAAGTCATTAACTTAATTAGTTTCGACAGCTACCAGCAGCAGCCTAGAGACTTGTTTAAGAACCAGAACCACTCTCCTCCTCTCTACTCCACTCTACCACTCCACTAAACCACTCACCGCTATATTCTTGGTCATGAGAACCTTGCTGGTCTCCAGTGCAATGCCACCGCAGTCAGCCACATAGCAAACATGCTTACCCGTCAGATCGTACATTCTTTTGGCTGCCTTTCTCAAGTTCTTTTCTATTACTAAAAAGTTAAGTTTTTGTGTGGAAATCGATAGAGCTCTGGCCACTGGCGATTGCTATTTATCTGTTTTTAATTAAAAGAGAGCTACCTCTTATCGCTTTTGTTGAAATTTCTCAAATATAATTTTGTATTATCATATTCAAAACGGGGTTACTTCCATAAAAGAGAATCAAATCAGCCTTATTGCCATATGTGTATGTATATACATATGTACGTAACAATTGAGTGGAAAAACGAAACTAAATGCTAAAAGCCATGGCCCATAGAGTGTGGGATGGTTTAGATGCCCGAATCCCAGTGCTGGGTCCATGTGATGGGCTCCAAGGTGCCCAAATCCAACTTCCAGATGGCACCATTCTTGTTCAGCTCAATGGCCTTAACAAAGTTCTCGGCACACTGCTGAGAGGTCTGGGTGGGATGCTCCAGCAGCTTCTCCGCCACCTGGGGCTCCACATTCAGCCACGAGTTGAATTTGTGGACAAGAGTGGTCCTGGTGATGCCAGGATTGACAGTGTAAGCAGTGACACCAGTAATGGGAGCCAGTTTCTATGGGATTTCAAAGAAAGTATAAGTTTTGGGAGTCGGAAAGATGTAGGATTTCTTACCGCCAGGGAGGTGGTAAAGTTAACCACCGCCGCCTTGGTGCCGGAGTAAACGGGCACCTGGTAGATGGAATTGAAACCGGTGACGGAGCCAATGTTGCAAATGACGCCGCCTGGGCCGCCCTTGCGCTTGTCCCAGAAGTCCATAATGGCTGTGGTGGTGTTGACCAGGCCCGTGTAGTTAACGGCAATGGTACGCTCGATCTGATGATCGTCCAGGATGCCAGCACCGTTGATCAGGACATCGACAGTCTTCACCTGAGCAAAGATGGTCTTCAGGAGCTTGGTGGTCTCAGTGATGGGAACAGTCACATCGTAGGGATAGAAGGTGATGGTCACCTTGGGATTGATTGTCTTCAGTTCGGCAATGGCAGCCGGATTGTCAATGCGATCCAGGATGACCAGGTTCTACAAAATATATGTGTTTGGATTTAGGATTCCATAGAGTCCATGGAAAAGGGATTGCTCTCTCTCTCTCTCTCTTACCTTCAGATTACGCTTGACCAACTCCCGGCTGGTGTCCAGGCCAATGCCTCCCAGACCGGCCACGAAAACGACGTTCTTGTTGGTGAGTGACATTCTGTCTTTTGACCTGGGAATCGATGGGACGGTTCAACAGTTTCTTATTATATTTATTCTGGCTTTCTGTCTCGTATTTATAGGGAGTTCAGGAAGGGCTTCCGCCAAAAGCTTCTTTCACGTCGAGCTTTTCTGTTTCTTATCTCTCGCATTACATGTTCGGCTCGTTTGCGTTCGCTTTGTTTTGATTATTTGCCGGCAAATTTATGTTAATGCTCGTATGTGTGTGTGTCTAATCAGAATACTACTCATACTTGTATTTTTATTTGAGTCTCAACGTATCGTAAATTATGTCTATGTTCAGGTTCTTGAGGAAAACTACTGCGGGTCTGGTGGTCTATCGGAGTCGACACGCGCGACCATCTAACAGAAAGTGAGGGCATTACTTAACAGGGGACTGCTATGTTACTTAGCAGTCGGCCCTCTTCTGCTATCAACCGCAAAGTGTAAACAAATTGTTTTTTTGGACAAGAGCCAGATGTGTTTCTTGTAGAATTGTAGGAAATTATTTTTATAAAATGCACTAGGGAAATACGTCATACTAATTTTGATTGATCACTTTAACAATTGATGGACAGCTTCTTTGGGCAGATATTTTCAGCAATTTGGAAAATATTCCTAAAATTTCTATACAACTAAACTGATATTTTTCTATTTGAACTTTTCTACGCCCGACTCGAACCTTCTTCAAACCAACTTCTAACGCGATCTTTCTTTAAACGAAGTTTTGCAACTGGAACTTCCCTCTGAAGAAATTTCTTGGGTGACTGCAGAATCGAGTGGGATGGGCCGACTGTACATGGATTACAGTTACTTACTTGATCGATTGAGTAGATTTGAAGAAATGCTGGTCCGCCTGCTGCACCTGACAACTGCACTGTTGACAATAATCGTAGTCCTCGACATGTGCAGTGCCTTAAATACACTACGGCTGCGCCTCCGTCGGCGCCTCTGTCGACGCAAACGCAAACGCCGACGCGATAATTCGTAATAATGTAAAATGCAATAAAAATATACGAAAATCAAAAGGAATTCTAGCGTCAATAGTCGAAGCTTTTGATACCCTGGCTGATCCCTGATACCCTTACTTATTTTAAACGAATTTGACTAATGAAGATTATATAAAAACAATGAAATCGGGACTGCATCTGTGCTTTTAGTTCAAGAATATATTTACTTTTAATGCTCAATGTTCGATATACCCTAGAAAAGGGTATTACAAATGATCTGCAGAAATGTGCAGAGCGCAAACAAATGAAAAATATGCAAATAGAAAGAGGGGAAGCAAGAGAGAGGGCCATATTGATTGATAAAGGGGGAGAGGACAGCAAGATCATAGCATCAGGCGCGGGAGAGCAACAGCACGGACAGCGCGAAAGAGAGAGAGAGAGCAAAAGCTTTAACCTTCAGTGAATGTCAAGCAATGTGTGAGTGAACCCAGCTTTCGTTGTTGCTTGGCAATTGAACTTCGGCTTAATTTACATATTCACACAGGGAGAGGAGATAGTGTGTTCGAGTGGAAAAGAAGGGGTGCGCGCTAGACGGAGGAGCGGGGCATTTACAGAATCAGTCTAGAATAACACACACAACACGCCCCCTAAAACGCAGCTCATTAGCAATCGCTCGCTTGTCGGCAGCAGAAACCAAGCCCACTTCAGAGCCGAGCAGGAATAGCGGTTTCGAGTGTGTATGTGTGTGCTCAAGAGAGAGGGAGAGCCGAATACAAGTATGTAAAAGAAAACAGAAAACTGCCACAGTTAAATGTTAACCCACTGGTGGTTACCGAAGGTAAAGGTGATGAATAAGAATGCATATTAAAAGAGTTTCGGTATTATAATCCCGGATATATGTATAGAATTCTTTAAATCGCCAAAACAGCAATCATATCAATATTCAATATAATATAAATATAATTATAGTCCATTTATAGTTAATTACAACTGAAATCTTTTCTTATATATTTATTTATTGCTTGACCATTTCCCAAATGTCCCAACTATTGTTTTTTCATTCCACTTGAGTACATGGCGCCATCAGTGGGTTAAGCGTAGTAAAGGGGTCCATGGCGGGGTGTGATGCAATCGAGAGAGAGAGACTCGAAAGAGATAAGCATGTGGAAGAAAGAGCTTTCAATTTACATATGAAATACAAGTAGTTGTCCGTACTTGAACCTGTTTATTGATGTGTAATATATACACAAATTTAATTACATAAATGGGCTCGGTGTGGATTACACATCTAATCTATAGGGCTCGACTTGTATGGCAACGGAAACTGAAATGATTCTGGATGATTCTTTGCATCAAATCGGTCGCTGCATCTCTGACGTTTGTAAAAGTGAAATATAGTATTGTATTCCAATTATTTTTTATAATATTTCATAATCGTTTTGGCCCCCTAAGTGGGTTATCGCCGACAAATTCGTGTGACAAAAAGCATGTGCAGAATGCATGTTAGGGGGAAGCCTGACTTTTCCACAAATATACAAGAATACCCTTATCCACTGACCCACTAATCAAAGGGGTTGGCTTTATGCCCTGGCAACTACTCGTACAACCAATCAAAAGGTACTCCATATAAGAAAAATCGTATGACTGTTCCAGACATCGATTTGTTATGGTTTTTTCCTATCAGCAGACGTGCCCAGACATCTCTATACTCGCACGAAACCCCTCAGACCTATTTCGTTATCGCGGGGTGTCGGCACAAGTGTGGCATGGCCCCCGGGGTCTACGCTGCCGGTGACATTCAACCTCTAGGGGGTAATGACGCCAACGGTGTACCTGTCAAAACCGATTTATGTACACACATCCAAATATCCCCCCATAGAAAACATAGTCGTATATGTAGATGTCGTGCCTCGCAGCTAATTAAGCCACTGGCATTGTCTTCCCGCTGTGTGTGGTGTGTGTGTGCCTATTGAAACGAAACTGGGGCTTCTAAACGGCACTGTCTAAGCGGCTTACCCATATATGCAACACGGTACCTACTCGTACTAGAGAAAGGCGGGACTAGAGATGGTGTAGTAGGTGCTGTGCCGTTGCATCTTTTGATGCGAGCATAATCTAATTTACAATTCGACCGACCGACCCATTTGACTCATGTCTAACGACCCATTTGACTTCCTTCCCTTTTCGTATTCTCCAGGGAATCAACCTCATTTGACGTACGAGTATATTTCTGTGGGGCCTGATCAGATTTCCCCTTTTACGCTTGACTTTGCTTTGGGGTCTCCTCTAATCAAAACCGCACAAAAGTTGCATCATATTATTTACATTTCTAATGTAATGTAAGTGTGTGAGGTCTTTTCATCCACAATAATGCAATCATCAATCATATTTTATATATATTTTCAGAAGCGTCTTGCAATCTACTTTAAAGTTTGATAAATGATCGTAACATAATTGGGTTTTTCTTTTGTTCCTTCTGGAAACTACATTGATCTTTTGATCTTCTTTAGAAATTGGGGGAAATGAATTTAATTTGTAACAGATTAAGGGAACTTTTCAATGATTAATGCCTGAAATTTCATATGAAAAACATATGTTCTAAGAACTTTAATAGCATTTGAAAGATCAATCTTGAAACCTCTCTGTCTCTCTGAGGTATATTTCCACCGATCTCCACCAAAAAAGAAAGCTCTTCAAATCGAAAAGGAACCTCTCACTTCATTAAACCCTTTTTCCATTCTGTTTGGGCCCCCAAACCACATTCAATGGATTCGCTCTTCAATATTTATGAATTCAATCGCGAAAACTAGGAAAAACGATGCCAATGGAAAAGGAAATAAGAAAAATAAATAAAGAACTAGAGCGTAAAGTGAGAAATGGTGCTTGGTGCTGACTCTTGATTATTCGTGTGCGAGTTCTCTCTTCTTCCGCCGAGTCTCTCTCCTTATAAATAAAACGCTCGACACACCTCAGCACACCACACACATGTACGGCCCCTTCCCCTTCCCCTTGCCCACAGATTGTTGCATGTTGCATGGTGTTGAAGAGAAATCAACTTTAGGGAGTTGCAACTTGCAACGATATGCTGTGCAACACATTTCAACGTCATCTTCGCTGAAGGTTGAGCTTAATTTGCTTTGACTTTTAGCAATTTGCATAAATATCAGACACACTGCTGGAGCAAGTCCTACGCTGCCGTGGCATGGCATGGCATGGCATGGCCCGATTGCTGCTATGATTTTCTGGCCACAGAATCAGCAATAACAATCAGAATCAGATCCAGAGCCAGATTCAGATCCCCCCCTCTCACAGAATCTTTGGAATAAGGTACGAGTACTCCACAGGCGATGAGGCGGCCCGAGAGCGAGAGCGAGGGCGTTTGGGGCTTGGTAGAATGACAACAGCAGAAAAAATATGTATATGAAACGAACGAATTATAAAGGAATTATGATTTCTGACGGGGGCGTTGAATATAATTTACCCTTTCTGCTGTCTGTCCCCCTATTTCATGCAGCGACAATGCAAATATGATCGCAGTACTGCGATCAGGCGATCGTAACAATCTTTACATACAATCTGTACTACACTTACAGATTGGCGGAACACAAATATGGTTTTCCATGATCATTGGGCGAAGGGAGAGAGCTCTGAGAGGCTCTTAAGATACTTATATCGAAAGTAAAGAGAGTGAAATCATTGTTTGATCAACAAATTAGCAAAGATCTTGGGAGATAGATAGATACATGTTGACCTTCATAGATGGGGGTATATACGGATGAAAGTCGTAGCAAAATATTTATATAAGCTGGTTAGGGTTCTTAGATTATTATTTACGATCATCTAATCAATACCTATAAGTTAATTTAAACAAAAAAAAGAAAACAGCTCAACGCTTAAATGATCATTGAAGATCGCTTTAGTATCTTTCATTATTCTCTACTAACTTATTTATTATCTTCTTGACAATGATCTTAGAGCTTATCTCTCTTTTAGACAGTGTTCTTTAATATTTGTATGAATTTTTATGATCATCTTATTAAGGAAAATCTGGACAAAATATGTGATCTAGTTTAAAAGATCTTGAAAGATCACTTTTCGATGTTAAGTGTTTCATATATTTTCTATGTAATTTATTCTTCGTAGATGTTTTATTTTACTAGTTATTTTTATTATTTATTGCTATTTTCGATTCTATGATGCTATTATTTTCGATACTAATCTATTTTTGATTTCTTTAATTTTCAGCGCTGGCAGCGACGATGGTTTGTCCTCTACGATGATGGCGAGCTCACGTATTCGGTGGATGATTATGTGAGTATTTTATTTAGCTTTGGAGTTAGAATAAATTACAGAACAATTTAGGAATACTCAAAGAAAATATCAAATCCATATGCATCCTAGAATACCCATAAAAGTTTGCAAGCAATTCAATTAATAATAGAACGACTTGTTTGTTTGAATGCCCCCCAAAGTGGTTCGTTGGCGATAAGAAATATTAATAAAAAGAGTACTATACACATTAGGCGATGCCCTGGCATTGTTTGGAAATACTTTTGAGATAAGCGAGATGTGGATTTTTTTTTCAATTAAAAATAAACGACCGTCCAGCCGAGTGCCTGCTAATTATGACCTTGCTCTTGGCCGAATGTTCGTCATATCTTATCGCTTATAGCCAAATAGTGGCACATCAGACTAGCTCAACAAGTTGGCAACTGTTTTCGTTGGAAAATGATTAAAAAATATAATAGGAAGAAGAAAGAAATGACCGAAGTCTGGGATATCCTTGGAAAAATAAGAACAGTTGCCTTACCAGGGAAAATGTGACAGAATTATGGCTTAAACTTGTGAAAGTTAATGGGAAAATACTCTTAAATTAAGCGAAAACTTTTGTTTAGTTTGCATACCTCTATAGAATGTATTTTTATTTTATTTTTCCTCGTTTTTTCTCCAGCCCGAAACCATACCGCAGGCCTGCATTGACATGACCAAAGTGCTGGAGGTGACCGGGGCCGTGGAGGTGACAGGTCATCCCAATTCCATAGCCATAACCGCACCGGAGCGTGTCACCTTCGTGAAGGGCACCAGCTCCGAGGAGTCGCAGTGGTGGCTCAACATTCTGGCGGCCTTTCCCAAATCCAAGGGTCGCCACAAGCGCAGCGCCACCCTGCCGGGCGGCCAGGTGGTTGGCAGCCTGCGGCAATCGAGCAACATGGACATGTCCACGAAGCTGGGCAATCGCCATAGCTCGTACCACAAGGACACGCTCACGTCCTCCCAGTCGGCGGGCAATTTGCTGAGCAGCCTGGATCTGAGTCCTAGTTCTACGAATACCGGAGGATCCACCACGGTGACCAATACCCAGGGCACTGTGGACGATGACGAGGAGGATGATGGCGTGGAAACGGGCGAGGATGTCGACGAAGAGGATGAGGAGGATGTGCAGCCTAGGAAATCGAAGGCATCGACCAGCTGCATCATCGGACAGGATGAGAACAATCGAAATGCGGGCAACGAGATCACAAATCGGGGTGAGTAGTCCATTAAAATGAGAAATTTGTGTTGGAATTAGTTGAAAATATTAAGAATTGAAAGGGATAGATTGTTTAAAGAGTGTTTTATTCCGGTTAACGAAATTTATAGGAAATATTTAGTCTTTATTAAGTGATTCACAATCATTTTGGGACCTGTTTGATTAAGAAAACACTTTGATGATTACAAATATACAGCTTTAAAGAGATTTTTAGGAATAAGTGATATTTATAGAGAGATTTATTCTCTTAAGAATTCCGAATGATTCGAAAGGCTGCTCTTAAAAGCTTTTCAAATGAAATCTATGAAATGAATGCTCAGCAAAAGCACAAACCCGCTCATGGCAATCAGCTTTTGACACACAAAAGAACACTTCCAGAATGTCATAGATAATTAGAAAACAATGGAAATTATTGTAAAATCCAATCAAATTATATTAAAATAAATGTGCTATATACCCAGATCTGTAGATCTCTCATAATAGAAGGATATTCACTCAGAGAACTGCCTTATGTTAAATAAGCAAAATTTCATCAAGGCATTGAAGTATATCATCTTCTAATGCGAATCCTATTAAAGATGATTTACATGCCCAAAAATATCATTCATAGATCTCTCTACCCTTGTAATCAGCCCATTATTCATTTTAAATTGTTAAAAAGTTCCTAAAAATGATCCCAAAAACCTTCCAAAATTGATTGAAATCGATCTGTTCGAATTTTAACCCCAAGATCATGCCCATCATCCCAAGGTACTTACTTCCGCATTAAACTACCAATCAAAGTATTTATTTATTTAAAAAAAAATTAATTCAAGTTTCGCAGATTCCTTTGTACATATTTCAAGTAAAGTTGATAAAGTGACTTTTACTTTTCACTCCACCACAGAGCACTTATTTGAACAATCTTCCGTATCTTGTGCTCTGTATTTTGTACCCTTGACAGCCATTTTTTCTGTTTTTTTTTCGTACGAGAGTAGTCCATTTTTCGAGTCCCATCCGCAGTTTTGTTCTCTGTTCGCGAGTCTCTCGGTATCGGCTGCTATAATTTTTATGATCATTTATGGCTTGCAGCAATCAAAATTATCAACCATGCCCCAGACGCAGACAGACAGACAGACAGACGTACAGTTGAAGGATTGCAGGGCTGTCTAGGGGGGACAGCAGTAGTGGGGCAGGGGCAAGGGGCATGGGGCAGTGCGTGCAGCTAGTTAAAGCCACTGCCACAGCCACAGCCACGAAATTAACCTTGAATTCACACACACACACAAACGGGGACTGACTGGAGCTGAGGATGGGGCTGCTTCGAATCCCCTCCACTACTTAAGATCGTATAATGGTAGGCTTCATAAATTTTCTTTAGATCCCATAGCAGCAGAGAGCAGAGCAGAGTGGAGTCCGAGAAGGTCTGGTTCTCGTTGGGTTCGTTGGATGCTGCTGCTGCCTGCTGCCTGCTGTATGCTCTCCTGTAATTGCAGTTACTGTGAATGTTCTCACATACATTGCTGCAGGATACTTGTTCATGGAAAAATGATATTCACGCTTAAATTATAGTGTGTCTGCCCCACAGATCCGTTGCTGTTGCCTGTACTCATGGGGGGAGGCACACACATAGTACTTTGGAATAGGACTGGGACCCTTTTCATGGTTTGGCAGTAGAGAGATCCCCACCCCTTCTCTCCCTCTCTTTCCTACTCTGTGTGTCTCTGTTGCAAATTCAAGGCTCAGCCCCCCACATCAAATGGCATTATTCCGTTGATAAATCGCCAGTTAAATACGTGAACCAGTTCGAATTGGTCTTCTCTGCTCTGCCCTACGAAATGGAAAGCGAAAATTAACCATCTTCACAGATCCATAAGGTGGTAAAACATGAAAAGTGCCGATACATGGCCAAAGGGCATTGAAAAATAAGGCAAAGAAGGTACTGATTGGAACTATAGAACTATGAAACTATGATCTTTGAGGCGAGTAGAAGAAAGAATTGCTGGAAAATGTATGGTAACTGAATTTAGAGAGGAAATAAGTATATGTATAATATCGTATAGGTATTGCATCTCTAAAGATTTTGTTTGTCGGAACCTGCTCAGTGCCCAGGCGGAATGTATGGAATGGAATGTAATGGAAACAAAAAGACGGCGAGAGCTTACGCTCTCGTTCTCTTCGCTCGATTTTGTTTCTTTCTCACTTGTTCCCCCTTGAAAGTGTTCAACGCAAACCGAAATGCGTGACTTCTTGAGTCTAATAGATATTAGTTCCTTTATTCCTTGAGATTTCATTTCCAAATTTAGTATTCCTATAGTTTCCTCCACTAATCCCATCCATATCCATATGTTTCAACCAAAAAAGTACCACTTCTTCCGTATTCTTTGATAGTAGAGACTCAAAATCTAGTATTCCTTTAGTTTTTTATCTAATTCTCCAACGAATATCACTATCAATTACTACAGCTTCTGGCACTCTCTCTCTCTCTCTCTTCTCTAATGTAAAGGTTTACACATTCCCCATTCACATTCTCCATCCACCACACTCGTACGTTTCTTTTTCGATTAGAGAGATACAGTGTTATGCTGGGTAATAGGTCCGGAGAGGTCTGAAGATCAGTTACAGCGACTGGTAGGACTCTAGGGCATTTTTTTCTGTGGGCAGGCAGCTTCTTTTTCGTGGTGGTGCTGACACAGACTAATTACATTCCATCAATAAGCAAAATTGTGCGGCAAATGAGGCAATTCATTGGCCTCTCTGCAGCCTCTCTGCTGCCTCTTGGCTCTGCTGCCACTGCTGCAACAAGCAGACTTTCTGAATGGAAGAGATCTGCTGGGAGAGCATCTGTTCGTGGCAGCCTTAAAGCTCTTAAAATGCACAACGACAAAGATTATAAACTGTCTACACCTAATAGCCGTCGGCCAGTCAGTGGAGGGAGAGAGAGAGGCCAGTGTCAGGATGGGGGCCACGTTGAAATATATTTTCCAAGAGACCAGAGAGATAGGCCCCTCCGGGACATGTGTGTGGCTGGGTCTATCCACCGCCTATCCTCCGCCTCAGTGTGTCTGTGGCACGGAACAGGGACTTGTGTAATGGGCAAAGTTTCACGGCAAAGTGAATAATTACAGTGCAAATAAATCTCTTGCAGCGGAAAGGGTACTCTTTACTATGATTCTCTTTGGATTTTCAGCAAAAATTTCAACAGCAGAAAAGGTGACGAAATGCAACAAAGAAGACAACAATCAAAGCATCAGCTTGCCACAGAAGTTCCTGCAACATGAAATTAAGTGCAAGATTGTATTACAAAAGACAGATTATAGAACGGGGCAACTCTCTGCAACAATGTTGCCGCCAGACTTTTTCCATGAATCAAAGGTTTATCCCTATCTTCTCTCTCTTATCGGGTACTTAACCCATGGGCTTTTCATAGTATATCAATCCTTAATTACAACCCTTTTGCAACATAGTCTGCGTGTGTGTGTGTGTGTGTGTGTGGAGTTCCATTAGTTCATTATCAATCTATTGAGAAACCTATTATGCCCCAAACCGCGAGAGAGAGGCGAGAGGGTGCCCCATGCTCGGACAACTTCTGTGCAAATGCAAAATGACAGCTGCTCGAGGAGGAACCTCGCTAGGAGGAGGCGTCTCGCCAGCTAACGATGCAAGTTGTACGATTTACGAGACTTGCAACACACACACACACACAAATGGACACACACACAGGAGGAACCAGCAGCAGCAGCAGCACCGTCACCACCATCACCAATAACCAATCAATATTCATAAGTGTAACGACTTGCAAGCAAAATTTATGCAACATGGGGATGGCTCCACCGTCCCGTCCAGTCCAGTCCAGTCTGTGGCAGGAACGAAACAGTGGGGCACGGGGCAGGGGCAGGGGCAGTTAGAAATTTTTCAAAGTCATCGTGTGAGGGGTCCCCGAGGCAAAGGCAATTTTCGCTTTCGTTCGCCCAAAAGGCAAAAAGGCAGAGGCGCAACGGCAGCGGCAGCGGCAGGTAAATCAACTTGCAATTTGATTATTTATTGCGTCTGAGGCGGAGTTAACTCCAAGGAGAAGTCGGGGGGATTGAGGATGGGGGCTGGCAGATGGGGGCCTGCAGGAAGAGCCCCATCCGAGGAGGGCATGATTGAGTGGGTTGTTCTGAGTGCGCTTAATTGTGGCCATAATTAATCAAATGTTTGTTAATTAAAGAAATGCTAAAAATTGTACCAAAAATTAGTCAAAGATCTCCACCTACCTCCTGGAGTCTCTCTTCAGCCAACCCGACAGGGGATGCGGGAACGTCTGAGGGAATCTTAAGTATAATTATAGGTCGCTCTCCCCCTCTCTCGATCAGCACTCGCTGGTCTACAATCTACAGTTCCTTCATCCATGCGCCACCATCCATCCCATATATCAGAGAACACTGTTTTTATCAACTTAATTACACTTAGCACCTTACGCGTCTCCTCTTTTTGTTCTTTCTGTTGTTTCTGTTCATTCTGTTGTGTTTTTTGTGGGCTGTCTGCTGTGCTCTGATTTGATCTTGAACTTGAAAGCGCGTAGTAAAAGCCACAATAAATATTAAATGGTGCAAAACACATCAGCATCAAGGGCACAGCGAAACAAAGAGCCCCCCAGATAATAAAGCAGAAGTAGCAGAAGTGCAGGAAGGGTTTATAGAAAGAGTGGGAACACACTCTGGCCACAGAAGACAAAGGATCGAATGAGAAATGACCTGTAGAGTGGTGGAAAAGGAAGAAAGAGTCGATTAGGTATTCCCTGAAGTTTGCGGGAGAGTTCTCATAGGTGTTTTCAGATATCATACACCTTTTGCTGTCACCTTTAACGATCTCTCTAAGATCTAAGATCTCTAAATGATCTAACATACGATCTATCACATCATATACATAAAGCATTGAGCTTCAAATACCTACGATGGGATCTTTATCTTCTTAAACCGATCTCTTTTTAATAAGGCAAGACCCTTGCGTATCGGAGGTCCACGACGACGACCATATTTCAGTTCTTAATCTTCTTCAGCTTCTTTCTTTGTAACGACGTCAACTTTCTCTGTAAGAACTTCCTTATCGTTTATCCCTGCATACATATATCGACGATCTTAACTGATCTTTTCATTAAAAACTTCCCTAAAACGATCAATGATCTTTTACTTCCTTATACTTCGTTCCCTATTAAGGAAGATCGCTTAACTCATCCTAAATATCGCTTTACCTTGTCTCTGATTGATCTTTAACTGTCAAAAAGTCTCCCAATTCTTAGAGATCAGATCTCCCTCTCTAATATCCCATAAACCACAGGGTTATAGGATACTTTACTTTACTTTATTGAACTCTGAAGATCACTTGCCCTTCCATACTGATCTTTCTCTCTGAAATATCACACAAACCTCATGCATATATCAAAGGATCTCTTAGGCATGTAATCAACCCTCTACAAAGTAGCTCTAGGGTCTTGTCCTTCTGCTGTCCTCCTTCATGGGTAATATTGTATCATAAGCATTATAAATTCCATTGCTGACATAGTCGCCGCATCGTTTGGGGCCCAACGTCTTTTGCCGACAAGTCGACCAATTAAAGGCATACCCCGATGCCCCATACCCATCAGGCCGTAACTCCCTCTCTGATCCACAGAGCATGGCCAGCATCCCCTCCATTTAACACAGTAACCTTGAACCTGCTGCTGCTCCTCCGGTGAGTCAGTCGCAGGCCCCCTCACCCCCTCATCCCCCCATCCAGTGAGAGAGAGAGAGAGGCAGAGGCGGACGTCTGCTGATGACGCCAAAGGTTTCTGTAGCTGTGGCTGGGGTTCAGAGGCTGCTGCTGTTGCTGCTGCTGCTGCCTCCTTTCGCTTTTTGTTGCCATTTGGTTGGTGCCTTTCTGGTGCTGTTGGCCAACAGCTCAATAATCAAGATAAACGCCGGACCAGCCGAAAAGCGACCAACCTGTTCGACTGACCGAATTGATGCGCACTCAGGAGACGGGTCTCGATGGCTGGCTGACTGGCTGACTGGCTGGCTGGCTGGCTCTTCTTTTTTTTTATGGCCAGTCGGAAATTTGTATCATAATCATAATAAACTTTAAATGTGTGCCTCTCGGAGGAGGCAGCAACAACAGCAACAACAGCAGTGGCAGCCACAGACAGACAGGCCCGGGAACAGGTCGAAAGTCTAAATATATATTTTGTAATCATATATTTTATGGGACAACTTCGAAGCGAAGCCTCCGTCGAGGTCTCTTCTGTTTTCTGATGTTTCGTCCCCAAGTCCTCGACTCGTTTTGGGTGTTAATAAAATTATGGCACTCTCTGTGGCTACCCTCTCTCTTTGTCTCTCTTTCTCTGAGGATTTCTCTGCAGTTTCGCTGCTTATCGCGATCCGATTCTCTCTCGCGATCCTCGAGAGGGGATCCCCTTACAATTTCTGTGCCCGTTTTAATAATTTTATTATATTTGCGCGAACATAACTTGGCGCTCGCTTCGCGGTTTTATGGCCCAATGCTGGGCATAAATATTGTTAGGGGTGTGTTAGGGGGATCCCCCATCCACCATTCACCATTCTCGATCCTCGATCCACCACGATCCTGTGTCTAAGTTAATTTCAGTCAATGGCAATGGCATTGATATGGTTTCTGCTTAGGCTCCCAGACCTCAGAAACATGCTCAAACATGCTCATATTTCAAAGTATTTAATGAAGACGTTGGGCCAATTATGAAAATGGGGGGAAGAATGCGGCTGCGCGTAGAGATTGCGCCTGCGTTGGCAGTGCGGTGCGTTTTGGGGCCCTGGGAAATTTATTACGGCTCGGAAGATGCTCTGAGAAATGGTCTTTGAAGAGCCCTCTCCATAAGAGGCCTGATTATCCGCCATAAGCGATCTCTCTCTCTCTGTTCTTTTATGTTTACTAATTTATTTATACAATAAATAAATAGTAATGTTTTTGTGTAGGTTCTTAACTTTTGATTGGATTCCAGGGAAAAGTTGAGGCTTGTTGTGGATAAATTGAGGAAGGTTTTCTGATGGGTTTTTGGTGTTTGCTAAAAGAGTTTTTATCCTTCCTTCATGATTTCCTATATAAAGTATAATTTTGGGAACAGTTTAAGGACTATTTAAAGGCCTGAATATGGACTGATTAAATATACGTGCTGTATATTCATTAGTTGAAATAGTCTTTCCGGCATATGTATAGGCTACCCACGTCATGCAGCAGCGCCCCTCGGTCGGTTTGCGTTTTTTTCTAAGATATTTCGCTTGAGCCACTTGATGGCTAAAAATCGAATAAAATTCAAACCAATTCCTTCAATAACTAATCGAAAACCCACACCCTTCATCTTCGACAGTTTCCCAACCCACAACTTGCCTACTCATCGAGGACATACGCAGGGATGAGAAGACCATCAAGGACATTGCCAACACCATAACGAACCTAAGTCAACAGCAGAACAAACGCTGGTCCACGGCCGTCAATAATGCGCTGAACAATCAGCACTCCTCCCATTATCACACCCATGGACATGGACAGTACCAGACATCGCGGGACGAGACGGATTTCCAGGTAACCTCCGCCAGCAACAACAACAACAACAGCAACAAGTCCCCGAGCAGCGGTGGAAGCGAGAGACCAAAGTCATTGCCACTGGCGGCCAACTCCACGCCGGCCATCGTCTCGGCCATAGTCAAGAAGATACCCACGGTGATGGTCTCCCAGCAACAGCAACAGAAGCAGCAGCAGCAGCACCAGGGGGATAGCCTCTCGAAGACGAAGCCGCCGGCACGTCTGCAGCTGCAGCTGAAGCCAGCGAAGCACTACCAGCACGAGCGAGGCGATCCCGATGGAGGCTGCAACATGGACGAGCTGTGCCCCAACTACATGGCCAAAACGGACGAGCTGCGATCCGTCAAGGGAGGCCTCAGCATCAAGTCCAGCTCCTCCTCCTCCTCCGGAGCGAGCAAACCCTCAGCCAAGGCCGCCACGGAGGAGTCGCTGAACGCCAAGAAGGGGTGGCTGATGAAGCAGGACAACCGCACGGGCGAGTGGTCCAAGCACTGGTTCACCCTCAGCGGAGCGGCTCTGTTCTACTACCGCGATCCGCTGTGCGAGGAGCGGGGCGTCCTGGATGGAGTCCTCGACGTGAACAGCCTGACGAATGTCCTGCCAGAGCCGAGTGCCAGCAAGCAGCACGCCTTCCAGCTGATCACCTGGGACAAGCAGCGCCTGCTGCTGGCCAGCCTCTCGCCCAGCTCCCGCAACAGCTGGCTGGCGGTGCTCCGCAGTGCCGCCGGTCTGCCCCAGCAGCTGGACACGACGACGCCCACGACGGGCACCAAGCAAACGGACATCGAGCAGGACTTTATCAAGGCGCAGCTGCAGCCTGTGGCGAGTCCGGCCACCACGCCGGGCACCCCCGCCGGGACAGGACCCCACTTCTCGTCCGACGAGGAGTACCGCACCGCATCGGAGGGCGGGCGCAGGGACAGCCTCGACTGGGGCTCCCCGCTGTCGCCATCCCCGCCCGTGCTCCGCAGCTGCCTGCGCAACCGCAGCCTCGCGAGCCTCCACAAGCGCAGCCGCAGCTCTCCGCCCAGCTCCAGGCGCAGCACCGTCGACAGTGTGGCCAGCGACGAGCTGCCCCTCCTGGTGGTGCCCGAGGAGCTGCTGCAGCCGGATCGGGAGCTCAAGCAGCAGTGCGAGACGCTGCGCGCAGAGGCCACCCTGCGGGAGGCACGAATGTCGGAGCTGCTGACGACCCTGCAGCGGACGGAGCAGCAGCTGACGGCCCGCCTCCAGGAGCAGCAGCAGCAGCTCAACGGAGAGCTGGCGCAGGCCAAGCAGAGTGCCGCCGAGCTGATGCACAGCCTCAGTCTGCAGCTGTCGGAGAGCCAGTGCAAGATCAAGCAGCTGGAGGATCGCCTGGCGCAGGGCATCGAGGAGAACGAGAGCCTGTACAAGCGACTGAGGGAGCTCCAGGCGGAGGGCAGCCAGGTGGCGAGCCTCAGCAATCTGCAGCGCCACAAAATGAAGCGCATGGACTCGCTGAGCGACCTCACCACCATCAGTGACATCGATCCGTACTGCCTGCAGCGGGACTCCCTGGCGGAGGAGTACAACGAGCTGCGGTCGCGATTCGAGAAGGCCGTCAACGAGATTCGGGCCATGAAGCGGGAACTGAAGCAATCCCAGAACCAATACGACGCCCTGGAGCTGGCCCAGGCGGCGTTGCAGCAGAAGCTGGAACGCTGCCAACTGGAGGATGGGGCGCAGCTTCAACTGATGGCCGCCCGCATCCAGGATCTGACCCTCAAATACAGCAGCTCGGAGCGACAGGTGCGAGCCCTGAAGCAGAAGCTGGCCAAGTCCGAGCGAAGGCGATCGCTGTCGCTCAAGGGAAAGGAGCAGCTGGAGCTGAAGCTCAGCGAACTCCAGAGGGAGACGATCGAGCGCAAGTCGGTGGAGAGCATCAGCCCGCCCACAGAGTCCTCGAGCAGCGAGTCTGCAAGCCAATCCCCACTGAATGCCCATCTCCTGCAGCGGCTGCACAGCCTGGAGCATGTGCTTCTGGGCAGCAAGGAGCGCCTCGAGCAGAGTCTCACGCAACTCCAGCAAATCCGCGCAGGACAGAGGAGTCGTCGCTCCGTTTCCCCCATGAATGACAGGAAGGATGGTCTGCGGCAGCTGGAACGCGCTCTGGCCGAGACCTGCGTAATGGTCAGCGAGCAGATGGAGCTGACCTGCGTCCAGGATGCCTGCCACAAGTGCTGCGACCTTCGACAGAGGGTGGAGAAGCTCTCGGCACTGCAACAGCAGACCGAAACGGATCTGCAGCGCAGCGAACAGCTGCTGGAACAACGAGAGAGCGACCTCGCCCAGGCACTGGAGAAGTGCGCCAGCCAGGAGCAGGAACAGGAGCTGCTCCTCAGACAACGCAGCGAACTGAGCGACGAGCTGGGCAAACAGCAGGAGCGTTGCAAGCGCCTCGAGAAGCGTCTGGAGCTGCTCGAACGGGAGCATGGAAAGCAGCTGGAGTGCCTGCGAGAGGTGTACCACAACGAGCATGTCAATGCAGCCGATGAGCAGAGCTTCCGCAAACGCTACCAACTGGAAATCGAACAGCTGAGGGTAAGTAATCCATCAGAGAGAGAATCATCCGTTGTTAACTAACATTTATCCCTTGGATCATCCCTTGGATAGACGCTCTGCGAGAAGGGGCTGAGTGCCATGGAGACCTCACATCGGAGAATCACCTGCGATCTGGAGCAGCAGCACAAGCTGGAAATCGAGCGACTGTTGGCCGAAAAGGAGACCGCTTTGGCAGAGGAAACTCAGGTGGGAAGCACAGCAACACTTTCGTGAGCCTAAGAAAATACCTAATCTTGGATTGGTTTTCGTTCATTTCCAGGCAACCCTGGCCGCTCTGGATGCCATGCGAAAAGCCCACCAGAGCGAAGTGCAACGCGAGGTGGCACGCTTCAAGCAGGAGTTCCTGCGACAGGTCCAGCGGGGAGAACATATGCGAGAAGACGGTACCACGCTGAAAGAGTGAGTAGAACATGAAATTATATTATAACTTGATGGGAGAGCCGCTCAGTGTACTGACAGCCCATTGACTGCAAAAACACTTTGAACCCAATTCAAAAAGAACCAAAAAACATTTGAGGATGTTTCATAGATCCCCACTGTAGGGCTATCGATAAAATATAGCTGCTAAAATTGTGTTTGGCAATAATGTGGAATCTTTGTGATCTGTTAGATCAAATATGAGGAGTTTCTAACCTGGCAATACTTTCCAAATTTTGTACCCATCGAAAGAATTACTACATTACTCGTATATTTTAACGATTGTACGTATACGACATGGCCCATTAAAATGTTTAATGGCATATCATACGTTGGCTCCTCTAAATATGTATTCTACTTCCATTTATGTATGAAATATACATATTCTTCTCTTAAAAAGATGAAATATGTTTACCGATTTATGACTTTGTTGTCAATAGCAACGATCGGTTGTAGAACCAGTCTCGTTGAAGCACTACTTGGATATTCAAATCAACACTTGAATATTAATTTTACACATTATATGGTTTATGATATATTATGCGTATTTTCAATAGATCATCATACCATACCCTTAATCGAAAGCAAATTTCATTGAAACTATGCTGGAAATTCTATCGTTTTCTAGAAACACTCCAAGACATATGTATCAATATTTGTATATATGTACCTACAAATTTAGGTATAGAGATCTTTCACAGAGCTGTACATGTTTCATAAACGAGCCTACTGTTGAATATTCCGCTCATCCGAAAGTGCTGATTGGTGCTTTGGACAAAAAATGTCCCCATTGTCATGCGATCAAATTCAAACATGAGTCGGATGGTATGTGTTGCGCTTCAGTAAAAGTGCAACTACCTGCAAGTGCGACAGCACCAGAACCATTTAAAGGCTTGTTTATCGGCACGGATCCAGATTCCAATCTGATTCTGATCCAGTCGATTTGCAGTTTCAATTCAAATGACATCGCTCCGAGCAATGAAATGTTGATTAAACCATACTCTGGAATGTATTCTTCCATATATATCTGAACCATATATGGATTACATTCAAAATGCCTTTTCAAAGGCAACGAAACTTTGTTCTTTCTTCTTTCCCTTAACGATCACTATATCGATTGTAGTTTCTGCAACTTTGATCTATAAATATGGTGTTAAAAAGTGATCGGGAGATAGAAGAGATCAAACCAATCAAAAAAGTGTATTCATCGTGAAATCAAAAAGATTTTTTGAGTGTATTGTGAGTCAAGTACAGTGAAGCTTTCCGAAGTTATAGAGGTGCCTGCTTATGGCGACATCTAACTGTTTTTCCCCACAAAAAATACGCAGAGAGGAACTCGAAGAACTTCGTCTGGAAATTCTATCGTTTTCCGAGAAATACTCCATCAAATGTGTGGAAAATGCCGCCCTGGAGGAGAAACTGCACTTGGCCAACAGCAGATTGAGGCACTTTCAGCAAATGCAACAGCTGGAACTGAGGTAAGACAACCCCCATTCGCAGATCCTTCATACAGAAATAAAACACAGCCCTTGCGACTTCTACAGAAATAAGCAATTTCGTGCCCATTTGGCATCGGAGGATCCAGCGAATGATGTGCATTTTGTGCAGGGCCTGACCACGGATCACACCAGAGAAGGGGCCCACTGTGAAGATAGCGAGGTAAGGAGAACATCCCCACAACTCAGACACTCCCATACAATATCCAAAGTCCAAAAAACAATTAACACTAGAATCCACACTTGTGACTAACACTTAATCGCCACAGCGACAGGCAACAACTAATCCACTTTGTTACCATCTTCCCACTATCCAAAAACCGACAACACAACACAACACAAACAACACTACCAACCAACCAACCAACCAACAGCCTGTACCAACCGTACCCGTACCCGTACCCACAGTACAGTGTGCACCAGAAATAGTGGCTGAACCAAGAACCACAACCACATTGGGAACAAGCAGCGATACCGAATCGATACCGAACCCCCAGAACCCAGACCCAGCGCCAGCGACAGCGCGAGAAGCCAATGAATTCGTGGAGCAAAGCCTTTTCGTGATACCCTCCCATATGCTAAATTGTTCCCCAGTGCCCGCCGCAAACCAAAACCAAAATCAAAACCCAAACCCTTCTGATCAGATGCGAGCGATCCAGAGCGAGTATCCCGCGCTCGAGGACGGCTACGAGCCGTGCTACCGGCCGTTCGATATATTTGCCATCTATCAGAATCGTTTGAGCTTCCAAGGTAAACGCAAATGCATTCTCTTCACGCTTCTCTTCGAGCTTCGGGGCCACCGCGCACTCTCTTTCACTGTACACACCTCTACACAAAGCTGTCCTCTGTCTCTACCTCTACCACTCTCTCTCTCTCTCCCTCTCTGTGTCGGTGCATATGTATATCTTCCTCATCCTACCACTCACTCCTTCCCTTCCCACTGTTTGTACTCTTCCTCATAACCAGATATTTGTTTGGCTTCCACTACTAACCCAAAGATGCGATATTCTGATTGTGTTTGATCAGCGGCTAATCTCGGAATCTCTGTTTTCTTTTTTGTCGCTTTGATTTCAGGTCTAAGAGGCAGCTCGACGTTTGGCAAAAGTCTGCGAAAATCCACAGCACAGACAGCATCACCAGCATCATCAGAATTAATAGCACCAAGATACAGCAGCAGCACCCATACAGCACCGACAACCAATCCAAATAAGCCCAGTCACAAGCAAATGTTTAAAACGGCTGCCGTCATTAACATGCAACTCCACGAAGAAAAAGCACAATGAACAAAATGAAAATGAAAATGAAAATGCAGAAGAAAATGCAATAACCAAGAGCAAACGACAAACGACAACAAAAACAAAAACAGAACCAGTGGAACAACCAAAGAATAATTAGTGCTAATAATAAATAAATAATTATAAATATTTAAAATATATTAATAACCAAGCAACCAAATCAAAATCAAGCGGCACAACACATCATGATGTATGTACATATGCGAATAACATCTATATCTAACAGAGCGCAAAACTGGTTGAGAAGATCATAAGGAAGGATGATGATGATGTTGGTGATGTTGCAGCGTAACCCCCATCCCTGAAATTGATTGAAAGAGAGCTACCAAATGAGGAGTTCCACTAGCCCCGACTGTTCACCCCCCTCCAAGGCATACTGGAAGGGACGTCGAGCAATGGACAACAAATCAAACTAACCCCCAACATAGATGGCAGCAATGTTGCTGCTGCGTCATCAAGAAACCACAATTTTGGGCCAAATTTATGTATTTATCGTCTATCTATTCTACCATTGTATCTGTATGTTATTCTATTGTACGTTTACCCAATTCTCTATGTCCACAAAATGTGTCATTTATTTATGATTATGTAGTTCTTAGGTCCTCGAGTAGTACTTTTGACAAACAGATATCTGCTCTAAGTTGCTTTCGACAACTTGTTCTGTTTGTTTTCGTTTTTTTTTTTCTGATGTGTATTTCGATTCCTGAACCTGCACCGAACTCTGCTTCGTGTGGCACCAACGACTCCTAGGAGGAGGCACCGCCCGGGCTTTGAATGCTGCTCTGGCGGAAGAAGCCGAGGTCGGTACAGGTTCAGGTTCCACCCTAAATTCCACCTAAATTAATGCAATTTTAATCTAGCTAATTAAGCGGGGCAACAACAAATGTTAATATTATTTACCCATTAAGTCGTTATTTGTGCAACAAAAATAAATTCTATAAGCAATGTTTATAATTTGACAACAAAAAGCAAAACAAAAAAGTTATTTCTCTTGGGCTCGTCCGGGATTTGAACCCGGGACCTCCCGCACCCTAAGCGGAAATCATACCCCTAGACCAACGAGCCAGTTGACGTATGGGCGGTTAAAATACGTTTTGTTATGGCTGCCACTCCATGCGCAAGTGCATATAAAGCTTTTGACTGCGGAAGACGCAAGCTTTCTAGGAAAATCGTAGAAATTGGAAAAAAACGAAAGCGCAATGAAGAGTCTCGGACTCATTACATGCCATTTCCAGTAATTTCTGCCATAGCCAGCAAAAAGAGATACTGAATAAATGAGCGGATGAATTCAGCAGACAGTGGAGTCGTATAGGAGGAGTGGTTCCAGGCAGTCTGCCGCTTCAGCACAATTCCTGTAAAAACAGAACCAACTAAGCAGAAACATGCGCGTAGCTGGAAATCAGAAGTCCCATTCCATAAATGTCGACTAACGTTCCCTTGGGACGTGCGATTGCGAACTGCAGAGACAGATCAGGCAGGCCCTTTGGAGGAAATTTTAAAATGCAGAATGCATTTGCTGTTATGGAGTTTTTCCTGGGAACTGTGGGATCTTGGACGGCGTTGGCCTGCTTTGGCCTGCAACCCATCGACATATGGAGCTGGGCTGTGTTCAGTTCAGTTCAGTTCAGTTCGGTTCCTTCTGGACGCATTGCCTTTTTTGTAATCCCTGCCGTCCGAGTGTGACGTCATTTGGGATGAGTCGATCTGCACAGATTGGCTTGAACTTTTACCAATTCGAATGGGCATCGGATCGGATCTGCCGTTTCCCATTCCATTGCCTTAATTCGCATAATTGTTTTGCTACTTGGGAAGCAATTCGACAAAAAAACAACACAAAAAAACAGACTAAACCAAAGCGAAACACAACAACAAAAACATTGTTAAAATTAGTGAAAATTACAGGCCGCTGTTTGACTTTTGAATCACGATTTTCACTTCATTGGCAAGCCATCGATACAATTTGTTTGATTTCGGCTGCAGTTTTCCCTTGGCTTTCCTTGGCTTTTCTTTGGACTGCCTGTCGCTGTCGCTGTCCCTGACCCTTGGATCGCGCAACGTGGCCCAAAACAAATATTCCTGTGTGGCGCTTTGCTTTCAACTTGAAAATGGCTAACAATCTCCATTTTATTTGATTATCTCTTCAGCTGCCGGCGGTTGCGGTTGGTGTGACGTGACGGAATCGAAATTACTTAATTCGCCCGATTGGATAAATCGATGTTAGTGCCATCAGATCAGATCGGATGAGATCAAGCGGGGTTAACCGGAGGCCGAGAGCAGGTGAGCGACGGGTCATTGAACCCTGAAAGTGAATGCTGAATGCTAGAGAGAATCAGTGATTTCTAGTTCAGAATGTGGGTCATTCGGAATGATTCCTGGGTATGCTGTGCACTGGCTGGTCATCGATAGCCACAACAAGTCCATCAATAATGAGCATGGACGGGTGGAAGTCGTCCGCCCCATCCAATCTTCCCGGCAATTGGTGGCCTCCACTGGCAGCAGCAGCAATTGCATGTTGGCCGGCACAAAGACATCATTACCATGCTGCACACCTGCAATTACCATCTAGTCAACAGTCCAGTCCATGCAATTTTCCATCTCCCATATGTACATTTGTGCATACAATGCGGCCCCGCATCTGTGATACGCAACGAGAATTTCTATGGGTATGGGCTATGGGTATGGGAACGTGTAACTAGAATGGGAATGCTAATGGGTATTCTCAAGATCTACTTAAAACCATCTTACATACACGCTGGCACCGCTCTACATTTCCACTTCCATGAAAGCAGTTAATAGGGTGCTCAAAATGTACTTAAGATTGTAAATCTTACAACTCTATCGCATGGCATCTCGGCTCATAATCCTTTCTAACTAGGGTTCAGGTGGAGGCCAATTAGAAGACTTGAACTTTACGCTGGGGCGAATTTCCACAGGCCAAAGCAATTTATGGCACCGAAGGCACGCTCCCTTTCCCTTTCCCACCCCCATCCCCCCAACTAATTAAACACTGGCTCGTAAATTGTTATGATATACCATAAAAGATACGACAGTAAATCTTTCACCAACTTCAAAGGAAGTTTCGCTGGGCTCTTTCTCTCGCGGCTCAGCTCTGTCTCCGTGTTCGGTTCTTAACAAGCGCCAAAAACAAAATCACCGCAAATTAGAACAAACCCATCACGATCGATTACATTAAATAATGCTGCCGCTGCCGCTGCTACGCCTGGCTACGCCAGGCCCAGACCCAGACCCAGACCCAGGCCATGTGGCTGTTCCTCTGCAACAGATTCTAACAAACAGCGACAACATCAAAGGCCCATTGCAATGGTAAAGGCAAAGGCACAGGCACCAGAGCCACGACCCACTTGGCCCCGTCTCGGGAACAGGGAACAGGGAACCGGGAGGGATTCTTTGGGCCTGTTATAACGGCCACGAAATCGCGCGCCCCAAAACAATGCCACAGCGGCAGCATCCACAACTTGTGGCACAAACGGTAGCTGGCGATGATGTTGCCCCGCTCCTTGGCTACAGCTGGCAACATGTTGAAAAGGGAAAATTGTTTCGTTTCGTTTCGATTCGATTTCGCTCTGCCTTCGCCTTCGCCTGCCTCCGATTCCGACTCTCTCAGGGGATATTATGTTTGGTAGCTGTTAACATAAATTTATACTGCCTTTAAACTAATTGACGATGACAACTTCTGTGGAGCATGCAGCAGCAGAAGCAGTGGCAGAGGCATGCCGCATGCGCTGGCATACTTTCCTAGTCCACTCATCCTTGTGGCGCGGACTGTCATCGGGACATTGTGGCATTGTGGGGCTGGTCGCCAGGCTCTGGCAATTTACGAGTGCCAAAGTCTTGGCATGCCTCAAAGCATTCACCAAATGATTCTCTGGCAGTTGAACATTTCATTCAATAAGCAAGTTAATTGGAATGGATTATCGTAAGGGATTATCCTTCAGGCAGATCATGTCACTTCGAAGGAGTTGGATGGGATTGGATTGGCTTGGAGATACAGAGAATATTCATTTCAATTCATTATAAAGGGTTTTTTGGAGCGATTTTAAGGGTTCTTCTCTCTTACGGAGGATGTAATCTTTCCTTCGCTCTCTTGGGAAATTCATTCGCATCTTTAGGCGACTCTAACTCTGCCCTAGTGGAACGTGGAATCCCCTCCGTCTGTTAGACAACTTCTTGCACATTATCCCCCTCTGATAGATCGTACAGAGCGACAACAATTTTGCGCCTGACTGCACCTGACTCCGACTCCGACTCCAGTCTCCGAGTGGCAGTGGCACTGGCAGTTAAGATTCAGTTTCATTAGATTTTCCATTTCCATTTTCATAAACGTGTACGATCATCAATTGTCATTAGTGAAATTAAAAGCCGGCGAAGATAAAGTGCCGTCTGTCAAAGTGGCCGGAGGAAAGTTTTCGGTTGGGCTCGTTTCGACAGAGGTCTGCTCTTTTCTTGTGCTCTGAGCTCTGTGCTCTGTGCCTAGTGCCAGATCAAGATAGTGTGTGGCAATTGATGGATTCGGGAAGGAGAGAGACCCAACCAGACCAGAGGAGCGACTGGAGGCCATGGAGAAGAAGGTGTGGGGAGCTGAGGGACCACCACCGCCACCACCACCACTGAGGAAGTCGACAACAAGTTGTAAGAACAAATAAACAATTGGTAATTGTTTTGAATTGGGAATGGAAATGGCAGTGGCAGTAGCAATAGCAATGCCAGGGGAATAGGAATGGGAATGGGTATTGGAGATGCAGTTGGAGGATTGCCAGGCGGCAGTGCGGCATAGAGAAGCCAGAGAACGAGAGACACAGAGACCCGGTGACACACATTTCCATCCATTTTCCACAGGGGGCACACACCATCTACATACTCGTACATCGTACATCTCTCGTACCCGGGCTTGGAAACCGAAAGTCACAACCAGAAGATAATCATCAAACGAGACTTCTTCAGACTCAGAGACTCAGAGGCTCCTCTCCCAGTCTCCCAGTCTCTCTGTCTCTCTTTCTCTGTCTCAGGGCAATCGTGTGAAACATAAATGCGCCCAAATTGATTTTTAAATGCTCCTGGGGACCCCTCCGGGCCGATACCGACCGAGAGACCCAGAGAATGACCCAGCTCAACCCTCTGGGAATTGGTTTGCTGGTGCGCTCGAGAAGAATCGAATACTGCGATGACTAGTACTCCGACTCTGACTCCGACTCTCCGACTGGTGGACTCTCCTCCACTCCTTTCATCGATCGTGTTCCTGGGGCTGCCGTAATACGCAGGCCCCGTTTTTGGCTGTGCGACGAACAAAAAAAATCTGTTTACTATTTAAGGCAACAACAATTTGTTCGGCTCACGTTTTTGGCTCGCACAGGCCCACATATTTGGCTAGGATGCGCTTATCCCATTGCCAAAGGAGAGACGTCCGTCCCCAAGAAAGAAAGGCCACGAGAAGACGAAGGAGAGATGGTACTGCCTGCTGGCTACTGCTGCCAGTGGATGTGGAGGATCCACATGGAGACACAGAGAGAGAGAGAGAGAGCCAGATCGAACGCCCACAATGAAAGGCGAGGGCTATGGCAATGGCGAAGGCGTTGCCGGTACAAATTCCCAGCTGCCTTGATATGAAATCACAAAAACATTGCATAAACATCGGATCGGATCGGAACGGAACGGAACATCGGACAATGGGCCACCTAAATGAACCGATCGTAAATTGTGCGGTAGTTGGGCACACAGTCACAAAGGTCTTCCCCTGGGATGTGGGGGGGCATGTGGGGGGTATGGGATGTGTGTGGACTCCAGTGGAGTGTGGGGTCCGAGGGGTAACTGTGAAGTCATAAATTTGTCGACCGTTTCTCTCGTTTCTTGCGGGTTAACGGAGCGTACTCGCACACAATGCGTCTGTGTATGGGTTAACGTAACAGGGCACGCCCCCCCAAGGGACGTGGCTTGGTCAAGATCATCGCTGGCCTCTGGTCTCTGACTTTGTAAGGAAAATAGCTGGAGGGATTGCCCGAGGATGGGTCTTTGGATAGTTCAAAGTTTAGCCTGCGATTGGCATTTGTAAGAAGTGATCTCTAACAAAGGATCGCAGCTTGAAGATCGTTTCTAGCGATCATTCCGCTTGGGGAGCGGATAATCTTCTTTCGGATTGTTGATCAGGTCTGGGGGATTGCTCAAAGATTATCTAACCATTGACACTATCCATCTCCTACAGAGGATCACAGAACAACAGTCGTTTCACTTCATAAACATTTACGAATTCTCGTAAATTGGCCAAAACAATAACTGTATATTCTTACGAGCAGTGATAATTCGCAGTTTCGCTTGGGTAAACACTGAGCGATACTCGTATCTTTATCGCTGATCGCTGATCGTTGATCGTTGATCGGTAGCCAAAACCATTCAAACGAAAACACTGGTTTCGAGTTCGGTTTCGGTTTCAGGGGCCCAGGGGTCGATTCGATCACAGATCGCTAATCAAAAATGTTCTCCAGCCCAATGGCAAGTCTTGGCAGAGAACCCCCAAATCAAATGCCATAGAGAAAATT
Source organism: Drosophila lowei (assembly GCA_008121275.1). Classification (NCBI taxonomy): domain Eukaryota; kingdom Metazoa; phylum Arthropoda; class Insecta; order Diptera; family Drosophilidae; genus Drosophila; species Drosophila lowei. The sequence goes on along the minus strand of CM017779.1, from coordinate 11,517,735 downwards.
CGATGTCGGCCCAAAAAGCAGTAATAATAAGCAGTAGCCCAGCGAGAGCCAGAGCTCTGCCTTGATATTTTTAATTGAATTTTAGGCTTTGCCTGTCAGGCAAAAACTGGCCAAAAAAACTAAAACAAAAACAACAAATTATGGCTGGGTGTGGCTAAGAAATTCTTCAAGCCAAGGCAAATGTCGAAACATAAATTAATATGCAGGCAGGTAACAAACAGCAATAGGCGGAACGGAACGGAACAGACTACCAGCCAGGCCATGTGCCATGTGCCATGTCGGACGAAGACGGAGACGGAGACGGGGACGCGGATGGGGACGGAGCAAGGCAAGGCCAGTAGCAGCTAAGAGCCGGACCAAGTTTATTGATGTTGCAGGAGAAACTCCTCGTACTCGTACTTGGGTTGTGGCAGCAACATATGTGCTGTGCAACATGCTTGCCCAAAAACATTTTCTAATACACGGAGTGCCCGGCTATATAAATCTTTGCGACATGTGTGCCCATGCGTTTCCAATCAAATTACGTTTTTTGTATGATCTTTAATGATACTCTAGCTGTTCAAAGGATCCATAGATGGAATAATATGGAATATGTTCTAGCTAATTGTTTACTGTGGAAATACAATCGAAAATCTCCTACAAGTGAGTTTCTCCAATTTCCGTTTAATTGCCTTTGGCCTCCTCTGCTCTGATTCAAGGGTATGCCAGTGTTTCACATACTCGGGCCAGCACTTTCTTTTCATGATTATGTTTATTTTGTCGAATTTTCCTTTTGGGTGGTGCTGGAAAATTGAACATGAAAAGCAACAGCAGCAACAGCAGCAGCCGGGGCAGGGGCAGCTACAAATTCAATTCGATTTCCTCATTGATGTTGGCGAATTCTATTTAAATTGTTTCGCCAATGCCAATCGAGAGGTGGATATTCTCTGGAGCTTCGCTTAATGGGCAGTTTGTATCTGGTTGTGGTTGTTCTTTCTTTCTGGTTGTTGTTGTTGTTGTTGTCGTTGTGGCAGGCAGCTGCTGTTATTAGATGTTTGGAGCGGTGCAGCCTCATGCCTCATGCCTGATGCCTGGGCGTTTAACCATTATTATATATTGGCCTCATGCTAGTCATTCGTTTGATTTTTTGTTGTTCTTTTTCTGTTTTGCTCCCCGAGTAGGCCGCGCCGAGTCGTCGCAGCCTCTGCAATTTATTCAGCAGTCTTGTGGGTTGCCAGTTGCCCCATTCACCCATTCCCGCATCGCCGTTGCCGTTGCAGTTGCTGCCGAGACATTGATCTAATAAATGTTGCCAGTGGAAGTCTCTTTCTCGCTTTTTGTTTGCTTTGTTTCCCCGTGCAACTCAAATTGCCTTTTGCGTAGTCGTTGTCGGGTTTGATCCACTAAACCAATAATGCCGCAGACCCCCAGACCTGACCCACTTTCCGCACCATCCCATCTCGCCCCATCCATCCCACCCCCATGCCGCTTGCTGCTTGTTATGCGATTTCTGTGGTAATTATAGGAATAGAAAGATGTCTATGGCTGGCTACAACAAAAAAACGTTGTCCAAAACCTACACACAAGCAATTTGCAAAGGAAATTTTTGTGTATTTTGACTCCAAATTGCAAATTGATCGGGGATCGGGCATCGGGGATCGCCAGGGGGATAGATAATTGGGCGAGATATGGGTTAGTTGGGTGATAGATACTTCCCACATGCGAAACTATGTACAGCCACAGCCACAGCTGATGGGAAGTGAATGAATCGAATGGATTCACATTAGCCAAATCGATCTCTATTATTCTGTGCAGTTTTTTATTACGGTTTTTGCCAGGGAAATTGAAGATTTTCTATTTATATTAATGATTATTACTGCTGGTCCATTACTGGGGACAAAATCATTTAAATGCTGAGGAAATATAAATGCATCCACACCCAGAGAAAAAGGCCCTGAGCCCCGAATAGTTTCACTTAGGTTTACATTTTTTGCCATTCTATTTGGCCCGCTTTTAATTAAATTTCGAAAATAAATACTAAAATATTTGATCTAAATATATTTCATATTTAAAATAAATTAAATTTCATGAATTAATTAATTATATCATATTTTAATGAAATAATTAAATTTTATTTCCCACAAATTAAATATAATATATTTATTTTTATGTGATTTATATTTTCATTAAATATTTAAATTTCTTTTAAATACTTTTATATTTAAATCAAACAGAATTCTATTTAATTTTACTGTACTTGTATCTAAAACCCAAATATTTCATTTAAATATGTTTTTTTTTTTTTATACCGTGGCATTTTTCTCTTAGTGCATGGACTCTTGTTTCCTCTGCCTTTAATGTGATCGTCAAACTTTTCCACTTACAACTCTATCGATGAGGGATTTAAATTGGAAAAGTCCATTTGCAGAATTGTCTATTAATTCGAATGATCATTACGACTATAAATGGTCAATGAATGTGCTAACCAAATGGGGATAACACCTTTAATATAGCACTATCCCTTCACGACATAAAAATGGAGCAATAGGAGGACGCTGATAAGTGCTTCCCCCGATCATCAAAGGTTATGGAGTCAAATCACCCATCGACTTAGCATGTTCTTCTCGTTTATTTCCGAATAGTCAGCGTTCCAGCCAGGAGTAAAAATGTTCTTTATTTTTATACGAGTATCTTTAAATTATGAATGCCCGTGGCGACGACGGTAGCCATGTAGATTTCTGGGGGCCTTAACTGCCGATTTATGGCCCAACTTAGCGGAGAGTCGACTAACCAGAAACCGAAAAGAGTTAGGGAACTGCGTCGTGAGTTAAGTATGCCAAGTTGGCGATCTATTAGAAGATATGCTAAAAGCCCGCGCCAAAGTGAGTGGCTTGCCACTCGATTGAGAGTCGTCTCCCAGCCGCAGTCTCAGTTCCCCCCATCCTTTTGCCTCTTGCCTCTGGCTCTGGCAAACACTTCTGTTAATGACACTCGTCTTGCAGCTCCTTGGCCAGTGTTAATTTGCGGTCATTAGCCAGGTTCTCTGTTTGAAGACGCAGACGGAGACGGACTCCACGCCACTCCAACTCCAACTCCAGCTCCAAACTCCACTCCACGCGGACTCCTTCGCTGCGTTCAATCAATTTGCGTCTGGCGTGGATTCTTTTCTCTCTCTCCGCAGCCAGGGGCTGGGGGCCTCAGAGGCAAGGGGCTGCTGGCAGGTAAGGAGGCTGGTAAAAGGCTTTCCACACACTCACACAATGGATTGTTAGCTCACAATAGGCTTTTGTTAACGGTTAAATTACACTTGATTCTGCCTTTTAGGCTAATGATGCGTATGGGAATCGAGAAAGGGGTTCCCGAGAGACAGAGAGCCAGAGAGAACTGCACAAAAGGCTGAATACAAATGCTAATTCATTTGCACTTGGCCTCCGCTTTAGCTGATTTATTTATGCAAAAATGATGTCGAAAGCCGATGCCGATGCTAAAGTTGAAGGCGAAGACATAACAATAAATTATGAGTACAAAAGTGAATGTTTAACAATGGGGAAATGGGTCAGAGCCGATCGGTTACGCCGGCTTCCAGGGAACTCATAAAGGGAGCCTAAAGAGCAGGTGTCCCGACACACCCCGACACTATCGGCAAATTGCATTACCTGATGATATATTAAGTGAGTCTTTAGTAGCCGCTAAAGAGGTGGGACACACCTCTACCCCAAAACCAAAACAAAACCCAAACCAAAAACCACAAGATATCCCAATCAGAGCCCCAGCCTCCATCGGTGGATGGCATTGCTAACCCAATTTCCTCGATCTTCGGGGCCGTGGAAGGGAATGGAATGGAATCTGCGTGCGATTCGAATTTCCTTTTCCTTCAATCGCTGCGAGTATTGGCCACTGGCAAACACCTGCCGAGCGCGGCCAACAAATTTCACTTATTGCCAATTTGCTGGCAATGAAATAAAATACTTCTCTTCCTTTTGCTCTCCTGCCGAAAACCTGACCAGGACGGACTCCAACGCCGACTCCATCTCCAGCTCCAACTGCCAGCAAAGCCAGCGGCCAGCAGCCAGCAGCAGGAGAGGAGAGGAGAGATGGGAGCTCATCGAACGGCAGCCAACGTCGACTGTGCAATAAATAAATTGCGAAATTTATTTGGCGGCACTTACGCGTCGCTTTTTTTCATCGACTGCATTTTCCATAGTGATTTATTTGCATCGATCGGGCATCGGGCGATCAGCGGGACGGGGGCCCGGGCAGATGATCCAGCCGGGGTAAATAGATGGCTAGAAAATATCAATAAAAAATAATAAAATATTCTAGGTTATGGCCAGTGCCAGAGATGACAGCCCCAAGGAGGCTGTGAAGTGATCACCCGAACAGGTAACAGCTAACAGGTGGAAAAGATGATTGCAAGTGACGTTGCAGAGTCTACTATGGAGTGGTATATGGGATGTATAGAGAACTAAACCCTTCAATTCAAGAGAATGGGAACAGATGCCACTTGGAAGTGGCAGGTATAGAAATAGTGGAAAAATGGTAAAAGGAATTTAAGGATAAGCAACAGGACTAATAAGAAAAGTATCTAAAAACACTGCTTACAAATATATTGGCAATCTGCCACGATATTCGACATTTTATAGACCAATCGAAAGATATTCCTTTCCGTTGACAAATGTCTTTATATTCCTAACCTTTGGGCATTCTGGTGTAAGAAGATTGTACTTGATTTCCAGTTGCCAGTTCCTGATTTAACGGAATTCTTGAAGTATTTAAACCCTACGCATCGCGCAGTCACGCTTTTCCATCCTCTGCTGAAAGTCACTGCCTCAGTTTTGGCTGCCGTTCCCAGGTGCAGCATCTCCATATCCATCTTTCAATGGCGAACCAACTCGGAACAGCTTCCAGCTGCTTTTCCGCGAATCTCTCTCTCTCGGTGTGCGCCTGTGTGTGCGTCTGTCTCCCACCATGACGCGTCGGCCTTTCGGGCATTTTCAATTGATTTTCAAATTTATCAAACAGGAAGCATCTCTGGCGGAGAGAACTCGTTGGAAGTGCGCGCGCTCTGGCTTCGGCTTCGACTTTGGCTTTAGCTTTGACTATGGCTCTGGCTCGCGCTGCGTGTCCATTTAACGGCATTTTACGGCGCAGATCGTCCGACTGAAGGAATGGGCAAGTGGCCATGCCAACTGTCCGCCAGCTGGCCACATTGCAGCAGGCAACGGACAGTGGACAGCAGACAGTGGACAGCGGACAGCAGGCAAAGTGTTTTCTGTCTCTACTGATCGATGTGTCGAGTTTCGAGTTTCGATTCAGACTCGTACGGCGGCCTGGCCTGGCCTGGCTGACAATTTGTCAATTGCTCGCCCCGCTCTACTTGGCTAATTTAACGGCGGGTTTAATTAGCCTGCTCGCTTTAAGCCTCTAAGCTGGGTGGGAGACGAGTGAAGATTATTAATTGGTCTGCTTTTAACAGACGACTTCAATGGGCAAGAGTCAGGTGACAGAAGCTAAGACTTCCTGGGAGGAGTGATTTGTACGGCAAGGTGCATGTTGTCCTGCCGCATCGACAACCATGGGGTGAATCCCATCTCCACCTTTTCAATGTTTGGCTTAAAATGTTTTGATCTAAAATGTTTGGATTTGTGTACTTTTTTTAAATGAATATGCAACTCAACGACAAGGAATGTCTTGCCTTTCATGCATCTTAATCCAATCTTAAGCTATAATAGCTACCATCCTACCCCCTTCATACCCACAAAAAGAGAGTTCCGTGTTTGGCGGGCTGTGGTGGTATCAGCCATTTTTTTATTGCCGTCTCAAATTAATGTTCGTGGTTCGCGATCAGTAGATGTTAGTCGCAGAGTCCGTTAGCCCGTCCGCTGGGGCCACAGCAGCAGTTTCCGCCATTTCTACAAGGGTAGCAGCAGGGTCCGGAAGGTCCGCAGCGGGGCCTGCAAGGTCGGTGGCTGGGTCCCCAGCAAGGGCCGCAGGATCCGCAGCAGGGGCCGCAGCAAGAGCCGCAAGGTCCACAGCAAGGGTCGCACATGTTTAGAGGTTAAGTTTCTAGAAATATTAGGACCCAGACTTATTCAATTCTTAAAATTTGTTTATAATTTTTTTTACCTTGAACAAAACAAAAAATTTGAGTCGACAAAAATTTTAGGACACACAAAAATTTAGATGTTTCTGGGCTGATTGGTTCGGTGTGAATGAGAGAAATGGGAAGGGAGAAATAGAGCATGGGTTTGACAGAAGCCCAAACACACTTCACAGATGACTTGATGACTTTATTTATACAATATACTTTTTGTATTAAGCCAATCATATTAACATAGAAAAACAATTCATAGCTGTCAAAATCTTGTAATATTACTTCTCCGTGAATCACTTTTTACATTTTACATTTTGAACGCTGCATTTTATTAATTATTTAATAAGGATTATTCAATAATTTAAAACAACCGGCATGGTATTAAGAAATATCTGTAAGAGGACAACAGAATCAATAACCAGCTGTACGAGTATCAGGGGAAAAGTGATGCTACGTTCTGCTTCTGCAATTCTTCTTTAAAGTTTTCAGTTACCTTCATCATTGGCTCTTCGAAATCTAACTTTTTGTGCTTTATTCCTTTCAGATGCTGCATGTTTTGCCCAACCGTAGTCATATCGCCCTGTGGGTCCAGGCGGATACGTCTCGACAACGGTTGCCCACGAGTGCTTATGTCCTTGGGCGACTCGGACCACTCCGATTAGCACAGAACAAAAAATGTTTGCTTAGTTTCGAGCTTCTGTTTGGTTTCAGGTAACTAGTCTATCATTTCTTATAAAAATAATACAATTAAAGCCATTTTTTATATTTTCCAGAGCTTTTACGGATCAAAAACGTGTGGCTCTTGTGGATCGTGCTCTCCCATGTGCTGCGGAGGCTTCTGGTGTGGCTGTCGCTGAGCAATAACGACAATCGACAGGATCTAAGCCTTCCATCACAAGTCCGGTTACAACTGCAGAAAGCTTGAACGATAGCTTTAAATGAATAGCTTAAGGATAATTTTATGATAGTCTTACAAATAAACCATTTACAAATAAAACTTTTCACAAATCTTATTATTTTGGTTGTATTTGGGATAGCTCATGTGGATTGGATTAAATGAGAGAAAATGAACATTTTTGATCCTTGATATCCTTCGTCCTTGAAAAGGACTTCACAAAATCAGGGATATTTTTCTGATCACAAGGAGCCGTCGCACGCCCAGATCGGTCTATGAATTGCGGAGAAAACGAATATTTTTGATCCTTGATATCCTTGGTCCTTGAAAAGGACTTTGTAAAGTCAGGGACATTTTGCCGATAACAGGAAGCCGTCGCACGCCCAGATCGGCTCATAAATAGCGGAGAAAATGAATATTTTTGATTCTTGATATCCTTGGTCCTTGAAAAGGACTTCGAAAAATCAGGGACATTTTGCCGATCACAGGAAGCCGTCGCACGCCCAAATCGGCCCACAAATAACGGAGAAAACAAAACTGGCTTGTAACTGGCCGTGAAAATGTAGTTCAAGAAATCGCCGATAGTGGCGCCACTGTACAAAAAATAAAACTGGCGTCAATTTGCCAAAATCGGGATGGGATACCAGGCGAACAGAAATCAGCAGCAAGCAACTGTAGCTAGTGCAAAAAAATTGGTGCATACTTTTGGGGGAACAAAATTTTAAAAAAAAAATCATCGACCTTCTGCTTTTTGCTGATTTCTGTTCGCCTGGTATCCCATCCCGATTTTGGCAAATTGACGCCAGTTTTATTTTTTGTACGGTGGCGCCACTATCGGCGATTTCTTGAACTACATTTTCACGGCCAGTTACAAGCCAGTTTTGTTTTCTCCGTTATTTGTGGGCCGATTTGGGCGTGCGACGGCAAAATGTCCCTGATTTTTCCTGTGATCGGATATCAATAATCAAAAAAATGTCCCTGATTTTGTGAAGTCCTTTTCAAGGACGAAGGATATCAAGGATCAAAAATGTTCATTTTCTCTCATTTAATCCAATCCACATGAGCTATCCCAAATACAACCAAAATAATAAGATTTGTGAAAAGTTTTATTTGTAAATGGTTTATTTGTAAGACTATCATAAAATTATCCTTAAGCTATTCATTTAAAGCTATCGTTCAAGCTTTCTGCAGTTGTCACCGGAATTGTGATGGAAGGCTTAGATCCTGTCGATTGCCGTTATTGCTCAGCGACAGCCACACCAGAAGCCTCCGCAGCACATGGGAGAGCACGATCCACAAGAGCCACACGTTTTTGATCCGTAAAAGCTCTGGAAAATATAAAAAATGGCTTTAATTGTATTATTTTTATAAGAAATGATAGACTAGTTACCTGAAACCAAACAGAAGCTCGAAACTAAGCAAACATTTTTTGTTCTGTGCTAATCGGAGTGGTCCGAGTCGCCCAAGGACATAAGCACTCGTGGGCAACCGTTGTCGAGACGTATCCGCCTGGACCCACAGGGCGATATGACTACGGTTGGGCAAAACATGCAGCATCTGAAAGGAATAAAGCACAAAAAGTTAGATTTCGAAGAGCCAATGATGAAGGTAACTGAAAACTTTAAAGAAGAATTGCAGAAGCAGAACGTAGCATCACTTTTCCCCTGATACTCGTACAGCTGGTTATTGATTCTGTTGTCCTCTTACAGATATTTCTTAATACCATGCCGGTTGTTTTAAATTATTGAATAATCCTTATTAAATAATTAATAAAATGCAGCGTTCAAAATGTAAAATGTAAAAAGTGATTCACGGAGAAGTAATATTACAAGATTTTGACAGCTATGAATTGTTTTTCTATGTTAATATGATTGGCTTAATACAAAAAGTATATTGTATAAATAAAGTCATCAAGTCATCTGTGAAGTGTGTTTGGGCTTCTGTCAAACCCATGCTCTATTTCTCCCTTCCCATTTCTCTCATTCACACCGAACCAATCAGCCCAGAAACATCTAAATTTTTGTGTGTCCTAAAATTTTTGTCGACTCAAATTTTTGTTTTGTTCAAGGTAAAAAAAATTATAAACAAATTTTAAGAATTGAATAAGTCTGGGTCCTAATATTTCTAGAAACTTAACCTCTAAACATGTGCGACCCTTGCTGTGGACCTTGCGGCTCTTGCTGCGGCCCCTGCTGCGGATCCTGCGGCCCTTGCTGGGGACCCAGCCACCGACCTTGCAGGCCCCGCTGCGGACCTTCCGGACCCTGCTGCTACCCTTGTAGAAATGGCGGAAACTGCTGCTGTGGCCCCAGCGGACGGGCTAACGGACTCTGCGACTAACATCTACTGATCGCGAACCACGAACATTAATTTGAGACGGCAATAAAAAAATGGCTGATACCACCACAGCCCGCCAAACAGGGAACTTTCTTATTGTGGGCATGAAGGGGGTAGGGTGGTAGCTATTATAGCTTAAGATTGGATTAAGATGCATGAAAGGCCAGACATTCCTGGTCTTTCATTCAATGGAAGATGAACAATCGTAGAAAAGAAAAGCTTTTTTTGACAACTTTTGCCTTAACTTTAAAAATCTATACAAATGTTTCAAAAAATGAATGTGAACCAAACAGTGAAAAGGTGGGAAAGGGATTGATCGCATGGTTGTCGATGCGACAGGACAACATGTACCTTGCCTTACAAATAACTCCTCTACAAATCACTCCTCCTCTGCTACCTCTGGCACCAGTATCACACCTGACACTTGCCCATTGAAGTCGTCTGTTAAAAGCATAATCTTCACTCGTCTCCCATCCAGCTTAAAGGCTTAAAGCGAGCAGGCTAATTAAACCCGTCGTTAAATTAGCGCAGTAGAGCGGATGTGATGTGAGATGTATTGTTACTTATATTATCTCCTAAGAGTCTGGTCTCGCTTTGTCTCGATAGCCACAGATTTTTTAGATTGGCTGTGTCCTTTCTGCCAATTATATTGTCATATTTTGCCTGTTTCGGGATCGCTAGAGTCCTGCCAACCGATCGGCAGCCGAAAAAAGGCCATCATAGCGGAAACGCTTTAAATTAAAGTTCGTGGTTAAATTTTTGTGCGCCCTCTATGAGAAAATCGGTGCACTAAAATTTATAGCAAAAAGGCGCCATAAACGCCATTTGTGCCGTAGTAGTTTCGTTTTCTTTTGTACAGGTGGCGCCGGTAGTCATACCGAAATGCATCTACCAAATTGAGGATTAAAACAAGTCCCCCGCACTTTTAACGATATAAATTGCAGATCTAAGCTGGCATACGCCAAAAACGAAAGTGTGTAATGCCACAAATAATTAATATCTGTACCGATTTGGCAGCAGATATTACAATTTGAGTTGTCATAGAACAAGTAATCCAAAACAAGTGTCAAAATTCAATTAAAGTTTGCATCATCTACAAGAACTTAGTACTCTTCCCCCACTAGCCCCGCAGTACGACCCGCATGGCAAACTGAAGGAAATAGTCCCCACTTGGCAATCACATGGCGCTTTAGACAGACACACTAATCTAAACGGACCATCTACGAGCAGAACATCATCGGACCGCCATCCGCCACCCGCTGAACCAGCACCGCAAACTGACATGCAAATTAAAAAGCATATGCTTTGACTCCTAATCACAAAGCACTTTCATTCGGGCTCGCCCATCCCACACCATACCATGCCCCCCATTCTGCCATTCTGCCACTTGATGGGTGGCTTTTCTTCCGCCTGTCAGACGTCGCTGCCGTCGCCTTGTCCGCGCTCACATCCGCGTCCTGCCTCTGCCTGACGTTGACATTGATGTTGGCTGTTAGCTGTTGCCTGTTTGTTGGATGTTCGCTGTTCGCTGTTGGAAGTTGGTTGTTGCTTTTGGGCGATGTGAGTGGTTGGCATTCGGTGCGTGATGGATTTTTGCCGCACTCCGAGGCGGAATCCATCGCGAAAGCGCAGTCGCTGCGACTCCGACAGCTCCGGGGCTCAACTCCGCCCCAAAATGGTGCAAAAAGCGAACCTCCCCACCAAAATGATTAATGACTTTTCAAGTGACTTGCAACAAAACCGAGTCACAGCCACCAGACACAGTCACACTCACACACACATAACGAGCCTCAGCCAGGATCAAATGCTGTGGCTACACTGAGAGGAAAACCATTTCCATATATAGCTTTCTGCTTCCCCTAAGCCATCCCAATCATAACGATTTGGCTCCGTGTACTATTCCCCACACTGTGGGCGTCTCTGTCGAGAGGAGAGCCACAAATTAGTCCCAGCAAACGAGGATGAGACCCGACTCTGAGTCTGACTCTGACTCTAACTCTGACTCTGACTCGACGACTCCCTCTACTCATCTATCCATCCATCGTCTGTCGCTCGTCCATCTTTGACATCACTCTGGCTGAGTGATGGGATGCGTGTGTGGGGTCGTCGTCATTGGAATTAATGATTTAAATGACTTGAAGATGGGGAGGACTTGGGAGTGGGACGAACTCCCGTATGCTGTCATGTCATTAACCAACACTCTGCTGTGCCATTTTCACCTGCAGCTGCAGTCATTTTTCAACACTGAGCGACTGGGAATGGCATCGTTAATTGCAGACAAACGTCAAAAGTCGTCTGTCAGCTGCGCCAAAGCTTCAAGCTTCGAGCATCAGGCATCAGGCATCAGGCATCAGACTTCAGCTCCTCGTCCACATTCACATCCCCGTCCATGTCAGAAGCTGTCAGGCTCACAAAAGTATACATCACCAGGCCCCAGTTCCAGCCCACAGCCCCCAGCCCCCAGCCCCCCGAGTCCGAGTCCGAGTTTGACTACGAGTCGAGTCCAGGCATGGTCATGGTCGATAGTTGGCTGTTGCTTTGGCTGTTGCAAAAGATTGATGTGTGCTGTACGACGGCGGCAGGCAAAACGGAAAATAAATGATGTTGGTGATTATTTTTCTTCATTGAGCGGCAGTCGCTGGGCTGCCTCGACGTTGTTTCAACAGCCATTTCGGCCATCAATCTCGGGGAAGCATCGGGGAAGGACAGAAGAGCCCACAGCCAGGCGCTGTGGGTGGACCGAGGCATGCTCGTACCTACATTCGCTTATTCATTCATTCATTCATTCATACGCAGCACATTTAGACAATCTATCAACTTGGCAGGGCTCGAATGGGCCCCAGGACCAAGGGAAATGGTGGCCAGTACGCACAGAGATTATGGCCGGAAGGCAGTACACCCATAAGTATCTAAATTGATATGAAGGATCTGTCTTTCACAGCTGTTTTCAGCCGTGATCATGGCTAGGAATTGGATCCGTTTATCCCTAGAACATATATCCCACGAATAGGCCAACTATTCACCTATAAAAATGATGCTAGTCTTTGATTTATTTGCTCCCCTTTCATTTATTTCAGCACGAACTGGCTCCGCTCCCTTCTGGCTGTCAGGGGCAGTATTTCTTCGTCTCCATTGCCAGGACATTACCACAATAACGCCCACAGCTCTGTGAACATCTGCAGCTCTCCTTCTCGAATGGATTTTGGTGAAAAAGTGCAATATCATCAATTACTCGACAAATTTAGTGCCAGAAGATGGCAATGCCAGTGGCAGTGGCGGAGGAGTGCCCTCGGAGGCTGACAGAAGGAGAGCTCTGGAGAGCAGAGGTCGGAAAAACGAAATGTCCGGATGCAAACAATAAAATACATTTTCCGGTTACTTGTCACCCACTTTTCTATCGCCTCCACCGCCTCCGCCTCCGCCACCGCCACCGCCACCGCCGTGACTTGGACTTGGACTTCCACTTGGACTTCGAGTCTGACCCGCCGGAGAATAAAATCCCTCCACAGTTGGAGAAGAAGTTGACACATGCTGGGGGAGGTGGGGGGCTGACAGGGGCAGCAGGGTACTCTTTGGGAAACTCTCCGGCAATTGCCAACAAAGCATTTCACTTTTTCGATTCAGGGAACAGGGGGGGGAGGGGGAAGGGGAAGGAGAGCCATCTGGTTGTTGTTGTCCAAAGTCATGTCGACAATAGCTTTAGCTTTGCTTCTGACACTTGGTAAATGGCGCCCGCCCGCTGAGCGACTGCAGCCAACATTTAGCCCTCATTCGCATCCTCATTCTCATCCTCATTCTTCTCCTTCGACTGCCATCTTCCATCCTCCATCCTACATCCTCCATCTTCTTCCGTTTCCTCTCTTCTCTCTTCCATATGGGTGGGGCGGCGCCCGAGTGGGCGTGGCCGAGTAGTCATCGTGGTCGGGTCACTTGTTTACCGCTCCACTTACGCGTCGCACTCGAGAGCTGCCGGACACTTTTCCTGGCCCATCCTCCATCCTCCGCCCTCCATCCTGCTCTATGCACGAGTTCTATCTCCCTCGTTGGCCATGTCCGCCCCCTTGCTGGCAACCCTTTCGATCCTGGCTCTGTTCCGGTTCCTGTCCCTCTGCCTTTTAAATATATATTGTGCCGAAGTGCAAAGTGCACAGAGGGCACGGGCACAGAGTGCAGCCAAAGCCAGAGGGATTCCTCCTCCTTCTCCTCCTCTGCAGCCACTTCTATGTTATATCGTCTCCTTCATCACCATAGTCTGCAGATAATAATTTATCATGTGCGTGTCAGGATGCTTGACACAGGATTTGCTGCTGCTGTTGCTGTTGCTGTTGCTGTGGGGACATGTCAAGTTAGGATGCCAATCGATGACAATGGGCATGACAGACAGACAGACTGACAGGCGTGAAGTATGGTATAAGCTTGTTTGGCAATCTATGAGCCAATCAGTGCAGAAACATTTACATAGATCTCCCACGAAGGCGCTTATTGATACTTGAGGGAGAATCTGTGAGCAGGGATTAATCAGAGACCATTCCCTTGAAGAAATAGCAACTAAATGATCTAGAAATCCTACAAAAGGATGGACATAAATGTCAAGGGAAAACTAGCATACAAATTCCTGAAAATATCACCAGAACAAGGGCAGATAATCACGCAATCATCCATCATCCACAGAGATGATAAAAAAACCAACTTTCCTGCGTTGCACTTTATTTAGATCAGCATAACTTGTCGTCAGAGTCCATGGCCATGTCATGGCCCTTGACCTGACCTGTACGCCCTGCACCCTGCCTCCTGCTGTCTGTCTGCTCAGAGAAGGAGTGGAGAAATATTGGGCAGCATAAATCTTAGCGGCAAGTAGTAAATTTTCATTTTCACACCTTTCAACACTTTTCACGCTAACACAACCAGAAGGAACATTTTGCTGTCAAAAATAGAAAGCAAGCTAGCAAAAAGGCGAGAGAGATGCACGACCTCCACTCTCACCATCTGTCTGTCTCTGTCTCTGTCTCTCTCTCTATCTCCATCTCTCTCTCTGGCCTCCCCTGACAGGCTACACAAATACTGTCATATGCAGTGGGGAAAAAAAGAATGGTCCAAGAGCCCAAACAGGAGCTCGTGCCCCTACAAGGAGGAAGAGCTCTGCAGAAGAGAGAAGCAGAGCAGCAGACAAAGTGCCTCTGAGCGTAAATAAATTGGAAATGTCCTTTGCCCTGGCACTGACTGGCGTTGCCCTGTCCCTGCCATGCCCATGCCCATGCCCATGCCCATAGCCTGCTCTGTCCTCGAGAAAAATGGAGACTGGGGAGGCAAGGTCCTTCCGTGCAGTGCAATGCGTCGTGCCACGTCGGACATCGGACGAAGGCGATGCTTCCATTTTAATATTAATTTTACCCCAAAGCAGCAGACGGGGCCCCGGACAGAGAAAAGTTATTGCCCCAGCAGAGGCAGAGGCAGAGACAGAGGCACAATCCAGAGCAGAGCAGAGCAGAGCAGAGCACAGAGATCCGAGCGCTGAGACGGAGACGGCAGGCAGTAATCATGGGGCAAGGTCCCGGGCATCCTGCAGTATCCATCGCCCATCTCCAGTCCTCCTTTTGCTCCCCGACCCTGCCGTTGTCAGTTGAAGCAATTTATGTCAGTGCATATCCGACAGCCTGGCAGTTGCAAGCCATGTGCGGATCCCCAGTCAGTATCATCTCTCTCTGCCCCTCTACCCGCTTGCCTTGTGCCACTCTGTGTGTCCCCTCCTTAAATCCAACACCAAAGTGTCCTTGTTGGCAGCAGCACAGCAACAACTATGCTAACAACAATGCAGCCTGCACCTATCAAGTTATCAGCCAGGCAAAAGATGGCTTCCCACAGCAGAATCCATGGGAGATGAGAGACAAGTCGTGACACGATCTAGGATGTTCAAGGATGTGCTAGAAGTGTTATCGCAGTCTCTTCAGGAATACCTCATAGTACGCCTCAAGCTACCATCTGTTGCAATGGCATCCAAGAAGAGTGCTAGTCCAGCCATGTCCATCCTTTCTCTCCACCTCGTGAGTGCTCCCAAATCCGACTCTCTCACGCTGCCATCTCCAGCAGCAGCGGCAGCAGAGCAGCTTCCAGGCAATACTCATCGTTCTTGCTGTTATCCTGGCAACGACATCGAGCAGGCCAAAGTTTAGTGCAACCTTTGATTTATATTATTCTTCCCTTTCGTTCTTTCCTTCTCTATCGCTCTCTATCGCTCGCTCCCTCGCAGATGCCAAAGGAATTGCTCTATTTTCGGTAGGGCATATCCATGTCCTTTGGAGCACCGGAAGGCACCGAAAGCAAAATATTTATTAGTTTGTTAAATTGTGAATTGGCCAAGGAGCTGCACCTCCACATCCGCATCCACATCCACATCCACATCGTCGTGCTTTCCAGTTCGAGTTCCCTGTTTGCCATTCGATTGGTGTGGCCTGCCTTTGGGTTTGGGTTTGGGTTCGGGTTCAGTTTTAATTTTTTAGCTCCTTGTGTGCCTCGGGCTTTGGTTCTGTTTCTGTCTCGGGCTTTGGTTCTTTCTGTTCCTGGCTCTGACTCCTGCTCCCACTCCTGCTCCTTTCCTGGCTCTGACTCTGACTCCAACTCGACGTCTGGTTATGGCTCTGACTCTGACTCTGACCCGTCCATTGTTTGTTTGATAATGATTCCTGGGTGAATGGCTGGGTCTCCTCTCTTCTCTTTTCTTGTGGGCCAAAGGATTCCATTATTATTTTTCATTGGCATGCCCTTTGACACCCAATGTTGTAGATTAAAATGTCGCCCAATGAATGGATGAATGGAAAAGGAGCAGGGAGCAGACAGGAATTTAATAGAGTGCACAATAAATAGTTGAAGGTTTATTCTGCTCCAAAATGTATCTCTTAATTGGAGTTAGGGGACCAGACATATTAGGGGTTTCCCCAAAAAACCCAAGCCCAAAACCCGATCCCTAACCGCCGACACATGTTTTTGGGTTAAGCGCCCCCCGGCGTCCAGTTATGGAGTGCCGCCAGCCAGCATCTGATCATCGGGGACTCATTTTGATATATAATATTTTAATTAAAATGTAAATCGAAATGATTAAGTGTTTCCAATTTATATGCGATATTTCATAAGCAGCACAGAAGAGAGCCCAGAGAGAGACGGAGACAGAGAGAGCATAAAGCACTGAAAATTGTCGGTAGAATACAAAAGAGCATAATTAATTACACGGCCCCGAGCCCGAGCACGAAACGAGACGAAGACAGCGGCGAAAGAGAAGAGAGAGAGAGCGAGAGCTAATGACAATGAAAGAGAGGGATGCCAGAGGAGCAGAGGCAGCAGCTGATTAATGATGGGCTGTGAATGAGACAGAGACAGAGTGTGCCGCAGAGAGAGAAAGAGCAAGAGAGAGACGTGAGACTGACGAAAATGAGCACAACATCATCATGAGAGATATAACGATGATAATGAGCATTATATGATAAATCAGGGTAGCTCCAGCGGGCAATGGAATGGGAATGGAGCCAACGAATGCTCTGTTGAAATTTCTGTGGCACAATAATAAATTAATATAAATGATACTTAATTTTATGATTAATGATATTGATGAGTTACCAACCCATACCCATACCCATACCCATCCAGGCAGTCGGTCGGTTCTGGCCCGGGCCCCCAAAGGGTCGGCATGAAAGATTTTCATAAATTTATCAACCATAAATCAGACGCGGAATTGGCGTCTGGGCCGATGGCCGAGTCTCTCGCTGTGAATAATGCACAATAAATAAAAAATAAATAATACATAATTACAACTTTTGATTATTGCTTCTGCCGACAAAGTCTCTGAATTGATGGGTTTCTGTTCACCATCCTATAGCGATACCTATACCTATACCATGCCCATGCCCATTCCCATGCCCACTCCTCTTTCCCGAATCCATTGACGCCTTTCGCGCACTGGCAGGCGCATGGAGTGCTGCTCTCTCTGACAAATGATGCGCCCAATTTGGGGCACGGAAAAGATACATTTCAAAATGATTGAAATGCGTAATTAATTTACTTTTCTTTCCCCTCCCGCCTCCAGCATTTTTCTAAACCATTTGGGACAAAATCCCCCCTCACTGCGGGTCTGATGAGCCACAATTTGTCAAAATTAACGAAATATAAAAGCGGCCCGGTTCGGCTCGCTTTGATGGTGGGGATTCGGGGCCAGAAAAGTTTTCGTCGAGACAGGAAATAATAATCATGAATGAGTAGAGCTGCTCTGGATATGACAGACAGTTCTCTTTAGGCTTCAACTCTGAACTGAAAGCAGTTTGAATAGCGATCTAAAACTTGGTGCAACTCTTGGCGGAAACATTCAAATTATTTAAAACTTTGGAGTAGTTCTAACATGGCATTAAAAGTTCTTAGGGACATTAGACATTCATTTAACGTATGTTCGTGTCTCAACTATTTTTTAAGAGCTGTAAGGCAGTCATACCAACTAGAGCCCTGCCTGAATCTACAGTATTCATAAAATCACAGCAATACTCATGCGTCTCTTTAATGCTTTGATCATTACGAATATTTCCAGGCAGAAGGAATGGCAAAAATCCAGCAAATCGTGCCCTCTACTAAAAAATCCAATGGAGAGTGAGCGCGAAAAAAAACCGAAATTTTCGGATCTACCATGATGATACCTGCTTCGTTGAGATCATTACAAATATTTTCCAGCAGAAGAAAACGCAAAAATCCAGGCATTTGTCTGTCACTTTCTCGTTCTCTATACCAGAAAATCTAAATGGAGAGTGAGCGCGAAGAAAAACCGAAATTTTCGGATTTGAAACAGTAAAATGGACGACACCCACTTCGTTCAGTTCATTTTGGGCGAGCGTTTTGTTGGAGTAAGAGTTCTAACTGACCGAAAAAAGGGAATACCAAATCGCATCGAATCTATTCGGTTGCCTGTTCACGTAGGGCTTTAATACCAATATTTGATAAAAACAATACTTTTACACGTAAGATGGTGGCGTGTAAGTAAGTCCATACATAGTAGTGCATATATTGTAAGTAAAGACAAAGGCTACGCAGAAACCTTCTTTGTATCCAACCTTTGTACTACGAGTATACGAGTATAGATCATAGTCTCTTGTGTTGATTATCCAACTGACACATGACATTATTCTCATCCATAACGAGAGGAAAACAAAGTAAAGTCCCTGCTGCAATGGATAAAACACTAATTTCAGGATTGCATAAGTCGCATAAGTCAAACTGTCAGCGGCAGAGGCAGTGGCAGTGCCAGAGCCAGAGGCAGGCAACAGACAACAGAAATGACACAGACAGCGGCAACGGCGACAGCGACAGCGACGAAAACGACGACGGGGAAAGTTCTGTTGTCTGAAAATGAGTGGAAAAAGTGAAAAGTTAAGCGAAATGAAAAGCAACCCATACTCATGCTCGAAAAACCGTTCTTTTCACATGTGTGGAGTGGCAAAATGTTGTTGCTTGTGGCATTGTTGCCTTGCCTCGCATTTGTTCCAACAAAAGTGCAATTTGCACCCAAAACAGCCGCAAACAAGGATGCTGGATGCTGGATACTGGATACTGAATACTGGATGGAAGATGTAAGAGAGTCCCCGAGTGTTGACAATGGCAAAAACCTACAGAATGAAGGGAAGAACAAAAGAACACACAAGAACACATATGACAAAAGCAAAATAAGAAAAATCCTCTTTTGTCTCGGGCGTTGCGTTGTGTTTTGTAACGCAAGCATAAAAAATCACGAAACGAAGGAAAAACTTTGCAAACAAATATAAAAGGGGAGAAAACCAGAAAAACAGAAAAACCTTTTGGAGAGACTCGAATAGCTGGAGTGTGTGGCATATGCCACACGGCTGGCAGAGCTAAAGATGGGGAGGAGGCGTCCTCCTCCAGAAGGGAGTATGGGTCTGGGTTCTAGGTCTGTATCCAGGCGATAAAAACCCAAACAGACTGGCGAAAAGAAACGACACGAAAGTGCAGGGAAAAAGGTAAGATTCGAGGCAGATACTCTTTCAGATCTATAGTTCTTATTATCTCTGTAATATATACAAAAGTTTCGGGTTGTCGTCCGATATTTGACTCATATCGGCGCGTGCGAAGCGAGTAACGGACCGAAGCGGTGCGCGTGAGCCGGGGGTTGGCGCACGAACGAAGCGAGTGTGCAGGAGGCTTGCCCCCTACTGTACATACATATTTCTAGGGGTTTTATTGAGTCTTTAGCAGTTATGATAATTGTTTGCTATTCTAATGGTGATCTAGTGCTGAAAGAGGATCTTAGATGCCCTTTAACTCTGCTAAAAACCATAATACCCTTCTGTAAGAGTATGAAAACTGCAGCAAATAACAGCAGCAGCAGCAACAACCATAACAATGGACAACTGACAGCAGCAGCAGCAACAGCAACAGCTAGTAACCCATCCCATACCCATTGGAGCCCATCCCGAGATCTCCAACTCCAACTCCAGCTCTGGCTCCAACTCCCACACAAGCCCCCCTCTGCCGCCCTCGAGGAGGAGCAGTTGTTGGCTTGGAACAAATGCGTACGTGACACTTTGGTGGCGCAGAGATATAAGAATGTCACATAACTCAACGTGATTAACGTCTTTTTGTCGCTCTCAGGCGGTGGGCACTGCCAGTACTGCCAGTGGATGTGGGGGGATGTGTCTCCACCCTTCCTTCTGTGAGACCCTCTCCCCCCCTCCTTCCAGCACCCCGTTCTTGGTCATGTCTGCATGCAAAAATATAGCCAGCTATAAAACAAGTGGTTCCATCGCTGGGAGTCTGTCTCTGTCTCTGGATTTTCTCATTGTGCCCCATGCCCCACGCCCCATGCCTTGCGTCTGGCGTTTAACGAAAAATTTTCTATTATGCCCAGGCATTTTCCAGCTTCCAGCTTCCATTTCCTTTTGCAGTTTTCCCCCCATTTTCGGTTATTTATGATATAGTAGGGGGAGGGTGGGGGCTTCTTGGTCTCTCGTATATTGTATTTGGATTTGTTGCTTTAGTTTATTCTCATTAGGGGTGTCATGTTTATGAATGGCAATCCGATTTATGGGTTTTTTATTTGCAGCACAAGAAAACGGAAAAGCCATAAGTCATACAATGAGATGGGGATGGGGCATGAGAAATGTATTGGGAATGAATCTGTTGAGAAAGATCAAAGGAATAGCAAATAGCAAATGGGAAAGTTAAGGAGAGGCTAAAGAGATCGTAATACGAATTGGATATACCCCGAAGAAGTGGTTTCTTTTCGTAGAAATCAAAGCAGCACACATTATTATGGACAATCACAATCATGATCGCCGTTTCGTTACGCTTTATGGCCTCATCTCGCGGTACACCTTGCAGCCATACTTCAATCAGGCCTATAACCGAACCGAACCGAACCGAAAGCTTGAACTGAAATCCCATTATAAAATCATCAGCCAAAGCTGCAAAACGAAGCGATCACAATAAATTAATGGCAAAGAAACCGCAGAAAACGAAACAATAGAAAATGCGTTTGATACCCGTGATTGACATGTTGTGGCAACCGGAAAGCAAAAGACGATGATATATAGACGACGGATGGCCTGGCATGGCTGATAGAAGAGGCACAACGATCGATACATCGATCGATCCACACACAAAAAGTCAAACGCTCACGCGCGCAACAAATTGGATTTATTTACGCCCCGTCAGCAGAGATCCATCCGATTCATGATCCCCACAACTCATACCCGTACCCGTACCCGTACCCATTCCCAGTCCCGTTTTGAGATGATGATGATCATGCATGATGCATGAACGTGCGCTCAAATGAACTCACTTCTGGCTGGCAATTACCGGAGTTGAAGCTGCAACTGGAGCTGCTGCTGTGTCGCTGTGTATTGAGTTGCACCAAATCGCATTTTGCGCTAAAAGCGATTTGACATTTTCACCATTTTCATCGCCAGTTGACAGTTGGAGTTCTAGTTAGGAGCGGGCCTGGAGCTGGAGCTGGAGCTGCAGCTGGGAGAGGTCCAGCTGCGCTCCAGTCAACCTTAATGACACTCAGTGCGATCGACAGAGCAGCAGCGCAGCAGCGCAGCATGGCTACTGGATGGAGAGGAGACTCTGTTCCGACTCTTTTCAGTGTGTTCATACATTAATCATTAGCGTTGGCTTCCTTCCTTCGCTTGTTGTTTCACACATTTCAACTTGAATTAGTCGACGGTTTTCATGAATGAATTGAACGGTTCGTTCCCTGTTTTTTTCGGCTGGGAATACTCTTTGAGCTGCCACCACATGCGGTCGGAGTCGGACTGGGCATCGTATCGGGGACGCACAATAATAAAGAAATCCCGAAAGAAAGAGGCCGCCTCTCGGGTCTCGGCTCTCGGCTGTTGGCTCTCTCTATCATTGAGAAATCAAGAAATGCGCAAAGGCCCCGAAGATACTTGACTGAAAAAGTAATGCCCAGGCAATCGTCATCATTATTATATTTTGTAGCGTTTCATGTTGCGCGCTGCGAGAAATTGAAATCAGCATGTGGCATGAGGCATGCGGCATGGGAGGGAGATGTGTGCTGGACCGATCCCGTAGAGCCGTCGGCGAAATGTCTTTGTGTGTAATCGGCTATAAGCACAAGGCCCCGCGGGGGGGTCTCTATTTTCTCAGAGGAAACTCCACATCCTCCTCCTCATTCTCCTCCTCGTAAGCTTTATTTCTCCGCCTCGTAATCCGAGTGTGGTTTCGCTTACACTGAGAACTGAGGCCAGGCCAGGGGTAAGTGTAGATTACTCCTAAACGGAAAGGGGAATGTGGGCCCAGACAGAGTTCATTCATCAGGTGAGAGGCCCAGCCCTGCCACAAAACTAATTTCAATTTGAATCTCTCTCTGTCTGACAGATTCCTCTGGCAATACAATCATCAATCTACTTCAAAACTTGTGCATTTTGTGGGTTTTGTGCCTGGGTTAAAGTTCAACTGGTCCTATAGGCCCGACGTCATGTCCTTTCCTTGCCTTTCCGTTCCTTAACTTTGCTTTCCTTTCCTTTCGTTTTGCCCAGTGACAGTTGGACAGGCCGAGTGACAGATTTGACCAGAAAACAATTCGTGTGGCACATACAACAATAAACTTATCCCGGACTCTCGGATTTCGGAGCAGAGCCATGCCCCGCCCCGCCCCGCACAAGATGCAGGGCCTGACAGTGTGTCTACACTTCACTTAACTTTCCACCGACTCCTGCCTCCTCCACAAACTGTTTTTGCATTTTATCCTCGTCAACAGGATTTTTCAGCATGAGTTGGCTGCCGGACAGGGCAGCCATCATCAGAGTTGCTGGATCCACAGGCATCCACAGGCGCACAGAGAGCAGAGAGCATCAGAGCATCATGTCATTTTCATGTGTCTAGGAGGGAGGACTCTCTCTGTGTTCTGTCCGACGGGTCTGGACTGGGACTGGGACTGGGACTGGGACTGAGCGAATGGTTAGCTCAAACCACACAGAAAATGTCTGACTGGCAAGCAGCTGTCACTCAACTGGGCCCCGGAAGAAGTATGCTTTGAATACTCTAACATTTTTGGGGAGAAACTCCAGCATTTGGTTGCCTGGACATGGCATAGGCAATAGAGTAACCTATGAACTTTGAAAAGGAATAGCTCTTTTCAGAGTCGCCCTGTATTCTGTCTCTCTTCATCATTCAAAGAGCATCTGAAAGTCAGCCAAGGGAAATCATCATTCCAGAGCCCTCTTATTTTGATGATGTGGCCTGGCCCTTCCGTACTTCTCCCGTACTCTGTCCGGAAGACTTCAGCTCATGAAACTCATTCGTGTGCACTTGTCATGAGCAGTCCCTGATTCATGCCCCTGCCCCTGCCCCATGGCCCCCCCACCCTACCATCATCAATGTCATTCCAGTTTTGTTTGCGGTCAGTTTTGTTGCGTATGAATTTTGCATTTTGAATCTTTCTCCACATCTCCATGGAGACAGATTGAACGGAGTGGACGGAGACACACTCGTATTGGGCGCACAGTGCCAGTGCCGACTAATTAATTCCCTTCCTCCCACACGTACAGTATGGGGGAGGGGGGAGAGGGTAACCCTGACAATTAATACGCTTATGGGGCCAATAAAATATTGATAAATGCCCCGAGAGCTCCACACAAATCCCCGGAACAGCGATGCGAAACGTTCTTCATGAGCAATTTATGTGTTAATATTTACAAATAAATTAAGCGACCCAAAGAGTGGCATGCGAACGGGGCAGGGCGGGAGGGAGGGGACAAGGGGCATGCCTAGGCCATTTCGTAGCCCATTTATAAAACTCGGGAATCCGCATGGGTGGATGGGTCGATGGGTGGATGGTTGGAGCAACGGTTGGAGCAAGGCAATTGCAAATAAGGCAACATTTGATTAATGAGCGGGCCTGAAAATTAAACAGCAAAGCGGCAGAGAGGCAGAGCGGCAGAGTGGCAGCGTGGCAGAGTGTGGCAGGGACACACACTCATCCGAGTGGTGTTCGCTTCTTTCCAATGGGGTGGCAGCAACAGACGCAGACACAGCAGATCAAAAACTCAAACTCTAAGAGTTCTTAAAGCGATTCCTACACTTGGGGATGGGGAAGTGCAGGGATGGACACTTCGGGGAGAGGGAAATGCAATACATTTGAAAGGGTAATCCATCTAATACCTTATATGCAGATTGCAGATGAGTACGGGAATACGTATTTGGGGGTAAAACGCTTATAGTATAATTATCTCATTCTCCTCTGCCTACAAAAAGGGATAAAAGCAATTTTACTTAATTATTTAATGCACATGGGCAGAAGGCATAATAAATTTAATAGAAAGTTAAGTGGGGGGCAGAAAATTCATATTTAATTCCAATTTCTTACTTACAAGAATTCTATTATTCCAATAGAAAACAGGAAATTCGTTGGTGAATTTTAGAAAGTTATCCAGAATATTACTTCGAAATGTTATCCAGAATTGTACTCCGAAATGTTATCCCAGAACTTGCACATCTGCAAAAGAATATATAGAATGTTTATGTTTTTAATATATTAATAAATTTTATTAAAATATATAAAATGCTCACAAATTTTATGATATTTAAGTTGGTTTTTTTTGGGTGGAATATTTTTTAGAAAATTTTATATAAATAGGTGCTTGAGGAATAGTTATGTTAAATAAAGTTTAGCGTTAGTTTACCAGCTTAATTAATTTAATTTAAATAATAAGATGGTTTCAAAATATTTTTAAATTCATGGGGCTTAAGCCATCAACAATAAAATTCAATAAAAATTGCAAAAATCTTCCGTAGAGGAACTGAGAGAGATAAAAATGGCATAGTAAAAAACAAAAATTCATATTTAAACATTTTCGGATTTTAAATACAAAAATGCTGAAATTAAATAATATTCACTTGGATCAAAATATAAATGCATTAAAAAATCTTTTTAATACGGTCAACATTTAATCTAAATTTAAAACAATTTAAAATAAATATATTATTTGAAATTTGTAGGTAATATATTTAATTTATATATGAAAATAATTTATTTAAATATGAAATATTAAATAAATAAATATATGAATAAAAAAAAAATAAAACAAATAAATAAAAAAATAAAAAATAAATAAAATATATATTTATTTTAATTATGAAAACAAATATTTTAATTTAAATGAAAATTGTGAAAATACTTCCATTTTAATATTTCCACTTTCGGGGCAAATATAAATATTAAATCTAAATAAATATTTAAATCCAAGTGAAACTATTCGGGGCCCAGGGCTTTTTTCTCTGGGTGTAACTTTTTGGTGTTCATTTATCGATGGTTTCCATAATTATTGGATATTTATATATATATATATATAATCACTGCTGATGATGATCAATCAAATGGGCAATCGCTTAGCCAAATGTCTGGTATTCCGTATGATTTCCAAATAATTTACTAGCCATATTTTTCATTCCCCCATATCCCACATATCCCACTAATACCCCATTCTCCTTACTCCTTCTGGTTTCGTCACTTCTCTTGTTTCTTTGGTTTCTGTTGCTCCCCAGTTCGTTTGTTCGCCACTGCCTCTTTTCTTTCGACATTTGTTAAATATTTGCGAGGGCATAACTCATTTGGTAATTTAAGTACTTGCACGAGTCGGTCGTCGGTCGTTGGTCGTTGGTCGCGGGTCTCACGTACGCCCCGAGTGCACCACGAGAGAAAGAGAGAGGGAGAGAGACCCCTGCACTGGCACTGGCACTCGCACAGGAAGTGCCCAGAGCATCAGCAGAGTCGAGCCAGGAAGAGAGATAGAGAAGAGATGGAGGGAGAGGGAGAGGAAGAGCCAGACCAAGAGCGACTGCAGCAAGTGTTTCAGCTGCCGCCTCTGCTCTGCCTCTGCCCCCGCCCCTGCTCTGCAGCTAAGGGGGATTTCGCTTTTAGGAATTAAGCGTGTAAAATACGAGCGCATAAATCTATTTGCTACGCATATAAACAACCCAGCCCGTAGAACAGCTCCGAGCGGCGACTGTAGAGACCGTACAGTGAAGAGTGGAGAGTGTAGAGTGGAGAGCGAAGAGCGGAGAGCGGCAGAGAGAGAACATTTGCGTGTGCAATCACGCCATTCTCCATTTGCCATTTGCCGAGAAATGTAATTAGGCCTGCCGCCATGTGGAACGCATTCTGCTGCCTGCCTGCCTGCCTGCCCAAAGGCGATCTCGGGGCACTGTGGCTGGGGACTGGCGGTTGGGGGCTGGGGGAAACGCTGTTATATCGTTATAGGTGGTGCTGCAGGGGGGGTGGCGGTGGAGGGAAGGGAGGACTAACAGATGGCTTCCAGTTGACCGCGACCGCACACACAGCCGTCCATCCAAGTGGCAGGCTGCCAACCCGCGTGGAATTATTGTGCGGACTGCAATCTTTAGCCTCCAAATGATAACGGGGCACGAACCGCATTCACCCTCTGCGCGGTGGGGCAGGGGGAAGGGGGGGATAATGACAATATTACAGCTCGCCTCGATCCGCCAGGTGGAACGCCTCTCAAATTTATTGAATTATGAAACGAGCAGCAGCGCGGTATTGCCCAGCAATTGCTATTTATTTGCCCATAAAGCCAGTCATTAAAATATATTCCGCTAACAAGGGGGCTACGTACAGAGAGATGACCGGCTTTAGGAGTACCCTGTACCAAGGGAGAGACAATAGGAATATTTTTGGTTTTGGGTCGTCGTTCTTCCGATATTTTACTCATATCAGCGCGAGAAAAGCGAGTGACGTGACCAAAGCGGAGCAAGTGCGACAAATGAGCGAAGCGCGTGAGCCGGGGGTTGGCGCACCAGCGAAGCGAGTGTGTAGGGGTGGGTAGGAGTGTGTTAAATATAACATTACAATACAATTTTTCATTCGGAGTGCAGAGTTGCACTAAGAAAGGTTTTTGGTAAATTAGATCCTAAGAAAGTCAAAGATTGAATAAAAAAGCTCAGCGCGAAGACTAAAATAAGAGGCGGAAATATCAGAAAAAAACATACCATTCTAAAAAAGGTATATCTCTGGAGATTTTAAAAGGATAAATATTGAGCTCAAATGATATTGATATCGGATATACCAGCAAATACCTAAGATTTGCGCCTATAGGCTTTACTATCACATTTTCTACACTAAAACTCAAATGAATAATAAACCTTCAATTACTCGTTATATATTAAATATTCATCTCACAAGTAAACAAATTATTAGTTCAGAAAATGCTCGTCTAATGATGATTATATGAGTAAAATAATAATTAACAAGCGATAAACATGCATCAAGCATTATAAAAGTTGAAAAGAGACTGCATTAAATATATTCGTATTTCGATTATCCCCAAGATAATTATTAAATCAAATAATACCTTTATTATAGATTAATCTCACTTAATAAACGCCCAAAGATGATGGCTTAATAGAGTGCTCAAAGTACGAATATGATGAAGTTTTCATCACACCATGGTCTGTCTGATGGTGCACCCTTCCTCAGTGCTTCCTTCCGCCTAATGACCAACTGATGAGACCCTTTTTCAATGCCACATTCCCCAACTCCCGATAATCGTATAAACAATGCACTTACCCGCCTGCTCCACTCTGTAAGTGACCGAAAAAATTGCTAAAAACCTGCACCAAATGTGCAATGAAAAAGTAAGTAAAATGTTGCAAAAACCAAAAAAACAAGCACAAAAATGCATCCACATAAAAGGAGGGTAGAAGGAAACACAAAGGAGCGAGTGAGCGAGCGAGTGCGAGCGAGCGAGTGAGGCGAGTGCGGCGAGTGCGAGTGGAAGAGATAAAGAATAATGACCACTTTGCCATCTCGTGGCAAATAACCATTCATCAAATTGTCCAAATTACAGACATTTCACAATGACGCGACTGGGGACGGACGTCTCTACCTCTCAGTCGTTGGGCTCATGCCCCGTCCCCCCCAACGATTTGGACTGTTGCAATGTCGACAGAGCGGCGGCAACGCTGACGATGACTGCAATTCGTTTACACCAATTTTATGGTAACAAGCCGCCGCCGCCGCCGCTGCTGCCGCCCTCCTGCCTCCTGCAAGTCCCCCTCCTAACTGGACATGCCCCATGGCAGCTGCTAGCCAAATGAGTGGAGTGGAGTGGAGTGGAGTGGAGTTCGAGTCGAGTTTCGAGTTTGGGATTCCTCGTTTTTTGCATTTTGGACTGCTCAAATTGCCGGCTGCATTTGGTGGATAACCCCCAAGGAAAGTCCGGCTTGGATTGGATTGAATTTGGGCAAGGGTTCACGCCTGAAACTATGCAACAGCTGCTGGCGCAGCATTGCCGATCTGCTCTCGCCGACTCTAGACGCCCATCCTCATCTGCGACATGCATTCAATTTCATGGCTGACCGCTGACAACAACTGCAATTTGGGGACATTAAGTTTTGACATTGAATAATCACCGCCAAAGGCGTTGACGACACACACACACATGGCTCGTCCTCTCCTTCTCCCTCTCCCTCGGAGAGTGGGTACGAGGCATGACATGGCTGATGCTCATTCATAAAATCCGCGTACATTTCTGCGCCTATAATAAATTCAGCTCTCACTCATCAGACCAGGCAGGCAGGCAGGCAGGCCGGGCATACTCGCATGAAATTTTCATAAGGGAGCGTCATCAGTTGGCTTGATTGAGGAGGTTTCATGGGATAGTCCCCGCCTCTGGTCCTGGGCTCTGCACCGGCTTTTATTTTGATTTATTTGCCACAGACACGACAGTTAATTTGATATTTTGATTAACTGCTACAGTCCGTACTGCTGCCAGCTATCCGGTTTTTCGAAGAGTGTTGGCGGGGGGCTTCAACTGGGGGGGGACTATCAGGGACCGCCTCTCAAGGTGAGTGTGAACAGGGGAGCCAGGGAGCCAGGGAGCAAGGGTCAGGCGTCAGCTAATCCCTTATATAAGCTCTCACTTTCGCGGCCACGTAAACGACACTTGCCACATGGGTTGTTTCGGGGCACGGTACACGCCTCCTCTCCTCCACCTCTTGTACTGCTCGTTGGCGTTCTCAATTCCTCTGTTCCACGGGTTTCCACATAATTTTATAATTTTTATTCACTTTGCGAAAATGCGAAAATAATTGCAGTGCAGTTAATTTATTATGTCGCTGCCAAGACATGAAGTCGAGTGGTGCGAGATGTGCTTTAACCCCTCGACGAGTCAGAGTCAGAGTCGAGGAGGCATTCGACGACAGTGGGGCAAATATTTGAGAGAAAATTGTTTGAATTAAAGATTTTTAAGATTTTTGTTTTGGAGCCATTCGGCAAGCATTTTTAATAGGGGTATTTTAAGTGCTTGGTAGATTATTAAAAATATCGTTAGGATCTGTGGGATCTATAGGAATTTATAAGATATAAGAAGATCTTTAGAAATAACTGCAGGATTCCAGAAATGTATTTTGCGAGATCTGTAGAGCTTGCAAATAATATTTTATAATGGATGATGATTATAAATTATTATTAAAATATTTACAAGCCTTCAAACTGTCTAAAAATAAATTTTTGGTGATCATTATAGGTCTTCTTATAGATCTCTTGAAATTTAAAATAATTTTAATGGTACAAAAAATATTTTCAAATTTTTTTTAAATTTTATAAGCAATATTTTTAAATGAGACAATTTTTTAAAATTTATAATAAAATAAAATGTATACAAAATAGAAAAAATTATTCAAATCATTCTCTTCCAAAATATTCTTCTTAGAGTCCAAATATTTGCCAGTTCGACTGCCGAAGGAGTACACATATGTACCCCGTTTTATCGATATTTTGCCCCACTGTTTGCCGATTGCCGTCGCCGTCATCGTCTGCTGCCGCCACGGCGCACAACTGTTTATTGTGAAAATTGATTTATTATCGCGATGGCCGCGTTATTTTTTTCGTTTTCAGGCCTCCCCAACGGGCACACAGTGTGTGCCCCCCCCAACGGACGGTCCTCTTGCCTTTCTGCCTGCCTGCCTGCCTGTCATATGGAACTGTGGCTGGGGCATGCACCACCATCGGCGTCATCAGCATTTGCATCGATTAAAATAAGAATTTTACATGCGATTCGTGTTGTCGTCGCCTGGCTTTGTCTGCCCTGCCACACCACACACACGGCACACACTCCTCAGGGGCAAGGCTCTGGCTCTGCTCTGCCCCTTCCTTCATTTCACTCTCGAATGCAATATGCGGCTTAATAAATTTATAATAAAAACAGCGCCAAAAGGGGCGGTTCAGGGACGTTTCAGGTGGTGCGAAGGGGCATTGGGGCACTGCTAAAAAATGCATGCATGCATGAATTTTAACGAATTGCTGATGAAAATGTCGCATCATAAATTATTTCATATTTAGGGCCTCGCCCGGAAAAGGGGTCTGAGGGGGGTCTGAGGGGGCATAGATATATCAACGAACTGCGATCCGCGTGAGATAAATTGCAGTGGTCCGGATCCGGGTCTGGGGTACGGTACGGCTCGCAGTCTTTGCCCTGTTGTTGTGTGCATGCATAAATTAAATTTATATTTTACTTTCGAGTTATGCGTCTGGGTAATTATTTTATCTTTCGGCCCGTGCACTCGTCCTCCTGCTCCTGCTGCTGCTGCCTGCTCCTTCAGATCCAGCTCCAGTTCCAGTTCCTCCTCGTGGACCTCCTCCTTGCATCGTGCAGGCAGGCAGGCAGGCCGACAGGCTACGTGGTCATGCATGGCATTCAAAGGTTAATTGGCATTTTTGTGTATTATTTTATTTCGGCCTTAATTGCCATTGAGTGGCACATGCATCATGCACCATGCACCAGGCACCAGGCACCCTACACCACATGCACAACCCATCCACCATTCGCCGTTGCACCACTGTGCAACAATGGGGCAGGGGCGTGACAGCCAGGAAGGAGGTTCGTTGCTTGAGTTGGAACACAGACGCCAGCAAAGAGAGTGAGATTGAAATTGTCAGTTGTTGGCGTGATTGATTGATTGATCGACTGATTGCAGGCGAAAGTTGTTTGATTGCCGGCCAGTTTTCGTCAAGGGGTTGCGTCAGCCCCAAGGATGATGGGGGGGGGGGTCACGAATAGGTTAGCGGAAAACTTGTGGCACAAGAAATAAAGGGGTGACTACTAAAAGTTCCTGCAATATTATTTTTACATTTATTTTATTCATTATTAATCGATAGGTATTGATGGGGAGTTGCTTTGATCGATATTTCCTCGTTTCTATCGATAAAACGATTCAAATGGAATACGACTGGTGGAATAATATGAATAGAGAGAAAAAACTTTAGGGAAAACAACTACCAATCGAATCTAACTTTGTATCGATAAGTAATCGATAACAATTAACACTAAAACCTCTCTGTATTCATACAAAATTCATAGCTAGTGGGGTGTTTCGGCTTTTCCAAACTATGGAAATAAAATATATAGGAAAAAACAATATTTATGGTTGCTAAAGCGGGTTCTAGTCTCTACAATCGATAGAAGCCATAGTATCGATAAATAATCGAAATCAACTAAAGCTTAGTAGAGGGAAAGCTTTGCTCTCTGGACAGGACATATTCCCCACCCCTTTAATACCTGTCAAAAGGTCCATCCATAAGTGTTTTCACTGTTCCATTTAGGAATGAAATGTCTTGGGCATTTTCCAATCAGATGTTCGCCTGTCGGTTGTGTTTCTATGGAATACCATAAATGATTCAAATGCATTAAATTTTTCCTTAAATTATTCCTTGTGGCATGTCACCAAGCAATTCAGTAAGAAGGCATTTCCTTCAACTGCCACTGCCACTGCCACTGCAACACATGTTGTTGGCATATACCAATCACCCTCTCCGACAGTCCATACTCCTTTCGCTCCTTTCGTAGTGCTCCTTCCTGGTAGTAAGGGACCCATAAACAACCAACACTCTCCCAGTCAGTCACGAGTGCAACTTGTCTTGGCTGATGGCCGTGACCAAAGTGGAGAAGTCTAGTAAAATGGGGATACTACTTAGGGGAGCGGTGCGGTGCACGCGGGTACAACGGGCAGGCGTCAACTCTGGCGCGCCAGAATTGGCATTAATGAGCAGACAAAGAGCTCAAACAAGCCAACAGGCAAGCAGGCAAGCGGGCAACAGGCAACCAGGCAGCAAATGCAACAACTGCTGCTGCAACAGCAACAGCAACGGCCATAATGAAGTCAAAGCAACAGGCCACTTAGCGGCTCAGATGGATGGATGGCAGGGAGGGGAGGGACAGAGACAGGGAGAGACTGGGACAGCAGCGTAGAGTGCAGAAAATGCGTCGATCAAATTAACAATTTAATTTCTAAGAAAACTAATTAAAAATCACGCAGCAGCGCGCGAGTCGTGGAATTGATGGAGGAGTGGATCCGAGTGGATCCGACTTGGCTGGGCTGTCTAAGCAAAAGACTTGACGCTGCCCCGTGTCCCGTGTCCCGTGCCCCCTGTCCGTGCCCCATCTACCCACTTCGTGTCCATGTCTGGCCCGAGTGGCTGCAACATGCGTCAAGCATTCGCAATTAGCGGAGCTGCAGCCCCCAGCCAGCCCCTTGCTAGAGGGGGCCCCCCATTAAAAGCAGGCAAACATGCCCCAGCCACAGGCCGGGCCCTGGCCTGCCCGCTCCGTTCAGAGCTCAACTGATGCACTGCACACTTGATTTTCCAATCAGAACACTCTCCCCCTTCCCATCACACCGTCCATCCCATCCAGCCATTATCCCTTCCGTCCCCCCAGCCCAAGCCACCCCCCACTCTCTCCGCCGTGGAAATCTAAAGTGAGCGTCTCGTCTCGTCTCCCCGAAGTTGGCTAGTCAGCAACGTCAGCAACATTTGTGGCAACGTCTTTTGCGAGGCGATGCAACAACAATGGCAGGAATTATGGTGCACCAAAGATATGTCCAAGACGAATACGGTATGCCCTATGGAGGGGCAGGAAAGATGAGACAAGATGATGGTTAGAGGATGATAAATGAGGAGTAGATCGATCTCCTATGAACTTATAAGTAGATGAGCAAACAACGAATAGGGGAAGAATAGTGGGAAGATCCATAGGAAAAAAGAATGAAAGGCAATCGCAGATGAATCTTTACGATCAATTCTATTGCAGAAAGATGATCAGAGAAGGATGGTTAAAGAATGCCATCGTTTACTCCCATCAATTGGATGATTTTCCCCTGTCATTATATGAGAAAAACCTCCGGAACTCCAGGAACAATCAAATATCCTGCGAATATCTGCCCGAAAACTGCATCCGAGGCATTGGGAAACCCGCGTACGAGTAGATTCAATTTTAATTTCTAATTTCCATCCTCTTTTCTAATCTGAAACCCATCCATTACTCGCAGTAAACCACACACGAACTCCAGAGCGCTGCAGCATGTTGTTGCAGTAATAACTTCCTCGGTGCCGTTAGGGTAGCAGCGCACATCAAACGTGCCACATACAAGTTGCAACTTGCAATTGCTGTCTGCCAGCGGCTGATGGATGGATTGCCTGTTTGACTGGCTCTCTGGCCTGGCCTGTCGTCCCCCCACCCGCCCGCGACTCAACTTGACTTGCCCCACGACTGAGTTGACTTGACTCTTGCCTCGCCTTTCCGCGATGCCACACATGCTAAACTATCTCTCTCTCGCTGCCGTGGCCTCCTCGCCCCTGTGGCACGCCCCTTGTTTGTTCGCGCTCGTGTGCGCCTTGTCAAGAGTGGCAGCCACCACTGGAGGGGGGCATTGGGGGGCACTGGGGGGGGCTGGGCAGAATCAGGGATCGTTGCCGGTTCTGTTGTACGTCGTCAACGTTGACTGCTAATAGACGCTCACGCTCACGACTTTATGCCACACATCATTCAAAAGCGGGGGGGACCGGAGAGGGGCAGGAGGCAGGCACCTTACTTGGGGGCCCCCGATGCTGATGTTGCATATAATTAATTTATTATGTTGTTGCCGCTTGCAGCCTTTGGCCATATTTCTGCGACGTTGCCATCATCGTCATGGCTGGCTCCTCGAAGCCACGCAACCCCCCAATCCCTCTCAATCCCCCCACTGCAGTCGCAGGTCCCGCTCCACTCTCGACCATGTTTCTGCCTGGTTTATGACGCATTTATGGCTGCATTTATAATGTTTGTCGAGAGCCAAGACTCTGGTTGCCTTGTCATGTTATTAGTTTTGCATTTGAAGCCGCAACAGGAAATTGACTCGAACCGAACCGCACCGAACGGAACGGAACGCAACAATCCAGCCCGGCAGAGCCTCTCCATTGAGATGGCGATGAAGATGGAAGATTGAGTTGGATTTGAAGCTGCATCTGGCAGCTGGCAAGTGGGCAGCCCCTTCGGGATGATGGGTTGATTTCCCATTCAAAGATTCGTACATAAACGGCCAATTTGTGCACATTAAGAGCTGGCAGGGCCTTCAAATGATAGATTTATGCTTGCGATTGGAGAAGGAAGGAAGGATTTGAGGAGATTCGGGAGAAAGTGAAGGAATACTTTCGGTAAAAGGATTAATTATCATCTATTTGGGTCCATTTTAGGGGGTGTCCAAGAGGAAAGGGCTCCCTTAGGCAGTTCCCTTCCGTATTTCTATGATGGCTTACCTTGTGGAGTATTTTTTGGTGAGCTTAGAGGAGACCTGAAAGTACAGGGAAAAGAATTTGATATTATTTGCCACCTCAAGAGTAATTCTCAATATTTTAGTAGCCTCTCTCGCCCTCTATTTTCTCCATTTCCATCTCCCTTAGGACTCTGTATCCTCTCTATTTTCCATCACAAAGAAGCACTTGATTGCCTGCCACCTGGGGGAAATCCAGCTGAAACATTTCCCCGAATTCCCATGTCGACAGAACTCCATCGAGTCGCACGGCCAAAAGGTCGTACATTAGTGGCGTTGATTTGTGCACTTTGTGCCCCCACACTCAGCACCTTCTGGCCCCATGCCCCACCAGCCAGCACCCCGCCTGAGCTGTGAGTGCCTGTCGTCGCCATTGCTGCCACCAAGTTGCAACTGCAGTTTCAATCAATCAAACGCGAGCCAAAACGGATGTGGACATGCCACTTCACACACACACGACACACACCCGACACAAGAGGCACAGAAGCAGGGGAGGCACTACCTGAAGGTTGTTGCACAGAGGTGTCAACAAAGGCGTGGCACTACACCAGCAAAAACAGCTCCAAGTACAACTCCAAGTTGGCATTGGAACGAACCAGCGGATATATGCGGCATTCGGTTTCCTGAATGGCATTCTGCAGGTGAAAGGCAATTTAATTGAGGGACTTCTTTGCCACAATCATGGCCTGGTCGCGGCTCTGATCTGGTTTCATCATTAAGCCTGTAAATTGGTCAGCTCTTGGTCTGTTGGCCGAGACCAAGGCAAAATGCTTGCACACCCAATTTATCATTTCATTTGCAGTGCGAAAACGCACAAAAATGCAACCGCATTTGGCCAACATTAATCATACGACATGTTGACAGCTGTCATCGCGACTCGACGCGACGCGACGCCACGCTCGTTTGCTGTTGCCGCTGGCTGTTGCTGTTGCTGCTGTTCCGCTGCTGCTGCTGCTGCTGCAAATTGCTGAGCTCAGCAGCCGTGCAACATTTTAATCCACAGACAGCGTGAGGAGGCAGTGAGGCACAAATAGTTGGTTTGTCGGGGATTTCATCAAGTCAGCGCCAAAGAGGAGCTCCCGACAACTGATTAAAGTACATGAATGAATGCTCTTTTCTTCGAGGTGTACCTTCTGTATATTGAGTGCATTTTGCGGCCATTTTCCCCCTCCTCAAGACACCTTCCAGTGCTCTCCATTCCATTCGCTGGGATCGTAATAAATCTTTTTTGCCACACCATGCCAAAATGAACAATGAAGAATAATGAGGCCTTGGCCAAAAAGAAAAGAACTCCCGACTTGCAGAGAGCGAGAGAGTGTATATAATAAGCTCATTAATCATTGGAGAGGGACTGGGATTGGGTCTGGGACTGGCATTGAGTGACTGGAGAAGAGCAATCATCATCCATATAGAGAGAGAGAGAGAGAGTGTGTCAGTCCGTTCCTCTTGTCACTCACTTTTCTTCAGCTCAAATCGTGCATTATGGGGGCATACTGCTCGAAGGAGGCGTGGCATATCCTCTTGCAACAGTTTTCGATCATTAATTAGGTGGCATTTAATGCGAGTCAACTGTGCGTCGTGCCGTGCCGTGCCATGCCGTGCCGTGCCGGATTGCAACTGTGTCTGCCACCATCATTAATCTCATTTGAGAGCGAACAAATTGAAGTTGAAAGAGCCCTGGGAGCAGCAGCAGCGGCGATGGGAAGTGTGTCCGTTTCGACCCGGTCTCGGGGCCTGGAACAAATCTAATAAACTTCGTTTTTTCCGGCATTTCCGTTTGCAGCATTTGTTATTATGAATTGTTATAGAATTTTTCACAATTTCCACATTTTCCAACATCCGTCCAGCAACAATACACGTAGCAGAAAGGCGTGGCAGAGGTAGAGGCAGAGGGATCCCCAAACATCATCATCATCAGCGGCGGCATCGTCATGGTCGTCGTCGTCTCGTTGTCGGTGCCCATGACTCGAGTCATTTATAACAAGAAGGAAAGATGAGTCTCTTCGGGTTACGAAGATTTTGATACTGTAGAATGATGAGGGTTTTTTTAGAACAGAAAAAAGATTACAGGAGTATGTGGTAGAGGGGCTTTGGAAATTCTTGTAATATTTATAGGAAGAACCTATTGTTTCTATGTCTAATATCTCGAAAATATATATAGATTATAGAGAATTTTCATATTTAACATATTTTATAATACTAGGGATGAATCCCCCTGCAAGTTCGTTTCGGTCGTGTGGCAACCCCCGGCTCACTCGCTTCGCTTCTGTCCGTACTCGCTTAGCTTACGCAGATATGAGCCAAATATCGGAACAACGACGATTCAAAACCTTATCATATAACAGAGACATATTGCTCTTACAATATCTTTGGACATTCAAAAAGTTTTTGGTTTATAAGAACTGTCTAAAGGTCCCTTGTGGCTATAAGAATCTTATAATAGGAACAGATATACAAAAAACTCGACTCCGCTCTTCCTATTTATCAGATATCAGGTATACCTTCTGGGAATAACCAACTTCTGTCCAAAACTGTCACACCCTCTGGCACCGAGGGTATCACATCATTTTTGACCCAACAAAGGCCCAGTAGTAGTTCCGAACGGAATGGAATGGTGGAACGGGTCGGGTCGAATCGGTCAGTGGAGTCGGAGTCGGAGTAGCCACCAATACCGATGACTGCTACTTGCTACCGTCGTAATCTTGTTTCCGAGACAGACGTCCCTCCATCCATCCATCCATCCGTCGCGCTGTCCGTTTCGTCTGTCTGCAATGTCCACTGAGATTTTTTGATTGATGTCGAGTGGCGCACGTTGCAGTGCTCTTACATTTTTTTGTAAATTATAATTCTTTCCATCGACTGGCAGACATATTTTTCATGTCATGTCCCCTCCTCCCCGCCCAGCCCTCCCTCCAGCAATCCGATTGATTGATGAAAATGCGAGGCGTGTACGAAAAAGAGATGAAGAAAAAGAGAAGGAAGGAGGAAAAATATAATAATATTAATAATGATATATCTATGCAAATTACGGCACACAAATTATTAGTTTCATGTTCGGCGAGGCAGCAACATTTGTGTGTGGACTGTGGATTGAGAATTCGAGGATGACGACGATGACGGTCCGCCCTCAAAGGCAGGCAGGCAGTCAGGCAGGCAGAATTTTTTATTAATTTGCCAATCATTAATCATCCAAGGAGGGGGCGTTGTTGTCAGACGTTGTTTGATTTCTTTTCTTCTTATTTTTTTTGCTGGGTAGGTAGG
This sequence comes from Drosophila lowei, assembly GCA_008121275.1. Classification (NCBI taxonomy): domain Eukaryota; kingdom Metazoa; phylum Arthropoda; class Insecta; order Diptera; family Drosophilidae; genus Drosophila; species Drosophila lowei. Next base: position 11,480,059 of record CM017779.1, on the reverse strand, counting down.
TGTCAAAGGTGGCAATATGGGTCCCCCACTGGCCCCCGCCGTCACGGCTGCCTCGGGGTGTGGCCGGCAGCTGGCGGACTTGAAGGGAATTTGTGCTGCCTAATTTCAATAATTTAAACAATGGCACAAACTGACTTGAATGAAAAAATATACCGGAGTAAAAGTGGAACAATAAAAAATGGAATAGAGTGCACAAAGAGATTCGCGTGGATACAAGACTTCAATCATTCCGCAATGTATACAAAATTACTTACAATTAGTTCCATCCTCAAAGACTTATTTGAATATTTTTAGGGTTGAGATCAGGTCAGAAAATCGGAATCTTTCAGACACTTTTTGGTAGAGAAACTCCTGCCATCATAAGAGTATTTCTTAAGCGATTAACAAGAGGCAAACGGAGTAAAACCTACCTATCATTACAGATCCTATTCCAAAATCGAGGGTAATTTTGCTTAAAATAATGTTTTATTTGCCCGATCTTCAGGGTTTTTTCTTGAATTTTGCTGAAAGTTCTGTGGTAGATAATAATCCTTTCTCTATCAGGAATTCCCTTCCTTTCACTCTATTGATACACTAATATTCTCATATTATAGGGAATCCCCGAACACTCTTCCCTCTCGGCCTTTCAGTCAAGAAACCTTTGCTTTGGCAGGGTATGAAACCCATAGCTGCCACCACGACATTCCTCAGAGTTAATCTCTGTGCATTTCAACAACTTCATTTTGTGGCGAATGGGAGTGGGAGTGGGATGCCATGCCCCATGCCCCCAAAGTATGTATGCACATTGTTGGAAGCACACAAAAACAGAGTTATGCCTGCACTTCGGCTTGGCATATTCTCGGTTCTGGCTCTCTGGTTGCTGGTTTCTCGTTCTGACTCTGGCTCTCTGCTCTGTGGCTCTGTGGCCTAAAGGGCAATAAAAACTATTTACAGTTCAATTTGCTATAATATTTGCAGCTGAGAGGACCGCAAACGACAAATATGCACCACCAAACCGAAACGAAACGAACCTCAACCAAAAACCAACAACAACCGCAGACAGAACGACCTTCCCCCCCCGACCCGACCCGGGCACCCTTACGAGATACGCAAATAGCTTTAACTTTTTAGAATGCGTTGGCGTTGGTGTGGCGTTGGCGTTGGCGCACTCAAAGTGGAATCAAAGTTAATACACAAACAAAACGCACAGACCAAAGACAGAGACAGAAACCACACTCGCTTTGGGTATCTGAAAATCTACAGACAGTAATCCAGTGTGTAGTGGCAGGGCCAAAAAAAGAGGAGTAGAATCGATATTGGCTGCCATTTGGACTAAGAGATACCCCCTACTTAGATTAAGCTATAAATTAGAGCCCTGTATGAAGAGGCAACCGAATCGACTAAACAAAGTAGGTATTTTTACTGTGTCGTATCAGAAAATTTCGGTTTTTTTTCGCGCTCACTTTCCATTTGAATTTCTTGTAGAGAGAACGAGAAAGCAAGCACACAAATTGCCTTCTGACCAAAAATATTCGTAACGATCGAAAGCATTAAAGACGCATGGAATATAGCTGGAATTTTATGAATACTGTGAATTCAGGCAGGGCTCTAGTATACACACAGAGAAAAACACCTGAGAATCATATTTATTCATTTTTTAAATAAATATATTTCATATTTTAATTAAATATTTGTCTATTTAGATTAAATATATTTTCTACAAATTTAATAAATTATTTAAAGTTTTTTTTTATTAAGATACTATCGCTCGTTTTGCTCCAACCTTTTTTATATAATAGGAACAAATATCGACCGTTTTCAAAAGACTTTTCAGTAGATTTATGTGAAAAATCAATGTGAATTCTATTTAATTTTACTATTTTGCTATTTAAAAATCGAATATTTCATTTAAATATAGGTGTGTATCTTTTAACCCTTAGGTGTATGTGTTTTTCTCTTAGTGTATGTAGTCACGATATTTATATAGTTGGAATTTCAATAACTTTCTTGCAATGCATTTTTATGAGAGGAAAAGATATAGCATTATTTCATGAGGGAATTTATTTTGCTTTGCTGTTCTTATTGAGGTATTTTCTTTCTAAGAACTATTTAGTTTTGGTGAATTCTGGTAGATCCATGTATAAAGCTTCTATATATAATCCCAGCAAATATTAGCGCTATATCTATAAAATCATGACTGCCATATCTTCATACAGGAAGAGGGCTTTATCCACGGAGATCCTTCTTCTGCCTGTCGCACACCCAAACATGACTCCAATATACCCTGTGTTCTACCCCCCAAATACCGGTGGGGGCCATCAAAAGGGTTAGGGTTGTGTGTAGGGATTGCGTTAGTGTTGCCATTCCGGCCACTCGACACTTTCCATGGCAAAAGTTATGCAACCAATTTACATACAAAAACAACTCAATAAACGTGCGAAATGCTAACGATTTGTAAAAGTTGAATCCTTCTCCGTCCTCCGACGTCCAACCTCTCCCTCTCTCTGCACTCACATGAATGTACGTCCTGTTATTGGTTTTGTTGCCAGTCCATGGAGAGACGGAAGGATCAGGGAAGGGCAGGAGTTCCGAGTGCCACTGCCACCGCTACCGCTACCGCCCTGGCAATTTAGCAAAGTATTTCCTCGTCGCTCTAAAAAGTTGCCCACTTTTTGTTACACTAACATGAGACGCCATCGCCATCGCCATCCTCATCCTCCTCGTCCTTCCTCATTCCTGGTCCTTGTTCGTGGTCCTCGTTGCCGTCTCGTAAACTGGGGGCTTACTTTCATGCCCAGAGCCATGAAAACGGAAATTGTGCATGAAAGCTGCCTGCCAGCCCAGCCCGCCCTGCGCTGCCACATGCCCCAAAGCCATTGCCAGAGAGCACCCACTTACACGGGACCCTAACTCGATTATTATAATATTCAACTATATAATCCAATGGCAAAGTTTGCTAATAAGCTGCTAGTTGAGTGCCAGTTAACATTGCCGCCATTTCACCCCCGGCTTTGAGGCGGGATTTCGAGGATTGCACTATTGAGTCCTGTGGGGAGGAGGGAGAGGAGTGTTCTTGTCGGTTTTATTGTTGTCGTGATGGGGGGAAGAACGCTTTCTGATTGCGGGAATCTATTTCAATTCAGTCGGTATCGGAATCGGTACAAGGATAATTGCAAATGTATGGGAATTGAACGTTTGATTGGAGACGCTTTGGCCATGAGGAGAAGATGATTTGACTAATCGAATGAGTTGAGCCCAATTGTGTGGTAAAAGTTCAGTTTTAGAATTGATAGAGAGAGGAGGGGATTTTCCTATCGTACTTTTAAATGATGGCTACGTTTTTCGAGCCCATAAAACCACTTTATTTAGAGGAGACTTTTATTAAATGCATTTTTGAGCTATGCTTTTCATAGGTTCTTCAATAAGTACTTTAGAATCAGGTCCCAGGGTAGAATAATGGATGGAGAAAGGGATATTTCATCCACAAGATCGTCCTAATATTCTCTTCCTAAAATTTTGATATTTTTTAAATAATTTTTATATATTTTATAAAGTGGAAAAGACATCTCAATATTCTATAAAAAAGTTTGGGATCGTCGTCCGATATTTTACTCATATCGGCGCGAGCGAACGAAGCAAGTGAGCCAGGGTGAGCGCAGAGGCGAAGCTAGTGAGCCAGGGGTGGGCGCAAAGGCGAAGCGAGTGAGCTGGTGGTGAGCGCCGAGGCTAATCGAGTGTGCCGAGGGCTTGCGCACTAGGATGTGATAAATTCCCGGGCTACTAGTAGCCGTAAAGCGTTGAGAACTAACCAAATCCATTGGGAGTGTCTAAGGAGTGCCTTAAATACAGCTCATAAACAACTGTCATGGGAATAAGTATTCGTATGATCAAATACCTCCAACTAAATGAATATATATTTCAGTCATTACCTTCTTTACCTCACAGTCGCGCTTGTCGCTTTCGAGAGTAATTGTCGCCCCCGCAGTGGGGTGTCTAATTGCCGCTAATCACACAAAGATACAGATACAGGCATACTCCGCAACAGCAACAAATATGGGGATCGAAACGACTTTCACTAAACGCGGGACCTGGGGACTGCTTGGCATGAAAAATGACTCGAGTCCAGGGCGCCCCCCACACACACACACACACACACACACACACACAGACACACAAAAGGCGACGCCAACGAGCGGGCGAGCGACAGTCGAGAGAGTCGACTGCTAACGGTATTTAATGACACATAAAGTCGTCAATCACTCGGTAAATCTCGACATGTCGCCTGGTCCGTACCCAAAGTCGCGACTGAGTCTCTCCGCCACACTCCCCCTCTGCCGCAGAATGAGTAGAGAACCGGGACCCCTCCACTGTCCACTCTCCCGAGAACCGAAACCCGAACCCGAGGCGATGTTGAGAGAGTCAAAGCGAAACGAAACGAAATGAAACGAGAAAACGCTCCCGGTAGCAACACAATTTGACAGCTGCCTGACAGTTTAAATTAATTGATTTATATCGTGGGAAGGGGGAGGGAGAGAGTGAATCGGGCATGGAGTGGAGAGGGAGAGGGAGTGGCAGTGGCGCTTTTGTTTGCCCCCCAAAATACATAAGGGATACGCACTTTCGATGAAGCCAATGGCAGGCACCGCTTGATTCCGATCCGATCTATAGACGACCCGCATCTGAGATCTGGGGGTCGTAATCTTTGTTTACCATCGTGTCACAGGCACCTGCCACGACCCACGATCCACGATCCATCTGGAGTGCCGTTTTTATGGACAGTGTAATAACATTATCGATATAGTTAATTATATGATAAATCGTGTGCGCCTAGGCGGTAGAATTTCAACGATTATCTGTGGAGGGCTCCCTCCATCTCTCGAGTGCCTGTCTGCCCCGCCGAGAGCCGCGTTTATAAATCACACAAGACAGAGAGAGAGAGAGAGCTGTCACAGCGAATTGACCCGACCATGGGACGCGCTGTCGCGCCACTTGACTGATGATGTCTTTGGCTCGATCGATCCATCGATGTCGTGGGGGGGCAGGGCGGTGTGGGGGAATGGCTTTGCATTTTGTCGCTACTCACAGATGCGTCACAACCCGCAAGATTGATGGAATGAAAATGCCAAAAGGCGTCGAGCACTGATCACCGATCAGTGATCGGTGGATCGTTGATGGCGACGTCGCAGCTTGATGTCTGCCACATGGCGTCTTTGGTTTGTCGCGACAGCGCGGGTTGATGGATGCCCTTTTGATGACCCAAACAATATGGAAAGGTAAACCCAAATGATCGTCGGGGATCGAAGGTGTGACTTTATTACAGTTCGAGATGTTGGATAACAGATATGTCAGTCTTCGAGTGCAACTTTCTTTCTAAAAACTTTCTTTCTCTCCCAAAAGTATGCCATGGAAAGCATACTGTTTGAGGTACATAAGTATCCCATTTTCCGTAATTTTATTTTCATTTATACAATGTACACATCATCCGAAGCATCCCCCATTCACTGCTCTAACAACTTCATTTGCGAAAATCCCTATAATCCCATCCAATTTGGGATGGCACAAAGCAAACTTGTTGGTCCCTCGGACGGCAAATACTGCCGCAACTCTTTCCTCCCAGCCAGAAACAAACAAGAGAACAATCCTTGGACGCTCCATCCACATCCACATCCTCATCATCATCATCGTTGTCGTTGTCGTTGCGTCGTTGCTTCGTCGTCTGTTAATCCCACTCGTAAGCATTTTGTCACATTTCAAAATCATTTATCAAAAGCTTTCACAACACAGAATACAGCAACCCTCACGCCCCAATCCTCAGCAAATATGAAGAACGAATCCCATCCCCATCCCATACCCCTTCGCCTCGGATCGCTTCTGTCATTGCAATGACAGTTGTGCACATTAATTTTTCAACACACAGGACCCACTCTTTGGGAGCAGGCGAGAGACGCATTCAAATACTCGTAAAATACAAAATAAACATCTCTCTCTCTCTCTGTCTCTCTGTGTTTGTGTACTTTTGTATCTTTTTGTGCCTCTGCATCTGCATCTTTCATTTGCTGTTGTGTGCGTTGAGCTAAAGTAATTTTTCATATCATAAATTTTCAAGTCAGTTAATCCCACACGCGGCGTTCGCCAGCCTCTGCCTCTGCCCCTGCCCTTGCCTCTCTTATAGTATTTATGCCTTCCGCCAGGCTTCTCCATCTCTTCATCTCTTCTCCAGTCACAATCCCAATCCCAATCCCAGTATCTTCCTCTGATGGCAGCTGTGACATTTTGACATTTCAGTGATAATTCATACTTTTGCATGTCATACTTAATTATGGCGAACAGACTGCGACTCCGACTGCGACTCCGACTGCGACTGCGACTCCGACTGCGACTGTGTGGGTCTTTTATCATATTTAATTTCGGTCTCTTGCATTTCTTCTGTCATGCACATCATTATTGCTCTCTTAGGCCTCCCTCCACCTCCCTCCTAGACCCCAGAGCTCTTCTGTTCACTAATTACTCGACAGACATTTCCCAATCATCTTCAAACTTAATTTATCACTTCGGCTCTTCGGGTCTTCAGCTCTTTGGCTGTTCGTCTTCGCCGGGCAAAAACCCATCCATCCCATGGATGATTAATACATTTCTCCTACGGCACACACAAAATGACATAAAATATGTTTCGAAAAGGGTTTTTGTTTTCGGCTTTTCCGTATATTCCGTATGCCAAACACATCAATCATCGTTGGGAGTTTTTGGTCAAAGGAAAGGCCTGTGCCAGGGCCCAAAGCCCATGGCGAAAATCAAATTTCCAACAAAAACAGCTTAGAGAACTCGAAATTAGTGACATGTCAACAGGCAGCGACGACGAGGAGGAGGAGGAGGAGGAAGGAAAGAGCACGCGGATGATGGGTTTGAGCCTAAAACCACAGCGAGAATCTGCAATCGCATGGCGGGTTTCAGCGGTACTCTATTTTTGGCTAAAGGTATTACGAGTTCCTCAACGAGTTTGTCAGGCTTTAAGGATCGAAAGTGGAAAGGAAATAAGATGAAAAAAGGGTAGATTTAAATAAACGATACCTTAAACGATGCCTAAATAATGCCACTATACAAAAAAATATTAAAGCAAAAGAAATTATTTTTTTCGACTTTTTCTGAATTTTTAAAGTCAAAATTTGGAAAAAAACACTGCAAAAAAATTATCCATTTTGCATTTAAAAGACTAATATTTCCTAGACGGTAAGCTGCATTTATCAGCTTTTAAGAATATATTCCAACCAGATGTAAAATACTTAAGTTATGCGAAAAAAATTATCACTACCTCTAAAAAAACATTAAACAAAATACTAGCTTTTAAAAACTAAAAAAAAACTTGCCATAGAAAAAATATCATAATTCATTAAACACTTTTTAAGTCTCTAATTAAAAAAATTATATTTTGTTGCCTAGTTTTATAGGAAGTAGGATCTACATATGCTGGATCGTTTATAAATATTTTAATATTTGATATATATAATATAATATACATATATAATAGAATAATAATATCTATATAGTATATGATATGAAATTAGCTAATTAATTAATTTAGTCTTTAGTCTATTAATATTGAGAATATTTGGAATTATCGTAGTAATGTTTATGGTCATTTTCCCTTTATTAATCATCGACATATTTTTTATAAAATTGAGAATATTTAAATGATTTTAAACCATAAGAAAAGTTCAGTTTGTTGGAAATTATTCAGAATAACACCATAACCCTTGCTGATCTGATAATATAAATATATCCCATAATTGTAAAAATGAATTTCTCACAATTTCCATACCATTTTTAAAGCCACAGCTTACCCACAATCAAAAGAACCTTTCAGTAAGGAAGGGCATCCATAAATCTGCTTCATCGTCGTTCAATTTTCTTTCCTGTTCGGGCTGGCGGGTTCGGTGTGGTTGCCATCTCGCTGAGTGATGTGCGGCCATCAATCTAAACTCATCATTTTGAAGGCGCGCTGTCAGCCATAATGACCGAGGCCAGAGCACAAAAACTATATAGAAAAATGTCAGACGGCGGGTCTCACATGATAGAGGAGCCCGATGAAGAGGAGGAGGAGGAGGAGGGAGGAGGAGTGTGGATGGATCCCCATGAGTGCAGGGGAGAATGGGTCGTCACACACACACAGAGAGTCGTCAATCATAATTTATAAATTGCTGTATGCCACACCGATGTGTGTGTGCCCGTACGATGCGAGGGTGTGAGCAGGGGGGGGAATGGGGGATCTACATCTATTCGAGCCTTCACTTTTCCGTTGTGTGCACGTCGCGGGGTTTTCTTTTGCTTGTGCCCATAACCAACTAATTATTCAACGTCTCATTAAACAAATAAATGTGTCAGAGAAACATTTGTTTCCCATACATCACATCCACATCGGGGGGAGAGGAGATCGCTGCTTGGGGAAACGGGCGGAATGGGCGAAAAGGAAGGCCAAGAAATCACGTCATGTGAAAATGACAAATCAAATGAGATTAACACTTAATTTCGTTCTGAAAGACCTGAAACAGAAACACACAGAAATAGAGTGAAATATATATTTCACTGCTCATTCGCTTCACACTCGTCCTCCGCTGTGCCCCTGGTCTTGGGTTCTTTGATAGATGTGTGTTCTGTGCATTTTTCAGTGGAAATCACCTGACAGCTCGGCATATGGGGCGTGAAATTAAAAACCATAATTAAAATGTTGCATGAACAAAGTGCCTCCACCCAAAGGCGGCTGTGGCTGTGGCTGTGGGGACGGAGAGTGATTCATGGGCTAAAGAATTCCATTGGGAGGCGGTAAAATGTACTCAGATTCAGCATTGGGAATCTATGAGAAGACTTTTAGAAAGAGGCTTAAAAAAGGGAATACAGATTCAATCCGCATAGATATACGAGTGCACAACTCCAAAAACATTGATCTAAAAATCAATTTCTGTTGAAATATTCCAAGAGTGAACCGGCAGTCGTTCCACTTGCATCTGTGTCCACTTCCAAGTGATCCCAATGTGTCCAACGACACTTGGAGCTCATTGCAGAGACATGTCTCTGTTGTCGCTTGTCACCTCTCGCCATGGCCTTATCACATGCCACATTCAGAGGTACCCCCAGTGCCCTGCCAGATCTCGTCGGGCAGTTTATTGAGCACATCAATCAATGTGGCAATTCCATTTGAGTAGCACTCCGGTCGGTTCTTGTTGTTGTTGTTGTTGTTGCTGCTGTGATTCTCTCTGCAAATAATTGCAGATTGTGCAGCCACATGTCTGTCGATGGGTGTGGTCAAGCCGGAGGAGGAGGAGGAGGAGTGCCGTGCCATGCCATGCCGTCCAGCAATCGTCACTCTAAAGATGGGCAGGCACACAGCACAAAACAAAAACAGGTCAATCATCGATCATGGTCATCACCATCATCAGCAACAGCAACAGCAGAGCCCAGTCCGTAGTCCACCGTCCGCCGTCCGCAGTCTTAGCCCCGACATTGTGCTGAGGCCACATCCTCGTCGCCTCATTATTGATGAGCCCAGGGCACACACACAGCCACACAGCCACACAGGCAACAGATTGAGAGGCGGGGAGAGGAGCCATCGTCAGTCCTTGCCATCCATCCCAGATAATATCTTTTTGCAACAAATTTTTGACAGCTTCGATGTGGAGGATGCAACCACACGAAAGGCAGAGGCCAGCAGGGCGGCGGAGGCCGGCAGGGAGGCAGGGAGGCAGGTCTGGTCTGGCCGGGCCTGGTCTGGTCGGCATTGTTGAGACGACCCCTCGGAGTGCTGTTGGGCCTGTCACATTTATCACAAATTCAATGAATAATAATTTTTGCACGCTGTGTGATGTGACGTGCTAATGTTATCTGATTGGAATCGCTGATGAAGCAACAGGGACCTGAGAGAGAGAGAGAGAGAGGCCTGCCTGCCTGCAACAGAGCAACACAGAGGGATCTGCTGGTCACTGGAGCAGCCTCTTAAATATTAATTATGCCCCGAGTGTTGGAGTTGGAGTCGGGAACCCTTTTTCGTCTGCCATTTTGTATTATAAATTGCATTCCCGATAAGCGGCGAATTATTGATCGAAGAGGCCCTGAAGGCAGAGAAATCACCAGAGAATGTGAGAGAGATCATAATTTAAGGCGACGATCTGACGTTTCCGGTTTTGATTGATGACAAAACCGAACAACCATCGTATATCAATCGGGGTTTACTCAGGCGCTTATCTGTTCCACAATATCCATAAGATAACTACCGTCTCTCGTAGGATTTATAGATATTGTGGTCTCCCCACCCACCCCCTCTGCCCGCTTAGGCGCCTACTGGAATTACACTTTGACAGCTTTATGGCCCCTCCATCGATCACTCGAAATGCTGAGCGAAATGCAACAATCTAACATCAACAATCATGGCTGCGATAAGATACTTCCACACATTTTCCCCGAGGGAGGGCGGGAGGGGTGTGTACGTAACTAAGTCCCATACAAACAAGGCAATTGTTCAATTGAACTGGAAATAGATCTGAATGTTAAGATATTAAGTCTAGAGGATCGTTGTAGGTGCCTGAAGAGTCACCTGCAAAAGCGAAAAGGTTCCCTGGGATCGAACAGGTTCCCTGGGATAATCGTTGCTGAATAAAGATCTCTCTTCTGTCGATGGATAATTCAAAATCAGAACCCTAAATATTCTTTATGATAATCATTCTTGAATAAAGATCTCTCTTCTACCGATGGTAGAACTCTTTGTACTCCCAATCTCTGCACTTACCCCCTAATCCCTCTCATTTGTCAATAGATCTTCCCATTGCCATCACCTTACACAGAATACACTCCAAAGTTTGCAAATCTCGTAGCTCCTTTCATCGTGTATGATTCATGATCTCATCGAGTTCATAAAAGCGACTCGGGGCTGCTGCTGCCGCTGCCGCTGCTGCTTGATCAATTGAATTTAGCGATACATCCCATCAATCACACACGCCCTGAAAATACGTACATACACGCTCAGAGTGATCTTGGACTCCGCTCACTTCGGGGTTTGTTCTCATTGGGGATTCGACATGCAGTGTCAGTGAATAACCCCGCTGGCTAATCAATTACAAAGAGATGCCAACATGTCAGACAACAGACAGCCGGCAAACAGCCAGACAGCCAGACAGACAACCAGACAGACACAGTCAGTCAGTCAGTCAAGGCGAATGGAACGATGTACAGAGAAAATCAAGCGCCAAATTACTTTCAACACAATGCCCGTACTCGTACAGTGGATAGATGGGATGGCATGGGATGGCATGAGATGCGATGGGATCGTAAATCAAATGAGCGCCAAGGAATTTGCCAGAAATCCCAAGAATGTTGTGTGTACAAAAGACCGTTGACAGTTCTTAATTGCAAAGGATTTTCGCATTTCATTTCATTTCATTTTTCACTGTCGCCGGGAATGTCGCTGTTTTTTTGTTTCTTGGCGCAAGAGTGTAGTGCATTTTCCTGTCGTTTTGCCAATTTATTTGCATATATTTTTTGGCATTTTCCCCGAACAACAATCGAATCGACAGACAGACACTTGGTTGTGTGTGTGTGTGTCTGTGTGTGTGTGTGCTGCAGTGTGACCGAAGTTGATTTGCATTTGACGTACGATAACTGTCAATTTTTGTTGGTTTGTTTCTTCTTTTTCTGTGGCTTCAACTCAAGTGACAGCCTGTCAGCGCTCTCCGCTCTGCCTGAGACGGAAACAAATTTGTAAAGTACTGGCAGCCACAATTTTCCCATCTCATGTTTCCCTCTCCGTCCGCTCCACCGCTCCACCGTTCACTGCTCCGTCTGACATGAGGCGAAAATTGAAATAAATGTTTTCGCACACACACACCGAAAAATTTATTAAAAACTTTGCCGCAAGCCTGGCAGGAAGCGACACCAACAAAGAGAATCCACTGAGACCGAAAGAAAGAAATATGATAGGGGCTTTGTCCGACCGCGTACGTGGAGCTGCTCGACTCTCGCATGTGTCGACGCCTGTCAAACTGTCGACATGCGCAAATAACGGTAAAGGATTTGTCACTGCCACACAAACAAACACACACTCTCTGCCAAAAAAAAATAAAATCTGTCACAAACAAAAGAAAATTGAAAAAAAAACCAAGCTTCAATTTGGCTGCCAAGTTTTGGGCTTTTAAAGAAAAAAATCTATATGTTTTAGAAGTAAAAAATGAGCTTGCGATGATGATAATCATTTTAACATTTCCACATATATACCGACTGATTACCGGACCTGAAAGTAGAGCTGCGGCCCTTGCCGCCACTCACAACGTTCCCGCTCGCTTAAACAGATTTCGGGCGGGGATAAATGATAGAAAAGTAGTTTTCTTTAGACCTTAACGCCAATCAAAATCTGTTTAAGTACTCCAAAAACCCCCAACAATCATCCCATTGGCCTTTTGGCTCTATCTCTGAAACTTTCCCACAAATCACAAATCGAATCCCGCGGATAAATTACACAGTGGAGTGGTGGAGTGGCGGAGGGCTGGAGTGGCGGAGGAGAGGTGCAAAATGAAGAGGTTTTTCCAGCAGCAGCTGTTGCTGTTTTGGCATTGTTTTAAGTGGAAATGCCTGTCAGCGTGACTGTTTGACAGATTGTGTCTGATGGTGGAGAGACTGATGGACTGATGGACTGACGGACTGACGGTCTGTGTATCTGTGTGTGGAGTGATTAAATGCGGCGCTTCTGTTGTGCAGCGATGCGGAGCACATGACTCATTTGGGCACGACAGCACGAAACAACACGCAAAACCGTTTACTCTTATCAATCTTATCAATGAATGTAATGACATTTAACACGGCCGCATCTCACCCGCCCATTCTCACTACCTTCTCCCTCGTGCTGGGTTTTCCCACCCTCCCCTCCATCCCTCTTGCCATGAAATTGATTTTCCAATTGCCGCCTGCCTGCCTGCCTGCCTCCGTGTGACATGTTTACCTCTCGACTACTTACTGGGCTCTTTGGGCTCTCTGGGCTCTTTGGGCCCTGGCCATCACATCACACAATCGCGCTATCTCTTTGGGGTCGGTCGGTCGGTCGGTCTGTTACGTGGTATGGCTTTCGGTGTTTTCGGGGTCGAATGGCCTCTGTGCTCGTGTGGTGTTGTAATTTATTCCCGCGCACTCGCTCGTTCATTTGACATGTCAAAAGTTGTGTCACTTGATTGATGACTGCTGTCAACACATATTTTCTAATTTTTTGTACAATATTTACTGACTGTGTGGTTAGGCCGCAAAAAGGGTTCCTCTCTTCTATTCTGCTCGGAGTTCGAGAGTTCTAATATTGTTGTTTGTGCCTCGTATATCTCACTTTTCCCTCTCGTCGTATCCTGCTCTCTCTCTCTCTGTCTCTGTCTCCCTCTGCACCGCAATGTGAACATATTGCATATTTTGTTTGGCCCGACAGGAGATTGATGAGCTCTGCCTTGATGCCTGTCACATGCCCCGAATCGATGGGTTTTGTGCATGGGTGTCGTATCGTCTTCTTCTGCTGTCTATCTGTCTGTCTGTCTGTCTGGCTTTTTACACTCAGCGAAAAGTGTGGGGATATCGCTTCCCCGACAGCAGTGCAAACAAATTGTGGCGACAGGAAGTGTTTTCGTGTGCGAGGGAAAGTTGTTTCGTTTTTCGTTACGTTTTTTGGTTCTTTTTGGCAGCAGGCGGCCCGGGTCTGGGCCTGGGCCTGGGCCTAGGCCTCGGCTTACGGCTCGAGTGTCTGGCAGTTGATTGATGGCTCTGCCAATGCCGCCTGACGTCCAACGACGAGTCGTTAAGGCATATTGGAGCTTAGTTCAATTTGCAATGTTTGTTGGTTACAGGGTACCAGAGAGTACATAGAGGGGGGGGAAATGGGTGGCAGTGGCTTCTAGTGCATTTAATTTCAAGTCCTAGGGTCTATAAATCATGGCCGAAATAAATTAAAATCTGTTTTTGGGGAAATCTTTTCATCTTGATGATTTCATTAAAGCCGCAGCACCCTCCCCTCCACCCAATTAGAGCCCCAGCCAAAGGCAATAAATAATTTGTTAGTTGCAAAAGAAACCACAATTAACTGGCAAATATTGAAGGACACACCCACCCCCTGTCGAACGAACACCTCTGCCCCGGAAGCACCACTACTTCCCCCCTTCGACACTATCTCAACAAAATGGCAATCAATTTCTCGCGCTGTAAATTAACAATCATTGTGGGGAAAGAGACAGAGAGACAGAGAGATCCAGAGAAAGAGGGTGTACATGGCACGGCAGCTGCTAACTGCCAAAGCGGTGGTTGGGGATATTTCGACCATATCCGTATACCCACCATTCATTCCCTCCCATCATTCCCCTGCCCCCGTGGCGGTCCTGGGAGCCCCGCAATCAACGTACATTAATATGCACGAAAACAATAAACCATCGACGAAGGCGATGGCAATGGCGATGGCGAAGGAAGAGGATGGACTCCGAGGGGAGACCAGACCCAAAGTGTAGGCAGAGGCGTTACAGCGGCAATCATGCAAAAAGCAAGCAAACGCCGCGCCATTATGGCTATCCCATTCTCTCCCTCTCGCTCTCCCTCTCTCTTACTCGCTGTGTACTGGTCTCTCTCTCTGTGGCTCTCTACTGACAATATTTATTGCAAATGCAGCAATAAATTTCAAAACACCATTCGCTAAGCACCACATGGGGTCTCGAAAATTGAAGATAAATTTTAAGGCGGCAATTTATGATTTGTGAGCATAAGACCGTGAGTCGGGGATCTGGTCGGGGGTCGCGGCTGGTGCTGGGGCAGGGGCAGGGGCTATAGCAAAAGCAATAGCAATAGCAATACATATAGGATGGGTGCAGGCCATGGCCAAAACGAAACGAGGAACGCCGCTCTGCTCTGCTCTGCTCGCTGCTCTGCGCTGACAAGTGTGGAGTGTTTGCCGCCGCACTCCTTCACTCACGATGGCCTGTCCTGGCCTCTCTCTTACTCCCTCTATAGCCATCTCTGTCACACTAGTTGGCCGTTTTTCAATTGTGTTTGCCGCGATTTTACGACTGCCCGCTGTGCCTTTGACAGCCCCCGAACCCGAAGCCGAACCGAACTCGAACCGATCCGAAAAGGAAACCCTTCCCTGGGACTGTGCTCTGGGTCTCCCAGAGAATCGGTGAAGGGATTCGGTTATTGCCAAAACGGAACGGAACGGAACGAAACGGAAAGGAAAGGCAAAAGGACCTCCCTGGGGGCCTCTAAATGGGATTTGAAAAATTACCTTTAACCAAAAACTAGTTAAAATATTTCCATAACCATTTTCAGATGCATTTTCATTGTGATTAATTTTTGAAATGAAAAATGATCCAAAGATTTGGTTTATAAAATATTTTCTGTGATATAAATAATTCTAGAATCTTCGAGAACATTTTCGTACCATTTTCTAGTGCAATGGAAGTGTGGAAAACTTTCTAAAATATTACAGAACTTTTTAGAAGATTTTTGTAATATTTTTTGGTGGATCAGAAATATGTACAAATATTTTTAAAATATCCTATGTTTTTTAGAGCATTTTTAGTGCAATGGAAATTTTTTTTTTAATATATATACTTTTTTAGAACATTTTGTAGTGCATCAGAAGTATAAGAATAAATAAATTCTAACATTTTCTAAAATTTTGGAGAACATTTTAGAAGCATTTTCTAGTGCATAGAATGTGTGTAAACCTTTCTTAAATATTACAGAACTATTCAGAACAATTTGATAGAATTTTCAGGTGCATCTGAGGTTTAGAAATATTTTTATAATATTATAAAATTTCTTAGAACTTTTTCGTAGCATTTTCTAGTGTAATGGAAGTGTGGAAATCTTTCTAAAATATTACAGAATTCGTTAGAACATTTTTTTAATTTTTTTTCGGTGCATCAGAGGTGTACAAATATTTTTAAAATATTCTATATTTTGTAGAGCATTTTCGTAGCATTTTCTAGTGCAATGGAAGTGTGGAAAACTTTCCAAAATATTACAGAACTCTTTAGAACATTTTTATAATGTTTTTTAGTGCATCAGAGGTGTACAAATATTTTTAAAATTTGCTTCAATTTTTGGCGACATTTTCTAGAGCATCGAAAGTGGAGAAAATTTTCTAAAATATATTATTTTTCCTAAAAAATTGGCTTGAGGCCCACTGTGGCAGACCCAAAGCAGAATAGAGGGGACGGACTGGCAGCAGAGTTCTCCTTACAACACCTTGGTGCAATTATTCATTCACTTGCAAGCCGTGGAACGTGGGGCAGACACAGACGGACAGACAGACAGACAGAGAATCTTCTGCTGGTCTCTGGCCACCGCAGAAACAGAAACAGCCACAGAAACAGAAACAACAAGATGCAAACACACAGCAATCCGCTTTCGCAAGTCGAAAATAAGCAAAAAGGTTTATGAATGCGCACATGAAAAATGGAACATCGTTAAGAGCAATTCATAATGAAATATGCTCCTCCGAGCTGGGATGTGGATCGGAGACGGGAGACGGGAGATGGGAGAGCTGCAACTGAGGATGTGGCAGGGTTCTCCCTGCAACTGCAATAAGTTGCGACCAGGCGGTCGCTGGCTTTTTTACAGATCTTTTTCTTTTTTTTCCATTTCTTTTTCTTTTGGTTTCTTGGCTGGAAGCAGCACAAAAATTATGACCATAAGCAGGATATTGGGTTAAGGTTTTACCTTCCTCTTACCTTCTTTTTTTGTGTGTGTGTGTGTGTGTGTCTGTTGCCAATAAACTTTGTTGCCGCTGTCGAAATGAAGCTGTTGCCCGTGTGCCAGACGAAAGCGGTATTTCAATCAGAGCCTGAAAAAAATAAACGAAATATATGAACAATATAGTATGGTTGGATATATCGTGTGTATGGCCAGGGCTGGCCTTATCAATAATTTTCATTTTCATTTTCATATGCGCATCGCCAGATACAGAGAGAGAGAGAGAGAGAGAGAGAGGTACAGATGGGGCCCATAAATATGATTCCCGGACTGACTCCAGAGTCAGAGGCAGAGGCAGAGGCAGAGTCGGTGGGGCACACAGCCAGAGCCGGGCCATCGAGTGGCTAGGGAAATTTATAGAGTCTGTTGCTCATGCTGTCAGGTGAAATAAATAATAAATTCGTTATATTCAGAGTCTCTCCGCGGCAGTGGCTATCAACAGCCCTGTCTCTGAAAGCCCAGCGACAATAACTCTAGGGGCGTATGATGATGGCACGCCCACATTCAGCATTCAGCATTCAACATTCAACAGTCAACATCCAACATTCGTGCTCTCTGCACAGCTGCAAGTCTCGCACTCGGCGGACATCGTGGGGGCCCCCAATGGGCAGGGGAAACAAATTTGAATTCAATGAAAGATGAAATCATTAAGTTTTCAGGCAATTGAAGGCGGCTGCGAATGCCTGCCTTTAATCGTGTCCAAGCCGCACAATGGGCTTTGGGATTGGAATTGGGGCTGTGGCTGTGGCTGAGGCTGGGGCTGGGCTGTGTTCGAGGCGAGATGAGGTTTGGCTTGGCTCTGTTATGACATCAGTGAGACATTCACCGAAAACTCAGGAAAGGAAGTAGAGTCCAGGCTGGCAAATAAGAACTCAATTAGGAAATACCGAAGGGGAATCCGGTGGTAAAGAAAAATGTATGAACAGAAATTAACAGAAAGTGATGATTTACACTCGGAGAAAAAAGCCCTGAAATTGTAGTATTTACGCATAGATTTAAATGAGTACATATACCAATGGATTTGCTCCAAGAGTGGAAATTGTAATGAGAAAGTATTTTTGAAAATATTTAAAATAAATAAATAAATTATATAAAAATATAAATTAATTATAATTAAATTAAATAAATATTAAATTTGTAGGAAATATGATATATTCAACTTATTTCATTATTTTATTTATTTTAATATGAAAACATAAAACATTATTCGGTTTTAAATAATAAATACATAAATAAAATAAATTTCAAAGTTTTAAAATAAATTAAATATTCAAAATAAATAAATAAATGAATAAATTTCCTAATCATTTATTGTTTTATATTTATTTTAAAGTGTTTTATATTTTGATTAAATATGGGCTGTATTAAAATCAAAGATAATTATATTTTATTTCATTATTTTTATATTTAAATCCCGAATTTAAATATGGCTTTGTTTTTTATAATGTACCATATTTCTCTTTCTGTGGATGCCAAATTCGAAACTCTCAAAGGATTTCTCTATAGAAAATATATATTTCTGTATCCCTCATTAATTACTACCACAATACAATCCTCTCTAGCTATCCACATACTATTCCCAGTCGAAATAAACACTCCCCTAAGCGAAAACCCCTGGGAATCGTCATCACTTTTTATGCAGAAAATCCCAAAAAAAAACAAAAGGCTGGTGGCAGGGTGGATGGAAAAAAAAGCGGTGGCTAATGAGAGGCATAATCAACTTCCCATATTGCATACACAATTGATGCCAGAGTCGGAGTGCCATGGCCGGGGCCGAGAGCCGTGCCTAATAAATATCAACAGCCACACAAATTTGCCTCTTGGCCAACTCTACCAAGAAAAAAATACTGGCAGATCTGAGAGCCAAAGAGCCGACAACAAAAGCGCACATAAATCAACGATCAAGACAATTGCGGTGTAATAATTTCAACTTCTTTAAGTCGGCAGTCGGCAGCCGGCAGCCCACACCACAGCCACAGAGCCACAGCCACAGCCAAAACACACCAGATCCCAGAGCCCCCAGAGCCACAGCCACTCCGCGTCGATCCGATTCGGCGGGGCCATAAAAATAACAGCTTATCGGGGCAAAGAATCGTGTCGTAGCACGCCTACCAACTCAAAAAGGCATTAAAATATGAAAACAACAATTGCACAGGCTCCAGAAGGAGGAGGTGGGATCCAAAAGGAGGTTGGATGGCTGCATGGGATGGAGATCGGTTGCAGGAGGAGCAGGACAGCCGGAGAGCAGGGGAGAAGGGAAGGGTACAGTACAGTACCCTTCAGGTGAAATCAACAGCAGTCGGGGGGCAGGCAACAGCAGTCACGCCCCTCTTTTCTTCATTGTAGGCGTCAGCCGTTGGCAGCGGCACGTTTTTCCTCGTGAAATTCCTAACCAAAAGCCGAAACGAGTAAAAGGCTAAACTAAAGATATATAGAGGTGTACGTACCTCGTACCCCTCCATCCATTGTTCGTCGCCCCCATCGCATGGAAGAGGGTGCGGTGCGGGTTACAACTTAGTTAAGAACCCGCCGGAGCCGCATGCGATATCTCAATTTGAGGCTCATAAAAATAACGAGTAATAGGCCCCGACGATAGCGGTGGCCAGGAAGGAATATTTGTAGGAAAAGGCAACGAACAGGAGATACCCTAAAGCAAAGAAAGGTCTACCGATGGGATTCAAGTAGCCTTTTCCTTTAATTTCCTTTCAAACTCAAAACAAATTAAGACACAAAAATTCTCTGTTGGTGACCCCAACCCAAAGAAATGGCAACCGAGCCGCCCAGACCCAGCGAACTGGCCTACTTGGCCGAGCTGAAGACGCGCTTCCGGGACTTGCGGAAGCGTCAGGCCGCCTTCATGGAACAGACGGCCCACATGCTCATCCGGATGAGCTCTACGGCCGTGGGAGAGGTCTTTCTGGCCAGTTCCAGTACGTGTCCGGGCCATGTTGATATCAAAAGACTGATTCGACGCTTCGAGGATCTGCGCAAGACCTCGGAACAGTTGAGCAATTACCAAAAGGTGCCAGCGGAGCTGATTAATGTGGATGTTCGGCGGCTGCTCAAGGACTATGAAAAGTTTATCGAGGAGGGCAATGTGCTGCAACAATCGTGGTTACGTCTCAAGAAATCTACGAAAAGTGGTCTGGATTTGACGGAGAACGAAACACTATCGACTGTAAGCAAAGAGAGCTCCAAGGAGAACAATGATTCGGCTTCAAGGGAGTCCACTGATTTATCCTCTAAGCAGTCCAAAGATACGGTTTTAAAGGTGTCCAATGCGACGGCTTCAAAGCCGTCCAATGATTCTTCCTCAAAGGTGGCTTCAAAGCAGTCCAATGATTTATCCTCTAAGAAGTCCAATAATTCGACCTCAAAGGTCGAATCCAAAGATTCGGCCTCAAAGGAGTCCAAAGTTTCGGTTTTAAAGCTGTCCAATGATTCGCCTTCAAGGGAGTCCAATTATTTATCCTCCAAGGAGTCCAGGACTGGCTCTGAAGATCTTTTAGTGGCGAAAAATATGGAAAGGAATTGCACCAAACAAAAGTATGGTAAGAACTAAAGATTGGAGTCTTGGATGCGAATCTCGGAAGTCCTAACAGAACAGTTTTTCGATGTAGCCTAAAGCGAAGAATTATTCTGATTTCTAGGACGCGCCCGTTGGGGGGCTCTGTTGCAGCTGATGATACGCCTGAGTCCGTTCAACACTTGCAGCAAAAGGGGCAAAAAGCGGCTGTCATCCAGCAGCAGTTCATCCATTATGCTGCCCAAGGAAATCCCATAGATCCCCCCACACACACATGCCACTTGCCACACACATAATCCCATTGAAAATAATCCAATAAAATGCATAAATCAATAGCCAACACCACACATCAGCTTGTCAATATTTTGCCTAATTAATGTGGCACGGTCTCGGGGCGCAGTTGCGCATCAATTTCGGGTGTCAAGTGCTCTCTCCCTCCCTCTCTCTCTCTCGGTCTCTGTCTCTGTCTCTCGCTGTGTGGGTCTCCAAGGAGACCACCATCGCTGATGCCGTTGCCGCTGCCGCTGCTAATGTAGCCGTTCGCTCTGTGTGGATCTGTGTGGCAGGCAGACTGGGGCTGGCTGGGGCGACGTATGGCGGCAACTGGTGCGCTGACAGCGCATTTTAGTCGCCCATGGAATACCGAAAATAAATCTCTTGCCATCTCGTGACACACACAGCGACCGGGGACAGGGACCGGCGGACAGGTTCTGGAAACGCAACGAAGACAAATACAAAATACTTTTGCCCCCACACAAACTGGGAGGGGTGGGGCGGGGGGACACGCAAAGCGAGAAGTAAACATTTAAATTTAAATTAAGTGGCTTGTTCGGCCTCATCGAAAGCAGCAGCTAATGAGACGCCTCTGCGATGTCGGTCTTTGGGGCAGTGGAAAGGGCAGGGAGACATCCATATAGATAGATTGGGGGATAGAGGCGATATCTCAGCAGGAAGCTGTATTCATCGAAATTGATATATTTACTTAAGTGCATGCCTGGGACTGTCTGTGGGGGAAATATCTCTGAGGAGATCTCTGATTTGTTAAGATCTTTGTTTGGGGAAAACTTTCACCAGAAAAAACCAAAAACAAAATATTAATTGCTTGTGGAAGACATTTAAATGGGGTTTTCAATATTTGAAATAAGATATAAAATAATGAATTCTTCCAGTATTATAAAATATACTATTTTCTATCGTTATAGCAATTTTGATCCGAATCGAATATATATTCAAGTTTTTATGGATAAAATTAAATATATTTGTGTATCCACCTGTTAGACCTCTGGTTAATCTTTTGTTGCATAAATCTTTGGCTTAATAGCTGCAAGTTGCAAGTTGCCATCTAGCATCCTGTTGTATAAATCACACTAAATAAATAGCTAATTAATTATAATTAAAATTACATGCATTTAAATCAGAAATAACAAGTTTATAGCGAAATGCAAACACACATTCCAGCCACACCTTCGATTCGAGTCGGGGCATAATAAGAAATCATGTTTGGCAATGATTTGTGGCATCGATGCTATGCCACAGAGATTCGATTCCGCTGGAGCTTGAGCTTATCTGCAGAGCCTGACACGAGTGGCGAAGGCGATGGCGATGCCGATGCTAATCAGCGACAAGCCGCCGCATGCAACCACCGGCCAGAGACATAGACGGACGACCGATGCAACATGTGTCCGCAGCGCCACACAGAGATCCCGTCGAGATCGGGGCAAGAGAGACACAGAGGGAGAGAGAGAGACAGAGGGAGGTACAAACAAGTTGCAAACTGTTGCCGGCATCGCCATTAGCTGTCACGTCGTCGTTCCCCCGTTGGCGCTTGAATCGCTTTGACCTGCAACATTTTGTGTTGTGTCGTTTTCCCCAAACGGTGGCACAGCTAGCAGCAACAGGTGGAGGAGACCAGACGAGACGGGACCCACCAAATATGGCAGAACGTTTCACAGCATTCATTCTTTGACCTTCTCCCTGGGAACAACTGCTCAAGTGCTTGGAGCTGGTTGCTGGATGAACTTTAAGCTGGGGATCACATTATTACATTAGTACATTAAATTACATCACGTACTTGGCTAATGATCAGGCTTTAAAGACTATGGAACTACTCAAACTTTATTAATAGGTATTTTAAGATCAATAAATGGATTAAATTTAACTTGGAGAATATATAAAAATATTTATAAAGTCTTTAAGAGACAATATATATCTCAATTTGGTACGAAATAAAATAAATAAAAATATATATAAATAAAATATAAAATAAAATAATATAGCATATCAAATATAATATAATAAAATAAATATATAAAATAATATAAATTCCATAAAAATCAAATTTTCTTATTTATTTTTAGTTTTAACATAAGAAAATATATTTATAATATTTCTTCCTCGATTAGTTATGGTAGATCCAGCTAAAATAATTATTGTATAATTTATCAGCCACCATTTCCTACGTTTCCTTCTACAGATAAATAATACAGATAAATCGCAAACAGAAGAATCAACATTTATAGAGCTGTGCGCTATTGGAGTGTGCACACATGCCCATCGTCCGTGGAATCGTCAGTGTGCACACATCCGAGCGGTCGACGCCTAGTCAAATATTAAACAGACGAGAGATTGTTATGGTTCCGCGGAATGTTCCAACAATTGTAAACTGACATAACAAATAGTTCTGGGAATTCGTCATACTAGTCCCCATCCCACCTCTCACACCCACCAGAGGCTGAAACACGAAGCACACGCCCACGAATTTTTGGACACAGAAATGAGAGGCCAGTGCAGTGCAGTGCAGAGAGACCGTGGCAGGGGTCGGAGTCGTTCACTTTGATGTTGCACCGACGCGACGCGACGCACGTTGGCAGACGTCTGTTCACCTAATTATCACACTATTTGAGGCATCGTAAAAGCGAGACACAACACACAACCGAAAAGGTAATGAGAGGGCGGATAGCGACTGCCTGTGGCCTACCGGAGGAATGAAACGCAACGTGTTCCATTCCGTTTCGTTCCGTTGCATTTGTCGCTCAGATGGGGCGCATCATAAACCCATAAAAGTGTGAAAGGATAGCGGGCCACATCAAAGCGCATCGCATCGGGCATTCATTATACGAATACGACTCTACATCTCCGCTAAACTGAAGCGAATGAAACGATGTGTTATATTTACATATGCAATCAACCGACAGCCGACAAGACACGAGGTTCGGTGTTCCATGGAGAATAATTGGAATGTTTTTCCACAGAAAATAGCGCTGATCTACAAAGGGAACGACGCGTTAGAACTGGAATATGATATAATATAAATCTGCTCAGGAAAACCATCAAAGAATCCACAGAATCAATGAGAATAAATACAATCCTATGGCCTATCGAAAGTTATCAAATTGATTATCGATTAAATGCATAAAATTGATATAAAATTTATCACATTTCGTTTACATATTTTCTGGTATCAACTAGAGAGAACTGGAACATGATATACCATATAAATCTACTCGAAAAAACCATCAAAGAATCAATTATAATACATAGAACTGCCTATCGAAAGTTATCAAATTAATTATCGAATGAAAAGAGTTATCGTTAAGGTTTAACAATAGAATAACGACACCTTTCGAACGAAATTAATTATAATTAAACTGGTAATTCATCAATATATGCGATTCAACCAAGGGATGTCATATTTTTGTTAAATAAAGATATTCTAAACCATGATATCTATCAATATTTGTTGTAAAAGCTATCGCATTTCGATTAATTTAATTACTCTGGTATCGACTTCAGATTCACTATAAAGAAAACTATATAGAAGCTATAGAATACCCATAAGTTCAGAATAAGATTCTTTTGTAATTGAATGAACACTTTTACCATTCCTTAAATACTTAGATGCCACTTCCCCCATTCATCATCCAATAAGGGGGCTTTTCCCCAGGGCGGACTTTCATTTGAGTTTCCGATTAATTTCAGTGTAGTAGCCACCAAATTAGCGGCAATTTACATCCGCTAACGAGAGAGAGAGAGAGAGCCACGGGCGAAGGAGGAACTGACGGACGGAGAATCTATGGGATTTACGAGGCAAGAGAAGGCAGCAGAGAATTAGACCTTAGTCCGGCGGGAAATGGAAAATCCCGACCACTGCCAACCGCCAACCGCCAGCTGCACTTGCACATGCAAACTAATAAATTTCATTGATGTGTCTATTTTCGGCTGCCCCCGCTCCCAACACACCCTCTCTCTGGCACTCCCCTCCTCTGTAGAGCTCTAAAGAGCCTCGAAGTGCCTGCAACGGAAGCAATTTGTAGCTACAAGCTGTAATTTCCAACCAGACCCCGTTCCCCGTTCTCCGTCCCGTCGCTGGGCCAACGCCTCTTCTGACATTCCTCCGACCAAATAAAAAAGACGTCGATAATTCTTAAGGCAACGGCGCGAAAATCGGGCAAATTTTCGCTGTCAGTGGTCGGATCTAATGGGGAGTGGGACCCCATAGACCCCGTCGTGTTGGCTTCACAAAGCAATTGCTGCACATTTTATTTAACCCTTTTTATGGCCTCATTATGGGCCATACGGGGCGGAGACCGGGACCGGGACCGGGACTGCCAGACAAAATATATCTTTGCAGCAATTCTCCCTGAATCGGGGTAGCACCACTCCTGACTTATGGGAACGGGGGCGTATGGGGGTAACGAAATGGGTGCGAAATGTCTGGCGGAAATGAGGCTAGGAATCAAGCAAATAAATGTTTTATAAAATGTTTCCAGCACACACACAAAGTAACTGCTGGGGAAGGGCTCCAGCTCCAGGCTCCTGGCTCCTTCCCCAACGATTCTCGAGCCATTAAAATGAAATTTATCGTTCACAATGTTTTATGGTTCTTGAAATTTTCGTGCAAAATGGAGTTACTCGGTAATTTGGTAACAAAATGAATGTAATCCCAGCCATTGGGTTCATATACTCGTAAACTGTGCTACTTTGTCTCTAAATATTTCCACCAGAGCGAGTAGCGAGTCTCATACTCGTACATATGATTAACGAGTGTCTCGTTGGGGAAATGGTTTGGTTTTTCTTCTTTTTGGAATGAAATTATTTAAAGAAAAGACAGGAGCAAGGCTGGAAGGATAGACAGAAGTCAGAAGACAAAAGGTATCGATAGACAACATCCAAGACGGCAAATAAAGAGAAGAAAATTTAATTTGATCTGGGGTTAAAAGGAATTGATCGGTGCCTGAAGAAGGCGAGAAGTTCTCCTTTCAATACGTGATCTCTTTGATCTTTTTCTCTGGTTTTATATCAAGTTTTATTTATATTTTCCAGCTCTTGGCATGGATCTCCTTTTATGAACCTTTCTTTGATCGATAGATCATATAAAAAGGACTCTTTGGGGGGTTATTGGATGGTTTATCAAATATAGTTTCCTGATTTGCTTTTTTGCAACAATTACATTTATTATTCGCCCTCAATTAGGCTCTCTCTTGACTCTTGCAAAGATATCTTTTTCCCCTGAATTTGAATTTAACATTTATCAATTCCAATCAAATTGTTTTGCCAAAAAAAAACCCTCCAGTAAATCTCTTCAACTGCAATTCATATTCCCCTACAGAGAGAGAGAGAGGTTGTTCGGTTGTATCTCTCACTCTGCCCCCCTCCCGAGATGCAGAGGAGCAAGAGAAATTAATAGCGGCTAAAACTTTCAACTTGGCCAGAGGGAGGGTATTGCAAGAGCAGCAGCAGCAGCATCAGCAGGAGCCAGGACCAGAGGCTGGAGGCTGGAGGCTGGAGGCTGGAGGCAGGAGCAGGAGCCCCACTTACTCATTCATTCAGTTTAGCAAAGGGGCAACTTGTGGCCATAAATTTGTGCACAAGCGGCAAAAGTGGGGAAAATACTACACCGAAAAATTGCTAAAAAGGCCAAAAGCGTCGGCAAGTCAGCCGCCGCGACTGCCTCCCTCCCTGACTGTCTCTGGTTTTACAGTTTCCAGAGTGGAGAGGAGTCCTCCTTTGGGGCCTGTTCTACGTATAGTATCTGTGTGTGGTTTGTGTGCTGTGTGTGTGTGTGTGCTGTATGCGATATCTAGCGCACTTTCAGCGCGACGATAAATTCTCCCAGCCAAAATGTGTAAATTATAAATACGAGCAATTATTTTAACTCTACTTAACAAATTACCATGCCATAGCATATGGGGCAAAAGGTATAAATTACCGACTTTTACGACTTGCGGAAATTGTATGGCGACGGAGACGGCGGCGGAGGCGGAGGTCGGAGACGACGGAGTCGACGACGATGCAAGCAGGTTATGCCCCTGCCCCGTCTCGGTATGTGTGGGTTTTTGTATCTATGTGGAGTGCCAGTGCGAGTGCCTCTGCTTAATTGTGTGTGTAGGTGATTATGCTTAATTGTGTGTATGTCAGGGCCAAAAACGAAGGCGTCGACGTCGGCATGTTCAAGGATCCCTGCTTCCTAGCTCTCTCTCTCTTTCTCTCTGGCAACTTCCTGTCTCTGTCTACCCTCTCTTCCTTTCCCTCTCTGCCTTTCGGTTGCGGTGTAAAACTTTTCGAATCAACTTTTAAGCAGCGTAAATGACGTTGCGGCCATGTTAGAGGTGAGACTACGAGGAGTCCTTGGAGGAGGGGGTTGGGGGTGTAGTCCTAACCTCACTTGATGACTTGATAACTTGTGTGAGCGTGTGTGTGTGTGTTTGAGGGGAAAGATGTGTTCGAGGATGCTCTGAAGGGTACCTGTTTAATTGCATTGTTGAGATTCTATTTTTTGCTGTATCCTTTTTTGGGGTTTGCAACTTTCTGTGGAATATGGAAGGGATTAGCAGTTGATTATAGAACGAGTACTAGATGTATATATGTGTATGGGTGTATTTCTGGTGTTTATTTGTGGTTCTTCGTAATTGTTAGATTAAGTTACTGTTGGACTTTGAAATGCGGTTGATCCTGAAACGGGTAGAGTAGCCAATCGACTCCAACTAGCCCGATGGACTCCTATTGCTTTCAACAAAAGAAAGACCTGGAAACGGTTCAAGTAAGCCAACCTTTGAGGGGTACAAATTGGGAATTTTAGACAGGTCCAAAGTGGTTTAAATTCAGAATTTACTAAGGTTTGAAGCGGGCTTAAGTACAAAACTTTTAAATTATAAAAAAGTCCCTTTAACACGGTAAAAATGATAAATGGATCCTAAATAATTTTAATTTGAAATTATATGATTATAAAATAATAAGAATCGAATTTAGTTAGATTCCCAAAGTGGTTTTGAGTCTGTAAATAAATTAAGAGTTCTAAACGCTTAAAGAACGATTCATGTTGGTCAAGTCTTAAGATCAAAGTGTTATTTTTCGTAGAGATTATTCCATAGAGAGAATTAGATGCACATTTCCCACCGCTATGTTTTGGGAAAATTAATAAATAAAATATTTAAAGAGTTGGAAAGGGTTTATCAGAAAAGTTTAGAGTCAAAAATAGTTTAATTACAATAGAATTTAATTCAGAAAAATTTTCAGTCGAACCACTGCTGTACCGAAGCCTTCCCTCTCCCTCCCATCACTCCCACAATTGTAGAATAAATGACATGAATCAATTACACCCCTAGTTAATCACACAACACCCCACCGCACCCCCGACTACGACTCAGCAGCATCATCATGTAGTGGCAGTGGCAGCGGCAGCGGCTAGTTGGGTGCAAGCGCCTCTGGCAAGTTCATTCAATCAAAATGCCTGTCCAACTCCCCCCAACCCCAACCGCTCTCCCCCCTCGACTATGCCGCTGTCTTGCATTTAAAATTCGCACAACATGGCAGCGGCCCCCCATTAATCATTTTCGCAAGCAGCCAAGTCGCAAGACTTGATTCAATTTTTTTTGTCGCTGCGGGGGAGGTGTGGGGTGTTAGAGGGGAAAAAAAAACAAAATGAATATTTTCGTTGGTTCTTACGCAACGCTGGACACAAGATTGATGTGACATTTGTGTTTGGGGCCCTCGAGAAATATGGCAGCTCTTGGCAGGCGGCGGCACCGTAGTAGTATCCCTCGTGCCACACTCCGCTCCGCCACTCCGCTCCGTGCAGCAGCAATTGGCAATGAAAAATTCTAGCGCCAGCCAAAACGACATTTCAATTCGAAAAGTGCTCGACACTCTCTCTCTCTCTCTCTCCCCTCTCTCTTTCTCCGGCTGACAGTGAGTGCGAGAAATATTGCGCCCGCAGCATATTTTGGATTTTGGGTTAACTTGCTTTTGCCTTTGCCTTTGGCTTCGACTCTGACTTTGGCCCTGACTATGGCTCTGAGGTCTGGCTCTGCATCTGACTGTGGGGCTCTGGCTCTGGGATGGCAGACATTCCGGCACGCCATCTATCATTTCAGCTCTAAGGGTTGTTGATGGCCTCCATAAATTATATTTGCACGCGTTTCGCCTTCAAACTACTGCGCCAAAAATGTATATATGTACATATATATTTTGCGCAGTGTACTCCAAGTGGAGGTGGAACGAAAACCGAATGCGGAATGCCGAAAGCAATTGCAAAGCGCATTTCATTTACATAACTTTGGATATACTATATATATGTATGTATATTTATTTTTCCTTTATTTTTTGTCCGTGGTAATAGTTGCAGCTGTCTCCCGGCCAAGGGCGTGTTTTTTATCGGGCGGAGAGAAAGGACTAAAATAAAATATCCTGGCAAAAGTTTAAGCATAAATTATATATGCACAAGATCAGCTTTTGAATATCCTATGATGGGAGAATGCATTAAACGGGTGTTTTTTTTTTTTTTTTTTTTTTTTTCGTAAAATAACATTGAATTTTTCGAGGAATTTTTACAAAATAATTATTTGCATGGAACGGGGAAATGGGATTTTTCGGCTACTTCTTTCACACAGAACCAATCAGTATCCACATTTTCTTGGGCATATTATGGATATTTCTCGGAAATTCTTGATACCTTTAGACGCCCCAACTCTTGACTAACATTTCCACATACATTATGTTATGTATTCCCTAATGAAATTCTTGCTGGAACATATAATATTTTGCACTCGGCAGGGGCATCAATCAAACAGGCCGTTTTCAAACATGTTTCCCCCATCAGCCATCCCCATCCCCATCGCCCATCACCATCCTGAAGCGAAGCTCATTATCGTGCCGGGGCATTAATCAGCTGGACACCGGACAAGTCGCTGCCTGTCTGCTGCCTTCAGTACTCCCCCTCGAAATATCTCTATTCCCTCTCTATACGCGAGTATAAGCGAGTATATCTCGATGCGGTCAACAAAGTCCATGACTTTATTAATTGCCGCTCATTAGCGCTCTGGGCTCATCAATCAAACTGACCGCAACAGAGTCCCCGGAACACATACATACCCGTATCCGAGTATCTACAACGAGTGTGGGGAGAACTGCGCAACACGATGACCCACAGATGCAGATAAAACATAATTTAGTGGCAGACAAGTGCAGATAAGCCTGGTGGCTGCCGTCGCCTCTGACAAACTGCAGACAGGGCGCCCATGGGCGACTCTCTCTCTCTCTCTATATATCTCTTTCTCTGTCTCTCTGGGCGCCTCGAAAGCTTTGTCGCCAGCGGACATTATCGCCATTTCTAATCGAAGGCTCAGGCACGGCACCATCGAAGCACCAGGCTCCAACAACAAAAATGATTGAAATTCAAGAGTCACCCAGTCACGGGGGGGGGAGGGGGACAACGGCAGCAAAATAATAAATGACCTGCGGCCACAGCGGGGAAACCCGAAAAAAAAAGAGGAAAGGAAAGGCAAGGAAAGCCATGCGAAGAACCAAAAGGGAAAGAGACCCTAGACCCCGGACCCCGCAGCCGTAATCAGCACTTGTAACTGAAAACCCCTCGGGTTGGGTCGCAGGGAGCAGCAGATACTCATCGTACAACACCGTGCAACACAACCCAGCAACACAACAGGGCACAGAACAGGGCAGAGCAGAGCAGAGCATGTGTAAAGTTTCCAAAAGAGAGGACACACTAATTAGCGGCCATTGATCATTCTGGCTTGGCGCCTGGGTGTGACAACCGAATTCTGTGGCAAAGGGAGAGAGTGAGAGTAGGTAGAAGGCACTTCGACTTGAAGAATACACTCACTTAGGGGAAGGAAGTTTTTGTAGAAAATTTTTAGATAATATTTTATGAAGATTTTCATTGGCTTTTATTAATTTAAACAAGTTTCAAGCAGAACTTACCTATCCAATACTACTACAATCGTTGTACATATGTATTTATGTTGGTTTTCAGCCGCGTGACATCACTTTCGCACTTTAATAATTTTTTCTGACTGACTTACGCAGCTCGGCGTATTTTATTTTCGCTTATTTCTGTTCATCTACTCACTAACACATGCAAGAATATGCAAGCAAACTTGGGAGAGCGCTAATTGTCTGCCCTTTTGCTCTCTCTTTGATCTGCATCACTATGCAAGCTTTACCTCTCTCTGCCTCTTAGCCTCTCTGATGACATCACTATGCAAAAGCACATGTGAGAGACTTAAACGCTTTTACCTTTTCTGCGCTCTCTGATCTGCCTCTCTGCATGCATTTCTATCCCTTTCACACCCACGCCAGACTACCTTACACAGAAGCTTCCAGATCTGCCTCGCTCACGAAAAAAGCAAAGAAATAAAACCAGAACGCAGCGCCTTGCAGAAATTAACAGCAACAACAATGGACATGCGGAAACATGTCGAGTTCTATCAAAAGCAAGCCCAAACCCCCAGCTAATATACCCAACTTTTGTCACTCATGAAAGAATATTCAATTAAGACATTTTCCCTTGACCATATCGAAGAGTTTTGTGCATTTTGAATAATCATCATAATCATTATGATAATCATCAGTATTTTTCATTCTAATTCCCATTATCGAGGGTTGGTGCCCATTCCGTATCGCCTTTCGGCATAATAGAGCTGTCTGACCCAGCGGGGGAGGAGTGCTGATAGCTGACAACAATTTGAAGTTTTAATTGGGTCTCTCTTGTCTGGCGACAGCAGTGGAGGTGGCAGTGGTAGTGGCAGTGCCGCTTATTCTTCTTCTGGCGCCCTGTCACGAGGCGGACTCTAATTAACCACACAAATATGTAGAACACTGCCACAATATCCCCAGCGTCATTCCAGCCACAGAACCACTCGTAGTCGTCGGCCCACACCCAGGGAGACCAGAGGGGAGACTCATAAACATAATTCACAAACGAAAATTCAATTGGCCAAAGCTTAAGCACTCGACTCGAGTCGAGTCGAGTCGGACCCTGGGACTCTTGTGCGGTCAAAGTGCCATAAATAAATTAAACCCATTTAACATGCGTCATAAATTTATAAACAATACACCCAAAGCTAATTAGCCGACACGAAAATTGCTACGAACGTGGCCAAAAGGGGAGCGAGCGAGAGCCCAGAAGACACGGAGAGAGAAGTGGAGTTGAAGACGAAGAGAGAGAAACTCAATGGCGAAGGGGGGATCATTGTTTCAGGGAGCCAAAGTGCAAGTGTTGGGATCGTATGGCATATTTTGGGGCAAAGCCTTAACTGGGTGGACAGTGGGATGTTTTGGCTAAAAGAGTGATTAAAATGAATGGCCAAATAGAAGTGAAACTTTTCTTATCTTTAATTTAGTTAAAAGAACGATATATCTACTATCAATAAATTCCCAAATAATTATCTTTTATTCCTGGGAATTTTGTGAAATTCTAAGGATCCATTGACCATGCAAGCACTGTCCAAGCCCCCCCATCTTCCAGCTCAACGAGCAAACGAGAGACTTATTCTCCAGTAGTGGTAGTACACGGAGTATTCTCTGTGTTTCGCCCACAACCGACCACAGTCCGTTGGCCATTTGGTTTTGGTTTGTCTTTCTTTTTGGCTGGTTTTGGCTGGCTAGTCGCTTGGCTGACTTGCTTCATAAATAAAATGAATTCGTACTCAACCCGACAGCCATAAATAATAAAGTGCAAAGCAACGCCCCACCGCCGCACCGTCGCACCGCCCCACTGCCCCAGCAACAACCCACCACATCACCCACTACAACTCCTCAGTCTTTGGTCAGACATGGCTGCCACTGCTGCTGCGGCTGCTGCTGTTGGTCCGGGCCAAGTCAATTTCCACAAAGGCAACACTTTCTGCTCGGCGAATTTTAAGATTTACGCTGACACTTGACAAGGGGCAGGGGTATCGGGTGGGAGTCTGGGAGTTTGGGAGTTTGGGGTGAGGGCTGGAGCTCAGCTGTTTGTCATTTTCTGTGAATTATGTGGTGTTAGTTGGAAATTGTTGCTGTTGCTTGTTGACTACCGTTTTGTCTCTGACTAAATATGGGTGGAAGAGGGGGCGAGTGGAGTGGAGAGAGAAAAACTTCAGTTGCGATAAGATTTCTGTTTGGGTCTGGCTTTCAGTTATTGTTAGCTGGTTTGTGAAATGCATTAGACTTAAAAGTAATTCAGTTTCGAAGGTATATTCCACTGTGGATTGCATTTTCTTTTGAAGATTGAAACATCAGCTGACGTGGAAGGCATTCCAGTTCAAGGGGCTTACGTTTTGGGTACTTATCACAGAAATATTGAAGGGACTGTAAGCCTTATGGACTTCATTTGTATTGGATATACTTTTGGGTAGTTTTTTTTGCTAATCAGCTGTTGTGGAAGCTAAATGATGCCGTCTCAATCAGCTGTTGTGGAATGCCTTTCTATTAGAGTGGATCATGCATACCATTCTGTCTTTTGCTTAAGAATTTAGAATGATTTCCTGACAAGCAATTAGAAGTACCCCTTTGGATCCTCAATTTAGACTGAAATTCCCTTGCATCACACACACACACAACATCCACATGGATTCCATTCCATTCCTTTTCCCTTTTCTTTCTTTTTTGTGGGGGCGCAGACACAGTGCCTCCCATTAGCATAACTCAATGTGTTCGTCGACAGACACACAGAAACAGATGGACAGATGGACAGACAGACGGACAACAGCCCTTTTCAGCCACTGCCACACCCCGTCACCCCTTTTCGACTGTGTGCCAGGTCGTAAACATTTGCTTTCTTTGGTTTTTAATTGGATTTTATTATGCCAGGCCGAAAGTTAGCTGCCTGATATATTTATGATTATTATGTTTTGTGCCGTGCCGGTGTCTTTTGCCGCAATTCTTTATTCTTTTTTTACGATTGGGGGCTACCAGGGCTACCGAAGCAGCCGAGTGGAACGCTTCGAAAGAGTTAAGGTACGGTCCGAGTGAAAAGTTCTGGCCAAAACTTTCATAAGGGATTGTTAATGGGTTTATGATTAAGTTAATTTACGAGTTATGTTTCGGGCTTTTTTTTATGGAACAAAGAAAAGATTTTAGGAATATTTAAAAATACAAATTTTGTGTCCACATTCGTGGTAGATTCCTTCCAGCCCTGGATGCTCCCCATTTTTGGTTAATTGCTTGAATGAACAACTAATTTGAAGGCAGTTCAAAAGGGCAGCCGGCACAACAGATCAAAATTTATATGCATGCGATGGAGATGCATGTGTAACGGCACTTAAAGAACTCCCTACCCCCTGACCCACCGACAAAACTATCCATCCCCTCCCTCCACCCACAACGAAAGGGAAAGATAAAACGTGGCGCTCACACAATCCCCAAGAACGAAAGAGAAGAGAGAGAGGAGAGGGATATATGTACATTTAAATTTATGCGGTTTTTGGGCCATGCCTGTGGGCATGGGGACGGGGAGGGAGGGGAGGGGCTGTGTGGATGTGTCTGTGTGATGTTGCCTTTTGTGCAGTCAACAATTTTCATGCTTGAGCGATTGCCACGAAAACCCAAGCGAAGAGACCAGAAGGGAGCGGGGAGAGGGCGGGGAGGGTAGGGAGCCGGAGCGGAGTGGCATAATTAGTTGAAACGGAAGCTAATTTATGTTTTGGCAGTTATGTTTAAATTAATGTTACAAAAATTAAATGCTCATAAATAAAACAGAATTTATGGCCAACGACGAGCCTCGGGAACACAGAGACAGAGAGACAGCGAGAGAGGGAGAGCCCTGAGAGGACCCCAGAGTCGGGTCGTGGGCGTTTGAGACTCCAGGAGACGTGTACTGTCCCTGTGTAGGTGTCTGGATATGGTATAGGGATCTTCCAAAAAGAGAAAGCCATTCCGAAATGTTCCCATTAATGTGTGTTAAGCAATTTGTACGGCTGTTTTCCTGTCTCGAAGGAAAAGAATTCCAACAACGTGTTTAGAGTCCATTAATGGGCCTCGGAACGCACTTAATGCCCGGGAACGGGGACTGACACTGACAGTGCCACAAGGGCGATAAATCGATGGCCATGGGATATGGGATATGGGATATGGATTTGGGTTTACTTGCGGAGGTATTTATGGATGCGGTGAGTGAGACAATAAGCCAAATGTTTTCCATTCGGGGAGTTGTTAAAAGGCACAGATAAATTATACATTTAACAGATCTAAATTCTTGAAATTAACACAAGTCATTAAAGGATCTAGAAATAAATGGAATTCTGAGCAAAGATAATGGTATCCAAACTGAAGAGATATAAAACAAAAGGCGAAAGAATCCAAAAAGATAACGAAAATGTGCGTGTGGGCATGTCGCAAATAAGTGAATCTCAATTACAAGAAGCTCTAGATTCAGGAAGTCAACCAAGACAACTGCAAAGGATTGTCTCCTTGTAATGGACCTGTTTGTAATGGACACCCACAGATAACATGGCAAACAACGTCTACAAGTATTCTTCGTCTCGCATTCGAACCAAATATTGAATATTGCGCTCATCCTCAATAATCTTTCAGTTCCGCAAAATAAAACGCGAGTGATACAATAGGAAACTATCCACTTCTGGGATCATTCTTTTGGAAAATTAATGTTCCATATAGTTCTCAATCCACTGAAGAATTAGTTGAGCCTCGATTCACGATTAATCTTATATACGATATGATATATAAGTACACGATATTCGATTGGTGTTAAGAAATTGTAGGAATACCTCTTCTGTATAGATTTGTCCTTTATTTAGCCATTTGTTAGAAAACAGGATGCACAAATCGACAAATTACTTATTAAATATGAAAAAATATCTATTTTCATGATATTTCAACTCTTTGGAATCCCAGGGTATCTCCCACCTCTCTTATAACCCCGCAAATGAAAGGTTAACTTGCTAAAAACTTCACCAAAAGACCCCGCATTCAGAGCCAATGATTTTCCTTTCGCTGGCATTCGTAATATGCATTTGATTTGCCAACTTAATTAACCCTTCGCCGGGGCCGGGGCCCGTCGTTCATTTCACATTTCAAAACTCCGCTGCAGAGGGGCAGGCAGAGTGGAAAAGGCAGACGCCGACCCGCAAGTCAATCAAATGAGAAACATCAAAGCAAATGTCGCCTGCACTTTGCACTGGGCCCCGAGATGAAGATGAAGGCGAAAATCCCGCTCGCTCGCTGCGAAAGTTTTCTGCAATCAGAAGTTGGGGAGAGCATGGAATGGTTTGACGTAGTAGACCCACTCAAAGTTCTCTCCGCTCCTCTTCACCGCTCCTCTGGCTGCTGCCAGTCCAACTGACATTGCCAGACATGGCCCCATCTCGTGGTCTGGAATGGAATATCGCTGCTGCTGTTGCTGTTGCTGCTGCTCCACTGTGGAGCAGTGCCACTGACAACTTACTTTGGCATTTGGCTGTCAACATGCTGTCAGACATTTAAACAATAAATGACCAAACACTTTTCATTATGTTGCTCTTTGCGGTTGCGCCTGCAACGGACAGCGGATGGGGGACGACTCCGAGTCGTTTGGCCCGCAATTGGAATCCAGAGCCAGAATCCATGCCAGTGCCACAGAGCCAGAGCCAGACGATGCGGCTGAATGTTTGACCGATTCGTACAAAGAAGAATGTGTTTTGAGCATTCCATATGAAAATACGTTACGTTTCGTTCGATTTGTGGCACATGGAGAGAGTCCGCCGGTCCGTCCAATGATGTGGGTCAAATGTTGGATGGGGGTCTGGTCAGAGGTCAAAGTTTTTACTGCTGTTACTGTCATAAAAGCGGCTGCCAACGGCCCCAGCCCCACCCCCACCCCGACTCCGACTCCGAATCCGAATCCAGAGGGGATTGTGCTTTTTCTGTCGGCGAGATACAACAAATGCGAACCCATTTCAAAAATGTTGACACCCAACATAGGGCAATTAAATTCATTTTTCATTCATTTTGCTCTGTGTCAGACCGACAGACCGACTCGTGTGTGCGTGTGTGTGCTGTGTGTGTGTGTCTGCTATGGACACAGTTGGCAGCCTTGTTGAAAGTAATTGACATATTGCGTTGCAAAATTTGAAAGGTTTTTCTGTACACAATCCCCCCTACACCAGATCCCCACTCCCCACTCCCCACCGACTGCAAAAAGGTATTTTGTTTGACTGCGGGGAAATTCTGTATTTTTGGTAAATATATTTTTGTATTTTATGAAATGTTGCAGTTACATCAAATCAATTTCTGGTTTTGGTTTTTGGTTTGCATTCATTTGCCGTATCAATTATTCAAATTATTTCTAGGAATCGGCATGGAATTGGATTCACAAATAACTAGTTCTTTTTTTTTATTTAAAAGTTAAATTAAATAAAGTTTGGAATTCATTTAGAGAATATTTCAATGGCAGAAAAATGTTACTAGAAATCGTTGAAAGTTCTTTAAAAAAATTGAAATCGAAAGAAAAAGTGCATAATATTCTATCCCGCGTCATGCAGCAGCACCCCTCGGTCTGTGGTGGTCTGAACAATCTTTTTTCAATGGGAAAAATGTTACCAGAAATCGTTGAAAGGTCTTTGTAAACGAAATTAAAATGCATAATATTCTACTTGCAGCGTCGGTTGGGGGGGAACAATCTATTTCAACAGAAAAACGTTCTAAGAAAACCTTCAAAATGTAAATAAAAATAAATAATCATATAAAAATTCTATCCACACCTGTAACCCCTCCCTAAATGACAGCATCTCTGCTTCAACATCTGCATCTTGTACCCCCCAAACCAACCTTCAATTTGCAATCACAAATATCACATCACCTTTTTTTGCCATTCAGTTCAAGCTTCCATATCATTGGGTTTTATATTTATAGTGCTAACGTGCTTCAATATGGCCATATAATAACCTCCATCTGACAATAAAACATAAATAATGTGCAGGCCAGAGAGAGAACCAGAGCCACACCAATAACCACTATTCATAGTCAGAGTCCAGTCCATTCCGTGACTGCCACAGCAGCGGCAGCGGCAGCGGCGGCGGGCAAACGGCAATGGGAATGGGGCAGCGGGGCAACGGGGCAACACAGCAACAATTGCGACAAGCAATTCTCGAATGACAATTGTAAATTGTTTAAATAAAATTTATGAGTGCCCAAATGTGTCGCCATATAATTTCATGCACTTTAACATAAAATTTATCACAATTTGTGTGTGTCGCATATTTCTTGTTTCGCTCTTTTTTTTCAACATTCATTTTTGTTGTTGTTTGGAGTACCCTTTATGGAGGGTATTATGGGTTGCCCGGATTAAAGGAAAATTTAAACAAATGGCATCAGAGATGCGGGAAGCTGTCATTCGAAAGATACTCTCAACAAACCCCTTGTAAATCGCTTCGCTCGCTCGCCAACCCCCGGCTCACTCGCTATCTGGCCCAAAACGTTATTCTCTTCCGCAAGGGTATCTACAACTTCGAACCCTAAAAGAGAGCCTTCCTTTCATGGTCTTTATTCTTTTTTTTTTGCTCACTTAAATAGTTTATGTGGACTTGGGGGCTGGGGCTGGGGCTTGTACGAGTATGTGGCGGATTCTATGTGAGTTTTGCCGGCAAAATAACTGTAATTGAAATTTATTGCACAATTTATCGCAGGGACAGCAGATGGAGAGACAGAGAGATACAGATACAGATAGAGATAGGGAAAACGAGACGACAGACAGATCGCGTTCGGTTCGTTTAACTCGCGCGTTATTTTCCCTTTTACCCTCGCTCCTTTTGTATGCGACATATTGAAATTTATGTCAATTTAAAAAGCAAAGTTGTCGTGTCAATCATAAAACTCAATTATCGCGCAAGCATTGGGCCATTCTGCGCGGATCAGCGAATCGGATCGGATCGGATCGGAATGGCATGGAACGGGTGGAGGGGCCTGCCTGGAGCTCAGCTTAATGACTCAATTGAAATGCCATTTGGAGAGCGTTTTTACGCGTGTCTATCGCATGGAGGCACCTGTCCCCCCTGTCGTGATTGCCGGCAATCAGACCCCCAGCCAGATGATCATCCAAACATGCCACTTCTGTGTGTTGTGCGCTAATCGCCTCTCAATCGGGGTCTGGTCTCCGTCGAGTACCCCACACAAAAGCCGAAAAGCTCATTTCGTTTCAGTTTATTTTTGTCGGTTGGGCACTTAAGTGGTTTGACTTTTTTGAGTGGCATGTCGTTGACGTTGGTGGGTGCCTGCCTGCCTCTCTCTATCTCTCTCGAAATTTGTTTCGGATATCCCAGTAATTTCGAATGCCCTGCCCCTGCCTCTGTGACATCGTCGAGCACTTGAAGATCAAAGGTGGGATAGCGATGGTCATTTATCGCTGTCCAAGCGATCAAGTGGTTGAGAAATGAGGAGACGAGTGGGTGTGAGATCATTTTTGATCCATGAACCCATTGGAAATTGGTACCGAGCTCAGAGAAATAGATATATTTGAATTAAATGATATTTTATATCGAACTAGTTCATTTCAAAACTATGTTTCATTGAAAGCCAAGAAAATATACATATTCTTTAGTTCTTTACCAAAAATTTGCTTTAAATTATACAGAATATTCAGTTCTAGAACTTCTAGTTCGTTCTTTAACGCTTCTTCCACATTTCAGCATCCGATTAATGAACTAGTTCAAGGCATATGACTGGTTACTAATTCATTTGATAGAAAGGAACATCTTACATTCTATACGGTTCTCCCATTTTAATTATCTTTTCCACGAAATTAACTTCACTCTCTTCAGTTTTCAGCTTAACTCCTTTTCAAAAAGAACATCAAAAGAACAACCATCCCCATTCAAACAGTAGCTTCGATAAATGACAGACAGACAGAGCCTGAAAGATCCCTGAGACATGCTGAAATCCATAAGCCCCAATCACTCGGCGATGTGCAGGGCATGCACGAATACAAATCTCAATTAAAACTGTCACAGTCACTCAAAACAAGCTGTCAACTTTATTATTAATTAAATGTCAGATTATAGTCGCGGCCGACAAACACATGCCCCTGTCGCTGCCCTCGCATTCATGGAACGGGGTGTGGCACAGGCAAATCCGTTGCCGTCAAAGATGTCGCACACTCCTTTGAAGCCGAATGGAACGCCAATCCACCATCATCTCATCCCAACAGCCTCCTCCTCCAAATCTCCAGTTCAGTGAGCTGGAAATGTTAGTGGATTAGACGATGATGATGACGATGTGCGTAATCGGAATGGATTTTGAAAAATGATTAGTCAGTTGCATGTCCGATGAATGTCGTAATCGCGATAGAAACCCCGAATCGAATCGAATCGAAATGTCTTTGATAAGAAATGACATTTAATTGCGGGCTTTTGCGGGCTTAAGCACTTCCCCACAAATCTCATGGGCTGCTGCCTGCTCATTAAAGCGATTAAGTACTTGTTCATGTCCGATCCGAAATGATTAAAAACATTTCCAGCCAGGTGTTAGCTGTCAAAAAAATACAAACAAAAGTCGCACAGATCAAGAGAGAGAAAGTCGAATTTTTATTGTTCAAAATGAATTGGCTGAAAGTATTATTTCTGGTGGCCGTAACAATTGGTTTCCTTTATGGTCTGGCCGTGCGGCAGGTCTTTGGCAAGTTTCCAACACCCGTTGGCAGGATTTCCGGGTTGAACGAAGGACTACTGGAGAGCTCTATCGATACTCGATTTGAGGAAGCCCCGGCCCTGAAACACCATCGCTGTGTTATCCGCTTGCAGTGCCTTAAGGAACATCGCTATAGCTCTTCGACTTAGGGCTATAAGAAACGAAAGCTGGGTTCTACTGCTGCCTTGTTTGATCTCCTGACTTTTAATTGGTTCCTAAGGAGACCTGCTCAATAAATGTTCATTAACTTATTTATTTTGATTTTTTAAGTGGATTAAATAGCCTTGGAGGATGATTTTTCAATGGTAAAAAGGAGACTTTTGTGAAATTAAATTCCTTAAAATTGTACTTCTGGCTGTACTTCTCTCTGATGGCCATAGAATCCTAGTATATACAAATATCAAAGTATATCGGTCTCCTTTTTCCATTTTGATACCGAAAACTAACCTATTTCTGATTGGTTCATAAAAAGAAAGAATATTCATAAAATCGTCCATCAATGGTGATTCCTACATCAACCCACCAACAACAATAAATATCCCCACACTGGAGCACACAAAAAATACCCAGATCCCACCAATAAGATCCGATTAAGGCCTTTGGACATTTGTACAAAAAGCTGTGGCTAATCTGTGGCATCTAACAGCAGTCATAACACCCCGGATCGGCAACGGCATCTTGGGAGGGAGGGGGGCACATATAGTGGGGCTAACACATGGTTACCCCAGATCGATTTACGATCAGCATCCAATCCAGTTGGCTGCTTGACCGAGCGTTTATGGCCTCATCGAGAGCAACACCTTGTGTAACATTAATTTAACCAATTTAAAATCAACTCCCTCCCAGACTGGCACAGGGGACTGGGACTGGGAGGACTGGCTGCAACTGCTGGAGCCGTGTGGCAGTGGCTACAAATCAATTTCAACTTGACAACTTAACAGTCTAATCGAAAACAACAAAATGGTTGCCCCGCCAACACGACACGACGACGACGACGACGACGACGACGACATTGGGACCAACTCAATTGACCAGCTGTCGGCATAAAGTCCAAATACACTCGCCACCACCCGTCCGGTGACCTGCTCTGCTCTCTCTCTCTCTCTCTGTGGGCTCCCTGCTGTTGCACACCCTTCTGTCGGGCTGTCTGTCGGTCTGTCCTTTTCGGATAGAGTATTTATACTCGTATATTCAGAGTAAAATTGTCATATTGCAAGCGCACGCAGGCGCAGCGTAAATGTTCAAAATTATAGTTAAACTCATAAATTACAACCGTAGTCAGCCGTTGAAACCCGTTTCTCCCAACCGAACCGATCCGATCCGATCCGATCGGGCAACCCATGGAGGACCGAACGAACGAATGAACATGCCCTGACAGCTCTCTGGGTCTTTTAGACAATTTAAAGGCGGTTCGTACTCAATAAACCAAATTCCGCACATAATTAATCGATCCAGAGACCCGAGACCCGAGAGCCGAGAGCCGGCTGCAAAAGCCTTTGCCCGAGACCGTAGCGACGTTTTTTTTTCCTCTTTTTTACACAATATTTTGACTTTGAATGTGGGCTTGAGTGAGAGATGAAGAGGGGCGGGCGCTGGAGCTGAGGAGCTGCAGAGCTGGGGAGCTGAAGCCAAAAGGAGGAGGTGTGCGAGAGGCGAAACTTTTTAATAGTCGCGCCATAATCGTAAATCTTTTGTGTCCGACGCAGTGCAACGAACGAACGACATGACCAGGCCATGGATCGGATCTGTCCGGTGAGCGCAAGGCGGCGGCAGTTATAAAGCACGCCCGAACCACACCGAACCACACCTCACCGTGTACCGTGGACCCTGCCCTACAAACAAATCGAGCCAATGTTCACAACTTTATTTATCGCTTGAGAACAGTCCAAAAGGAACTGTCTGTCTGTCTGTCTGTCGTTCTGTCTTCCCAAAGAAGTGCGCTGAGGGTAGGGTATTTGTGGCTGGGAATCACTGTGAATGCGAGCAGGAACAGTGACTGCGATGGGTAGCAGTTTACACCTCTATTATGATGTATCTACGAGTATTGTATTCGAAGGATCTTTATAAATATTTTTGGGAACATTTTTAAGACATTCCCCTAATATTTTCATAAAATATCCATTGGGTCGTCGTTATCCGATATTTTACTCATTACAAGGCGAGTGAGCCAGGGGTTGGCGCAGAAAATAGCATTGATCTAGAAATCTACATAGTCTTAGCAATCTAAATAGACTTTTCCACTATATATGATATGATAACACAATCTAATATGAAAGATATAGACATAAAGATAAAGAAATGATTGAATAATCAGTAATTTATGACAAACTTACCATAATAATACTCGGACATTGAATGGTTCACCTAAAAGTAAAGAAAAAACTTTAATATTTCAAAGAATCCATGTACTTTCAAGTAAATTTATCTAAATACAGTTATCCAACAATCATTTCAGTGGCAATGTGTGGTTACAACACTTAACATTGTTTCCCAGAAAGAGTCGCCTGTAATGCTTTATCTAGTATCATCATCGGTGGAAATCATCACCGGATTCCGCATGCTGGTGTACTGGTACTGGTGTGTGCTCTTAGTCGTACTCGTATCTCTTGCCCATTCAACTTGTAGACGGTAGACAGTAGACAGCAGCCACGAATGAGTTGTTTCCCCCGTGTTGAAGCGCACACCATGAATAGAGTTAGGATCATGGCCAAATGAACAGCAAGTATCCCCGCCATAACAGAGCGAAGCCAAACCTCTTTGGTAAGCCAGAGAGTTGTGTGCGCATTATTCAAATGCCCATCTAAGTATCTCCCTGTCTGTCGGCTGTAGACTGTAGCCTCTACGCGGTATGGTATCTGTATTTGTATCTGTGGAAAAGCCAGAGCCAGAGCCAGAGCCAAGCCAAAGTCGAGCCAAAGCGCATGCCAGGCAACGTAACGTAACGAAACGAAACGAAACGAAGAAAAAGAGACAGCGCCAACATGG
Source organism: Drosophila lowei (assembly GCA_008121275.1). Taxonomy (NCBI): domain Eukaryota; kingdom Metazoa; phylum Arthropoda; class Insecta; order Diptera; family Drosophilidae; genus Drosophila; species Drosophila lowei. The sequence goes on along the minus strand of CM017779.1, from coordinate 11,436,930 downwards.
AGAACTGTCAGTTGAAGCTGACATATAAACTGACAGTTTGAAATTGAGGTTTTCTCCATGCTGACAGCGTAACACGTCAACTTAAGGCCGAGAAGTGCCTGTCCAGATACAAATAGACAAGACAAGCGCGCGGCTCCAACAGGCGGCCACAGCACAGTCTGCAGTCTGCAGTCTACAGTGTACGAGGAGTTCAAAAAGATAGTTAAGACTCTCCTCTCCTAGACTCTCCTAGAGGAATGGAACAGCATCCGTAGACAGCAGGCAATTTGACAGCTTAAACACACGAGCATGTCAAAATGATATGATCGCTAAGTGAGCGCGCAAACAGACACAAACAGCGACAGAGGAGAGGGGAGAGGGGAGAGGAGTATGCGAAATGGGGCTGAGACTGGCTCTGGGGGCTCTGGGCTCTGGGCTCTGGTAGTAAGAATTATACCATAATCAAGGGCCCAAGCGAACCTCAAGTATTGCATCTTCTTTCGGTCCAGACTTTTGCCTGTCAGCGTGCTGCCTCTCTGGTCTGGGGCTGGGGCTGGAGCCAGTCTTTGGGTCTTTCGGCTTCGAGTCTTGGGGCCCGGCCCCGAGTCTTGTGGGTAACTTATCTCGGCTTTCAGTGTCAGCATGTTGTAGCTGTAGGTCTGGTGTGTGTGTTTGTGTCTGTTCAGCATGCGTGTTGCTTTCCATGTTTACATTAATAAAAGTCAAAGGTTCTTGAGACCTGACATATTGTAATTTATGTCTAGTGACAGCTTTATATCGGCGGCGCAAAGCGAATTTTAATCACTTGTTATTTAGCATTAAATGAGTGTTGTTGCCTCCTCAACGAATCGAATCGAATCGGATCGAATGACTTGTGCAATTGATTTGTTACTTAATCAGATAAACCATAGAATAAACAATATAATTCGTGCCTTGATCTATTAATTGAACTTTCAATCCGATAGATAGATAGATAGTTAGATAGGTGACCTCATCGGGCTTTAAAATAAGCAATTTCTCCCGTACACATTTTATTCGCTGAAATTGAATATATTCTGCCACTTGGGATGAGGGTCTCTCTCTTGTCAGTTTTATGTCAAAATAAATGAAGTTAAATGACAGTTTAATCAAGGCGTCAGGGCAATGTCAGAGCATCATCAACATCATACCCATAATCATTACACACGTTCAGTCATGTCAGTCAGTCAGTCAGTCAGTCAGTCAGTCAGATAGTCGCCCCTGTTCGAAACTATTGTACAAATCCCCACTGTGACTTGTGTAATACATATCTCTCTCTGTCTCTCTCTTTCTGTGTGGCAAACAATGCGAATCCATCGTGCAAGTTGTATATATATTTATATATGTACAATATGCATGTTTCTTCTGTTGGCTTGTCATTGTCAGGCATTTGGCGAGAGACGTTCGTAAGTGCATTTGCATTTTGCATTTTGCCAGCACGGCGCTGAGCGCGTTGCAAATGTTTTTGACACTTGACAGCCAACGCACTGACAGCTATAAAAATGTACGATAAACTGTGTTCGTACATGGCCCCAGACAGTGGTGCATAGTGGGTCAAAATTAACGAAAAAAATAAAAAATAAAACAGAACATAAAATTAAAAAATTAATTAGTTAGATAAGTTAAAGAAAAAATTATCTAGAAATTAAAATGAAATTAAATGTACGAGAAAAAAAGGAACAGAAAAATAATAATAGAAAAAAAAAAGAAGGAAAGAAAAAAAAAAATAATAAATAGAAAGGAACAACAAGTAATAATAAATAATAATACTAATAAACATATAGTAAAATAAATTGAAGAAAAAATTATCTAGAAATTAAAATGAAATTAAATGTAGCTGAAAAAAAATTATGGAAAAAAAATAAAATATCACAACAAAATTAAATAAAAAAAAATATAGAAAAAAATAATAGAAAAGAAAAAAATCCAAAAAGTTAATTAGAATATAAAGTAGATTTTTGAAGGATCATAAAGTGAGATAAATATAAAAAATAATTTAAAAAATAATAGAAAAGAAAAGAAAAAAAAATAACAATAAAAAAAAATAATAATAAATAAAAATAAAAATTAAGTAAAATAAATTGAAGACATAATTATCTACAAATTATAATAAAATTAAATGTAAGAGAACAAAAAAAAAAAAAAAAAATCAGAGAAAGTTAATTAGATTATAAAAAAGGTTTTTGAAGGATTTTAAAGTTAACTAAATGGAAGGAAGTATTTATCTGAAAAAAAGTATAGTCTTGGAAGATGATTAAACCACTGTTCGGGTTTCCCAGGGTAACTAAAGCGCCTTCTACCCTTGAGATAAAACTTCACTCTGAGTGATGGCTTCCTCAGCAGCCATATCCTACAGGGTTCTGACATTTCCCTTCAGCAAATGATGCTACCAAAATGTTTTCAGAACAGCTCTATCATCTGTTAATTATTATCAGCGGGATGTGTGTGTTTTTGGTGTGGTTTTAACCCAAAACCTCAATTCAACTGCCGACTAAAAATAGGAAAACCAAATAAATCTTTCCCTCTCTATGTCCGAGGAAAGCCTCTTTGAGGACGCCGTCTTTCGCCGCAGGCCCCTGCCCCACCATCTGGCTGATGTCTTTCCCCAGCTCCACTGTTAATGCCGCGTCATTGTAGGCCCCAAGTTGCTTACAAATGAATTTAATTGATCAATCAAAGCGATTGAAGAAAAAAAAGAAAGAGAAAAAAAGGAGAAAACAAGATCAAAGGCAGTGCTGCGGAGAGGCCACCAAACACACTGACAAATGCCATACAAGCCAGCGACAAGAGCCTCTGAACATGCCAGCAATCAGCGACAGAGGGGGGCAAACATTAGACATGTTCTTCAGTCTTTCATTCACTCACTCAGTCACTCGTTCACCCATTCAGTCAGTCAGTCAGTCAGTCACTCAGTCAGCCAGTCATTCCGATCGCTTCACATCCATTTGCCGTGGGGGCTCCCACTTCAACTCGAAGAAGATTCATTGCATTGCCGCTGCCGCTGCTGCAGTCGCTGCGTTGTTGTGATTGGTATCACTCAATGAACTTTGATTGTTGTAAATGTAATTAATCAATAACACAAACATTTACACAACATGCAACATGCTGTAGCAGCATCTTAATCAACTGCAATTGTCTGCTGGAAATCGATTGAAGATTGTTGTGACACTCGGCGGAGCTCTGGGTTTCGGACTCGGTCAATGTTTGTTAAGTTGCGATGGAAGATAAAAGAGAGGGAATTGCCTGAATAAATGGGAGCAGGAAATGGTGGAAATCTATAGGGTTTAGGTATAACAGGAGAAAGAGGCATGAATTATATAGTTTGGAACATTTTTAGGTACCTTTCAGAAAGAAAGAAATAGTCCAGAACGTTTTTGTCGAGCCACACGTGGTTTTTATGAAAGGTGGTATTTAGGATCGTTGAGACATCGAATTTGTGTTTAAATAAGTCGGTTGAAAAGCATTTAACATTTTAAAAGTGTTTGGTAAGCAGTTAAGCAACGTATATTAGTCAAAAATGTATCATCGTTGCCTTAAAAGCAATAGCAATAAATATTTAAATATTTAAATATAAATATAATGAATGAAATGCATTTATAGGGCGTTCTGATGCGAACAAAATCCATTGCAATGTATAAAGAAAAAAGTAAATACTAAAAAATAGATTTAATACATTTATTATAACATATTTCTTGACACTAATTTAATGCAATTTTAATCGTAGTTTGCCATCAAATATAATTACTTAGCGATAATCGTAAGCTTTCAAAACAACACCTACCATAATAATCTTTTTTTACTTGACAGAAGCTGTGTGCTCCTCAGATTTCTTCCCCTCTTTTGTTCTGGCTATAATTGCTTGTTGTTGAACAATTAACCAGAATTTAAATTTAAGCCAAATGCCATCAATTATTTGGTTGCCTGTCTCTCCTGACAAAAACCAATTACCCAGCAAATACTCTCGAAACGATGCTCAGACGCCATTACATAAATTAAATGCCAAATCGTATGCATAATAATTTTAATAAATATTAAAAATACTGCAACTAAACATCCGGCGGAGGCCCATAAATAACCGAAAAACCGAATCGAACAGAACGAATCTCCCAACAGAATTCGTATCGAAAAATGGTTTACAGGGGGACGAGGGGGACGGGGGATCCAGAAAAATCTGCTACTGCAATAATGGCTCAAAAATGTGTAAATATTTCATAAATGGGACATAAATTAACACAACTAATGCCATAAACTATGTTGCCATGATTTGTTGCACGATAATTGCAGCCACTGCCAGTGGCCTGGCCTGCCTGCCACAAACAACGAACACCGATGGGGGCGGGGCGGGGGGAAACAGAGAAAAAAAGAGTCACAAAAGTTGACATTTTCGCTCGCTTTATCTAAATGCACTAAATAAACCACACACGGGACACACACGAGGGCCAGTCGCAGATACACACCAGCAGATACGGGGCACACATGTGTGTGCAGCATAATGCCATTTGTTCTGAATTTATCGGTGGCATGCCCCGAAAAAGACTAAATAAAATAGCATTGCAAAGCACAGATTGGAGAGGAGAGTGGGGCAAACATTGAGCGGCAGCATAAATATTTTAATATGATTTACAAGCGGATGCAGTCAGAGCTTAGAGCTCGAGAATCGAGCTGTGCTTTTTGGGTCCTTTTGGGTATACTCGCCTATCGCCTATCCGCCCCTATCTATCCATTATATATGTATATGCATATATTTACTATATAAATGGTTTTTCCACAAAAACAGGATGTTTTTGATAGCGCCAAATGCTGTTGGCCGACATGAAATATGGTTTAGGCGAAAATTATGCATAAATTATGCTCTGTCTGTCGGTCGGCTTTTGGGGATAACATTCATTCGATGTCATTTCGTTTTTATTTTTAATTTTATGCAAATTTTCAAATTAGTTTAGTCAGTCATAATTTTGGAAAAGGAGCGGGGACTTTCTTTGGTTAAGGAATTATAGAAAATTAGAGGAAAAATAGAAATAATATATAATCTGTAAGATTTCAATGGTACACGATTTTTTCAGCGTGGATTTCTGAAAATAGCTTCAGGCTTTCTTCAAATTTTGTTTAAAAAGCCACAAGAGAGCGCCTTGTCTTTTGGACTTTGGGGACATGGTAGTAGATCTGTTAGTGCGATGGACTCATAATTTCTCTAAAAAAAAAAAAAAAATACCTATAAAATGTGTTAATTGTATCCGAAAATAGCTGTGATTGCATCTAGCCATTCCTGTACTCTGAAATACTGATCACTAGCTAAAACCCATCAAAAATATTTAATTCTGGTAAATATATGACACATTCTCCTCAAGTTTAGCCTTTGCCAAATGGTTTTTCCTTGCATATAAGCCGCCATTAATTCCCAGGACACTTTGAACTCCAGTAGCCCCATTGAAGCGGGGGCAGCAACATGAGTCAGTTTAAGTGATAAGAAAATTACTGGTTACACTTATTAGACAGCAACATGTCAGAGATAGCGGGGCAAACAAAGGGCGTGCCGCTGAACGACTTCCTCATCAACCGACAGCCGACAACAGACACCCTCCTCCGACACCCAGGGTGAGACGTGGTTCGGTTTCGTTTGGTAAATCTGAAAGTGTAATAAATTTTAAACAATGCGGAAAATTTACGGTGATTTTCGCTGACATGCCCACTTCTGTGCTTTTTGGGCAGAAGAAGCCCTGCCCAGGCCCAGGCCCAGGCCCAGGCACGAAAGCAAATGAGGTGAGGCGGTGGCAGGGGGCCAAAGGATGGATGGTACCGGGTATAGGGCTCAAGTGTTGGTAGCGCATGTCTTGAAAGTCTCGACTCGACTCGAGTCGAGTCGTTTGGCGGTATATCAAAGAGCTTTTGTTAACCGCCCCCTCGAGTGGAGTGTGGAGTGGCGGATAAATGTGTAGACGACGACGACGACGACGACGACTACGACGTCACAAACTGTTGAAAGCGCAAAGTGAAAGATATATGACTTCAAGTAGGTGTAATCACACTCACACACACGGGGAATGGAATGGAATCTCTTAAAAAAAAGGGAAAAAATAGCACTAAGTGTTTTTTTTTTATTCCAACAAGACGCTGAGAAATTACTTGCCCCATGGGTTTTCCGCTGTCTCTCTCTGTGCATAAATTCTAGAGTTTTCTTGGGGGGGCTGGGGGCCCAAAAGGGTTTACCCACCCTCCCCCTTGTTTCCTAGCTCTGGCCTTTATTATTTTTGGCTCTCTTTGTGTCTGGTGTAGCCTGGTGTAATAGTATGCGTAAAATGCGATTTATTGTTTTCGTTAAAAAGATTTATTATGGCCCGAAAGTGTGCACCTCTCATGCCGCCATCCGGGATGTTCCCTTGAACTTTATTTGAAAAGTTCGCACAAATATTCTCACTTACGGAAAGATATGTACTGTTTTATACAAAAGGTTTATTGTTTGACTCCTGGAACTTCATATTTCCTAGTTTTTGGCAGGGAACTCGGAATGCCTATTGGAGTGGGACTGGAACATCTTTTAGATACGACTTTGAAGCGTGTAAGGGAGAATCTTCTGTATAGACACATAAACTTAAAGAAAAACCCAAACATTATGGTTGCCTCCCACCGCATAATAGAGGGGGAAACTTCAAATCCACTTAGTCCCATCAATATCCAGGCACATCAATTACAATTTTCATCTACCCCCTCCCGCCAGCCCTGTGGCAGTCACGCCCCCACAATTGGAAACTGTTGAACCCCATGCTGCCCCAGCTGACCCCCAAAACGCAGCAGATACTCCATTCGATGATTCCTGAGTGAGACCAACATTGGGGAGGGGGAGAGTCGGCGAATACAAATTGCAAGCGCAAGACATTTGTACACTTGCCACACCCCGGGCGCTTGGCACCCCGCTGTCCTTCCACATCCACATCCACATCCACTGGCTTTCTCTGTAGATATCTCCCGTCCTCTGATGTCTCTCAGCTGGCGCTGTCGCCGTGGCTCTCCCTGTCCCTGTCCCTGTCCCTGTCCCTGCCGCTGTCTCTGGCCTCAGCCGCACCGAACGTCAGAGCATATTATTGTAAATTGAACTCAATTACCAGTGACAGCAGACAAATTGAAGTGGAAATTGAGATCTTCTTTTGGGGCGAAGAAGCCGGGAGACGACCAACTCGAAAAGCGAATAAAATACAACGCAAAACTTCATAAAAATGAGAAATATTCGTTTGAGGGGGGCACCACACAAGGCACTTATAAGCAGCCATAAATAATAAGAGGAGGGAACAAATACAATCAAACGAATACGGAATGCTCTCGAATGGGGATTTGAAGGGAATGCTTCTTCTTCGTCAATGCCTGGGGCAGCTGAGTCGGTCCCAAAATCCAGCAACAATGTACACAGGCAGAAAGACTTACTTTAAAGTCTTTGGTATTGGCCACATTTGAGGCCTTGAGTTTCCTTTCTTAGTGCATTTTATTCTACATACATCCTGTGGAAGAAAGCCTTGGTTTAGAGCTCCCCAGAAGCAAAAAGAAGTACTCTTTCTCCCAAATTATTTCCAAGCATTTTGATCAACTCAAACAACCCCAAAAGATACCCTCTCTTTGGCAGAAAAAAAAAGAAGAAAATCAAAAGAAACTAATTCACTTAAAAACACTTTGGTTTTGATGGGCCTCGAGAATGTTCTGTGTCTTCTGTGGCACAAAAACCGCCACCCCACCGCACCCCACCGCACACCCCATACGGCACGAAGATCTGCGTCTGGCAGTCTGTGAAATGTCATTTGTCAAATGCACTTTGTGTCACTGTCTGTCTGTCGCAGTTCCCATCACGATGATTTCTGAGATCCGACCCCTTCTTATGCGCTGTGTGATGTGTATTAAGTGTCACAGACATGCGGGTGAATTTGTCAAGATTTTTCATGAAAGAGGACAAAAAAGCATAGGCATGGGCACTGGCTACTGGGGCCGCTGTCCTTTGGCTAATTTATGAGTCAATTAGTCTGACTGCCGGGCCGTGCATAAATATTATTATTAAATAGAGATTCCGAGATTCAAGGTACAGTCTCGGTAGCGGACATCCCACTATTTCTGTGCGGCTAATCGTGCGTTTTGCGTTTATTGTGTCTTTGCTTTATGAGGCATTCAATTTGGCACAAGCTCTCGCTCCCGCTCTCGCTCGATCTCAAATGCACATTGAATGATGTTTTTTGTTGCTGTTTGCATGCAACATTGTTGCATGTTGTGGCAAAAGAATGCTTCGTTGGGAATTAAGTGCCGTGTTGGGCTCATATTTTACAGCCCCCACCATACGCCCGCCCGACCGATTGCCGAATGGGGTTAATGTGTGGGGCGCGTGTGGAAAATTATAGAAAACCAACAGAAAAAATACTATATACTCGTACTGTATGAGAGCCATCACATCAAATTAACATGAAAGGAAATGTGTGGAAATTGTACAAAATATACACATTTAATCAAAATTTATGGCTGTCATAAAAAAAACCTAAATGGAGAGGAAGTTGTTGACATTAAAGGCAGACGAAGGAGTCGTAACGCAGGGGGAGAGCACTCGTAAATGGGGGTTTCTGCGAGACATTGCAATGAAAATAAAAATCCATTAAATTGTTTTATGGACAAAAGAAAAAAAAAAAAATTGTTCAGAAAATCATGATTATTTACAGTCAAATATTAGCTGCTTTTATTGGAAGTAAAGACGTTGTAAAAATTTAAAAGCAACTATTTTTAAAAGTTTTAATGTTAGGGGGTTATTGGGTTAATGATGGATTTCCCTCTGGCGGAGCATCTGGAAGTTTGTATCTCATTTTGAAGGATATCTACCAGAAACAGAGGCTTTTCGCCAAGATCATATATCGTACTTCTGCCGGAGAACAGATACATATTATATCTTTGAATAAAGATCAGGAAAAATGTTACTAGCCGATTGTGAGAATTTCTTTTTAATAAAAATTAATTTTGGTACAAAGAATCCAATAACAAAATACATCTACCAAAGGCATCCCTCTACCCTATATGCTGTATCCTAGTAAATGCAGTAACCACTATAAAAGTCAGTCGTATAATGGGATTCTATATAGATAAATCTATAATTCATCTCTTTATCACTCTGTAAAAGTACCTGTTGATGTATCAATGAAATATATTCTATAAATCAATCATTCTTTAAGGTTTTCTTCTAGTTTGAAAGTCTTCAGGTCTTTAAAACCCTTTCACCTTCAATGTCATATTTTTATTTCTCAGCGTGTACGAAAAGTGTGCAGCAGTTGTTGAAATATCTCTACAAATATGCATGAGCTTTTGCCCACACACACACAGAGCAGATAGTACAGATACTCATCCTCTATAATAATTGCATAACGGAATGGGGGAAAGCCATTTCTCCTTTCGGTCATATAACACACCCGCAACAACAACAACAACAACAACAACAACAACAACAACAGTGACAGCAACGACGACGACGACAGCGACAACACACCAAACAAATCGAAGCAATTTACGAAAATGTAGAAAATGTCATTGGGCTGTCAGAATGCATCGTTGTTGCTGACATGTGACCGCTCCTCCTCCTCCTCCTCTATAATGCTGCAGCGACATGGCAGAAATTGTTATAAAAATCCACACAGAAGAGGCAGCAGCAGCAGAAGCAAGAGGATTGCAACGTATAACAAATTGCACAGCTACAGCAGCAGCAGCAGCAGCAGCAGCTACAACTCTGCTCTGTTTCTGACAGTGAAAGCATTGTTGGATGACAGCTCGAAAAGGGTAGAGGGAAGGGACCACGACAGCCAGCCAGAGAAAGAGACAAGGACAATGGCGAAAGCGAAGCAGAGAGAGAGAGAGAGAGCGAGCGAGCAAATAACGTAACGTAACGCAACGTAATGGGCAGGGCAGGGCAGGACAGGACAGGGCAGGGCAATGCATATGGGTGTTGTGTTCTGTTCCTTACTGTGACTGTTGTTGGCCCTAAAATTAATGGCCAGTGGCAAGTGGCAGCTGAGCAAAGAGAAATGCCACACGAAATATATAGACTAAAGTCGGGGTGTTTCGACTAAAGGATGCCCCATAATATGAATATTCCGCTCATCCGAAAGTGCTGATTGATGGACAAAGAATGTCGGTTTGAGCCTCAGGAAAAGGGCAACAACCTGAAATTTAGACACCACCAGAACCATGGAAAGGCTGGAACTTCAATGCTGTTCCTGTTCATGCTTCCAACGGATAACATCACTATGGCAAATGGTTAATATAATAATATCCCATTAATATCTGTACAACAGTTATGGAATTATGTATTTTGATTTTGTACCAAGTTTTAGCGCTGTCATAGAAGTAATCTAGGTGCTATAGTATTTTGAACGATCCATGGATGCACGGATTCCCCTTTAGAGGGTATGTATCCCATATATATATTTGACATTTTCGCATTTTCGGGGAACGCTTGGCAACTCTGTTGCTCTGCTGTCACTCTCCGACGGTGTGACATGACCTGCCAGTTGTCATCTGCCCTGAACCTTGAGCTCGCTCTGCTCTCTGCCTCTCTGTGTATCGCTGTGTCTTGTGTACCCTGTGTGTCATCTGTCTTTCTAATGTATCGCTGAGGGATTTCTGGAGAGTGTTGTTGCCTGCCGCAGAGGCGCCACCTATCGCCATCAATTGTTTGCACTTTGCCAGTACGTACGTCCTTGCTCCTTCACACGCAGATGCATGGCCTGGGCATGTATGGGGATTATGCAGTTTATCATCTTGGCAACTGTCATAAATGGTTTGTAATACAAAGTGCAAACATGCCAAGAAATGGGGAAAAGTCGAGTGAAGAATGGCCGGAGATGAAAATGAACACAGATGAGCTTCAGGTCGAAAGATACTTGAGGGCTTCAGTATATAGAGGATAAAACCACAAAAATATGATCGTAACTATAATATATCTAAGATCTTGGTAGTGCATTTCCACTTTGACTCTTATCCAAAACAAAATTCCACCATTCTGGAAGGTTCTCTTTGGCTTTTGCGCGAGTCTTGAGGCAATCATCGGGGGTTTTCGCAGCTGTTTCGCCGTTGTCTCATTTAAAATGTGAGTGGCTCTCCACATTTTAACTGACAATGAGTCGCTGGCTGTTTGCTGGCTGTTGGTTCTCCGCTGACTGCTTCAGGGTTTCGTGCTGTGAGCCGCTGGCAGCCAAGTGACAGATAGACAATCCCAGGCACAAGCGGCAGGAAGCGACAGAGACAGCGACGGAGACGGAGACTTCGAATGGAACCGGGGACTACGAGAGACAATGGGGAGAAGAGTGAAAGAAAGACGGGTAAGACGAGTAGTCGGCTGAGGCAGGGGCAAGGCCAGGCAATCAGGCGACACCGAAGACGTTGAAGAAGAAGTTTCGGGCGCATCCTTTTGTTGGCCTTTTTCCCTCGGCCTGATCGTAATTGTGAGTGACAACGGCTTGATGCCTGATTATGATAAATGAATTGTTAAATTGAATTAGGTGTTGCCGCCGCTGCTGCTGCTGTCACTCAAAAGCCATCGTCATCGTCATATTTCCCCCCAGAACCATTCCTTTTTCAGGTTCTCTGAAGCGCTCCTGCCACTTCACAATTAAATTGCATGAAATTTGATATTTTTCAACGCCTGTCAGCGGGGCCCAGGCCCAGGGCCCACAAAAGGGTTGTCCTTTGGCCTCGTCTCATGATGGACATCCTGCCTCGATTCTGGCAAGGGGTTGGGCTGGATAGATCGTCGGAAGGGTACAGAATGAATGAATGGATGGATGGATGGGCTGGAAATCTGGCGACAATTGTTGTCTGTGTCGCTGCGGTGTGGTGCGGTGTGGTATGCCTGGAAAATTAGCTCGGGTTACCTTAATTACGGACGTTTTGCTGGTGCCCAAAAGTAGAGTACGGAGAGTACCCTGAGAAGTTTGTTTGTTTGTTGGTCTCTCGTTGTTTCCCCGAAACCCTTCTGAATAGTTGAGCTCCGGTTGCTAATAGGCCCCTCTTCAGACGGTTGTTTGAGTGCACAAAAGTTAATAGATGGCTGTCAGAAGTGGCTCATCTTTCATACTTTCGGTTCAGTTTGCTGTGGGATTGTTGTTTTGTTGGGAAAGGAAATACAACTCAAACAATATCCTCTCAGGGAAGTGGAATTTGAAAAGTTTTGGGGTAATTTGCACATTTATAGTTTGGTGGTATATTTTTAAAAATATATCTTTTTTTGAAACTGAAAATCAATAAACACTTTGAAAGAATTGGTTTAAAATAGTTCGAAATTATCTTGAAAAACAATTTTATTAAAGAGACTATGATCTTAAACCAACTATTTTAAGCCATTTTCTTATGACATGTATTACAACCAACAGGATCACATATTAAAAAGCGGCTTTTAGGAATTTTGAACTAGATTTTGGGCTGCATTTGGATTTAATCAAAAGGCAAAACCTTAGTAGTTCTGTGGCACAGTTCCACAATAATTTATGTGCCATACTGTAAGCAATTTCTTTAGAATTCAGTCGGTTGTACAGCCAAGCATCCTCTTTGTCTACTCTGGCATCCCTGTCTTCTCCGGCAACCCTGTCTTCCCTGGTATCCCAGTCTTCTCTGTCATTCTTGTCTTCTCTGGTATCCCTGTCTTCCCTGGCAACCCTATCTTCTCTGGTATCCCTGTCGTCTCTGGCAGCCCTGTCTTCTCCGAAATCTCTTTCTTCTCTGGCAACCCTGTCTACTCTGGCATCCCAGTCTTCTCTGGCAACCCTGTCTTCTCTGAAATCTCTGTCTTCTTCGACTTCTCTGGCATCTTTGGCATCCGTGTCTTTCTCTGCCTTCTCTACCTTCTCTTTGTGATCCTTTTTGACATTCTTGAAAGCACTTTCGATCATTGTCAAGAAGAAAGAAATATACCTATTCATCAATTTAATTATTATAGTAGTTTGAACTTAATTCATATTTCCATCATTACATATTGGCTACTTTCAACACTTAATACCTTTCTACCATGAGGTAGAGGTTTCTTAGGAGGTTGAGAATACTTCTGGAAATACTCCCACGCATTCCTGTCACCATTCAATTAGCCCGCCCACACACACGGACGCAGAGACACCTCCATCTGGGTAAAAGTGTCAGTAGTCGTACATTTGCATGCCCACTGACAGACAGCTGGTGCTGGGTCCGCTGACCAATGCTCATTTCTCTCATTAGTGCCACCCATTCGGATTCGGTCAGTCATCACTCACTCATTTACTGAGTTTTTGGCTGGAGCTGGGGCTGGGGTGGGGGTGGATGGATGATACATCATGGAGTAGTGTTCACGCTCCAAAGAATGCGTTGGGAAAAACATGCAGAAGAAAAAGCAGAAAGCAGAAAGCAGACAGCAGAAAGAATGGGAAAACTGAACCAGAAAAATGAACAAACTCGTTGAAAATCACACCTCGTAGTCGGCCACGGCTACGGCTACTCTTTTTTCTCTGTTTTTTTTGTGGCTGGAGACCGGAGAGACCCGAGAGACCTGAGAGACCCGGGAATGGCGGTGGGGGCACTGAAATGTGTCACAGCAAAACAGCTACCAAGCGACAACCAGCGACAATGACAACGGTTCCACATTGTTGTCACATGTCATCCGACGCAGAAAAAGATGACACGGCCATGGATGGAGAGCGTGAAATACGAGTCCTTTGGCATGTAGCAGCGACGACGATGACGACGACGACGACGACAACGAAATGTGAAATGGGCGAAAAATGATGAATGACAAAATTATACAGCAAATGCGCGTCAGCCTGACATGTGACCACTAATGAGGATCAACTGGAGTCTGAAGATGGGACACGGGGACACGGGGACACTGGGACTCTCCTGACACTCCTCCTCTGGCACTCGTGTTTTGTTTCATGCCACTTGAAAGTCAAATTATGGCATTGAATTTCGCTCTTTCTGGAGTTTTTTTGGGGCGGCGAAACAAACATCCTTTCTGTATTAAATTTCACTTACGCATCTCTCTCCTCTTTGCACCCGAAATTAGGAAGGAAGCATAAACTGTATTATAGAATTTATGCGCATCATCAGGAATTATGGTAGCATTGTGTGGCGGTAGCGGGGTGGCACACTCTTATCTAAACGATGCACGACGATGTCATGGCCTCCACAAGTGCATGGTGTGGTGCCAAAAATGGTCAGGAAGTCGGCCATAAGCAGGCAAAAGTCGTTTGCCAAAACGAGCGAAACGTGGCAGCACCAGACAGCAGCAGCCAGAGGTAGACTGCCATCAAATAATAAAATGCAAACTCAGCAGGAAATTCGCATTCGGGGTAGTTTTCAGACACCAAGCAAAAAAAAAAAAAAAGCACAAGAAAAATAAAATAAAAACGCAATTTGGTTAGAGGTTTTAGGGCCCTGATGAGGCTCGAGGGTACACAGGGTCTAAGGGTAATTGAATTTTGAGCAGGAAAAGACATGTCTGTCTGGGGGAGATGCTTACAAATCAGGAATATCAAGGATAATTTAATATCCATAAAGGAGGAATATCGTATCATTTCCAGTAGACTAAAGGTAAACATTTTTAAACTAGTTCCAACACCAAAAATAACCATAAAAAGTGGTTTAAAAATTCTTAAAAATATTTAAAAAGTTTACAGATTTTATTAAAGATTTATGGTTAAACATTACACTCAATAATCATTGGAATAATAGAAGAAAATAGCTGATTCTTTCGCCATTTCGAAAAATAAAGAAAGAACCAATCGAAACGTTTTTTTCGAGGCACATGTGAGGCACTCCATGAATACAGGGTATACAAAATCTCTTCTCACGAAACTAGTCACATTTTTATATCAGTAAAATTCGTAATTTGATTAATTTATGCCTTGAAAAAAACCAGTGAAAAAAAAAAAGTAAAAGGAATTCTTGAATAACAATTGAAATTCAGTATAAATCCATCAAAAATTTAATGACCAATTTGGAGATCTTACTTTCGAAAGCCATCACATCACAGACACACTGATACATTGATGATGACACCCACTCAAGGAGGAGCGACACTTTCGCTCATGAACGAGAGCACCACCACCACTGCCACCCGGGGGCAATAAAATGTGCCCCACTGTGCCTGCGACACACAACGTTCGATGCTCGAAGACCCCGGCGCCCGTCATCAAATGTCGCGATCCGCGCGCAATCCATGATCCAAGACAGAAGGAGCAGAAAAAGCTATATATATATATATATATATGATATGTATATATGCGATGCTGAAAGTGGTTCCGAGTGGTGCAGTGCCGTGTGGTTGGGCTGTGTGGTGTCTGGGCTGTGCGGAGTAGTGCCTAAGTAGTAGTTGTCATTTGAGTGACTTTAATGGTCTGTTGAGACATAATCGCTGCCATTTTAAATGGAATTTTATTGCCACTTCACGAAATTTTTATTGCTGAACGAGTCAGCCAGGCCCGAGAGACGACCATGCCCGCCAAAAAAAAAAAACCCAACAGCAACAAAAAAAACAACAAAAAATGCTGCATGCTGCGGTGACGATGACGCGGTGGACTCGACTCGGGCGGTGTGGTGGTTGCCGCCGCAATGGCAACCAAATTGTTGCATTTAAAAGCAAATTGATGGCCGCAGAACTAAAGGAGGCCACCATGGACAGTTGCCGAGTGGCGAGTGGCTGAAATTCAAGTTTGCCCCCCGGTCGCACACGGTCCACGCATAAACCAAAAGCTTACGAATGCACTGAGAGAAATTTATAGGACATATATGAAATATATAAAGAAATATATACATAAGTTTTCTACTCACAATTTCTCTTAAATAAAATCCTGTCATCCAAGAAGTATCTAAAAAATAAATAATACAAAATTATTCCAAAGAAATAAATATAATTTAAATAAAAATATAAATAGTTAAATTCAATTAAATTAATTCTTAGTACGCGGCTATATTCTTCTCTGTAGGGTGTAAAAATTCATATAATTTAGTATAAATTAATTAGGAACTAAATCAATTACATACAATTTTAAATTAAATTTTTTTGTTCTAAATAATTTAAAATAAAATAATTCCTTCCTTTTCCATAGCTGTAAAAATGCAGATAATTTTGTATAGATTAAATACAAATTAAACTAAATTAAATTTTCATAAAAATTTACATTATGTAAAAGTCAAATTTAAAAAACTTTAATATAATTTTAATTTAAATATAGAAAAAAAAAATTCAAAAAAATAAAACAGTGGAATAATTTTTGAATGAATTAAATCCTAATCAATCTTCAACCAGAACTATAATCATAGTAAACCCTCTCTAGCACAAAATATACTCTAATTTATATTTAATTTTATTTTATTTGTAGTCCTTACCCAAATATATTCCCCAGTGTATCTGTGGAGATCGTGGGCAAAGCCTAAACAACGATGTGTTGGTATAATTTTGTAGACTAGTTTATTGGACACATTAAATATGGCCCGATAATTAAGTCATAAATTAGATTGCAACCGCGACGACGACGTGAACGACATGGACGAGTGTCACCATATCAGGTTACGTGGCATCCACACACAGCGGGCAGCCGAACAACTGCCCCAAGGAGAGGCAGACGGTGGCTGGGCAAGGGCGGAGCCAGGGGGGATATGCGTCTCATTTAAAATTGATGCCTAATCGAATTTCTTTATCGCGTGTGTATGTCTTGTCTGCTGCAGCTGAGGTGCCCCCCGTCTCCCTCTCCCTCTCCGTCTCCGTCTCCATCTCAGCATCCACATTGCGCCCCGTCTCCTGTGTCTGTCTGGGGCACAAAATTTATGGATTTGCATATTGCGACACTAAATGTTTTAAGGTCTCTTCTGTCGGAGGCCTCTCAGCGGCAACCGACAACCGACAACCGACGATCGTGTCAGGAAGCTAATGTTTAATGAATTCAATTTCTTTATGCGCTACTTGGACGATTTGCCAGAGAGACCGAAATGAAAAATGTGTATTTGTCCTCTTGTCTGGGTCTGGGTCTGGGGCTTGGCTTGAATGTTGGGTGTTCTGTTTCAGAGTGGGGGGGGATATGCATAAAATATGGCAACAAGATAGAAACGGAAAACATAATGAAGGTTGCAGCTGGGAGTTCGAGCAGAGGGAGCTTTAGGAACGATAAAAAGCTGCATTCAATAAAGAAAAATTATGTTGCCATATATTTTGCAGAATTAATTAACAATAAAACAGAAAATAGTGCACTGCACATCCAGAAAATTGAGAGAGATGCGCGGTCTGCTTTGTCCATGTCCTGCAACAAATCAATCCGGGACAGCTCAACAGCTGTATTCTTAAATTGGGCAACATAAGAGTCCTATCCGCTCACTGATTTATTTCAAGCCTCGATTTCGAGTAATTTGTCTTTCATATGGCATCTCAACAGCTGCTGCTGGCTTGACCACATGGGCCCTCCTCTTCGAGTATCCAAATCGGAGTTGAAGGCTTTTATGCGGTGCCAAAAGCAAACATGATCTCCGGACTGGCTCCGAGTATCCCTACATTACAGCGGCATACATACATCTGTGTGTTGCCAGGTAATGGAGATGAGACGTGTCTCAGTCAAGCATCACTTGTGTGTGTGGAGTGTGAAAGCCAGGCAAAGGGACGACCGACCAGTTTTGTGGTCAACCTTCAGGAGAGGCGAGTGACAGCTTGAAGAAATAAAACTTCAGAGTCGTAATTGAATATAAATTCAGGCCAACGCCCAAATGTTTGAAGACAGGCATGAAGGCAGGGAGATGGCATGTAAATTCGAAATGCAAACAGCGCATCCTTGCCATTCAATCACTCACTCACTCACAGCAGAGCAGAATCAGCAGCAACGGCAGCAGCAGCAACGGCAGCAGCAGCAACGACAGCAGCTCTCTTGATGGATGACAATCAATCTCAAGTGTCAGGCAAATATCAGTTTGTTTTCATTGAAGCGTACCACGGAATCGTGCAGCATGGGTTGGGAGCCTCGTCTGACTCGTCTGCCTGCCGCATGCAACTTGAGTGTGAGTGAGTGACAACAGTCGAAATGACTGAATGATTGAATGGCTGATGGATCGATGACTGGCACTGGCAGTGGGACTGGAACTGGCAGTGGGACTGGGACTGTGACTGTCACTGGCTTGTCTTCTTCCTCCGGGGCAAGAGATGGGTTTGACTCTCCAAGGCTGTGGTTCTGTTAACAGTGGGAGAAATTAAAGACACTGAAAGGTCTTAAAAAATATTAAAAAATAATTTAGAATAGAATCGAAGTTCTTCCTGTCTTTCAAGTCCACAAAAGAGTGGCTAACCCTGGAAACTTCGAGAAACAAAAGACAGACCACATTATCGCCATGAATGATCGCCTATGTCTGGGCCACAACCTCAGACCTTATGATGCTGTTGCTGTTGCTGTTTGCTTCTGCTGCTGCTGTTGAATGATGCCCCCGTTGACAAGTCACGCCAAGAGTGTCGAGTTAGCGAACAGCTGGTCCTGGTCCCCGTCCCCGTCCCCCCTCCTGTTTGGTGCCACAATCTGCAGCATTGCCATCACATCCTCCTGTCAGTCAGTCACTCCGTCAGTCCGTCAGTCAGTCAGCAGCGCCATTGTTGCTGTCACTTTCATCATTGTCAGCTCTCTCTCTTGGTTGATTTTGTCATTGTCATTGCTCGATTCCCTGGGCTCCATGGGTTCGCCTGTTTGTCGACGGTAGCCCAGCAGCAACGCTCAGATCAACATCAATTTATTAGTTTTATTTTCTTCGCGGCATCGGGCATTTATAATCAAGTATTTTTTTGTGTGTTGTGTTGTTTTGTTGGATTTTTGTTGTGTCACTTCCGTTGAAGACACTTTTGTCGTCACGAGCACGAGCGACAGGTCTCTCTCTGGATTGGACTGGATGGAGGGAGAGCTACCTGCTGTGTGCCTGCTGCCTTGCTGTTGCCTGATGATGACGAGCACCGATGTCTGATGAGTCTATTATCAAGCCAGTCCCCGTTGTGTCAGCATTTATGGCCTCTTGTTTGAATAATTGGATATTACGCGGCCCATACGTTGCCGGCTGTCGGCCAATGGTACCCCTAAATAGCAATTAGACCGTAATTTGAGTCTGGGCTAGGTCGGAGCGGAAGTTGTCATGATAATTGGAATTACCTTCTTGGCCGAATAATTGAAAGAAACAGGAAACGCACCACAGACGGACATTGGGGAAATGACTGGGCAGAGGGCTCTTCGATTGTTTGCGAGCATCGTAATGCATTTTTAATCACAGAAAGGCTAGTAAAACTTAAGAAGAATAAAAGGGTTTAGGCATATATAAGTTTTGTGGTGGAAGGATCCAGAAGGAAGCTATTCCGAGCCTAGATCTAGAGCAACCAAATGACAACTATTCAAAGGTATATCATGATTCTCATACCCTATCCTAGCAAACCCATTGTGCTGCCACATTTCTGATCGATCTAGTATTTATGTTCTTTGCAGTTGTTGAAAATAAATCATAAACCATACGACTGCCGATCAACTCAGTTCGTGTTCGTATTCATATTTTGTAATCCCTATTTATTTGAATACAGCACACAGCGACAAGAATTCAAGGACAAATATGAATTCGGGACTGCTGGTGGCCCGGTCTCTGGTCCAGCGCGTGAGCCGTGACCGGATCTGCCGTCTGGCTTCGAACCAGCGGCATCTAGCATCGATAGCCTGCCCCGACGCCCATAAGGGGGGCAAGGGTCTGGTCCTGGGCCTGTACGAGAAGGAGGCGGGAAAGGGGCCACGTCTGACGCCGGCCGGCGAGAAGTTCGACGACCGTCTGCACGGAAAACTGAACGAGCTGATATGCGAGACGAAGATCAGTGGTCGCCTGGGACGCGGCAAGGTGTTCAACAACATCGACGAGGACTTCCGGTCGGTGTGCGTGGTGGGCGTTGGCATCGAAGGGATTGGCTTCAACGAACTGGAGATGCTCGACGAGGGCATGGAGAATGTCCGCGTGGCCGCCGGCATTGGTGCCCGGTCCCTGCAGGCCATCGAATGCATTGAGATCCATGTGGACAACATGGACTACCCGGAGCAGGCGGCCGAGGGCGCATCCCTGGCCACTTGGCGCTTCGAGGAGAATCTGTCCAAGAAGTACCGTTCGATCCAGCCCAAGCTGGAGCTATTTGATTCGCCAGATACCGACAGTTGGACGCGAGGCCTCTTCAAGGCGGAGGCCCAGAATATCTCGCGCCGACTCGCCGAGTCGCCGGCCAACTGCATGACACCCACCGCTGTGGCACAGGCCGGTGTGGATTTCCTCTGCCCGTGCGGCATCACCGTGGAGGTGCGCACCATGGAGTGGATCGAGCAGCAGCAGCTGCACTCATTCCTCACGATTGCCAAGGGGAGCTGCGAGCCTCCCGTCGTACTGGAGCTCGCCTACTGCGGCACCTCGCCCGAGGACAAGCCGATCCTGCTGGTGGGCCTGGGCCTGACCTTCAATTCGGGCGGGATCAATCTGCGTCCGTGCAAGGGCATGGATGAGTTCCGTGCCGATTTGAATGGAGCTGCTTCCATCCTGGCGACACTGCGAGCGGCTGCCGCATTGTCGCTGCCCATCAACATCACGGCCATCCTCCCGCTCTGCGAGAACCTGCCCTCTGGCATGTCCGTGAAGCCGGGCGACGTGGTCACCCTCCTGAACGCCAAGACCATGGCGATTCGCAATATCGACCGTGCTGGCGTGGTGGTTATTGCGGATCCCATGATCTATGGCCAGACGACATACAAGCCCCGTCTGGTCGTCGACGTCGGATCCATGTGCAAGGGCGTCAAGAAGGCCGTGGGCGGCGGCGCAACGGGCATCTGGTCCAATTCGCATTACGTGTGGAAGCAGTTCCAGAAGGCTGGGTCGCTCACCGGAGATCGATTGTGGCGATTCCCGCTGTGGGACTTCTACAGGCGCCGTGTGGCAAATCACAGAAGCTTTGATCTGACCAACGATGGTGATGGGCTTGCCTCATCTTGCCTGGCGGCCGCCGTGCTCCACGAGCTGGTCCCCTGCTCCGATTGGGCGCATCTGGACACGTTTGGCACTGGGCTAATGTCGACGTACGGCCTGGTGCCGTATCTCCGAGCGGGCCAAATGACAGGACGCCCAACCCGCACTTTGGTGCAATTTCTGTATCAGTTGGCGTGTCCCGGCGAGTAGTTCGGTTCAGCTGTTGATTGGACCTACACGAACATATATTTTGTATGATTGTTTCATTGTTTATTGTTTCTGACAAGACAACACACACACAAGTACACAGCACACACACAGTGAAACAAATGCAACAGAGCAACAGCAGCAGCAGCAGAACAAAATTTGAAGGGGTCCAAATAACAAACAGAATATCGATGTACTAGTAAATTATAGAATGTTTTGGCCTCAAAACAAATTAAATTAAATTATTTGAAGGAGTGTTTGGGTGGAGCAAGGAATTTTTGATTCCTTGGTGATACCTGTACCTCATGTATCTCATTCAAAGAAAAGTTACATAAACTCACCATCAAGTAAATATGATAAACCGATTAGGGGGAATCGGAAACCCCATTTTATGCTGATATCTCTAATATTGTTTCTCCAAGGAATAATATTTGTATTGCTTTATTTATTAATTTATTAAATATTATTCATTTATGATTTATTTATAATAATACATCGTTTGAACTCTAATAGCTATTGGCAATACATAAAAGAACCGATAAACCATTGCATCAAATCAGTGGCGATTCAGTCTCTCAAATATTCCCTCCAAAATCAACGAAAATGCTGAATACAACTCTGATTCTCGTCTTGATTTGTCTACATTTTTTGCTGATTTTTGTGATGACCTCAGAAGTGAGATATCAACGTAGTCTAGAGTGGATTTAAGCATAATTTAATTGTATTTCTTATAGCTCTGTTCGATGTCAAGTGATTCGGAAGATCAGTGCGGTGCTGTTTGCTATCCAACCGTAAAACCTATGCTTCGATAGGACCTTGCTACCAAAAGGACCAGCAGCTGAAAAACTGAAGAACAGAGCCCGAGGCCAGGATGTTGAGATCTTAAAATGGAAAAGTGGCCATCGCTGAATTCCAAAAACAGTTGACAGAAATGAAAAGTTCTTGTGGACAACAGGCCATCGACGATATGACCAATATCAAGTTAGAGTTTAGTTAGGAGCTGCAGAAGCTCCAATCTATATCGAACAAAATAATATAAAAATAAAGAGAATATATATACTTGCTTATCGATTCCTTATCCCCAAGAAACAATTTCTCTTTCGAATCTGGCACAAGGAACAAGATAAATTGCAATACCCAAGAAAGATTCATTCCCAGCACGAGTTGGGACAACACCCAGCTGTCAGGGCTGGGCCATCAGTCAGTCAGTCAGTCAGTCAGACCTCCTACATGTCCCTCATTCAGTCATGGCTTCAGGGCTGGCTGGCATCCCTGGCAGACTGTCAACGGCTCTGTGTTCTGGCTATATGTGTGTGTGTGTGTTTGCGAAAGCTTTTGAATTTATATGCCAGTGTCAGTTGTCAATCACATTTGCAAACTGTCACACATGCGAGCGCCCGCGCTCACCGGAAACAGCACAGCGGCAACATATTAATCTTTGCCAACAAGAAGGATACCTACCCCTCCCTCCCACATGGGCGCCCCACAACTTGTGCACCCTGGAAAACCTTGAGAGAGAGAGAGGGGAAAAGAGAGGCGTTGCCGCGGAAACAGGAAGAAGAACGCGCGCAGACGTTGGGTTGACAGGCATAAGTAATGCAAAAAAATTACTTTATAATGGAGTGCGAAAATGAAAATTGCTGCAACCAAAAACCAAAGAAAATAAAGAGAGATCGGCGAGTGGGGGGCGGGAGAGCGGGGGGAGCTCTTTTCATGATTGCTGCAAGCAATTTGAGGTAAGATAATCATGGGGCTAGAGTCGGCACCCCACAAAAGATTGTGCTCTCACATTTCATATGCACACTCGGAAAAATAATATAATTTTTGGTCTTTAAGGTTTACAGAAGGGCCATTAAGGACATGTATCCTTTTATAATGATTCAGTTTTTAATAGTATCATTTCTATTCTATTTCTATACCTAAACGATTTCTTATGCATCTCCTAAAAACAGACCAAAAAGTTCTTGAAACTATGAAAAAAAGAGCATCCACTGGGTATTTGTTTGAATTTTGGCGTTCATATTGTTCAAAGCTGAGTACCGATGGGTGTCGAATATCGAATACCGATCAAATTATTCAGGAATACCAATGAAATTGCTATCGATCAAAGATATCCTTCAAATATCGCGCATATATAGGATTTAACCTTGTTTTAAGCCCATGATTTTGAAACTTTGAGAACTTCAGTTCAGTTTTTTTCCGAGTGCAAAAAACCTGGACATGGTGCAGCGACACGAGTGATGGCAACATGTTGCTGCTGTTGCCGTTGCTGCTGCTGCTGTTGCTGCTATTGCTGCTCGCTTCATGTGGCTGTTGCTGCCGGGCGTTGAGTGTCAGGAGCAATACTTTGTCGCTGGACTGACTGTTGACTGTCAACTGTTTTTCTCTTTCCTTTTTTTTGTGTGAGAGTGTAAGGGGCGTAAGCATTTCAAATGCGATGCGCTGACACCTCCTGCAACAGCCACAGGAACGCCAACAGCACAGACACATGGGTGTCCCGTTCCGTTCCGTACCGTCCCGTCCCGCCCACTGGTTCCACCACGCCCCCACACACAGCTGACAGCCTTCTGACAGTTTCTGTTGTTCACGCGAGTAATTCATTTTATGCTGCCGCTGGTGTGGCACAGCCCCAACACAGCTCTGGCTCCTGCTGCCTGCCACTGCCACTGCCACTGCCACTGCTGTTGCTGCTGTCACCTCGTTGCTTCATTTCACATCACAAAAATGCCAAGCAAAGCGACGCCCGTTGACATGTGAGAGACGACAACGGACGATGAGGCAGCAGCAGCAGCAGCAGCAGCGCACTGCCAGGACATGCTGCCAACAGAGCAAAAGAAAGAGCGAGAGAGAGGGCAAAAAGGTAGACAGAGACGGGGCCCAAAAGGTAGAAAGAGAGAATGAGACAGAAAGGCCCATGAAACGTCCCAGTGACAAGTGACAGTTAAGTTGATGTTGCCTCTCTGCTGTTGGATGTAGCTGCCTCTGCTGCTGCTGCTGCTGTTGCTGCTGCCGTTGCTGCCTCTGCTGGTGCTTCCCGGCAACGTAATTCATTTTGCATGTGCGTGCAACATTTTCAAGCGTATTTATTACGTAAATTAACAGCCAGCAACGGAGGTTAGTTCTACAGAACCGAACTGAAAGATACTCTTGAAAAAGCTACACTCAATCGGAATATTTCGAGGCACACGGGCCGCGACATCTCGATACTTGATCTGCGCTTTTCTCTGTCTGTTCGAAAGCCAGGTGTTCAAAGAGCCAAGCGACTTTATTCCAACTATGATAGAAAATATATTCTGTATTCTTTTGAGTATAATTATTATTTAAACGATCAATCGATTGAAAAATAATCGAATCTCCAAAGAAGTATCCCCTTTTCCATGCCTTATTTCACTTTAAAAACTAAAAATACCCTCAAAAAGGGTATTACGATGATGAGGAGAGGACTAAAGGCCCAAGGAGAACGGTTGGGAGGACAACTACAGCGACGACGACGACAGCAGGATGTTCATGACGCAGCGGAAATAAATTTTGCGTGAACAATACAAAGCATTACACTGCAGGTTAGGTTAGTTTTATACACCCCATGGAACAGAAGGAGAGAAAGAGAGGAGGTTGGCGAAATTAATGGCAGGCCAAAGCAGCTGACAGGCGAAGAAGGAAGAGAGAGAGAGAGAGAGTGGAGGCCACGCACACATGCTAATGAGCCGTCAGGAGCGTCGGTGTGGGGGCCAGGAGCTGGAGGCAACTGACAGGAAGTGACTGTCAGCCGAATGAAAGGAACGCCAAGTCGCGCTTTTGTGGCATGAACCTCCCATGGGTAAGGAGAGCGATGAAGTGTCCAGCTAATGGATGGAAGCAATCAAGAACTCAGACGACAGTACAAAGGAATAAAGAGACTCCCATATTTGTAGATACACTAGTCGTTGGAATCAAACAAATCACAAATTTCATAGTCGATATATCCATGAGATTGCTGAACATTCAGTTGAGTGAAGGTTTTGCTTTAAAGAGTGTAGAACATCAGATTTCAAAATGGAACAATTTGAAGACGCACAACGACTCGTGTCCGAGCCATGGCAGGATCAACAGGCTGGAACCAGCATTTGGACCACTTTCTACAATATTTTCCACACCTGGAAGGACTGTCTTCTCCAACGGATCGAACAGATCCAGCGTCTACAGTATGCACGTAGGGACAGTATGGACTATAGTCTGGCGATCTATCGCGAGATGGTTGGCTGGGACGAGGCGCTCATTCGTTGCATTGTCCTTCATCCAACCAGCGTGCAAAAGGCGGTGGTCACCAGCCAGGACGTTATTCATGTCTTCGGCGTAGGTCCTCCGGCACAGCTTCAGTCGGCGAAACAAGTGGATCTCTACTGTGGGGCCTTCCGCCCGTGCACGATCCGCGAACTTGCGGTGGGATGTGCTGCCGGCATCTATATCTGGCGGCATGTCCAGAATACGCTCTGGGACAAGCGACTGCTGAGCCACACAGAGCACATCCACGTCACGTCTGTACAGTGGAACGAGGACGGCACAGTCCTGGTCAGTGTGGCCTTGGGCAGTCGTCGTATCATCGTCTGGGATCCGGAGAGTGGACAGACGATTCGTTTGCTTAAATCTTCGATTAGCTTCCTGCTGTACAGCCCCGACTTTCAGATGCTATTCGGTGCCGCCAGCGATTCGGGGGCTAGCGTCTGTTATGTGGATCGTAGGTCCTGGAAGCTGGAGCAAATCCTGGAGGGGCGACAAATACAGACGGCCGCCTGGACAGCCTGCAGCACATATGTGCTGTTTGTCGAGAAGGACGACACAAATCTGTATGCCATTACCAGGAATTCGGAAGTAGAGGTTTTCCTGAAGCCTCAGCTTTTCTGGGCCTTTGAGTTAGTGGCGAATCTACAAACAATATCCTTTGCCGGCAAGGAGTTGGGCCACGGCCAGCCCCATGCAATTGCTGTGGATCCATCGAACGCCTATCTGTCGGTCATCTACAAGAAGCAACCCTTTGTATTGCTCTTCAACCTGTGGATGGCCAAACATACAAAGCTACGCATTTTACCCAAGGAATACATTTTTGCGATGATAATCAGACTCTCCGAAGAGGTGTCTTTCCCTCATGCATGTGTTTTGAACATGGCAAGGATGGCCAACGAAACCTGGCCATTGGCTGGACTTCGGGACACTTTCAGTTGAAGATCCTCAGAGAAGAAGAGAAGGCTAAACGATGGTGAGCATTGCCAGGTGTGTTTCCAATACATCGATTAATCATATATTGTTTTCAGCTTCTGAAGGACGATTTACACACTCGATATACACAGGTTGCCGTTGCTGTTTCAAATATTATTCGAATAAACTTCCACTGGCCATAGGCTGGATTTCGGGACACTTTCAGTTGAAGATCCTTAAAGAAGAGAAGGCTAAACGATGGTGAGCATTGCCAGGTGTATTGCCAACATATCGATTAATTATATATATTTTTTTTAGCTTCTGAAGGAAGATATATTGTACACATGTTGCTGTTGCTGTTCCGAATAAACTTCCATAAAACACAACCAACATTTCACTCTATTTTCCACACTCCCAAAGATCCACAGATTATTGCACACATAAATCATTGATAGGCAACATTTAATGGTGCAACTTTTCTGCTATGAAAATTTACACAGTGACGAACCCGTTCGTAGCCTAGGAAAATGCATTCAGTAAATGTATCAATTTACATGAAGCAACACTTAATTTGAAAATTATATGCAAAAGGAAGTGCAATAAATTTATGGGCAATGTCGGCGAATCAAGAGAGAAAATGTGCGCTGCCGGAGATCGAGTTGAGAGTACGGGAGTGGAGATGGAGATGGAGACTCGCCATAAACTTGTTTACCAATTTGCTACCAGGCAAAAAACCCCCAACCATTGACCACTGACCAGAGACCGAAGACCAAAGCGGTCTAGAGCAAGAGTGCCGTGCCTCGTAAATGTTTCTATCAATTTGAAGTGCGTCTCGTAAAATTTGTGAAATGTTGACCATATCGAAATAGGACCGTACGACGACGACGACGATCCGTTTAATGTTACGCAAATTTATGTGATTTCCTTCTACACAAATTTAATTGATTATAAGCATCTACGATCCACTATTGAGGGAACTGGAAGTCGTCTTTATCTGTGTCTTGTATTTATTGAATCGTTGCGGCTGCTCCTCAGTTGGTAGCCCGAAAATATACGGCTAAAGTGGATTTTCATTGACCAACGAGATTGTCAGGATAGTTACGAGTATTACTGTACGAGAATTAGCCTTAAACCCAAAGAGTGGGCTGTCTGTGAAGTAAGCTTTCAATACTTTGGAAAGTATCTCTCTATTTGGATCGTCGTCGTCCGATATTTCACTCATACCGGAGCGAGTGAGCCGGGGGTTGCGAGGCGAGTCGCTATTAGTCCAAAAACAGGCATAGTCGGTGTCTTGAAGAACAAATTTATTGTCGCTTGGTTAGAGGCACCCATTTCAGGGTCTGAACTCTTTATTCGTTCAATATTTCGCCCTTAAGCAACATCAAAGCTCTGATATACCCACTCTAATATTCCTACCATGTCTCAAGGCTAACTTATTATCAAAATCTCTTAGATTTACTTTGATTTTTGATTGATTGAAATGCCACAAGGGATCTAAATAAGTGAGGTTACTTATTTGAGTTGCCATTTCAATCATATGACCCCCCCATTGAACCCAATTTCCCGCCCATAGCCCCAAATATTTTTTTTGCTGGACATTTTACCTGAAGAATAAAATATGCCTTTTTATAGAGGATTTTTCCCCCTGTGTGTGAGTGTGTTTTTCTTTCTCTCCTTCGTTTGCTCTGTGTCTGTGTTTTGCGGTTGTCCTTTTTGCCTTTTGCCCCGCTCTGGAGCTCCGGAGCTCCGGACGGCCCGGCCTGCTTGTCATCGTTACTGTCTGCTTTCGGCAGGGATTTGTAATATTATGCTGTCAAGTCGAACATGCCCACTGACAGTTACCAACTGTCTCTGCCTCTCTGTGTCTCTGCCTCTCTGTGTCTCTGCCTGACGGTTCGTGCTCTCTTTTCGCTTTGGGTTGAGGTTCAGGTTCGCTTCAGTAGAGATGAGTGGAGAGTGGGTGTGGTGTGGCGGTGGAGCGAAGTGGAAGTTTTCGGTTCGGTTGGACGCTTGACTTGAGTGTGTAAGCCGACAGTGGGTTATATTCGTACTCGGATTCGATAAAGGATCCCGGCAACTGACGGGCGGGTTTGCCAATTACACTTTTTGACGCCGTGTGGCACTGGAAGGCGTTCCAGGGGTTCGTTATTTGGGGTTAAGATTGGGCACAAAAAGGGGGCGTCAACATCCTCGTTCGTTGGGCTTGGTTTTGGGTTTGGGTTTGGGTTTCGGTTTGATGCTAACAAATAATGACATGGCAATTTGCAGATTTCACAGCATGCCCCCATGCCTCTCATAGAAGAGTACTCTCGTCGTGTATATCTGCCACTTGAGTCCCGCACAAAAGTCAATTCCCCCCACAACGTTGTTGTTTAGCTGTTGGGCGTATAGCAATCCGTAGGATACTCCAGAGCTGCCTCGTATCAGTGACAAGTCCAAGGTGGAGAGGATGAGTGGACCAGACCGCCTGCCAGTGTCAGTTAGCTCTCCCTCTCTCTCTCTCTCTCCTGCTGTGCTGTGCTGTGCAGCCAAATCAATTCGTCCACAACGTTTTTGGGTTAAAAAGCTTGACAGCGGCAGCCAGCAGCAAGCAGCAAGCAGCCCCTCGATCCTGGCAGCAGCTGGTGGTCCAATGTCCTGGTCTCACAGTTGAATGACTGTGTAAGTGCGGAGTAAGTGAAGGAGACCGCCTGCCAAGCTGCTTGTCAAAATTGTCACTGGCCGGAGGACCTTTTGGTGGCAGTGGTTGACGGTTTGCGGATACCCTGCATTCAAAGATTGATGGATATTTTCCCTTTAGGATTCCATTAAAAGACTTCAAACTAAACGAAAAAAAAACATCATTATTATCATCATCAAAACAATTTCATGCAACACTTCAGAGACAGAGATACACCAGGCAGGAGATACATCTACAGAGAGATACATACACCAAGATACAAGAGATACAAATCTACAGAAACGGCAACGAGTGGCTTTCAGCGTTGGCGTTGCATAAATTAAATGTAATGTGACATTTTTACAAAATGCACTCATTTCTCAAACATATCCGGAGAGCTCTCTGACAGACAGACAGACAGACAGACAGGCAGAAAGAAGAACAGAAGTACCGTGAGCATTTTTTGACCGAAATGAGACGCATAAATTTTCATATACTCGCATGTATGAGCCGGGCGAAATATTTCGCCTTAAATTAGCCTCAATTAAATGTTAATGCATTTCGACATTTCTGCTGTCGCTGGGTCCCCGGTCCCCGGTCCCCCCGCACGCGCGTACACGCCAAAGGGAAATATGAATTATGATTCTGTATATATATATCTTTTGGGGTCCTCTCGCTCTCTGTCTCTGTCTCTCTCTGCCTTGCCCTCTGCTCATGTATCTGTAAGATGCACAGAGCAATTAGCGTTGATGTAGCCGCAGCAGCTGCGTCTCCATTTATCTTCTTGACTCTGGGACTCTGGGTCTCTGTTTCTCTGTTGTTTCTCGTCTCTCATCTCTGGTGCCTGCCACTCCTCACAGTTGCTTTAGTTTATATTTTATGGCTGACATTTTGTTGGCAAATATGTAAATGACTTAATGACTGAAAGCCAACAGAAGGTGGTGCTGCCTGGGCTCTTTGCTCTCTTGTTCGTTTTACTTGTTTTCTTTTGGCTGACGAAAGGGGTTTTTAGTACGAGAAATGGGACATATTTTAAAGGGAATATCATCAAGTATTAAATGTTTGAATACACAGTAGAATTCTATGAAATTTTATTACCTATGGTGGGCATCATACAGCAGCTCCCCTCGGTCTGTGAGGGCTGTGACCCTCCCTAAAGAGATTATACATTTTAGGATTACAATCGCTTCTAGAAGATGATGGTCTGTGGGTTGTTTAAACATTTTTAAACCATTTAAAAGTATATTTCATTCTCTCATAAATAGTTTTTTTTTTTTTAACACAAATCAAAGTCAAAATCTGTTGTTGACTTCTTCTCCCCTATCGCCCCATCAAATACATGTCTTAATCCATCTCTGACAACTGTCTGACTGCCTGCCTGCTTGTCTGTCTGTCTGTCTATCATTTTCCATCTGAAGGAATACTATTTTTAATGTACATATCACTGTATACGACGGGGGCATTATCAGTTCGTTTATGAATAAAAATTAACCTTGTCACACGTGAACAAACTTTGCAGATTGCGTCAAATGTACGAGTACTTGGATTATCTATCTTTCTAGAAAAATATGTGCTTGTGTGGGCAAATATTTTGACACAAAAATGTCCGTCCAGAGAGACAGACATAAAATTAATGAATGACAGGCGTCAAGACGAAAATAAATTCTATGACAATTTTTAATGGGAACTTTGAACTAAAGGAAATATTTAAAGAAATATTTAAATGGAACTGAATTCTTATTTTTTTTTTTTTTTAGAAATCTTGTCATAATTTATGAAATTAAACTGAATTAAAAACTGAAGATTCCTTAGTTAATCTTTATTTGAGAATAATATTCTTCAAACAAAATATCTGTGATTTATGTTCATTTTTTATCGTTTATTTTTGCTGCCTCTGCCATTATTTTTTACAACAAAAAAAAAGGCATGTATAAATCCCATACGTTTTGTAAACAGAATCATTAAAGACAGCGTGACTCCCCGTAATATATGTATAAGTATATATGCAAACATCTATAAATCTGGAAAAATACATGTAAAGGCGGATCATAAATTATGAACGCAATTATAAAGCGCCTGGTGTCTCTCCTCTTCCTTGGCATTCATTTTGCAACACAGTTCTCGACGATGACAGTTCCAGTTCCAGTTCCTTGGAGCGCTTCGATGGCTGGGTCCGACTCCGACCCAGTGAGAGGTTATCAAAATGCAATAAATCAGTTTGTTTTTTTTCATATACACATATTTTATAGCGTGACAACACCCAAACGGACAGATGAACAACGCAGAGAGAGAGAGAGAGACTTAATGTCTGTTAAACATGAGGAAAAGTGCGCCTTACTTGGTGTAAAATCAACGCAGATTTATTCCCATTTATTTAAGCAAGAAAAATTGAAATTACAAGGGCTAGGAGGACAGAAGACAGAACCATCAACGATTGAAAATCTTCTCAAGAGAGACAACGATGAATATTTGTCTTTGCCGCTTTCTCTCTCTCTCTCTGGGGCCACCGAGTGTTGGAAAACAAATAAAGCCACTGCGTGTTACACTTGATAAACACCGGGAAAAGGCACAGAACTCTCCATATCATATCGCACGAAGAGCGTTGAATGCTCGTCAAATATTTGCACAGTTGTTTCAGCAGATGAGAAAAAAAACGCGGGTTACCTTACGGGTTTCGAAAGTGGCCAAGTGGTTTCCTGTGATTACGATGAGTACTCGTATTTGCTCAGAACCAGTAGCAGCATAATCCCCGGTATTTACACCTTTCACACACACACACACCACCAGATGATTATGATGACAGATGACAGATGATGTGTGCAATGTTGTAAATCTATTCTATAATATATGGTAGGTACCTTCAACTCACGATCGTATATCACAGATGAAAAGATTACGGCAAAAGGAGGCTCACCTCACTCACCTGAAAATGGAATATGTTACAAGATTGTTTCAATATTATAAAGAGCTTGAGTAGTAAATGGTTTAAATGAGGTTATAGGTGCTTGATGGAGGTGCCACAGTACAAGTCCTTTCACTTGCAATCTTTTGGGCGTATAGATATAATCCACCCTCAATTCAGATAGGACACAATCAAACAGGGCAAATACCCATAGCATTAAGAGCTCTCTTCATATCTTGAAAATCACACAAATTCAATTTAGCATTTTCTTAAAAGTTCTTAAAAAGATAAGATTGTCGTATGGGGCTTTGAGCGGATTTTCCATCAAGAGGAAATGAAAGATTAATTTAATGAAATATTTTCTTTTGACAAAGACCGATTTGTAAGTCAAGAGTCGTAATTTTGACTCTTGACAGCATTCATTTTGGGGTTGGTTCCATTCTCCCGATGGGGCAACCCCAGCTGGCAAAAGGTCGGCTGGGGCTCCATTTTATCGTTAATTTATTGCCAAAAGTTTTCTTTAAGTCATTTCGTAATTTCGTGATTGATTACTGAACGCGCGATGTCACTTTTGTTTCGCGCGTTCGTCCAATGATAAATTAATATAAAAAAGAAAAAAAAAACAGGCGACTTTGTTGATTCTCTTCGTGGAACTCTGGAGCTCCCATTCGCATATAATTTGCTGCCATAAATCGTTCGAGCGGTACGACGCGGCCATCTTTTATTGTTTACTTAATAATTTTTCAATGCACAATTCGCTTGCGTGTCGTCGTGCGGGGCAGGGTCACTCTGCCAGGCCATAAATCAAACTCTGACATCGCATTGTCACTTAATCAATAATTTATAAACAATTTTTCTTCGAGAGAAGAAACAGTCGAAGGCCTGCAGTTTTGTGCGTGTGTAGGGAACGACGGGAGAGAGGAGTGGACAGGCCTTAACCCGAATCCATTGTATGGGAAACTAATTGAAATTTCTCAGCTGTGAAATTCGTTTTTATTTCTATCGCTGCTTGGGCAATTATCGATTATTTATGATTCGCGAGAGGTCAATCGTTTATCGTCTTGATGGGCATTTGATATTTATAATTGACTCAGAACTGAACGGGGGAGTTTCTTGAGGGCAAGAGAGGTTTCTATTGGTTCTATTTAGTTTCATTCGCCTGTAGTTCCATGCCATGTTTTGGAGTAGCCTTTTATTCAAAGCTCCTTCCTTTTATATTTCTCAAAAAATCAATTAATATACCCATGAAATTTCATTCAAGTTTTTCCCGGAAAAAAGGTACAACTACAGATTCCAAGATGAAACAATTTAAATGATTGTTGACCATCATTAAAAGCAGTCTCTACAATGCTGTTAAGACGTTGAAGCGGATTGTCTTCAAGATAGTATGTCGATCGTACGTACGTTCTCTGGGAAAAGAGACTGCTGAGCCGCATAGAGCACATCCACGTCACGTTCGTACAGTGGAACGAGGACGGCACTGTCCTGGTCAGTGTGGCCATGGGCAGTCGTCATATCATCGTCTGGGATCCGGAGAGTGGACAGTGCTGTTTGTCCAGAAGGACGACACAAATCTGTACGCCTTTACCCGGAATGCAGAGTTTGGTGTTTTATGGAATTTTGAGTTTGTGGCAAATCTACAAAAGTGTTCTTTTCGGCCAGCCCCAGGCTATTGCCGTGGAACCCTTGAACCTCTTTCTGGCGGTCATCTACAAGAGACAACCATTTGCATAGACCAGTGCGGATTTTGCCATGGGAATACATTCGAATTCTTGCGAATTCTTGGATCTCCATCATTGGATGGAGTTCGGGACACTTTCAGATAAAGGTCTTGCAACAGGAGAAGCCAATAACGCAATGAAATTTACATATTTGCTAACTACGTTGCAGCTCTTAATTGCTTCTGACAATCGAGTGAATGTTTAACAGCACTTTTGGGAGCAATACAATAACATTAAAATTTATTTTAATCTTTTTCGTGGTGGAGACCCTAGAGGGAACCGACTTGTGGTCCTCTTGCATGTTTAGTACGATTCAAACTCGGACACCGTTCGCATCGAAAATGTCGTGGAATATATTTTGGATATTTTGCATACTCTTGCAACTAAGTTTTTTTAGTGCTCAAAAGATCTTGGATTACATCAGAGAGGATTACTGCGAAATATACTGTAAAGATGCGTGCAAAAACAATAACAGTGATAGAACGTGCCGCAAAGTTGGATCATTTTTCGTCACAAACGATTATACGTTGCATTTAAAAGATGGATATTTGAAGATCGAGGCGATCAATAGCGACATCAAACAGTGGACTATTGGCGCGGTTTCCAATGAAACTAATGTCAAACTGCGTCAGTTATATGTCGTTGGATCTTCTAATAACTCCACACTTCGTCCTGGAGTATATTATCTCAGAGATCTGGGTGTACAAGAAGCATCGACATATTATTTATTTGGTCAAGATTTTTATATATATGAGCGACAGCCCAATTATTTAAATGGTTCAGCCGATATAGTGATTTATGCCAATAGGTTTACAGATTTAATTAACGAATACATTCAGATGAGTCTGAATCATCTGGAAGAGATTCAAATTAAATACGAAACAAAAGATCGGAGAATTTTACGATCAAAGTCATCTCCCATATTTTGGATGAACGAGAATACTTTTGCAGGCAAAACTAATTTAAAATTGCTTGACTTTGAAAGTATAGATATTAGAAACCTCACCCCAAAAGTATTCACCAGCTTGAGAAACTTAGAGATATTAACGTTCGAGAATACCATTGTAGCGGATCTCTCATTCTTTAGGTTTGTATGTTGTTCTCCTTTTTATAATGACATTTAGTATTCTTTTGTATTTTAGGTCTGAGACTCTTCAGAAGAGCTTGTTGAAGGTTTTTCTGGATGTCAATGAAACGGTGGATATGAAATATTTTGAGGGTTACTCCAAATTACAATACATTTATGTTAATGAATACGAACCCTATGCGAATCTGACAGCCATAATTGCCTTCTATGATCA
Organism: Drosophila lowei; assembly: GCA_008121275.1. Classification (NCBI taxonomy): domain Eukaryota; kingdom Metazoa; phylum Arthropoda; class Insecta; order Diptera; family Drosophilidae; genus Drosophila; species Drosophila lowei. Next base: position 11,402,007 of record CM017779.1, on the reverse strand, counting down.
GAGACCCAACAAATTCACGCTCGGAATCAACGGAATAAAGTGTCCTGCCAAATGCGTGTGTGCATATTATTGGAATCCTTCTAATTTAGATATAGATTGTTCAAGACGTCGACTTACGAAAATTCCACAATTACCTATTCCGATTATTGGAAATACGAGTCTGAACTTCGGTGGAAATTACCTAGAGGAGCTCCCAAAAAACTCATTAAGTGGATATAACGACATAAAAATGTTAGATGTATCCGATAATCGATTAAGTAGTCTTTGGATTGATCGGCTGCCAAAAAATCTGTTTGCTTTGGACATCAGTAACAATGCCATCCAAACACTCGATAAAGATGTGATAAACTATCTTTCAAATGTTAATGATTTCAAGCAGGCGGGCAATCGATGGACCCTCAATTGTGATGACAATCTCATGTGGGAGTTTCTTCAGAACATCTTTCGTAGAAGTCAAGGCCCTGTATTTTATCGTCATCTGAATGCACCGTGTCCTGATGGATGCTATTGCTGCTTCAACCGCAGCACGCATCACTTTGCAATCGACTGTAGGCATGCCGATATGCAATTCTATCCTGAACTTCCGCATTCCATACCCTACAATGCCAGCCTGCATCTCGATAAGAATAGAATTACCAGCATTAAGCAATCATTGGGTCATGCTTCCCTTAGAAAACTGTACTTGCTTGAGAACAAAATAGTGGACTTTTCATTCCACTTGATTCCCAAGAACATCACACATTTGGATCTGCGAAAGAACAAGTTGGAGGCTCTCGATGATCAGGTGGTCGATTTCTTTACAGACCGTGAGGGAAGCACTAAACGGAAAATTGAACTATCGGGAAATCCCTGGAGATGCGGCTGCAGGGCAAAGTCCTTCCTTTCGTTTCTCAGGCAAATGGAACCGCTAGAGTATACCGCCGCCCTTGATCGATGTAATATCTTCTCTTCAGGAACGTGTCCGGAGGCCTGCATATGCTGTCTAGATAATTCTACAGTGCCGCTGATGATTATCGACTGCGCATTTAAAGGACTCAAAGCAATACCTCCATTACCCACGCCTATATCGGGACAATCGACTCTTCATTTCGAAGGGAATTATCTCGAAGCATTGCCATCCAATTCCCTGCCCGGATATGCAAACTTGGGACATCTATATCTGACCAACAATCGACTAACTGAGATCGACCAACTGCCTGAGAATATAACAACTCTCGACATAAGAAACAATAGCATTTCGGTGCTGAACAAGCAGATGCGGGACTTCTTCGACAAGAGAATAGCCGCCTCCCCCCAGCTGAAGCTACTACTCTCTGGGAATCCTTGGATTTGCACTTGCGAGGAGAAAGATTTCCTATTCTTTGTGAGAAGTTCGCAGTACATTGAAAATCTAAATAATATCCACTGTGGAAGAACGGGAAAGCTCCTGAAGCTAATAGATGAGAGTGATTTATGCCCTTCAGGATTGGTGCACTATGTGACATTCACCATTTCTTTCATGCTAATGATCTCAGCTATTAACTTGATTGTTTACTTCAAACAGCCCCTCCTGATCTGGTTCTACGAGCACAATGTATGCCTGAGCCTCGCAGCCCAGCGGGAGTTCGAAAAACAGAAGAAGTTCGATGCATTTCTATCATTCACCCACAAGGACGAGGAGCTCATCGAAGAGTTCGTGGAGAGGCTGGAGAATGGTGCTTACAAGTTCAGACTCTGCTTCTATCTGCGCGACTGGCTCGTAGGGGGAGTCCATTCCCGAGTGCATCAGCCAATCTGTGAAGGACTCGAAGCGCGTCATCATCCTGATGACAAACCACTTCCTGAAGTCGACTTGGGGGCGACTGGAGTTCCGCCTCGCTCTGCATGCCACCTCCAAGGACCGGTGCAAGCGCCTCATTGTGGTCCTCTATCCCGAAGTGGAGAACTTTGATGATCTCGACAGCGAACTGCGCACCTACATGGTGCTGAACACGTATCTCAAGCGAGATGACCCCAATTTCTGGAATAAGCTAATATATTCAATGCCTCATGTTAATGTGCAACAAGAACCCGCTCCAGAGGCAATAGAGCTGTCTGTCATAAATCGCAATGAGTAAAAATTTCTTAAGCTATCCAGATCCTTTTTGAATTTTGATCTAAACAATTGTATTAAATAAAACATTTACCATTTTATGAGTATGGGTTTATATTGGGTTTACATTTAAACTTGTTCGGTTCTAATAAATATTTGCATCCACTATTTTCTCCCTCTATCTCCTTCAGTAGGCACTCTCTCTGTCTCTGATCTGATAACGGAGACAAGGCACATTAGAAACGAGTACCCACAGCCTGCAGAAGATCATACACTGAGCATAATTTAATCAATTAAATCAACTGACCAAAATATACTGAGAATCATTTACCAATCCAATATATTTGTACAAGCAACTAGAACTCTAGTGCTTCAATTCATATTCCCATATTCAAATATTTCATGTCTAATAGTTTTGAATTAAGTTTCGTTTATACCACATATTCTTTATCTACATATAATACATTTATGTACATATAAAAAGATTCAGTATATTTATATTAATTTGTATTATTTGTACTGGAGTTTCCTGTTAATAAATTAGGAAGAGGACTTCGTAAATTACATTCCTGTTTCTTATCATATAATAAATATTATTATTCCCCATGGGTTATTTCCCATGGGTTTTCTGTTAATTGTTCGACCTCCATTAATTGTGATATTTTTTCTGTGTGATTCCCTTCGAATCCTATTTCTTGTGGAGAACTAAATATGTACTTTACAAATGTTCTTATCGATACTATATTCGAAATTTTTTTGTTTTTTTATGTTTATTATGCCTTTTACTTCGTTAATTCTAATCGAAATTTCTGCAGAGTACTTCTTGTCGCGGGTCTGCGTACACTAATTTTAACAGTATACCTCTCCGTGTGGGCAACTTTTGACTTTGGGTTTTTTCATGTTTTGCATGTTCTTGAGTGTTCAACCTTTGAAGAAACTACTTTAAAAGTACCTTTCATTTCTGCATTACATAACAAAGAGAATGTCCCATTAATGTATTTCCTTTCCCAATCAAATGTTTTATTTTTAAATTAGGGACTTTCCCTAAGACCACATAACATCATAGGAAAACTAGGGATACAAAAAAAACACCTAAGGTTTCATCAGCACAAAAATAAACCCTGCAGTTGAGTGCACATGGATGAGAGACTCTGTTTAAAAATCCACCTTCTACTACAAAAATAAACTATCCTCTTCGAGTACCGGGTATATAAAACGCGCGATTTTACATAGTCCTCCACCAAATGCACATCTATCTTTATCAAATGGATTTTCCACGAAATCCAAAATCCTATCAGGATTTTTAGCATTCCATTTTTAAGAATTCCATGAAGAGTATTTCCTTCACGATTTTATGAGCATAGAGCCGTATATTTATAACCGTATTTATAGCCGTATAACATTTACCAAATTTTTATACCCGATACTCAAAATGAGTATAGGGGTATATTAGATTTGTGGTAAAAGTGGATGTGTGTAACGTCCAGAAGGAAGCGTTTCCGAACCCATAAAGTATATATATTCTCGATCAGCATCAATAGCCGAGTCGATTGAGCCATGTCTGTCTGTCCGTCTGTCCCTCCGTCCGTCTGTCCGTCCCTATGAGCGCCTAGTTCTCAGAGACTATTAGAGCTACTGCAACGATATTTTTTATCCAGACTTCTGTGATATGTCACTGTTACAAGTGTATTTTAAAACTTCGCCCCGCCCACTTCCGCCCCCACAAAGGACGAAAATCTATGGCATCTACAATTTTGAAGATACGAGAAAATTAACAACGCAGAATCGTAGAGAATGACTATATCTACCAGATTGCTGGATCAGAACGGATCATTATTATAACCAAAAGGAACAAATCAATTTGCAGTGGCTACGCAGCGCCCGACGACACGTTCTGACTGATTTTCTGTCTCTCTCTCACACACTCTTCGTAGTACAGTGTGTGCGCCGTCTGCCGGATGAGAGCCATACTAAGTATCGGGTATATATCTAGAGTTGCGGTCGCAGCAGCAACTCACAACGTTCCCCCTCGATTTTTTATCAAGATAATCGAATGAAATGTTCATATTTTCTGCCTTCGTTGATACTCGGTGCATTTTCCTAAAAGTGCTCTGGGAGCAATTTAGCAAATAATAAATTTAATTCCCTAGAGGGAAAATGATTTTTGGGACCTAAAACAATAAAATATTTCGTTTGCTTGTTTAGTACGAATCACACTCGGATACCGTTCGCATCGAAAAAATGTCGTGGAATATATTGTGGATATTTTGTATTCTCTTGGCAATAAATTCGTTCAGTACTCAAAAGTTTTTGAAAAACATCAGAGAGGATTACTGTGAAATATACTGTAAAGATGAGTGCAATAACAGTAAAAGTGGCAGAACGTGCCGCAAAGATGGATTATATTTCATCACAAAGGATTATACGTTGCATTTAAAAAATGGAGATTTGACAATCGAGTGGATAAATAGCGACATCAGACAGTGCAATTTTGCCACAGTTTCCAATGAAACCAATGTCCAATTGGATAGGTTACATGTCGTTGGATATTCTAATATCTCCATACTTCGTCCTGGAGTATATTATCTCAGAGATCTTGGTGTACAAGAAGCATCGTCATATCATTTATTTGGTCAAGATTTTATTATACATGAGATAAATCTCAATTATATAAATGGTCCAACAGAATTAGAGATTTATGCCGCTAGGTTTACAGATGTAATTAACGAATACATTCAGATGAGCCTGAATCATCTCAAGATGATTACAATTAATTATAGACTAGCACTTCAGTTAGGTTTACCACTAAACGAAATTGTCGAAGACAAAAACAGAATATTCTGGATAAACGAGAATACTTTTGCAGGAAAAACAAATTTAGTATGGCTTATCTTTAACGGTATAGATATAAGAAACCTCACCCCAAACGTATTCACCAACTTGAGAAACTTAAAGGCTTTACAGTTCCAGAATGTCGTTCTAGAGGATTTGTCATTCTTAAGGTTCGTATGATCTACAGTTTGGAAAATTATTTAAAGTAATCGCTACTGTTACCTATACATCAGGGCATGTTGTTTTCCACTTCATAAAGACATTTGGTATTTTTTTCTATTTTAGGTCTGAGACTCTTCAAAAGAGCTTGTCGACGGTTTATCTGAAATTCAATCAGAAGGTGGATATGAAATATTTTGAGGGTTACTCCAAATTAAAATACATTTTTGTTAATGAATACGAACCCTATGAGAATCTGACAGCCATGATTTGCATTGAAGAGCATCCTGATAGCTGCGGATTCAAGGTCGCAAGCAAAGGAACAAAGTGCCCTACTAAATGCGCATGCAGACTATTTATGGAGCATAGCCTAATCCGATTGTCTATAGAACTAGATTGTTCAAGACGCCGACTTAAAAAAATTCCACAATTACCAAGCCCGGTTAATGAAAATGCGATTCTGAACTTTGGTGGAAATTATCTAGAGGAGCTCCCAAAAACACATTAAGTGGATATAACGACATAAAAAAGTTAAATGTATCCGATAATCGATTAACTAGTCTTTGGATTGATCGGCTGCCAAAAAATCTGTTTGCTTTGGACATCAGTAACAATGACATCCAAACACTCGATAAAGATGTGATAAACTATCTTTCAAATGTTAATGATTTCAAGCAGGCGGGCAATCGATGGATCGTCAATTGCGATGAAAGCCTTATGTTAGAGTTTCTGCATAATATTTCCCTTCAGGAGGTACTTCCAGCGAGGTCAGAACCTGTTTTTCTTCATCATCTGAATGCACCGTGTCCTGATGGATGCTATTGCTGCTTCAACCGCAGCACAGATCACTTTGCAATCGACTGTACGCGTGCCGATATGCAATTCTATCCTGAACTTCCACATTCCATACTCTACAATGCCACCTTGCATCTCGATAAGAATAGAATTACCAGCATTAAGCAATCATTGGGTCATGCTTCCCTTAGAAAACTGTACTTGCTTGAGAACAAAATAGTGGACTTTTCATTCCACTTGATTCCCAAAAACATCACACATTTGGATCTACGAAAGAACAAGTTGGAGGCTCTCGATGATCAGGTGGTCGACTTCTTTACAGACCGTGAGGGAAGCACTAAACGGAAAATTGAACTATCCGGAAATCCCTGGACATGCGACTGCAGGGCGAAGTCCTTCCTTTCATTCCTGAGGCAGAAGGAACCGCTGGAGTATACCGCCGCTCTGGATCGTTGTAAAATACTCTCTTCAGTAATTTGTCCGAACGCCTGCATCTGCTGTTTGAACAATTCAATATTGCCTTCGTTGATTATCGACTGCGGACTTAAAGGACTCAAAGCAATACCTCCTTTACCCACACTAATATCAGGACAATCGACCCTTCATTTCGAAGGGAATTATCTCGAAGCATTGCCATCCAACTCCCTGCCCGGATATGCAAAGTTAGGACATCTAAATCTGGCCAACAATCGACTAACTGAGATCGACCAACTGCCTCAGAATATCACAACTCTCGACATAAGAAACAATAGCATTTCGTTGCTGAACAAGCAGATGCGGGACTTCTTCGACAAGAGAATAGCCGCCTCCACCCAGCTGAAGCTACTACTCTCTGGGAATCCTTGGACTTGCACTTGCGAGGAGAGAGAATTCCTGCATTTTGTGAAGAGTCGTTCGCGGTATATTGAAGATCTTACCGACCTATACTGCTTTGGTAATGCAACTCTCCTGATCGAGACGGATGGGATTGATTTATGCCCTTCAGGCTTGGTGCACTATGTGACACTCACCATTTCTTTCATGCTAATGATCACAGCTATTAACTTAGTGATTTACTTTAAACAGCCCCTCCTGATCTGGTTCTACGAGCACAATGTATGCCTGAGCCTCGCAGCCCAGCGGGAGTTCGAAAAACAGAAGAAGTTCGATGCATTTCTTTCATTCACCCACAAGGACGAGGAGCTCATCGAAGAGTTCGTGGAGAGACTGGAGAATGGCGCTTACAAGTTCAGACTGTGCTTCTATCTGCGCGACTGGCTCGTGGGGGAGTCCATTCCCGAGTGCATCAGCCAATCTGTGAAGGACTCGAAGCGCGTCATCATCCTGATGACGAACCACTTCCTGAAGTCGACTTGGGGGCGACTGGAGTTCCGCCTCGCTCTGCATGCCACCTCCCAGGACCGATGCAAGCGCCTCATTGTGGTCCTCTATCCCGAAGTGGAGAACTTTGATGATCTCGACAGCGAACTGCGCACCTACATGGTGCTGAACACGTATCTCAAGCGAGATGACCCCAATTTCTGGAATAAGCTAGTATATTCAATGCCTCATGTTAATGTGCAACAAGAACCCGCTCCAGAGGCAATAGAGCTGTCTGTCATAAATCGCAATGAGTAAAAATTTCTTAAGCTATCCAGATAATTCTCCATTTTATTCTAAACAATTGTATTAAATAAATCATTTACCATTGAATGAATATTTAGAAGTATTTTGGATTGAGAATAACTATTATTAAGTTCTCATAAATATTTGATATAATTATTTTCTCTCTCTTAGTACGCTTTCTCCTCTCACGAGTAAAGTACTGGGAGAGGCAAATGCAAAGAATAACGGCCAGCTATGTAACGGAGACAAGGTACATAAGAAGAGAGTATACACAGACAGCAGAAGATCATGCGCTGAGAATAATCTCATAGTTGACTTATGGGTTATACTGCCAACTCAAACATTTCTGCAGAATATCTTCTTTCCAGCCTACTTTCATGTTTCATAGGTACGTGCCCAAAAATTAAAAAAAAAAACCCCATAGGAAAAAAAAAAAAAATAAGAAACAAACGAAGCACAAAAATATAAAATGTCAAAATCCACCAGCCCCTCAACAGTGGACACTGGCCATGTACGATCCAAGAGGACCGTTACGGACGGGGGTAGTGGGGCCTGTGGAAGTGCTGACGGCGGCAGCGATGGAATTATTTTTCTGATTTTACTTTGCGGCTGTCGCAAAATCACTTTTGACGTTTTTATTCTTTGTGTCGGTTGGGATTTTACTTGACTTCTTTTTTCGGTTTTTATTTAATTTTGTTTCCCTTCCTCCCGCGCGGTCTGTGTGGTGGAACGGAGAGCGCGCGCGCGCCTCGTTTCGTTTTCATTATCCGAAGCGCGTTCGAAATTCATTTCAAGTTTTGCCGCCACCGTCGTTGCCGTTTGCCGTTGCCGTTGCCGTCGAGGCGTCTTCAGGCTGTCCAACTGTTGGCTTTTGGCATCGGCATCGGTCAGCGCGCTAAGTCCCACATAAGACGGGCCTAAGCGTTTAAAAGCCTAAACGAATGTGCCATGGGCGAAAGAGTCCGAGTGTGTCCGATGTGTCCGAGTCGAGGTCTGGAAACGGCAAAAATACATAATAATCATCATCATCATCATCAGCAGCAACAACATCAGTTTGGCCGCCAACAGACGGAAGGGAGACCGTTCAGCTGTCAAGTTGGCTTTTATTTTGCGCTCAAAAACTTAGACCAACTTGACAGTTGGAAGACAGTAGTGTTTATAACATCGACAACCCCGCCGCTGTCTGCCCCGCAGCACCGCACCGCACCAGCACCAGCACCACACCCGCTCTCTGTGGTACCACTTCATGAGACATGAGTGACAGGCGGCTCAGCAAAAAGAGTTAATACTGTGATTAAATGGCCAAGAGAAGTGAGTGCCACTGTCAGGGCGATGGACAGATACAGATGGCCGGCCAAAATGGTGGGCGGCTTAAATGTCTGACAGCTTTTGAGAAGAGAGCGCTCCGACGACTCTCGAGTCTGGGCCTGGGCCTAACTTTAAGGCTTTGTCATGCCAACTTTTGTGTGTCTGTGTTCTGTGTCTTCTATTTTGAGCGTTTCAAGAGAATGGTTTGATGGTGGCTACCATTCAATTTACGTATTTTGATGAGATATTGATATGCCACTGACATTGATATGATGAAACTTTCGATGGTTTCAGAACGAGAAATGAGTGTACTTGTGGCCCTACTGGTGTTTGGGAAACATTTGTTTTTTGGAATATTGCAACAACATATCTTACATCCATCGTTTCTGCACCTCGCCAAAACACTGTGTATATTGTTGTTGGCTTCTGGGGACCGACTCAGCCGCCCAATGCGAAGCCGAGCAGGCAGCGGGGAAAAAGCAGGTTGGAAAAGAGAATTGAGCTGCGGGGCGACAAGAAAACCCCATCATAGAACAGCTTTTTGGTACCTCATGCAACATTCTCTCAACCTATGCACTCTCAGAGCCTTTTTCTTTACTTTTACAGCCTTTTTTTCTACAATTAACACAAGTAACACTTGAACTTTCGACTTGGGACCACAGACTAAAGAATAAATCACACAAAAAAAAAAAAAAAACACAAGAGACAATTAGTTAATGGTGTCATAAAATTCGTGATAAACCCCGAGGAGATCTGCAAACAATAATCTGTCCAGAGCAGTGATATATAATGCTGCAGTCCCCCGCTCCAAAAAATCTTGCAAAATCTCTCACAAATGGCTAATCCTCAAATGGTTGTGAGTGCCCCCTTATCTAAATGAGACGACAGCTGGCTGAAGACCAAGAGTTAAACTAACCAAATGACAACTACTACTACTATATTTAGACAGAAGCAGAGGCCTTGTCACGGGGGCCAGCAGCACGATACGACGACGTACACGAGACCCCAAAAGAGACTTTATCTTGTTTTCCTGCGACGTTTTCTTTTCTAAATTCCATCACAAATTTCTGTTTATTATCTTTGACTTGGAAGCCAAGTAGCTTAAATGCCAGTAATATTACCCCCGGAGCGGTTTTTTTGTTTTTTGTCATGTTTTAAAAGAAAACACAGCGCCCACACGATGACAGCGGCAATGCGGACCGACCGTCTAATGTTTATCTAGAAAATGCCACAAAAGACGCCTTCAAGTTATTTTTTAACAAAAAATTAGATTTTTCAAGTGCTTTTTGGAGCGCCCGCCCAAAACCGTTGCTTATACAAATTTTTAATTGCCCATCTAGAAGAAATTATCACTCGAATCTGTTCAAACTCGTAAAATTGTATAAAATATAATAAGCTGATGACAGGCTCTTGAACTCTAGCGAGTCTATGTGGCACATAAGGGTCATAAATTTTCATTTTAATTGCTCTCTAGATTAGATCGCCATTATTTTGTCGTTTTTTAAATCAATTCCACTTTGAGTCGTGGAAAACATCAAGAATATCAACGGAAACAGACGGAATTCTCAAGAACTGAATAATATTATTCATTATTTGTTCTAGTTGTCAGTTTTTGTTGTTTTTTCTTTTTGGATGGTGGCGCGGCTAAAGTGTCGAATGAACAAACTACCCGAAAGATAGGTGACAATCATCTTTGGGGGCCTATACGAACGGGGGCATACTCTAGAGGTTTATTGGATGGAAAGCATGATCATATATCTACTAGATGGCACAAAAGCGTTGCAATTGGATCATTGAACGAAATAGCTCTTTGAACACCTGGATTTCGGTAAACAGAAGAAATAAAGTAATAATTTAAATATTGTATGATTGAAATAGACTCTAAAGAGACTCCTGAATATCATTAAACTATCCCAGAATTTCCTAAGAGTTCACTTCAAGAGTTCCTAAATAAAATCCTATGAAAAACTAATATTTTTGTATTATATTCATTATTAAACATCAGTTTATCGTAAACTAAGCTCCAATATTACTAAAATCAATTGATATTCAAATTTAAACAACGTTAAACATTAGGAAAGAGTAAACCCCAATCATAAGACATCACAATCATCAAATTGTTAACAAAAAACCCACAAAAACCCGTGTCAAAAGTGTTTAATAAATAACAAATCACCCAGAATGACCCCCAGACACAAAAAAGCAGCAACAAAGAACCGCCACAGCTCAAGTATTTAGTAATAAACAAAAAGCATAGAAATACCAACAAATAAAATGGAAAATGTTAGGCACTATAGGCTATAGTGTAGTATTTATGTGACTGGGATCTGTTCTCAAGTGGCGGCATGTGGTCGATCCCAATCCTACTTCCACCAGTCAAGTGGTCGATCGATCGCCTTATCAGCCGCGTTATTTCCATTCCCCGATGTGACTGTGGGACAGATTTACAAGTAATTGCAATCAACGAGCAACAAACCATAAAATATACACGAATATTCATTTAACACCACCATAAGGGAGGAGGAGGAGGAGGACGTATTGAAAACTATCCCATTCGGCAACCAACCAACTTCATTAACAAGTCGTAAATAATGTCAGAGGCACACAATTTTCAGGCGAAATTTATGTGAATAATTTGAAAAAAAACAATAACAACAAAAAATGCAGAAACAGAAACAATAACCAAAATATATAAATAAAAAGGGGAAAAAAAGAAAGCCAAAAATGAAGGGAGAGATATAAAAAAAAAACCAACGAAGAAACAGAAACAATAGAATTTTAACAAGAAACATAATTTATTGCCACTTAAGTCATAAATATATTTTTAATTTCGGCCAATTCACATTTACAGCAGAGCCAACAATCAGACCAAGATCTGGTATACCCCTTTTCCGTGTGGATACGACCCATTCGCATGGGGTATGCTCTATTTTTGGTGGATTTTATAGAAGGGTGATGAGTTATGGGAGTAGAATGTTGAAAGGAGAGATAGCTTAATGAAGAGGCAAGACCCTAACTATTGTGGGGTCTACAGATCACTAGATCATAAGATCATAGATCATAGAAGTCCATAAAAAAAAATATCAAAAATAATCAAAACAAAAAATATTAAAAATAATGTAGGAATAAAAAAATTATCGTAAACAATAAAAAAAATTTAAAATAAATACCAAAATAATTATGGTATATTATAAAACACAATTTAATAGCAAATTTAAGTATTTAAGTATTTTGGGAATTCTTTTATATTTTTGTTTATATTTTATATAATTTGTATTTGATTATAAAATATTATATTAGAGCAAAAAAAAAAAAAAAAAAAAGAGATTATTAATCAAACAATTTTGGGTCGTCGTAAAATATTTAACATTAGATTGGCAAAAAAGCGAGTAAAATCTGTCTATATTTCTTATCTATCTTATTTTAGTAGAACGGAAAAAAAGTTTTTTTATTTAATGAAATTAAAATCGTATAAAACCACGAATACTTATTTTAGTAGATATAAATAAAATATATGTATGTTTTTAAAGTCTGAAAGCAAGAGTTAAAATCTCTTAGCATTCGGTAGGCCCCACTCTATTTATATATTAAATAAATAAATAATTAAATAATTTTATTATACCCTATAGGGCACCAAAAATTCTTTACCTTTAACGTTTTTTTTTTGATTGTTTTTTTTCTGTGTGTGTGTGTTGTGTGTTTGTTGATAGTTTTTGCCGTGTTTTGGCTAGGGGCTGGCAACAAAAGAAATGAAATAGTGAAAGACTGAAATTTACGCGTCGCTTTTGACTGTTTATTTTCCTTTCTGCCGCTTTCATGAATCTTCAAGTTTATTATTGCTGTCTCGGCTCTACCGCTGCCGACAAAACAAACAAAAAAACAAAAAATTCAACACTCGGTAGCCGCAGAAAGGGTTATAAAAGGCCAACTAATTACAAGGTGCAGAGGTGCGCTCTACTAACAGTTGCCACAGGAAATTTACATATGGATTTCTGTGTGTGTGAGTGTGTGTCTCCATCAAAGTATTCTTGTATATATAAATATGTATGGGGACGACCCTTCTTCGACTTTTACGAGTATTATATTGTCTTAATGAACAAAAGGGCAAAGAAAAGGTTTCTGTTTTCGGGAGGAGACAAATGTATCTCGTTTGAGCGCAAAACACAAATGTTTAAAACAATAATAAATTATCTGCTGCTGCTGTTGCTTTTGCTGCTGTTGGCTGGCTCTCTTTTGCCTTTTATCGCTTGATAATCGCTGGTCATTAGTCATTTTGGCCTCAACCTCAAGTATTGTGTGTGTTTTCTATACAGCAAATGTATCTGTATCTGTATCTTTGTGCGAGTATCTGTCTGTCTGTTCAGGCCACGCCAAAAAAGAGTAATGTGAGCAACAACACGGTGGCAGCTGCTGTTCGGAGCTGCTCCTCCTGCTCCTCTCCCTCTCCCCCCCCCTCTCTCTCTTTGGTGTTTTTCTGGCGCTGCTTCGCCTCTTCATTTGGTCTCCACAGCTTCGTTTAATAAATCGTGTACTGTCGCCTTTTATTGTTGCGGCAATGTTTCAAATTTTATTTATTTATCTGCTGCCGTTGAATTGGCTTAATAATGTGGCCATCGGACAACACAGGGAACCACAGCAACACGAACCACAAAGAACCACAGAAGCAGCCACAAAAACATCCACAAACAGCAGCAGCAGCACAGGCAACACAGGCAACACCGGCAGGCAGGTCAAGCCCATATTTAGCAACTTCTGACTATATCACACTCAACAGCCAGACCAGCCAGACCAGCCGGCTTTAGCTATCGGTTATCTTGACAGTGCATGAAATATTTATGCCCTGTAGCGGCATTCACCATAGAGTTTACTTTCAGCATTAAATGCATACGAGTACTGGCAAAAGGGTATCAGGGTTTTTTATGGAAAACTATAGACGGGAAAAAGTTTGATAAAAAAGAGAGAAGGGAAATCTTAGAAGTGCTAGAATATACTCTTCTCAAAGAGATTCCTGAGTAGCTGGTATCTTAATGTCGAGCCCCCTGTGCCTTTTGTGATAGATTCAATATAGGCAAAGATTGGAAGCATCTTCCGCAGACTACAGATTCCTTTTATGCACTAATTTGTTTTAAATTCAGTTTTCTTACTCAATTCAGCTCTGATTTGTACTTTGGTCTACATTTTACAATCCTTAAACCTCAATAGTTTCAACAAAAATGTGAATCTTTATAGAAACTCATTAAAAGAAACTCATTACATATATTTCTTTTAATAGATATACAAATAAAGTAATATTTATGGCAATCTTTAAACAATAATTTGAGTAATCATAGAAAATGGTAAAAAAAAATCGCAAGTAAATATCTCCGAATCCACAACAAAAATTTTTATTCCAGAGTATTCTCTAGTCGATTCTTAAGCTACGACCCCGCCACGTTTTTAATCTGACAACTTGACATTATTAATTAAAAATTAAATATGAAACACCAACATAAAAAATAAGCACAAAAGAAGGAAATACATTAACAGCTCTGTCAGCGACAATTTCCGATATCTGTTGCCTGATTGTTGGTGACATTTCCATGCCATTCAGTGATCCGATTTATCAGTGGAAACACACTCTATGCAAAGTGCAAACCCTTTCAAAATTTTCATTGATTTTGGGGGTAATTTACAATCCCAACGAGGAGGAAAGCAAAAGCCCCCGCACTGACCAGTGTCACATATATCACTGATATATCTATCAATAATATATTAGCGCCAAAAAAAACAAAAACACTAGCGGCGGCCTGGCCTTTGAAGTGGCACGACGCGACTTGGCTCAAGGTATTTCTGTTTTGTCGCTTTCCAGTTGTTTCCGTTGGGAGTGGGGCTCCATGTGGAGTTCCATGTTATTTTTTTTTTGGGGGCCCACTGGGTGGCTACTTGGGTGCAATAATAATCACAGCTGAAGTATTTATGCCGCGGCGGCCCACGGCTGAAGGCCTTGCAGGGCCATAAATTCTCAATGCGATTTAATATAGATTTTTTTTCTTCATATTTTATTTATTTTATTCGAGGTTTGTAGAGGTATAATTTATGATCGAGTGCACTGCAGGAGTTTCGTGTAAAAAATCGATCATGAGGGCTCCCATGATCCCAGACCGACCGAAGGGCGCTGATGCATGTCGCGCAACACGGAAAGGATACAGATTCGACTAATTAAGGAGGAACTCAAGTGTAGAGACATCCCATCCCCATCATTGGGATTCCCTCAACACCTCTTACTCAAGCGCTCTGTATCCCAAAGCAACTCTTAACCTGAATCATGTCTCCCCCTAATACTACAGATATCCCCCTTGTTTGACCAACATAAACCGAAAATAAATGGCTACCGAGTGCCTGTTGACAGTTGTCGTTGTGTCAGCAACAAATGTCATTTTCAAAAAAAAGCAACAACTTTACAAAAAAAGAGAAAAGAGAAGAAAAACATGCAAAAGACCAAGGCGTGGCGAACCCCGACCGCCCATATAATGTAAGATAATATGGAATGTGAATGGGATGTGTTTTGTTTCATTTCTGGGATACTCTTCAAGAGGGTATTCGAAAATTTGAGGAAAGGTCTGAAGAGCTCTTCGACTCTGTAAGAATTATAATTTTAAAATAAAAACTAATAAACTAATTAATTTAAACAAAATGTAAATAAAAAAACAAAATTAATATTTATTATTAAAAAAAATTAATTTGTGATCAATAAATACAATAAAATATAATATTAAAAAATAACAAATTTAAATTTTTATTATTAAAAGCAGAATTAAAAATTATTTAAAATTTTTATAATAAGGTACAAATAAAAGTTAATTTTTAATAAACAAAATAATTAAAAAATTAAATGTTAATTTTTAAATTAAAAATTTTTAAAATTTTAAAATTTTATTTCTGATTTTAATTATAAAATTTGTTATTTTGTAAAAAAAATTCCATTTTTAAATTGTTTAAAGTTTGAATCTATAAATATATAGACTCTATAGAGCCCCCCATAAAGTACCACAAAATCCAAGAAAATTTTTTAGAAAAGATGCCCTTGATTGTCACATAACTCCCACAGACCAAAATTCTACTCCTAGGGTACTTAAAACTTCGACCTTCGAAACACCATATTTCCCTTCATGCCGCTGCTCTTGTGTTCCCTGAGTGTTGCTGTTGTTGGCGATGGCGATGGCGATGGTGGTGGTGGGGGGCCCAGAGGGAAAGTGTCAAACGCAACATTATGAAAATGACACGAGGAAGCCATAAATATTAAAACAAAACAGGCAGCAGCAGCAAGCAGCAGCAACAATGTCACAACACAGCATGGGATATGGGATGGATGGATGGGATGCAGAGGAGGTAGACCCCGGGATCGGATTGGACTCACAGCGGGGGCGTAAAATTCACAGAAAAAAAAAAAAGGAAATACACAAGAGATGGAAAATTATTAAGGAGTTGACAACTGACACAAGGGGCACGCAAACACACACAACTAAAAGATACAAATGTATCCGCTGGATGTCACATCTGTGTGTAGGTTGTCGGTTCACGCATGATTGACGCACCCCCCAAAACGTAAATTGTAATGACTTTTAGTGTAATTTATAACAAAACTGTTAATTAGCTGCGACGACATCAGTCAGCTGCTGGCTGTTGCTGTTTTTCTGTTTAATTTATGGGCGACAAGCGATCGGTTCACGACACCTATTACCAGTCTCAAGGGAAAAACTCTTTAGGTATGGAATGCAGGGAGGAAAAGTTCTCTATTTGCGAATTACAATATTTTGTTGGTCTCCAAATCATCACCCAATTGTCCTGGATTGTCCTTGTGGATCAGATTGATTGCAATGCAATTCCCTAAAGATATTCTCATCGATGCCATTCACATAGCTTGGTTGCAGATCAAATCCAATGGTGTTGTTCTAAAGATTCAAATAAAGATATAGATGAAGCTTTGGAAGAAAAGTGAACTCTCACCTTGAGTATCACATCGTTCACGCCCTTGAAAGTATCGAAGAAATTGAAAAACCGCTGGTCATTAAAGTTTTGCAGTAGATCAAGCAACAGCCTTCTCAATTCTTTCACTTTTCGGCGTGGAAATCTTCTTTGCTTGTAGACAAAGACTGCATTCTGTAGGCCTGAATCATAGTTGCAGGAGGCAAAGGAATTTGTCTCCGCATAGGTGGCAAAAGGACATAGCAAAATATCCTCCGAATCGGCAACGGGTTTATACTGATCAGAGTTCAAAATTCGAATGGATCTACGTTGGGATATCGACGTGGTATCCGGGCAGACATTGCGGCCACGTAGGGCATTGAATGCCAGGGCGGAATGGAAGGCCCTCTCGTCGTCTGTATCCAAATTACTATGAAAAGTATCAAAAATATTCAAAGAAGCACAAAATAGAAGCCAAAATTCTTACAGTGAAGCCTCATTGTACTCGATAAGGCTGATATTCCTTGGCGCCACGGCTATAATGAAGTTCTTTCGCTCTTCGCGTGCAAATAAAACCGGACGAAGACCCGCTTCACGCGCTACCATATAGTCATGCTGATCGAGCACCACATAATGATTATCTTCGTCCTTCACCGTCTCCAGGCATTCCATACGGTTCTCCCGTGAAATACAGCGCAGTGGAGATGGCCGATTGGCTTCCCTGGAGGCCTTCACCACAGCCAAACACTTGTCATAGCTGATCGAATCGAAGGTGCACAGGGTATACTGTGTTGTTCTGCGAGCCCCTGAGGATAGATGTGCCTCAAGCAAGATCCCGCCGACCAGACAGAGGGCAACAAGTGGAGATATCATTCTGTTACTAACTGCAATTCCAGCGATGCCTTCCGGCTTTATAGAACATTTCGTTAATGTCTATTTAATGGGCAGAGCGAGCGAGCGAGGCATTATCAGCTTATATAACCCCAAAGAGCCCCATTCATTCGTTCGCTAATCTCGGGACGGACACCTCATAAATCATCGATCGCTCTCGGGTCCGCAAATAAATCATCAAATCTAAAACGTCAACTTGTCAGTGCCATTCATTGCTATATCAATTCGCCAAGCAAAATCACAGCACACCAGAGCCCCAAGAGACCCCAGACCCAGCTGTCCGTCTGTGTTGTATATAGGGGCCCACAAATATAAGCTTCATGCAATCTCAGTTCCCGATTTCTAAATATTATTTATGGACGATTGCCCCGACGACCGCAGCACAGGAAAAACACCAAACAGTCTAGAAGTCTACGAGGTCTTAGATAGAGTACGTGTCGCACGTCATGCAGCAGCGCACCTCTGTCTGGGATTTCACATCAACATCCAAAGAACTTGAAGATCATCCTCCACTAGAGATATATCTGTAAAGAATGTTGTCTCTGCCTACCTTGAAGAAAAATTCCCTCATTTTCCATTTCTTTCTATTTTGATCATAAATTTGTAGACAAGTTCTTCGCGTCGTTTAATCGTTAACATCTCTATATACGACACGGACAATAAAATCGGTTTTTATGACTATATAGCAATAACCATACGACAAGTTGTCAGTGTTAAGGTGCCTCATAAATAAGGGGCTGCTCAAAACCATAAATAAAGAAAGAATAAAGAACAAATCTAAGAAAATATGGAAAGACATACACATTCTAGTATAGTATGTGATAGGCAGTAGAGGTTACCACTGGAATATTGGATACTCAATAGTTATTTTGAATTATTCAATCATTTTTAGAACTTTAAAATTATAGAAACAATTCCTTTCGAAAAGATTCTCAGTTCTGTAAAATTCTCTAAAAAGACTCTGAATTTTCAGAATTTGTATCACTCCCGATCCCTAAAGCATTCGAAGTCTTTTCTGATTTATTTTTTCCTATGATATAATATTTCTATCTACGAAAAATATATATTCACAAATCATATGCATTATATTTGATAAGAACTTCGCCTATGACCCAATTTCTGTGAATGATAAGAGCTCAAAGAATGAATCTTTAGAGCTATCATGTCAATTCCAAGTATAACACGATTTTGGTGTTGTTTAATCTTTCGTTTATACAAGATATTGAGATCTTTTCTCTAACCAAACAACTCTTTGAACAACGACTACGAGGTATCTACCATAATATTGGAAAATCTTTATACAAAAATCACAACCGATGATTCGACTTAATTTTAATGAGCCCATAAAACATCCAAGATTAAAGGGGGACTAGTCCCAACAGTCTGGTCTAGCTACCATGAAAGTATTTGCAAATAATATAAATTCAGTCATATACCAAAAACTACTCGTGCTCGTGCTTATATTTGATATTTACAACATTTCAAAAGTGTGATTATTGCCTGGCATTAAATGATCGTGAGTCAACGAACCAACCATATGACTTGGCTCAAATAATACCCATAAATCGAAGTAATAAACATTTTTTCAAATGGTATTATTGCTCTTTTATGGCGCAAAAAAATCTGTTCAAAAAAGTGCAAAAAGATTAAAAAATTATACTTTACTTGGGCTCGTCCGGGATTTGAACCCGGGACCTCCCGCACCCTAAGCGGAAATCATACCCCTAGACCAACGAGCCGATTGGCAAGTGGTCTGCCATCGTGAAACTTCAGTGCGGACTCCCCAGAGAGATCTCTCAAGAGTCAAGACCCAAAGAAATCTTTCGAGTTGTTGGAGAGGTCCCTCTCTTTTGCCGCCTCTATCTCGTGGTCTATTTTGAACAACACCAACAAAAGTTGATTCAGTTTTGGTTTCTGCTGGCTTTTGCTTTTACTTTTTGTTGTCGTTGTTGCTGTGGCTTCTGGATGGGGGACTGGGACCCGACGACGTGCCAGTGTTGACATCGAAAACAAATTGTTTAACATGAAAAAAAACACACAGCAAAACAAAGAAATATGATGCCTGTAAATAAATTCAATTTGGAACAACAGCCACATGCACGGGTTGGACAATCAGTGCGCCATACAAAAGCAGATCTTTCAACGGAATCGGCAGAATCGGGGGGAATCAAAAAATTATTAATAATCATCAAAATGTAGATGTCAAGAGGAGGGGCGACAAAAACAACCAAAACTTTTGATTTAGCAGGAATTTGTAATGCCCTAAAAAACATTTAATAGGAAATAAAACAAAAAAAGAGTTTATACAGAAAAACCAGTACGAGTCTTACTGGAATCGAGCTTGTAGGAAAGAGAGAGAAAAATAGAGGAGAAAGAGAGATTGCTTGCCAGTCTTTAATGCTAAGCGACGCTGTGAGAGGGAAAGAAATATAGTGCGCGAGGCAGGGTTGTCAGCTTTCTTCATTCCGACTTTGACTGTTCAAAATAATTATGGTCTTAAATTAAACTCCAGCTATAGTTTTTCTCCCTGTTAGAGGTACTACATATCTATAACCCACAGTAGATCGAATACCCTTCCTTAACACCACTAAAAAAAAATTACTCTAACGCTCAACACAAATCCCACAAAACGACTTCAAATTTCTTCCCTTCGCACTTTGGGGGGCTATCGAGCACTTTATTTGCCACAGAGCGAGCACTGATTGTTGATTGCTGATGGCTGGCTGATTGCTTTGATAAATCGACCCGCAAACAATATTCCCATACCCACATGGGGGATATTGGGGCCAAGCGATTTCTGTGTTCACATCGAATCAAAATCAAATCAGAGACAACGCTCAAGTGGCGGGAAACAGCAAAAATAAAAAAAAAACCAGAAATTGGAAAAAATCAAATTGAAAATTGAAACAATTGAAAATAGCGTTGTGTGTGTGTGTGTGTTTGCGTGTGTGTGTGTCGTTGGGGCGAGTGACAGCTGAATGCGATAATTTCAAATCAAATCAATTGAATATTGTCACAATTAATTTATTTATGAGATACACTCGAAAATGCTGTTGAATTGTTGCTCATTTCGGTACTGATTTTTGAAGCAGATTTTGTGTGCTTTGTAAGCAATTTTTATTGTAATAAATTTATACATACATCTATAGTATTTTTGTTGTTGTTGTTTTGTTTTGCGTGTGCTGCTCATTGAATGCCAATTGATTCTGACGATGTACTTTGTATGTATGAATGGGGGGGTTTTTTTTATTGATTTTTAATTTCCAGCTTGGGTGTTTTATGACTGTCGCCAGAGACGCCAGGTTTTATTAAGGCTTGCCCAATCAATGCTGCCCCAACCCCTGCCACTGCAACAGCTCTGATGGACTCATGAAATTCAAATTCGATTTCGTTTTAGGCCGAATTCGAAATGCTGCATACAAAAGTTTTACATTGGAAATGCAAACGGAAATCAAATCAAATTGTTTGTGACTGGAAAATTTGAATTTTTGAGATGTGGTTTTGGTTTCGAGGAAAATTCCAGTTTCCTTGAGGTGGGAACGAAATATTCTTTACTTTTTAGTCGATTTTCGGGGAGAACCCAAAGGTTTTTCTCAATTAAAATTGAAATTTGTATTCAGGGAGCTGCAATTTGAATGAAAAGTCAAATTAATCTCTCCCTCTTCCTCCCAGTGAGACTTGAACTCGTTTTGAGGTTATTTTTAAATGAAAATTTGCGGATTTCAGATTTGTTGATGGGTTTTTACCATCACTTATCTAAGCATCTCCCAAATATGATAAATATTTCCTAGAATTCTACATCACCATATCTTTAGCCATAGTTTTTCACCAAGGATTATATCACAGAGACTCTTTTTCCATAATATTCTTAATTTTCGTAAGTTTTTCCTAGTGTTCTTCTGCTTTTATACCCTCTGAAATAAGAATCTCTGCAGAATAAATAAACCACCATTCCAATCCGGTTTTGCATGCCTTCTTAAAGGTTTCATAGGGAATTAGAGAACCCGCGATAAGGTTTTTCAGAATGTGCCAATGCCATAAGCCTTATGTAAATAAAGCAAGGGGCAAAATCAAGCCGCATTATCAGCATTATTTGTATGGCCCTCGAATGAGTAAGCCAATCCCAATCCCAAACAATACTCGTGCTCGTATTGCCAAGAGATAAGACCATGATTTTTTCTGAAAAAAAGAAGAATTCTTTTGCCAAGTAAAAGATGTTTGTGGTTTATATTTTCAAAAGATTTTGGTTTTTCTTTCATGTATATTTTTCAGTTTTTCATATGAATGTGTTGGATTTCTTTTTCTTTCTTTTTTTTTTTTGATATTCTGTTGCTTCTGTGATTCCGATTTCTGATTTCTGATTTTTCTGCATACATCAAGGGGAGTATGTAAATTAGCGAATCTAGTGTTTTGTATATCTATAGAATTTACACACACACAGTACATTACATACAATAATTATATGAAATATTCATGTTTTATTTGTTTTTTTTTTTAAGCATTTTTCTTGAGTTTTTTTTTCTTCTGTGTTTACTATTTATTTTATACGTAGTTTTACATTTAAGTTGACTTAAAGAACATTAATGTTGTAATGATTGGTAATAATAATAGTTAATAAACTTAAAGATTAAAGCAAAACTTGGATTAAAAACAATGTTTCAACATCTCAGAGAACAAATTTTGGAAGTCATTGAATATTGTATTATTTTTTTTTCTGCTTTGCTAAGACTTGAAAAAACTTTGGTTGAACTTTGAAAAGTATTCGAAAAAAACACAAAAACTGTATCCGAAAACTGATGATATTCCTACTATATCTCCTATGTGGGGATTGGATTTGTGTGATTACTGTAGACAATAATTATCTTGTGAAGTGGCAAATAAATTGATCTTTCTGTTTGTTCTGCTACGATTTGTTTTGTTGTTGTTAATTATGATCTTCTCCGTCTTCTTCCTCGTTGAATGGAAACTTAAGTTTAATTAGCGCTCGACAAACTACAGTTTAGTATCACAGAACAGCGCGCGAATGCCGTAGAGAGATGATGTCCATCGGCATTCCCGATCATCATTTCATAATTTTTTCGTTTGAAATTATTTCAAAAACGTTTCCTCTGGGGTCTATGGGATATCCTTTCCTTTTTTTGGTATGCATTTAAAAACCTTTTCCTTTTCCCTCTTCACTGATGTGCCGCTCCCATCCTCTGGCCGTACATGGCATACGGGGAGTAGTACGGTCCCAGAGCAGCTGCCGCAGCGGCTGCTGCCGGATTGAAGGCTCCGCCGGCGCCAAAGGGCGATGGGGCTCCGCCCATGGAACCTGGCGGCGGCTTGGCGTACGGATGATAGCGGGCTGCTGCCGCTGCCGCGGACATGGGGCTGAGCGGGGGCGTGGGATATCCACCTCTCAGCGCAGATGGGGGGAACAGGGTTCCGAGCAGGGACTGCGCCTGCGACTGGGCCAAAGCGGCGGCTGCGGCAGCCGGATCCGAGAGATTGCCCGTGTGGGTGCGGAGGTGGGTGAAGAGTTCGTCGGAGGTCTGGAAACGCTTGCCGCAATAGGCATCGCCCACCACCCAACTGCAGACGTAGGGGGCGGAGCGTGCAGCCGCCGCATTGGCAGCCGCTGCGGCTGCCGCCTGCGAGTACGGATGGCCTGGGGGCAGACCGGCGCTGGCCATGGCCATGCCGTACTTCTGGTGCTCGCACTGGGTGCATCCGGCCGGGCAGGGGGCCCCCATCAGCATCTGTTGGGTGTGCGCGGAGTAGGGGCAGCCGGGACAGTAGGGATCCTTGCACACTGGCACGATGGCCTCGCCACCCGCTGGCGTCTTGATGCGCTGGTAGCTGATGTACGGATTGGGCTGTCCGGCGGGATTGCCGCCTCCGGCGCCCGGATAGCCGCCATTGGCAGCCGCCGCCAGCATGGCGGCGTGATGGTGCGAAAAGCCGCCGGCAAAGGGCGGACGGAAAGCAGGATTTGCGTGCTGCTCCATTCCAGGCGGGCAGCAGAGGGCCGACAGATGGTTGAGGCCATAGGGACCGGCTGCCTTGTAGGCCGCCGCTGCTGCAGCCGCTGCAGCTGCCATGCTGCTCATCTCCTTGGGATGCTGTGCGGTGCCGTTGGAGTTGCTCAGGACCTCCATTCCGGAGCGTACGATGGGGCTGGCGCCACGCTGTGAGGAGCCCGAGGGCGACACTGTCTTCCGGCTGCCATTATCATGGGGTGTGGTGGGTGCCGCCTCCTGTGTCCGGCTATGTCCATCTGTGGGCGTGGCATTCGACTTGCTGCGCGAGGGCACACGCTCCTGGGCGGACGAGGAGTTCTTGGAGCTGGGGCGCATCGGTTCCTCCACGGAGGAGCTGCTCTTGAAGGAGTTCTGGTTCTGGTGGCTCAACACGTTCGTCTCGTACGGCTTGAAGGCCAGCTTGATCTCTCCGGTGGTTGTGAGACTGGTATTGCTGGTGGCCGTGGCCGTAATGGGCGTTGTGGATTTGGGCGATTTTGCCTGGCTGCCGGGAGACTTGGCCGCCGATATATCGCCGTTGCTCGACGAGGTCGAGGATGTGGAGGACGAGGAGCAGGTGCCCGGCTTCGTCTTGTTCTTGTCCATTGCCAGCAGGGGCTTCACCGCCGATGAATCGGCTCCAATCTGTGAGCACGTCTGGGCGAGCAGAGCCAGGGGACTCTTTTTGGCATCCATCTATAAGGAATGGAAGGAAAGGAAGAAGGTTGTGATTTAGTATATTTGTTTTTTACCACAGGAATTTCCTTCCTTTTTTTTGCTTGAATTTGAGCTCTATTTGTTTTTGGTTTATTGTTTTAGATTTCTTTTTAAATTATTTTTGATTGCTTTATTGCATATTTCACGTCTTTTTATTTCTGAAATTTTTCTTAAGTTTTTCATTACAGATTTAATTATTTTTTTTATTTTTTTTATTTTTTTATATTTAATTTCTTCATTGAAACTGAATTTCTCCGTACTTTGTGGGGTATATATATTTTATAAATTTTTCAAGTTTTTTTATACCAATTTCATTTTCGTTTCATCACAATTTAAATTTGTAACTGGATTGAAATCGTTTTTTTGTGAAGGTTTCTTTATACCTTTTATAATTTTCTGAACATATTTTCCTGATGTTAAAATGTTCAATATAATTTTTGTCCAAATTCATCAATCCTTAAATATCAGTTAATTTTTTTACATCTCAGCTTTTGAAATATTTTTTTCTTCTAAAATTTATGTATTTTTGTGTTTAGAGATTCATTGGTTTTTTTCTGGAAATTTCTTTGGTCTTCATTATTTTTTGTCAACGTTTTTTATTCTGTTTCATTATTTCTTTATAGAGCTCATTCAAAAGGTGTTTCTTTGACTTTTTTTATAGTCGTTCATTTATTTTGTTGTTTGGTTATAAAATACTAACCGTTGTCGGGAGTGGAGCCAAGTAATCCGGTTGTAGGTATTGGTTATTGCCGATGGTAACGACACCACCGCCTCCTTCCAAGACAACCATTTTTGTTGCTTAGTGTAGTTTTGTTATTGAAGAGTGTAATCCACAAGGAAATGTTGACGGTGGCTACAGAAATTTGTAGCTTTTCGTTTTTTTTTTTGTCGTCGATGAAGAGTAATCCACAGAAAATGCGACGGCAAAAATGTGTGTGTTTGATAATAATCCAAAAATTTCACTTTTCTTGTTTCGGTGCAGTTCAGGGAAATGGTATTCCTGAATTCCGATTTAGATCACTTTGTGGTGTAAATTTCTTTCACTTTTGGTGTTTTCTTATTTCTCTGTTGTCGTTCACTTTTTGACACTTGGGCTGCTGATGGGACAGCTGTTCTTGAACAGAATATTTCTATGGGTGTGCAAGGGGGGTTTGTTTTCCGCTTTTTTCCGAACAACGTCTGAACGATTCGAAGGCTGAACTCGAACTGTATTCTCCGTGTGACGGTGCGAACGTACCTAGCCGCAAAGTGAAGAACGGACACGTTCGTGCACGCTCATTCATGCTACTCGCACTCGCTCGCGCTCTCTCTCTACTCGCTCGCTCTCTCTCTGCTCGCTCAAAACTGGTTTCGCCGCTCTCTTCGTGCGTTAGAGCAGTCCGGCCTGTTGTGTGCGAGCGAGTCGCCATGAGCGTAATTTTCAAATATGGCGTATTTTTTGTCCAATCACAATCGCATGCGCCATGCGATGGATGGCCAACGGAACAGGTTTCTCGCTCTCTCCGTCACATTTGCACCACGGCAACACTCGTTTCGAGAGCAGCAACAGTTGTGGCGAGCGAGAGAGCGGCGCTCCGCTCTCAATCGCTATAGTTGTTGTTGCATTGCGCGCACACATTAATTTTATCTTCACACATATGTCACGCGCTCGCTCTCCCGCTCTCGTTTTTTGTTGGCCTTTGATGGGGCTGTCAACAGCAGGAGTTATAGGAGGGGGTGCGTGAAGATGGGGATAAGTGGCAGTGTGAGAGGAAGAAGCAGCAATGCGATTGTGGGAGAGGAAGTATCAGCAGTGGTAGAGAGGCATTGTCTTCCGTCGCTCTGAGATTTGTTCTTCTCTCCTCCTCACCTCCTCACACTCCAATTTTTTTTTCCAGACCATTTCCATCGCCTCGGTTCCGCTCGTTTTAATGTCATATAAAAATTAATTTGTTTGTCGCTCGCTCTCTCACACTCTTTCCACATCTCTCCACCGCTCCATGCTCTGCGCCTCTCACCAGTCTTTTGTTTAGCGGTTTTCGATTAACTTCTGCGGTGGGTTTTTATTTTGTGTTTTACTGTACCATTCCACCACTCTCCCTCCTCCACAACGGCACAAAACGTTGCGGCTCCTGGTTTTCCGTTTAAGTGGAAATCGTTGTTTTGTTTGTCGCGTCACAAAGTTTTTCTGAGCCATTTTCCACATTCGTTTTTTCCATGTTTTCTTGATTTACATGTATTATGTGTGTGTGTATGTAGGGGGTTTATGGTGGGGGGGTACATCCCACAAAATTAGTGGCTAACCAGAGTTTTTAATGGTTTAATGGTTTTCTTTTAGTTGGTTAATTTCACTACATTTTTAATCACAAAACAATCGGAAATGCACTTGCCATTTAACACTTTTCTGAAACTATTTTTATTTCACACGAAATATATTATTTAATTGAAAAGAATTGGATTCTGTGATTAAAACCAATGGAAGAAGCTTGTTACTCGTAGACTGCTCGCTCCTTACCGACCGAGGACCGCTGCTGCATGACAAATAATACGACAACCGATAGGATTGATCCTGGGAACCCTATGATCTCCCATTCCTATGGAGAGCATCACAAAATAGTTAAGAATGCATTTAAAAGCTATAACAACAAATCCAAGACATTTTGTTCCCTAATCATCTGGATCTCTTTCCTGATTCTCCGCACGTAAATCATGATCTATATTACATGATCTATGAAATTCCCTCGAAAGCCTAAACCAAGTCTTAAGATACTTTGTGGCATCTTTTGGAGAGATTTTAATCTCTTTGCAATTTGAAAAATATTACCTAATCGCCAGACAGTTTCAAATCCCCCGTCAAAGCCTCTGGCAAGCAAATTAAAATCTGTGTAAATATAAGCGATAAGACAGCTT
This sequence comes from Drosophila lowei, assembly GCA_008121275.1. NCBI lineage: Eukaryota > Metazoa > Arthropoda > Insecta > Diptera > Drosophilidae > Drosophila > Drosophila lowei. Next base: position 11,374,794 of record CM017779.1, on the reverse strand, counting down.
GAACTGAAAGGCGGCTTATGCCAGGATTAAGAGTATTTAGACATTTTTGGGCAATGGGGATTTCTGCTGCTCTCCCGCTTCTCGTGTCACAGGTAGAGTTCCCTCCTTCAGAGGGCCTTCAGTAAATGACGGATTTATTAGGTAAGAGCGTGCTGTCGTACTTTACGATCCGGCTTAAACATAATTTGCGGTTTCTGCGTGAACAAAAAAAACCAGCTCAAAGTGTTGCCAAAATACAGGAGTACAGGTACAGTAACAGTCTTCAGAGTTCGGAGGTTAGAGAATTTTCCCGCTCGAGTGCAAGCGAGTATTTTCCCTTATTATTTGTTATTTTTTTATGGCCACTTTGTCAGCGTCATAAATTTGTTGCTCCTCTCCTGTATGTGAATTATTTACTACCGAGAATGCCAGCGAGGAGCCTTGGCGGTGGGAGGGGTCGTCGCATAAATAATACAAAAATATTATAAATTACAAGAAAAGCCACAGCGAATGCCAGGGGGCGGCGGAAGTGTGGAACACCTTGATACCGTGACTAAAGCGATTTTCTTTCCTTCTTAATGCTCATGCCCGGGAGCGGTTCTAAGGCGTTTGATATGTTAATTTTGTTATTTAGTGGCTAATCTTTTTAGGTAGAAGTTCTAGAAGGTTTCAGAAAGTTTGAAAGATTTGTTGGTATATTTAAAATTAGGGATTCCTTGCAAGTTTCAAGGATCTTTTTGAAACATTAAAAATATCGCTTAGATTCTATATTTTCTTATGAAAATCTTAGGCTAAATAATCTTAAGATTCATAATCTTTTTTATATTCTTTTCAGGGAACATTTGGTCAACTCAATCCGAAGATGGTATCATATAGATCTTTTTTAAAATTATTTTAGGCTCACAATAGAGCAATGATCAATGATTTTTCCGTTATCATTCTGATATGTCTAAGAATTTAGTACAGATTCTCCAGATAGATATATATTCTCTTGAAATAGGGAATATGCAGAAAAAGATATAATCTATGGTATGTGTGTGCATATATTACTTCAGAAATCAATCAAAAATACCTGCCATTCCAATATCTCTTTTTCTTAGAGATTGCCCTTAAAAAAGTGTTCCTAATTGTATCTTTTACTCTTAAAAAAAAAGTATCTTTCAACCAATATACCCCAGATACTCGGGTATGCCCAGGGAGGCGGCAGGAAGGAAACAACATAAAACAAGAGACAGTAAGAGAAATTTGTAGCCGCGAAAAAATTTATATGAGGAATATAAAAAGAAGGAAAAACTGATGCGGCAGCACCAAATGGCGAAGGCATGGGGCATGGGGCATGGGGCATGGGAGGGTAGCACATAAAATTAACCACATATTTCTTCATTTTTATGGCATTTATTATCACAGAAATGTTTGTGTGATAAAAGCGAAGCGGCGCAAAAGGCGAACGACGATGAACGACGACTCCAACGACGACGATGGCGGCGCAGTCATAAAAATGCAGCCATTTACCTTTTGATTTATGCACCACAACAACAACAGCAGCAGCAGCAGCAGCAGTGGCAGTGGCAGTGGCAGTGGCAGAAGCGGCAGCCGTAGAAGTGGGCTATTGAGGTGGTTGGGTGGTGGCTGGGGGTTTGGGGGTTGTGGCACACGCATGAAACAACGCACTCCACAAATGAAGGAAGGAGAGCGTAAGGAAAAGGAGCGAAAAATAATGCAATAAATTTGACATTATCTCCGGCAATATGAACGTATATATATCCGTAAAGTGGGTGCTGTGTGGCAGTGCCAGTGGCTGTGGCTGTGGCAGTGGAAAAGGGAAAGTCGTTTAACTGTCTGCGGATTTTCAGTTGACTTACGCATGGGGCAAAGGCAAAGGCAAACGCAAAGTCTCCTGCCACTCCTGCACGATAATTGCTTTATTTTGGCGTCTGAAGAACCTTTTCCTGCCACTCGATGGCTATCTGGGCGGAAATTTGTTACTTCAGGGTGGAATATTCGTTTTTCTCAAGATTGTGGTACATCTCTTTCAAGGGAAGATTTTAAATTACACAGAATGTTAGGAATTTATGAATAATTTATGATGTTTTAACATTTGAATGTTTCAATTTAGTATAAAAAAAAGAAACGTAAGCTATTTCTAGAAATTCTTTTAAAAATCTGTAAAATAAAGTCGATTAAAGTCGATTTGACGCTGTAAAAATTTCCCATAAGCGAACGGACACGAACAGAGACCATAAATTATAAGGGATTCAGGATTTTGACGATTAAATATAGCTAATGGATATTTTTGTATAATAAATACAAAATAATAAATAATTGAAGGAAAGGTCAAAATCGTTGCGACGGTCCTAATATTATTTAAAAGAATTTGTTCGCTGATTTTGGGACCTCTTTTAGTACACATTTGGATATCTTTTAGCACAGTATACCCCTAGAATATATAAAGCTCGAAAATTCCCCTCTAAAATAGCAACTAAAATTTGTAAAATCCCATACAACTCCACAAATCGAATCGTTTATGTACCACCATAATTACTTCCGATTTGAATGTGTCTACGTGCCATGCAGCCGAACAATAACTCACTTCCGAAGGTTCGGCACTCCCCACAACCCGTGAATGCCATTTAAAAAATTGAAAAACAAACTGCAATAAATTCAATATAGAAAGAACCCTATGAAACCCAAAAACTAAGCAGACACCCGAGCAAACAGATCCCAAAAAAAAAACACGCACACAACACACAAAAAGGGGATGCAGGGGATGCCCTGCTGTGACTGTGTTCCGGGTTCCAGGAGCTCCCTCCGCCTACCGCCTGTCGATAATTTATTGACAACAATTTATCTCGTAATAGTTGCCCAAACGAAAAAACAGCAAAAAAAAGAAGGAAAAAGAATAATGGTGACATTGAAATTTTACGGTAATGCACCCCAAAAAAAAAAACGAAAAAGGGATCTTTGCCATTTTTTGCGGGCCACCCTCTGTGTGTGTGTGGCGGATTAATAAAGCAAATTAATCGTTGTCTCCCACCCTCTAAGAAAATATAGAACATAAATGGTGGAAATACCTACAACGCTGACACGTGGAGGATTCTAAAATGATAAATTGATGGCATCAATTTTTATTGCCATTTCTGGCATTAAGTATTAATTGCCTACAATATCTGGTATCTCTGGGCGGCTTTCGAATGATATATGTCCGCCGGTTAAAGGATGTAAAGGGTGTAAACGGTATATGACTTAGGGAAAATGTTTCCTTAAGCGATGAAACATGTGGGAAGGATTTACAGAGAATAAAGAATACAGGATATATGGAATAAAGGTAGAAGCGTAGTCTTTCACTCTCTTACAGAGAAGCTTAGCTATAAGAGACTCGTTTTTATAGGATATACAGGATACAGGATATATGGAAGAGTTGTATAACTCTTTGAAACCAAGTCGTTCTCTCTCTTACAGAGTAGCTTAGCTATAAAAGACTCGATTTTATGTCTGGAATACACTCAAAGAGAGCGCACTACCTCTCTCTATCGACCTCTTCACCACTAGCTCCTTAAATTTATTTTTAAATTTGTATTTATGGATAATTTTAAACAAAAATCCATTAAAAAACATTTTTAAATTAAAAATTAAAATTTTAAAATTAAAAAACTTATTCAAAATCATATTCTAAATATCACATATAATATAAATCAAATATCTACAACAAGTAAAAAAAATCCTCATCTGTTGAAGAAAATTGAATAGAATTTCCCAAGTCAAATACCTAACCCCGCGTATATCCCTAATTTGTTCAAAAGGGAACAAGAATTGCCATCAAGAGTGTCACGAGAACTGTCATGGACAAAAACGAGGCAAATAAATGACGCGTGACTGTCAGAGACTGAGAATAGGGGAAGGATCCGGGGATCAGGATCTCCCTGTACGGCGAGTACGAGAGGATTGTTCGCTGTCAGATGCACAGCATGATGCAAAAAGGACAAAGGACAGTGCCAAGGACGAGACCTCGAAATACTTTTGATAAATGCGTCATAAAATGAGCAATTATCACGTGCGGACCGAGCTCGTAGGACAATTAAAAGCCAAACAGAGACGCAGAGCGAGAGCATCAATAAAATTATTTGTCAAAATGTCACAGGATGCACACAGGAAAGCAGGACACAGAGCCGCCTGCCAGGGGAGTGACCGACGACTGAGACTGAGACTGACAGGGGACTCCGGGACTGCGGGACTCCGGGACTGCAGGACTCCGAGACTGCGGGATATACGCAGAAGTGTCAACTTTGGTGGCTGGCAATGAATGACGGACCATAAATCAAGGACAATGGCCCGCCTGCCTGCCTCCCTGCCTGCCTTTCAGTCTGCCTACTGCTGCTGCTGTCCTTGATTGACCGCACTCCCAGCCTTGAGAGAAACAGAGTCCTGCTGCTTCTTGGATCTGGGCTGAAAAATTAGCAAGTAAATCAATAAACATCGCCAGAGACGGCTCTCGACTCTCGACTCTCGAAGGCTCGTTAAATTCGTTCTCCTTCTCCTCCGGCGGCAACGGCGGCGGCATGGCCATAAAAATGCAGCCTTGTCGATAGATTTTCCAATGATATATAGGGCCCATAATTTATGTTCTCTTTATCGAGGCGAGCGCGCACCGCACAGAGCACACAGAGCACACACATGGGGCAGAAGCACATGGAAACACCTTATGGATGGCTATATCCTGTTGTATTCCTCGTACGCCAGGAAGCGCCAGGCCCAGTCGTTGGGGGACCCGCCAGTTGCTGCTCTGTTCTCTGTTCTCGGTTCTGTGTTCTCTTTTCTGGCTCTGATTGAATCGGGAAGGTCGTAAAGATTTTTATGTTTGGCCATAAATATTTCTGTTGTTTGTTGCGAGCGAGCGAGCGAGAGAACCTTTGGCAATGTTTTCTCTTCTGCTCGATTTGATTATGATATATGAAGAGGTGAACGTTTTGCACATTTAAACATGTGGCGGGAAATGTATATATCAAAAAGGGAATTCAACCAAAAGATCAATTCAAGGCAATAATGCAAAGTCAAAGGCAGGCCAAGTGTAGAGGAATATTAAAAAAGAAAGGAACTACGGTGGAAATACCATTAATGGATATCAAATGAGGAAGAAGGTTTAGCATTTGTAGGGATTAACCAGCAAAGAATCGTACATCAGTGGATACAGAAGCAGGATATCAAAAAGAAGAATCCTGAAGTAATAACTCTCTCTTTCTCTCTCTATTACAAAGTTTCTTAGTGAATTTTCATATTTTATGGGTGCAAATTCCTCAAAATATTACCAATATTTATTTACTTAATTTTATTTATTTATTGTAATTAAAAAATTAATAAATTATTTTAACTAAATATTTATTTTAATGCCAGGCAGACGCACAAGCGAAAAATGCAAAAGAGAATGCCTCGAGAATGCAAAAACAAAATACACGGCGTGCGTGAATGTAGCTGTGGGATCGCACTGAGGCCCGAGAATGCAAAAACAAAATACACAAAATGTCCATGACGTGGCTCAATGCTGATTAGGATTGTTTTTGTTGTTGTTTTTAATACAGGCAATAGCTCTGGACCTACTGTAGACTATAGTTTTATTAAGAATACATTTAGAATATCATAATCCTGGAATACCAATTTATAAACCTCACGTAACCCCAACAGTATTCCATAAAAACTATTTTCATAGCTCTCCGCATAAAATAGGCAAAACGATTCAAGAAAACCCCCATATAAATTCTTATATAGACATCTACTAAATGCTCACAAAACCCCCAAGCTGTGATTTATGGAACACATCAAAGGCAGCGACCAAGAGAATGGAGAGACACATCAGCGGGCACATCAATAAATTAACACTAAAACGCAATGCGAATGAGTAGTTAACCCAAAGCCGTACGGGCCAGTCGACTGTATTACGAGTGTACGTCGTATTCGTGGCAACAAAACGCCCGGAGAAGTCGTAAAGGACCCTTGTGAAAACAAACATCATGCCATGCATAGCTGATGAATCCTCACAAAAAAAACAAGAATTCGTGGCAGACAGAGAGATGAGGCAAAACCGTGTACAATAAAAACTAAATTATATCCTTTGTGGCTCAAGTGGCATGAAGAAAAGAAGAAAAAAAAACAATGAGGGAGAAGCAACATGTTGCACAGACGGCGACGCAAAGCGACACATCCATCAGAGACGCCGCCGACCCACGCACTATTTAATTTAGTACAAAATTATTATGCGCAACATTAGCACTCGTCTTGGCTTTCGTTTTGGGTTTTTAATCCTCCGATGAGGGTATGATGTGGCATGGGTCGGGGCTGCAGGTTCTGTGGGAAGCGTGAGGTGCCTCAAATGAAGTGTGAATTTTTCTGTCAGGCCCCGCCGTCATTCTCAGCGGAGCAAACAGAAAACAGAACCAACCCAGAACACATGAAAAATGCCGACTCTGCTTTATGGGATTGTTTTTTTTGGATGGTGGAAATGTGTGTATTTATTTGTGCTTCAGAATTTGTAGAATTTTCTAGACTTTTTTTTGGGAAAGAATATCATTCCTATCCATATGGCAAATGCTTTACTGCTAAGCTACTCTGTAAGAGAGAAAGATGGAATGAGAAGACGCGAGGCAGTGGAGTCAGGTCACTGGAAATGGTTTTCTTCAGCTAAATCGAATATTATTTCCTGTTTAGGACCGTCGAAATATATTTTAAAACTTTAAAAATGTTAGAAAACTTTTTTTGTAATTTTATACATTTTGTACAAATTTGGAATACTTTAATTTTTATTTGTATTTATAAATTTAGATAATAGAAAACTATTTCAAGTCGAAACAAAGCTTAAAAGCCTTTTTCCTAGGAAATCCTTCCCACAATTGAACTTCTGTTATTTCGATTAATTGAATCAGCCTAACAGATATATAGATATATACATATATATATATATCAAATTCTATTAAACTTTCTATGAAATTCTTATGCTAATGCTCTCAAATTTAAATGAATGCTTTCCATTATAGGGGTATTATCATATCATCGCATCATTCCAGTTGATCGATTTGAATCAACATCTAATGTTGATGTAAATGTAAAGCACACACCCACTACTCCTCCACCCCCCACTGCCTGGCGGTAATCGCCTTTAAGGCCAGCCATCACATTAAACCCTTTTTACACACTCCACAAGGGAGACGAAGACAAGGAGACCCTTCCATTCCTTCCTCGTTCGCCCCCAGAAGTTCATGTAGGTCGCTGACATTACTTCTGCTTACTTTGGCAATCTGGCAGTCGAGAGACACAATGTTGGGGTGTGGGGGGCGATGGGGAGAACAGCAGAAGTCAACCAAGTGAGACATTTACCCGCCACTGCCGGAGGAGAGGGACGAGTGGGGGGCAAGGCAAAGGCAAAGGCAAAGTGAAAGCATCTCGTTTTCATTTCATTTAAAATGCTGTCAGCACCTAACCCCAGACATGACTTCTCCGCTCTCGCCTTTGCACCCTGTCTGTCTCTCTCCTACTCCTTGTCTTGTTCTTGTCTTCTAACTCTCTGTAGTGGCATCTCCTTCTCGTTTGGATATCTACCGGGGTCTCTGTCTCAGTCTCATGTCCTTTTCTTTTATATGGCACTTTCAACGCGTCATTGAGTAAGCCGCGGCGCGTACTCATCAGCATCAGTGGCATGGAATGAGGTGGAATGGAATGGACGGGAGTCCGAAAGTGCGGCAAGCATTCAAGCTGAAAATGAAGACATTTTAGAATACACAGAAACAGAAACAGAAATAGAGTGTGGCAGCAGGACAGAGAGAGAGTGTGCCCAGCAGAGGTGGAGCGAGTGAGTGTGTGAGCGAGTGCGTTTATAATCAAATTAGAAACGAAGCGTAAGATCAAAGACGGGAATTTGTCCGTCGCTCATTTAACATTGAGGCGCGCACAAGGCGGAAAAAGTAGGCGCGACATAATGCCCGAAATGTCCAAAACACACACTGAGAAACGCAAAAGATGATGATAAGGGGCAAGGCACCACCGTCCATGGACTTTCTTTGACAACTTGAAGTGGAAATGACTCGGCAACAGACTGGGGGTAACAGAACACAGAGAACAGTGAACAGTGAACAGAAAACAGAAAACCAAAACCGTAATGGAAGGACCCGCTGAACCCTGAAGAAGACGTCTCATTAATGACAACAAGGAGCCCGCGTAAAAAGGAAAGGTGGTATTATCCACTCAACTTGAAACCTGGCTGCCAGCCTGCCTTTGCCTGGGCCTGTGCCTTTGCCAGTGTGTGCCTGTGCCTGCCTCTCTGTCAATTTCCACTCAAGTGTTCTTTTCTTTTAGCAGGAAAGGATCATAGCGTACAGATACACACGGAATATAATTGAAAAAGTGGGATAGGATAGGCGGAAGGGAGGGTTTTTTTCTTTTGCTCCGAAGGAGGAATGATTTTCATGTTGTTCGAATCGAATCACTGACGACGACAGGTTAAATGTTTTCATTATGAGCCGCCAACTGACGTCACGAGTTTCTCTCCATAATTGGAGCTGCATTCAAGTGCTCTCCACCGCATCTCCATCCAACCATCCATCCATCCATCCATTCGCTCAACCTCTTCATCGCCAGCGTCGTCTTTCGCTTTAATGAAAAAGTAAATTGAGTTCTCGGTAGTCGGGCTGCCGGCTGCCGCTTCGCTTCTTCGTTTCAAGTGCCGAAACCTCATGAGACACGCTCAATTAGTTCTTCGAATTTCTAACAAAAAAAAATAAAATTAAATAAAACACCACACACAAGAAATTTAAATGATTCTCACAACTTCCGTCAACACTTGGTCGACAGACGGATCGCATCGTAAATAATGCACTTGAGCCAATTGTCAGAAAATTTAAAAAAAAAAATATATATGGAGAGGAAGTTGTGTAAAAGTATTTTTAAATTTTAAATAATTCCTAAATTTATTTTAAATTATTTACTATTTTATTTGTTTTACTTTATTTTCTAATTATTTAATTAATTATAATTATTATTGTTATATATTTATTATATTTTATTATCATATTTTTATATTTATTACGTATTTATTTTTATATATATATTTTTTTTTATTGTTTTTGGTGGAGCTTCGTGTCACTTCTTAGCAAGGTGGAAGTTTTGTTTGGAAAATCAAATATATAAAAACTTAAAATATCTTAAAAGAACATAAATTAAGACTTCCCTTTTTTTTTACTTATAGAAATTAGCAATCAATTTCAATCTTTCACAAAAAAAGACTTAAACGACCGTTGGCGGGGCCAAGATCAAATGATTTTTATATCAAATGATTTTTTATATCAAATGATATATTTCTTGCTCTAAAAAATCATCTAAATAACATACGGAATTTATTTGGAGACTTAGTTTTATCCCAAAAGACTATGCCGGGGATCAAAGATTTTTATATCAAATGATAAATTATTTCAGCTATAAAAATCATCTGTAACATACGGAATTTATTTGGAGACTTAGTTTTATCCCAAAAAAAGACTATAGGAAGATATGAAAATAAATTTTTTACAGAAATTTACTTGTTATTACTAAAATGTATAAAAAATCAAAAGAAATATAACATTTTTCTAAAGGAAAGTGCAGGAAATCTTGGTAAAAAATCTCCAACATATTTTTTTTGTAATTGGCAGCTCTAATTAACACTTTATACTAAGATATACTTGAGATATCTATGTATTTTCCATATTTTGTCACATTCCCAGTGTTAGAAGATGAATCTTCAGCCATTACTCAACAGTTTTGAGTCCCACGGACCTCTAGTATTTCCATTTCAAACTCAAAACGCCTGTGAAACGGTCATAAAACCAAATTAACATCAGAAAAGACATCAACCATCGTCCGTCGTCTCTCGGGCTAATTAGCTCATGTCATTTGAGAGTGTAACAAATGTTACAAATTTTGAAATATTATAGGGCAACTGTCAGAGAGATCCCAGGCATGAAAAGGGGTTACTTCCGGGGAACACTACACACGTCCAAGCCAACACCCAAGCGAGCGAGCCCTGGCCCTGCCCTGCCACTGAGGAAAGGAAAACGTTTTATTAATGTCTCAAATTACGTACAAATAAATGTTGGTAATTTTGTGGGTAATCAGTCAATTTCAGGCAAACAAAAGCATATCTACCCTCGCGTTTTTTTGGGGTTAACTTTCTATCCATAGCCATTCCGAAAACCATTCCATAGTTTGGGCCGACATATCAGAGATATTGTAGCGGTAGCGGGGGTTTGTGGGTTGACAAGATTCATGGGTCTATGGGATTATGCAGGAAGTTTGTTTAACGCACGGTTGCCCTTCAAAGAAAAGCCTTTTCCAGTGCATAGTTTAACCCTTTTCTCCAAACTTCCTTCCAGTTATCAGTTTTTTTCGGGGCTTAGTTGTCCATATATTATACTAATATTCATGAAAACTAGTCCTTCATCACACATGTTGCTTGGGCAACCGAAAATAAAACATATTTGTGTGTTTAGAAATCCAGAACTATGGCAGTCCGACAAGTGCCCTACTTTAGGATCCCGGCTCTTTTGAATGGCAATCTGTCAGGAAACCAGAGTTCAAGTTTCTAATTGATGGCACAGCTCTCTTGGGTCAAGTGGTTTTGTTGCAGTCAAAGATCTTTAATCGTTGGCTGTCATCAGCATCTTGATATATATTGAAAATCCATTTCCTGTACCATCAAGTGGCATTTAGGAAGAAAATGTTGAGATGGAGATCTTTAGGGGGGGATCTTTTGTGTGTAGAAAATAGATTTTGTCTTGTTTTTGTAATTTGAAGAAAAATGGAATTGAAAATAAGGGATCCCAAAAGTTTTATTCTTTTATTCTTTTTATTATTATTATTTATAAAATATTTTATTCCATTTTGGTATTATTTTAGAGTATTTCTTACATTATTATTTATATTTATTTATTTTAAATTTTTGTATCGTATTTTAATTTAAACATCTCTCTTCCAGTGTGTCTTAGCAGCACACCAAAAATTCGTACTTCTCTTGAATTTAAAATGCCCATCTGTTCTAAAATATAACTACCATTACTCTTCCAGCGAAAACCCAACCAACCCTTGGATACACATTACATTATAATTACCCCTAGGTTCTTCCGTTTCCCCCACTAAAAATGCATTATTTGGTTACTGTTCCTTGGCCCCCGGCTGGGTTTTTGCAACATCATAAAGTTCATTTGTGCATCTTCCATTTCCCTTCTGAAAGCGCCGAAAGGATCCCATAAATTTCGCTTTTAATAGCATCCGCCTGTCATGGCAATCTAAATAAATTGTTAAATTTATTTACGACAAAATGTCCACACAGAATGAGAGAGGAGGGTATGGGGTTTTTTTTGGGGGGGGCTGTGGCAGTACGTGAGTGCGGCTAGAAAATATGAAAATTAACTGCCGACTAAAGCCAAAATCCAGCAGCAGCAGCAGCAGCCACAACAAATCCCTCCCACCAGCCCATCCCCTGAATTCGGGGAAAAACAATTGCCATATGTGTGTGTGTGTGTGTGTGCATTTTCCCTTCCATGTGTGTGTAATTTTCACTTCATGTTTGGCCACAAAAACGCAGAAACTGCCATAAAACACACACACACACACACAAACCATGGAACCATATGAACCCTCTGGGGGCACGAGCAGGATCCTGCCTTCGACGACCCATGGACGACAATAAGGTGAAAGGGGCCACTAAATGCCACTAAATGAATTTATTTGCCAGAAAGAGACAGCACTAGAAGGTTAGAAAGGGATAGAATGGCACGTTAGAGAGAAAGAAGCATCTGGAAAACGTGCACCATTTTGTGAGAGAGAGTAAATAAAGCCCAAAATGAGATTTATGCAACATGACCGACAACAACAGCCCCAAAAGCGAATCGAGAGACCAAGTGCTGAAGTGCTGCTGCCACTGCCACTGCCACTGCCACAACCCCCCAGCCAACCCTCCCACCTTCCATGGGCATCCCCTTCTATGGGTTCCCCTGGTGTCCAGTGGGTTAGTTTTTAGTGGGCACCCACTTTGTGGGCTTTGTGGAATGGCAATCGCCGGAGCCAAATGCCAGCATCCCTTTCCCCTTACCCATTTCCATGGGTATCTTTTTGGTGTGTGTGTGTGCGTGCCTTTTAACCCAACTAATTTATATACCCTTTAAAGAGGGTATTAGGATTTTGCCATACAGAGAACTAAATCTTTCTTTGAATGAAAAAATGGGTAAACAAAATAAACCCTGAAACTCGTTGGCTTGCAATTAGGGTACGATAGAAAACGCGTCATGCGGCAGTTCCTCTCGGTTGCTTTGCTTCGGTTTGTCGCTTTTTGTAGATTTATAACTGATCTAAACACCTAACACCTCTGGGAACCTTTTTGTCGAGGCACACAATTGCCTCTTCATTGGTGACCATCACAAAGTGAATCATCCAAGTAATATGCCCCTAAGATACCCTCACATAAACCTGAATATGCCACCGTTCACACACACACACACACATATGGGGCATGGCATCCTCCACTCTGCTTTGGTCCTGCAGCAGTCATTTATTCTGAACAAAATTGTCACATAAATTCTAGAGTGTCCGAGTCATGTCGGGCGTACTTCATTTTGTATTTTATGATATTTTTTTTTGCCCCCAACCCCCCTCGGGCTAAACTGGTTAAAAGGAAATTTATGATCAGAGAGCCAGCGGAAACAAACAATGCCAAATCCTAGGTAAGTGAGAAACTGATGCACATATCGTAGATTGAACCCAGAGATTTTCAGGCAGGAGACTCGTAGTCGAAGTCCAATGTCGCACATTAATGAAGCCTCCAACAAAATACGAGAAGGAGAACGAGTACGACTACGACACGACAGTATATAAGAAATATGACAAAATTCTCGGGTAGCAACAGAGAGAGAGAGAGAGCACAACGGAGGGAATATGAAATATGGCAAAGAAATATGAAATAAAGGAAGCAAACAACAGCAGTTGACAACTGTCAGAGTCAGAGTGGCAGAGTGGGAGTGGAAGTGGAAGTAGAAGGGACCTGGACTTGGACCTGGACCTGCCTGCCGCCTGCCAGTGCCACTGTCAGTGTCACTGTTGCTTCTTGCTCGGCTTTTGTTTTTCCCCTGTCTTGATGCTCGACCCGACCTCCTTCAGTACTCCCACAAAGCAATTTTATATTCAAAAATGCTCTACAGAAAATGGGGTTTAATGGAATTTTTTAACTACTTTTTGAGAGAAGATTTCTTCTTGGAAAGCAAAAATTTATATTTGATTTTAAGCCACATTTAAATAAGATTTTACCTATGTAGGCATATTTAAAAAATACCTTTTATATGGTTTTTTCCCTATATCTTTAAGGATTCATAGATTTTGTTCCATATTATTTAAAAAAAAAAAAGTACCTGATCTTGGGATTATTTAAAAAAAATGTAAATATAAGTATTTATATATTATTAAGTATTTTTAGTATGTTTTGTATTTTTATTATATTAGTGCTTATAGTATTTTTTAATAGTATTTATCTGAAATATTTTTAGTGCAATTATTATTTTTATTTAGTAATATTTAAAAGCTTTTCAAAGCCATTTCCAGCCTTAAAGAATCCTTCAGTATATCTCAAATTTCTTGTGTTTACATTTATGAAATATTTATATAAATAAAAATGTATTTAAAATTCTTAATATTGGGATTTTGTTCATAAAATTCAAGCAGAGTTTCGGGTCATGAAATCCAAGGGAGTTCCAAGGGAATAATAATACAATTTTATAGAGCACTCACCTGGTCGCTTTCTTTTCGCACATTTCTTTCCCACATTTATCTTTTTGTTTGTCTTTCGTTTTTATTTTTATATTATTTTTTTGTTGCACAATTTTGAACTGTTTGCTGTTGACATTAGCAGAAGCTTAGTCCTCGCTGTCTCTGGGCTGTCAAAAGTGTCCTGTCAGTGTTGCCACGTCACGGGCAGGCAGGCGAACAAGAACTGACAACAGCAATGATTTCCAGAGACAAAAACTGAAACAAAAGAGGGGAAAAAGGAGACAAAATAAGTTGGAAATGTGAAATATTATACTGTAATTGTATTCCGTGTGAACAGTATTTCTTCGTTTCAGTCGTAAATGACGAAGAAGGCTGGCCCATAAATAAAATTAACCCAAATTAAACACAGACAATTAATTACAGGCAATGGCCACATCCACTGGCAAACTGGTCCACACGGTGTACACACGGTCCGTCCACCGGTCAGTCAACATTTCACAGCAAATTAACACCACAAATCTGTTCTGTGATGATGTCCATTCCCATTCATCCACCGAAAATTGTTAGGCGACCTCACAGGCCAGAGTACGATCCAGAGCCAGGGACTGACAGCTTAACCGACCATTAATTTACATTTAAATGTGGAAAATGGGAAATGGTCAAGAAATCGCAGTAGCCAACGACAAATTCTCATCCACAAAAACACACACAGATTTTCCATCTCGCAAAACTTTCTCACACACACACACATACACTCACACAGAAGAGCCGTAAAATATTCTTTGGACTAAAGAAAATTTGCATATTTCCAACATATTTTCGTACAGATTGTGTAACAAATTTTTACTTTATGACCAGAGGCCCCCGGAAAAAATGTTCACAGTTGATTTATTTTGTGTGTCTGTTCGTCCGCAGTCGAATATAAAAATTGAGTTTAAATATCACACACATATCATCATTGTAGGAGGCATTGTATGGGCCACAAAATATTCCCTTTCAAGTTTTTATCGTTTATTGCAAATTTCTTTTCGTTCAAAATTTACTTCGATGCTCGTAAAATTCCGCACAGCATATGAGTTTTTGCAGAATGGAAAGAAACACAAACTTGCACCGAAACTGAAACAGAACAGAAAATGTATGTAATAATCGTACAATTAATCATGAAACAGATTCTCGTTGGGTCTTTAGAATATTCATGAATATTCCGAAATTTTAAAGAAATGAGAAAATCGAGAACACAGAATCCTAAGGAATTATCATAGCTAGTGGGTTACAGGAACAATCGGATCATTATTACAGTCAGTAGAAAAAAAACTAAATTACTTTAATTCAAACTAAAATCGTTTGGCTATTTGAACACCTGGTTTTCGAAAACTTTTAGCTCTAGAGCAACGAGCGTTTGAGTGCATACATTTTCGGTGCGAATGCAAATCAAGTTTCGATATAATGAAACGAAATACCGAGTATCTTAGTGTGCCTTGGACTCAAAAGTCCCACCTTTTTTTTTTATAAATATTTTCCGAGTTTGGTTATTTTTTGTCGACATTTTTAAGTTTCTTAGAATATTTAATATTCAATAAAATTATTTATTTATTTTATATTTCATTTTATTCATATTTATAAATTTATTTTAGCCTTCATTTAAACAAACAAATTATACAGATTATGATAATACGTTTCCATATTTTTAAAGCTGATACGAAGTCACCAATATATATATTCCAGCAATGAATCATAGGTTTCTGAAATGGGACTAAATGCCCTCCTCATCCCATAGATAAGAAATTATTCTCTCATTTGCATTACCAGAGTATGGAAGACTTCAGTGGAACTCTCGTTATATACCATTCCAAAACAAATGAAAAATCAGTTGCGTTTCAGTTGTTTACGTGGAAGAATATCGAGTATTAGAATGAAAATGAATTACGGGAAATATCTCCTCTACATTGGGCTTGTTCTGATGCATTTGGCTATTGATTCTCTGGCGGACATCGGAGTGGATCAAGAGGTTATAACATTTAATGATTAAATATTAATATTTTAGATCTCTTAAATACAATTTGTAGTCTTGTTTCATGGCAAGCGATATGGAAGATCAGTGCGGTTTCGTTTGCTATCCCATTGTTAAGCCCCTGCTTCAGTATTTGGCCAGGTGTCAGGAGAAGGATTTGCAAATGAACCAACTTGAGGAGAAGGTCAGAGAGCAAAGAGTTGAAATCGTCAAATGTAAGAGTGAAACGGAGGCGCTCGGTAAACAATTGAAAAACAACTTTTGTGACCAGAAAAGTGTACTAAAGCAAGCCCTTGACGATGTCCAAAAGGTGCAGTTTCAACTCAGTTCCGAGCTTAAGTATCTCCAACAAGACACCAGACACCAGCGAACGGATCTAGTCGATGCAGCAGATGTGCACAAACTGAAGATTGAATTATCGAGCAAGGAGTCAGTATTACATGATGTTAACTCCAAATTAATACAAAATTATGAAATATTAGAACAAAAGGAGAAATCAATAAAGGAAAAGGATAAGCTATTGGCAGAGAAGGATGAATATATTAAGCACATGATGGAAAAGTACCTTCCGCGAAGCTGTGAGACCTTTGAAGGCACCAAAGGGGTTCGTACGATCCATCTTCCTGAGACAGAACCGTTCTCGGTGCTTTGCAACTCGATTATCGCTGGATCTGGTTGGGCAATCGTTTTGCGAGAACTTGAGGGATCTGCTAGCCTAGACCAGAAGCTATATCAATATAAAGAAAAGGGTTTCGGAGATCTGCACGACTCATTTTTCATCGGTCGGAAGAATCTGTATCTCATGACACGAGCAATGAAACACGAAGTTTATGTCATGGTGAAACTTCTAGACGGTTCTATACAAATTCGTAAAGGCACAAAAGTGGACATGGGCGACGAAAAGGAAAACTACGTTATCAAGTCGTTCAATACAATTCCAAGATTCAATACGGCAACGTCAGCGTCACTCAACGCTCAGTTCAGGCAGCAATGTTTGTAAATATCTCTCTGTAGAATTTTTGATTATTTTATGCTTTTCTATTGAACTACTAAACTTTTTTATCTTCAGGCCATATGTTGATCTTCTTGAATGGAAAGAATTGACCATTATGATCAGAGAGACCTTGTGATCGAAAAAACAAGCCCTTGTGTACTCTAGACAGAAATCGGTTATTGGAGAAAATAGCTATATTTTATCCTTGTTCAAGACATAAAAAATACAATAAATATACACGAAATATACTATGAATATAGTAGGAAAAAATACTATAAATAAATCAGAAATATACTATAAAAATACCAGAAAAATACTATAAATATACCAGAAAAAATTTTATAAAATTCCATAAAAAACAATAACTATACCAGAAAAATAATATTAATATATCAGAAAAATACTTTAAATATACCAGAAAGATACTAGAATAATATATATACTCAAATACAAGGAAATTGTAGAATTGAATTATTAAACAATAAAAAAAAAATACCCGCAAATACTATTAGAATTTTGTATTTGATTTTTCCAGTATTTTTTTCAGAAAAATATTAAAACAATACTTAAAAAATACCAGGATATTCTAAAAATACTATATAGCAGAGCATATTATTATTGCTATTTGTTACCTGGTACCATTCTGGTTTTTATGTAGTCATACATTAATGTATTTCAAGTACTTTTATTGCATTTTTGTACATTTTTTTGTATATATTTAAATTTAATTTCAAGCCTCACTTATTGCTCATCCCATATATATATAATCGTATGCTAAATTGTGTCAAACACTGATACCACTTAGCTTCGATGTGACCAGGGCAGAACCCATAGTATATAATGCTGCTCTGAAGAATCCTGATAAGAGCTCCATTCTGAGAGCTGCAGATTTCATTGTACCTTCCATGCAAATGCGAATTCAGTTGGTATTCTGTTGTGTTCGAGAAATATCAAGGTATATTCCCGGAATATGTTGAATATTTTTATTATTGTGTTGGTTTTTTTTAATTTGTCGGAGAATTTGACACGTGGTTTAGATTTCCATGAAAACCAAGAGGTAAGACAAGATTTTCAGACAACACCGTAACATATTTTTTAACATATTTTCTAAAACATTCACAGTCGTGTTTTGTATCAAGAGAACTGGAAGATCAATGCGCTGCCGTTTGCTACCCCACCATCAAGCCGTTGCTTAAATACATGGGAATATGCCATCAGAAAGATCTACAAATAAATGGAATGCAGAACCAACTTCAAGACCAAAATGAGGAGGTTACCAAATACAAAACTCAAGTAAAAATTCTCAATAAGCAGTTGGTAGATGAGCGAAGTTCTTCTGGCCTCAAGAATAACCTAAAAGAAACCATCGATAAAGTGCAGAACCTCAGATTGGAGCTCAGTGAAGAGTTGAAAAATGTATACAGACAGAAAAACAATACCGTGAAGGATCTGCAGAAAGAAATCGAGAAATTGAAGTTGCAACTGAAAAGTAAGGATGATCTATTATAGCTAAAGGAGAAAATAATGAAAGCAAAGGATGAGATTTTAAAACAGAAGGACAGTACCATGAAGGATCTGCAAGAAGAAATCGCGAATGTGAAGATGCAACTGACGAACAAGGATGAATTATCAGAACAAAAGGAGAAAACAATGAAACAAATTAAAGAAAAGGAGCAATATATTAGGCAGATTATGGATAATGCAGCGCCAAAAGGCAGCGAGACTCATACGAGCCATGTTCCTTTGGCGAAACCAGACGCAAGTGGTTATACAATTATTTTGCAAGAACTTGACGGATCGGCTAGCCTAGAGCTAAAGCTAGCTGAACATAAAGAAAAGCCTTTCAACAATTAAAATGATTCATTTTTCATCGGCCGCTAGAATCTGTATTTCATGACAATGGCCACGCCACACGAAATTCTTATCAAAGTGAAATTTGTGGATGGTAGAAGTTCTTCGGTTCAAGACATTCGCTTCAAAATGGGCAACGAAGAAGAAGACTACACACTCAAGTCGGTCGATGATAATTTACCAAACAGAAAATACTCCATTGCCGAAATAAAAGCGCTTATGGCGATTCAGGTTCTTATGAAACGAAAAATGTAAATATATATTAAAAAAATTGTAGATTTATTATATGTATTTCTATTTAACTATTTCATTTGTGTCTTCAGGCTATTCAGTAATCTTGACTGGAAGCAATTGACCATTAAGTTCAGAGAGAACATTATGCGCCCTTGATGGAGATGTATTTTCATTTATTTAAATAAATTTATTTAATTCTTCGGTAATCGATGAAGCTACCGTGAACTAACATAAAAAATAGTTTAAAAAAATTTAAAGTTAATGCTTGTTTTTATTTTCTATTATTATTATTATTATTATTTTCTAATATTTTTCACGTTTTATTCTTCTGGTATTTTTTCAGTTCAAGAAATATGGAGAACAATACTTTTATTCCAATTTTTTTTATTTTTATTGATAATTTTTTAGTAGTTTTCTAGCATTTTTACTTATTTTCGTATTTGAAATATCTATAAAAAATGTACGACAGGATATCATTCATTCGTACCCTGGAAACTTGCACAAATGCTCCTCTGAGCAGGTACAACCCGACTTCATAACCGATAAGTCTATAAATATTCAGCGACTTTCTTGCTGATAAAATATATGTATTTCTGGATGCTTGATTAAAGACCTTTTCCTTGCCCCACTAGAACTTTCTTTTGAATGCAAAATCAGTTGCTATTCACTCGTGGAACCTCAAGCAACAAGGATATTCCTTTAAAATGTTGAAATATTCGATTTTTGTGTTGATTTTTATGCATTTATCCAAGAACTTCATGGCGGAAACCAATGTAGACTTGGGCCAAAAGGTAGGAAGTTTTTTAATAACGAGAAAAATTCAAGCGGCATTATTACTTGTTTTCCATAAAGCTTACCAACTTGGAGGATCAGTGCGGCTTCTTTTGCTTTTCGCCACTCAACTTCCTGCTTCGGTTCCTGAGTTCATGGGAGGAAAAGATGATCCAGACCGAAAATCCCCCCACTAGTTGTCGTGCATTCGGTTACTCCTCTGAAATCCATGTGATCCATGTGCCTGGCCTCCAACAGTCCCTTGCAGTATCTTGCGACTCGCAAATGGCTGGACCCGGCTGGACAGTGGTTATGCGGCGGATGGTTACCGATAGCTTTAGCAAGAGTTGGACTGAATATAAACAGGGTTTTGGTGAAATCAACGGAACCTTCTTCATTGGCCTGGAGAAACTACATTTGATGACCAAAGCGAGTCCCCAGGAATTGTATCTTTATACAAAAGAAAAGGGTAAAGAATTCTTTGGAAAATGGTTCGATTTTCGCGTGGGAAACGCGGATGAGGGCTTTAACCTAAAGTCCATAACTCATCTGAATGGAACTAATTATGATTATTTCCAAGGACAAGTGAATGTCACATTTTCAACTTACGATCGGGAGAATTATGTCGAGGAATATTATCAACCCGCTTATGTAAATAGTGGAGGCTGGTGGTACAGCCAAACCAACACTGATAGATAATTTTATACGATATTCTTTTGAATTGATTTACTTGTTTAGTTCTTTTCATTTCATTAGCCCCACGAGACTTTATTATTACATGGATTTTGTACAGATGATGATTAGAGATCAAACTTAATGAAAAATCAGCAAAATACACGTGTATAAATGGTTTAAATCATCGCAAAATATTTTCCATCAAGTATTTTTATTGACGTTGATTCTTTTACAAATTTCCCCTAAGCGAAAGGACTTTTGAACTGAATATGGTTCCTGTTTCAAATACAAAAACATTCTGCGCATTGTTCATGGTATTCTGGCTCTTCTTACCCCTTATTGCTGTCTCTCTTTTCTGACAATGGGCAGGGCAGGATGAAATATGTCTTCCTTTTGGGACAGGACAGCCGTGGAGTATGCAAATTCGAGCGCTACAAATGGCTATAATTGTTATTTCAAAATTTATGACAGCAAAATAAATTCCAAAATCGAAATCCTTGTGACACAAACAAAAAGGGTTGCAGTCGCGGGGCGCAGCTAACAAATTTCATAGTTCATTATCGAAATTTGTTATGCACACTTTTTCAAGTACATACTTGCAACCCCTGGATGTGGATGTCTCGAGGGGTTTTCTTATATGCATGTGTAGTGCCATTCGGTTCCCATGATGTTGATAAGTAGGTTTCCCCTCATTTGTTGCCTTTTGTTTGCTGTCTTCGGGCCGAGTTCTGGGGGTTCTACTTCTCTCCTCTCCCGGCCCTTTTGTTTGCCACAAGACCACATTTAACTCTTTCTTTTTGTTTTGTTTTTTTGTGTTTTTTGTTCTTCTGTGGCGCATAATTTATGCTGTCATCTTGTGCATATTTAACTCAATTACTTCCGCGCGTTCGAGAGACTACCACGTTGATAGGGGCAGCACTACTTCCACTGCGCTACCACCATCATCATCATCATCATCATCATGTCGGGGCCTAATTCATTTTGTTACTTTATGCGATACTTAATGTCTCTCCTCGTTCTCCCATATCTTCTTTGCTTCCTTGGCTGCCTCTCTCTCTCTCTCTCTGGTTCTGGTGGCGATGCCCGCGGCTCATTAAAAGAAATTACTTTATTGGCAAAATTTACATACAAAGTATTATGGTGGCCATGTCTGCAGATGTCAAGTCGTTAAGTTGCTTCTTTGCTCTTTGGTTCTTCATTCATTATGCAAAAGAGTCACTTAGGTGTACACCCATATCCATATAAAAGTAGTACTTATCGTTATCGTTATCGGAAGCGGGGACTTAAGCGAAGATGGAAACACTGTAATAGTTCTGCTCTCCGTTGAAATCTAAATTTAAATTCAACTATAAATTATACACAGAAAATGTGTTCACAAAAGCCAAAAAAATTTATTCCAAATTGAAGGATTTATATTTTAAAAAATTAAATGAGTTTTTTTAATTTTTAATTTTAAAATTTTATTTTTATACAATTTTGTGTAGTTTTTTTTAGAAAAATCAACCCGAATGGCCTTCGATTGTGTTATTTCTATCGAATGATATCCGTTTGCTTATGGGAAACTTTTACAGGGAACAAATTGAAGAATACATTTTTTAGCTCCACTTTAACCTTTATAATAAGTCATTTAACCTTCGTATAGCTACAACCGAAAGAGGAAACCCCCTTTAAAATAATCATCCATTCCACTAATTCCAGTGCCTCTTCTAAAATATTGTTCCATTCCACTAATTCCATCACCCTTGTAATTCCCAAATTGTGTGAATCAGAAAACTTGCCTTTGCCGCGCCCGCCCTCAAAAAACTCAATTTATCAACATAAACGCGGCCATTTATTTGATTTAAGCAATTTGTAAAATTTTAATGTGCTTCAGAATGAAATAAATCTTCAAACTGTGGGATTCGTTCTGGGTTTTCGTTTGGTTGGGTTTGATTCGAGTCGATGGGCGGGCCAAAACGGGGGCACGTCCAATGAAATAAATTAGGCACAGCTGCTGCCGCTGCTCCTAAGAGAAGAAGTTCGTGTTGGTAGATTGGGGGGGTAGCCCCACATCCGCAATTCCCAATCCTCTTCCCGGAACGGACGTGCGCCTAATTTAGCAAACGCCCCAGAGCAGAGTGTGGAAGAAAACACATAAACATAAATAAGTAAGACAAATAAAGTCTCCTGACACGAGCATTTAGCAGCAGTCGAATAGTGGGGGCAAGTGCGCTGCGACGCGCCACACCGCCTCCGAGTGACAAAGTTCAATTGCCGAGTGTGTGACCCCTGCTGTTGCTGCTGTAGTGGGGGCCTCCCCCGTTTAAGATACAGTGGGACGTCTACCTATAAGTACAGGGAATAATTTCTAAACTAAAGGCGCTTGCGGTGTCTCCACTGTAGCCCCCCGCAACTGTCTGCTTCTACACATTTGACTTGTGGGCCGTCAATTGCCGTCTATTTGTTGTGATTTCTCTGTGTGGGGGTGGTGGCAATGTGGCCCGTGTACACCCCCCCAAGTGACAGCATATCAAATACAAATTGACAGTTGACACGTCAACCCCACAACCTCCATTTACCGGAGGGAATGACAGTTCAGTTCAGGTTTTGCCACTGGTGTTTTCCCCGAGGCATGTTAGTCCGCAGTTTCTTCGACTGTTGTTGGGAGTGACGTTTGGGCCCTTCAAGTTTTTGTGAATCGAGCAGGTGTTGAGGTTGTTTCCTGATTTGCATTGGCCCTTTTGGTTATTTTCTCCCGTTTTATACAACTTTTATGTAGTCGTCGTTGCTGTCCGCAAGTAGTTCCTTCCGCAACACGGACACTGCCACTGCCACTGCCACTCCGCCATGGAAACCAATTAATTTCTATGAATTGTAAGAGTTCAAATTTCTGACAGCCTTCTGAGGCATGTGGCATGAACCTATTCTCTTGAAATCCTTGCGTGCTGTTACGTGTTGAAAGGGAATGTCCGATAAAGGGAATAAATGGATATAAGAAGAAAAAGGAAAGTTTAGGCTTTAAGAGGAACAAAATTACCATGAATAATAAATCAAATAAACAGAGATACTTGGAGATACACTTAAAAAAAATAGTTAATTACTAAAATATTTTTTTAAATATAGAATATAAATGCTTAATATATAAAAACACGTCTCACTGCGATAGCGCTAGCTTTGAGTTCTTTGGAGACATGAAAACACAGGCTAAGCCACACTGGGAGAGAGGTAGAACACTTTTTTTACCAACCCATGTAAGCCCACTCCAAAGCCTGGCATATATTCCCCATCTATAATTTTCTGGAACCTTGCAACATTAATAACCACTTCGCTATGCCATTACTTCTTTTTTTTTTAAGGGCAAAAAAACTGACAACCACATGAAAAATTATGACTGACCATTTTTGCATATGTCTGCGTATAATTTCACAATTAATTATGAAACATGCCATAGATGGCAGCACAAAAAAAGAATCCAAAGAGAGGAAAAACCATAGAAAAAAACCCAGAAAAGTAAACCAGTTAACTGAAGCGAGGAAACAGAGTACAAGAGTACAGGAGAGAATGGGTGAGGGGGGCACGGCACACACTGTGACTATGACTAAACAAAACGATACGAAAATGACACGCTGTCAACGTGGCAGGCAGGCCTGGGCCTGGGGCCATGCCCCCTCTTGTGGCCGGAGCTGGCAAATTACAATAATACGAGTGTAGTAACAAAACAGTAGCCGTCATGTGGGCAGGCGGACAAACGACGACAATGCGACAAAAGAGTGCCCGGGTGGTACTCGTACCCCCCGCATTCCATTGAGAACGGACCGCCGAGCCCGCTCTCTGGACTGGACTTGTTTTCAAAGTTATGCCCATTGTTGGGCCTACGAAAAACGAAACGAAACGAAAAACGAGTCAAACGACGATTAACGCTTGGCTGAATTGACTCGAAAAGTGCTGGGTCATAAATTATCCAACAACAAAATGAAAAGGCTTCTAATTTGGTTTAGTTTCGGTTCGTATTTTGGGGTGGCACGGTATACTCCGTACCACCACCACCACCTCCTTCCTCCCTCCATGCATGCATGTCATGCAATGCGTCACGTCATACAGGTTGCCACTTTTTTTGTCCAAAGGCATTATTATTAACTAGTTAGCGACATGCAACTTGGCAGCGAGACGCCCAATTTTCAAATGCCTGGCGGTTAAGCTTTCAACTAACGAGAGAGATAGAGAGAGAGGAAGAGAAAGAGAACTAAGCTTTAGTTACCCTTTGATGACCTTTTGTTGACTTGATTGATATATAATTAGGCCTCTCTCTTGCACTCTGTCGCAGAGTAGCTTAGCAATCAAAGGTGAATTTTTATCTGGTGTTGATTTTAAATTGTTTTCCGACTTATTAATCTTTTCGGTTATTAAGTAAACCAATTTTCCATAAGAAATATACCTAAACAATAGTAATTGTAGTAATGGTAATTGTTTGATGTTATGAAATATTACCAATATTGATTGTGTAGTGTAGATTCTTTTCAACAAATAATCTTAATACGAATTTGTTCTTTCTTTTTCTTTTTGCAAAACCCATAATACCCCCTGCAAAAGGGTATGCAAAACGGGTTGGCAGTACGCTCCATACATCAATTGTCGCACAGGATGGCGGGGACCAGCACAGGAGGGGGATGGGGAGGCCCTTTGCATGTCGCCGGGCATTTATGATTAAGTGAGGTACATATTAATATTATCGTGCGACTCACCTGGTTCGAGTCGGTTCCCGTTCCCGTTCCCTCTCTCAATGGGTGGATTTTCTGCCAGACAGTTTGTATGCTAATTTCCAGGCCTAGTGAGGAGGCACAGGCCTCACAATGGCCACACACCGCATCCCGCACAGCACTCCGTGCAATTCACACAATGGGTTTATTATACCCTTTGAAAAGGGTATGATTATTTGTCGCAGATGTTGGCAAAGCAACGAGGGAAGAGTGTTGCAAGTATTCTAGCAATGGGCATCATGATATGTCCTTCGATCCCTCAAGCAGCTGAAATAGTAAAGATCGGATTACCATTTGTCATATCTGCCATAGGAACAATCAGTCGAAATCTTAGAGTTTACAGTTTCAATTGGATTTATAGGTATATATAAGAACCAACCGTAGAAACGTCAGTATCTAGGGTATCCCTCGCTTCGGTTGGATCTCTCTTCTTGTTTTACAGTTATTTTAATTTATGAGCATTTTATGCGAGTGCACAGCAGAGTCGGGTAGAAGGAGGTTGGAAACGAACACATAATACGAGAGTAACAAAAGCGGAAACTATTGTATTAAGTGTTTGATTTATGTTTTCACTCAATTGTTTTATTTATGAGCCATTTCATGGCGTACGGGAATCGCTTTCGTGTTCAGTTCATTTCAGTTATTTCGCATTTCTCTCTTCTGCGCCTCTAATAAAGCTCTCTTATGGCCCAGGGTCAATAGTTTCTGAATTACACTTGATTTTCTGTTTTGGTTTGAGTAACACTCTAAATCAT
The DNA here is from genome assembly GCA_008121275.1 of Drosophila lowei. NCBI lineage: Eukaryota > Metazoa > Arthropoda > Insecta > Diptera > Drosophilidae > Drosophila > Drosophila lowei. Next base: position 11,349,018 of record CM017779.1, on the reverse strand, counting down.
AGAATCACTCAATTACTGCGCGTCTGTGGAAAAAAAACAGCAGCTCAAACACACACACATAGGCATACAGCACTTACCGTTTGAATGCTGGCATCGCATATTGTGCAATTCGCAATTAAAAACACATTTTATGCATATTTAACGCCGACTTTGCACAAAACTAATTACACTACTCGACCAGCCAGACATTTGCCCACATTTTCACACAAATTTCATTGCAATCGGATTGGTTTTAAGCACTTTAATCAATTAATTAATTGCAGCAGCAGCAGCAGTGACCGCACGCGGTCAACGATTCTTGCGGTAATAAGAGAGAGAGAGAGAGAGAGAGCGCAAGATGAAATCACATTGCGTGGGTGTGAGAGTGTGATCTCGTGCAGAGTGTACATATGCAAGGTGGGGCGATATTAGACGGTTCTCTTGCCATGGTCTTAGTTTTTTTCAGAGCGAGCAGATTTAGAGGGGAAAAGAGAACTGCAATTAGAAGAGCGTGGGCGCCATACCCTTTTTATTTGCACATGGTGTAGGAGTAGAAGAAAACGAAAATGAAATGAGAGTGAGAGAGTTTTCTAGGGCTTGTCAAAGTGAGAAAGCAAAGCTGTGCTTCTCAAACTACAGCATACAGCACAAGAGCTTCTCAAACCTGTGATCAGCTAAAACTGTGCATTTTCAACAGTTTTAGAAAATAAGACTGTATTGATTTTAAAGGCGGATATCCATCCAATTACAGTGAAAACTTATATTATGAAACCTTTTAAGGCCTGTTCTTGCTCATAACTCAATTATATCTAAACTTTGGAAATATTTTCCTGAAGAATGATGAATACACACATCATTGAACCGCACTAATTACTTTTTCTTCTTTTCATTATAATCATCAACCATCCATCCATCCAGCCATCCATCCATCCGTGCATCTATCCACGCATCCATCATCCCCGGCAATTTTCTCACACTTTAAATTGACACATCGTCACTGATAGATTAGATCCTGATGACTTTGCACATATCACATGGAATCTGTCTTAACTTTTTCTTTCTGTTGGTTGGTGTTTCTAGGCATATATTTTAGGTTTATTCTGTTTATGGAGAGGGGAGAGAGTTCTGACGAGTGTGGTTTTTGCCCAAATGGAAAGCAATTATTCAATGTCAGGGCGACACACGCACCAAAAACATTTCATCAATTAATTATTCAACATTATTTGGCCAAGCCCAAAAATAATCGAAAAAGACAAGATAATATATTAATTTTTCGAAAGAAATAATTTATTTACACTACTCTGCAAACATTTTGGGAAATATCATTAAATGTTGCATCTATATATTTGTACGTATTCTTCCTGCGATAATTTCTTTTCCCTAACTCCTAAAGAAAAAGATAAATCTCTTACTGAGGCTCTAGAAGTCTTTAAGATGCAATAATCTAGATAAATATCCCTAGATATTTTCCAATACCTTTAGGAAAGATGATCATTTATATCCTATACCAATACGAACCCTAATTACATTTCAATCTTCCCTTTTCATTCCCTTCAAAAATTTGCACAAAGTACATACGAGTTCCGGACTATTTTCTAAAGAATATATTATGGTGAAGCATTCTCCTATGAACAGGAAACTCCATTGAAAGAATGTCATCAGATCAATAAGAAATATTATCATTCCCTAGAGTGCTCTCTAAATAAATAATACAAATAGTGTTTCCTAAATAAATATGATACCAACAGAATGATTCTACTTCCCTTATCGAACCTTTCCAGCAAAAAAAAAAACAAATTCCTTCGATTTCAGGCCCTAAGTGAGAGTGCACAAAATATTATGAATTTCATTCCTGTGAGCCTTGCCTTCCCCATGGAGGGGGGACAAAAAAAAGGGAAGAAGCATACACAAATATGTGGCAACGTCATCAAAGTAATCAGGCGACGACTGAGCCAACGACCGACTGTCTCTGTCAGGGCCAGAGGCGATATGGGGAGCCTTCCTCCCAAATGATTGCTTCCATGACGTGGCAAGAGGCAAGTGCCGGGTGCCGGGTGCCGCGGGGACCCAACATCAGCGACATCATTTATCATCAACCTGCCCGTCACTCAACGTGTCTTTCCCCCAGTAGTAGAAGACGAGGGCAACAAAAAAAAAAAATGTACTACCACCGCATGCAAAGGACTCTGATGGGTTGCTGCTGCCTGTCTGCTGTATGTCTGTATGTCCGTCCGGGTGTGCGTTATCCTTGGGTGTGCTGTCAAAAAATTATTATGCCTATTAATTTTACCCATGCGGGCGTCACCCCTATTCATCCACTCTGCGCTGTTTGGTGGTAAATTACGCAACAGCAACAAATATATTTCGACTATAAGATACCCTTTAAAAGGGAAGTATATGAAGAAGCGTATTCAAATTTAAATAAATAAATAACAATTTTTGTCTAAGACCTTTTTTTAAATACAACTTTGGGGTATTAAATGTAATTTTTTTTATTGAAAATATGGCCTGTTCTTATAGATATTTAATGGATTGATAGATAATATCTATTCATAAAAAAGAGCCAAAGATCAGCTACTTTTATTTCGCAGGGAATAAGTTTTTTCTTTCAAGCTATCATGATTATACCATATTTTAATAATAAAATAGTACAAATAATTTTAAGATCGTTTATAAAAGAAAGTCAAAGAATACTCTTCATTGCTGGGAACTTTTTTCTTCATGGAAACTTTAATAGTCTTTGGAACTTGGTATCTAGCCTCATATCCACACTTAAGTTTTCTTTCATGCTAGTCAAATTTAAGAGGTTTTATGGTAATCAAAGTATAGGGGAGACAGATTATATCCAAGGCTATATCGATTATGTTTCGATACTGATTTTGAATATACCTGATTTGTAAGGTATATATATACCTTAGGGATTCCGAAATGTATTCTTCTACCCATTACATACTCCTCCATGAATCCAATATACCCACATTCTCTTGAAATTCTTGGTATAAAATACCAGAGAAAAATAATGTTTGATGTTTGGCTTTTGCCAGCGCCAAGTGGGCGTGGCTGTCTGAGTGAGAGTGTAAGAGTGTGTGTGTGTGTGTATGTGTATCTGTGTGTCGCTTAAGACATATTTTGCCTCATTCATTTGGCAGTAATTTATCCTGTCATGCTGTCATTATGCCAGCAAAAAAAAAACCCCACAACAGAAAGAGAAAAACCGAAAACCGAGTGGAAGTTTGGGGGAAAAAATTATTTATTGAAAATGATTATGCACAGGGAATCGAGAAACGCTCCATAATCAGCCACACAGAGCGGAATGGAGGGGGTTGGTGGGGGTTTCAGTTTTTGTTAATGATTCGCTGACGTCTTCCGACTTGGGCGCATCGATCAAAAATCATTATGACTTATTTGGAGGAGAATGCCACAAAAGTGATTACACTGAGCGAAACTCTGGAGAGCAGTGAAATAATCAAAAAAGGTACAAAATATCTCAAACATTTCCAATTTTGTTTCAGAATTTATCTAAGTAGAAGAGAAATGAAATACAAATCGACAAAACCCCAAAATAGGCTGATTAAATATATATAGAGCCATGGATCCCTAGAAGTAAATTCCTCGACAACTACAGGGTATCATCTGGCTATATATTTGGAGTTGCGCAAGTCCCTCCAGCTGATGTCTTTTCAATAACTAATCAATCTTGGCTTTGACTTGATGTCTACACTGCACGCGATGACTTATTTCGTTGAGTGTTGTGCTGGTGGGTTCCCAGTGCACCCTCCCCTAGCCAAGGGCAGGGGAACTCTTTTTTGGGTTTGGGGGTGGTTCATTGGATGGTTCTGGGGATTCTCGGGCCCAAAGCAAGTGCCAACTTTTTTGCTGTCGCCCATCAATCAGCCCTGAATGAATGGTGGGGGCGTGGGTGGTGGGCGGTTGGCGGTAAAAACGTAAGCTCATGTCAGTCACTCATTGAGGAGCGAAAAGGCAAAAGAAGAAAACCCAAAAACGAAGAAAGGACAGAGGAAGCGAAGGGGTTTTTGGGGGGGCGGCAGCTCTGATCATTTTGAACTTTTGGCGTTGACAGCCGGAATACAAAATGCGGACGAAATATGTCGATACGAATCAAACGAAAATTTTCTTTAAGAAAGGAATTCCATGGCAGGAAAAAAAGGAGAAAAAGAATTTGGTTTTTTGGGGCAGAAATATGGGAGATTAATTATTTCTGTGATAGTTATAGGAGAACATTTTTAGAGAATCTATGAGATATCGTGATGCAATTAATCTTATATTATTATTCTTTATTCTTGGTATACTATTCTACTATACTATATATTATCGTATAACGATCCGTTATTGAGAGAAGAGCTACACAATTGAAGGACTAGCATTTTAAGAAATAAATAAGCGAAAATGTTTATGGACTCTTCAGCCGAAACTGATAAAGAATATATGTCTATTCTATTTATTCTACTAGGGGGCAATCCTCCTGCGCACTCGCTTCTCACGCGCGCCAACCCTGGCTCACTCGCTTCGCACGCGCGCCAACCCCCGGCTCACTCGCTTCATTCGTTCTTCTCCATTACTACCTTACTGTCTACTATTCTAACAAAATCCTGATACCGTCTTAAAAGGGTATGTACCAAATATGACAAGAAAACGGAGTAGAAAGAATGCCTCTCTCTCCGCTCTGGGCACACTATAAATGCCAGACAATAAATAACCGCAACTTAAGCATATTGCGGTTAAAAGCAAACTCTCACCATCTCTCTCTCTCTCTCTCTGTCTTCTCCCTATCTTTAGCGCTCTCTTTCGCACAGCTTGAGCTACTTCCCAACGGGCAGACATATTTCATTTTCATGCTCCCAATTGTTTTGCCCTTGACAAATGAGTGAGTGAGTGAGTGAGTGAGAGAGCGTAGGGTGTGGGGTGTGGGTGGAAAGCAAAGAGTGTGGCCAACAAGGCAAGTCATCAAAATAACAAATAACGACGACTACCAGAATTGATTGCATGTCATTAATTTTCATTTCAAATTACTTTGCCACTATATCATGGCTCTGGAGTCCATGCCACGCCATCGCCACCATCCACCCACCCACCACACGGGCCCCAAAGTCAACGTAAATGTGGCAAAGTCGTGCCAAAGTCAGACCAGAGCCATGGTCTAAATAAATATGAATAAATGTCGGGTGTGTGCTTGAGACAAGTGCGAAAAATTTCATATTTTCATATTATAGTGTAATAAACAGAAAATGCTGAAGGGCTGATGATACTTGATGATTTTTCAAGGAAAAGTGGGGATACTCTATGTACCATATTTATTTTAACCAGGGATCGATAGAATTTTTATTATAGAAATAATACTTATTTTTAATTTCCTTTTTATTTTCTAAATCGAAAATATACTTAAATTATATTAAAAATTTTTCAAAATTAAATTTTAATTAACGATTTAGAGAAGTAATTAAAGGATTAAAATTAAATTATAAAATAAATTAAAAAGATTTTAATTTTAAAATTAAAAAATTTTCTTTGCCCTTTTTTTTTTTAGTTTTATATAAACTATATAAATTTTTTTATTTAAAATAAAAATTTTCAAACAATTTTATTTGAATATCTTTGAACAAAGATAAAATGTTAAAAACGTTTAAAATAAATTATTATAAATATAATAATACCTATTGTGATCATGTGCTATATTTTTAACGAACATATTGCAAATTTTCTGCATTTATAACACACTAAAACGCCACAAAATAATTTCAAATACAAGAAAATAATTTTCGAATATCTAAAAATTAATTCCTTATGGATATACAAACATGTGTTCATATTTGTTCCCCAAAACGTTTCTTCAATAAACCCCATAAATATCATTGCACCTGTAAGCCATAATACTTCTTGTTCGTCCTCCATATAGAGCCTCTTGCAGGGGGATTGCAATCTTTTGGTCCTCCGACTGGAGGCAATAAATTACCCAGCTGCTGATGGGATGTCACTTGGCGACATAATCACTGTCAGGCCAAAGCCAGAGAGCCAGAGAGGGATTGTCCGAATATACAAATATAGTTTTGCAGCTAACGAGCATTTGGGAATGGGAATGGCAATGGCAATGTACAGACCCCTCCATCGGAGGAGTCCGTGTATGCATTCGCATTTGTGGATGGTCTGGTCATTGTTTATAATTCATAAAGCAATTTTGCATGGGCTCTGGAGCCTGGAGTCTGGAGTCAGGGGTCCCGAGTCCGAGTCGGGCCAGAAACAAATGCGAGCCATATGCAAATGTTGCAGCCTGATGGACAGTTGGAGTTCAGTTGGCCAGCGACCGAACCCAGGCAACTTATCACGCGCTTGCCCCCCAAACAAGCCGCCTGCCTCGTACCTTCCACAAATAGTATCTGTATCTGCATTCATCATTGAGAGGGAACGAGTAGGAGAGTCTCAATCCCAACTGGGATTCCGGAATCATCCGGGCGGGCACATGCTTGCCATGTCATTCATACATTTTGCAGGCTCCTCTCTCTCTCCGTTTCTCTCTCTGCCTTTCAGCCATCCATCAGACCCGATGCCCTGATGCTTCTGCTACAGCTTCTGCCTGCCAGTTGGCAGTACGTCAGTCCGTCAGTCACTTAACACACTGGGAGAAACGAATGGTTGAGAAGAGCTAAATAATTGTATACTACAAAAGAAAAGGCAGATTGCAAAGGATTCTTTGAGAGACATTTTCTTTCAGCTTTTTTTGTATATTTTTTTCAGTGTACAATGCAGTTGCATCATTGCTCTTTCTGGTAGTTCCTGCTGTTGCTTCTGTTGCATGCCGCACATGGAGGATGGCCTCTCTTCCTTCGATGCAAAAACAAAAGCTTGATTACAATGTATCCAAGCGAAGACCAGTGCGTACCTTGACTGCCCCTTCACCGTCTCACTCTCCCTCTCTCTCTCTCTCTCCCTCTCTCTCTCTCCTCTGTCTGTCTCTCTCTCTACTCCACTCTTTGTTGTTTTGAAATGCACGCGAGATTAACTCTTGCCTCTGACATTAACGAATGAGAGCCAACAGCATCTGACAGTCAAATGTCAGTTAGCTGCAGCTCTTTCACCACTCTTTCGCCCTCTCTCTCACTCATTCTCTCTTTCAAACTATCTCCTTCTCTATATGCACAGTACACGTTGATGAAGTCCTGCTTTTGGCATTACTTTTCTATCGTTTCATAATTTTGCCCTCAATTTAACTAAATTTCAAGTTTTTCATGTTTCCAGAAATTATCTAATTTTTTTGGGATAGTTTTCTTTATGTTATATGCAGAAAGTATATATAAACCAGTCGAAACGTTTTTTTCGAGTCACACAGGGATCATATGATTTAATTTTCATAAGAAAATCGTTCGGAAAAAAATTATGTGAGAAAGAGTAAGGTTTGATGTTTAAAAATTAATTCTATTACGTCTTAAGTTAATTCATAAGATTTCTAAATAAGCTCTTGATTCTCTTAATTCTTAATTGAGCAAAAAATTCAAACCATATAGAATTTTTGCCAAGACTCTATAATATTTAAAGTCCATATATTAAAGTTAAAAATGGTATTTTAATTGAAAAGAATATTGGGATATTCCAACTTTTGGCTATAAAAAGGTTCTTTATGGGAGAAGTTCTTTTCAAGCCCCAAAGAAATGGCAACAAAAAGTCGAAATATTGTATGGAAATAGATGGAAATAGTATGGAATTTCTAAAATAAACATGCAGTTTTCGGGAGAAGCGCAAATGAAAAAAAAAACTCACATACCTGTTCAAGAAAAACTCATTTCCAAGAAAAAACCTCAGCGATAAACTGTGCAACTGTGACAGACACCCGCGCCACAGCTTAAAACGTACACAAGGCATATTACAAGCGAAAACGAAAGAATAATATTTAAAGAAAAAAATATAATCACGGAATATTGTTCCTAATATTTGTGGCAATATTTATTGCATATTTCTAATGTTTTTAATCACTTTTCTAATCGCGCAATTAACACACCCGTGTTTTTTCCAACCGATGCCCACCGAATTTTTTCAAAATGTCGTGAGCCGTGAAGATAGATGGAAATCATTTACCCTTGGAATTTCAACAGTTTAAAGCGTAAAGAGGAAGACATTTTGGCACTTTATTTAGCGCAAATGAAAAAAAATCTATACATATTTGATTGCCTAAAACTTCGTCTTCCACTCTCACTTATGTATATTCTCTCTGTAAAATTGCAATCGGCTGTCAATAAGAACCCGCTTTGGACAGCGTTAAATCATTCACCAATGCTGTCACTCAACAGTTTAACAGCGTAATAGCGGAAAACATTTTGGCACCTTTTATTTCGCAATATTGTAAATGATCTGTACATAATTGATTGCCTAAACTGTTTTTCTCCCACTTCACTTTTAATCGCTGCCATTAGGCGGCAGTCAATATGAGTTACTTCTGGGAGAGCAATTGAATTAGCAGCGATTTTATGTTGAAATAACAGTTTGCCAAAAAGGCAAGAAGGGCTTTTCACCCTCATATAACACTACTGCAAATGATCTGTGCATAATTAATTGCCGAAGCTGGGCTTCCTCTTCCATTCTCATTCGCTCAATCTGGCAATTCATTGACCGTAAATGATCTATAAATCCATTTGATCACTTTCGTTTTTCACTCAAATCTTCTTCCACCCCCACTTTTATTTTCTCTCTGGCATTGCAGTCGGCTGTCAATAAGAACGACTTCTTTGGAGAGCGCGAGAGATCATTCACCTATGCTGTCACTCAACAGTTTAACAGCGTAATAGAGAAAGACATTTTGGCACTTTATTTCGCAGTACTGTAAATGATCTATACATAATTGATTGCCTAAACTGCGCTTCGTCTCCCACTCTCACTTTTATTCTCTCTCTGCCATTGCAGGCGGCTGTCAATATGAGTTACTTTTTGGGAGAGCAGGGCATTGAATTAGGCAAGTGCGAGAGATCATTCACCTGTGTTGTCAGTCAACAGTTTAGCAGCATAGTACTGCATTTAAACAACCTGTAAATGATCTTAGCATTCATGAGTTCCCAAACTGCGCTCCGTCTTCCACTCTCACTTTCATTTACTCACTCTGTCGCCCCCTCCTTTCCCACCGCTCACGTCATCACCTTTATGGATCATGTTACGTGGATTCTGTCTCTGACTATGGATGCTGTCTCTGACTTTGGATGCTGTCTCTGACTGTGGATGCTATTGTGTTTAGCTCTTGTTTTTGGTGAAATATTTTGTACTTCTAGCTTTCCAAATTCTCTCTCTTTTCATTTTGCACTTTTTCCCAGAGTGTCCTCCCTTAAAGTACACAAAATACAATTAAATAGCAACACAAGCCCCCCACAAAAAGCGTAAGATGCATCGGAAATAAATACTTCCTTCTGTACTTCCTTCTGGTGTGTCTATAAAAACATCAAATAATGTCCACCGCTTTCTGGGTTTTGTTTGACCAAAAAAAAAACACCTTTTACACCATTTCAATTGAAATGAAAATGAATGAGTAGGAGGTGGCCCTACAATCGTTGTACGACGAGTATGTACATTTCTCTGGAAGTAGCTGATGGCCTGAGAAAATCCCATTTGATATGCCATTTGGCACGCACAGTGGTCATTATCCATTGTTTGACCACAGTGTCCCGCTGTTGATGGTGGCAGCAAAAAAAGTGCCGCAAAAATTATGAAGAAATTCGATGGAGTGCAAAATATTTGCACATTTCTGTTTGTGTTTTGTGCATGAATGAGAGTTTTTGGACACAAAGTAGCATCGGCTTCTTTTTTGGGCCCTGTCGGTGCCCGTTTGAAGTTGTATTTGTCCTCTTATTCGTTTCGCTGGAACCCTGCTGGTTTGGACGGGTCTGACATGGCTCCGTGGGTTTCAAGGTTTTTGCCTAATTTATTGATTTTGGCCTCTCTAAGAACATTTATCTGGATATTTCTAGGAAGTTCAATGCTCCGACTCGGAAGTGGGTGATTTTTGATTTTTAGTCATGGGAACGGCGACTCCCTGCCTGGATTTAATCAAAATTAAATAGCTAAAAGATTAGATAGGATAAGTGAGGATATCATCATTGCAGCAGCAGGAGAAGCAGCAACCCTTACAGCTTACTGCGTTACCCATCTTTTGGGCTCTATCTACCGGTTGACACTTGAAATGCCTTCGAGGGTTCTACGGTGTACGGACCAGCAGTCAGTCAACTGAGGCATTAAGCCATTGTTAAGGGATTTATTACATCACTATAGAGCATAGTTGAGTGGTTGGAGGGTTACGTTTTTATCCCTTTTTCGGAGAGTGCGAGGGAGAGGGGCAAATATTTTCATGTCTAGAGTTTAATTGTTTTCACAGTTGCAATTCAGCAAAGAAGAAAGGTTGTCAGTCGTTGAGGCTCAAGTGCTCGAGTACTCCGGATACGTTTTTACTTTTTTTTTTTTTTACCCTTATCAAGTCCCCATATGCGAGTGCGAGTGCTGGCAGAGTGTTTGCATTATCCCCGCGTCAAGGGGTGTGCGGCGTAACCATATCGGGTTCTGGGTTTCTGCTGAATGGGTTCTACTCAATGGCCTTCCGCCTTGCCTTGCTTTCTTAGCAATTTTTGAAAAACTTGACACAGTGTTGCCTCAAACCAAATAAAAAAAGAAATAAACCGAAAAAAGGGGTGAGTGGTGAGACGTAACCCTCTTCAGAAACCCAGATAATGCCCAGACCCCCACTCCCCTTCCGTAGACTTCCTTTTGAAGTGAGTGTATATCATTAACTCGAGAGGGCTGCAGGCAGGCACTTGCAGATTTTTGATTGCATTTGTTGTTGCCAACAGGAAAAAGAAATAGATGGAATCGTTGGTCGAAGGTTTTGATACCCTAATGGTCGGTCTCAGCAGCCAACAACAAAATACACAGCCCTTGGCGAGGGGCAGGAAATACTTAATTTTTCCAAAAAATCCAACAGTCTTTGGCGGGGAGCATTACGAAAAACTTCGATAAAGAATAGCTTTTTGGTCAGCTCATACAGCATCTTGGTATTATAAAGTCTTTGATCCTATTCCTTATTTTTCGAAACGATTGCTCCTATGGTAAATACATAATATATGTTGTTATCCTTCAGTTAATAAGCCTTTTGCTGATATATATACTTTCTTTCTGTGGTGCAAAAATATATTTTAATAAAATCACAATACCCTATAAACCAAGGGTATTTAGAAAAGAAGCGGATAAAATCCCATTTTGAGGCGTACATTTCTCAAGTGTCGTTCAATGTGCGAGCGGAAATTGCTTAAAAGCAAAAATGCGTTTCACTTTTATTTATTCCTTTATTTCTTTGGAGTTGGACATTCATTCATCTCCTTGCCGTCTGTAAGTGGGTTTCCTTGGCCACATAAAACAAATCCAACGGAAATTGTACAATTTTTAAAGGAGTTATTACATCAATGATGATGATCGGATCATAGAAATACGACAGAATTAAGGAAATACTTAGGAGATTTTTTCTGTTCAATGGAAAGTACATCACTGTTCTGGCATATTCTTTAAAATGCACTGGAAAAGTTCCCTAAAATTCTCAATAAATTTGTTCATTATTTAGAAAGTTTGAAGCCCATCCAGAGAAGTGCACTTCGTTCAGGCACTTGAACACAATTAGATGGTTCGACTAGTCGAGTGCGAGACTCCAATTAGCAAATAATTCAAAATACACTCGTACATATATGGGACTGTTTTATAAAACCATAACAACCACCAATTTTGGGTTTGGTGAAAAGGTCTGTGATGTGGAAATGATGTGATTGACGTGGACATGAAATGGCAGCTCAACACAACAAAACGATGATGATGATGGCCTGATGACGATGATGCGGTGGCCATCGAAATGAATCTTTTAGTCTGACTTTAAATTCCAGTTTTCCACAAAACAAGTTTTCATTTTATGCCCGAGAGAGAGAGAGATAGATAGAGAGAGAGTCAGGGTACATTTAATTGATTGGTCGGTAACGAGCCTCGGTTCACAGGTGATAAATTCAATGATTATCAACACTTTACTTTGGACTTCTGTCGGTGTGTAGACCCTAATTAAAAATGCATTGGAAAACCTCGACTGAAAACCCCAAAAGCCGCATCCGAGTCTCGCGGCGGAGGAGTTCAAAGAGTTAGGGGAAAAACAGTTTACTAATCGCAGCCCATTGGCATTTGTTTCGTGTTCGTTCCATGAGGGCTAACCTGCAATAATCGTAAACTATTTAAAACACTATGAAAACGTTGAGACTCTTTATGGGGGTCTAGTCTCGTCTCGTTCCGTTCAGTTCCAGAGCTCTTGTCTCGCATGCATAGAAATGAATGAGATACCCAGTGGATTCGTTGAATGGAGGGTATACCTTCTTGTTTGGAGACACAGAAACCGAACTTAGATCTTTTAATAATTACCAACACTGTTTTTGGTCTATACAATACTGGTATCTGACATACATAGATCGGAAAATCTAGGAAAATTCCCCAACAGATTTCAAAGTAAAAGATCTGGCGCATTGACTGCAAAACGTAGGCGTCAGATACCCAGCAGTAATTACCAACACTGTTTTATTACCTTATGCAACACTGATTTCTGCAGAAACTCACAATTGATTAACATGTTATTATCCAAAAGCGAATTATTTAAAAAACATCAAAAAGTCAGTGCTTTGAAAAAAAGAAACAACAGTTTTCTAACACTGTTTTTCGCCTTATACAACACTAAAAAAGTAATTGTTATAAGTAGGATACGATCAAATACTTGATGTCCCACAATCAGTTACCAAAAACACCACGAAACCTTTACCAACACTGTTTGGCACTTTAAAGCACTGCTACGCTTAGACATGTTTCCTTCATTTTAAAGGGTACTGCTGCGTCTAAGCCCTCATCGATGGCGAAACTGTTAACGAGCCCCGTTTCTTCTTTTTTTATGGTCTTTTGAATATATGAAAATGATCAGACATCGGGCACCACTTTGTCGGCACCAATTTACCTTTCCTCGTGCGTCGTCGCATTGCGTTACTTTCCTTTTGAATTTTGGTTGTTTAAACATTTTTTGCATATAAAATACAATATAAATAACAGTTGTGCTTTGTTTTCTGCGGTTTATACGCGTTGAAAATGATTATCCATAATTTTGTTTTAATATTTTGTAATTGTATAATTTGATGTGAATTTGCATTTCTCTCCACCCATTGTTTCCTCTTTGGTTTTTGTCTTTTAAATTGGTTGAATTATTCATGTGCCGTATGAGTGATATTTGATTGCCCCTCCGATATATAAATATAAATGTTTATATCTTTGTGTTTGCGTGTTTTGGGGTGTGGAGAGCAAAGCCCGCAAAGGCGTTGAAGAATTTAAGGTGGGTTTGGGTTTGTCGTACATTGATTGAAGAGCTGATGGATTGGGGTAGAGGTAAATTTATGATAGAATATTGTACGTTATAGATAAAAGCTGTGGACTCGATTAGGGGTTTGTCATTGAACTAAATAGCAAATTAATCACATTACAGGTGACAAGTAATGGTATATGGTCCGAATGACTCAGAGGCAAAGCTTGTCACTGAGGGGAGCTGCCGCATAACGCGTGGCAGGTCTAAGATAAGCCTGTACAAATAATCGTATTATTTGAAAAGGCCCCGCTCAGTGAAATATCTTTATTATTTCCCATCGATTCACAGGCTGCTTTGGAAGTTTTTCACATTTCCGCATCTTTTGTGAAGATTCTACGAGCCCAAGAACTGCAAGACCATCATTAGCGATGACAATAAATATTGTCTAAGGCTGACTGACCATTTGATTCCAGGAACATCAACAGAACGCCTCAAGGCCAGTGCGAGCGATACTTTGCCTATAGGCATTGTTTCGTTGATTTTGTGAATTGGCATAGGACTAAAGCATTTCTTTCGGTGAGTTTTGTCCTCTCTTTTTCCAGGGTTTTTTTTTGTTTGAGCAAAGCCGCACAGACGCACACACACGCCTGACCAAAAACAAAACAAAACAAAACAAAAAGACAGTCGGTTAGCGAGATATCCTTTGAAGTATTGCCGTATTATGCAGAAGGAATGTGTGTCACACATCGAAAGTAACCAAAAAGGAAATGACTCGAGCCGAGAGTTGAGACTGGGACTGAGACTGAGACTGAGTTTGAGGCTGAGATTTCAAGCCGAGTTCCGAGACATGACATGACAAAAGCAGCAACTGCTGACAAAAAAGAAAACCAAAGACGAAATGATGGGCAAGTCAAGTCAACCAGACTTCAAAGTCGGTGCTGTGCTGTGCTGTGCTGCCCCGTTGCCTTTGCCGTTCCACTCGATCCTCACACAGTAGCTGTCAAAGATATTTGTATTTCATTTTGACTGACTGTCTGAATGTCTCACTGTCTGATTGTCTGATTGTCTGAATGACGGACTTGAGAATGGGGAATGGATGGGGATGGATTCAAACGAAAATTGGGAAGCCAAAAAACAAACACAGTAGCTGCTGCCTAAATAAACGCCAAGGCATCGGCGCGGCGGCGACGACGACCAACCAACCAATCAGCTCTATACACACACACCACTCCACCACTCCTGGATGGATGCGTATACTATATTCCTCTGAGTTGGTGATTTAAAATAAATATTGGTAGCTGTCACATTGACAGCACACAGGCAAAATGTCCTCCCCTCCCGCCCTACTGATTGCTGACATTTTGTGTGCTACCGTTCGCCGCGTAGCCAGCAATCGGTATAAGCTCAAAGGGATCCCAAAGATATTAAATTGTCTGCGTTGCTGCATCGTTCTTGTCGCATTAATAAGTCTTCGAATCTTTGAGGCTGATTTTTTTCATTTCAATTTCCAAAAAGAAAGAAAAAAAACGAGGGGAGCAGCAGCAGCAACAACTCAACAATGAAAAATTTCAAGCTGTTTTTAAATGTTTTATTGGCTTTTTAATAATGTTTGCACATCAAACGAGAGGCCGCCGCCTCCAAAAGAAACCGAAGGCACCAACCGCCGCGACTTCGAGACTTGGAACCAGGGGTTTCCGAGGCTTCGACGAGGGCTTCTGTTCGATGTTACGCTGCGCGCCTCAGCTGAGATACAAAAAGGAAGATATAAATCCTCAAGTGACATGGAGTCAAGCTCTCTCTTTCACTCCCTACCGCCTTTGTGTGTGCCGTTCAAAAAGGATTATACTTGGCTTGATTTATGTGACAAACGGCCCGTTATAAATTATTTTAAATTAGTTGAGAATTATGAGCGCCAGTTCTATGTTAAGTTGCACTCTTCTTCAGATGATTTAAACATCCATAACTCCATCATCCATCTCTCAGTTGTGCGCTAATTGATGGGGATATCCATGGTATAGAGCAACCGAATCGATTCGGCATTCGCTACGTTCGGTCTCAGCGTCTCAGCTTTCTCATTACATCGAATCGATCCGAAGCAGATCCGGAAATTTCGGTTATTTTTGCGCGCTCACTCTCCAGAAAGTAATCGAGAAAGCAACATACAAATTTGCTGGCTTATTTCCTTTTTTCCTCCTTAAAAACTTATGAGTAGGGCTGTTAGGAGTATAGTATTTAATCAAGGCTTACAAATGCCTTACGATCTGGTTGTGTTTGGGGTTTATTTTAGTGTTTCATAACTTGCTAATTGTTGTTAATATTTTGAGCAAAATTTCAACTTTCAGACGTGTCAAATGGTTATATAAAAGAGAGCCACCATAAAAGCCAAAACGCACATGTTATTAAAAACCATAAAAATACTCAGTCATTTCGTTGGCATAGAAATTGTCACATAAAAATATTTTCTATGCTACAAGGCAGGCCCTCCTTGGGCATAAGGTTTGTTACAGAGAATAAAGGCTAAAAGAGAAAATGGCTATTAAGGATGGAAGGTTTATGGGATGTAAAAAGGGGGAGAAATATGTGAAAATCATAATCAAATTCAAATAATACAAAGTTTTCCATTAAATTTTTCGAAACTCTCTTTCTTTTTGTTTCAATAGTTCACAAGATGAAATATCTTTAGGATACACGCCTAATGTTCTGATTTTCCGGCATCCTTAAGCCCATGGGATAGACGACTGTACGGCCACAAAGATAAGTAGAAACCGTTGGCAGGACTCTAGTATTTTTCCCCCCCGTCGGCGTGAGGAGAGTGCCAAGTGTAATAGAAATAGTTATTATGAGAAGCAGTCGACGACAGCTGCCTTGGCGACCATGGGAGTCGGTTTCGTTTGGAGTTTATGGCCAGGACACAGACATACTCGTAATGGCAGAGATAGCCGCCGCAAAAGCTGGCTACAATTTATGGGCCGAGTCACAATATGATCCATGAAATGTCATAAAACTGCAATTGCGGCCAAAAATTATCGAACATTTAGCAAAAGCGTTGGGGCTTATCCCCACATGCGGTGGTTAGTTTTTACGATCCCAGGGACACTGCACAGGAAAGAAAGATATATAAAGAGAACATGGAACTTTTGTTTTTTACGACCATCCGCAGGAGACATTCTCTCTCTCTCCGTAAGGCAATTTACACGTTCCGTACTAAAGGCACTGATACACATACGGGAACGAGTATATCAGAGGGGAATCGGGTATTTGGTATTTTTGGGCATTGGTCACGTTTTGAGGATGGCAATAAATTCAGTCAGACTCGTTTTTATTTCATTTTGGTTACGAGTATTTCGTTCTCGGTTTATTAGTTGACAAAAACGTCCCTGCCCTGCCCCTGCCCTGCCACTCTCATCCACAGTTGAATAAACAGGAAGCGAATTATGACAGAGCGTTAAATGACCACCAAGTAGGGTAAGAGGGTAAGAGGGTAAGAGAGTGGAGGGTAGGGGCACTCCTCATAGGCACATTTCCGATTCCTTGAACCGGAAAGACAATGGCAGTCGCCTGAACAATGACCCAACACTTCCGCTTCTCACTTGAATAGGCGACAATTACAATTGAGTGCAGGGACCCATAGATCGATATCTGGAATGAAAGTCACTTAAAGACTTTCTATTTGCGATTCTCAGGGTTTTCTTCCTTTGTGTGTGCTTCTCAATTAATTTCTAATAATTGGCTTGATTGACTTTTGGGAAAAATATCATTGAAAATAAATTTAATAAATGACATTTGTGGATGGAAAGATTTCCATGTATGCAGAATTATCTACAATGATCTTACCAACTAGATTCATAAAAATCGTACCGAACATATCATAATTATGGCCAAAATGTCACACTCTCGCCTCGTGCGCTCTCTCTCCCAGTGTGGATTAGCAGTAAATGCTAAGGGTTTCAGCGTGTGAACGCTCCGACTGGCCTGCTTTTTACAATTTCTTCTGTTTTTTCTACCAAAAATTCTCCCAAGTCTGCAAATTTTTTTTTTCATTAAAAATAAAGTTTTCTTTTTCCTGATTAATGTAAACTCTCAATCCGTTGGTCGCTTCTCCAAATTTGAGAAAGAAAACATTTTTTTTTGGGAATTTAGTCAAAAATTATCTCAACTAGATGGCTTATAAAGTTCCTTTTGTTTTGAAGCTCTTCCAGGTCTTCGATTTCGATGAATTGTCGCTGCATGTTTTATGCCAGAACCTCATTTTGTTTCGTTCCATCATCATTTTACCGTTTTGAGTCTGTAAGATTGTTGAGACTGCCTAAGAAATACTATATTGAGCGCTTTTTAGCTAACGTCCCAGAAGAATCTTTGAGTTGTGAACTTTGAATGGTTCTTCTCAGGGCATGGATCCAACAATAGTTATTTTCAAAATCCCGACACAGCTGCTGTTGTTATTAAGCCTTCATAATCATCTTTGGAAATCTGCCTCTGATCCTGGACTTTTTTTTTTAAGGATTCTTCCAGCTTTTTATAAATATTTTTTTTTTTTTTTTTCAATAATTCCACTTTTTTAAGAATTGCTGCAGGTTCCCAAAGTTTCTCCCAAGTCTGTTAAGGAACTTTCTGAAATAAGGTGTCTTTTTTCTGATTAATGGAGTTTTCCTTCTCTTGAAAATTTGTTTTTTTTTCTGAATTAGTCCTTCCATCTCAACTATGGACTTAATCCTTTGTTTTAGAAGCTCTTCCAGGTCTTCGATTTCCCTCATTTACGCTGCATTTCCCGCCAATGATTCCGAAAACTTCTTCTGTATCTTTCGCCGTTAAATTGTTAAGCTCTTCATTGAACTGATTTTTTATAGCGAAGAACCTGTTAAAATCGCCACTGATCCGATGTTTCATTTGAACTTTATTGGAAACAATATCCTTTTTTCGCTAAATTGGCACTTTTCTTCCATATCTTCAATGGTCGGTCATGAAAGATCAAAGGTGAATTCGTTCCAAGCTTTGGCGACAGCACAAAATACATATGTTAAACTATTATCAGTTCTCCATAGAATTATACCACTTATACCATATCATATATGTTACTAGACAAATTCTATAGCTACCTCTTACAAATACAATATACCCCATTCTTTTCGTTGAGTACGTGGTGCACAAAATGTATACGCGCTAACCTATGCTAACTATCAGTTAACTAAGTGGAAGCTTCGGTTAACGAGCTGCCAGTCAAAGTCATTCAGGCAGTCAGTCAGCCAGTCAGCCAGTCATGTGTGAAAAGTCAGTTGTTGGCACCCACCGCATGATAAAGAGAGAGGAGTGGAAGGACTGGAGTGTGTGGGTGGATGTTCCGGGGAGCACGGGAGCACGAACCGGTTCCGAGGTTGGCGCCTTTTGCATTGAAATTAATTTAGCTAGCTTTCAATTATGTGCCACAAACATTCATGCGTGAGTGAGGGAAACGAGATGATAGGTGGTATGGGGGCACGGCACTGTTCTGAAACTAAGATACGTTTCGGTGGTGCCACTGCCTCTGCCACTGCCACTGCCACTGCTGCATAACATGACAGGCCTGACAGCCCCGAACAACATATTGACATTTTTGCCATACATTCCAAACGGCAGCAGGGGGGCGAGGCGCCTCCAGAGCCACGAACCTCGAACCTCGAACCTCGCTACTCGCTTCTCGTCGACGAGCCACGACGACAACACAACATGTGCGAGTGTTTATGTCGGCGTGTCAATTTTCGTTGTTGACGTGTTGCCGCCTGCCGCCTTGTAGAAGAGGAGGCGGAAGGTCTGGTCTCCCCCAATCCTACCACATAACGTCTCGCATAACGCCCTCTCCTCATCCAACTTTGACTTGGCCGATGCCGCTGCTGTCGTTGTCGTATTATTATTAAATTTTACTTTCGCCACTCAATATGGGAAATGTCATCTGTTTATGATGGCTTTTTGACATCTCTCGTTATTGAATATGTTCCTTCGTTCGTTCCATAGAGCCGTATCCCCCCCCCTGTATCGTATCGTATCGTTTCGATTTGTGTTCCTTGTGTTTTTATTTTTTCTTTCCTACGTTTTCTTTTTGGTTTTATGCCGCAGACACAACTTTTGATGTATTTTCAATTTTGCGGCTTTCATTTTCTTGAGGTTTTTTTTTTTTCCACCAACCACCACAAAAAATATTGTTCAACTTTAGCTGTCTTTGGCTTGTAGCTTTCATCCCATATGTCGGAGTGGATTTGGAGGCATGCTTCACACATTTATTGATTGGCTTTTGGCTAGGGCTTTAAGGAGCTTTAAGGGGAGGCTCTCATGTGGCCCTGATGCTTGGAAGGATAATCAGATCAGATAAATGGTAGGTACAGTATTTGTAAGACTTTTATTATATCTTCCTGAATACATATATCTTTCAATATGCATATCCATACAGTTGAAAGGACAAAGACCTAGAAAAAGAAACACCTAAAGCCAGCTCAAAAGCCACCCTAAAAAAAATCCTATACCATTGAAAAGTAAACTAAAAAATCCAAATTATGCATAAATTTTCTTATATTCCACTTTGCTTTATTTGAATTAAATTTACTCATACAGAACTCTAGCAAATTCCTCTTCCATTCATTACTATTTCTCTTCTCTATTTTCATTTAACTTCATTCGAAACCATTCGAACTCAAGCCAATCCAACTATCAATCATGTGGGGCCAAACAAGTTATATCTTTGTGCCCATTCACCCTCGCCACAAGAGATCACATCATAAGTGGACGCTTAGCCCCCGAGATGTACAACGGAATCCAATAAAAAGAGAATGAAAAAAGGTCAAGTGACTGACAAAAGTCGGCAACAGCAGCAGCAACAGCAGCGGCTGCTACTTACTGTCAAGATGTGTCATAAACACATCAAGTTTACTGTCGAAACAAATAAAAATATAAACTTTGACACACACAAGAGAGACGAGACGATATGGAATCAAAGCAAAGATAAAAGCAAACGAGAAAACGACAGTTTCTCTAGTCTCGAAGGAATACATTTCATTCTCACAAAAAATCAAAAAAGGAGGACAAATCAAATCTGGAAGCTGAATGAATGCGACAATTACGAAAGACAGGCGTCGATGCGTCCCCTCGTAAAATAATAAAAATTAGAGAAAGCCCAAGAAGTCGCGACTGGAAGTTGTTATAAAGACATTAAAGTGAAACCCTATAACGCCCCAAAACACAACTTCCAACTTTGAGAAGTCCCTTAAGTACCTGGGGCCATAAAAATTATTTCACTATAAAATTTAAATGACTTAAATGGTGTCCCATTTCCACACACCACACCGCACCACTCACTACTTAGCCGACACACCCCGCACGATAATAAATAAAAACCCCAAGAAAATAAAAACCTTAAAACTTTTTATGTATCTGAGATTATTTTCGACATTTTTAGTGGCATTGAAATCAATTTTCGAATCGTTAATCTTGTAAATTATGCATGTCGCCTGTCGGATGCCGTCATTTCATTTCATTTCGTTTCGTTTCGTTTGAGTTAGCCCAAAAGACCTGCCATATCTCAGGTGTCTCGTGTCTCTGTCTGTCTCTCGATAGATACATAGGTATCTGAGAGTCTGAATGTATCTCTGTCTGTCTGTCTGTCTTTCGAGTTGTGTTTTTACATTTAACAAGGCGCGCTCGTTAAGATATTTATATGCACTTCAAGTTCTGTGCCATAATTAATGCCCATCAACTGCAACGAGTTGAAACAGGTGGCAATACTCGAGAATTTAGGGGGAAATTGTATGACAAAGATGATCTATATTTTGTTTTTGCTTTCTTGGGACCGATTTTTGGGCTTCGCCAAAGACTGTGTTGTGTATTTGTTGCTGGATTTTTCGGACCGAAAATCAAGTCTGCGCTTCGCCAAAGTCTGTGTATATTGTTCTTGGATTTTGGGACCGACTCAGCTGCCCAAGACAAAGAGGAATTATATTTTGTTTTTGCTTTCTCGGGACCGATTTTTTGGCTCCGCCAAAGACTGTGTTGTGGTTTTTTCGAACCGAAAATCAACTCTGCGCCACGCCAAAGTCTGTGTATATTATTCATGAATTTTGGGACCGACTCAGCTGCTCAAGGCATCGATCAATAGACCAATCCCCGAGTAGGCAGCGTGGGCGGGATAGCCCCAGAGAGAAATGAAGTACCAGTACATGCGTCAATCTGGAAAGAAAATTGAAATCCAATTTGTTCCTAAAGCAATATCTTGATATTTTATATTTTTTGGTTCTACTCAAAATACAATTCCAGAATAGAAAACAAACAAATTGTATGCATATTTCAATTAAACCAATTCGAAGACTGTTTTGCCCCCCAAGAGGCAGTTTTGTTTAGATCAAACAGACACACATTTCCACCTACCAATTACATTTTAAATATTAAGCTCTTCCTTTCTCATGTGCAAAAACAAACCCAACCAATACCCATGTCAAACTGACACAAAATGTCACGTTCATAATTCATTCAAAATGCACAAGATTCAGCCTTAAACAAAAACACAAACAGAAACAGAAATACAAATACCAAACATAGAAAACAGAAAAAGAAAAAGATTATGGGAAAAACAGAATAAATACATTTGGGGATATGAAAAACGACAAGTTCAATTAGGGATGCGGCTGGGAAAAACTCTTTCGCAAAAATGCACAAAAATTTGACAGAAACCACAAAATCCGCACCGCACCCCTTGGATGACCAGAAATCCCTGCCTTCCTCCCTCCATCCCAGACGGGACAGAGGTCTCTCGTGTGACACATGTAAATGCGTGCTGACAGGCAAACGAAGGACATGGAAAAATAAGTACAAAAGCAAAATGAAATAAAAGAAAACTGTCAACCAAAATTAATGTCATGCGTGTGCAATGCAATGAAAAATTATGGCCCAGGGCTTTATGTCAATAACAAAGGCAAAATCCAAGTGTGCGAAAAAAAAAGAGGAAAAGGTAGAGAACCATAACCAGAACCAGAGAACCAGAGACAATGATTGATTTGACAGGACAACAATGAAGGACGAGACGAGGCGAGACGAGACGAGACCTATGAAAAAAGCATCGAGAGGCTACAGCAAGTGCGAAATGGTTGTACGCCTCGGGTTACATGCCACTAATGAAGGCAAATAATATAAATATTCCTGGAGTGGGAGTTGCGTTCTTATGATATATTATTTTCCAACCATTTGTCAACATTTGTCAAATTTGACAGCACACGCCCGCTACACATAGCGCCCCCTTTGGCCATGGGTTCAGCAGCTTCCCCTCTCTCCGAAATCCATCCATCCATCCATCTATCCCATTCGTTCCTTCATCCATCCATCCATCCATCCACCCCATAGTGACATTGACAGCTCTCTGGGCCCTTTTTTCGAGTTGAGCGAGCAAAAATCTCGCCCTCTTTTACGCGAAATTAATAACATGTACAAACAAAAACAACTGCCACCCGAAAGGTACTTATCATCACCATCCGGAGGAAACCATCCAAAGTATGAGCAAAAAAGGCAAACTGGTGTTCAAGGGGTTAAACAGGGGTTGACCATAAACCACCCGAGGGCTATTCGTACGTACATATGTGCGCAGCGGATAAGAGGAAAGGATAACACCTGAGGAAGGATATTTTCTTGGTTTTTATTGTAATATATTCAAAATGTGGGTGTGATTCCGACGTAAAAATATTTTTAAAACTCTGAGGGTGTATAAAAATTGGTAAATCTCTAAAAGATTGATTTTAAATTATTACAAAGCAAAATAGCTTTTGATTTAATATTTTTAGAGGGCTGCTTTAAGAGTAGTTCTTCTTTACAGATTCCCTTAACCATTTCCTATCGTTCCTTAACTTCTTTTAAAGACTGTGTATTTCTTGTTGAATTTTTTGGACCGAAAAGTAAGTTATTCCCTTTTCTTCATAACAGATTCTTTTAACCATTTCGATTCGATCTTCAACTCCTTCCCTTTTGTGGTCTTCCTCTCGATATATACCCTTCCTAACAGCTTCACTTTAATTTGTTCCGATTCTCAGCAAAAGCAATCCCCTTGGAGAACTACGAGTATCAACACCTTTTGGGTTATTGAAACTCTAGAGGGTGTGCCTCAAGAGCTAACCAAACCAAACCTATAATAAAGGCGAACCAACTCCCTTCGAGAACCCACACATCATACTCTACCCCGTGTACCGTGATTGAGGAGAGTGCGTGAGGAGTGTCCATGGATGATATCGAATTTCAAACAGATTTCAATTTGATTTTATATGCCTCCGGTTGAGGGCAGGGCAGAGCAGGCCCATGGGCATGTGCCCTTCCTTCCTTCCTTCCTCCCTCCTACAATCTATATATTTCTCCAGTCCAGGAAAATCGGAAAACAAAGACGACGCTTCGTGGCAAAAGGGTGCATGGGGGTCTGGAGGGTGGTTTTTGCGGCGGCCGTGAATAAAGCGATTTGTCTTCTTTGTTGTTTGCCTTTGGTGTTATAAATTCTCGTTCCGGGTCTTTGCCATATCCCGTGTCGTGTCTCGGGCATTGCGTACGTGCTACGACCAGACCAAAGCAGACCAAACCAGACCGTATATGAAATTGCCTAAAAATTATATGTGCATAACAGGGATAATCATAAATCTGGCTAATTGCACTTTATTGGGGTCGCTCCCTGCCTGCCTGATGTCGGTAATGGTTGGTGGTGTGGTGATACTGGCCTGACATCCCGTTCTCTCTCGCCTTTTAGGGGTTTCAAATTGAATTTGACATGCCGTTCACAAGCATTAAATCTGAAAAATTCTCCATAGTAGTCTCCGGAAATGGGCAACATATAAATTTACAGCTTTCTGACGATGCTCTGACATTTGATATGGCTAATGGTGTTATGACAATCCACTATTCGCCATTCGGCATTCGGCTGTTATTCCGTGTGTTTCTTTTTTGTCATTTTTAGATGTTCTGGTTTTTGGGAGGGGTTGTTGGAACTAGTTTTCGGTTTTATTTCGGTTGATTTTGCTACGATTTATGGTTGGAAATCGACGAATTTATGCGAGTATTTTTCGGGGGGCATTGGTTTTAATTTTTGAAACATGATCTTAAGACTTTCGAAAGAGGTCTTGTAATATCATGAATGAATTTTACAAGATTTTATTTATGTATAATGCAAATATCTCTATATGTATTATTGATCTCTTACATAAAACTAAACGTTTTTAAGGCTCTTTTCGAAGTAAATCTTCCTATTTTAAGCTATAATTTTATTAAACTCCATTCCATCGTTTTTGCAAACAATCTATAGACATTTCTGAATGATAAATTCCCCAAATATTTCATCTCAAAAATGAATCTTTCAAAACATTCACCCATAAACGTATTCAATCGTTGCCTCATTTATTAGCGCCATCTCCCGTATATCCCCTATGAATACATGAATTCCCATCCCACCCACACGAAACCCATCATCATAATCATCGTTGGCATCTGTATTATTATCATTATGATGATCTGCCAAGCGGCAAGAAGAAATACTCCTCCTGCATATACTCGTCTCTTGTACTCGTACGCGTATCGTTTCTCCCACACACGTACGGAAACAGATGAGAAATGGGAATTATAGCTCCTCCAACTCTCTCGTCGGCACATAATTAGGTGAGAGCATGCGTATAGAGATCTCTTTAGGGGGGGAAAAGAGCATTCGAGCAGCGTTTCCCTGTTGCTCTCTGGCCTGCTGGTTGCAGCAGGCAGATCGGTCTCTTCAGCGTTGGCTGTTGAAAGGCGACTGAACCACAGCAACCACCAGATCTTTAATGAATTTGAAAGAGAGCACAAATTAAGGTAGAAGCAATAGATACCCTTAAAGGCTCAACGTTTCGATGGGAGATACATAGATGATCAGTCGATTCGATTTGGATTACATTTAAAAAGTTTTTCTTATAAAAAACTTGTCTTAGGATCCATCTTTTTACAATAAAAATATACATAAATAAATTTGTGGAAAAATATATAAAGAATATTCATTCTTGGGCTCCAATACTCTGTATAAAGATATTCTTAAAGCACACAAGACTTGAAATCCAGCTAATAGAAAAGATCTTTATAGTTAGAAGCAATAGATACCCTTAAAGAGTCAACGTTTTAATGGGAGGTATATATGTAGATGATTCAGTCATTCGATGTGGAGTTCATTTAAGAAGTTTTTCTTAGGAACCATCTTTTTTAAAGTGGAAATATATAAGGGAATATTAATTCTTGAGCTCTTCAATACTTTGAAAAAATATATTCTCAAACCATAATATTTATTTCAGAAGAACATCTTGGAACCCAGTTAATAGAACGGATCTGTATTCCCACAGGAGGCAGAAGTTACGACAATTCTTCTATTAAAAAATACCCATTTTCTGGCGATTCAAACCTCTAATTTATATCATAATACCCTATCCTTTCAAAAGGGTATTCCCAAGAAAAGAAAATCAAAACGAGGCGGCCGAGGCAGGCCGAGGCATCGCCATTGCCATCGGCACAGATTCTGTGTGCCTGTGTGTGGAGGTAACATGGCTTTTGATCTTTGTTGCGTTTGTTTGTATACAATTTGATGGCTCGTGTTGATGGATCGTAAACGTGGAATGATGTTCGCGCTGTTGCCGCTGTTTCCCTGATGCCTGATGCCTGTTCCCGGGCTGTTCCCTGTGTGCCCCCGATGATGATGATAATGACGATGACGATGATCAACGCAACGATGACGGCACAGTGTGTCTTTGATCATTTGCCGCGCCAGTTGGCAGTCAAAATGTTAATTTATATGTTCTGCTACCGCCTACAATCAACCAAAAAAAGGCACTACCACTGGCACTGGCAGCGGCAGCAGCACTAACAACTTTACAAACATGTTTGAGATTTTTATTACTGTGTGAAAATGTTCGATTCTTCCGTAAAACACACACAAAAAAAAAAAAAAACAAGGATCAAACAAATTTATGGGTGGGCGCGATCTGATCTGAAATGCCAGATCATTCGGACAGCGGGGCAGGCAATTTTTTCATTGTGATTGATGCCCACAGAACCACAAAAACAGCAGCAGCAGCATCCCAGAGAAAGAGAGCGAGAGAGAGAGAGAGAGAAGATTTTTTGATTATAGACAAGTTGTCGGTGGATTTTTATTATTGTGGAAATCGATCAAAACCACTTGACGGCTGATCAAAGACATTCACGCACGATATTTTCATTTCATTTTAATGTGCATATTTCTTTGTATACGATTTAATTATCGTATATTTTTGGTATTTTAAGGAAATTAAAATTTTAACTGAAACCCGAGAAAGAATTATATTTAAGATTGAAGATGGATGGGGCAATAAAATATGTATTTTGAATGCAAGTGAAAGGCTAAGAAAAGGAAAGGAGGAAGGATACAATGTACCTTTTCATTATGCGAAATATTCCACATCAACTTAAACTTAAATAAACCTAAAGAAATTCTTCTAAATAATTCTAGAACTGATTTAATGCTAGCTCTGCTTTAAAAACCATAAATTTATCATATAATTTTCTTCCATAACTTGTTTTTTCTTCTGGCAATAAAGCAAAATTTGCCCGGTACCCAGCCAAAGATAAATCCATATGAAGATGGCAGACCATCGCTTTGTCCTCCAATAACAAGCCGGAGCAGCAGCAGATGTCTGTGAGGAGGAGAAGGAGATGGCCTGGAACCTGCGACAGGGACAGGGACTGGGACTGGTCCGAGGTCTGATTGTCTGGCGGTTGCCTTGGCCACATACTCGGTGATGGTGGAGTCGTCCGTGAGCCCAGAATGGAACATTTGTCTCGCTTAATTTAAACAGATTTGCGAGATTATTGTCATGCCGACGTTAAGGCAACAATTTCAATTCCGCGCGCGCAAAACAGAGCGAGAGAGAGACCCAAGAGAACCGAGGCGACGCGACGCGAGGACTGGCAGTGCCAGCTGACAGATAAAGACAGAGAGTAGAGAGCGAATTAAGAGTCTCGGGAATGAGGGAAATGGGAGTGGGAAATCGGGATTGGGGGCAACCGACCGCAACGATGGGTATGGAATGAATGCAAGGCAAATCTCCTCCTGACAGCCGCGAGGAGCCGGCACTTTGAATGTGGAGCCACAGTCGCAGTCGCAGCCACAGCCGATTTCCGAGTGGGATGTTTGGATAGCAGAACAAATTTGCAGAAAAGCAAACCCCCAGTGACAAGGGGATCTTCTGAAGAATGCTGCTGCTGTTGCGAATGATGATGATGATGATGATGATGATTCTCTGCACAAGCCATATTTAAAATGCTTTGAAGTTGAACCGATGCACGATGCACGACGAGTAGGTACTGGAGGTGTCTGGGGCGCGAAATCAACTCATGTTTGAATGACACGATCAGAGCATGTTCTCCAGATGAAGCCAGGCCAGAGAGACTCTGACTCTGGCTTTTAATTGTTAATGAAAGGAGAGCAAACCCAGAGGGGGAAACCCGAGCCGCTGCCACACACTTGACAGCAGCCCCGGAGACAGAGTTGAGTCTAACTGCCACAGACAGGCTACTCGTTTCCGGAAGTTTATCTCTATCGCAGCTGCTGCTGTTGCTGCTGCTGCTGCTCCTGTTGCTGCTGCTTCAAAGTCATTAGACTCTGTCACTCTTGTCAGTCATTCAGTCAGTCGTAGTCTCTGGCTTGACACTGCTTGAACGGCTTTTGGAAGTGCCCATTCGAGTTGGGTCTGGGTTTGGGTTTCCCCCCTTCGAAAGACAGACATTTGATCTGCGCTGTCAGAGGCCCAGAGCCATGTCAAATTGTGTTTGGACACGATGTTTGTATATATCGTGTCAGTGGATCCACTGAAGTGGATCTAATGCACTGTGAAATGAGACAGGCATTAGGAAGGATCTGTTCAGATCTGCTATACCCTTTGGGAGAAAGAGAGAGAACTCTTTGAATGGCCATTAGTTTGGAGTAAAGTGAACTAATTGGATTTTAAATTGTTGGCAATAATTGGTGGTATTTTATTTGTTGAAGGCTGAAATCTGTACCGACTTACCCACTGATCGATGGAGAGTTTGTCTGGTTCTTTTGAGTACTTTATTTAGAGTTTTAAGCTATTTTCCTTAACTAAGTGTAGTCGCGCACTAGAAACGGATTAAAAGAATATAAAAATAATATTATATTTAAAATAATGAATTATATATTATATTTTATATTTATTACTAGCCGGCAAGCTCCTTAGGAAAATATCGGACGACGACCCCAAAAACGTTTTTAATTAAATAAAGATATATTTATTATATTTTAAAGAAAATAATATTTCCAAATTTTCAGGTTCATTAAAACCTGGACTTGATCTACTACAAATTTCCTAGGGTTCTTCAAGAATAAAGACCTTTTATCCGATCAGTTTCTTGGGTTGGATAGCTCTTTCGGGAGTTTTGATGCCTTTCAATCCTATTTTTTATACAAAGATCTTTTTGGGACCGAAAGATAACTTTTCCTATCAATGATTTTTGCATCTTTCCCTTCTACTTAAATTTTTCTACATCAAGATATCATTGAAAAATAATTCCTGTCAAAAACCGAAACCACAATTATTCAAAAAATAATTCTGTAAAAAAATATAAACTAAATTGCAGAATGTTGCGCCTTTTCCGTGCTCTTACCGGCCAGCTGGTGAATCGACGTCGTTTGGGCCTCATTCCCCAAACCGAAACGAAGAATGAGGCAGCCAAGGAGTTGAAGGAACCAAATAGCGGAGAGTTGGAGCTGAAGGAAGCAGTCAACGGAGAGTTGGAGCTGAAGGAAGCAGTCAACGGAGAGTTGGAGCTGAAGGAAGCAGTCAATGAAGAGAAGCAGCTGAAGGAACCTCCTCCCAAAAAGCAGGAGCTGAAGCAATCAATCCTCAAAGAGCAGGAGCTAAAGCCACCAATCCTCAAAGAGCAGGATCTGAAGCAACCAATCCTCACCATGAATGAAGTGCAACAATCACTCAATAAAGAAAAAGAGGAGCTACTGCCCAAACCCGACGAGTCCAAGCTGAGCGAACGCTATCTGAAGTTCCGGGAAAAGCTACGATCGGAGGCGCCCCTGACATGCCTGCCGAAAGGTGCACCACATCCGGCCCACGAAAAAGATCCCCTGGTGCCCTGGCCTAACAATACCAATCCACATACTGGAGAGATCGGTGGTCCGGCGGGACCAGAGCCCACACGCTATGGCGACTGGGAGCGCAAGGGACGCGTTACAGATTTCTAGAAAAAAAAGAAGGCAACCGAAAAGACAATGAAATTTTCACCTCTGTTTGGACAATTTTGTGATTTATTAGACGTGTTAACAACAGAAGCACTTAAAATTTGTTACACTTGAGTGTAGAATTTCTCCGGGTCTCGGGGCACAGTAGCCAACGGGTGGCGATCAGTGGATCAAGATGGGAATGGTGAAGATCCCTTTCAATCTGTCACTGCACTGCGCGCTGTGTCTGCTTCGGCTTCTGCGAAGGCATTACATAAATTTCCATTGTGTGATTTCTTTGTGGTTTCTGGTTTATGTTCCCCTCTGCCATCAAACATGAATTGATAGGCCCGGCCCCTTCTTTCGTTGTCTATCGAAAGGGTTCTCAGAATAGAGTGCTGGCTGGCTGGGGTCTGGGGTCTGGGGTCTACCTCCATTATTTATGGTTCAGAGGCACACAGAATCGTGCCTAAGTTGAAATTATTTGGAGTGGAGAGCAGTGGAGTGGAATCGTTTCGATTCATTTGAAATTAAGGCGACAGTTTACGTGATTTTTATTAGAAAAACTTCTGGTTGCCATCTAATTTTGTAGCCCGAGTGCGTCGGAGAAAGGGGTTTTTAAATGCCATAAATTTCTTCGTTAAGGCCCTGCCTTCTCTGCTCCTAAAAACATTTTTGTGGTTAAAGAAATTTCTGTTGGAAATTGTTCGAAAAAGATTTGCAGCTGTTTTGTTTGTCTGCTGACATTTTTGTGGTCTTTAGACTGGATACAAATAGAAATTATTGAAATGCCAACAAAAGCTTCTAAATCTTAAGAAAGAGAGGGTTTTTGCTTGGAATAAATATACTTTATTTAAGTAAAATCGAAACAATCTTCTTGCAATCCCCAATGAACGACAGAACCAAATCTGGTCATCAGGAAACCGATGATCACTCGCCGCCTTGTGCTGGACAATCAAATTAATGGACAAGGATTGACCAAGGATCAGAAGGGCGTTTGTATGTGTCTGGTGTACTATACGCTGTAGCCGATGGTAGTGGGCGTGGTGGCCAACCTTGCAGTTCTCTTAACACTCCCATAGTGCCCTTGGAAGGCAGCGCCTGCCTCCTGTTCCTCGTGGGCAATATCCAGGGTGTTCTGCCAGGCTGCCTTCGGGCGATCGGGGTCCTGGGAGCAGAGGTGATGCGATAGGTTTAGATGCTGACCTTCGAGAACTTTAGCGATTTCGTACAACTCACAGCAATGGGTGCATCCTCCGCGTTAGGATCATGTAAACATCACCCAATCACAGGGTAATCCTATTCTTATTGAGGCAGAGTTGGACGTGGCTGCTGCAAAGACCAGTGTGTCCTGGAATGTTCCCAAAGATCGCCAAGATGCTTCATGCACCATTGATTGCATCGATGGAATGGGGCTGTCTCCTGGGCAGTCAGTCTGACCTGATGGACCTGATGAGGCGGTGATGAGACAGGCTTAGGTGCTGCCTTTGACCTCGGCGATACGTACCGATGGGAGTGCCAAATGAAGTGTAACATTGGCCACCTCACCTGCTACCATCAGTTACTGTGAATAGTAGATCACGGAATACGATCCACTTTGGATCGGTGTCAATGTAGTGGGTCATGGCGGTGTTGGTGCATGTTGGCCAGCATTTGGATCGCAAAATTAGGTTAATTTTATCAACGTTTTCCCGTTAATCTGTTCTAGATCTATTTTTTATAAACCACTCGAAAGTTTTTACGTTTTTAAATTTAATATTTTCCGACAACATTTTTTTTTTTTAATTTTTTTTTTTTTTAATTTTTTTTTTTTAAATTTTTTCTTTCCAAATAAATTTAGTTGTTGCCCACTTGTTTTCAGATATATATTTACACATATTTATATAAATTCGATTGGTATTTTGGGTATTTTGATCCGCATGTTCATGCTGATTTATGGATTAGGAGATCCCATCAATATAGCCATGACATGCGTCCTGGCCGCCTGTCTAGTTTCAGTACCATTTATTTTTTGGTTTGATTGAATCAAGACATCATTAAGATGTCAAAAAGAGTTCAAAAATAGATTTCCATCCGCAAATTTCACACTTTTATATGCATAGGAGGCTTGTAACATACTACCCTTCGACGAGCTTTGGTAACTAGCCAACGTTTCTCTGGAACTCCTCAGTTATCCAGCTAATTCCATAGCCAACTGGTAGACAATGAGTTAAGACGTTTCAGCCTGTTCCAGTCAATCGCATTAGACATGTACCGCATCCCATCTCATTACAATCTATTTACACCTTAAATCAAATGCCGATGTCGGCAGATCGCCAAAGTCAAAGATCAATCACAATCGAACAAATTGGGAACCAACGATGAAAACCTAAAGAAAAAGAAAAGGAAAACAAAAAGCCGCGAGAGAAACAAAAGATAAATTCCGCATAAATTCCAGGAAATCCACAAAATGCTTTAATGTACAACAAATCCGAAATACCAAACGAAATTACATCCAGCAAAAAGCAAAAACCAAAAACCAAAACCAAAACCATCCGACAACTTGCTCAATAGACGCGCGAAGAGACGACTTCCTCTCCCCATAGTCATCCATCAAATGCGATTTTCCCCGACCAAGCGGATCGATGGATGGATGGTATGGGAGCGGGGCAGCAGCAATTATTTCGTCTATTTTATTTTTAAACGAAATTAACGTGTTGTTGCTGTTGTTGTTAATGTGTTTTTATTACGTGAAAAGTAAGAAAAACACACGCATACCGACACCGACACCGACACCGACTCTTCTCAAGATCATTTTATAGCCCCCCCAAAAAAAACCCATGCGATCCGTAGCCGATCCTCCATGCTGCGCGGGCTGCGTCGCAAAGTAGTAGGCGCTGATTGATAGAACAAAGTGAAAATCAAATAAAAAACAAAACATAAAATCCTAGGCAACCCGAAAAACCCATTCCCACATTCCCTCACCGACTGTGTAGTATGCCACATTGCGGTGCAAGATCAAAGACCGCCCCTCGATCTGTAATGACAGCTTTGATCATTGTTTTGCCTTTGATTTTTTCCGGTTCGGTTGCCTTTTCTTTCGCACTCTCGCACTCGCTGGGATCTTTTCGGCCCAATCTGGCCCAATGCATATATAATCATCCGATCAGATCAGATCAGTCTCTTTGCCTCGCCTGTTGGCCTGTGAGCATCGCGATCATCTCGAGAGTACTTGGAAATTGGTGGGAATGGGTGGGAACGAGAACTGTTTACGATCAATTTCGCGCCTACTTGAGAGATTTTGCTTTTGGTAAATTGCTCTACAGCTGAAGATCGACAGAGATCGTTTGCTCCAAAAGGGGAACTACAAAATTTCGGATATGCATGAGAGAAAATTAATTGCAATTGGCACACGAAAGACAATTATTGAAGGAATGGAAAGAACATTTTAATAAATTATTCTTCAATGAAAAGAAAATGTTTGGGTATAAACATTTATGGGGATAATCATTCTGTTAAGGGGTCATTCTTACTGGAATTTTATGAGGACCCAAATAATTACAGGGTATATTTCAATAAGATATCTCCAAGATAAATGATCTAATTAAAGCCTTCACTTTCCCAGACATATTCCATTAAACACTCAATCAAAAGAGCTTTACGAAATACCCCAAAAACCATGATTCATACTTTAAAATCTACTTCCAAAGTTAATTAATAAATATTTCAATATATTTCGTAATTTATTCCCTGAAATCGAGACACCTGACTCTGATTGATATCGCTTAAGTGATTACAAAACGCTCAAGCCGAAAACCATTCAATCATTCATTGATTAATTGTATTAAATAACAGCCACAAATCGATTCTCATATATAACACAAAAAAAAAAAGGAAAAACAAAGTAAATTTATGAAGCAAATTAAAATTCAATAAGCTAATCAGTCGACTGTAAAAAATTCTCTGAATTTAGCAAATAAAACGAAAAGGCATAAAACAGGTGCCGAAGTAAATTTATTGTCTACCAAAAATATATTTAAAATTCTGAGAAGATTTATTATTCGATTTTGTTTCTTTGTAGAAAGCGCTTTAAATTGTTCTAAATTATGCCTTAAAAATTCCAATAAAAGTTGTACCCAAAAATGTACACGGAAACAGTGTTATGTCATGGGCAAATAATATTTCACACAGGAAAGAAAATGTAAGAAAAATTACCACTGCCCCAGATGGGGGTGATTGGGTGTTTCGGAAGTGGAAAATCAACAATATATATGACCAACTATTATGTTATTGTGTGAACGTGCACTGATTCCACCAGCCAGGCTTTTGTTCACGTGCAACATATTTTGTCGAGAGAACACACCTCCAAGGATATATGTATGTACGTAAACCTTTCCAGGAACCCCCCACGCAGGGAACCCGTCTGTCTACAGAGCGGTTGAATGGGTGGATGGGTGTATGGCTGGATGGGTGAATGGGCGTCTTATCGAAGCGTATAACATATATCATTGACACTTTGACATTGGCAGGGCGGTGGCGAGGTGGAGGTCCAGAGAGGCCATGACCAACAGGATTTTAGTACTTTTCAAAATGGCACTTAATCATGGCAGCCGCCTGGCGCAGGAAAATGCGGAAACTGGCAACAAGGACACACACACCGACACACCGACACACCGAAGACGTAATCGCATGTGTTCACGCTTGAAAGGATAACGACGACATGGTCGGGAATTGGTATTGGGAACTCCTGCTGACTTCCACACTCACTCTGCCTCTTTGCCTCTGCCTTTGCCTCTCTTTCTCTCTATCGACCAAAGCGAAACAAGATTAATGACTTGGCAAAAGGAACTCTCTGTTGGAGAGAGTGTAGCATGGGTGGCTGCCGCTGGCTGCTCCTTTTCTGGCATTCGATAAATTGTTTGCTACTTGGACTGTCATTAGTCGAAAAGTTTGTTTGCTATTGTGTTAAGTGTTATTTGTGTGCTCACGTCCAAGTGTCAGGGCTCTTTGGCATTTCTCTTCTTCCTCTGTCGTTTATCACTTTCGCTTTTTCCCATGGATAATCCTACTCCTACTCCTACTCCCACTCCTCCTCGGGAGTAAGTTCCGCCTGTCATAGATGACTCACACCTTCTCTGATGACCGCAAAAAAAAAAAATTTGTGAAAAATTGAGTCAAGTTCAGGAAATATAAAGAAACTAATGATCGCTGAGTGACTTTGTGGAAATCTATCTACTAGATTTATTGTCTTTGGATGTCATGGCACAGAGAGGGTTTCTTAACGGATGACACTAGCCAGGGAGGCGGCTAAGGATTTATCATGGAAATGCTGGGAATGTGTAGAGAATGAAAGGGGGGATTAATGTGGTAGGGAATTGTCTATGTTACTTCAAATCGACAAATTCTGTGGCATCCACCACGTGAAATATGTTCATGCAGAATCATAAAGAACGATCATATTGAATGGATCATTGGGCTATTTGAACACCTGGTTTTTGAACAATTTTAATGCTAGAACAATGCGCCTTTGAGTGAAAATTGTAAGAAATTTAAAGATAGAAAATGTTCTGAGTACTTGTGCCCTTTTTTTCAAAGAAAAGCTGCAGTTAACCTGGAGCCACTTTCAAAATCCACCCTGTACCAAAAAAATGTATGGGCGTTACTCATCTTACACATTATGTTGTCTTTGGTATTATAGTCCCGCGACACGTGTCTAATTTATGTTAAAAAATTCAAATTGGAATTGGAATACTTCTACCAATCAATAATTTAAATTGCTTTACCCATAAACGAATTTTGAATACATTTTTAAAGCCCACACAGTTGTAAATCATAAATTTTTCAATTTCAGCCATACACAAAAATTGCAATAAATTCATTAGCGAAGGAGAAAACATAAGCAGGAAGCTGAAGGGGCGCAATGCCCGATTTACAACCTAAATCAAATGCAGTTGAATGACCAGCACAGACGCCATAAATCACTCTGGGCCAGTGCTCCAGTTGAGACGCCCAGACGATGGTCCCTGCCCGGCCCTCCAGTTGCCATCATCCAATATTTTAGAGAGGAAAGCCAAACGGAGGGAAAAACAACGAAATACAACGGAGACGGACATCGGAACTGGGGAAAAGGAAAAAGATTTCAAGAAAAGGGCAAATGCAATATGTTATCAAATAAAAATGTAACAAGCGACGACAGAGGATGGTGGCGAGAATCCCGAACCCAGAACCCAGAACCCAGACCCCGAAAAGAACGAAAGGAAAGGAAAGAAATGTGTTGCACAAATTTATTAGAAACCCTAACTAACGAGCAATATCCTTAGTGGATGGATGGCGATGGTCGAGGCGAGATGGCAATGGAGTGGGAGGATGAGGGATGCGGATGAGGATGAATGCCATGGATGGAATGAAAATCCAAGTGATGTGTCAAATGTTAAGACATTACAAAGCACTAAAAGGCACAAGGACAAAACCCCAGCGCTGAGGGAAGGAACACGCCAGAGCAACAGGAAAACAAATCGAACGTGTGCCCAATGCCATCAATCTTTTGTTTTTATTGCCAGGCCAAGTCCCCCTTCAAGGTCCCTGTCGAGTATTTCTTACGAAACGACGGTACAGGAGGGTCTCTGCGACGACTGGGACATGTGTGCGACAGGACTTGTGTGTGTGTGTGTGTGTGTGTGTGTGCACGACATTAACTCGACAGGATAACAAATCTGTTAAATGTGACAAACGAGAGCCGGGTGTACTATGGATCGTCTTTGACAGCCCTCTAAAGAAAGGCGAAAAAGGCAGAGCCCAGAGTCAAGTTCTGACAGGGAAAAACCTTCACCTAGTCGATGTCCGTCTCCGCTGTCCGCTGTCCGCTGTCCGTGTCCCTGTCTCATGTCCTGTGGTGTTTCTATTGACCTTTTTTGCCCCGCTGCACATCCCCTTGGATATTATCGAGTGTGGGAGGACAAGGACCAAGCCCTGTCAATGCCTAACGATGATTTCATGGTGGTCAAAATGCAATAAATTTTTATTGTCACCTATTATTGAACGATACACATACTATACTCTGAATTTATGAGCGAACTGCAATTCTCTTTACTTTCCCTCCGCCCACTCATTGTGTATGCAAGTCACAAAAGGTCCTCGGACCTGATTCTGATCCTGGTCTTGGCATTGGTTTGCTCTGCAGCCAGACAAAACTATCCCACTGAGCATTTGAACTCGCCCTCAAGACAGTTTTATTAACATGTTTATGAAGTTTATGCTTGACCCTGACTTAGTTTCTATGAAAGCAGGCAGGCAGGCTGGTAATGAGCAACAGATCCTGTGTTCCACAAGGAGAAAGTCACAGGTTTTTATGACAAAGATTTAGGGATAAGTTGAAGGAGTACCCAAAGTTGAAGGGGGTTCATTTAACGTTACAATTAATAGAAATCCAGCAGGTTCTCCTGTTCACATTTTGTTAGAAAATCATCATCATCTTCAAATATTTGTAATCTTCCCGGATGGATATAGATTGGAGCACAAGGTCGGAGAAGGAATCTACTCCGAGCAGCTAGATATACGGCACTCCTTCAGGCTCCCTGACCACTGTAGTGTCTTCCAAGCAGAGGTCAAGGCAATCAGGGAAGCTCTGAACTGCCTTCAAGCAGTTATCGCTAGATGCGATTTCCTCGAACTCCGTCATCGTGGCAGACTACCGTAGATTTCTTCATGAGATGGCTCAGCATTTTTCTATTAGCCTTATATGGGTCCCGGGCCACCGGGACATTGAGGGCAACTGCATAGCAGACGAGTTGGCAAGATTCGGTACTACAATCCCCTTTCTCCAAGACAAGGAGGATATTCGTATGCCAATGGCCACCTGTAAGCTCATCGTCAAAGAGCAATACAAGCGACAAAAAGATGATATATGGCAATTAGTGCCACGATGTCGCATAACTTGGCAAACACGGCCGCCCATAGATATGAAGCGCACCTCTGAGCTCAGCAAACTAGGCAGGAAGAGGTGCAACGTGGTCATACGTTCCCTCACAGGACATTTTCTAATAGGCTGGGTGCCCCGTATAATGATTTTTGCGGTAGCTGCAGAGACGAGGAGAGGAGGAGACAGTGGAACACCTGTTCTGCTCCTGTCCAGCTCTCAGCAGAAGAAGGCTACAACACTTGGGTTCGCCCTTCTTAACTGAAATTTCAGGGATGTCTACACTATGTCACAGGAAGATAATCTGCATGCGATAATTGCTGACATTAAGGCTTACAACGCAGGAAAGGGAAGATCCCAAGCGGTGCCGAAATGGGCCGAAACCGGCCTAGGAGTGACAGGCTCCTAGCCCATGGGGAAAGTAAATATTTTATATTTCCAGTACATTTCCGCACGATTCTGTAGGAGTAGGGAATAATAATATTTATTATATGATAAGAAAAAGGAATGTTGCTGAGCTACTGAGCTTTTTCAGCAGTGTATGTGTGCGATAAATTTATTAAAAGTCGACGATTGTTCGGTTTTATACGATTTATTGTGGGGGATGGTCTATAATGCGATACAGCGTCGAAGCGATAGCGAAGGGTATACGATGACAGCACGATGAGAATCATCTGTTCGATGATTAGCTGGGTTCAAGACGGTGTCGTATTGAAGAACCATAGACGTGCAAGAAATGAGTACTAGGTTCAGACTAAATTCAAGGGCAGGCGGCCCAACTGCGCGTGCCCTAATGCAAGCCAGATCCGACAGATCACGAGAAATATAGAAAAGGCGAACGCCTGCATAGGCTGCTGCCGTGAGAAAGCATAAATATATGTACATACATATGTATGTACATATGTATATAGGTATCAGTGCGGTACAGTGGGCAGTGCAAGTAACAAACAATAATAGGACTTTACTCTATTGGTGCACCACTGGCTATGCTATACAGAATTAAGCTAATATCGAGTTGTCGTTTCTAATGTGCCTTGTCTCCGTTACATTTCTGGCCGTTATTCTTGCCATTTGCCTATTCTAATGCTGTACTCGTGAGAGAGAATCAGTTCAGAGAGAGACAGAGAGAGTGCATACTGAAAGAGATAGAGGGAGAAAAGAATGGATGCAAATATTTATGAGAACCCAACATACTTATATTCATAAAATGGTAAATGTTTTATTTGATACAATTTTTTAGATTAAAACTCAAAAGGGATCTGGATAGCTTAAGATATTTTTAGTCATTGCGATTTATGACAGACAGCTCTATTGCCTCTGGAGCGGGTTCTTGTTTCACATTAACATGAGGCATTGAATATACTAGCTTATTCCAGAAATTGGGGTCATCTCGCTTGAGATACGTGTTCAGCACCATGTAGGTGCGCAGTTCGCTGTCGAGATCATCAAAGTTCTCCACTTCGGGATAGAGGACCACAATGAGGCGCTTGCATCGGTCCTGGGAGGTGGCATGCAGAGCGAGGCGGAACTCCAGTCGCCCCCAAGTCGACTTCAGGAAGTGGTTCGTCATCAGGATGATGACGCGCTTCGAGTCCTTCACAGATTGGCTGATGCACTCGGGAATGGAACGAGCCAGTCGCGCAGATAGAAGCAGAGTCTGAACTTGTAAGCACCATTCTCCAGTCTCTCCACGAACTCTTCGATGAGCTCCTCGTCCTTGTGGGTGAATGATAGAAATGCATCGAACTTCTTCTGTTTTCGAACTCCCGCTGCGAGGCTCATTACAGGTAGAACCAGATCAGGAGTGGCTGTTTGAAGTAAAACAATCAAGTTTATCTGAGATCATTAGCATGAAAGAAATGGTGAGATAGTGCACCAAGCCTGAAGGGCATTTTCAATCCCATCCGTCTCGATCGAAGCTTTGCATTGCCACGCAAAGGTCGGTAATATTTTCAATATACCGCCAACGATTCTTCACAAAGTGAAGGAAATCTATCTTCTCGCAAGTGCAAGTCCAAGGATTCCCAGAGAGTAGTAGCTTCAGCTGCGTGGAGGCGGCTATTCTCTTGTCGAAGAAGTCCCGCATCTGTTTGTTCAGCAACGAAATGCTATTGTTTCTTATGTCGAGAGTTGTTATATTCTCAGGCAGTTGGTCGATCTCAGTTAGTCGGTTGTTGGCCAGGTTAAGATGTCCTAACTTTGCATATCCGGGCAGGGAATTGGATGGCAATGCTTCGAGATAATTCCCTTCGAAGTGAAGAGTCGACTGTCCAGATATTGGTGTGGGTAATGGAGGTATTGCTTTGAGTCCTTTAAATGTGCAGTCGATAATCAACGAAGGCACTGTAGAATTATCTAAACAGCAGATGCAGGCCTCCGGACACGTTCCTGAAGAGAAGATGTTGCAACGATCCAGGGCGGCGGTATATTCCAGCGGTTCGTTTTGCCTCAGAAACAAAAGGAAGGACTTTGCCCTGCAGTCGCATCTCCAGGGATTTCCGGATAGTTCGATCTTCCGCTTGGTGCTTCCCTCACGGTCTCTGAAGAAATCGACCACCTGATCATCGAGAGTCTCCAACTTGTTTTTTCGTAGATCCAAATGTGTGATGTTCTTGGGAATCAAGTGGAATGGAAAGTCCACTATTTGGTTCTCAAGCAAATACAGTTTTCTAAGTGAAGCATGACCCAATGATTGTTTAATGCTGGTAATTCTATTCTTATCGAGATGCAAGGTGGCATTGTAGGGTATGGAATGCGGAAGTTCAGGATAGAATTGCATATCGGCCTGCGTACAGTCGATCGCAAAGTGATCCGTGCTGCGGTTGAAGCAACAAAAGCATCCATCAGGACACGGTGCATTCAGATGACGATAAAATACAGGGCCTTGACTTCTACGAAAGATGTTCTGAAGAAACTCCAACATAAGATTTTCATCACAATTGAAGATCCATCGATTGCCCGTCTGCTTGAAATCTTCAATATTTGAGAGGTATTTTATCACATCTTTATCGAGTGTTTGGATGCCATTGTTACTGATGTCCAAAGCAACCAGATTTTTTGGCATCTGATCAATCCTAAGACTAGTTAATCTATTATCGGCTACATTTAGTTCTTTGATGTCATTATATCCACTTAATGTGTTTTTTGGGAGTTTCTCTAGATAATTTCCACCGAAGTTCAGAATCGCATTTCCAATAATCGGAATAGGTAATTGTGGAATTTTCGTAAGTTGATGTCTTGAACAATCTATTTCTATATTCAATGAAAGCTTGGGAAACCAAAAAGGGCTACACTCGCACTTAGCAGGGCACTTTATTCCATTGATTCCGACAGTGAATTTGCAGTCACTAAACTCTCCAGGGCAAATCATGGCTGTCAGATTCTCATAAGATTCGTATTCATTAACAATAATGTATTCTAATTTGGAGTAACCCTCAAAATATTTCATATCCACCTTCTGATCGACTTTCAGATAAACCGTCGTCAAGCTCTTTTGAAGAGTCTCAGACCTAAATGAGAAAAAAAATACCAAATGACTTTATGAAGTGGAAAACAACATTTCCTGATCTATAGGAAACAGTAGCGATTACTTTAAATAATTTTCCAAACTGTAGATCATACGAACCTTAAGAATGAGAAATCTTCTAGAACGACATTCCGGAACTCTAATTTCTTTAAGTTTATCAAGCTGGTGAAAACATTTGGGGTAAGGTTTCTAATATCTGGACCGTATAACATAAGCCATTCTAAATTTGTTTTTCCTGAAAAAGTATATTCGTTTATCCAGAATATTCTGTTTGTGTCTATGATATTTTCGTTTGGTGGTTCAATTGTCTTATATTCTGGTCTATATTCAATTCGAATCTTCTTGAGATGATTCAGGCTCATCTGAATGTATTCGTTAATTACATCTGTAAACCTATTGGCATAAATCGCTATATCGGCTGAACCATTTATATAATTGGGATTTATCTCATGTATAATAAAATCTTGACCAAAAAATAATATTTGGATGCTTCTTGTACACCAAGATCTCTGAGATAATATACTCCAGGACGAAGTATGGAGTTACTAGAAGATCCAACGACTTGTAACACATCCAAGTTGACATTAGTTTCATTGGAAACTGTGGCAAAATTGCACTGTCTGATGTCGCTATCGATCCACTGGATTATCAAAGCCCTACGCCATACATCCATTATATAATCGTTTGTGATGAAATATGATCCATTTCTTCGGCACGTTCTATCACTGTTACTGTTTTCGCACTCATCTTTGCAGTATATTTCGCAGTAATCCTCTCTGATGTTTTCCAAAATCTTTTGATCACTAAACGAATTTATTGCCAAGAGTATAAAACAAATCCAAAATATATTCCACGACATTTTTTCGATGCGAACGGTATCCGAGTGTGATTCGTACTAAACAAGCAATAGAAATATTTTATTGTTTTAGGTCCCAAAAATCAGTTCCTATAGGGATCCAACCAAAACAAAAAAAAAACGAGGGGGAACGTTGTGAGTTGCTGCTGCGACCGCAACTCTACATTTATACCCGATACATAGTCAGTATGGCTATATTAAACGACAAAAGTGCGTGCGAGAGAGACAGAAAATCAGTCAGAACGTGTCGACGGGCGCTGCGTATCCACTGCAAATTATTTTTACTTTTAGCTATAATATCGATCTGATTCGGATTAAAATTCGGCAATTGGTAGATATGGCCATTCTCTATGATTGTGCGTTTTAATTTTCTCCTATCTCCTATCTTCAAAATTGTGGTTGCCACAGATTTTCGTTGTTTTGGTTGCGGAACGGGGTGGGGGCAGAAATTTTGAAGCAGTGAGCTATCAACAGTGAGTTCTGCAGTGAAAAATGCCAAATAGTTTTTAGCAGTGAAATTTCTACAGTCAGGTCTAAAAGTCTCTGAGATCTGTGGATGCCACAGATTTTCGTCCTTTGCGGGGGCGGAAGGGGTGGGGCGAAATTTTTGAAACAAATCTGTGCAGGTCCGATAAAGGAGTGTGGATACCAAATTTGGTTGCTCTAGCTCTTATAGTCTCTGAGATCTAGGAACTCCGACCAATAGGCAAAGCCGGCTATGATACGTGTGTGTTAAAGAGACAGGGCGAAAAAAAATGAAATTGTTTTCTTCATTCTGGCTATAATAATGATGCGACAATTCAGATTCTGCAGTCTAGAAGATAAATTTATTCTCTACGATTCTGCGTTTTAATACAATCGTATCTTTAAAATTGTGGATGCCACAGATTTTCGTCCTTTGTGGGGCCCGGAAGTGGGCGGGGCCAAGTTTTGAAATATAATTCTAACAGTGACAACAGAAGTCTGGATACAAAATGTCGTTGAACTAGCTCTTATAGTCTTTGAGCACTAGGCGCTAATAGGGACGGACAGACGGACGGACGGACGGACGGACGGACAGACAGACATGGCTCAATCGACTCGGCTATTGATGCTGATCAAGAATATATATACTTTATGGGGTCGGAAACGCTTCCTTCTGGGCGTTACACACATCCACTTTTACCAAATCTAATATGCCCCAATACTCATTTTGAGTATCGGGTATAAAAACATTTTTAAATTAATAATTTTTTTAATTGCTCCCAAAGCACTTTTGGCAGAAAACCACTCGAGTATAAGAACTTCAAAGAAGGCAGAAAATATGAACATTTCATTCGGTTATCTTGATAAAAAAATGTTGGTAAATGTTCGATATATGGGTCTATGCTCCTACAATCGTGAAAAAAATACCCTCCATGTATCGCGATTTATCAAGAACTTTCGTGCAGAAACTATTTAACAGGTCCAAAATTCGTCGAATGCCGAATATTTTTTATTTCTGTAAATTTGCACAGATCGCATAGCTCGGCCAACACGGCCGACCATAGATAGGAACCGCACCTCTGAGCTCAGCAAACTAGGCAGGAAGAGGTGCAGCGTGGTCATACGTTCCCTCACAGGACATTTTCTAATAGGCTGGGTGCCCCACATAATGATTTTTGCGGTAGCTGCGAAGACGAGGAGTGGAGGAGACAGTGGAACACCTGTTCTGCTCCTGTCCAGCTCTCAGCAGAAGAAGGCTACAACACTTGGGTTCGTCCTTCTTAACTGAAATTTCAGGGATGTCTACACTATGTCACAGGAAGATCATCTGCATGCGATAATTGCTGACATTAAGGCTTACAACGCAGGAAAGGGAAGATCCCAAGCGGTGCCGAAATGGGCCGAAACCGGCCTAGGAGTGACAGGCTCCTAGCACCTCTACTCAACCTAAGCAAACCTATAATATTACAACCAATTTTGAAACAAATGGTAAACATTTTAACACCTGGAATTCCAGCAATCAACTTTCATTAGCCACAAAAATATACTCCCCTTTCTATGACAAAAGCCACCCCAAAGAAAGACCCATAAATATGCTAATTAGTTTTATCAACTGTCTTCCGAAATCCACCTTGACTAATTTCCCCACTCCGAATGCCCAGGCAATAAAAATTAATAATACAAAAATTATATTTTTATTTATGATACAATTTCCAGACAAAACTTTCATTCGGTTAATCTCCTCTCTCGAAGACCCAAAGTGTTTTTCTAGGCAGACTAATTTATTTCAACATTTTTCACACTAAATGCCATAATTTATGTTGGCGGCGGCATT
Organism: Drosophila lowei; assembly: GCA_008121275.1. Classification (NCBI taxonomy): domain Eukaryota; kingdom Metazoa; phylum Arthropoda; class Insecta; order Diptera; family Drosophilidae; genus Drosophila; species Drosophila lowei. The sequence continues at coordinate 11,304,897 of CM017779.1, read as the reverse complement.
TTCATTTCCATTTTCATTCCCACTCGCATTCGAAAGCCTCCTCCTTCACATCGTTGCACATTTTAATTCTTTTCGCTTTGACTGGATGGATGCCTCATAAACAATATTAAATCTCCTCACACAGTCTCCCTCCCAAAGAGGCCATAAAAGTTCCTATTCTGGGGGATACCCGCCTTCATATTTTCTAAATGTTCCATGGCCTGGCGCTATTTTTGGTCTGAGAGGGAAAACTCTTTCGAGCAAACAATTTACAACCGAAAAAACTTAACTCAAACTCAACTCAACTCAGAGATATATATATATATATAGTACGAATGTCGTGGGGATGACAGCAAATAAACATGACACACAGCATTTCAAAAATATGACAGTTTTAATTTTCAACGGAATTTGTTTTTAGCATATTTATTTTTGTACGCAGAGTTGACATAGTTATGATAGTTCTTTCTTGGGAATATAATCTACTAGGAAATTCTTTGACTACTAAAAAATAAACTGAATATTAAACGTGATCTTAAATATTAATATTAATATTGAAACCTTTAAGTTTTTCGCTGCTTAAAATTATACGTTTTAGGCAATAGTTTTTATTAAATTTGGTTTAATTTGTATACAACTTTTTGCCATAAATATTTCTGCCTTTCCACACATAAAAGTGCAAAAATAAATTCCCATAAAAATTTAATGGCTCTATTCATGATTTTTGTTTCGTTTCCTGTTGATAATAAAAATACTCACCATAATTTGATCAGAATTTGCAATATGTTTTTCCCCAGAACCGGAAGTTTTTCCCTCCACTGTGTAATTGTTTATCTCGTGTGCCCACGCCCCGAACCGGAAGTGTTAGGGGAATCGGAACCCCGACTCCCCGGCTCTTGTTGCTGATGATGATGATTCCCTTAATATCTTGAACCGCTTTGCGGTATGATTTATGTGACACATTTAATGGGAGCAATAGGCAAAGGCAACTTTGAATATTGTTAAATTTTATGGAACATGCTCATTAATTGTTCGGCTACAGCTGGAAAATGTTTTGGGAAAAAGTGCAACCATAGTACCGAAGCAGCGAAGGACAATAGAAAATCCGTAACGAAAACTGGAACACACACAATATGGAAATTGACTTCTATTGTCATTTTTATTGCCTTTACTAATGGTTTTTTGGCTTGTCATGGTGAATTATGGTTGGGCAAACACAGACAAAGACATACTCCACTCCGGGGTATATACATAGGTGCCAGGGACACGCTTACAAATGTGAGGGTGGCGGTCAAGGATAACGGCTGCTGCCAGTGGACAAGGGACACACACACACACCCCCTACCCTACCCCTCTGTCAGCAGGAGGCAGCAGCAGCAGCCGCAGCAGCAGCAGAAGTCAAACGAATTTATAATTTATTGCCCACACATTTTGCTTGCAGTTCGAGCGTAAAAGGAAAAGATGCACGTTCTCTCTGGGATTTGCTCTGGACACCCAATCCATTATTGCTCTCATATGGTCGCCAGTTTGTCAGCAGCCGCCCAGTGTCTCTTTCTCTGTCTCTGTCTGTGGCCTGTGGCTGCCACGACAGCGACAGATGTATTTTATTTTCCACAAAACAGGAGGCGTTACCGAAGGGCAAGAACCAGGGGCCTGTGCCATGCCATGCCATGCATCCGTGGAAAATGTCAACAATTTATTATGATCTCAACATATCAAATGCTCGACTTGAAAGGAATTGTCAAAGAGGATGGATGCTCAGATATTAGATGATGGTATGAGGGGGGTATGTATTTCTAGGGGCTGATTATATTTTGAATCTATTCAATCATGGCACCATTCTAGGAGATTAGAGGTAATTTGGATTGTATTATATTGTAATTAAATTTAAAAAAAAAGTCTACAAGAGAAAATAGGACTTTTTGAGGCTTCTTGCAGCTCCTTTTAATTTAATTTATTGGCATCTTTTGTGCTATATTTCTATCCTACTATATAATTCTATAAATACTATTATTCTGACTTTTTATTATTTTTTTTATTTTAATTTTTTTTTTTAGAATATTAATTTTATTTTTTTTTTATTTATTATGTAATTTTTATTGATTATAAAATAATATCACAGATATAATATTGTTGTTTGCTGTTACTGTTAGAGCAATTTATACAACAGTTTTTTTATTTTTTTTTTTTTTTAGCAACTTGGTTTGTTTGTATTTGATTTTAAAATAATAATAATATTAAAATTTGTTTTTGCTATTACTTTTGAAGCAACTTATACAACAGTCAACAGTCAGGAAAAATTATGATTTAAAAAAAAACGAGGGGGAACGTTGTGAGTTGCTGCTGCGACTCTACATTTATACCCCTACATTTATACCCGATACATAGTCAGTATGGCTACATTAAACGACATAGAGTGCGTGCGAGAGAGACAGAAAATCAGTCAGAACGTGTCGACGGGCGCTGCGTAGCCACTACAAATTGATTTGTTACTTTTTGGCTATAATAATAATCCGATCTTATTCGGATTCGGCAAGATTCGGCAATCTGGTAGATATGGCCATTCTCTATGATTGTGCGTTTTTAATTTTCTCCTATCTTCAAAATGGTGGTTGCCACAGATTTTCGTTGTTTATGGTTGCGGAACGGGGTGGGGCGAAATTTTGAAGCAGTGAGCTATCAACAGTGAGTTCTGCAGTGAAAAATTACAAATAGTTGTGTAGCAGTGAGAGCTCTACAGTCAGGTCTAATAGCCTCTGAGATCTGTGGATGCTCCAGATTTTCGTCCTTTGCGGGGCCGGAAGGGGGTGTGGCGAAATTTTGAAACAAACTCGTCAAGGTCCGATATTTCAGGAGTGTGGATACCAAATTTGGTTGCTCTAGCTCTTATAGTCTCTGAGGATGCGAAGAATTTGGAAGTGGGCGGGGGGATATTGTTTGGTTCAATTATCTGTCCAGGTTTCTAGGGTAGAGACAACTTCTTTTCATTGATGGCATCCATTTTCCACCTAATATACCCCAATACTCAATAAAAACCAGAATTTTATTAGATATTCCTCTAGAGTTTTTCAAACCAAAATTTCTTCAAAGCAGACCTCGCCCCACATTTCTGCAGAAGAACAGCAGAGAGACAGGGTCAAGGGGAACACCCACCACACAGCACAATCCCTCATTTGTATGGGCTGCAGACAAATATTTCAATCATAAACCAAGATATCAAATAAAATCGTGGACAGGAAATCTGGCGCTACACGCGCACACCTTCGGAATGGCCAGACTTATTTCTTTTATATATTGTTATATTTGTTGGTTAGGTCTTTCCGAAATTGCCACATAAACAAATCAAATGTAATAAAACTCAACCCATAAATTATCCAAAAACTCCGGAGTCACACCCACGCGACGACACACGACAAGAAAAAAAAAAAAGAAGTAAACGTAGGGAACATAAAAATTGTGTCATAATAATAAATTTAGTTAGAAATTTTTTTTTTGTGCCCTTTCGGCTTCCTGGGAGATGGTTCGTTTTTGGATTTTTATGATATATTTTATGGGTTTTTATTGTAATTACATACAAATTTGTGTGCGTTTATAAATTTTATGAGCTGGTGCGCCTTTCCACGAAGCCATAAAAATATGAAACGACACTGAAAAAAATCCCAAAAGGAAGAAGATAACGAGTAGACACGTACATCCCCTACCCCCAAGGAAGGAGTGCCGTGTCACCTTATAACTACGAGTATATGGTGAGTGGAGTCTCTTATCACGTGCATCGCCTTGACACATTTGCTGTCTGTTGCAAGTCGAAATTGAAATGAGGGGTAAAGGTGAGAGAGGAGGGGGCTGGGTCATTGTCTGGCGCCGAGACTGCATACGTACGTACATATATTTATTAATAAAAATTATGCCACGAAGCGGCAACCCCTCTACCAATAATTACATGAAATTTTCGTGGAAATTCAGAACACTTGGCGGCGCCCTCCTCACCCACAATCGACGCTCCCTACGTGGCATAATTAAAACGAAATGCACTCGGAAGAGGAGCGTTGCGGAGGAGGCACACGCTTCCCTGACTGATTTAATAAATGGTAATGTGTTTAATGCCTTTTTATGACAATTAGTAGTTGTAATTTCTGGAAATCATAACCATGCACGAGTGGTGGCGCACGTTAATGACTTAACTGAGGGGTTCGCGTTGAGTGCCAGAGTGCCGGAGTGCCACAGTGCCGTAGTGGTGTCTGCTTAAAGCGTTTCCATCCGCAATGCAGGAAGGAAAATTATAGAGGGTATAGAGAGATGAAGAGTTGAGATATACATAAAACGATGTTGCATAAAGAAAAGAGGAGGGCATGTACTCGAACAACAATGTTGAATATATACAATGTTGCAAGACGATAAGATAACCCATCTTTTACCATTCCATAGTTATGGACCACAATTGAATAAGTTAACGCCACACTTGAAGCCGTGGAACAGTGTTGAAGGCTAGGAATCTATATAGTGCTTAAGATGATCAGATAAGAATTTTAATCGACAACTGAATCTTAATTTGTAAATTAGTGTTGGTTAAAGCAGAAAAACAGTGTTGGTAAGAGCAGAAAAAAGTGTTGATCAGTAGAAAAAGAAAACTAGCTCAAAAATACTCCAAAACTATGTGCTTTAAGCCGCAATGCTCATAAACTACAGAGAAAAAACAGTGTTGGTAAGCGTTAAGTGCATAATGATTACTTTTGATGATTATTTGGAATCTACAGTTAAAGATTTATTATGGACAATAATATATGAACTTAAGACTACTAAAATTAAGATTCAAAGATACAAATATATATAGTTACACTACAATTCATCATAGAACAGACCTACAAAACAGTGTTGACTAATGGAAACTTTCAAGACGACCATTTTCCAGCTTAAGGAAATACATTTTCTACCTAATAAAAAAAACCAATACTTTAAACCATTCCACGACTTTAATCCCCATTCTCTAGCCAGCAGCTGGCAAATTGCAAATTACTTGATGCGATCGACACATCAAGAGTTAAGCAGGCCTGTACTCACAGGCTCAGACACACACCAGCTGGGGTGTAAGCCTACCTATAGCTCTTTCATTTACGAGTACCTGGATGCCTTTCTACCTCTCGGATAATTACAAAATCCGCTTAACCTCAAACGTTGTGTAATTCAGCGTACCCACCGGTCCACACATAACTGTAGCATGTCTCTAATTGTCGGCCAGCAACGTAGGGGGGACCGTAGTGGAGAGTAGAACCTAAATGTGCCGGGTAAAGAAAGCGGCATGTTAAGTACTTAATAAAATATCCCAACCATTGCAGGAACTAAGCCGCCAACAAGGTTCCCCTCTTTCTCGCTTTCAGTCTCTCTATATTTCTCTGTGTGGCAATGTCGTCGCCTTTTTGCCTAATGCGTTCATTAGCGGAAAAGCTACCTCAAAGTGTATGCGCTGTTGTGGAAAAACGCCAGCCAAGCGATTCTACCAAGGAGGCAGTGGCGGCAGCGACGACGGCCTCTGGAGAACAGATGGGCGATGCAAGGCAATGTGAATGTGAATGTGAATGTGAATGCGATACGATACCTTTCAGTGTAAGTCTGTCGGTTGAGCGTGTGCTGAGTGCTTAAATACTTAATGCGGTTGACTGAATTTTAGCGCATACTTATTCACTTACTTAACCCGAAAACCAAATTAAACCCAACCATCCACGGCACAGACACAAGAGACAGAGATAGGGAGAGACATGTGGAAGCCCGGCTGGGTAAGCTGACAGCGACACCCAACAGAAGTCCTTCTCGTATATGCCAGACATTCTAGGGCGGTACATGTCGGCCCTCCCCGAAACGAACAAAAAAAAAACGAAAAAAGAATACTGCCACTGTGGCATTTCCACAGCTCATCCTACTTTTGTCACATGCGCTTCACTGCCCGGTCAAGATCCCTTCCCCTTCCCTTCCCGTTCCCGTTCCTGTTGCCTTCCGTTCCGTTCGGTTTGGTTTGGTTTTTGGTCGTCGGTTTCCCTCTGGTCGTCACACCCACTGCTGGGACCTACTTATTTAGTAGTTACCACTTCCTGTTGCCCACACATCCTTGTCATTCCACGCCCTCAGGTCAGGGCAAATGTGTTCACACTCTTGTTGTTGAGGTAATTCGTTCGTAGTCAATTTTTGGTAGGGGTATGCTGATTATGTGGAGGGGTTTGTCCTGCAGTTGAATAGATAAGATGGGTTTCAAATGGAACCCATACCAGATTAATGAATTTAATAATAAATAGAGTAAATTCTCGCGTTATGCAGCAACGCACCTCGGTCGATTTTCTTATATTTCGATTTATAAGATTTTAAGATCAATAAATAGTACATTTTAGTGGCTTAAAGGCATTCCAATTTACATTAAATACATTTCCCATAAATTAAGTATAATATATTAATGTTAAATTAAAAAATTAAAAAGAGATCCAATTAAATTCTATTCAATTTCAGTATTTTTGAATTTAAAAATGGAATATTTAATTAAAATATGGGTGTGTATGGTGAACATTTTTCTCTGGGTTTATTCCATTTTTTGAAGAGTATCCAATCTTCGCCTATCAGTAGAGCACCTTTTACATTTCAACATCATCATCGTTTGACATTGGCAAGGTGCAAAAAGGTTTGTTCTTTTTTTTATTTTTTAATCGCCCTTCGCTCCGGGGGAAAGGCACTAATCAAATACATATATGTATTTATTCGAAACTGACTGCAACCGACAATTAGCAACGTGTGGTTTTCGACAGCTGCCACAAAACTGTTTCACATCAGACGAGAGACGAGAGCCATATCCTTCCTGTGGCAACAGACAGGCGGTAACCTAATTGACTTTTAATTGAAGGTTGTAACTATTAGGTCCCGGGTCCCAGGTCCCAGGTCTGAGTGTATCTCCTTGAGAAAGCTGATAAAGTGTATACCATCCGATGCGAAAGTATTGGCTAAATTATAGACCATTGAAACTGCTCGTTTCTAATTATTTCCTATGGCTTCTGGCCACCCTAAGGCGGCTTAAATGCAGTTCTGTGTGTACTAAATATCCGGATGAAATGTAATTAGCGCTAAAACCCCACAAGTACACACAAGTAATACTCGAACCCCCCCACACACAAGACAATCGATTTCAGTGAACTTTTGAAATCGATGAGCAGACACACACACCCCCACAGAGAACCCTTGGTAATCTCTTGAACATTGGGTTCCACAAGCTAATCAAATTGTACATATTGTATAAACCGAAAATAAACTCATTTTGCTTATGCATAATCGATGGTACATAATTGATGGCTGAAGCAGCACAAAACTCATTTCGGGCTAACAATAGCAGGACACACACACAAATTCTGAAAGTACAAATATGTAGATCGGCTTAATTATCATCAATTTCAAGCAATTAAAATGTCTGCCCAAGCTTTGAAGGAGTCTATAACCCCCGTAAGCCCCATCCGACTTGTAAAACAAGCCACACAGCACGACGGCAACGGCAACGGCAACGACGACGACAGCTGAACAGATAACAACATTGTCGATGGGATTGGGATTGGGGTTGGGGTTGGTTCTGCTTCTTGGTTGGGGAAAGCCAGAGCCAACACAGTCACAGCAACAGCAACAGGAAGACAACTCAACGACGCTTAATTAATATAAATACAAATGGTTAGAGCTGCCAAGACATAGAGAGAAAGAGGTGGGTTTAGGAGGAGTGGAGTGGAGTGGAGTGAAGGCGCCAAAGTACGTTGACAATTACTTATAGGATTTTGTGTATGCCCGACTGTGTCTTCTGTTGATGAGGTAGGACGACGCTTGCGGGCGCCAATAAAATGAAAATTTCCATAGTCTTGTGCTCGGTGGTGGTGCACAGCAATTTCCATAAGTAGCTCTGTGGCAGGTAAAGAGACAAAGAGACAGAGCTCCAATCTCTACAGAAATTCCCCTATTTTACCCAACACCAGCTGCATAGATAATTAGTTAAGCGTTGCGGGGACTGGGATTGGGAGTGGGAGTGGGTGTGGGTGTGGGGGCAGAGGGAAATTAAGGTGCATAATTACAAGACCCAGAACAACCATTTTGTGGTTAAGCATATTAGATTTTATTAACATCAGCAGCACAACTATTTCTACCACCATAGACATGAGGGTGGGGCTGGGGCTGTGGCTGTGGGGTTCTCTTGTGGGGTTGTACGTGACCATATGCGGTAGAAATATTGACTGTTTGGTGCCAGAGGAAGTGTCTTTAATAAATCATAATTCCTCGCAGAGAAAAAAGCCTTAGAATTTCGATATTTACTCTTGGATTTGAAAATGTAAACCGATAGATTTATTTTTTTTCGAGATTTCATCTTTAAAAAAGTCTATTTCATATTTAAAATAATATATTTCATATTTAAAATTAATATATTTCATATTTAAATCAAACATATTTCATATTTAAATTCAATTATTTTTCATATTTAAATAAAATATATTTTAATTTAAATTTAATTTTTTTCATATTTAAAAAAAATATATTTAAATATATTTCATAAAATAAATATATTTCATATTTAAATTAAATATTTTTCATAGTTAAAATAAATATATTTCATATTTAAATTAAATTATTTTTCATAGTTAAAATAAATATATTTCATATTTAAAAAGAATATATTTCATATTCAAAATAAATATTTTTCATATTTAAATTAAATATTTTAATTGCAAATTTAATTTTTAATATTTTTTAAGTTTATATGTAAATTAAATATGGGCCGTATTAAAAATACTTTTAAATATATTTATGTACAAATCAAAGTAAATTCTATTTAAAATCCAATTTTTTAATTGAAATATGGTTATGTTTTTCTCTGAGTGTAGTTTTCACGTCTATAAATGGTTCTTTAAGGTTTGTTAAACAATAGGAAAGTGTCTCTTTAGATTTGACTGGGATTTCCATCGCATTTCAGGTTCAAAGCCATTTTTCGTCCCTTCTTAGATCTCTATAGATCCTCTGCGAAATCCCCCTCTAACTATTCCCCAAGTGCCAATTAAGTTGTCACATTTCTGATGAATGACAGCTAATTGCACAAAAAAAAGCGCCTCAAGAGCACTGCTATTAAGAAGCGGATCCGAAAAAGCGGATACCCTTTTGCCTTTCACTTTAATCAATTTCAAAGTGCACGCAGCCACACAGTCCGTTATTGGAGGGGCAACCATCAACCATCAACCGACAGACCAAAGACCATAAAACCCTAAAAAGGATGCCATTAAAAAAAAAAAACAAAAAACAAAGAAAAGAAATGAATAAAAATTTGTAGTGAAAGGCAGACAGCAACAGCAGGAGCGTCAGAGCGTCAGAAAAACGTGTGCTAAATCGCTGATGACTATGCGGCGCCAATGGAGCAATTTATATACATATATTTGAAGGAACGAGACAGTAAAAAAAACCCTAAAACGTAACCCCTGAAAGCCCCTCGAATGTCTAATTTTCACTTCCGTTGCCATGGCATATGGGTGCTCTCATTCACATTCTGATAGCCCGAAAGAAATCTTTTTGCATAGAAATCCAGTGGCATCCAGTGGTTGCCTTTGATGTGGTTTCGGGGGACTCAAGTCTCGAGTCTCGTTTCGTTTCGTTGTCTGCCAATTTGGCACGTAATTTAATATTAATTTGTTAAACTTCATTCAAGGCGCCTCCCACCAGTCGGCCAGACCGAAATAAAATATGGAAAAAAAAAGAAAAAAAAAGAGATTCATCGGTAGAAAAGATTACAGCACACCGTTCGGTTCGCTCGTTAGTCGGCTTAAACGTTTTCATTGTTATGCGTCTTGGCAACGCCTTCCAGCGAAAGGAGAGGAGTGGAGGGGAGAGTCTGGTGGAGTCCGGGATCTGTCCGGGACCCAAAGCCTAAAACTGGTCGCATCGCATCGCCTCCTTTTATGTTTGCTCGATATAATTACGTAGCTGTCGGCTGTTATGGCTGCGGTGGTACTCTGCGGCGGCTGGGGATCTGCCCGAAATCATCATCATCGTCGACCAGCCCCACTGATTGTTATGTATTTTGATAGGTTTCAACCGAAATCAGCGCCCTAATAGCTACGGCTCTGCATGCGAAATGCCAAAGGTACGGCCTACTTCGGTGCCTTCTCTTATAATTATTGAGCAGCATTCGACAAGTGATTATACGGCATTTGTGTCGTGAGATGCGATGCGGTTTACTCATTGGGGCGTTGGCGGTGCCCATGGCAATGGCCAAGGCGAAGGTGGAGGTGGAGGTGGAGCTGGAGATTGGAGGTTTTAGAGGCCTCTTACTCCAATGGAAAGGAAAGGAATGGAAAGGAGATGCGATGGTGGGCGCGTCTCAAGGGCAAACCATCCATCAGGTTTATAGCGTTAAGGTTATGATGATGTTGTGATTATGCTCTTGGTTTAAACGCCATACGAAAAGGGGTTTCTGGGAATGCATTATGGTAGTATAGGACGAATGGGGAGATCTGCAGTTTTTGGGTTAGTTTTCTGAAGGTTTTTCGATTTAAACGATAATCTTTGCTAATTTCTAACTAAACTTGTTCTAGAAAAACTTTTAAATCCAACAATAAATCTTCTAAAAATATTAACTTATGCAAATGCTCAATCTAAACAGGATTAACCATATTATACGACTGTTTATAGTCTTTTTGGTTAGTTTAACGATTGAAATATTTCAAGATTTCCTTTAAATATCCCTAAAAATAGACAAAGTTCTAAACTATGTTTAACAGCCGCCTTTAAGGATTTAGGAACTCCAAAAGTCGCATTAAACCTTTCCACAGAACACAAATGGCAAAACCAACAAGAAAGAAGATTAGGGGGCAGAAACATCAACAGATTCTTTCAGCCTACGGATATCCTTAGAGATCATAAATTTTTGCGCAAACTTAAGACCGATTTACGGTAGCACTCACCTTAGAAGGTTATGTAAGTCTCCATAAATCTCTACTGAAGAAAGGACCTACATTCAGCTACCGTTTAACAGATCTCCCAAGGATCTGGTTGCTGCAACAAACAATAGGGAGAAACTGCAACAAATTGCATAAGCAAAACCAGATCCTTCTGTCCTTGCCACATACCCTGTCGCTAAGACGCAAACACCCAAGGATAAAAGGAAGCCAGAGACCAAAAAAAGACCCCTTCCAAGTGAGAGACAATGAAGGACAAAAGCCAGGAGATGGGCAAGGCCATAAAACGATTGTGAGACAGACACACGATAGAGAGAGAGAGAGAGGGAGGGAGAGGATGAGGGACATAAATTTTGGTTTTTCTAGAATCTCTTGTGTTGTGTCTCTGGTGCCAAGGGGAAATAAAATCCATTTATGGTTACGCTTATGGTTCAATTAACACTTTCAATGGCCGGGCAGGCAGATACTGGAAATGCTAGAAATTGATATTTCTCTGTCCTTTCCACCGATACACATCTTCACAGCCCAAAGACGTGAGTGTCTGTGTCTGGGGTGAAAGTAGAGCTCTCTCTCTCTCGGCAGGGAGACTGAAGGACAAAGGCTAATCATTAAGACAATGCATGCACGAGGCAGCCCAGGGAACTGAGGATGTCATAAATTTCAAGTGTAACACCGAAATGTCTTCTTTTTTTTTGGGTTTGGTTGGGATTTCATTTCGGGTCTTTGAGTGCCCTGCGATATGGTTTTGCCTTGCCCATGATTTCTTCAAGTCGTAAAAAAGGAAACCCGCACAAGTAATTGAATATAATTCAAGACAAGACAAAAAGGTACAATTTTCAAGTAGTTATCTCGATCTGAGACTCTCTTTTTGTGGTTGTTGTTGTTGTGGGATCTTCGGGATGGTCGATCAGCTGCTAGTGGCTGTAGAGGAAAGTTGAGTAGTATGCCCATAGATATAGAGAGTACTGGAGGTAAAACACTGATAACCATATAGCTGACTGTAAATAGACTTTACAGCCAGCTTCCATGCTTCAATGCAAAATTAGTTGCAATTCTTTTTCCTTCTCAAAATGTCAAGTAATATTCCTAGAAAATATTGAGTGGCAATATAAGCGTAATTTTGTTTATTTTCCATCATCTTTTGTTGGCATTAGGACACCAGTTAAACCCAGGGGTACGAGTAATATAATTTACTTTGTGCCTATCTATCTGCTATAATACGAGTATTCCTGATTTGGAAGACCAATGTGCTTCCATTTGCTATCCCACTGTGAAGCCACTGCTTTGTTACGTAGAAGTGTGCCCCAAAAGGATCAAAAAATTATCCAACGGCAGGAGAAGGTCCTAGAACAATGGAAGATTCAAGTGGAAATTCTGAGATCATTAAATCAACAGCTGACGGAAGAGAAGAGCTCTTGTGAACTGAAGGATGCACTGCAAACAGTCGTTAATGAGCTGAATTTTGCAAAAGAAAATGAAATAAATAAGTCTAGGATTGTCCAGAAGGAAAGTACATATCAATAGAGAATTGGAAACGCAAATCAGCAAAATCAGCTGGGATTAACAGAGAAAAAAAAGCTCATACAAGAGAGGGACAAATCTGTAATAGAGAAGAGTTAATCTACTCGGATTAAAAAATGAAAAACTATAAGCAAAATTAAATGAAATTTCACGTCTAACATCTGCTCTAAGAAATAGTAACTTGGATACCAGGAACTGTCGCTCAGGGGGCAGAGGCAAGGCTTTCGAAAATGTTAATCGGACTTTTAGTTTAGGAGATATGAGCATTTAAGATAGACAATTTTTTCAGTGAGCACATACTACAATTTTTCATGAAAATACTACATCTTTCAGATCTTCTTTTTAGGTGTATTTATTATTAATATTGCTAAATTCTATTGATTTTATATGTGCCTGCTCGAGTTTGAAAGAATATCCCATACATGATCGAATCCCTTAGTGTCTTACTCAAAATCAGAATCCCAAAACAAAATATGGCATCTCTAAAACGAGAATTTTCCAAACGTGACACCGATTTCAATAACAGATAGATGATAGAAACAAGAACTACTTGAAATTGTTTGCCTTCCTCTAAATTAGAAAATTTCGCCGAAAGACCATATAAACAACCACTGAAAAGAAAAGGGCAACTTTTTCCGACCAGAACGTGCCTTGAAAATATAAAAAAAAAATATATAGAAATTGAGCTACACGTTTCACGAGTTCCGAGAACCAAAAAAAAAAATATACAGAAAAGAGTTATAATTTTGTGAATGAATCCCCAAGTTCGTTTAGAGTTTCGTGGAAATCACAGAAAGATATTGTAGCTTAATATGAATGAAGAATAAAAAGATGTAAACACTACTATAACTTGTTTAGAATTTATAGCTTCCGCTGCGAAAAGAAGAACTATTTGTTTGGAAAGGAAAACGAAGAAAGAAATGCTCGCATATGTCAACCGCAAACAGAGAGGAATCTAGAAAAAACACAAATAAATGAATGAATGAATGAATCAGTGGATGAGACGACAGATTGAATGATGGTTGAATGGGGAGGGAACTACTTCTCGTAGTTATCGAGAGTTGGTCAAAATAAACAATGACAACAAATTCCCACAAAAGTACTTAAATGCAGGAATAACAAGGCAGCAGCAGCAGCAGCATGTGTTGTATCCAAACACACAGATACTCGTACACAGGGGACAGGGGAATGCAGCAAGAGTACTTTACCCAATACTACTCTGCGGTTTCTGGGTGGTTCAAGGGATGATTGCAGCAGCCTCCCATTCGTACAGTGTTTTCTTAGGATGAGGCACGGACAGTGCCCTCTTGTCCGCTCCGTAATGAAAGCATAACAAAAATTGGAAACTCAAAATAAATAGAAAACGAAACAAAAATATGAAAAGTAAGGATAGTTTCCAGGAGCGATACTTCCTTTTCTGTAAGGGTATACAAAAACATGCATTTGGAAGCCGTTTTTTTTTTTTTTTTTTTTGGGTAAGGCCAACCGGTTCCGGGTTCCGGGTTTCCGGGCCAACAGACAGCCAATTAAATGCCTATGAAGATTCGATTTATGTGCGACAGTTGACATGTGTGAGCCGCTGATGAAAAGGTTCTCAAAATCTGCCAGACAGACAGCCAGCACCAGGGGGTTGGCTGTTCTTATGCAAACAATCTTTATCCTACAGTTGGCAGCCCATGTACATATGTATGTATCTCTGAGTAGGATCAATATAATGCCAAACAAATACAAAAACAAGTCCAGTCCTTAGCCAAACGGCTAAGCAAGTACCCGGACCCCCTGCCCGGGAGAGAAACCCACACATGCCTTAACCTTCTTCAATTGTACATAGAATATTTTCATCTCTTCTTTTTGGCTTTTTTCTTTCTTTCCCTCTTTTTTGGTCACTTAAGCTGGGAGACGGAAATTTGTACAAAAGCAAAAATCTTGATATGTGACAGGGCCACAAGGATTATCCCTTGTCGCTTTGAATCTAAATACTTTAGTGGGCGAAATATTTTGGAGAATGATTTATTGGATAAATAAAATAAAAATAAATAAATAAAAGTGGTTTTAAATCAAATTAATAGTTTTTGATTCGAGAATATAACTCCGAGTATCTATAGGCATCGCTTTAGATCTTTTAATCTCATCAAAAAGTTTTGTCCTTCCGATATTTTACTCATAGCAGCGCGAGCGGGCGAGGCGAGTGAGCCGGGGGTTGACGAACGAGCAAAGCGAGTGGGCAGGGGCCTGCTTCTTAGAGGAAAGATCTTTTAAGTCCTCCACTGAATCGTTGATAGAATGGCTTGCTTTAAATATTTAATGAAATATTTTTCCATCTGCTAGGGTATCCATAAATTCAGACCCCATCTCTAACCTTCGTTTCTATTATTTTTTTTTATTGAATTTTGATATTTCAATCAAGCTGTTAACACGTTTAATTGCCGCCGGATGTCTGTCAATTAGCACAATATTTAACCATTTTTATGGCAGTCGTAAAAATATCAATTATTAAGATGTTTTTTCGCCTATTTTTTATGGTATGGCCATACGGCATACATACATACATCCAAAAATATAGAAAACACTGGAATTATGTATGCAAAACACAAAAGCCAAATGTTATGGGGTCATTAAATGCGGAAACTTTTGCAGAATGCATAAAGCAACAAAAAAAAAACAAACGAATGTTTAACAATTGAGAAATGTTATGGGCAAATGCCTTAAATCGTAAATTGGTTGTAATCGGCCAGGGTAGGGGCAATAAATTCTGGCTTTATCAGATGCCAAAATGAAATGTGATTTGAATTTTTCCGGTTTCTGGATCCCCAGAGTCGGAGGGTAAGCCCTTTTTATTTATTATTTTATATTCATATTTGCGCGATGGAGATTTCCAAAATCAAATCAAAATTCAGACGGCGCCATACATAAGGAATAGGAGGAGCTGCCTTTGTCGGTAGGTTATGTAAATCAGCCGATCAGAAGGCAGGGATCCCAGAGAGAGAGAGAGAGAGAGAGAGAGAGAGAGAGAGAGAGACTTATGCAAACACCGATTGACTGACTGACATATTGACACATGCATGCTGCTGCTGCCGTTGCTGCTGGTTTCCATTCCCCAACTAAAATGAAAGTCAAGAACTGTGTCCATGTCAATACAAGCCATATATCAGTCATGCCTAGGAAATCAACCAACCCAAACCAAACCAAACCAAAAGGCAGCCAGTCAGCCAGTCATCCAGTCCAGCAGTCAGTCAGTCATTCAATGTCTCGGTAGTCGTCTCTGTTCTCTACATTTCCGACTACGACGGACTCTGATTCAGATTCAGATACAGATTCTGGTTTGCTATGTCTGCGCAATGCATTTCTGACATTTTATTGATTGAAGAGGCAACATTGACGCACAACACACAGAGGCAGAGGCAGAGAGGCAGAGACAGAGCCCAGAGAAAATGCAAATATTTAACAACGTTTTTTTCCTTGGTCTTTTCTTTTTTTTGGGATACGGGTTGCCTGGTTTGGGTGTGTAAACATTGGTCTTTTATTTAAATATAAACTCGCTCGCTGGCTGGCCCATCGCCCATTGCCATTGCATTGCATTGAATACATGATTGAATATGACTCCCGTATGACAGATGGATGGATATTGTCTGTGTGTGTTTGGAGTCCATTCGATTGTTTCGTTTGTTGTCTTTTGCCATCCGTCTGTCAGTCAGCCAGCCAGTCTTTTGGGTCTCTGGCCAAAATGCCACACACGATTTCTGGAACTGCTATTTGTCGTGTACGAACAAGTACATGGCCATGCATAAGTCATCTCTTTTTGAATCTCTGAATGAATTTCACATTTTTATTTGGGTCTACTCGGAAGGCACGTTTTGTGCAAATAAACGAAATACTTTCGAGTCCATAAAGTACAGTAGGAGGCAAAGGACTTGTTTTTTTTTTCTTTTTGAGAAAGGGAATAAAAAGCATAACTTGTTTACAAAGAAACAAATGGATTGCATTTTGATATTCAGCAAAGAATATTCTCTAAAAATTGTTATGAAATATTCTAAGGAAATATTCAACAGAAAATATTATCTACGAATTGTTGAAGAATATTAGAATATATAAAAAAATAATAATGCCATACATTACCTTACGATAGATATGAGTTTTGGAGATATCCATAGGAGTAATAGGTCTATTCTTAAGTATTCGAAGGATCTCCTGTTAATGTATGTCTTCCATTTAGGTTTCATCAAGGGTGACCCTTAAAAAAAAAACAAATAATAAAATAAAAAAGATTTTCCTTTTAATATAAATAAAAAAAAAAAAATATTTTCCAAATATATAAAAAAAATAATAATAAAAGGCTTTTCTTTAAAATAATAAAATATATAAATTAATAAATAATAAATGAATAAAATTAAAAATAAAAAATAAAAAATTAAATTAATAAAATATTTTCCTGTAAAACTAAGAAAAATAAAGCTGAAATGTTTGAATTTCCTGTCATGCATACAGTCCAAACAAAAATAATTTTAACGAAGGATAGATTGATTTTTTCGATCAAGGGTTTGTATACATAAAAGTCTCATAGATGCTGTAATTCTATGACAATTTACGGATAGTATAAACAGCTGATTTTACAAATGTGATTATCTTAAGCTGTTTTCTATCCTTTAGAGACCATTTCCATTCGTTTTTTTCCAAGATTAACTACTTTTAAAAGTCTCAAAAAGAGTCCTATCATTTAGTTTTAATTTCTTTGATAAAGAAACTACTGTTGCTTTCGTTCAGTTTCCATTCAATAAAAACTACTTGCCCTTTAACAACTTAGTTGCATAGCAAATACTACAAATCGTTTCGTATTAATCAGCTTAGTCTTTAATCGATTCGACTGTGGTAAATATCTCATTCCAAAAACCTTCTACAGCCTCCATCATTAATGTCGAACGGCGTGACCAGAAAATTAAATGACAACTGCAGACGTCTGTGATCAATTGACACTCCGGTAACCACAAGACCCGACCCCTGAACGAATGAACCTCATCGTGGGTCTGGGTCTGGGTCTGCTCCTGGCTCTCTGATGCAATGACTGCTGCTACTACTACCCCTACAACTGCCTCATTGACCTCTCCCTGTTAGCCTCTGTCCCTGCTCCCTGCTCTACTCGTATATTCTGTCCAAAAGTGTCAAATTACCCAGAAAGCCGTAAATTTTAGGCCTTCTGGCTGCTGTCATTTGACCAAGAGCCCATTCTGTTGCCTGCTGCCTGCTGCCTGGGCTGACTGGCACACAAAATTGGTTTCTGTGTCTGTTCGGCTGTTAATCTGTGTTGCAGAGATTAGCGCCCCCCAACCCGCTCCCGCCTCTATTTGGATGTGGCAAAAAGGTGGCACAGGACATGGTCCCTTGCGGTGTTCCTTTTTTTCTCTCTCTCGTACTCGTCCAATCCTATCCTGCACATGTGTTATCCGATGCGAACTCTGGTAAATTGATACCTCCATCCCGTCCAATAAGCCAAGAGCTAATTAGATGCCGCCGGTATGCCCTGATTGAGAGAGGTACGGTACCCGAAAATTGGCGTTGGTTCGAGCCATCAAGTAGGGGACGGTATTACGAGTAGTAGGTGATTCTTTGGTGACTTTTTTTTTTTTGGGGGTAATTCAATACGAATAGGAACCACTGATGGTCGGTGCAGGAAATCTCACACCAACGAACATGACTAAACATTTCGACTTTGGTTACGATTAATGCGAGGAGTATGTGCCATGTGACAAGGGAATATGACCTCTAAGAAGTGGTAGATAATCCTCCAAATTTAGATTTGATTTCTGGCTTCAGAAGGAATAAATCCAAGAAGTAAGTGGATAAGTAAAAAGGTTATCTCTACTTTAAAATCGATATATCTCCCATTTTATAAAGAGCCTGGGAATACAAGAACCACCCATAGGTCTGGCTGTCCGTTGAAGAGATCTTATGATGAAACGTCCAACATATTTCCTGATTAAAAGACAGAAGAAAGGCAGAAACTCAAACGAACTTGCTAACCGAGCGAGGAGTGCTGCCGCAAGACGCGTGACACGCCTTACCTTTGATAAGATCAAGAGTGTTAGTACCATTTTATGAGTAAATGAGTTTTTAAGATGCTATTCCTATTCTAAAGTTCGTATAGAATATTCTGCTTTTTCCTTAAATTAAAGTTCCTTTTTCTGCCAATTCTTTGTAATTCTTTTGGCCAACTGAAACACTGAATATCCAGATAATCTGTTGAAAGGTTTCCCTTTATTCGTAGACGCCTAACATGTTCTAATCACACTCTACCTCTACCGACAGTCCACAGATTGTTTTTAAGTAATTAAAGAACTCTTGTCTGTTCTTCCAGGTCTTTCCATTTGTGAAGTACAAATATTTGTGGTTGCTGTTCACAGCAAAAAATCTCTCTCTCTCTCTCGAGAATACCAAAATCTATTCTCACCTCTGTGCTAATCGCTAGGCACAACACAACACATATAAATCCAGAAACGAAACGAAACGAAACGAGAATCCAGTTTGTGAAAGAAGCTGAGAAGGACTCTCAGTTTCCCACTCTTCGGGTCTGTCTGTCTGTCTGACAGCAGCAGCAGCCAGCAGCTGTTGTTTGCTTTTGTCGACTTTTTGTGAAATCCTGATGGAAATAATTGTTTATGCATTAAATAAGCCGAAGGGAGAGATGAGCAGAGCAGATACACTTGGTAGACAACTGACAAAATATGTAACACAATGGCTCTCACAACAAGTGATAGAGAGAGGGAGAGAGGGGAGGTTAGGGTAGGGTAGGGGCGCTACCTTTGGGCGCAAATCTGACAGACAGTCAAATACAATGGCACTTAGGGGTCGGAGGCCGGCCCTATACCTCGGGGTGTATTGTATTTCGAGTGTGAGGAGGAAGCCTTCATGGGTTCTTGCACATTTATGATAAATATCTAATTCCATGATGGACAGCTCTCAAAAGAAACTGAATGCCTGCCTGCCTGCCAGCCTATCTGCCTGTCTGTCTGTCAGGGATTAGACCAGACCCTCTCTCTGGTGATTGTTATCACACGCAATTTTGTAATTTGATGAAAACAAACGAATTAAGATAAACATCGCAACAAAATCCGGTAGTTCCATTGAAAACAATACAATACACCACGAGTGACGAGTGACTGGGAGTCGTCTGTTCCATTATCCCCTACGTTCTCGTTCAACTAATCTCTGACAATCGGTATCGTATCGGCATCGGCATCGGCATGGTTTAGCATTATATGTACGGTAGGTTCAGGTTCATACAACTGTGAAATTCGATGTAGACACAAGGTGAAGGTAACCCGATATACTGTACATCACATTGTATGCCCATTGTGTGTGAGCAGATCTGGTGGCCACTGATTAGGTACCAAAAATCCTTCACACATCCATCGCCAGGACTCTCCCTCGTTTGTCACTTTTCATGCTTTAAAATGGAGAGAGACCTAATTGAGGTTCAGTTATTGATAAAAATGATGAAAGGAAATCAAATGAAAAATTATGTAAATTAGCTGGAATCTATTCATATAAAAGGGATGTTGAATGGGCAAATCTCTAGAGATTTGGCTAATTTTAAAGAGTGGAGAATATGAACAGGTGGTATTAGTTTATATATGAGAAAAATATATCATATATCAGAGCTTCAGTTTAATGATTTCCTATAAGTGTTGTGTTTTATGTATCCAGTGAGGATTAAGGAGTTAAAAAAAGAAATTATGAGTTCTCAAAAAAATTATTTCAGTATCAGAAGATCTAAAAAAGATCTTTATACAAAACTCCTTGCTGGGATCGTTATGGTATATGTATGTATGAGAAATACTAATACACAAAACGTATCCAAAAAATAATCCATAAAATATTGAAACAAATTCGAATACTTTGCTATTCGTATTTCATTGAACATTTTAGAACTTTAAAACATTTTCTTATATGCAACATCTATCAAATTAAATTTAATTCAAAAATGCAACAAATTTAGAGAGGCATCGCTTTTTTCTATTTTAACTTAAAATTTAATCTATAAACAATATAGAATGACTTTTCAAACCTCCAAAATATAATACAAAATGCGATCAATTACAGCCAAACTCCGAATATAAAGAATCCCTGCTGTGAATGCGAACAGAACCTCTATTCATATTCCACAGATACGTATACAATTCATTTCCATTATAATGGCCCACATATCATTGATAGATCAATCAAATGTGGAACACTGGTAGCTGGCAGCAGATGTGTAATCAAACGTGGAGGCCCCCACAGGCCTTAAATTAATCTATAAGAGCCATGCCGCCACACAAAACGAAAGAAAAAGAAAAAGATATGTATGTATGTATGTATAAAAAAGTCAGTTACTTTAATGAAACACATGTGTCCGGGGCTGAGGCATACAATTTATGATTAATCACAAGATCGATGAGAAAATTATGCTCATGACAAAAGGCCAGGCCAGACCAGACCGAAGCTGGCATTAATCTGCATTTTCTAGACCCCAGAGAGATACTGAGATGACAGAGCGCTTATGGCGCATATAATTATTGGTTGCCGCCAAAAGATCACATGGAAAACGGACTCCGAGTCGGACTCGGACTCGCTCTCAAGTGGCAGGAAATGCTACTTAATTTGATGGTTTTTTTTCTCTCGCTATATGGGATGTATTCTCCACGATAATGTCTTAAGTATTGCGGCGGCCAAAATGTCATTAATGACAATTGCTTATAATGACTGGTAAGATGTTTTGTGAAAAAGAGTCTATCTGGCCGGCATGCATAATTTGCTTCTATATATCGGTGTACAATGGAGCTGTTGGAGCTCGAAACCATGGGAGACAATTACCAGGCTATAGGCGATTAGGCTCTGGCGATCTACTCCATGATTATGTACCCTCTGGCGCTTTCGGCTGCTGTCGGCTCATTTCAAATATATTCAAGTTTACAATCAATTAACGTAATTTTTATGTAAATTCGTTTTGGTTTTGCCTTCATCGAAACGCTTTTCTTTTATGAATATTTTGGCTATGATTGAGCAATATGAATGGCCATTCGCATACGAGTAACGCTTGATCTGAGTGTGAACATTGTGTCAAGAGTTTGGCGTGTCTCGAGTGTTTGTCGGGTGACAGTTTGATTAATCGATAAGCTTCCTGTTTTCGGGCAAGTTCTAGTCAATTGTTAAGCTATTTTGTTTGAATGTGGCATAGAAACTACAGATTGTCATTCATTGTATTTGTGGAATTCTTTACTTTAAATGCCTCAAAGTTGAAGAACAGAATTGGTCTTAAAGATTCTTCTGCGCAGACTCCATAATCTGGAATATATTCGTATCTTCTCAAAATATCAAAGCTATTATTAATTTCTGAAATAAAATATTTTAAAATTTTAATTTTTATTATAAAAAAAAATTTTTTTTCTACTTATTAAAAAAAAAAAAAAAAAAATTATATACATTTTTTTTTTAATACAAATATTATAACAAATTGTTGACTTGAAAAAATTTTTTTTTTACATATGTATCTTTAAAATGGAATTATAATCTTTATTTTTGAAATTGTATTACACAAATTTAAAACAGATCTTTTGTTTAATAATACAAATTATAATTTAATTTATAATTTTAATTAAACATTATTTTAATTTCAAATTTGTATCTAAAAATATAAAAACTATTTTTATTTTTTATATTTAATTTTTTGTTCATCTCTGGGGTTAAACGATATTTAATGCAAATAAATTTTCTTTTAATAATTTAATTAAAAATTCGTTTTTTTCAACCTTTTATTTTAAATTTAAAACAAGATTTGGTTTTAATAATAATAATTATAATAAATTAATTTTTTTAAAAATATTTATCACAAAAGTTATAACCCTTATGATCCCTAGAAAATATATATAGATCTGGGTACTAATTGAGCTCCAGAATCCATTCCCTACATTACATTTACGTATGTATTCATAAATGTTCTTATTTTTACTGCATTTGAACTATATTTAATGAAGGAAACCAGCCAACACATTGATGGAAGTTTTCATTTACATTCTCAAAGCATTAGAAATTCCTTAAAGAAATAGTTTTGCAAGAGAAAACGTTGCAAAAAATTGATCACAAATTGCCATATGAAGAGAAGAACAACCCGATAAATGCCAACATGTGCAGACTTAACCATTAATAACTGGTAGGCCCAGCAATGTTGTAGCATTGTTAACTATTTCTGTTCACAGAGAGTGGTGCAAAACAAAAACCAAAAACGTTTTGTAATTATAACGCAAAAAGGCCGCGACAAACTCATTTGTCCATAGTGAAAAATTCACATTACACAGAAGAAGCAAAAGGCCTCAGTGGATGCCACAGAGTGAGACAGACAGACCGAGTCAGACAGAGGTGAAGATTGGCTAAATGCCATTTGAGGCATGGACAGGATGGTGGCAAAATTGCCATGACAACAAATCAAGCATCATAATGTGTCAAGCAATGCATCAAGTGGCCTGGAACTGGAACGTCGAAGGCAGAACCGCGATGATGACGATGACGACGACGACATTACAACGTAATTGACGAGAATTGTCAACACTCTGGAATCGGGGGACAACATACCCATACCCCACAACACCACAGCCCCCCTTTTTGCTGTTTCAACACCTCCTTCAGAGTTCCACTGTGCGCTGTCTCGCTGGCCACTTACTTTATTTATCGCAATTACCGATTACAGCTAACTTTATGGCCAACCAACCAGTTTCTTGTTCGATTGCAATTGCTGTGAATTGTCTTGACGCATTTTTTTGTACGTCCTCTGCGTCTCCTGGTGATATTTTATTCGCCACGTCATATATCCATTTATACATACTGTACTTGTATGAGGGTTATAAAAAAGAAGCAGATTTCTAAGTTTCAAATTTTCAATGTATAAAGTAAACGGGGTTTCTGAAAATCTACAAAAAGGTCAGATAAAGTTCAACAATACAACTATTCAATAAATTGAATTGGAAAACATTTAACGAACACTTAGAAGAATACCCATGGGGAAGTATATATTTTATAATTCCAGCACATATCCGGACGATTGTGTAGGATACGGAATAAAAAAAATTAATGTTATTTACGAAACCCGCTTCCTGATTTATTTAGAGGAAACTCCAGTAGAAATATTACAAAATAATATAAATATACTGTATCTTTTTACATGTAGATAAAGAATATGTGGTATAAAAAGAAATTAATTATTATTAGATATTAAATGTTTGAAAATGTGAATTTGAATTGAAGCACTTGTGTTCTCATTACTTGGATCGTTATATGATTCTCAGTGTATTTTGGTCAGTTGATTTAGATGATTAAGTTGTGCACAGTGTATGATCTTCTGCAAGCTGTGGGTAAATTTCGTTGCACTTCTAGCCGTTATTCTTGCCATTTGCCTATTCTATTGCTGTACTCGTGAGAGAGAATCAGTTCAGAGAGAGATAGACAGTGCATACTGAGACAGATAGAGAGAGTAAAAAATGGATGCAATTATTTATGAGAACCCAACAGGATCTAATGTAAGCCCAACAGACCTATATTCATATCATGGCAAATGTTTTAATTATATGGTATATATTTTACAATAATTTGTTTAGATTAAAATTCAAAAAATATCTGGGTAGCTTAAGATATTTTTAAGCATTGCGATTTATGACAGACAGCTCTATTGCCTCTGGAGCGGGTTCTTGTTGCACATTAACATGAGGCATTGAATATACTAGCTTATTCCAGAAATTGGGGTCATCTCGCTTGAGATACGTGTTCAGCACCATGTAGGTGCGCAGTTCGCTGTCGAGATCATCAAAGTTCTCCACTTCGGGATAGAGGACCACAATGAGGCGCTTGCATCGGTCCTGGGAGGTGGCATGCAGAGCGAGGCGGAACTCCAGTCGCCCCCAAGTCGACTTCAGGAAGTGGTTCGTCATCAGGATGATGACGCGCTTCGAGTCCTTCACAGATTGGCTGATGCACTCGGGAATGGACTCCCCCACGAGCCAGTCGCGCAGATAGAAGCAGAGTCTGAACTTGTAAGCGCCATTCTCCAGTCTCTCCACGAACTCTTCGATCAGCTCCTCGTCCTTGTGGGTGAATGATAGAAATGCATCGAACTTCTTCTGTTTTTCGAACTCCCGCTGGGCTGCGAGGCTCAGGCATACATTGTGCTCGTAGAACCAGATCAGGAGTGGCTGTTTGAAGTAAACAATCAAGTTTATAGTTGAGATTATTATCATGAAAGAAATGGTGAGAGTCACATAGTGCACCAAGCCTGAAGGGCATAAATCGCTCCCATCTATTAGCTTCAGGAGCTTTCCCGTTCTACCACAGTGGATATATTTAGATTTTCAATATACCGCGAACTTTTCACAAAGAATAGGAAATCTTTTTCCTCGCAAGTGCAAGTCCAAGGATTCCCAGAGAGTAATAGCTTCAGCTGGGTGGAGGCGGCTATTCTCTTGTCGAAGAAGTCCCGCATCTGCTTGTTCAGCAACGAAATGCTATTGTTTCTTATGTCGAGAGTTGTTATATTCTCAGGCAGTTGGTCGATCTCAGTTAGTCGGTTGTTGGCCAGGTTAAGATTTGATACATATGCATATCCGGGCAGGGAATTGGATGGCAATGCTTCGAGATAATTCCCTTCGAAGTGAAGAGTCGATTGTCCAGATATTGGTGTGGGTAATGGAGGTATTGCTTTGAGTCCTTTAAATGTGCAGTCGATAATCAACGAAGGCACTGTAGAATTATCTAAACAGCAAATGCAGGCCTCCGGACACGTTCCTGAAGAGAAGATGTTGCAACGATCAAGGGCGGCGGTATATTCCAGCGGTTCCTTCTGCCTCAGAAATGAAAGGAAGGACTTTGCCCTGCAGTCGCATGTCCAGGGATTTCCGGATAGTTCAATCTTCCGCTTGGTGCTTCCCTCACGGTCTCTGAAGAAATCGACCACCTGATCATCGAGAGCCACCAACTTGTTTTTTCGTAGATCCAAATGTGTGATGTTCTTGGGAATCAAGTGGAATGGAAAGTCCACTATTTGGTTCTCAAGCAAATACAGTTTTCTCAGGGAAGCATGACCCAATGATTGTTTAATGCTGGTAATTCTATTCTTATCGAGATGCAGGCTGGCATTGTAGAGTATGGAATGTGGAAGTTCAGGATAGAATTGCATATCGGCATGCGTACAGTCGATCGCAAAGTGATCCGTGCTGCGGTTGAAGCAACAAAAGCATCCATCAGGACACGGTGCATTCAGATGATGAAGAAAAACAGGGTCTGACCTCGTTGGAAGTATCTCCTGAAGGGAAATATTATGCAGAAACTCCAACATAAGGTTTTCATCGCAATTGACGATCCATTGATTGCCCGTCTGCTTGAAATCCTTAATATTTGAAAGGTATTTTATCACATCTTTATCGAGTGTTTGGATGCCATTGTTACTGATGTCCAAAGCAAGCAGATTTGTTGGCAGTCGATCCATCCTAAGACTAGTTAATATATTATCGGATACATTTAATTTTTGAATGTCATTATATCCACTTAATGTGTTTTTTGGGAGTTCCTCTAGATAATTTCCACCGAAGTTAAGAATTATATCTCCAGTAATCGGAATTGGTAATTGTGGAATTTTCGTAAGTCGACGTCTTGAACATTCTATATCTAAAATAGAAGGACCCCAAGGATAAAATGCACACACGCATTTGGCAGGGCACTTTATTCCGTTTATTCCGAGCGTGAATTTGCAGTTATCAAGAATGCAAATTATGGCTGTCAGATTCTCATACGGTTCGTATTCCTTAAGAAAAATGTATTTTAATTTGGAGTAACCCTCAAAATATTTCATATCCACCGTCTCATCAATTTTCAGATAAACCTTCTCCAAGCTCTTTTGAAGAGTCTCAGACCTAAAAAGAAAAAAAAATACCAAATGACCTTATGAATAGAAAGCAAAATTTCCTGATGTATGGGAAACAATAGCGATTTTTTCCAATAATTTTCCAAACTGTAGGTCATACAAACCTTAAGAATGAGAGATCCTCCAGAACGACATTCCAGAACTTGAATACCTTTAAGTTTCTCAAGCTGGTGAAAACATTTGGGGTGAGGTTTCTAATATCTATACTTTCAAAGGAAAGATATTCTAAATTGGTTTTTCCTGCAAATATATTCTCGTTTATCCAGAATATTCTGTCTTCGACAATTTCGTTTGGTGGTAAAATTATCTGAAGTTTTTGGCTATATTCAATTTGAATCACCTTGAGATGATTCAGGCTCATCTGAATATATTCGTTAATTAAATCTGTAAACCTAGCGACATAAATCTCTAATTCTGTTGAACCATTTAAATAATTTGGATATGGCTCACATACAATAAAACCTTCACCACGAACAAAATATGACAATGTTTCTTGTACACCAAGATCTCTAAGGTACTCTACTCCTGGACGAAGTGTGGAGTTATTAGATGCTCCAACGACACGTAACTCATCCAATTGGACATTAGTTTCATTGGAAACTGTGGCAAAATTCCACTCTTTGACGTCGCTATTTCTCCACTCGATTGTCAACCTTCCATCTTTTAAATGCAATGTATAATCGTTTGTGATGATAGATGATCCATTTCTGCGGCACGTTCTATCACTGTTACTGTTTTCGCACTCATCTTTGCAGTATATTTCACAGTAATCCTCTCTGATGTTTTCCAAAATCTTTTGATCACCAAACGAACTTATTGCCAAGAGTATAAAAAAAATCCAAAATATTTTCCTCCACATTTTTTCGATGCGAACGGCATCCGAGTGTGATTCGTACTAAACAAGCAATAGAAATATTTCATTGGTTTAGCCCCCAAAAATCAGTTTCCTATAGGGAATCCAACCAAAACAAAAAAGACACACACAAAAACAAAACACTTTAAATTTATTATTTATTAAATTGCTCCCACAGCACTTTTGGGAAAATCCGCCCGAAAGGCTTTGCAGCAAAGGCCGCAAATATGAACATTTCATTCGATTATCTTGATAAAAAAAAATGTTGGTGAATGTTCGACATACGGGCCTAAGCTCCTACAATCGTGAAAGAAAAACCCTCCATGGAACGCGATTTATTAAGAATTTACGTGCAGAAACTATACGGCGGGTCCAAATTTCTGAGAATTTGCACACATTGCAAGTTTCTGTTTTTTCGCTTTGGATATTCGCTCGGGAAATTAAAATTTCTGAAAAATTTTACGAAACATCCTGACAGGATTCATGAGATATTCCTTTCCATCGGAAGCTTGTATAATGCTTTGGTGGCAAATCCATTTGGTAAAGATAAATGTGCATTTGGTGGAGAAAATGTAAAATCGTATGTTGATGGTGACGAGGACAGTATCAAAAGAAACAAAAACAACAATTTGTGCCAATTTTGAAATTTTCTTCAAACTCATATGTGTTTATGCTTATATTCGCAAATATAAAACTTTGAAGTTCCATTAAAAAGAGCCATTTCGGATGGCCAAATAGTTTCTGCACGTAAATTCTTTAAAAATCTATCTTTTTTTCTATCCATATATATTTTTTTCGTTTTTTTTTAGCATTGGCCTGTATGTTGAACATTTTCTGTTTATCACAAAGATTTGTTCCACCGACTCCCACTGACTCCAAGACCAAACTCCAAAACACATAAAAAACATTCAATTCTTTTGTTGATAAAGATTGAGATCATATATATATACTATACATATATGTATACTATACTATATATATGTATAGTACTATACTGTATATGACCCGGCAGACGTTGTTCTGACCCAACAAAATTTTCTTAATTAAATGTTGCTAATTTATAGCGAACAATTTTTAGATGACGACCCGGTGCACTTTTTTCCGCCTTAGAGGCAATAAATAAGCAGAATTACAAGATTTTATTATTATTTATTTATTTATTTTAGTATCTTAACGATTCTTTAATAGGTTTTTTTCCCCTCTTTTTTTTTTGGTTTTTTTTTTTCTTTAGTCAAGTACCTTGTGATACACATTTTTTGTTTTTTTTTATCAGGCGCAAAAACAAAACGACAAACAACCCGTGAACATGCCACATATAATTGGCCATGTGAAAAACATTGATTTTCAGATTTAGACCACATACTTTCGAAGATTGGCCTTGTGATTTGGCCAATAGTCATGGCGAATGCACGACGTATCGGAAATTGAAGTCTTTTAAACTCAAACGGCATATCTTTTGGGATCATCGGAATCCTGGGAATGAGAACTTCCTCACCTTCGAATTCTCCTTTAATTATCTCGCGTAAATTAAATTGTTCATCCATTTTCTTACCACCAAACGCATACCGTTTTGGTTGGTTTATGTTTCGAAGCATGATTACTACGGAGCCAACCTTTAGGCGCCAATTGTGCGGTGGTAAGCCTTGGACATCCAAGGAGTTTAAAAATTCAGTTGGATAGTTGGTTGCTTCCTCTTCATTTGTAACACAGTCAATAGAATTGAATAAATGCATTGTTCCAATGATCTCGCTCTGAATTATGTAGTTAAGGTCATCTCATTCAACCAATGAAATGAAATTAATCCGCTCGATTCGTCGACAGGTACTCGACCATTACCGATAGTCAGCAATTGCTCTGAGAAATCTTCAGCAGATGTATCATAGATAGGTATATTATATATATATTAATTACTTCATGGGTGAATTTACAAAAAGGATTCGTGCATCGTCAGAAGCTCACTCATTCATGTGAAGTAAGTCGCGTCGTAAGACTTTTGTAGCCAAGCCGTTATTCTTGGCATTTTCCTCGTTTGCATTGTACTTGTGACGGACAGGACGGACGGAGACAGTGCTAATCGACTCGGCTATTGAAAGACAGAAATAGAGACTTTATGGAGAGTATGCTAAACCACATTATTGCCTTCAAAACAAAATAGCATTTTGGGAAAAGCGGGAATGAAAACCAAAATATATATGTGCGTCATTTTGGCATTTTCCTTTTTGAGCTGGGATCCTATACTCTTTAGATCCAATTTTCTTAGCTGTCTGGCTGTGTGTGTTGGAAAACATAATATTGTTACAAATAGTGCCTCAGTTCTTCGACTGATAGACGGGAGACGTATCTGGAGACATCTAAGAACTCAAATTTTGGGTTTTGTCTCTAATGGTATCCCTCTGCGAAAATTTTTGGAGAATGGCTGGTTAATTAAAAAAGTTCTGCAAAGTCATCTCAATGGAACTATAACCATTCCAAACCATGGAGACATCAATCTGAAACAAAATTTTGGGCTAAGATAATTTATAATGCGGAATCGTATTCGGTAGTTTTGGGAATTTGATTAATTCCAAAAAATTAAAAAGTAAGAAAACGAAATCAAACTGAAAGCCAGAAACGATTTAAATAAATAATTAAAATGACACCCAGGTTTTTTGGTTTTCATTTAAAAATTATCTGAAAAACGCCAGAAGGTTAAACTTTTGAAGAACAATGCAACAACAATTTTGTTTTAATTTGAATGGAATAAAAATACATCTATATATTTTTTCAAATTAAAATAGTGTATTTATAAGGATTTATGAATTCAAAAATTCCGCAATTTCATATTTTATTCATTTCGAAAATACTCACAATTAATTATTTATAAATCTTCTGCCGAAACTTAAGCAGCTGCATAATGATACTTTCCCTCGAAGGATGTGGCCCCTGTACCCCCCAGTGTCCAGTACTGAGTCCAGTGTCTCCCTACTGTTCCCACACCCTCATTCCATTCAATGCCACAACCAAACCATCGTCAATTGCGGATGTCTGTGGCAGTTTATGTTTCGCTTGGATCTGACAGTTGACGGGGTCCTGTCAAACGAATATTGTCGTTTTCAATTTTCGGCAGGAGGACGCACAGCACACAGCACAAAATGCCAAGCATAGGAGGATATTTATGGCATGAGATGGTGCTGAAGGGAAAAATTATCGAAACATTGCGATCGTATTTCTTGAGCTCGTTATAGAACCGAGTAAGAGCAAGAGCAAGAGCAAGAGTAAGAGTACGGGATGCCAGAGACAATTTTATATGCTTCAGTCTTGTATAATGAGTTGCAAGTCGATGTTAAAGCTGTCCCTATGATGTCCGGACT
The DNA here is from genome assembly GCA_008121275.1 of Drosophila lowei. Lineage (NCBI taxonomy): Eukaryota > Metazoa > Arthropoda > Insecta > Diptera > Drosophilidae > Drosophila > Drosophila lowei. The sequence continues at coordinate 11,274,312 of CM017779.1, read as the reverse complement.
GCTGCTGCTGCTGCTGCTGTTGATTATCCCTTGACAGGGCATCAAATGCGAAAACGACCGCCCAATTTACATACAATGCACATCAATCGAATGGCAACAGCAGCAGCAACAACATCAAGTACTGCTACTGCTACTGTCACTGTCACTGCCATTTACCCTGCCACTGCCCTGCCACTGCCACAGCCACAGCCACTGAGAGCACCTTTGTGGCATCATCAGTTCTCTGTTGTTTTTATTCCTTTGCCTTTTGCCCCTATCTCTGTCTGGGGCTATGCCTTTTGGGCCACGGCAATCAAGCGTACTTGTTGTCCAACCAACAACAACAACCGGCAACCGGCAACCAGCAACCAGCAACCGACCAGCCATCCATCCGATCCATCCTTCCAGCCATCCATCCAACCAACCAACAACTTCAGCGGCCATGACACAAAGATTGACAGCATGTCGTCGCTGTTTGGAAGCCTGATTGACATGAGTAATCAAGCAGCCGAAATGTGCCCACAAAACGCAGCCAGAAATGACACTGACAACGAAACCCAACGAACCAAACAACAACGAAAGTTGCGTTTCGTAGCCAGCCCTCCGCCGAGTCCTCTTTGACTGACAACAGAGCCACAGAGCCACACAACTACATGGCCGTATCCGTATACTGACCAGCGACCAGCGACCAGCGACAGTCAGCCCCCGGTACATAGGATGCCAGAAGGCCAATTTCTTTGATGAAACAAGAGAGAGGGATTTCCAATGAGGGATCCGATCGACTTGTAAATGCATAAAGCAAAGGGCTACCATAATAAGAATCAATTAGACGTACCTTCTTGTGGTATAATTTTAGCCATAATATTTGAACAATGAAAATTGAAGGACAGCTTAGAGGATGCATAAATGAATGGATATTACTTGGGAAACAGCCCTCAAAAGTCAGGCCATAAATCGGAACTATTTTTAGACTTGTAAATTTTCAATTTAGTCTCAAAGGAACCAGCAAATCTGGGACAGATCAAAGACAATATAAGTTTTGAACAGAATTTGAAGACAACTCAAAAGTCAGCCTAAAAAATCGTGTACCATTGAAATTTATGGGCATTACTTGTCTCAAAGATATATTCACTCGCATATATACATATATATCCTGAATAATTTTTTATTCCTGTGGCAATTCCCATCATCCAATTATCAGATTCCTTGCTAATTCACGCATCAAATGCAAATTATACAAAAAAAAAAAGAATAAAACAATTGCTTTCAGCTCCCTTTTCGATTCTATATCCACTTTCACAAATCCTTATCCTTTGGCGGATTACAAAACAGAACGAATATCCATCCCATTGTCAAGTTGAATGCGGCCTTTGATGAAGGCGACACGACATTGACAGACCGGTAGCCGATTGACTACTGACAGCCAGACAGAAGGACAGACAACAGACGACAGAGGATCGGGATCAAGGAGAATAAAGAAGACTGCGATCTGGTGATCTGGCCAAAAAGAAGACAAGCTTCAGGAGGGGAAGAGAGCGAGAACGAGAGACAGAGACAGAGAACTGCAAACTGCAATTCTGATGACTTTTTGTCAGGCCTGATTGACGTCAACGACTCAACGACGTTTGTCAGGCATATAAATCTTTTGGCTCGTTTGTTGGCTGTTGTTGGATGTGGATAACCCATCCTCATCCTCATCCTCATCCCAATCCGCAATCCCCAAAGCCAGCCAAAAGGGGGATTATAATGCCCGACAACGACAGCGATGCGATGCATAAACAATGCCACTTTAAATTGGCAATTGTTGCGACAGTAAATTTTACAATGAATTACTACATTGGGCATTCTTTCTTTCCCTTTTTTTTTTTTTTACCCCCCAACACACAGACACAGAAAAGGGTCGACTGACTGACTGTCAGATATAATTGCAGGCCACGCCGGGGCGCAAAAGAAAAGCAAGCGGCCTGAACTTGAACTGCAGCAAATTGGGGCGTAACTAAAGACCGATTTATTTGTAGGTTTTTTCGAAAGTTAAAGACTTTTACGCTCTAAAGACAGGCAAGGTATAAAAGCACCAACTATCACTGGATTTTAGTACAGTTCACTTTGGTTTGGTGATCGAACAACAGTAGTCTCTAGCTTAGATCAACTCATAAACTAGCTAAAGTACCATGGCCCAGACGGTAAGAGCGCATCCTGTGGTGATTTTCATCAGCTTTAATCCTATTTCTTTTTTAGTTTTTCATTGTATTTGTCCTTTTGGGCTTTGCGGCCATTCGGGCAGCTCCTTTTCACGGTCACGGTCACGAGTCACGAGGTGGTGCCTCGAGTCATGCTTCGGTGCATTTGACATCACATGACGATCATCACGGTCATCATGAGGAGGCTCATCACGATCATGGACACGACGATCATCATGACTCGCATGCCGAATACGACTTCAATTACGGCGTCAAGGATCACAAAACGGGCGATGTGAAGGAGCACAGTGAATCACGTCATGGCCATAAGGTTACCGGACACTATGAGTTGATAGATGCCGACGGACACAAGCGCACTGTCCACTATACTGCTGACAAGCACAACGGCTTCCAGGCCCATGTCCAACGCGAGAAGCTCTACGATCATCATCAGGTGGCCGCCGAGCATCACGGACATGGACATGGACATGGACACGGTCATGGAAGCGGCTATGAGGGCGGTAACGTTGAGTTCGAGGAGCATTCCGCTCACTCCGGACATGGTCATGAGGATTACAGTCACGGTCATGGGCATGGCCATAGCGGCGGCTCTCATACCAGTGGCTACTCTCTAAAGCAGGAGCACGGCCATGGACACGGACACGGACTCTCTCATGGACACGAGCACGGACATGGCTATCATTGAGAATATTTCATCGATCTTTGATTGAACATGAACCAAAAAATATTTGTTGTTATATGTATACCAAAATAAAATCAGGCAAACCATTTCCAAAGTAAATTAAATTAATGAGATTTTTTGTAAAGGGAAACCATTCTAGAACTATCGACTTTGTTTTGGCTTACATTGAGATACATTTTATGGATAGGTCTTATATTTAGATATCATACTTTTTGGCTTCCCTTTGGGAGTCCATATCCTACCTCAACTCTTAGGCAAATAATAAAATAAAATAAAAACCTAAACATATAATTCACTGAACACTCCCATCGACAATGAAGAAATATCCTCATTAATCATATATTTGCCAAAAAAAAAAAACTGGCATAATAAATAAAAAAAAATAATAGCCACGGCAATTTTCGCACTATATCTTATATGAAATGTAGAAAGTGCGTGCTATACAAACGCACATGAAACGTATACAAATAATAAATTACCCTACACCCGGATCCCCGTAACACCGGATTCAGGGTCGTCTCTCGGGTCGAGAAGGGATTTTCGTGGAGCGTTTATTATGCGCACAATAAACGCGGAGCGGGGCACAGCGGCGACATAAATTAAATTTATGATGCTTATAAATATTCCACAGTCATTTGTAATACAGCAACAAAAACGAGGGCAACAGGATAACGCCAGGATGTGCGCCGAGGCGGTTGTCTGTTCAACAAATTGTAGCCACACGAGAGAGAGCTAGAGAGATACTCGTAAATATATTTGATTTATGGGCATGCGACGATGAATAAAGGACTTGCCAAAACTCCACAAAAAATCCTCCAATTGCCGCCACGGAAAGTGAAAAGAAATCGCATATAAATATATATATATATACATATATCTATACATAACTCATATTCCATGCAGGAATTGATGATAAAAGTTTTCAGGCACCTGAAAACTGCAATTTATGGACAAGCCGCAAGGAAAATGATTTATCATCGAGGGGCATACAAATCTCCCGATCTCAAAAGCGTACGATACAAATTACAGGCCGAACACTGTTTATGGTTTGCCCTTTTGGGATATTGAATATCATTCACTTCATTAATCTGGTTTCAATCAGCATTTTTGTACGTTTTCGGTATACATGAAATTTAAGAGAATATAGTTTTGAATGCAACATTTATGAATAGTAATGGAGTAAATATAGAAGAATATTTTGCAAGAATAATAGTTTTACGGTACGAAAGGTTTCTGAGATTCATTCAAGTTTCAGATTTCGTTTCTTATCAGGGATTCTTCTGAGGTAGCACCACCCCAGAAATATAATCAAAAGAATATTTTAGAGGGAATTCAGCTTTGGATACATAGACACAAACAACTGAATGACAGCTGGAAGATCTTGTGTGGCAATATTTTATTTTATTCATCATAGTGTCACGGCACGTGTGCCGCGATTTCATTGGTCTTAGTTGTATTACCTATTCTCGTGACATTTTCCTTTAACTGATATTTTCTTGTTTAGTTAATTGATTTTTCTTCCATTTTGATGGATAGAAAATGTAATTGAAATCGATTTTTCATTCTATTTGCAAAACTCAATCGATTAATCGCGTATGCAAATGGACATTTTATAATTATTTACCTTGCATTTTAATTTCTTTTAATCGCAGAGCCCTCAATCATTTCGAGGTAGACATTTAATTAGCTTAACCGTGGAATTTACATGTCACCTAATGCAATTGAATTATAAATTCAGTGCCCGGGACAGAGACAGAGACAGAGACAGTGCCATGGCATGGAAAATTAATTTCAAATTAATTAAGCTTGGACCTGCCGAAGGGAATGTGAATGAATGAATGCCTGTTGTTGAATCAGATCGTAAATAAAGTTGATTACGATTTATTTGAAATGAAATCCAAACCAACAAAATCCGAAGAAAAAAAACGAAAAACGAAAAAGCTTTTTTAGAAAACCAAAAAACCAAACGCGCTGATCAATTTGCAATGCAAATTATTTTTGTGTGCCATACTCGTGCATAAAAATTAAGTAAATATATATTTTATGTTTCACTTGTCGTCGTTTAATGCCATAAAAATGGGTATGTGTCTTATTAACTGATGAGGCTGTCGTCTGTGCACGGTCTCTCAACAGCAACAAACCGGTACGGCACCAAGCCAAGATCCCAAATACCCCCAATCCGTTAACCGTCTTGGGGCCATGGTGCCATTAATTTCGGAATCGTAAAGCCCACAATATGTCAAATGAGACCACACAGCGTCGTAAAATTCAATGTTTATGGCTGCTCGCCTCCGATTCGGTATACTCCGTAGTATGTATATATTTTTTTTTTTAAGCTCAACTTTTGGTTTGGCTTTGGCTTTTGGGGGCTTTGAATTTCGTTATCAAAAGTGTCGCGTCGCTTTTAATGGGTTTTGCTTTAGGTGGCTGCCTTGTTGCGTGTTTCGGTTTTTTAAACGCTTGCCACAAAATTAAGCGTAACTTATTTGTCAAGTTTCTTCTTCGCTTCTTTTCTGTTTTGGGGGGAAAAACATTAACAAACGTGATTCGGTAGTAGATTGCTGACCAAGCGGAATAAAAACAACAAATAAATAAATATCTTTGGAATAATTTGTTGGGGTAGGATTGGTAAATGGATCAAAATCTTAGAAATATTAAGTGGTTTAAAATATAAAATTACAAATATTTTCTTATACGTTTAAGCAATTACATATATTTTGATTTTTTTATCTTATGATTTTAGGGGAATTAGGAAATCAAAGCTTGATTCCATTAGAAAAATACTAATATTCTTGTAATTTTGTTTGATTTTTGGCCATTCACTTATGGGTAAATTGTGCCATAATGTTCCCTAGGTGTTTTAAAAATCTAAAAAATCTTGTAATCATCGTAATTTTGCCTGTGACTGTTGTATAAGTTAATCTAACAGTAACAGCAAACAACATAATTGTATTTGTGATATTATTTTTTATTCAAATACAAATTACATAAAAAAAAAAAAAAAAAAAAAAAAAAAAAATAAAATATATATTACAAAAAAAATTTTGTTTTAAACAAATTTTTTTTTTTTTTTTTTTATTTTGTATGCCAAAAATGTTAATTGTCCAAACACCCAAGATAATACTTTTCATATACTTCATAAATTAAATTAAAATTAATTATCTTTTTATCTTTCCTTTTGTCGATCAAATATTTAAATGAAAACAGATTTATATTTTTCACTGCAAATAAAAAAAAAGAAAAAATATAAGAAAACTTGAAATAAAAACTTCTATAAAAATTAATTTAAAAATATATAATAAAATACAAAAATATAATAAAATAAAATAGAAATTATATAAATGAAAGCAGAGAAATCAATAAATTGATTAAAGCTGCAATTAAATTCTTAGAAAAAATGATTAATTTGAAATCAAAAATAAAATAAAATATAAACACAAAAATTCTAATTTATTTAAATAATTAAACTTTCAATTTGAAATAAAAAATACAAAAAAATATAGAAACTAAAATAAATCAAATAAAATAGTGAATAAATAATATATAAAAAAAATCAATTAAATGTTTGAAAAACAATTAATTACCAATTGGAAAACCCCCAATCGAGAGCAATATTCATACATACATATGTACCTGCAACATGTGCTCATGTGTTCCTTCCAAAAACCGAATTGCAGTGGCAACTTTTATATATGTACGTACATTTTGGAAAACGAAATATCAATAAATATTTTGCTAATTACACCACAGAGTGATTATTTAAGCCTGACTATGGGTCTGGGGCTGCTGGTGCTGGTGCTGGTGCTGCTGCTGCAATTCAGATTGTAACAGATGCCCCATGGCATCCATAATAATGTTAAATGCTTTATAATAACCATAAATGTTTGAAATGTATGTGCCAAATGGCTTTTGGTGGCACATCCAACCGCACCACTGAAGTCCAGTCCCAGTGTCAGTCCCAGTCCCAGTCCCAGTCCGAGTCGCAATCCCAGTCCATCGTCCGTGGCACAGTCCGTCCCCTCCATCCGTGGCAGTATAACCAGTCGCAAAATCCAGCTGCGCCTCTCGACAGCCGGCACAGTGAGAGGTCCATTGCGTTGCGTTGGTTGTGCGGGCCCATGGAAATTGTTTATGAACATTTTCTGTCTGTGTCTGAATTTAACTGATTTTTAATGTGTGCCCCAGCCCCCTAGCCCCCAGCCCCACAGCCCCCGAGAGAGGTGGCTTGTGGGCGTCGTGTGTTGGGTGTCGGTCGCCGATGGAGAGATGGAGTTTGAGGTCGACATATAACGCCATTTGGTATTAGCCAATTTGTGGCAGTTTATTGGTGGAAAACGTTTTGGCATGATTGGCTGCTGGCTACTGTTTAATAAACTCATTGATTTATGGCTAATTAAATTTTGTTTGGCTATATTCATTTAAGCCATTTTACATGCGGCAACAAAATTTCTCAATGGGTCAATGCTACATCATTTCAGTCCAACAAAAAATAATATAATCAAGCAACTAAATAACTAACTAAACGAGTGAATGGCGCAGAGTCGAGTCGACTGGAGTGGATATCAATGATTAATGATCAACAAATTGGGTTGACTGGTAAATGGAATTTTTTTCTTTAAAGCCATGGCCATGAAAATTGAGAACCCGCAACGCCCCAAACTGTCAGTTATACATCACGATTGATGGATGTGCCCCACCGACAGCCACAGAGAGACAGAGAGAGTAGAGAAGCTACCATCCACTCATCAGCGTCAGCGGCGGCAGCGTCAGTATTCATTATCCATCCGCAAACTCTAGCCTCGGGTAGCCCCCCCACCATCTATATATGGGCTGTAAGTATAAATCGTGCAAAATGATCTTCACTTCTCTCTCGGGGGGCAAATCTCTGGGGTGTTACCCACACATAGGCGCAACAGTTTTTCGTTGCTTTTGGGGGCTTATCCCAAAATTGTAATCAACTTAATAATGGCCTCTGCACGCCTTAATGCTGATTATGGGCTTTGTTTTCGAAAGATGCCTGCACCCGGTACGCACTGTAATTACAATTATGTTGTGTAGTGTATGTATGAGTAGTGCTGTTTGGCTAACGGGCAAAAGTCAGTCACTGGCTTACTTTCGCTTTGCCACCAGTTGGGCAGCATGTTGCAAGGCTGCAAGCACTTCAAATGGGTTTAGGCAGGAAACAGTAAGATATTTCCTCTGCATTTTGATTTTTATATTTTTTTACGGGAATTAATAATAAAAAAATACAAAAAAAGAATAAAATATAAAGTCAATATATCTTTTACTTAAAAAAAGTCTCATGTTTTATGTATTTCTTCAATTTGTTTTTTTTTTTTTTTGTATTAAAATATTTTATTTTTTATTTCTTCAATTAGTTAAATGATTTATTTTTTGTGCTTCCCCAAAATCAATCAATGCCTAAATGACTCATTCAATTTATAAATAATTTCCCAAAATTAATTATTTTCGTAGAAAATGGCTTATGCAATATTATAACTGCTTTCCACCTCTAGTATTATTTTTATATAGCATTATCTGGAAATCAAAATTAATTTCCAATATGATTGATTTGTTTTACACACACACACACAAGAAACAGAGAGAAACCAAAAGGCTAGAAATGACTTTTGTCCAGTTGATGGCAATAAATCATTGAGACAAAAACGTGAACACGCGGCGCGGCACACACATTAGTCAAAGCGACCAAAGGCAGCAGCCAAAGAGTTGGTTATTGGCCAAAAACGCATAAACATTTTACAGCGCAAACAATTAACTAAAAAAATAAAACATTAAAGAGTAGGCAGCGGCACACACACAGAGAAAGAGAGATAGCGAGAGAGAGAGCCATGAACCATGAAAAATCTCTCGCACAAATGATTAATGAACGTCACAAAAAGCATTTTGGGAAAGTTACATAAATTAACACATGTCTTTACCATAATGAGTCAACAGCAGCGATTGGGCCAAGAGTAAGAGCCCCAAAGGCACTCCAAAGTATTTAATATAATTAATGTGTCTGTTGATTATGGCTTTTGGTGGCCTTTTGGTTATGTTTCTGCCAGCTGCCATTGCCCAGACACTGTCTCTGGATATCAATTTTCCATCAATTTTGAGAGAACATCAGCGATTATTAATGGGTTGAGGAACATTCAAATTCAATTAATAATGACTAGAACAAATTATCTGGTATCACTGGTAGAATCTAAACAGAGACAGCGGCAAAAGGGCAACTATTTGATACATCGACGGAAAGTTGGCCACTCTAGCCCATCATGGAATCTTCGAATATTATTATTAATATAACTAAAAATAAATTTACAATACAATTTCCTTGTAATTGAATTTTATTTTATAGAAAAATCATCTGTTAGCTGCAGCAAAATTTGTTAAAAGCGTCTTTGAAACATCCATAATTGAACCAGTCACTGAATACAATCATATAAATTAATCCACAAAACCAATCCACTAACCACTCTACCACCTCCAAGAGGGACAGTAAAGTGAACACACAGTGGAGCCAAAAAAAAAATAAGGGCAACATTCTGGTCATGACAGGATTCAGGACAAAGCCAGACATGGGCAGGGGGGGCACGCTCATAATTGTTGTTGCAGTGTGTTTGTTAGCGGAAAAAACAAAAGGAACACACAACAAGCACAGCCACGCAGCAAGTTCCAAGTTCATTCAAATGGTTTGTCGGCAATAAAAAAAAAAAAGAAGGAAGAATGTGTGGCACATGTGGCCCCAGGACACACTCGTCCCAGACCCAGACCCAGAACCAGAACCAAAGAATGGGCTGGCTCTCTGGCCACCACCACGACCCAGAGTCAGACACTAATTCGATCTGATAATCATGGACTCTCCCGCCAAAGGGCATGAATTGTAATTTCCTCTTTCGCGGAATTAACTTTCGGTCCCCGTCCCTGTTTCTATTTCTGTCCCTGTCGCTTCGTCGGTTTGGCTTTGTTGTTGCCAATTTTTTTTTAAATCTGTTTTGTTTGTTTTTTCCTTTGAGATGTTTTTTTTTTATACATTGTTTTCTTGTATTTATGTGTCATATTTATTTATTTAAAACATTGCGCTTTTGTTTTTTTTTTTACCTCCTTTTTTGACAGAGTCTCCCATTCATATGTTTGCTGATGAATCCTTTGGCGTTCATTTTTTTTTTTTTTTTTGTGCCTAGTTTTCCTTTGATGTTTTGTGGTCTTAAGGAAAGTCCCTAATTTGAAAATAAAACATTTGATTGGGAAAGGAAATACATTAATGAGACATTTTATCTATTATGTCATGCAAAAATAAAAGAGTACTTTTGAAGTATGTTTTTTAAACGTTAAACACTCGTTGTGCCAAAGAACAGCGAAGACGAAGAATTCGAATAAGATCTCGATGAGAACATATGTATATACATCTTTAAAATAAACGTTTCGAGATCCATATGCACATACATCCACAAAAAATAGTTTGGATCCCCATGGGATTAGAAAAGAGTCATGGAGAAAGTAAATATTTTATATTTCCAGTACATTTCCACACGATTCTGTAGGAGTACGGAATAATAATATTTGTTATATGATAAGAAAAAGGAATGTTATTTACGAAACCCGCTTCCTGATTTATTTAGAGGAAACTCCAGTAGAAATAATACAAAATAATATAAATATACTGTATCTTTTTACATGTAGATAAAGAATATGTGGTATAAAAAGAAATGAATTATTATTAGATATTAAATATTTGAAAATGTGAATTTGAATTGAAGCACTTGTGTTCTCATTACTTGGATCGTTATATGATTCTCAGTGTATTTTGCTCAGTTGATTCAGATGATTAAGCTGTGCACAGTGTATGATCTTCTGCAAGCCGTGGGTAAATTTCGTTGCACTTCTAGCCGTTATTCTTGCCATTTGCCTATTCTATTGCTGTACTCGTGAGAGAGAATCACTTCAGAGAGAGATAGACAGTGCATACTGAGACAGATAGAGAGAATAAACGAGAGGGAACGTTGTGAGTTGCTGCTGCGACCGCAACTCTACATTTATACCCGATACATAGTCATTACGCAAAGAGTGCGTCCGAGAGAGACAGAAAATCAGTCAGAACGTGTCGACGGGCGCTGAGTAGCTACTGCAAATTGATTTGTTACTTTTGGCTATAATAATAATCCGATCTGATTCGGATTCGGCAAGATTCGGCAATCTGGTAGATATGGCCATTCTCTATGATTGTGCGTTTTTAATTTTCTCCTATCTTCAAAATTGTGGTTGCCACAGATTTTCGTTGTTTAAGGCTGCGGAAGGGTGTGGGGCGAAATTTTGAAAAACACTTGTAGCAGTGAGCTATCAACAGTGAGTTCTGCAGTGAAAAATTACAAATAGTTTTGTAGCAGTGAGAGCTCGACAGTCAGGTCTAATAGTCTCTGAGATCTGTGGATGCTCCAGATTTTCGTCCTTTGCGGGGGCGGAAGGGGGTGAGGCGAAATTTTAATAAAAACTCGTCAAGGTCCGATATCACAGGAGTGTGGATACCAAATTTGGTTGCTCTAGCTTTTATAGTCTCTGAGATCTAGGAACTCATATTTAGCAATAGGCAAAGCCGGCTATGATACGTGTGTGTTAGAGAGAGACAGGGCGAGAAAAAATGAAATTGTTTTCTTCATTCTGGCTATAATAATGATACGATCTGATTCAGATGCTGCAGTCTAGAAGATATAGTCATTCTCTACGATTCTGTGTTTTTGGTTTTCTCGTATCTTTAAAATTGTGGATGCCACAGATTTTCGTCCTTTGTGGGGGCGGAAGTGGGCGGGGCGATGTTTTGAAATATACTTGTAACAGTGACATATCACAGAAGGCTGGATACAAAATGTCGCTGCTCTAGCTTTTATAGTCTTTGAGCACTAGGCGCTAATAGGGACGGACAGACGGACAGACGGACGGACGGACAGACAGACATGGCTCAATCGACTCGGCTATTGATGCTGATCAAGAATATATATACTTTATGGGGTCGGAAACGCTTCCTTCTGGACGTTACACACATCCACTTTCACCACAAATCTAATATACCCCAATACTCATTTTGAGTATCGGGTATAAAATGGATGCAATTATTTATGAGAACCCAACAGGATCTAATGTAAGCCCAACAGACCTATATTCATATCATGGTATATTTTAATTATATGGTATATATCTTAATTAATACACTTGTTTAGATTTAAATTCAAAAAATATCTGGGTAGCTTAAGATATTTTTACGCATTGCGATTTATGACAGACAGCTCTATTGCCTCTGGAGCGGGTTCTTGTTGCACATTGACATGAGGCATTGAATATATCAGCTTATTCCAGAAATTGGGGTCATCTCGCTTGAGATACGTGTTCAGCACCATGTAGGTGCGCAGTTCGCTGTCGAGATCATCAAAGTTCTCCACTTCGGGATAGAGGACCACAATGAGGCGCTTGCATCGGTCCTGGGAGGTGGCATGCAGAGCGAGGCGGAACTCCAGTCGCCCCCAAGTCGACTTCAGGAAGTTGTTCGTCATCAGGATGATGACGCGCTTCGAGTCCTTCACAGATTGGCTGATGCACTCGGGAATGGACTCCCCCACGAGCCAGTCGCGCAGATAGAAGCAGAGTCTGAACTTGTAAGCGCCATTCTCCAGTCTCTCCACGAACTCTTCGATGAGCTCCTCGTCCTTGTGGGTGAATGATAGAAATGCATCGAACTTCTTCTGTTTTTCGAACTCCCGCTGGGCTGCGAGGCTCAGGCATACATTGTGCTCGTAGAACCAGATCAGGAGGGGCTGTTTGAAGTAAACAATCAAGTTTATAGTTGAGATCATTAGCATGAAAGAAATGGTGAGAGTCACAAAGTGCACCAAGCCTGAGGGGCATAACTCAATCCCATCGGTTTCGATCAGGAGCGTTGCAGTGCCACCGCAGTATAGGTCGGTAAGATTTTCAATATACCGCAAACGATTCTTCAAAAGTGAAGGAAATCTATCTCCTCGCAAGTGCAAATCCAAGGATTCCCAGAGAGTAGTAGCTTCAGCTGGGTGGAGGCGGCTATTCTCCTGTTGAAGAAGTCCCGCATCTGCTTGGTCAGCAACGAAATGCTATTGTTTCTTATGTCGAGAGTTATTATATTCTGAGGCAGTTGGTCGATCTCAGTAAGTCGGTTGTTGGCCAGGTATAGATGTCCTAACTTTGCATATCCGGGCAGGGAATTGAATGGCAATGCTTCGAGATAATTCCCCTCGAAATGAAGAGTCGATTGTCCAGATATTGGTGTGGGTAATGGAGGTATTGCTTTGAGTCCTTTAAATGTGCAGTCGATAATCAACGAAGGCACTGTAGAATTAGCTAAACAGCAAATGCAGGCCTCCGGACACGTTCCTGAAGGGAAGATTTTGCAACGATCCAGGGCGGCGGTATATTCCAGCGGTTCCTTTTGCCTCAGAAATGAAAGGAAGGACTTCGCCCTGCAGTCGCATGTCCAGGGATTTCCCGATAGTTCAATCTTCCGGTTGGTGCTTCCCTCACGGTCTCTGAAGAAATCGATCACCTGATCATCGAGAGCATTCAACAAGTTTTTTCGTAGATCCAAATGTGTGATGTTCTTGGGAATCAAGTGGAATGGAAAGTCCACTATTTGGTTCTCAAGCAAATACAGTTTTCTCAGGGAAGCATGACCCAATGACTGTTTAATGCTGGTAATTCTATTCTTATTGAGATGCAGGCTGGCCTTATAGGGTATGGAATATGGAAGTTCAGGATAAATTTGCATATCGGCCTGCGTACAGTCGATCGCAAAGTGATCCGTGCTGCGGTTGAAGCAACAAAAGCATCCAGCAGGACACGGTGCATTCAAATGATGATATAAAACAGCGTCTGTCTTCCAGTGAAGTCTTACTTGATAGGTAATATTGTGCAGAAACTCCATCATAATATTGTCATCACAATTGACGATCCATCGGTTGCCCGTCTGTGTGAAATTATTAACATTTGAAAGGTACTTTATCACATCTTTATCGAGTGTTTGGATGCCATTGTTACTGATGTCCAAATTATTGAGACTTTTGGGAAGCCGATCCATCCTAAGACTAGTTAATCTATTATTGGATACATTTAAATTTTTGATGACATTATATCCACTTAATGTGTTTTTTGGGAGCTTCTCTAGATAATTTCCACTGAAGTTCAGAATCAAATCTCCAGTAATCGGAATAGGTAATTTTGGAATTTTTGTAAGTCGACGTCTTGAACAATTTATTACTAAACGATCCCAAATAAATTTACACGGACATTTAGCAGGGCACTTTATTCCATTGATTCCGAGCGTGAATTCTATGTAAGAATGTTTTATGCTGAAAATTATTGCAGTCAGATTCTCATAGCGTATGTATTTATTAACGAAAATGTATTCTAATTTGGAGTAACCCTCAAAATATTGCATATCCACCGTTTGACTGACATTCAGATTAATTCTTGTCAAGCTCTTCTGAAGAGTCACAGACCTAAAATGCGACTTCTTTCAATAAAATTCCAAACTATCGATCATACGAACCTTAAGAATGAGAGATCCTTTAAAACGGTATTCTGGAACTTTAATTTCTTTAAGTTTCTCAAGCTGTTGAAAATATTTGGAGAAGCTATTCTAATATCTGTACCGTCAAAGTAAAGACATTCTAAATTTTTTGTTCCTGCAAAAGTATTGTCGTTTATCCAGAATATTCTGTTGTCTTTCATTTTTTCCTTTGATTGTAAAATTCTCCGACCTTCTGTTATATATTTAATTTCAATCTTCTTCAGATTATTCGGGCTCATCTGAATATATTCGTTAATTAAATTTGTAACCCTTTTGGCATAAATCACTATATCGGCTGAACCATTCAAATAATTGAGATGTGGCTCATATATATAAAAGTCTTGAGCAATTAAAATATAATTTGATGCTTTTTGTACACCAAGATCTCTGAGATAATATACTCCTGGACGAAGAGTGGAGTTATTGAAAGTGCCACTAATAGTTAACATTTTTAGTTCGATATAATTTACATTGGAAACTGTGGCAATGTTCCACTCTTTGATGTCGCTATTGATCGCCTCGATTTTCAAATATCCATCATTTAATTGCAATGTATAATCGTTTGTGATGAAAGATGATCCATTTCTTCGGCACGTTCTATCACTGTTACTGTTTTCGCACTCATCTTTACAGTATATTTCACAGAAATCCTCTCTGATGTTTTCCAAAATCTTTTGAGCACTAAACGAACTTATTGCAAAGAGAATATAAAATATCAACAATATATTCCACCACATTTTTTCGATGCGGACGGTATCCGAGTGTGATTCGTACTAAACAAGCAATAGAAATACTTTATTGGTTTAGGTCCCAAAAATCAGTTCCCTCTAGGGAATCCAACCAAAAAAAAAACATTTTCAAGTTATTTTTTATTTAATTGCTCCCACAGCACTTGTGGGAAAATCCACTATGTAACACTTCATTTGATTATCTTGATAAAAAAAATGTTGGTAAATGCAAGAAATACCCTCCATGATTTATCAAGAATTACTTGCAGAAACTATTTCTCGGGTCCAAATTTCGTCGAATGCCGAATATTTTATAATTATTGGAATCTGCACAGAGTGTACAATTTATTTTTTGCTTTGGATGTCTCGGGAAATTTAATTTTCTGAAGAACTTTACCAAACATCTTGACAAGATTCATGAAGTATTCCTGGCAATCGGAAGCTTGTATAGTGCTTTGGTGGAAATCGTAGAAAAAAGATCCACTAGAATCTATATATCTTTGTTCCTTCCGCTTTGAAGATCGAATTATTCCTTACATGAACCGTTCAGGGTCTTATGCTCGGATTATGGTCGGATTGTAAGAAAGTCGAAAACCATGGGTAAAGAGCGTAATGGAAAACTCAGCCGCTGCTTAATGCTAATGCTTAATGCACCTACCACGGAAGGACTGCACTCTGTAAGTGGGAAGTGGGACAGGTCACTGTCTGGCTGCGGCGGACCCTGGACCATCTCATCTGCAACTTCCCGGTTCTCTCATAGGCAAGGAGAAGACACCTATTTGCCCTGGTGCTAACATCACCAGAAGATGCATCCAAGAGGACGCAAAGGGAGCTACTTGCCTTTGCCAAAAACACCTCGATTCTCGAGGACTTTCAAACATCATAGGTAAACCCTTGACGAATGTTATCAATAAAAGATCAGTTTAGTTATAATTTTCCTTGAATATTAGTCTAACATCTATCTTTCCTCCAAGTAGGTGACCGGGTCGGTTACACGGACGGCTGCATTTTTGCCAGGGACCTACGCGTAACAGGCTTTGGTTTGGTGTCGCATTGGCCACTTAATGGTGCATTCATTGAATGTCAACGTCCAATGACATGAATACTCTTTCTCAATTCCTTGTCTCCGTTACATTGCTGGCCGTAATTCTTGTCATTTGCTTATTCAACAGCTGTCCTCGTGAGAAGAGAGTGTGTACTGAGAGCGATTGTGTACCGACAGTATATGCAAATTTCTTTATTTAATAACATTTTTTAGATTAAAATTAAAAAATTATCCGGATAGCTTAAGATATTTTTACGCATTGCGATTTATGACAGACAGCTCTATTGCCTCAGGAGCGGGTTCTTGTGTCACATTAACATGAGGCATTGAATATATTAGCTTATTCCAGAAATTGGGGTCATCTCGCTTGAGATACGTGTTCAACACCATGTAGGAGCGCAGTTCGCTGTCGAGATCATCAAAGTTCTCCACTTCGGGATAGAGGACCACAATGAGGCGCTTGCATCGGTCCTTGGAGGTGGCATGCAGAGCGAGGCGGAACTCCAGTCGCCCCCAAGTCGACTTCAGGAAGTTGTTCGTCATCAGGATGATGACGCGCTTCGAGTCCTTCACAGATTGGCTGATGCACTCGGGAATGGATTCCCCCACGAGCCAGTCGCGCAGATAGAAGCAGAGTCTGAACTTGTAAGCGCCATTCTCCAGTCTCTCCACGAACTCTTCGATGAGCTCCTCGTCCTTGTGGGTGAATGAAAGAAATGCATCGAACTTCTTCTGTTTTTCGAACTCCCATTGGGCTGCGAGGCTCAGGCATACATTGTGCTCGTAGAACCAGATCAGGAGGGGCTGTTTGAAGTAAACAATCAAGTTAATAGCTGAGATCATTAGCATGAAAGAAATGGTGAGAGTCACATAGTGCACCAAGCTTGAAGGGCATAACTCAATCCCATCCGTGGCGATCAGGAGCTTTGGAACGCCACCGCAGTATAGGTCGGTAAGATTTTCAATATACCGCGAACGATTCTTCACAAAATGCAGGAATTCTTTCTCCTCGCAAGTGCAAGTCCAAGGATTCCCAGAGAGTAGTAGCTTCACCTGGTTGGAGGCGGCTATTCTCTTGTCGAAGAAGTCCCGCATTTGTTTGTTCAGCAACGAAATGCTATTGTTTCTTATGTCGAGAGTTGTTATATTCTCAGGCAGTTGGTCGATCTCAGTTAGTCGGTTGTGGACCAGGTTAAGATTTGCTACATATGCATATCCGGGCAGGGAGTTGGATGGCAATGCTTCGAGGTAATTCCCTTCGAAGTGAAGAGTCGATTGTCCAGATATTGGTGTGGGTAATGGAGGTATTGCTTTGAGTCCTTTAGATCTGCAGTCGATAATCAACGAAGGCACTGTAGAGTTATCTAAACAGCAGATGCAGGCCTCCGGACACGTTCCTGAAGAGAAGATGTTGCAACGATCCAGGGCGGCGGTATATTCCAGCGGTTCCTTTTGCCTCAGAAATGAAAGGAAGGACTTCGCCCTGCAGTCGCATGTCCAGGGATTTCCCGATAGTTCAATCTTCCGGTTGGTGCTTCCCTCACGGTCTCTGAAGAAATCGACCACCTGATCATCGAGAGCATTCAACAAGTTTTTTCGTAGATCCAAATGTGTGATGTTCTTGGGAATCAAGTGGAATGGAAAGTCCACTATTTGGTTCTCAAGCAAATACAGTTTTCTCAGGGAAGCATGACCCAATGACTGTTTAATGCTGGTAATTCTATTCTTATTGAGATGCAGGCTGGCCTTATAGGGTATGGAATATGGAAGTTCAGGATAGATTTGCATATCGGCCTGCGTACAGTCGATCGCAAAGTGATCCGTGCTGCGGTTAAAGCAACAATAGCATCCATCAGGACACGGTGCATTCAGATGATGAAGAAAAACAGGGTCTGACCTCGTTCGAAGTATCTCCTGAAGGGAAATATTATGCAGAAACTCTAACATAAGGTGTTCATCGCAATTGACGATCCATTGAATGCCCGTCTGCTTAAAATCATCAATATTTGAGAGGTACTTTATTACATTTTTATCGAGTGTTTGGATGGCATTGTTACTGATGTCCAAAGCAAGCAGATTTGTTGGTAGACGATCCATCCTAAGACTAGTTAATCTATTATCGGATGCAATTAACTTTTCTATGGCATTATATCCACTTAATGTGTTTTTTGGGAGCTCCTCTAGATCATTTCCACCGAAGTTCAGACTCGTATTTCCAATAATCGGAATAGGTAATTGTGGAATTTTCGTAAGTCGGCGTCTTGAACATTGTATATCTAAAATAGAAGGATCCCAAGGATAATATGCACACACGCATTTGGCAGGGCACTTTATTCCGTTTATTCCGAGCGTGAATTCGCAGCCATAATACTCTTGAAAGCAAATTATGGCTGTCAGATTCTCATACGGTTCGTATTCATTAACAAAAATGTATTTTAATTTGGAGTAGCCCTCAAAATATTTCATATCCACCTTCTGATCGAATTTCAGAAAAACCTTCTCCAAGCTCTTTTGAAGAGTCTCAGACCTAAAATAGAAAAAAATTCAAAAAGACTTTATGAATAGGAAAACAACATGCCCTGATGTATAGGTAACAGTAGCGATTACTTTCAATAATTTTCGAAACTGTGGATCATACGAACCTTAAGAATGAGAGATCCTCTACAATATTATCCTGGAACTGTAATGTCTTTAAGTTTCTCAAAGTGTTGAATACTTTTGGGGAAGTTATTCTAATATCTATATCGTCAACGATAAGCCATTCTAAATTTGTTTTTCCAGCAAAAGTATTCTCATTTATCCAGAATATTCTGTTTCTCTCTTCGATATTTTTGCTTAATATCGACCATGTCTGACCATTTACAATTTTAATCTTCTTCAGATTATTTAGGCTCATCTGAATGTATTCGTTAATTAAATTTGTAAACCTTTTGGCAGAAATCACTATATCTATTGAACCATTCAAATTATTGATATCTGTCTCAAATATATGAAAATCTTGACCATATAAATAATATGTCGATGCTTCTTGTACACCAAGGTCTTTGAGATAAAATACTCCTGGACGAAGTGTGGAGTTATTAGAAGATCCATCGACATATAACTGACGCAGTTTGACATTAGTTTCATTGGAAACTGCGCCAATAGTCCACTCTTTGATGTCGCTATTGATCGCCTCGATCTTCAAATATCCATATTTTAAATGCAATTTATAATCGTTTGTGATGAAATATGATCCATCTTTGCGGCACGTTCTGCCACTTTTACTGTTATTGCACTCATCTTTACAGTATATTTCACAGTAATCCTCTCTGATGTTTTCCAAAAACTTTTGAGCACTAAACGAACTTATTACCAGGAGAATAAAAAATATCTCAAATATATTCCACGACATTTTCGATGCGAACGGTACCCGAGTGTGATTCGTACTAAATAGAAATCAATGGAAATATTTTATTGTTTTAGGTCCCAGAAATCAGTTTTCTCTAGGGAATTGTTACCAAAAAAAAAAAAAAAAAAAAAAGGGAACGTTGTGAGTCGCTGCTACGGCCGCGACTCTACAGTTATACTGTACCGAAGGGAACTCGGCGAAATTTTGAAATACGATATCACGGAAGTCTGGGTACAAAATTTTGTTGCTCTAGCTCTTATAGTCTCTGAGATCGAGACGCTCATCGGAACGGACAGACGAACGGAAAGACATGGCTCAATCGGCTATTGATTTTCTTTATTATTATTATTTTTTTTAATTATATGATTTCTTATTATTAGTAAAAATTAACAGTTAATATACGATAACATTATACACTGCAACTGTTAAAACTACTTCCATAATAGTTTGGGATGAAATTTAAATGATAGGATTACAACTTAATCAGCGGTCTAGGGTCGGCAGCATGTGGGTTTCTACGTCCTAGATCCGGCGATTCTACGTCCTAGATCCTCCTGTTGGGCACGTCCGCTGGGTGTAGCTTGGCGAGGCTACGCAGGAGTAGTCGCTGGGTAGTCGCCTCGCCAGCACGTTTGGGTGGCTATTGAGCCTCGCGGCTTGCCCATTTATAACGTCGTCAACGAGTGGGCCAACGCAGAGGTCTCTGGCGATGTCGCAGCTCCGGATGTACTCCATCTGGTGGGTCTCCTTCAGCCGTTCGGTTCTAGTTTTCTGTCTCTCTCTCACACACTCTTCGTAGTGCAATGTGTGCGCCCTTGGGCGGAGAGGAGCCATACTGACTGAGTATCGGGTATAAATGTAGAATCGCGGCCGTAGCCCTCTTTTTTTATCTTGGGCCTGTATATTGAACATTTTCCATTTATCACAAAGATTTGTTCCCACTGGCTCCAAGACAACACTCCAAAAACATTTAATTTTGTTGTTGATAAAGATTGAGATCCATATATGTACAATGTATGAACATAGGATAAAAATGTACTCGCCTTCAAAACATTTAACATTTTTTGCAAAACTGCCACGGAATCGTCATCAAAACTGCACAAAAAATAGCCGGAAAAAAAAGGCAAAACAGATGAAAACTTTGGCCCAAACGACAGGCACATATGCATAAAAATATATGTATATAAACGATATATGGTATGTATATAAGAAGAGAAAGCCGTCTGAATGAACAAAAATTTTGCAAACGGAGGGTAAAAATAAAATCAGCATTTTTAGTAGTTAATTTAATTTATTGCAGCATTTTTATGGTTGACTTTATTGCATAATAAAACATAATTTACGGCGCCATTGAGACTTTTTGCGTTTGCGTCGATGATTCTAAAGCGCAACCCATCGACCATATCCCCATAGAGAAAGAGAGAGAAGTAGCGATGGGCAGAGAGGCATCAACTTTGTGGATGCTGCAAATTTTGGGGCGAAACAAAAGAGAGAGGGGTTCACAGGGAGATACGAGTACGAGAGGTGATGCCAGAGAAAACGGCAGACAGATTACGATTTCATTTCTTATGTTTTTTTTTTTTTTGGGGAACACCCATTGCTGTAGAAATCCGAGCATCGTCTACTGATTAAAGCTGGAATATTACGTGAATATATTTTACAATATGTCGGCTGATAACAAAATATGATTGGTGGCAATCGCTGTGGGAATTGCTGGAGAAACCCGCAAGTGCTCGTATTTTATAAAAATAAAAAAACAGTATGTATAGCAAAGCAAAAAATATTCTAATATATAAAAATCTCGTGTCACGATGTTTGTGTTTGAACTCCTCCAAAACGGCTGGACCGATTTTTATAAAATTTTTTTTGTATATTAAGTAGGAATGAGAATAGGTCGTAAGGTATATTTCACGTTTGTACTACCATTTTAGTATCAAGTGCGCCGTTACCTAATTGAAACTCACAAAGAAAATGGAAGAGAACGCCACATTCGAGTGAGTGCCAAATATTGAATATTCCGCTCATTCGAAAGTGATGAATGGTGCTGTGGACAAGGAATGTTCCCATTGTCATGCGCTTAAATTCAAAGATGAGTCAGAAGGTATGTGTTGCGCATCAGGAAAATTGCTACTACCAGAAATTTTAATTCTGATAATTACGTTTAAATTTAAAAAAGATGTATAGAAATTTAGAAATAAATATTAATATGACATCAATATGAAAATATTCAATTCAAATATACTTCATAATTTAAAATAAATATATTTCATATATTCAATAAATTTTTTCATATTTAGATAAAATATATTTGCTACAAATTAAAAATATTTTATTTATTGTAAAGTGTTTTATATTTAGATTAAATATGGGTCGTATTACAAATTATTTTTAAATGCATTATTTATTATTATTATATATTTATTATTTTTATTTTTTATTATTTTTAAATCAAAGTTTCATTTTACTATGCTTGTATTTAAAACCGTATGTTTTAGTGTGTATGTATGTGAATGTATTTTTTTACTCTGCCAGGATTATACAGAAGCTATTTTTGCCCCGCTATAAAATTGAACGTAACTTCTTTTCTAAATTATATAAAAAAATAAATGTGGGGAAACATTTGTATACCAATTTTATTTGAAAGCCAAATAAAAAAAACTGAATCTTAAAGATGAAAATATAGAAGTTGAAAGTGGGCTTTCAAAACATATGTGTGTATATCATATTAAAATAGGAGAATGGTATCCAAAATATAATATTCTTATATACTTGTTCTTTCCACAATTTTTTCGCACTTCTGTTCCCAATCTTTCCCTACATTTTGCACTCTGTGACCTCATATTCATTAAAAGCTTTAAGATAAAAAGCACGAGTATATGCAAAACTAAAATACTTATATCGGATGTATTTCATGCACCGCAAACATAACTTGTGGTCTGGCCATTTGATTTAATTGCCAATTAAGAGAACAGAAAAGTGATTGGAGCATTATGGCGTCGTCCTACCGCAACATAACCGACTTTCCCGCCCGCTGAGCAGGACACAAACATTCCATCAGCCAGTCATTGACATATATCAATGTATTGAATCGTTCAACTGTTTGGCCCTTCTATAAAAGCAGCCTCTGTTCCGTAGAATCCAAACAGTTGGGAGTTGGTTGTTGGTACAGAATGCATGTCCAGGAATTGCTTTTCATTGCCGCGGTCCTAATGCCCCAATGCCTGAGGGCTTTGCGCTATAACCACCAAGGCACCGGCGATGAGAACTGCGAGACATTAAAGTCGGAGATCCATTTGATCAAGGAGGAGTTTGACGAACTGGGACGCATGCAGAGGACCTGCAATGCCGATGTTATAGTCAATAAATGTGAGGGACTGTGCAACAGTCAGGTGCAACCATCGGTGATAACACCAACGGGGTTTCTGAAAGTGAGTACCATAACCAATCAGATCTTCCAGCACTCTCAATATTTCGTATACCCTATGCCCGGTTAGGAGTGCTATTGCTGTCGCGAAAGTTTCCTCAAGGAAAAGGTCATCACGCTCACCCATTGCTATGATCCGGATGGCACTCGTCTAACCTCCCAGGAAATGGGTACCATGGATATACGTCTCCGAGAGCCCACCGAATGTAAATGCTTCAAGTGTGGCGATTTTACACGTTGATAAATGTCCATAAATGTAATCGAATATACATACATATATTTCTAAACATTTCATAGTGAATGTAAATTGAATGTATACAACACACAGATGGTAATGTTTTTTTTTTTTTGTTTTATGGTTTTTGGTTTTGCCCCAAAGGCCAACAGATGTTTGATCCAGCTCTCTCTCGGGGGGGTCGCGCAATGGAAAGGCAAGTCCCTAAATGTTTGACATGTGACTGGAGGGCTCCAAAAATATTGGCAGCTATTCTCTATTAAGTGTCGATGCACTTTTGGATGCAATTGCGTTGAGAGTAGGACTCTGATTGACTCATTTTGGAGCGAGAGACTCCTGGCAGCCACCCGGAAACTCTCGTCTTGAAAACATTATAATCAAGCTTAAACTGCACTTGAGATGAAAACACGCTTTCTGGTTGTTAATTTTCAACGTTTTTCTGTCTTGATTAAAAGGCAAAATGCACAAGAGGCATGGCCTGTCCAGTCCCGTCCCGAACACCGGGTTAATTGTAAATTGAAGCGGGATTGGCAGAAAGAAAACCCGGTTTCTGTGTTCTGGGGGCTAAATTATAATTTCATGTTCACAAGCACATTTGCACGCACTGTAATTTACTTAAACATTTTGCCCACCGTACCGCTCCGCTCCCCAAAAAAAAATGCCCGGTATGATATGTACCCGACCCGAGAGTATGATCTCTCTTAGTCGATGCTGCTGCTGCTGCTGCTGCTGCCTGTTGCCGCCTTTCGTTCCGTGTGTGCGAAACTCATAATTTATTTGACACGCCCATTAACAACTGGCAGGCAGGCGATCTTGCCGTGTACCAGGGCAGGGCAAGGCAGGGACATTTGGGTGGCATCAGTCGCCGCGTCAGTTGCTCCATCAACGGCAACAGCAACAGCAACAGCACAACGTGCCGACACAATATAAATTATATACTTAAACGAAATATACGCCAGCAGAGAGATAAAGAGAGGGAGAGCATCCAGGCATTCCCCAGTTCTAGGCGGGATGGAGATCGGATCACTGGAGAACAAAAAAATTTTTAAAAATTATATAGTTTTTGTATGGGGCATCAGCTGCAGCTGTTGAATGAGTTATTGACGGGTACTTCTTTAGTATCTTAATAGAAAAACTAGTAGTAGATACATACCCTTATGAGCTAAATACATACCTTAATCGGTTGTCCATTCTTTAGAGATGTCTAATAGCATTAGTCTTAAGCTATGGTCGTAATAAACACCACATAAATTTCAATCAAAAGCCTGGCCAAACCCAAAACACACAAAGCGAGAGATACTTTTCAGGAAGATAAAGCCCAATCAATGATGTCACGCCTTCTTGTCTTTTTGTGGGGGGCTGCTGTCTACCAATATCTCTTGACACTAAAAGCATTTTTCCATCCGATGTTTACATTTCGCCTTGGGCTTTGGTCTTTGGGCTTTTATTCAAAAACAAAACACAAACATATTTCACTCGAATGACAAACATATCAAATTAATTGCAAATTCATGCAAATCAACCAACGAATACCGAAAATACCGAAAACAAGAAACAAAGAATACCCAAATGATGAAAATTAATTGCCAATATTAACGCGTTTTAACACAAAAAGTATGTTAGAAAATAAACATAAATAAAGTAGCTTTCGAGTAAATGTTGATAATATTTTTGCTCTGGTGAGGTTTCAAATTTGTTATTAATTAACAATCATTAATTATCATCAAAGTGGAGGATCGCTCGGTCTGTGCCTGCCTTTTGTTTTAATTTATAACTAATTAATATTCAGCAATTTATTTAACTCGAAACAGAATCAATTGAAATTTATGAGTGTATTTAATGATCGAATTGTACATATAATTATTCATTTCGTATATGTAAATATATGTACATAGGACAATGGGTAACCGGAATACAGAGAGACGATAAAGATTGACGGATTGAAGCTTTCAGAGGGCAAAGATTGAAGTTGAAGATACTATATCTATATAGAAGAACACTCCCTTTCGGTAACAGGAAAAATCTAACATTTTCTCACACAAAAACTGAATTTCTTTAGAAATTTTTCCTATGACTACACTCCTAGCTTTGTGTCATTCATAAAACTTCAAAATTAAGCGACTAATCAGATGGCCATGGCTATATCGACTCCACTTTTCAGGCTGCTAAAGAATAGATATATTTCATTGGATACAAATCTTCTACTTCTGTGCTTTGCCGGTCTCTACTAAAAATTCTTAGAGTATTTTTTAGGAAGCTTCCGCACAATGCCTCCTCGTATATCATATATCAGTTGGAAGATGAAAAATTCAGAATGCTGAGTGCCAAAGAGGAGGTGGAGGCGCGAGAGAGGGTTCACCTGTCAGTGGAGTAAAAGCGCAACGAAGCGCAAAGCGTTTTTGCATTTTGCATTAAATTTATGATTTTTACAGCTGACATTTGTTTTAGGGCGTCTCCTCCCTTGTGTGCCAGGCAGCCAGGCAGCCAGCAGCATGTGCAACATGCAGAACATATAACAAGACAACAATAACAACAACCATCATGACAGCAACATATTTTTTAGACGCAACTGCAACAGCAACAGCAGCATCAGCAGGAGCAGCTGTCATAAGATAAAAATTTGCCCGCGCCTGCATCATGCATATATGCAACTGCCACCCATTGCTGCAGCAGCAGCAGCCAGAGGGGAAGCCAAAGAGACAGCAACATGCAACATATTCTAATGCGCTGCGACATCAAGTGACAGCAACGGCGACAGTTGCTGTTGCCGCATGAGAGGCGGCGACAGGCGACAGCACCCAAAGATGAAGAGTGCTGCAACAGCAACGGCGGCAGCAGTATAAAAAGTGAGCCTGCATTTTCTTGGGCATGCAAATGAACTGCAATTATGATAAACGTCAGCAGTTGACCGGAAATGAGCAACTAAAACGAAGACCAAGAACAGAGCCTCTTAAATCACAATTAAGTTAATGAATAATGCCAGAGCACTGCAAAATGGTAAGAAGAGTGTAGGAAGTTCCCCGACTTATCTCGTGTTTAATAAATTAGATGCTTAACGGGTGATAGAAACGGATATGAAATTGTTCAGATGCGGAGGGTATTGTATCCGTTTGTTATACATTTTATTCCGGTTTTTAGTGAGAGACTGAGAAATACTGCCAGTAAGAAAATACTTTTTAAATCCATTTGTAGACTATACATTTTATTTTCCTTTCTCTGGATAATGCTCCTTTTTCTTAATTTGCAGGGAAAAGAATGATCCAGCAAGCAGATCTTCAACTAAAAACCTGAAGCTTTGGTTTCTGAACGTTTGGTTCGTTTTCCTTTGAAATGAACATGCAAGCAGTGCACTGCGGAAACCTGAAGGTCTGGCAGGATTTCTCTTGCAAGCAGTGCACCCTTGAAACCTGAAGGTTTGGTTTGTTTTCATGCAAGCAGTTCTTCAATTAAACAATGCGTTGGTTCCTTCTAAACTATCAAGCAGTGAACTGCCAAAACCTGAAGCTTTACTTTTTTCCCCTTGTCAAGCAATCGATCAAGCAGTGATCTTTTAAAACCTTAATTTATTCATTAAATTACCCTTGAAAGCAGTGCCCTGCAAGTTTTATTCGTGCCCTGCAAGCAGTGCACTGCTGAAACCTGAAGCTTAGGTTCGTTTCCCTAAAACAAACAAAAACTGGAACGACTCTATTTAAAGGTTATACCTCCTGCCACAGAAATGAGTCTAAAGCCTCTTTTGCCAGGCTATCATCCATTTGCAGCACAGTCCAAACGGCTTCCTTCCAGAGAGAGATGAAAGACGAAAGCTTATATTCCATGGAATAAAGTATATTAAAAAGTAAAATGAAATTGATGCTAACATATGTTGCCTGCTGGCCTATGGCTTTTAGTATATTTTCTCATTTCTTTACACACACACACACACACGCACATGGAGGGGGCGACACACTGCTTCTGCACATTACTCATACGCCCCAGTGGGCAAATTTATGAACTTGCCAGCGCACTTGAGGCGGCCCCCGACCCAACAAACGAGCAGCAGCAGCAGCAAGAAAGCGCAAAAAAGGCTAACACACACACTCGCACACACGACAAACAATCTCAAACACTCTCAAACATACAGAGCCGTGTACACCCACTAACAATAAGTGCGTTTGTATGTCTTCCAGTGCGGCACTGCGGCGGCAGTCAAGGAGTAAAAGTAAAGCAGCTTGTAAAAAATAAAATATGCCAAGGGTTAAAAAGTGTGCAGCATATAATTCATACTCGTACACACACGAGTACGTACATACACTCGTAGCAGGGCCCCAACATGGCCAAGGGTTAAGCAGACCAAAAAAAAACAGAGTGAGAGACAGGGCAGGGGTACTCTGAATGAGAGAGAGAGAGAGTGGGTACAGCACAGAGCGAGAGAGAGAGGGAAAGTGCTTGGCAGTTTTTTTTTTGCAATAAGTAGATGAAAACCGGGAAAAGCAGCAGCTGCTGTGCGAGACGCAACACTTGGAGAAATCTTCAATAGAAATGGGAAAGAGGTATGAAAAATTCTGCTAAAATTCGAATTTGGGTCAGAATTCAAAAGTTGATTAGTAGATATCTAAATATCTTGAATATTTAACAGCCTGGATTCCTTTTTTTCTTAAAACCTAAAGGTTTAGTTCGTTTTCCCTTGAAATTTCCCTGCGAACCTACATTTCTGGTGGCAAAATCTCCCAGCAAGCAGTTCTTCAACTGAACCTGAAGCCTTGGTTATTTTCTCTTTAAAAGTGCTCTCTTTTGTCCTTGACAAGCAAACGATCAAGCAGTGCGCTGCTGAAACCTGAAGCTTTGGTACCTTTTTTTCTTCAAAACCAAACAATCAAGCAGTCTGCTACCGATACCTGAAGCTCTGGTTCGTTTCCCATTGCAAGCAGTTCATCGGCTAAACCTGAAGCTTTGGTATCTTTTTTTTCCTCCAACCAAACCAAACGAAGGTTTTGTTCCTTTTTTTTCCTCCACAACCAAACGATCAAGCAGTGAGCTTCTGAAACCTGAAGCTCTGGTTCGTTTCTTTTTTTGGTAACTTTATCCCCTTCTCAACCAAACGATCAAGCAGTGCGCAGCTGAAACCTTCAGGTTTGCAAGCAGTTCATCGACTAAGGCTAAAACGTTGATTTCCCTTTGCCCTGCACAAGCAAGTACTCAATTAAATGAAAATTCGAAAGTGTACAATTTATTTATTTAATGTTAAACTCCTTTCCGCACCAAAAGGCACACTTCAAGAAGCCGACACATTATCTAGTCAAACCCACGGCTTCCAAGGAGCAAAAATCCTAGTCCGGTGGGGCTGTATTCCGGGATTCCCCGGACAAATGACAACCACTCAACCACTTTGGTGACCATTTTGTGTTTGTAAAATGCCTTTTCCGGTCACATGTGCCACATATTGTGTACCCGTCTCCCGTCTCCATAAATGAACTGCTAAAATGCTAACAAAAAGCCCGAAACCGAAACCGAAACGGAAACGACCCAAACCCCAGAACTTATTTGTCTGTTGGGGATAGACACCGACAAGCAAAACAAAAAAAAAAAAAAAAGGATAAGGACATACCCAGAGCTCTCTCTATTATACAATACGAACGGGGTTTTTTTTCCAGCCAGCTTTTGTGGTTTGTAATGTGGTTGTGGCCACAAAATACTGTTGGCCACTTAATTTTGTGGTTAACACGAGGATAGAGACTGGCAGAGACCACAGTTTTTTGTGTGTGTGTGTGTGTGTGAAAGGTTAATTGAAACTCGATTGTTTTTGTGTTAAACCAGAAATGAGTCTATTTGAAATGAAATGAAACTGAAACGATATTTTGAAACAAAAGGAAGTCATAAAACGTTTTGACTACGACTTTAGGCCCATTAAAACGGCATCGAAATGGACATTTTATGAGTTTTGAAAGGCAAAACTTTCAAAAGCTTCTTAATGAACATGACAAATACTCGGACCACGGACGGGGGCATTTTTTATGAGAGCATCACCAAAAATGGTGATCGACAAAATACAAAAACAAAAAAAAAAAGGCGTGCGGTGCCAGCCCCCGAGACAGCTGTCAATATATGGTCGAAATATGTTAATTATCGATTGTTAATTCAAAGCGCCACAGATTAGTATAATTGTGTATTTCTCTTTCCACTCCACAAAAAGCGAAGAGCATTTAAATGCCATAAAGCTGGAGCAACATTTCGGCTCTTGAATATTTTAACCAATTGCGTGGATTTCGGATTTCGGATTGCGGTTTGATTTTTTACGAGCGTTTTTTACGATTCTATGACGACCTGAATAGAGTTATTTTCCCGGAGGTTATTATTTTTATAGGCTTTCTGGACATTCTTTTTGTTTTGGGGTTGGTGTTTTTTTTTTTTGGCTTGTGATTTAGTCGTTAAAAATTTTGCATATTAATTTTTGTGTAACTCTAAAGCTAAGCTAAAATAAAGATTGGTCTGGGGCTTACAAAATTACTGGGAATATATATATAAAAATGATGCAAACATATCAGAGTTATACATATTTTTTCAGACATATTTCTCTGCACAAAAAAAAAAAACACCCCAGGCGGTAAATTAGTCAAAGTTTTGCGGCAGACATTTCCTGTCTTCATGTGTCTCTCTCTCTCTCTGAGCTGCAGTTAACTTTTCCACCAGCTGTTTTCTGTTTACAGGACGGGAAAACACAACACACACTCTCAGAAACGACTCTCTCTCCGCTAAACTCTCTCGCGTATTCTCTTTATCTCTCAAGCAATGCTCTAAATCATATTTGTTCCAACATATAACTTTTAACACATTTTCCACACGAACATGCGCCACACGCCCACCTGCTCGTAAACAATTATGGCCGACGCCGTTGCGCTCTCCAAAAAAAACATTCGTACAGATATCGTACAGATACATATAAAGAAATAAAAATCCCACACAAGCAACAACAACAACAAAAATTACCCAAAATGGCTACACAGAAGCGTCGATCGTCCAATGGGGTAGCCTCGAGACGGTGCTGCCA
This sequence comes from Drosophila lowei, assembly GCA_008121275.1. Taxonomy (NCBI): domain Eukaryota; kingdom Metazoa; phylum Arthropoda; class Insecta; order Diptera; family Drosophilidae; genus Drosophila; species Drosophila lowei. The sequence goes on along the minus strand of CM017779.1, from coordinate 11,244,010 downwards.
GTTTTTTGTGAGACTGTGTGACCGTATAAACAGCATGCATGAGTACGGTATATATTTTTGGGTTTTTGTTGATATGAAAAACGTTTTTGGAAATAAAATTTATTGGTTTTGTGGCTTACTCAGAGGCGTGTTTATCCATTAAGATTGTGGTTTCCGTTCCATGAGAAATGGTAGAAAAGTCTGGAAAGGGTAAACATAAATTTATTTTAGATATTTTATCACAATTTCTAATGTTATTCCAAATCGTTTGAATTTTTTATTCAAGATCAGTTCAAGTTTTCTATAAATTAAAAAAAGACTTCCTTTAGCTACTACTTTTCGTTTCTACTACTATTTCCTCCACCTACTACGAAATGGCATTAATTTTTACTACATTTTTTGCACTTGGCGCCCCATAAGCATGCGCACGCTCAGCAAAGAGCAGAGCATAAACCTAAAGCTCTCTTCGTTACTCTCCCACTATACCATATCTCTCTCTTGTTTGCTCTCTCGCTCTCCCTCGCTGTTTCTCTCAGCGCAAGGCGCATGGCTTTTTGTGGGGAGGGGGGCGCCTCAGACAACAACAAAAGCACACTTGTTGAAAATGAAAACCGACCACAACAATGACAAAAACTGAACTGGTTTTCTCACCCAGAGACACGGCTCTCTCTCGCTCTCGCTCTTGCTCTCAAAAAACTACTCACTAAAAACTTTCAGTGAGAGGGATAGAGAGAATGTTGTCGTCTAAGAAAGAGAGCCATAAACGACGGAATGCGAGCGAGCGAGCGAGTGAGCGAGCGAGAATGAATGTTGTTTATAGATTTTTAGTCGAATTTTGTTATTTCACGTTTAAAGTTCGTACGTGCGCTACGACCGGACTGTACGACCGGAGTGTTGCCACAGCCAGAAAGCCAAAATAGCGTGTGTGCCCCGCGTGTTTAAAAACAAAAAAAAAAAAAACCCAAAAAAGAAAAAATATCAAAAATAAATATCTAAAAAAATATTTTTGAAAATCATTTATTGTGTGATGTTTGTTCTATATAACATGGTGCTTTATCATAATCTAGACTGAGTCTTAATCCAAAAATCGAATATACACGAGGAAAAATTTATACTTTTGTTTTGTTGCGGGGGAAATCTTTGGAATAACACACCCCAACACCACACCATACCATACTCTATGAGAAATCGGTTCCAGAACAACAGAGATCTGTCAGAGGCGCAAAAACCCAATCCAAACATACCACACGTACGTGCCTCATCATAAAACGCGCCCTCAACGAGTGGCATCCAAGCAAAACCACAAACCAAAAACGGCCAAGCCAAAGAAAATACAAATAAAAACCCATAAATAAAAATAAACACACAACAAAAAATAAAGTAAAATAAAATTCCATTAGCTAAAAGTGTAAATGTAAATTCTTTTTACATATATTATTATATTTCGTGTAGCATTTTTGCAATATATTTGGCGCGTAAAATACACATACAACAAAAAAAGTGTGCAAGTTAAGGCAATTATAATACTTAATGAATTTATTACACAATTAAAGCAGAGCGTTAATAAAAAAAAAAAAACGGCAACGGCAACAAAAAATTAATATGCCACTGGCGTGAAAGTCACAATTCGAGGCATGAAAAAAAGTTGAATTATTAATGAAATCAAATTGCAAACAAAGGCCAGCACCGCCATAACAATTGCAGATTAAAAAAAAATAACAACAACAAAACAAATACAACAAATAATTAAATACAAATCGAGAAGAGGCCGGGTACGGGCGTACGGCTTAATCAGCGAAAAGTCAGCGGAGCATCCATCATCGGAGTTTAGGCAGCAGAAGGAGCAGCAGCGTTTGGAAATTATTGCAACCGAGGCGCAGGCGCCGCTTTTCACACGAGTTGGCTGCAGCACACGCCATACATAAATTGGCATTTACCGTTAAGCGTGCTGCCTACCTGCCACCATCTCTGCGGTCTGGCACACACACCGCACCGCACCGCACCGCAACGCACGGCACCACAAGAGCACACCATAGTGTGCACCGTGCACCACACACACAACTCAACACCTCTCCAACACCGCCGAATCACCAAAGAAAAGCCGTCAAAGTGGATTTAACAAATTATAATAAAATGCTGCAATCCAGCAATCATCATTATTTAAGGCCGGATTATATGACAGCTGCAACAGCACCAACAGCGGTAAGTCTCTCGCATTCTTTTTGGGTTTCTTTTTTTTTTTTTTTTTTCATTAATTTATAATTTTTGGGAGTGTGGGAAGTGAAGTGAATATCGAATCGTGTCGTGTCGTAATCGCATTGAATGTTTAACTTTTAAGAGCATTTCTTTGATTGGTTTTCCTTTGATTTAATGGGGGTCTTTTGTTTTAGCTCCAATAAATACTATATAGTACAAAAGAGAGAGTATTCTACTTAATCCTGGCGGTTTCTATATACGTTTACCCATCTATCTACATATCCTAACCATAAATCAAGAGTTGAATCCATCTTTATAATCATATCTCCAGCCATCATATCATACATACACATATGCCATCTCTCTATCTAAATAGCCATAATTTCCTGTTGCTATTATACTTCCTGGCTATCATATATAACATTACCTTATACCGATATATGCATATACATATGCTTCTAAGTATTCAATGTTCTATCAATGTTTATATCCATCTTTTCATAGAGAAAACTATATACTACATCAAATATCTATATACCTATCCACCTAACTTTCTATTCGTATATCCATTATCTACTTGTCGATCCATATTTTGTTCAGTAATCTTATCAGAAATATCTATCATCTATATTTTGATATAGATATCAGTCTATCCATCTCTTTGATGCTTACATCCCATCTGCAATTCTGCAATATCTTTCTACTAATTTGCAATTGGAACTATCTCTATACCCCTATCTTCGTAATCAATTATCTGGCCATCTATGCCTCCAATTATCCATCAGTCACACTTTTCCTATCTGCAATATCTACCCATATAACGATTCATAGGTTCCCCAACTCTTTCAAATAGAGCTTTCCCAAATACTTTGCACGTTTATAACCGATTTGTTTCGCATTCCCTTTTTTCATACCACAACTAATATGTTTGGTGGCACAAACAATTCGTTTAGGGCTTGAAATATTGATTATAGATTTATAAAGAATACCGATGCTGCAGAAAACCATATCAAAGAAGAGTTATATAGAGATTTCAATGATCTTTCGCTGTCTATGTCACCCCCAAAGCCACCCCTTACTCAAGGCAAACCCAACTCTGTCTTGGGCCATGTGCCACCGAATGGAACTGTTTACAAAGGCTGTGGAGGGTAGAAGGTGGAGGGAAAAAAGCAAATAACAAATTCACAATCGTAGAACAATAAATTTGCCAATATCTGCACATAAAACTTATTTATGTTTGTTCATATTAAACTATGTAAATCTGTGCAGCCTGCGGGGTCCCATGTGGGTCCCTGCTGCCGCTGATGCTGCCCCTGTCTGTGCAAGTGTTTAGAGAGTCTCGAAAGCACTACTACTCGTACCTCTGGAAATTGTATTCAAATTTATGGCGCGCCAAATTTGAATTTATAATGACAGAAAACAAATGCAATTTCTCGCACCGACTGAGACTGAGATGCAACGCAATGCTGTGCTGCGAACGAGACTCGTGTTCGAGCGAGAAACTATGGCAGTTAATCAGAGTCAAACTTGTGGCGGTCTCCTCCTACCTCTGTGTACTATCTCTTTCGAACTGCCGTGAGAGCCATAAATTTCCATTTTAATTTGTAGAGTACATTTTGTTCATAAAGAACGGAAGCAGTTTATGGCAACCAGCCCCAGCGATGAGTACTCGTTGAACGAGTGCGAATCTGAGTACGAGTATCTACGTTTATTAACTGTGTGGAACATCCATAGTGATTACCATATTCGTTCGGGTGAAAGCTATTGAAAAGCCACGAACAGTGAGCTATTCATTTTCAAACAACAAATCTCAATGCCTGGCAAATGATGAACTGGTTCCGGTGTGATGATGATGTTGATGATGATGCTAACAGGTGCTATAAATCATTTTCATGACTTACACCCAACAATGGTTCTTTGAAAAGAACTGTCTTCAAATTAAATGGAATGGAAGCTAGTTCGAAAGGTTTATTTAAAATAATAAAATATTTAAGGGGAGTATCATCAAAATTAAAATGGTTGATAACTGGAAACTATTAACATGTTCAGAATATTGGGGTCAAAAAAAAATATAAGAGACACATGAAGAGATCTTCACTACTTAACTAGTTCATTTAGATCTAAAAATCCAGAATTAAATTAAACTACACTTCTGTAAAAAAAAAAAAATTAGAACTTTTTCTTTTAAAATGAACTAGTTTAAAATATCAAGGAACTAGTTCATGACTTTTTTATAATATTTTTCAATAAATGAAAAAAAAAATAAAAACTGTTACAATACAAAATTAAAAAAATTAAAAAATTAAAAAAAAAAATTTTAAAAAAAAAAAAAAAAAAAAAAAAATAAAAAAAATAAAAAAAATAAAAAATAAAAAAAAAAAAAATTAAAAATTAAAAAAAAAAATACGTAAAAAAATAAAAATAATAATAAAAACAATTAAACAAAATACAAACATCAGTTCTGAAAATCGGTTCCACACAATTGGAAATAGTTATTAAAATAATTTTACAATACTTGAATAAAACAAAAAACCTTTTCAAGAACTAAAACTTAAATAAATAAAAATTCAATTTTTTTAAATTTTTCGTTGAAGAATTTCTGTACAAAAAGAGTTCTTTTAACCTTAGATAAATTTGTGAATACCCTTTGAGCTTATTATGTAGCCCTACAACAGAGTAATCAAGCTATTCATATCCCATTTAATTCCGTTAAATGTTTAAAAATCCCTTAAATCTGTATTGCAACTGCAAGAAATTAAATGAAACCCATAAGAAAATTTCTCCAAGTGTATAAATTGCAAACGGACACTTTAAATACTTAATGCTGCCCCGCTAAATTATTTATATGGGATATAAAATTTATGACTTTGTGTTTAATAAATTTGCCTTTTGCGTGTCGACTGTGTCGACTTATGGTGACTGACTAACCTTCTTCTTGTTCTGTTTTTCTGTTGTGGTTCGTGTATCTAAGATACTATCTGCGAGTGTATAAATTATTCAATGATTAATGGCATCTGCTGATAATTAATTATAATAAAATCAAATAAACTAAGCCTGACAGCTGTCAGTGTCATCATTTGTGTATATCTTTTATGTGGCGCCTCAGAGCACAGACGAGCGAAGCGAGAGAAGATCTCAAAAATGACTGTTGATAATTTGCTGTCACATGTTGAAAAATTACATAAAAAATAAACTTTTCGCTGCCAAAAAAGGCAACGGAAAACGGCATTCGAATGGATAATAACTCAAAATCCAAACAACAACAAAATGAAAGTTGAGTTTAACAAAGAAGAAGTTGGAATACTCTTGACGGTCCCATTATATCCCATTATATGGATATATATCACATATGTTGAGGTTAAAATCTGATGCTTACTAATCGGTTTATGGATTATAGTCCATATAATATTTAATAATTATTAGAATAGTATTTCATATAAAAAACAAGACAAGAAATGCTTATGGGCCTGTAGCCGTTCACAACAAAATTCTCAACAGATCGTTTCAATGGAAGATCCGATCCCTTCTTGTTAATGAAACCTAGTTTTTTCATACACATTCTTCAACCTAATTTTTATAGTGAATATATAGCTTTTCGATCCGCCTGTTTCCAGTCATTTATAGAAGATTACTTCACATAGAAACACCTACAGATAGACAGATAGAGAGATAGACCTGCCTCGATTTGACATTATCTGTGATGCCTCTCGCCTCCCGCCTTGTGTGACCCCAATTGCAATACCCCCCCACTTGATAAAGGGTATTTGTATGTATGTCTGTACAAAAGTCGCTGTGAAAGTCAGTTCCAGTTTAGTTCATGTCAGTGCCAGAGCTCAGCGGAGAGCTCAGCTCAAGTCAGTTAAAATGACAGACGACCAGTGGATGGGAGATGAGAGGCGAACAAAAAAAAAAAGAAGGTGAATAAAGTGCAAATGTCAGCTGACCGCAAACATCATTAATATAATTAAATGTGTCAGTCAAGCAGCCATTTATGCAGTCGGACATTCATTTCAGTTAACCACACGGCTGCCTGCCGTCAGTTTCAGCCACCGACCGACAAACCAACAAACCAACAAACCAACAAACCAACAAACCGACAAACAACTGCTGTGGCAGCCAGTCGTTTGGTGCTCTCTTAACTGGCAGTTAAAGTGTGCGCTTGACATAGCGACGGGGCTCTCAGTCTCAGCCTCAGACTCTATCTCTAAACCCCCCTCGGACTACGACTTCTGGCCCATTCTTTCACTGTCTGTATGGCTGTATGTCGGGGGCTTTGTGTTTGCGTGTGGCTCTAATTAAAGTGTCATCAACAGCAGAAAATACCAACAGCAAAAGCAATAGCATACAAGCAACAGCAAACACAACAAATGAGCAGAGCAGAGCAGAGGGGAGCAGAGGGGAGCAGAGAGCGGAGAGCACAGAGTAGAGTGGTGTTGTGTGCCCCAGCATGTTAGTGATAAATTGCCATGTCTAGAGCTGTCATGTTAATTTTTTGTACTCGCACACAAATAATAGTTTTTGTGCCTAAAGTGTTAATTAATTCTTGGAATATTTTTAATAATCACACACACAGCCACACACGTAAACAAAAAAAAAGACAGCAAGCAGCAGAGAAACCACTGGATTGCTTTGCACTCTAATTGAGGTTGGGTCTGGGTTAGAGGTCACATTTTATGGGAATGGGATGGGAATTTCAAGAAAGAAAAATACACTTAAGATCTGTGAAGTTTCAGTGTGGATTTCGATGGAAAGTTATTGAATTTAGTTGGGCAATGATGGCAGGAATTGGTTTATAGAATTATCTGGGTTAAAAACAATCAGTCGAGAAGAGCTGTGGCTGAAAGATCAATCTCTAAGAAAGTTTTGTGGATGGACGATGTACAGGAAATCCACATTCTAGAAGAATCTACTGTTCCTGCGGTTGAAGGTATTATTTTTTAGAGATATATATTTTCTATGGATTTTAAAAAGGTTCTCCCTAGGGCTATATATTTTTTAGGGATTTTATAAAGGCTCTCCTAAAATAAGAATTTTTCTACGTTCATGTATGTACAAAAAACCCAAACAAAAGATATTCCATTATCTCAATCTTTCAAAATATTTTAAAATACAATTCCTTGATTTTCTGCAATCAAAGTTCATTCGAAATTCATACTAAAAATCAGTCCAGTCACGTGACTAAATGTCGATTGGCACTGCTTGTAGAAATTCCTAGGAAATACTTATACGAATCGATTATACACATGTATTTATATCTGTGATCACGAGGCGGATTAACTGAAAAAAGCACTTGGCTTATGGCGCGATAAGAAATCGATTAAGAGCGTTGCCTTAATAAAAAAAAAAACAAAAAAACAGTAAACAAAAAAACCAACACGAACCGTCATCGAAGACGATATCTTGTGGTGTTTCATTAAGAAATTTATTGCATTTTATGGCCCCGATCATAAATTTAACGATTCAAACAATTTCGTTAATAAGCAACTATAAATAAAAATAAAGAAACAAAAAAACGAAAGAAAAAAAGAGAAGAAGTAAAACCATCCATAATAATCCATCTTTATGATGACGAGTATTATTGCCTGTTTTTGGGAGGAGAATACGAACGAATCGAAACGAATACAATCGACTGGCATTTATCACTCGAGACACGAATGCTGCTCGACCCGTCAATCGCGGCCCCCCCTCCATTCCGATTCAATCCGATTCGATTTGAAAAACCCAACCCCACACAGCCACAGCGATAGCCATAACCATTCATGGCAAATACTCTCGTACCATTTGTGAAAATCGAAATGCTTACGTCTCGTACGGTGTACAAATTGAATGAGTCGAAACCCAATGAATTCATTTAAATGCACGCGAGGCGGTAACTATGATAATGAATTGCAATCGCCGCTTTAACCGCAAAATAATAACCCGTTTTTTATATATTATTTTATATTTTTTTTTTTTTTTTAGAGTAGAGTCCCAGGCATATTACAAATTATGGACCGAGATAATCGATGGGGAGGTGCGGGGGAATGAAAGGTTATAAAACAGTCAAAGCCAATAATCGTAAAATGTTCCAACAAATTAACCAATAAATTCATATAGAAATAATCAAATTAATGTCCATGCTGATAACTGTCAATTGCATTATCATTATCGTCGTTAACAGCAACAGCATCAGGCATCAGGAGATTTTATATTCTAGAAATGGAAACAAGTTAAGCTTCCAGGAATAAATAATCGAAGTAACTAAACTTTGTATGGGAGAACGTTTTAAGAAATCGAACCGTTTGGAGTGGCGGCACACGTACTGCGACAGTAGGATATATTCAGAGCTCTGGTTCCATAAACTAATATTCTTGTATTTTAAAAACTCTGAGCGGAGGGTTTTTAATTGTTTAATTTTTAATCCTTCTTGAAGCGGTTTTTAACATAAATATGTTTTTTAAGAACATTTCTAAAACGTAAAGAAGTCCCGAACTTAAAAAAAAAAATTTTTTTTTTAAAATAATGTTCCAAAAATTCCTTAAATGGTTATCATTAAACAAAAAAATTTTCAAAAGTATATCTTTATTACTTTAGAAGCTATGACTTTAATTCCGCCAGATCGGACGTTTCGCCCACTGTGCAATGTGAGGAAAACTCTCGAATAGCTTCAAAACATTTTATTTCAAATATTTTCCAGTCAGTTTTTCAATTAAAACTTTATAAATTTCGCCTACTGCCATTTTTTACCTTAAAAAGTCATCATAAGAACACTTTTATACCCAGATTGGGTTCAAAAACGGTTGAAAACTTTTTAAAAATAGTTCTTAAGAATACTTCTACAACTTTAACAAATCCCCGACGTCAGGAAAACTCATGAATAGCTTTAAATCATTTTTGAAAATATTTTACCTCTCAGTCTTAAATTAAAAACTTTATAAACCTTCCCTACTGCCATATTTTACCTGAAGAAGCCATCATAAGAAAACTTTTATACCCAGATTGGGCTCAAAAACAGTTGAAAACATTCTAAATATGGTGCTTAAGAATACTTCTACAACATAAAGAAGTCCCGAATGTGAGGAAAACTCCCGAAGAGCTTTAAATAATTTTTTTAATATCAATCTTTAAATTAAAAACTTTATAAATTTTCCCACTGCCATATTTTACCCCAGAACTCATCTTAAGTACACTTTAACACTAAATTCTGTTCAAAAACTGTTGAAAACTTTCTAAATAATAGCTGCAAAACATTTTGTAGCAACTCTTTTGCCCCCTTTCTTCCTATTATTCAAATCGATAGATAATGCTTAGAGAGAGATAATTTATGAGCAATTTCATTTTTCGGTTTTCCGTTCCGTTTTTGTTATCGCAATCGATTGAAAGTGCCTTTTGCCGGTCGATCGGTCGGTCTGTCTGTCTTTCGGTCACTTTCACTTTCTGTTTCTCTGTCTGTTTGTGGCTGCTTGCAACACGAAAAGTAATTTGAGACGCTTTCAAATGACTGCCCCACACAAAAATTAATGGACACCAATCAGACGGGACAGAAAACACACTCCTCTTCGACGGTGCGAGATTGAGAGACGGCGTTCAAGTGGCGCCAATTAAAATGATTAACATCGTGATAGAGAATAAATAAATACAAAATGTGTCCCGCAAGCGTACCCAAAAATAAACAAGGGGGGAATATGGTTGGCTGATGATAAGAGCCAGTGCTTTCATGGGGGCTCACAAGAGTTGTTTCAGCGCATAATTGATGTGATTGAGATTGATTGTTTATTGGTTTCTCCCCTCTCAAATCACACATCGCACACATCGCACACATCACACACTCTCAGGTCTCAGGTCTAGCATTGGGTTCTCTGATTTGATTGAAATGGCCCCCGTGACCCGTCCGTTGGAGCCACGGCCGGCGCCAGTTTGACCGCTTTTGTGAGCTTATCAATATTACATTTCAGTTTATTTCTTTTTCTTTTTTTTTTTTTTTGTATTTTGTTGTCTCGCCTTTTGGTCAGACAATGGTCGCCCCATAAGCGCCACATCAAGAGCTCCCTTTTTTCGAAACCCATACGAACGATACCTATGGCATATACATATATATTTTTGTGTGTGGCTTTGTGGCTTCTTTTCAACATTTTCTGTTGGGCTGTGCCTGGGCTTCAAAAGCAATTTGTGTGCATTTAGTGTCAAATGTTTTTGTTGAGCTCTGAAAAGCCCTCTCCCATTTGGCCCAATGATCTCTTTTGTGGGTCGGGCCGGGGTGGGGCTTTGTCCAGGGACCAACACTGATTAATATTTATACACAATTTTATGGCAATCAGTCATACCGACCACCACACGGTGTGTTAATGATTGATACCATTTGAAAACCATTTAATTTACTGTGGATTAGCACGCATTATGTCCGTCCATGCCTCGGAAATGGTCAAGAGAGCCCTGGAGGATTTTCCGCGAATTATGGTTACGCTTTTGGGCTTTAAAACACATTTGTTGTGGGCTAAAAATATTTTATCATGTGGTTTGGTCAACTGTTTACTCATGTGCTTGGAAATGACCAACAAAATGGTTGAAATATGAGAACTTTAATCAGTAAAAATAGTTAGAAAAAACCTTTCGGTAAGACTCATTTCCCTATTTAATTGGCACGTTTCTTTAGACCATTTTGAACCCTTTTCACATCTTAAATATTAAATTTAACTGACACTTGACACACAGCAAAGTCTTGTATTTTTTCTTTTATTTTGTGCAAAAGAAAAACAATGGAAATCTAAGGCAAAAGTTCATTTAAATGCGAAAGTGACATATGTCAAAGTGCCACTTTTTGATTGCTATTCGGTTACAGATGTCTTTTCCACTGTAGTTGACACTTTTTGAACCCCACAGACAGACAGACAGACACCTCAAACACTCACTAAGAGATAGATAGACACTGTTTGTGACACTTCAAGGCAAACGAAACGAAATCGCAAGGTTACAAAAAAAAATATCCACAAAATATACGAGTATATAGAGAGTGAAAAGTGAAAATAAATTAAAGACTGTGTCGGAACTGTGTTACGTTTTCCAAAATGACATGAATGTCATGTCAAATGCCAGGCTGTTGATGGGTACTGTACGGTGTCTGTGTGTGCCAAAAATGTTGCATGAAATTAGAAATTAAATCAAACTTTGAATATTGCAATTCAAATGGGGACAAAAGTAAAGGATTTTTACAGAGAAAAATTCAGGAAACTCTCCTTAGCGACTTTCCTTTTTCCAAATCATATATACAATATATTTTCTGCCTTTCCTGCCTTCAGCAAATAAAGAAAGAAAATTGCATACGACAAACCCCAAACAAAACAATGCCATTGCACATCTCACGCCTTTTTGCAATTTTTCCCAGGCTTTTGGCCGCATTATCACGTGTCAAATATCTTAGGGCCTGAACAACAGCTTTCCACACTTTTTATAGGGATAGCATCATCATCAGAGGGATGGGAGCAGGGGCAAAGGGCCCTCGAGGCAGATATACCCCCGCTACCATTGGACTGCCTGCCTGCCTGCCTGCTGCCTATTCAAATTAGCCAACGCGCGAGTGTTGCGAATAAAATTTACCTACTGCAATTCATTTATTCAGCTGTCTCCCTGCCTGTCTTTTTGGCTTGTCGCCCTGTCATTTTGGCGTACTTTTGCGAACGGTTTTTCGTTTGCTGCTGCTTTTTTTTGCAGGAGGGGGTTTCGTTTCTTTTGCTTATCGCAGTGAAAAAATCTAACGAAAAGGAAGACCCAGACCCCAGACCCCAGACCCCCGGCTACCTACGACTATCTCTGATCCATGCCATGTGTGTGGGTTGTTCGGATTACTCTTTGTTTTTGGAGAGGGTATGAGGATTGGGCGAAGGTTTATCGAACGAACATGGGGAATAAAATAGATAAAATAGTTAATAAAATAATAATAAATAAAATAATAATAAATAAAAATAATAATAAATAAAATATAAATAAAATCATAATAAATAAAATAATAATAAATAAAATAATAATAAATAAAATAATAATAAATAAAATAATAATAAATAAAATCATAATAAATAAAATATAAATAAATGAAATAATAATAAATAAAATCATAATAACTAAAATATAAATAAATAAAATCATAATAAATTAAATAATAATAAATAAAAAAATAATAAATAAAATAATAATAAAAAAAAAAATAATAATAAATAAAATAAAATAAATAAAATCATAATAAATAAAATAAAAATAAATTAAATAGTAATAAATAAAATAATAAAGTAAAATAGTTATTATTATTTATTTTAAAATACTTATGTTACCACAAATATTTTTTATTCTGTGAGAAATAAATTCGATCTAAGCTTCACGCTTAGAAGGCAAGGCTAAATCATGTGTCTCTTATTTCAAACGTTTTACATCCCAATGGATACAAAACTTAACGAAAATAAAAGGATATTGGATCCCTATATCACAAAAATATCTTGGACACAAACGAAACCAACTATTTTGTATAAAAATAAAAAAATTAGTCTTATGCAGAAGCTACTCTTTCCTTTTCTCGACAATAAGAATTAGAATAATCTATTTAATATTCTTTTCAAATAAATCTGATCCAAATCGAACATGTTTCTCCCAAAGATCGATCTCCAAGTGTATCCCACTCTTCGGTCTTGCCTTTCATGTTGTGTTGCTGTTTTCTTGGTTGCATTTCTCGCGTTATTTGGGTCTATTTGCATATTTTCGCATTTTATTATGCAGACAGACACCAAAAGACCTGAAAAAGAGCAGAAGGGGGCAAGAAGAGGCGTCAGCACGTCATTCAGTCAGTCTCTCCATCTCCATCTCTCTTCCCTGTCTCTCCCTCTCTCTTTTCTTTCTGTTATGTTACAATTTTTTATATGCCAACTGTATCTGTTTTTTTTTTTTTTCGGAGCCAGAGTGGAGTAGCGGGTCCGAATGAACAGCTGTGCAACACAAAACTGTCAGACGTCTGGCAGAGAGCCGATTCGCGCGTTGCAGAGTGCTAAAATAGTGGTAGCCCTCTCTCTCTCTCTCCATCTCTCTCTATCTGTCTGTATCTCTCTGTCTCTCTGTCAGTGTTGACTGGCACCGGAAGTGCAACAACAATTTGTTTTCCTTTTTCAAGTTTTCACAGTTTGTCTTTTCTGTCCCGCTATCTGTTTTGTTGTGTGGCTACAGTGAATAATGGCCATGAAAGGAAACTAAAAGTGTGGGAATTTCATAATCAATATAAAGTTGAAAAAGATCTAGGATTTATTCTAGAAATATCTTAAAAATTTGAGATATTTGCAGTAGTTTTGGGGATCATTAAAAAATATATATAAGTATATATTTAATATAAAATAAATATATACAAATATATTTAATATAAAATAAATAAATATAATTAAATAAATATATTTAATACAAAATAAATATAATTAATATAAAAAATAAATATATATATAAATATATTTAATATAAAATAAAAAAAAATATAAATATATTAAATATAAAATATATAAAAAAAAAAAAAATAAAAAATATATTTAAATAAAAAAATATATATAAATATATAAAATTTAAAATAAATATATATAAATATATTTAATATAAAATAAATATCTGTAAAAGTAATTCATGATTTTATTGCTTTTAATAGTACTTTTTTTATTGCATATTCCCTGTAAAAATACATACAATTTATTTGCGGAAATTAAAAACAAATGTTTAGAAAGTTAATTAACTCACAAAACATAAAAACGGGTTGGGGGGAAGAAAAAACTGCAAAATATTTATTGCAAATGCAAATCAAGCACGCAAGCCTCAAGGAAAAGTGAATTATGGCAGGAAAATGCAGCGGAAAATGCACTATTCAGGTGTAGTACTCGGTTCGTAATGGGTGAAAGGGTGCTCCGCAGAGGGGTACGGGGTAGGGGGTAGGGGGTAGGATGCTGACAACAGTTGTCAACGCAAGTATAGAGGCGGCATAATTATAAATAACATGTAATTAACGCGATGCCAAAAGCGAATGACACCTCCACCTCAGAGGAAGAGCGCGGTCGAGTGTCGTCCCATTTTGTGGATCTGTTCTGTGGGCCTGGTCTTTTTTTCCCCCGCATCAGCAGCAGGGGGGGGGGCTTTGGCATTTTGACAGGCAAGCCAAGGCGACAGCTAGTTGACAGGCAACAATGCCACAGATACGAGTAGAGGCGACACCATTGCACTGCAATGCACTGTGGCGCATGGGGTCTCCATCTCTGTCTGTGCCTCTGTCTCTGCTCTACAAAAAATTATATAGTGTCGTTGGATTTATTATGCCGATCGGTAGAGAGATGCAGCGAGAAATTTCATTAACGTTGACAACTTGAAATGCTAATTATTGTCAAATTAATTTAGTCAGCTGTCAGCTTAAAGATTTTTCATAACAAAAAAAAACAGAAAAAAAAAGAAAAAAGAAATATCAGTCGGAGAGCAAGAATTAATGAATGCCGCATGTGGGCACACGGGCATTCAGTTCGCCTGACAGCAATGACAGACACCTTTTTCGCCTGGCTTTATGCTAATTTGCCGGGCCAACAGCTGCCGCGGCGCACACCGCACCGCACACCGCACACCGACACAATTTCTGCTAAATGAATGGAATAAAATATCGAAATTATTGTTTCTTGATGAACAACAAAGATTTGTGGCAAAATAATCGGATGTGAGTGGGGGTTTTATGAGTACGTGGATCGCTGCCAGGGTAGCGGGGAGCGGGGGGCATACTAATTTCAGATTCCGCGTACATCCTCCAGTTGAAGGTGCTAAATATATTCTACTTAACATTTTTTCTTCTTTTTTTTGCGGCTAATGCGATTCTCAGAAGCCTTACCACATGGCAAACAAATTAAGTCTGATATAAGTAGTCGTTTGAAAGCATTTTGTTTTTGGAAATATCAGCAAAAAATTAACAAAAGGCGTACATATATTTTTATTGAGTGAAAGATTTAGTCTATAAAAGTATTTTTCATTTAATAAGATTTATTAAGGATTGAAAGGGATTTATGTTGGCATTGAACAAACAAAGGAATATAAATATACATAAAAACAGATGAAAAATTGATACGAATAAAATGTCTATAATATGTGAATATTTCTAGGTAAATTTCTTTTAAAGCATAGATGGCATTATCGAGCTAATTCTCCTTTTTCTTTGACCAAAAATAAAATAAATTAAAGCCACATAGCACCATTTTTCTATTCTACTCATTCTCCCATTCCTCCCACCTAATCTCTGCATCCCCTACCCCTCCCCTGAGGCTACTCTTCATTCCTCTCCAAAAATGTATTCCCCATAAATAAAAGCCGAAAATTAGTAGATCATTTGAAAGTTTCCCGCCGACAAAAATTGACAAAAATAATCAAATATGTGTACATTTTCAGTAAACAACAATGAGCTACTTATTCATTGTGCAGCTGTTCATATATAAATATGTACTCGCATTTGGTTGAAAACCTTATAAAGACTTTGTGTCTCTCTGTTGTGGAGCCCCCAGCCCCCTCGAGCGTCACAAACGTAGCGCCCACACACTGCGGCAAAGCGCATTCCATCAGAAACGCGGCTGCTGGCAGGTGACAGGCTCACGTTGCGTATGATTGATAAACACGTTGTCCGAAAAAATTATAGACACGAGTGAACGAATCGCGAATGGCGAATGGCGAATGGCGCGTGAATTAAAAAATAAACACAGCATCTGCCCGAAAAACGGGCGAGACAGCTGCGCTAATCTCTAGAGCACAACCTTGACGGTTGCTTCGTCTTTGAGTAAAAGCAAACAACATTTATTTTATTTATTTTCTGTTGTACCGCCGCTGCGGCTGCTGCTGCCACATGAGTGAGTGATGAGCCGCATAATGGAATCCGCCAATTGGCGTTGACATCAATCGCAACGACAGAAGTCAGCATTCGGGAAGTGGAATCTTAACAGAGAGAGGGGAGAGAGGGGAAGAGGGGGAAAGATGTGTAAAGAGCAATGCCTTGTCGGGGTTTTTTTTCTTCTTTTAAATATATTTTTGGCAAGGTCACAAGGTTAATTATATTGCGTATACGCATGGGTGTCTTTACAGACATTGATGGAAGGCTTTTTAAAATTATTGAGAGGCAATCATTGAACGTTAGAGGTCAATATTTACCTGTCTGTCTGTAGATCATTGAACCTCCTAGAGATTGACGCTATATCCCCATCAATCTTGAGGCTTCTCTCAATCTCTCAAACCCCCATATCTACAATCCACTAATTAACCCAAAACATTGCTGTTTTCCCCACCCACACACACCGACAAAAGCGCGACCTGCGGCAAAAGAATTTGCCATGCAAATACGAAAAAAAAAACAACAACCGAGTAATTTGCAAAAAAGAGAAGAAAAAAAAAAAACAGATAAGTAAAGAGCCTGCCTGGAATGCGGTGACCAAAAACAAATGTTTGCATACACAATACGGGTAAAAAATAGTTGCGGGGTAAAAAAATACGAGTACGAGTACGAATACGAATACGAATACGAGTGTCTGCCTGTAAAACTGACAACTAAATAGACACGTAATGTTGACAAAAGTCTGACATGAAATCTAACAGAGAAACAAGACACGACCCAGGCGGAGGGAGGGGGGTTTTGCCCCGATAGCACTGGCACTGGCATCAAATGAAAGAAAGAGTGACACATGAAAATGGCATTAATGTGTCACTCAAAGTGCAACGGCAGCAAGCAGCAGCAACTGTGCAGCAACTGTGCAGCAACTGTGCAACAACTGTGCAGCCAACAAACAACTGTGACAATTGCAATGATATGTCTGACAGTTGGGGACTCATGCAACGTCTAAAATTGCAACATTGTCTAACGCCAAGTGCACTTCAACTCTAGCTCTGTGTGTGTTGCCTCTCTGTCTTTGTGTTTGTGTCAAATTAAGTGGCAACTCTATGCCATACGCGAATACGAAGTACAGTCGAGTGCTAGAGATGGCCTCGTCGAGTCTCAGTTTTATTTGCCTCTATCTCTCTCTGTTCTTTCTGACAGTCAAATGACGCTGTCACTTGTCAATATGACAAGTGTCAGTGCTTTGCAGCAGTTGACAGTTAATGTGACAGCGTTTTGTGTTTCTCTCTCTCTTATTGCCATGCCATCGGCTGAAAATAAACCAACAGGCATATTGAATTGCATTTTGCGGTTGGTTTGTGCTCATTGCTCTTCAAGGGGGCGCCCCCAAGCCAGCGAACCCGCAAAACCCACCCAAAATACATATTTGTGCCTTTTGGCCTGGCCTGGCATGGCATGTCTTTCGGGTTGCTCAATGTAATTATGGTGGTTATTTTTAGGCTCTACTCACAGTGGCAGTCGTCAAATGTTTTTGGGTTTGACAGAAAATTTAATTGTTTTAATATACATATCATATTTTTGGCAAAAAGGAAAGCCAGAAATGTAATTATTTTAATGGCATTTTACTTGTGGCATATCATATTCTGCCAAAGGGAAAGGTATATACAATATATCATATTAATGATTGGGAAAATTTGTAATGAAATGAAATGTATGGTAATAATTTGTATTAGGAGATAGGATAGATCTCTAGGCCTTTTGTAAGCCAGCAAGAAAAAAATTTTAATGGTACAGATTTTTCAAAACAAGAGACATGCAAGAGCCCCGTGGTTTGTTCGGACCATAATCCTTGAAAAAGATCTCCACATCCCCAAAATTGGGGAGCAAATTAACCACCATAGCAGTCGATACAATGATAGGCTATTCAATCGTCAAAAAAAGCTAGAGGATTGCTGCACCCTCAAGTCCCCATCAAACGTCTCCACCCATCGAATATCAAAATTAGAAAAATTTCCTAAATAACATCCCAATAAAATGTACATTTAAACTTAACTATTGAACTGTTAAAGTAAATATCTTTAATATTAGATCATAGTTCAAGCACAACTGATTTCCAATAGTAAATCAAATTTAAAAAAAAAAATGGTACAGATTTCAAGGAAAAATTAGGAATCATATCCATAATTAAGCGCTAAAATGGCAAAAATATTTCGGAAAAGATTTGCATACATATGGCACATCTGAAACATTTTTGAGGTAAGAAAAACTACATTAATTTAGTTCTTGAATATATTTGATAAGCAAAGATTTCCTATATTATAGGGATACCCATTCTTAAATAAATTTTTATAAAATCGTAGCATTCGCTGCAAAGGTTATCTTTCAGTCTAAGTATTTCCTAATCTTTTGAAAGCACTTCCCCATTTCCTCTACACTATTTTTAGATGCCAGACAAGACCCCGGCACTATCACACAAAGAATTTCGAAATATCTCCGATATGAATCATTTAATTCAACTAGGGTCCAAAGACCCACAAAAGGCTCTTAATATTTTTATGACCATTTATGTAAATTTCTGTGTGTGTGTGTGTGTGTGTGTGCGGCAATATTTATTGTCACCTTAAAAATGTACACACACACATACATACAAAGAGGTGTTAACAGGGGAAAATGATGCATAATATCGTATTTATAACGAGGACAGAGCCCATATTTCCAGTGAAAGACTTGGGGGGGATATCAGACAGCAAAAAGAGAGAGAAAAAAAAAAAATACAAAGTCTGCATAAAGTTTTATACAATTTTTATCGCTTATTTTATAATTCCCAACAAAACTGCAAAGGCGTCTAAAAAAAAAAAAAAAAAAAAAAATGTAGCCATGGAGCTTGGAGCTTGGGGTTCCTGCTGAAGACGTTGCCGGGTGTTCGGCTCCCCTTTCCGTTGGCTTATGCAAAACGTTGTCGAGGACGACGTCGGCGGCGGCACACAATTTCCGCTTTTTATGCTTATCCTGTAATTCATATTTATAGCAGCTATTTTCTATATGTGTGCCGTGCCGTGCCGTGCACGAAGGAAAAGGCAAAAGGAAATTTCCTGAGCCGCAAGAATCTTTGAAAATTGCATTTTCACAAAAAAAATATATATATATTACCCGTAGGAAGCGAAGGAAAAGATGCTAAATTCTATTAACGATACAGTTTTATTGCGGTTTAAGTCAAAATAAAATGAAATATTAAAGTTGTCTACTGATTTGGATTTGGTTTTGGATACTTAATACCAATATTTGTTATGGGTGCCCTTACCCTGCCTCTGTATTATATATTTTTATGTAGAAAATTGATGTAAGTCCCCTCCGCAATCCCCAAATTTCGGCGCAACTTCAAAGCCCATCAAAAGTGCGCGAAAGCCATCAAAAAGTTTCAAATTTTTTCGAGAGTCAAACAATTGATCTTGGCTTGGTTTGAACTCTGGTTACCCGATGTGCCAGAGTGGAGGAGGGGGTGGGGAGCCTGTCATTGTCATACAAAAAGTTTCAACATTTTGTTTGTCGTTTGAACATAGAGTATGATTTTTCAAGGGCCGCCCCATCGAGTGTGAGTGCGTGCGAGTGTGATGGAGCTTCGCGTGCCGCTTTTATTTGTTTATAATTTACTTTATTTTTATAGACTCGTAAGAGGAGCCTCCTCTTTGCGGTACTCTGTACTGTATTGTTTCAAGTGTATCGTAGATGTTGATGGCTAAAGTATGTCGATGTGTCATAGGTTTATTGTTGAGTGAGTCTCGTACGCGCACTTGTATCAAATAATTTGACACATTTAGCTTTTTCTTGTTAATTTGTATAATGCTTCAAGCATTTACTTGTGACAGTTGTGTAAAATGTTAGGCAAATAACACGCACTCCACTCCACAGCACATGACGACGATGATGATGATGATGAATGGTTTTTATGGCTGGGAACTACTTTGAAAACTACAGTGGTAATTGCTTAAACAGAAAAACAAAAGACTGATGGGTACTGATGCTGAATTTTTGATGCGATATTTTATACAATTTTGATATTTAAAGCAATTATTGCACAATAGTTACCCTGGGATGAGCCTACCCCAACAAACATGCTACAAACTTACGATAATGATAGGTTCTGTTGTTGACAGAAGCTAAAAAATCTAAAAAATAATTCTATACATTTATGTGACCCGTAAGGTCAGGCCAAAAACCTATTCACTCAGCTAAAACCCCCATTATACAAATTATATGCATATACTATCTCTCACTCACACAGAGTATACTCTCTCTATACCACACTTGTCCTCCAAAAAATAGATACATAAAAGCATCGAAAGAACCCAAGTGCCGGGTATTGCAGTGTCGCGATACGTGTGCCTCGATTTCAGCTGGTTTCTTCGTCATAGGCAATGAAACCTGTGCATAAGAGGCAGACCTCTCTCAACATTTACCCTGACCGAACCACCCAAAGGCTTTGTACACACCTTTTAAATGAAAATTAGCATTAAAAATAATAATAATAAAAATGGCGCTAATAAAATGTAAGTAAATCATGACAGCTCTGACTCTGACTCTGTGGCTGTTTAGTCTGAAGTGTCTAATTAAATTATATGCATTTAACAAGCGACTGTGACTTGATTGTGCAAAAGGCATAACTAAAATGCATTCGACTGCCACCAACCCATGGCTACTACTATAGTATTTTTTTTGTTGCTGTTTGTTCACCTTGTTAGGCTACACATTTTTTGTTCCCACAAGGTGTAACATTTTAATTAACACAATATTCATAATTTGAACAGACTACAGGCTACACAGAGAGTAGGTATACAGCCTTTTTTGCGAGTGCTAATTGAGTGTTAAAAGTGCGCTTTTTTTCGGATTACAACGTTTTAGCAAGTTCATTAAAAAAAAATAACCCAACAAAATAGCGATTTTAAACAGCACATTATAAACATTGCTTTTGCCATAAAACTAAACTTGATTTGTATGGCCTCAATTATTATATGGAACCCCCAGGTCGGGGTATGGCCAGACCCAGACCCAACCACATATATAAACTATACGTACGATATATGTACTCGTACGTACATTTTATGGGCGGCCATTGTCCAATCATAAATTAAACACAGACCCATATGGGGCTCATTGTATCTATAGACACACACACACACCACACAATATTTATTATAAACTAAAATCACAAACAAAAAGACTGCAATGTGCGACACGAATATGCGTAATACCGAAAATCAATACGGAAACCTTATCAACATGGAAATAAATTATGACTAATTGTGCTAAAAACGAGACAGAATGTGACGGCACGGCGATGGAGCTCTAGAGCTGGAGCTGGGGCTCAGTTTGTGTGCCAATAATTAATAAAGTGTTGATCATCGAGGAGTGGGTGATTGGAGGGGCGGTCTATAGGCTGGTGGTGGGGTGGGGTTTTTCTGTGGGCACAAATGCAAATCAAATAAATAAACAAAAACATTGTAGTGTCAATTGGGGGCTGACTAATGGAATACACTATAAATGTTGTGGATAGAGGGTAAATATTTGCACAGTTGCAGTTGAGTGAATAGTTTTAGAGGCATTCTCTAAGGAAAAGAGTGAATCAATTTATTTCAATCTACAGGATCTTCTTCCGAATATGATTAAAAGAGAAATCCATATTCTTTCATTAATTGATTTTTATTGGAAATGATACTTTTTAAAACATTTGCTAAAGAAAGTGACCAAAAGAATTAATCTTTCTGCTAAATACTTAATATTCTGAAGTTCTATATTTCTATGGCACTTGTTTAAGGTTATGACAGCCCTGCAAAGGCTTTGATAAGTGTTATACAAAATGTATCAGTGTGTACACATTGCTACAAAGGAAAAGTACACACTGTTCGATTTACAGTGCCAGACTTAAGTGTTGGCACAGCTGTAAATTCAATTAAATTCAATTTACTGCTGTTTTAAGAGCTTTTCCATTGCGTTTTTCAAAGAAAAATTATATTTTTCCGAGAAATTAATCAATTTTCTATAATATGGGCTAATTTGTATAAGCGTGACTATATTGCAATATTTTCTTAAATTCTTTAAATAAAAAAGGGACTAGAATTTGTCGTACAATGTTTTAGCATGGAATGGAATAAATCTTTAAATTAAAATAAAACATAAAACACACAATTCCAAAACTAAGTTCCCTAAGGCTTCCAATTCCCCGCCTTCCACGAATCATAACCTATCCCCACGAGATCAGATTCCTTGAAACTTTAGTCCCCCTTTTGCTCCCTCTTGGCTTAAGTAAAAAATCTCAGGGAAAAGTTAAAGCAATGTACCCCAAAGTACACACTCTCGACCAGATAATAGGGCATTTCAAAAAGTACTCTTAAGTACCGATAAGAAATTGTTGCCATTACAATAGTAGTATCATAATAATTTATGACAGCCCATTGAGTGTTATAAAAGCTTCAATATTTTGTAGTTTATGACTTGCGCCAGTTGGGGCATAAGCGTAATTACGCCAACCAGCCAGACACGCATACTCGTACACCAGCGGACATACATATAAGGCGTATACGTCATTATATGCAATGTGTGTGTGTGTGTGTGTGTGTGTGTACGGATGAGTTATGGAACGAACGTTCAACTCTTGCCTCAGTTTTTCGGTTTTTCCCTTTTCCTTCCGCTTCCTTCTTCTTTTGGGTTTTTGGGTGCCATTCCACTCCTCCTCCTCCTTTTCCTCTTCCTCTGTTGCTGCTCTCTCTTCTGTTGCTGCTGCTCTCTCCACTCGCCCTCTGGTGGTGTTGTGCCATAATTTATGGCATGCGGCGAAATGGATTTTATTGCAAAAACCGTGTTTCGTATTTATGGCTGAAACTTTGAGTGGGTAATATTCATTTCATTTATGTACACACTTACGACTCACGACTGACTGCGACGACAGTACATGCGAGTATGACTGCAATTCCATTCTCCGGCTTTGTCGGCACTCATCCGATCCCTCTTTATAGTACTACTCAATCGGTAATTTTCAATCTTATAGCTTTCGCGTCTCGTCTGCCTGATATGTACTATATGTGCGATTGCGGTCATATAGTACGAATAGATTGCCTGAGAAGTGTCCCAATAATACGAATACGAAGCCCTCGATTGATTAGCCATAGGCGTAAAGCAATCAACCAATTTAGGCACAGAGACGGTATAGGAAAAAGATTGTTAAAGGGGTAAACAGATGGAAATACTTATGAATATTTAAGATTAAAAACTCGGAAATGACAAATATTGATTGGTATATCGATGAATTTGAATTCATTTCCTGGCTTGATACCCAACATTTTAAAAGAATATTTTCTTAAATAATATAAAAAATCTTCTCTTGAAATTTAATACAAGAATATTTTTTAATTTCTAGCACCAATAAATGCTTTTCAGGTATATAGTAAAATAAATTGTAGACCATTTTACACTTATAAAAATTATAGAAAATTTATTAATTTATCGGAAAAAATCGAAAAGTTTTAAAAATCAGTTTTTTTTTTTCTGTTTTAAGTCCGGCCTTGTATATCTTGGGATCCATTCTATAACTTGAAACCCCCTTTTCTACTACGCCACTGTCCCCCATATAAGGTCTCTCCCCTGTGGTGTCATTTGTTTATTTTATGAGTAATAAATTTATTGGCTCATTAAGAATTCATTGGGGCTCATTAGAAATGGCCTGATTAAATATTAATAAGCATTATTTTTAGAAACAAACACTCCTTAGAGTGAGGAAAGTCTTTAAAAATAACATTTATATGAACAATATTTTTCCATCAATAGAACATCAAAAATCAAAAGAAAATCCCTAAAAGAATATCCTTTAATACCCGTATGGCTTTTGGACACATTGGGGATGATTCACTGCACAAAATTTCCCATAAACGAACAGACACATTGGTGCAAAGACTTTCCAAAGTAACTCTTTATCTTTAAAGATATTTTTCTTGCATGGTGACAGAAATCTATATGAAATTTCTGAATTTAAGAATACATAATACCCAATTTACATTCCCCGATATCTTTGCGTCTTGTACACCCCTCAGGAGCCCACCCAAGGGTCTATTTAAGTTTATCTTTGGTTGTTTTTTGTGGCTTTTAGCACCACATTGGCATCGTTATATTAATGTATTTTTTATATCTTCTTCCGTCGTATTTTAATGGCCTCATAATTCCTTTTATTTTGTCTACGTTAGGATTATAAATATTTATGGTTACGCCAGAACCGAACCTTATTTATGTGCTTAAAGAGGGTCAAATGCCCGAATGGGAATGGGAATGGGAGTGGAATGGAATGGGGAATTTGTTGTGAAAGATTACAATCTGTGTGGATGCGGCGACACACAACGTGCCACAGAGCAAAAAAAAAAAACCAATCGTTTACTCGTGGGGCAGAAAGAAGTGTTTGCAGAACAAAGAGGAGATGTTATCTGTGATGCAAAACGCACGATATCGAAGATACAGAAACACTACAAACAATATATATCTACCTTTACTTATGCATATCTTTTCTCTCTCTCTCTCTCTGTCTTTCGTTACAGCTGGACAACAAAAGCAGTCCATTGGCGCTATTGGCGCAAACATGCAGCGCCATTGGAGCGGACACCACAAATCCCAAGCTGCTGGCGGCCAATATTGAAAAGGCCACAAAGCAACAGCAGCCAAAGGGAGGAGGGGGAGGCGGCAATGGTGGTGGCAGTGGCAGTGGCAGTGGCAGCAGCAGCTTCGGTCTGGGGGATAACAACGCACGCGATAAATCCTCGCCGGTTAGCAGTCATTCATCCAGCGTCAGCACCGGTTCTGTGGAGCAGCAACAGCTGCCGCCGGCTCACAGCAGTAAGACCCCGAGCACCTTCAAGCCCTACGAGCCCAACAATAACCATACCACCACCGTCAATGCCACGACCATTGCCACCGATTGCGGCGCCACAAATCTCACCAACAGCAACAGCAACAGCGGCAATGGGCAGCACCAGCACCAGCAGCAGCAGCAGCAACAGCAGCGGGTAAAGACGCCCAAAACGACGGCAAACGGCCAGAGATGCGATTCGAACCAAAGTGCCAGCTCTCACAGAGAATCGCCCACAGCTGGCGGGGCACGAGACTCCCTAAGACGTACCCCCACCTCATCATCAGGGGGGGCGGCGGCGGCGGCGGGGGTGCAGCCCCTGGCCAACAGAATGGCAGTCCCGGACTACCCTCCGGACGCAGCAATTCCAAAGAGTCGGCAGCAACCATGCACAGCCCCAGTGCAGCAGCCCATGCCCATGCAGCAGCTGCCCAGGCGGCCCAGGCGCAGGCCAGCTCAATCGCCTCCAGGAGGCGGCTATGGCCGCTGCCAAGGAAGCCAACTATGTGAAGGCTCTCCACGCAGCCAGCCAGCAAGGACAGGCCTCGGCAGCAGCAGCTGCAGCTGCATCCTATTATCCTCCAGGTGAGTGCAACGCAACGCAACGCAAAGCAACGAGGAATTACGAGGCAGGAGACCATATTCCACCGAATTTAGGAACAGCGCCAGTGGGGAGGGGTGGCAAAGGTTGCATCAGTGGATTCTGAAATTTTGCCTGCAGCAAAGCCACGTGGAAATGGGGAAATGCGAAATTAGGAGGTAGCCTTAAAGGGAAATATGGAAAATTATCCATGCAACGAACATCAAAAGGAATGGGGGAAACGAAGGTCTTGGTAGCTTAGGCAGAGATCCTTAAAGGCTTTACTATTGTATGGAATAATCAAAGGACACAATTCTCATTCCATTAGCGGACATTTTGGCAAATTCAGGCCATTGTTTGCTGTACAAATTTCCCATAAGCGAACGGCAACACTAATTTCGAATAACAAAAACAGAGAAGAAGACTATTATCCGCAAATGTAAATGTGGTGCTACTAAATGGTAATAAACCTATATTCTAGATCTCTCTGGAAGACCGAAGAAGAATTTTCAACAAATAATCTCCTATCATAAGAAATTCTTCCATTAAATATCTGAAATAGCTTTAAAATATGTTTCCCGGTTAGCCAAAAACCTTTCAGTATTAAATGTTTTATAAGTATAAAATATTGATAGATTTAGAGATAAAAAAAGAATCCGTGCTATAGAAATTCCATTTAATCGTATATTTATAAAGAACCCATATTTGTACTCTAGATTCGTTTAAAATAATAGAAAATATGCAGAAAATTGTTTCAAAAAAGATAAAGACTCTTCTAAAGTCCTTCTCCGAATTCGGAAAGATAGTTGCATGTGTATATTTCCAATGAAATATTTTAATATTGTTTCTTTCCCTTCCAGGCTATGGCAGTCCTTATCCCATGGACCTGATGACAGCCAGCTCCCTGATGTCGCCCCATCATGCCATGTTCAAGGCGTCGGCAATGAATCCATATCTGAACTATGCCCGACTCAAGGGTCTGTCGGATCAGTCGATGATGGCGGCCACACCGAATGTATGCCGTGATCCCTACTGCACCGGATGTCCGGCCAGTCCGCATTATATCAACAAGGCGGCCGGTCAGCCCTGTCCCGCCGGCTGTCCACAGTGTGAGGTGTCTGGCGGTGGATCGGGTAGCAGTAAATCGGGTGGACAACAGGGATCGAGTGGTTCCTCGAATGCGGCAGCAGCGGCGGCCGCAGCGGCAGCTCAGTCATATCACGCCCAATTGGCAGCCCTGGCCGCAGCCTCGCAGATGCCGTACGTGTGCTCGTGGATTGGCAGCGATGCCGCATACTGTGGCAAACGGTTCGGCACCTCTGACGATCTGTTCCAGCATCTGCGTACGCACACAGCCTCGGTGCCCGATGCGGTGCTGAGTGCCGCTGCCGCCGGTGGCATACCACCCAATCATCCGTTGTTCCAGCGCACATATCCGACACCGCCGCTGAGTCCGCTGTCTGCGGCACGCTATCATCCGTACGGAAAGCCCTCGATGCTGCCGCCATCGTTGGCCCCGCCCGGCATGCCGGGTCTGCCCCCACATCCAGCATTGGCCCAGTACTTTGCCCCATATTCGTTATACGGACCGAGAATGGGTTCGTCGCATCCGTAGTTGTCAGAGCGCGAGGATGGGTCGGGATCGGGGGGATCCGGGGATGGGCCGAAGTCGGCATTCAGTCAAGTAAATAATCATTTCTCTTGAGTCGCATATGAATATACATATATATACATATATATAACTCTATGTCTATATGTTTTGTGTGTATGTATTGACTCACTCGTGAAACGAAAAGCTAGTGATCTAATGTACTATAGTTACATACAAATGTGTTTACAATTTTAGGAGTCTAAGGAGTCTATCGATATACCGATAATTGATATCTGAAACAAACAAACCGATAAAATTATAATGACAAAATGCAGCAATATCGCTCGTCCTTGTGTGTGTCGCGTCCTTTTGTGGATGTAATTATATGCTTATGTGTAATTTTAATATTATTTATTACATTCAAAAACAAAAACAAACAAAAACGAAAAAAACCAAGCGAAAAAAACAAAAGAAAACAAAACAAAAATGATTGAAAAATTAACGAAGAAATGAAAAGATTGTCCAAAAACTTAAAGTTGTAAAATTCTTGTAAAATATATGATTAAATGAATATAAAATATAATAAATAAATTCGATATATATATTGTATGTATAATTATGAACAATATTTTAATGTTCAATTAAGTCACTACGAAACAAATCAATAAATCAAAGAAAATTAAATACCAAACAAGTTTTTTTTCTTTAAGAATATCAAATCGGATGGGCGGTATAGAGTGGATACTTGTTTCACTTACATTTTTCCCATATGCACTGCTTGCCGCCGTGATCTGCTGGCCTCTTACTGCTTTCCGCTATTTATTTAATTCTTGCGGTGCATTTCATTGTCTTTTTTTCAGAAGCAGTTCCACTCTCTTTTGGCTTATATCGCATTGCACTGCTTACAGTCTTGTACTGCTTGTCGCTCTTTATATAGTTTTTGCGGTACATTCCATTGTTTTATTTTCACTCGTAGTTTTTTTATCGTATTTTTTCACTCACGCACTTGCACTCACTTTTCGCCCATATCGCCTTGCACTGCTTGCCGCCTTGAACTCCTTGCCGTCTTGATGACCATCCTTCACTTCACTCAGAAAACAAAACACTCAAATTGTTTGCTGCCATGCATTGCGTTCAATATTTCCGCTCTTTACATAGTTCTTGCGGTACATTTTATAGATTTTCTTTTCACTCACTCACTTTAACTCACTTTTCGCCAATATCGCCTTTCGCTGCTTGCCGCCTTGCCGCCTTGAACTCCTTGCCGTCTTGATGACCATCCTTCAATTCACTCACAGAAAACAAAACACTCAAATTGTTTGCTGCCATGCATTGCGTTCAATATTTCCGCTCTTTACATAGTTCTTGCGGTACACTTTATAGATTATCTTTTCACTCACTCACTTTCACTCACTTTTCGCCAATATCGCCTTTCGCTGCTTGCCGCCTTGCCGCCTTGAACTCCTTGCCGTCTTGATGACCATCCTTCACTTCACTCACAGAAAACAAAACACTCAAATTGTTTTGCCATGCATTGCGTTCAATATTTCCGCTCTTTACATAGTTCTTGCGGTTTTTTATAGATTATCTTTTCACTCACTCACTTTTCGCCAATATCGCCTTTCGCTGCTTGCCGCCTTGCCTCCTTGAACTCCTTGCCGTCTTAATGACCATCCTTCACTTTCACTCACAGAAAACAAAACACTCAAATTGTTTGCTGCCATGCATTGCGTTCAATATTTCCGCTCTTTACATAGTTCTTGCGGTACATTTTATAGATTTTCTTTTCACTCACTCACTTTCACTCACTTTTCGCCAATATCGCCTTTCGCTGCTTGCCGCCTTGCCGCCTTGAACTCCTTGCCGTCTTAATGACCATCCTTCACTTTCACTCACAGAAAACAAAACACTCAAATTGTTTGCTGCCATGCATTGCGTTCAATATTTCCGCTCTTTACATAGTTCTTGCGGTACACTTTATAGATTGTCTTTTCACTCACTCACTTTCACTCACTTTTCGCCAATATCGCCTTTCGCTGCTTGCCGCCTTGCCGCCTTGAACTCCTTGCCGTCTTGATGACCATCCTTCACTTCACTCACAGAAAAAAAACACTCAAATTGTTTGCTGCCATGCATTGCGTTCAATATTTCCGCTCTTTACATAGTTCTTGCGGTACATTTTATAGATTTTCTTTTCACTCACTCACTTTCACTCACTTTTCGCCAATATCGCCTTTCGCTGCTTGCCGCCTTGCCGCCTTGAACTCCTTGCCGTCTTAATGACCATCCTTCACTTCACTCACAGAAAAACACTTTAATTGTTTGCTGCCATGCATTGCGTTCAATATTTCCGCTCTTTACATAGTTCTTGCGGTACATTTTATAGATTTTCTTTTCACTCACTCACTTTCACTCACTTTTCGCCAATATCGCCTTTCGCTGCTTGCCGCCTTGCCGCCTTGCCGCCTTGAACTCCTTGCCGTCTTAATGACCATCCTTCACTTCACTCACAGAAAAAAAACACTCAAATTGTTTGCTGCCATGCATTGCGTTCAATATTTCCGCTCTTTACATAGTTCTTGCGGTACATTTTATAGATTTTCTTTTCACTCACTCACTTTTCGCCAATATCGACTTTCGCTGCTTGCCGCCTTGAACTCCTTGCCGTCTTAATGACCATCCTTCACTTTCACTCACAGAAAACAAAACACTCAAATTGTTTGCTGCCATGCATTGCGTTCAATATTTCCGCTCTTTACATAGTTCTTGCGGTACATTTTATAGATTTTCTTTTCACTCACTCACTTTCACTCACTTTTCGCCAATATCGCCTTTCGCTGCTTGCCGCCTTGCCGCCTTGAACTCCTTGCCGTCTTAATGACCATCCTTCACTTTCACTCACAGAAAACAAAACACTCAAATTGTTTGCTGCCATGCATTGCGTTCAATATTTCCGCTCTTTACATAGTTCTTGCGGTACATTTTATAGATTTTCTTTTCACTCACTCACTTTCACTCACTTTTCGCCAATATCGCCTTTCGCTGCTTGCCGCCTTGCCGCCTTGAACTCCTTGCCGTCTTAATGACCATCCTTCACTTCACTCACAGAAAACAAAACACTCAAATTGTTTGCTGCCATGCATTGCGTTCAATATTTCCGCTCTTTACATAGTTCTTGCGGTACATTTTATTGATTTTCTTTTCACTCATTCACTTTCACTCACTTTTCGCCAATATCGCCTTTCGCTGATCGCCGCCTTGAACTCCTTGCCGTCTTCTGCTTCGCTGCAACTCTCGCAGAAAAGAAAAGCAAAAAAAAACTCAAGCTGAAAGGTGACATCATGGCATGGTGCCATGCATTTCGCTCAATTTTGTCTTGCGCGGTTTTCACACTTGCTGCGATCTTTTTGTTTCATTATTTCCAAACCTTTGGCGCTCCACACATATGGGATTGCATTTTCCTGCCTTTTCGACCACTTTTCATCACTTTTTCGGCTTCTCACAACACTTTTCACCACTTCCGACTTTTTACAAGATTTTCTGCCACATTTTCATTGTAAACACTTGCTACACTTATCACACGGGTTTTTATATAATTTTCCAAACATTTTCCACTATTTTTCAAGATTGTTTACTCCACGGCACGAAAAAACCGTGCGTCTGCGCTGGGAGCTAAAATTTGACACAGCATTCGGTCATTTGTAGGTGAACGAACCGTAATCGGTGAGAGCATTGAAGCTCTCGTTTTACTCTTGCAATTTGTGTGTGTGTGTTGCTTGAGCTTATGCTCTAAAAAGGGCGGAGGGGAGATGGGCAGTGCATTGATGAGATCATCAGCATATAAAAAGTCTACTAATTTGAAGATTTTTTGTCTTTGATCCTCTCTTCCCACTGCAGTTGGTGAGAGTGCAATGAACTGAAGCAGAGGCGAAAATTTAAGAGCGTCTTTGCTTTTGCAATGTGTGTGTGTCAAAAATTCTGCTCTTGAAGGGTGGGTGGGAGATGGGCAGTGCGTTTGTTAGTTAGTTTAATTTGAAGAGTTTTATCTTTGATTGAGTGTGTGTTTAAGCTTGAGCTTATGCTCTAGAAAAGTGGGGTGAGATGGGCAGTACATTGATGAGATCATCAGCATAGAAAAAGTCCACAAATTTGAAGATTTCTCGTATTTGATCCTCTCTTTCCACTACAATTGGTGAGAGTGCAATGAACTGAAGCGGAGGCGAAAAGTTAAGAGCGTCTTTGCTTTCGCAGTGTGTGTATGTGTGTATGTTAAAGATTCTGCTCTTGAAGGGTGGGTGGGAGATGGGCAAGCGTTGTTAGTTAGTTTAGCCTGCGTAAAGCGACGGCAAAAAGTGAAAAGCGCACCTTTGCTAAGAATAATTAAGAAGGGCTTTGCTCTTGCAATGAGTGTTATTATTTCTTTGGACTCTGGATCTCTGCTGTTGTAAGCTGCCTATGTACATATTAATGTATATATATATATGCTCTGCAAGGTGTGGGAAAAAAGAGAGTGCGTTGAGGAGAGAAATAGAACAGTTGATAGAACTCTCTTTCTTCTTACTGCAGTGCGGTGATGTCATTCAAAGTGGAGAGCCGTAACTTTGCTGAGAGAGGATTTAAGAGTGGATTTGCGTTTGAAATGTGGGTTTATTGTTTTTGTACCATGGAAGGGAGATAGGGAGAGCGTGGAATCCTATACGAATGGAAATACATAGGCACATTGATTGAAAGCAAAGTAAAAAGAGTTTAAAACACAATCCATTTACACAAATACCAAATACTTAAGTAACATTTTTAATGCCCTGTATTACACATGCAACCCAACCATTAAAACCCAGCCAAAACACTTGCTCAATGTCTTGAAGTTCAACACAAAATCCATCAAAACCCAAAAACATAACAAGTAAAGTGTGCCCATTCTCTCAATTTCCTGTCATTTTTCTGGACAAAGCACTGCATTAGAAACTGCCACAAACAGGCCATATCTGAAAAGCTTTAAGTCATAGCCAAAAGGCAAACAAGTCCAAAAAACCAACAAGAAAAAATATCTCTGTATGTAGTATGTATGTACGTGTATCCATTGGCTCACAAATCATAACATTTCGGTTACGTTTGCCGCTAAATTATACCAAGGGAGCTGGAGCTGCTGAGCTGCTGCTACTGGAGCTACTGCTGCTACTACCACACACAATATGGCAGTAAATCAAATTTTATATTTCCTCCAAAAAGAAGTAACACGGCAAGAGAGCTAGAGAGAGAGAGAGAGAGAGGAACTTAAGGGGCAGGCACGGACACGGGCATGGGCACAGTCACAGGCAATAGTTCCCTCTGCTCAGTGCCCACATATGGCGTCGATAAATTAAAATTTTCCAAAGTGGAGGCAGGGCAGGACAGGGCGGGAGGGGGCCACCGAGAAAGAGAGTTATGCCCTTGCATTTTGACAGCTAGCCGCCCTACCTGACAATTTATTGTATTATATGGCTCCCACACTGTGGAGGGGAACACACTCTGACCTGGCCAGGGCTCTGGTTCAGGCTATGGCTATGGCTCTGACTCTGGTCACCATCTCTTTCTCTCTATGGGAGTCATAAAAATATATGCCATAAACTTTGGGGCTTTCCCCCCCCCACACACACACACACATCAATAATTCTTTCATAAATGTCCATTTCGCCACATATAGCCGAGAATCGTTCTGGCATGGTTCTGCGGTAGATGCAGATTGGGAATGAAAATCGAGCTTATACATACATACATACATATATGTATAGGTATATACTCGTAAGTGATGTTCACGTTCAATGCTTTTGACAAGCAGAGTATGAAGATCTCTCGCTTGGACCCACAGGACACTCCTGCATCTCTCTGTTACACGGTTTTTTTTTTTAGCATTTATTTTTTTTGCAGGTGAAAGCCACCGCCATCGCCATCGCGTTGGCCATTATAGTGGGTTCCCTCTAGCCGCGTCCATTTATCATTGGGAGGTTACCGCCATCCCAAGCAATCCATTCAACCAGGCTGGACTTGTCACCCAACCTCATACAGAAAATACAGAAACGAAACGAAACGAAAGGAAAAATGGCCAAACGGCCCACTGACTGGTGGGTTGGTGGGTGGATAAAATTTATCGGTTGGGGATTTTGTGGAAAATATTTCTTCCACCGTTTGCAAATTTATTTTTCCTGCAAAATAATGGAGATGAAAAATCGCCAAAAGATACAAAAATATTACAATGCAAGGAGAGAACAGCAAAGAAAATAAAAATAAATGAAGAACGAAAGTTTGTATAAAATATGACTGTTTCTTTTTGGGGGTGGTAAAGGTAGTAGCCAATTGGTAAAGAAAACCCCACAAACACACACAAACACACAAGAGACTCTCCCCCGGGGTCTCCTACTTAGTCACAGTGCCACCATCTTGGCAGCCATTAAAATCGCCGACTTGTTGTACCTCCGCCGCGTGATAAGTGTTGACTGCATATTTAAAATGCAGACATGCAGACAGCCAGCAGTCCTGTATACTGTGCGAAAGCAGGTAAAATCGTAATTCACTGAAATTTACGATTGCAGCACCACCACCGACAGCAGCAGCAAAAGCCAATGGAAGAAAAACAAGTAAAATGCTAAGCACTTGCGCGAAAAAAAGGAAAACGAAACGAACAAGGAGTACTCTTTGGTAAGACATTTATTTAGGGACGAAATTTGAAGATTTTTAATTAAATTCAGTACAAAGTATAGCTTCAATGTTGCACAATGGCTTTTTATCAGTGTTGGATAATCAATTCTGTATGAATTATAAATTTAAAGCAGATTTTCCAGTGTTGAAGAGTTCGTTATGAGAAAAAAACTAAGATTTCAAATGTCGAATATACAAATTTATTCAACCTGTTTGCTTTAGTAAAGAATAAATTATATTTAAGCAAACTGCAGTGTTGCAGAATGTTTGAAATCAGTGTTGGTCAATAATTGAAGTCATTGAAGCTACTGCAGTGGCGTAAAACGTTGTGTAATATTCATATTTAATTTAAAGAAATGCATAAAAAATAAAATTAATAATAAATCGAAGAATTTTATTTAAACTACTCCCAAATGTGGAATTTTCGAACCCTAACTAGCATCTCTAGAACTCTATCAAACGAAAAAATAATATAGCCATACGAGTATATCCTTAAAAGAGTATCGAACAAAAGACACTCAAACCCAAAGTGCAGGCGGCCACCACAACAATAATTTTCAAAAACCAAATGACAGCCGACAAAACCATATATCATTGCGCATGGAGGCAATGCCATGCCACCTCTTGTCTGATTCTCTCCGACTTTTGTGCCACCCACGAGCTGAACTTTTGTCACTTAACGCGTCGCGCAAGGCGTCGCGTCGCTGTCTCTTAACCAATGTCTGTCGTCACCCAATTTGCCCCCGGCTTCCCCTCCGAAAAAAATTTTAATTTCTTCAAAACTGAACCAAGGAGGAGGAAAAATTTGAACGAGTTTAATAAATTACCATGCAAGTGCTGCTTGAAATTGTCGCATGTGTTGGATGCATTTGCAAGCAAATTGTGCAAACTAAATGTATTTTTTCCTTTTTAGGCGGAGAGACCTCCCCACAAGGGAACTACGAGTATCATCATCATCGTCTGATGACATTTCCATAATTAGTCGAGCGTGTCTCGTTGCGTCTCGTCTCTCGTCTCGTCTCCCGTTGCATGTTGCATGTTTGAACGCTTGCCTTGATTTGATTTGATGCTCAAAGTGAGCTGCACTTTGGAATTGAATGCGAAACTGGAGCTAGGAGAAGGAGAGGTAGAGGTAGATGGAGATGGAGAGTTTTGAACAGTTGGGTGTGTCGTCGTGAAGGCTTTTCATATTTATTTATTATGCACACAATTTCTGCAGACATCGCTGTGCATGTCCCTGTCAACGGGCTCTCCTTCAAAAACCCATCTACCATCAACCATCTCCCCATGTGCGAGCGAATTGACGCCGCATTTATGGTGTTGAAATATTAATGCCCGAGAGTTGGTCATGTCATTTTGATTTATGAGTCTCTTGTACGTTTTTATACTCGCATACATAACGCATAGGGCGGGGGGGTCTGAGCATTGAGATGTTGAAGGTACATGTCGCATGAGAAAGAGCCCCCTCCGACTGACAGACAACTGAGTGACATTCGTAAACGAGAATTGTTAATCCGCAGGGGATACTTCTATTGTGCATTCAAAATGATCAACTAGGAAGGGAATTTTAGAAGTATTTATTCGTTGGCTTGCAGCAGAACCCCCTCTATAACTCCACAATTCAATCGATTTATCTCCATCTCTTCAAACACTAAAGAACAAGCAGAATAACACCGAAAAAAAAAAACCAGTACCCAATGCCGCGACAATCGCTACAAGAGGAAAACAAACTGAGGAACAGCTTACCAATCTCTGGCCACCAGAACAGGGAACAGGGAACAGAAAACAGGGAACCAGAAGCCAAAGCTGAAGCTAAAATCTGGCAGATACTCCGTACAACAGAAGCAGGAGCTGCTACTACTTGTTTGTTTTTGTGGAGTTCGGTGGAGCCACGAGGTTGAGGTCGCCAAACGGCAAACTGCATTTTATCTTTTACTTACTCTTTGGGTTTTGGTTTGTCTTTTGTATACACTCTTATGGAGGGTATGGGTATTTCGAGAGAGATGTTTGCAACGGAGAAAGAAAATTGTTTTGGTCGATTCTATAAAGTGTAGGTATATATTGTAGATTAGCAGTCTATAAAGCCATGTGAGTGCATCCTGTGTGTATTGATAAGACCTGTGTATATTGTTGTTGAATTTTGGGACCGACTTAGCGACAGAAGGCATTGACGAATCGCTAAGAACAGGTCGGTCACTAAATCATAGATTTTCCATTAGAACACTCATTATAAGAAGATATTTTTCTAAACATCTCAAGGAAATCGAGCCTGTTAGCTGCCTACAAGAGCATCTAAAGCTTCGACTGGAATCTGGTCCTTGTTTGTGTTTTTTTTTTACCCAGAAGCCAGATGAAAATGCGTGGACATTAAATATGCATGAGAGAACATTACATATAAATAAATTTTAGCAACAGTTTGTATGCAATGCAACGCTGAATTTTTATCGATGATGATGGTAATGATGATGCCCGTTTGAAGGTGTTGAAGTTTCGGCCTCGATGCTCAAACACGCAATGGGTACGTACCCGACTCGCGGACCCAGGAATGGAGATTGGAATTGGGATGGGGGTCTGCGACTGTGACTGTGACTGGGACTTTGGGACCGCCATGAAACCACTGCTTTTGACAGGCCTTCAGGGAGCACACAGACCAGGGGACCGACCGACCATGCACGAAATACTTTAGAGCTGGAGCTGGAGTTCGGGATGTCGATTGCCAATTGCCAGCATCCCCAGCACCCATTGTGATGCTGCTGGTGCTGCTGGTGGTCAGAATCGTTGGCCATTTTAAATATGAGCACAATGTATGGACAATATCTTGTTGGGGAATGTTTCTGCGCTGTCAGGCGCTCCTGACACTCCACGTACTTTGTCGCACCATTGACTCCAGCCATCCAGCCAGCCAGCAGCACTCCAGAGAGACTCCTGTCATCGGCCTGTTGTCGTGTTGCATGTTAATTTTCTCTGTATAACGTGAATATATATGCCACGATTTTATGGCCTCCACTTAGCACGCGCGTTTGTCAAAGGAGAAATTCAAATAAACGTTCGTTGATCGTGCGGTTGTCTCGAAATTGTAAAAATTGTAATTGTCAGTCAATCAATTTTTACGATTCTCTAATTATTTCTATATTGATCTTTGAATGGAGGCATTTAAAGTTGAAATATTTAATATATATCTGAGCATTTTGTATGCTAATTGGCTGGGGTTTTATGGTTTGGATTAAAGAGATATTTAAATGATAGTAGTTGGAAAATGTCATACGACTTGGATAAGATTGAATAAATGTTTAGTGAGAGGAAATAAATGTGTGTTTCCATTCCCGCTTCGTTTCTTCGTCTCGCATTCAAGTAAGAGCCATATATTGATTATTCCGCTCATCCGAAAGTGATGATCGGTGCTATGGACAAAGAACTTCCCCATTTTCATGCGCTCAAATTCAAACTTGAGTCAGATGGTCTGTGTTGCACATCCAGAAAAGTGCAACTACCTGAAATAAAGACTACACCAGAACCATTGAACGGCTTGCTCATCGGCACAGATCCAGATTCAAACCTGTTTTTTGGAAGTCCATTCGCACATTCAATGCATGCTTTGGAGCAACAAAAATAGTTCACAATACTGCGGCAAAAGGTTTGCCGGGTCAACTAGTAATCCATAAAATTAGCCACAACTACAACTACAACTAAATAGAAACCACTTTGAAAAGTATGCTTAAACTAAGCCTAAACACTAGTTAAACTGCAGATAAAAAACCATTCAAGCCCACATACTAGTTGCAGTGGCACAGGAATTTATTGGGCGTCCATTTCTGAGACAGTTGATGGGAATTAGCAAACAGTAGGGCGCTCACTCACTACTTAGTTAGATGCTATGTCAGGCCATATATAAACAAGTACATAACTATATGGCTATCGAAATGAGTGTGTCAACGATATTAATCATGGGCTTACATTGTCATTAATAATGCCGCCAGCATCGGGCGAGTGAGAGAATTGTGTATTTCTGCGGCCCACTACCAGATGAGAAGTGAAGTGTACAAATGGCAATTTCTATGCAAATTTATAACAAATAATTACTGACAGCCATATTTCATTAATAATTGCAAGTACAACGCGCTCTCGTTCGCGCTCTCTCTCTCTTTCTCTCTCGCTCTATGCCGTTCAATCACTAAACTACAATATTTTAAAGATACAATTTGCAAAAGCAACAAACACTACTCGAAACTGAACAGATCGGATCGTATCTGAACCGTACTGAACCCCTTAATAGAGTGGAGAGGAGAGGAGAGGAGTGGAGTGCCGCCTGGGCACAGTGTGGCAATTAAGCTGATGACGTTGATAAAAATCAACAGCAGTCAAGTTGCCATAGCCCATAATTTATAGCCCACGGCACTAACAGCAGCCACTCGGGCAGTGAGGAAATTATCTACATATGAAAATGTGGCGACACATTATTAAAAGGTTGAGAGTCTGTCGTATAACATGTCTCATATATATGCACATATATTGCAAAATCTGTACGGCTATACGAGCACTCTGTATAGATGACATACGATAGTTAACAAGTGCGATCAACTTTGTGGCTATTTATCTTTAATTATAGTTGTGCAAACAAAAAACAAAGGCACGTTGCATTAATCGATTGATGATGGCCTTGGTCTCTAGTTGACCTAGTCTTTGAGTCTTTGAAGGGTAATTGATGGTAATAAAAATGGTGCTACAGATTCTGTAGAGATATTTGGGACTAAGTGGAGAGTTTTACAAGCAAATTAAGTCTGAAATTTTCTTTAAAAAAATTAGAGAAGATATTTCTAAATGAAGATAACGTTTTATATAGTATTTTGTTATGTTACACATCTACAGTCGCTCAGAATGGAGATCTAAGTTCGGAGCAGCGCCTTCCAATGGCTCTTAAGATATTTCCTATAATCTCTTCTAATATCTTCTATCCGAATGTTCTTAAATGCTTTTGCCCTTATCTAACTCGCAGTCCAAATCTTCGTCGGACGTGCAGTATCGTAGTTTGGACTCGTAGTTCACGGCCAATACCACTAACTTTGTACATAAAAACATTGAAGAATAAAACCCTAAATTAAAAACTAACAATGGCGAAATCTTATTCGTAATTGTGGAATCAGAATTGCCGATAAAGTTCGATAGCTGCCAACAGAGAGCATTAATCCATCGATTTCTCTGACTCTTAAGTCTTTATTTTTCTTCTGAAAAGTATTGAGCCTCTAGACAACCTGTACTTTAAATTGTTTTGATTTAATTTCACAGCTTGCATGTGAAAATTACCAGCTGCGTTGTGGAAATGGCGCCTTTTAATGAGGAAAATCAGCGACCAGGTAATGCGAACCACAATTTACATTCAAAGTGGGGAAAAAGTGGGAGGACAATTTGCAAACAATTTGTGTGGTGGCTAATACTGAATTATGCATTTAATTAGTCCTAATGATTGCATCGGATTTTTGCGATCCCAAACACAGAGACAACTTTAATGTCATAAATATGCCAAGGGATTGTATATGCAGCTGTGGGGGATATTTGTCGTAAAATAAATGTCTTTTCATAATTGAAATTTTGTGTAATCGAGCCCAAGTTTATAATAGAAATGATGATTAGCATTTGCTGTGCATAATTATAATACATTTTGTAGAACGTAAAATGTGAAATTACCTTGCGGGGCGAACTATGTAGTTATTTTGGCAACTGACAGTCCAGTCCGGGCAGGACCGACCCCCTGCGAGTAATGTTAACAATCTCTTGACCAATTTAGCCCAAGGGTCTAGCTAATCGTCTGAGGTAATTCCACAACAAAAACGTTCAGCTCAACATGCATAATTTAGGTAACAAATGATAACTCGAAGAAATGTGAAGCCATGCATAAATTTCCCTGCACACGGACACAGGTACTGGGTAGATGCAGATGCAGATGCCTCAGACAGAGAGACAGACTCCAGGCCAAAACGACAGACAATTGCAGACGAAACTGCTTTTGATTTATTACAGAGAAGCAACGTAGAGAAGGTGCACCAGCTGAAGGAGCTAAAGGAGCTGCAGGAGCAGTCTTTCGCTCTCTCTCCGTCTCTCTCATCAGCAGCTGCAGTCAGCAGTCAGACTCCTGCCTCCTTCCTCATAATTTATAAACAAATGTGAATGAGTCAAGTAGAAGATGCAATGCCAAACGGGAATAACAGTCGTCCATCAGTGTATGGGCGGGAGTGAGTCTTGGGGTTGGGAGGTTTCTGGGTTATGAATGTACATGGTTATCCATCCCCCAGTTGGATGGAAGGCATTCTGAATTGATGAGATCATAACGTATGTTATGTTGCCATATACATCTACTCGTACTCGTATCCTTTACTTTTCTCATTCGAATGATAAAAGTAGTACTGAAAAATATACTACAAGTCTTTGAGAATTTTAAGAACTGATGTAGTATTATCAGAACTGTTTCCAAAGGGCGAAACGAACTATAGAATACAGAATAGTCCTTTTAAACAGAACTTTTTTGATGGAAGATACTCATATTGTATTAATTATACAACAAAAAATCTTTAAAATGTTATAAAACCAGTCGAAATGTTTGGGTCGAGACTCGCGGGTCTCAACCTTAAGATACCCGGAGCTACAAAATATAAAGAAAAAGGGTTACATATACAACAAAGAAAGAAAATAGTAATAAACCACTTTAAAGAAATTTTTGAATAACAATTAAATGGAAGAACTTAAGGAGGAACTATTGTTAAGAATAAAAACGATTTTTCGTTCAAAATTCAATCATAGTTTATCGAAAAAGATATTAAACGACAGTACCTCGATGAAAATTTCTCCACGTCGAGCTCTCAAACAATCAATATATCCACACAACAAAAAACCGTAGCATTCATTTTCAATTTAACTAACAAACTAAATAAATTAAATCAAACATCTAAACAACGAATTTCAAAATGAAATTTTAGCAAGCCTTACTCGTATTTATTATTTTCGTTCGATTTTTGCCTGCAGTAAATAGTTAATGAATATCTATGCCGTCGGGGACAACTAGCAAATATTCAATTTTTCAACAAAACTTCACATGGCAAACCCCTCCCCGCCTCAAAGGGCAATCAGACCATTTACATTCCACATGCAGCATCCACAGACCGACCTAGCGTCAATTATTCAAATAGAATTGCTAAAATGTGTAGACTGTCGTGACGTTTTGGAGCACTCGCCAATTTAATTACAGTTCCATCAAATGCACACTCGTCGGACTCGTCGTTTGCCAAAAGGAAGAAAAAACAAAAAAACATTCACAAATGCAGACAGGCAGAGGCAGGCAATTGAGTTTTTTGTGTCCATTCCCGGGGAGCGTTGCCTGCCATGAGATTTTTGCGAGTTGTGGCATATGTTCGGAACAC
This sequence comes from Drosophila lowei, assembly GCA_008121275.1. NCBI lineage: Eukaryota > Metazoa > Arthropoda > Insecta > Diptera > Drosophilidae > Drosophila > Drosophila lowei. Next base: position 11,202,859 of record CM017779.1, on the reverse strand, counting down.
ATTAAAATATGAATAATTTAAGCTAAATTACTCAAGGGCCCTAGACAGAGGTATAAACATATATGTATACTCGTATATCTTTGTGAATTTATGGGAAATTCTTTTGATGGTAGTCAACAAAATATTTTGTTTGGCAAAAAATAAAAAAAAAGGTTCACAGGTTTTATTCTTATTCTTAAATCATATTTATTTTTGTTTAACTTTAAAAACAGAACTAAAACAAATTGAAACCTGATCTGCATAGGCATCCAAAAGGTATATGCACTCAAAAGCGACTTTCTCTAGCATTAAAAACGTTTGAGGCCAGGTGTTCAAAGAGCCAAACGGCAGGAGCGCTGTTTTCTTTGTTCTGGCTATAGTATTGAGCCGATTGCGATGTTTTTCTGCAATCTAGTAGACATAATTATTCTTTATTATTCTGCGTTCTTCTTTTTCTAATATCGTTTCGGTAATTCAAAAAACCCAGCCCCCGTAGATTGTCAATCAGTTCGTGATTCTATAGGTATCACTCATTAAGACCATTTATCAATTCAGTTAAGGGCATGTTAAGCCCCACAACTTACCCATAATAATCATCTCCGTAAGCCTAATGACTAATAACCATATTCGAGGTGGAACAAAATGCCAAGAGAACACTGTTCCAGTACGAGTGCTCGTAGGCGTTTGCTGTTGGGACTTGGGGGCATCACATATACGTAACAAACCCTATCTACATAATAATTTAGTGTAGTTTTAAAAGGCCTTTCAGCCAATTGATCTGATATTGAGATCTTGTTAAACAGTAGGCACTCGGAACGAAGGCGTTGTTGCTCGGTCGGACGGGACGGTCGGTCGGTAACAAAACAAACAATAAAATTAAATAATTACAAGTCGTGAGTGAATTTCACGCGAAACCAAATGCTGATGCACACACTCTGATAATGGACAAAAGCAAGAAACCCAAAGAGTTGGCTGACTATTCGAAAAATGCGCAACGGATGCCTCCTGACCAATGGACACAACACACAACAGAACAGAAAAAGCAACAGCAACGGCAAAAGCAACAGCAACAGCAAAAAAGCCCGTTTTATATCGATGACAATGTCCCCGAAATAAGTGCCAACAACTAAGGATAGCACTACGCAGACAAAATCAAACCACGCACGAATGCAGGCAGTCCAACAGACCGACAGTCAGGCATTCAGGCACTCCTCGGACAGGGGGCCCACCACCATTGGGACCGACCGACCAACCGACCGGCAGTCCAGCATATAAGGCGAGCATCCCCACTAAATTCCAGGAACATGTTTAAACGATGTCGAGCATTCGGAAAAAAGAGTAATGTACGCTGGCATGCCGGAGGCCGGCCATATGGGTGACAATCTTTTTAGCATAAAATCAAAGTAAAGACTCGCAGGATGCTGCCAAAATTGGCCGAGATGATTTGATAAGTGTACACCATCTATATAGGGTTCTTTTGATGTTCCCCAATGGTTTTGGCGACCACTATCTGATGTTGTAAATACTCATAAATGCTCATACCTGTCAGTGGTAATAATGTTAATTTCCAATAAGGGAAATTATTAAAGAAAGGAATGAATGTTGTATTGCCTATTTGGTAAAGAAATCAATTGGTTATACTTACTAAAATTGAATAGCTCATAAGTAAATCACCGCTGGGTGGAATTGCCTACCTGGAATAGAGAGAGATAATATTTTGTTTAATAAAGTCACTTTTTTAAATTAAATTTAGATATATAAAATAGTAGACCCCATAGCAGACTCGACACTTGTGAAGTATTTCAAAGAAATGGAATGAAAAAGTTCTTGGGATTCAGGAAGCATCCATGTCACCTTCATCTTTATAAAAAATCCCGCATCTGTGATCCATTTGCAATATTTTCAGATTAAATCTATAAATAGTAATACTGAATTAATGAATAATAATAATTAAAATACAAAAATGAGTAAAAACAATTAAAACAAACAAATTAAAAATTATAATTAAAATATATATAAATAAAAATAATTAAAATATATAATAAATAAAAATAATTTAAATATATATAAATAAAAATAATTAAAATATATATAAATAAAAATAATTAAAATATATATAAATAAAAATAATTAAAAATATATATAAATAAAATAATTAAAATATATAAATCAAAAATTAAAAAAAAAATTTAATAATGTTAATTAAAACAAAAAAATTAGTAAATTATTAAAACAAAAAAATAATTCAACTAAAAAAAAAAAATTAAAAAAAATGAATATTAATAAAAAAAAAAAGAATTAACAATTAAATTAGCATTAGTAATTCAAATAAATAAATGAATGCTAATAGCTAAAATAAAAATTTTAATAAATAAGTAAAAAAAAAAAATTAATAACGAAATTTTAAAAAAAACAATAATAATAAAAAAAATAAAACTAAAATTAATACTAAAAATAAAAATAAAAATTAATAGTTATAATTAAAACAATCAAAAATAATAATAATAATGATTAAAAATAAAAAAATTTAAATTTGTTAATTCGTTTAATAAAATTTAGGTATAATTTTCTATCCTTTCCTACATGTAACTTGTCGAGCGTCATGCAGCAGTGCCCTACGGTTGGCTTGACAGATGGAGGTTCACATTTTGAAAACAATTTAGATTCTAGACTTCGAACACTTTTTATATCCAGAGAAGGAATAACAAAAACTAGAGGATTTCGTTGCTGTATCTTCGCTGTAGGTAAGAGGAACTTAGGGAGGGTATTTCCAAGCATTCTATAAAGACGTCCCAGCTAACATTCGAGTAAAATAACTTAAGATATTACTTAAGAACCACTGTAATGGAATAATGCAAATGAGAAATTAGCAGTCACTTTATTATTATTAACACCTTCACATACACTACTGGCCAAAATAATAAGTACACGCTTATGAGCTTTCTTTCAGGTCTTATAAAACTTTTCTAATAAACATAATTACAAAATCAAATTTACTTTTAGTTTTCTAACCTACAGTAGACTATAAAAATATTTATCATAATCATTTTTCATTTCAAATATATATTTTATGATCGATTAAACCTTAAAAACATAAACAAGGGTTGGCCAAAATAATAAGTACAGCAATTCTACAAAGCGAAAATCTAAAAGCGTATCAACATTTTTCCACTTTTTTCTTATTATTTATAATCGTATACTAGTATCCTGTATAGCCACACTTATTTTGGATGACTTTGGCGATTCTTCTTGACATACTAGCAATAAGTTTGCGGCAAGTCTCGACTGGAATCTTATACCACGTTTTTTGCACAAATTCTCCACAATTCTTCGGCTTTTCGAAAAGTATTTTTACCAATTCGACGTTTCAAGTCACCCCAAAGGTTTTTAATTGGGTTTAAGTCAGGAGACTGACTTAGCCAAGTCATAACGTTTACATTTTTTTTCGTAAACCAAGCCTTGACCAGCTTTGAGGTGTTTTTTGGGTCAGTTTCCTGTAGAAAGACCCATCTCAAGGGCATGTTTTCCACAGCATAAGGTTGCATAATGTCTGTCAATATGTTTTTATACCCGAATTGGGTCACAGGATCAGTTATGCGATGTACCAGCTCAACGCCATGCCAAGAAAAACAGCCTCAGACACCTATACACCGGCCTACATTCTTAACCATTTTCTTTGTGTACCGGAAGTCGAATTCTTTGCCTTTGGGTCGTTGTATATATCTTCTAGAGTCATTATCAAAAAGATTTATTTTTGTTTCGTCTCTCAATAATATATTATTCCACTTTTAAGACCCATCTGACCCAGACCATGCCAAATGAATTTCGACGACTTTTGCCTCATCCTCAAATTTTTACTCGGAGTAAAGGGAACTTTTTGGACTACACGTCCTGTTAAGTCTGTATATGGAAGTCTCCGACGAACCATCAGAGCTGATTTTTCTTTTCCAATTTGAGCGGATATAGCCTTGGAAGACATGAACGGATTCTTTTTGCAAGACTGATGATGCGGGTGTCCGTTGTTTGTAAAGATTTCTTCTTCCATCCTCAATTTTCAATACGCACTTTAGATTTTAAAGCATTGTGAACAAAAAATACCGAGCGTCCAAGACTTTTCGCAATTTCACGGAGAATTTTCCTTTCTTTTTGAAGATTTATGGAAAACTTCTCTTCTTCAGCAGTACGGACTATGTAAAGAATTTTTTTTAACTCTCATGTACTTAAATATGAAAGAACTCAATAAAAACCAACAAGCCTTTGACCAAATCCTTATCAAATCCTTTAAAATTTGTGAATAACACCAGTGTACTTATTATTTTGGCCAGCCCAAAAATGCCCATCCAGCAAAAATTTAAGCATAGAATTTTATAAAGATGGTTCCCCACTTTAATTTTTGATTTAATTATTTGGCAAGACTGTAACCTTTCCAAATAGAAACAATTGGCATCCATACATTTACAAAAATTCGAGCTATTCCATAACAAACTAGCACGACACCGATGTACTTATTTTTTTGGCCAGTAGTGTATGTACGTACGATATAGGGTGTGTGGGTCTGTAATTAAGTTTAAGTACACGGAATACGTTGCTGGTGCGTGCGAATCGAGGTCCCTCGAGCACTCCGAGTACTCCAGAACATTCCCACTAGAGACACAGAACGCGCCCAGTTTTTGCAGCTGTAAAAGCTATAAAAGGACACGCCGTATGGCTGGCGCAGCTTAGTTGGTGATACGCTTACGGACACAGTGCAACATGTCCGAGATCAAGGAGGAGGCAGCGGAGGAGAAACCGTGCAACATACTACCCGGACCAGAACTCCTGGCCCTGCCAAGTTACGATCAGAGGGCCAGCATTGCCTCCGCGGCCTTGAGTGATGTGCCCAGTGATGTGATCATCAAGTCTCGCATTCGATACGGCAGTCCTTTGTCCGCCTGCAAGGGCCTGCTGCTGGAGTACTCCAAGAGCACGACCATACACGGCATACGATATCTGTTTGAGGTCCATCGTCCCATCTATGAGAAGTATATGGTGTGATATATCGAGGGTCTTGCTTGGTTGGCTAACTCTGTTTTGGTTTCAGAGTATATTGGCTGTTCTTCACATGCATTTCCGTGTATTTTGCTATTTCCCTCATCTGGGATACCTATCTCAAGTGGCAGGATTCACCGGTGATACTCGGCTTTGATGAGACCCTGGTGCCAGTGCATAAGATACCATTTCCTACGATAACCATTTGTCCGGAAATCAAAATGGAACGCAATATCTTCGATTATACGAATGTATCGCGTTTGCTATGGGACGAATACCAGAAAAATGGTAATGTTACCAGCATGGATGAAGAAGAGTTGAGTATATATGTTTCTAAATCTCATCAATCTTTAAGATCTTTTCGGAACCATTTTATAGTTATATTTCGTTAGATTACGAGTATGTTTGTGGCAACATGAAACGTTTTCTGTAGATCTAGACCATTTCTCTATAGAAACCTTATGATTTCTAAGAGTTTCTATCATTGTTTTCAAGATATAAAGCTCTTCTTGCAGTACAACTCATCATTATATCCTTAAAAACTTGTTGAAAATTCCTAAATTAGGAAAATCATCTCTCTTACAGATTATCTCGCATGGCTGCTGCCATGCACATCTGTGATCCGGATGTGGTTCATCGTTTCATGCCCTTACTCGCGGAAATGAATCCACCCTTTGTGGATGTAACCCAAACATTGATAGACTTGAGTATATCGAAGAATGAGACTGGTCCGTTCTGCAAATGGAATGGACGGTTCTATTTTTGTGATAAAATCTTCGATTTTGTTGCCACCGATGAGGGTATATGCTATCAATTCAATGGCCTTCGTCCCAAGGATATTTATCGTGACGAGAACTTCATCAGCTATAAGGATCCCGATATTGTCGATTTCAATAACTTCTTCGATGTTGATTTACCGCCTTTGAATAACATCACTGGCAATTGGTCGCTGGATACGGGTTACGGGAATCAGGGACAGAATACCTATCCACAGCGTACGGTCTTCTCATCGGTAGGAAATGGTTTCTTTGCCTTTCTGCAGGGACTGCAGCACAACTTTGACTACGATTGCCGCAGCTTTAAACAGGGCTATAAGGTATAAGGTATCATTATACAGAAACTGGGTGTGGCGTGTCTTCAGTTGTGTTTTTTTTCCAGGTCTTTCTTAACTCCCCGGAGAGTGTGCCGCTCACGTCAGGCAATTACATTCTGGTGCCCCATGGCGATGAGGTGTTGGTCAGTGTATTGCCCAACTATGTCATGTCTACCGACAATTTGCACGAAATCAGCCCAGAAAAGTAACTACAAAAAAGGTGTTGAAAGGAATTTCGCTTTAGAAAACCAATTTCCCTTTTGTTTTCAGGCGTCAGTGTCTGTTCGATGATGAGCGCTCTTTGACCTTTTTCCGTTCGTATTCGCAAAGCAATTGCCAAACCGAATGCCTGGCCAACTTTACGATTTCCAAGTGTGGCTGTGCCAAGTTCTGGATGCCCAGTAAATATCTTTAATCTTTGTTTAAGTTCAATATTAATCTCTTTTTTTTTTTTGGTTATTTGTAGAACCTTTGGGCACTCCTGTGTGTGGCCTGGATGACATTAACTGCTATACGTCTGCCCAGGATGAGCTCTATACTTTATTGCAAAATCAAACAATGGAAAAGAGTATCAATGACAATGTGGAAATCATGTGCAACTGCATGCCGGCCTGCACATCGCTAGAGTATAATTTTGAGATATCCAGAGCACGATTCGATGTGGCTAAGACTATTAGGGCTTTTCGGGAGGTCTATGAACATACGGAGTGAGTATGGATATTATTTTTTGATGGAAAGATCAATCAGTCATTATTTTATCCATCAACGATTCAAACATCTATTTTCCTTCCAGTGCCATTGGTTCACGTCTCTCTGTGTACTTCAAGGAGCATCAGTTCACGGCCATCAAGCGTACCATTCTGTTTGGTGTCTCCACATTGATATCCAACTGCGGTGGCATCTGTGGCCTCTTCATGGGCATCTCGAGTCTTAGCTTCCTGGAGCTTCTCTATTTCTTCTGCATGCGCATCTGTGGCAGCTGTCGCGATCGTCGCAAGCACAAGATACAATCGGTGTGCCCCGAGGATGAGCCAGAGCAGAAACTGGAGTAATAGTCAGTGGATCTACAAGATCCTGGCATACATTTATGTCATTCGAATATTTTAATTGTATCTACAATCCATTTAATAAAGAAGTTGTCCGGCAAACAGTTATTTCACACTCTCAATAACACTTTCCGGGTGTCCACAAAATAAATGTATTTATTTAGCACTCACATAGAGACACAGAAACAGACACAAGCGACTGGTGGTGCACTTTAATTGATTACAAATTAAAAATGCATTTGATTAGCACATGGCCAACGCATTTGATTCGCTCTAATTAAACGATTGTAACACTTGAGCAAAACATTGGAACACTGAAATAAATTAAATTGCGGAATAGATTCTAATGGAATCAGCATAAATAATGCACTCAACCTGTTTGCCACACACAGCACAGCCCAGAAATTCCTGCATTTGGGCCATATTTCAGCTAAAGGCAGAAAAGGCAAAGAAAGACCAAAAAAAACAAGTCGAAAGTTTAAATACCCAGTACTAAAATTCCTAAAACTACGCGTTGCTCTGGCATTAAAAGTGCTCGAAAGCCAGGTGTTCAAAGAGCCAAAGAGCCTTCTTTCGTTCATTCTGCCCATAATAATGATCCGATTGCGTCGATTTTCTGCAATACGATCACTAGATACTGTCCGTTTTCTATTTTAATACATCTTCAAAATTGTGATCTTTGAGATCAGGAATATATATGATTCCTAAATTTAATATGCCCCTTCATTCATTTGAGTAACGGGCATAAAAACCATTTTTAAATTTAATCTGTTAGCACCAGATGTCACACCGAATGACTTTTGTCACTGGCCATAAATCATAAAAGAATATTTAGCATTATTAATAAGGCACGACAATCAAAAATATGTGTTCGCTCGATTGCTTTGATCTTTTCCCCTGTTCGGGTCGTGTGGCTGTCAAAACGGCATACAGGCCGAAAAGATAATGGAAATTTATCTCCGACAAATATTTGTTGCCTTAATCTTTATTCTGCGTATAGGTTAAGTCTCTAAATATCTGTGTCACAATTTGTTTTCGAAGAAATTATGGACAATTTTTAGTATCAGATATTTTACGATAAGTGTCTGTGATATATATTTATTTCGTTCAGAGCTGAGCGGTACCATATAGAAAGTTCGTTCATAAAAATTATATATTTATCTGTGTGACTGACAAATTGTTGGCACAGCTGTTTGTGTTTGAAATAAGCGCATGGATTTTAGTTAATGACCCTCAAAAACCATTTTCTACTTAAGTTGTTTATGGCTTTTCTGTGTGCGACGAAAATAAATTTCAATTGGAAATGGCCAAGGAAATGTGTGCATTTCCATACAAATATTATGTTTAACATAAATCAAATGTGTACGCAGTCACAGCTCATAAATTGCAATCAATTTCACAACATTCTTTTGGGGCAAACTCAAGACTTTAGTTTGTAGGAATTCCATTGAATGGAATGTCTATACAGAACCTCATCTAATATAATTCTGGATCTTTACAGATATTTTATAAATTAATCAATACGCGGAAGGGCTATAAAGATCGCCAACAAAAATTTCTATTGTGGCGTCGATTTAGTTTCTCTTAAATAACTTTATTCCTTATTGCAGGTGCACTCCAACATCGATTGAAGCGGAGTATCGATAAGGATGATAGAATACCGGTTGAAGGGTACTATGGTATATGTTAGGGCACTCAGGTAATAGGGAATCATTTATTTAAGCTTAACAACATTCATTTTGTTGCGATTTTAAAATATCTTTGCCATCGGAAGATCCTGGCGATTGCCCGCTTGGAGTGGAAACATCTTCCTCTTCTTCCTGCATCACCTGGTGTGGCTGCACCTCGTCAGATTCCATCGATGGTATTAGCTCCCTGCAGAGCTTAAGGACTGTCAACTCGACATGCTTTGTCGTCGCATCGCTCTTCACCGACATCCGGAAGCAGCCAATCACATGTTTTTTGGGGGATTGCTGGTTCGTCTCCTCCGCCTGAAAATGATCGATGATGACTTTGAGGCAATCCGGCCGTCTAGCACCCGCCTGTAACCGAATGGTATCTGGAAAATCATCCTCAATGTCTGTCAGCGGCATTTCAAAACCCCAAATTTTTATATTAACTGTTTGCTAAAAAATTCATATACTACTCGTAAATCTCAGAACTGATGAGAGCCCAAACGAAAACCAAGGGCCAGCTTAGTTTTAGAATGAAGCTATAAAGAGAGGAATAAATTGATCCAACAAATATATAAATAAATACAAAAATTAACAAATTTAAATGGAAAGTGAATTAAATTAAAAAAATATTTAATGAATGTATTCAAATCGAATTAAAAACGTAGATATATTTTTGTATGTAAACTCTTTAGGTAATTCCAAATGACGATCCAAGAAATTTTAGGTTTTTTTTTCAAGAACATTCCCTATATCTATAATATTTCCAATATATTCCCAGCTAACTCTTGGCCCATAAATTCCCCTTGAGGGATTTAAAAGCGTATTTCAACATGACAAATACACATACATTAGAGAAATAATGCCACACAACGAAACATAAATCAAGTAAAATAAACACCATTGTGCCTCATAAGCGAATGGAATGTTAGAATTCCACACAAAAAAAATATGTATATATGTAAAACGCACAGAATATAGGCGAAGAGCTCATAAATAAATCGCACAAACTACAACGTACTTAGGAGCGGAACGAAATAGATGTGAAGCGAAAAATACAAATTAGAAAAACAAATAAATAAAAATCTTAAGCTTTGCCAGCCACCCAGCCAGCCAGCCAGCCATCTTCTAGCCCATCCCCATGCCCGAGTCGAAAGCATTTTAAAAAGTATTTTCAAATTAATTTTTATTAGCAGAAGGCTAATAAACAAAAATAAAAACAAAGAAAGGAAAAATGAAGAGAACGTACATTTGGATACCCTGGAAGAACGACTATAAGTAGATCGATTGATAGACATATTCTTCTGGTGAGCTCTGGGGTTCTGGCTCTTCTTTTAGAATGGTTTTTTTTAATGAAAAATCCTCCCTGATTTAGCAAGTTTATTTATTTTTAAATCAGCTTTTTTAATGAGTCTGTTCGCTTATGGGAAATTTGTACAGCAAATCAACTGGAACTGGGATATAAGTCCTGTCATTAGCCTATAAAAATACAATTTTGTAATGTTTAGAATATTTAAGAAAAATAAAGATGCTGTGGTCTCATCATACCCTCTGCAGAAGCAGATTTTCTTCAATTTTAAGAGAAAATATAAATCTATTATAGTGAGAGAGAGGAGAGAAAGGCAAATATTTTTATTAGCATGTCGCGACATTTTTCAAGGCACATGCCTAGTCAGTGTTTAACAATTTCATTTGAAAAATTTCTTGTGAGTGTTTCTGTATGTTTTCCACTATTTCGTGTGTGTCTTTCAATTTAATTTATTAATCGTGCGTGCTCACCCGCAATACATTTGTGGGCGAGCAATGTCGGATGGATGGACGGTGTTGGCAGGCATCGCGGCTCACTTAAGATCTGTCGTCTTTTCGAAAGTATTTTTCTTTAGATTTTTCGCCTGTGAATTGGTCAATGAGCACACAACACACAATTTGAGGTGCAGCCATGAATCATGGGATATGGTGGGATGCGAGTCCATTAAATTAAATATATTATGGTTGGCTAATAGCAAACTGTTTTTTTTTCTATATAGATTAGTTCTTTGGTTGAACATTCGAATATTTAATGGAGAATCTTTATCTGAAAGACGATACTAGCTATAATTTTGGTTTGAATATATTTTAAAATTAATAAATTTAAATTCCCAAATGAAATAATTGAACTACCATTTTTACAAACATTTAAAAGAATTGTTTTGCACCTAAAAGACCTACTTTCATCAATCGTTTTCCTAATGCTGTATATCTCCCATTAATTTCTTGATTTTTATTTATTTTAATTAATATTTTTTTATATGTTTTTCTTTTGTTTTTCAATAAAAATAAAATTCGTAACCTGTATTTTCCCTTATTTAATAAATATTTATAGATTTAATTGGCCTTAATTGCTACGGAATACGCTCTCCAGTTACATCACATTTTTTCTTGTACACTTTAAGCGAATTTATTTTATTTTGCAAATTAACCAAATTTATTGCTCAGCCTTGGTTTTACGTTATTTATGAACGCAATCAATGAATAACCAAATCAACTGTCAATGTAAAAAAAAAACATATAAAGAGTTATATAAAATGACATAAAATTATTGAACAATTTTCATTAATCGATGGCAATAATGTAATTACGATATACGCAAAACCCACAAGCAAATAAATAATTATAAACAAACAGCACAGGCAGCGCCAAGAAAAACAACAAAAGAACAAAGCTTTGGGGCCGAATATTTGATACCCTTGTAAATGATTCGTTTCTGTGAGATATTTATTTTTAAAAAAATTTTAAAAGTAAGTAAAGTCCACAAAATTTAATTTAATTTTTTTTAAATTTATATTATTTCTTTATCTAAACAATGCTTTATTCTAATTGTAAAAAATACTGTAACTAAATATTCAAATTAATGTAAAAATTTCAAATGTTAAAAAAATATCCCAAAACTTCTCTAAACGTTGGGAGTTGCGGCCCACGTGTCGCGACATAATACCCAAAATCTATTCAAAATATTTATACCCTTCGTAAGTAAGTGTATAAAAACAACAGAAAAAAACTGATAATTAATTGTGACACAATTTGTATGGCATTGCGTGTTGACAGATTTATGTTTATTTTCGAAACAATATTTGTACGTGGATATTTTGTTGTTTTTGCATAACAAATGCTTGATAAACAGACAGAAAGATATACTATACATATATTCTACTTAATGCTCAAATTACGTCATATTGGAGCATGCCGGATCGTTTTGAAGCCATTAATTATAGTCAAGATATTTGTATTATGAATACCACGCCCAATGGGACATCAATGCGATTAATAAAGTGTGAAAAGAGCAAAACAAAAATCTATGATTAAGTACCAATTAATAATTTTTTTTTTATTGAATTATAAATTTAAAGAGAATGCACAATCACAATCCATAAATTCTATGAAAACAATAGCTAATTACCGACAATTGCCGAGCCCCTCTCTGAACATTTGCATATCGGTAAACAACAACAAAATGAGAAGACCTAACATTTTAATAATTTAATGCGCATTTATTTTGCAGTACAGATCATTAATATATGTCAAACACGTGCATAAATCAGTTTGACAGGCAAACGCTGCCGTTTAGAGACGGCAAGGGGGCAATGCAGTGGGAAAAGGAGCTAAAGAGATCAACAAATCGAGTGGGTTCCAGTGAGGGTTAGAGTTAGAGAGTACCCTTAAAGGAGATGGAACCTATGATACCTTGGAGTATGATAAAGATTTGGCAATAAATACTCAAAATAAAGCCTATGATTCTTTGGAGAATGTGTACAATTTTGGTTCAATCATGATATCATAGAAAAATATAATTTATTCTGTACCCTATTCATTTTTCAAGTATTTTTGGGGTCATTACTTAGTTATGTAATATATATTAGATATATTGGAAATTTCTATACACTTTACCTAGGAGAATTTTTAATTTCTGATTGCAACTCTCAATTTTGGAGTACCCTCGACATAGAACATATGATACCCTCCAGAAGTTTGATTTCAGTCATAGAGTACCACTTAAGCAATATTTATTTGATTAATTTGTGACTATAGACTGAGAATTTTTAGTGCAAAGCTACTCTGCGAGAGAGAGAGAGAGAGTACGAGTACCTTATTTGAAGACTCCAAACATATACCTATCTAATCCATATAATGTAAACCAGTAAAGAAACTTCTTTAAATTTTTTAGGCTTTATTTCCCTTGAATAAAAATCTGCAAATATATCTGAAATTTCCTATCAAATAATGTCTGCAATTCGAACACAAATCAAGCTACCTCTAAAACCCACTTCATCTACGGTAATAAAAACACCATATACGTTATTCTCATACCTCCAACCTTACAAAAACAAAGTCTATAGGCAGTAACCGTCTGTCATTCAGACTCTCCGACTGTCTCGGCACTCGAGACTGTCTGTCAAATGCTGCGATTGATTGATTTATGCATGCATTTAACTTGGATTTGTGTATTTTTTTTTGCACTCAACAGATAAACCCATACAAATATATGTATTTGCGATTATAGATACAAATGAATCCATGTATAAATGTATCTTGTGTTCGTTAGGAATGTGCGCAAAAATAATTTAGAGAGGAAATATGACAAAATAAAGAAACATTTGCATAGAACTTCCGCCTCAACTGTTTCCGTTACCAAAAAAAAAAATTTAAAAAAAAATGTTTTGGGAGACTTTAAATTTTGTGAATGGAAAATTTGTGGTTTCTAAGAGAGAATAATGGTTACTCTATCTGAATAAAAATATATCTAAGAAAAGATGACATATTTGTTTCCATTAAAAAGTATAATGTAATGTACAGACTATTTTTCTATATATTTTCCTCACTCATATTTCCAAATTCTTGTTCTTTTATCAATAAAATTTCTTACCAATCTATGGAACCTTATTTCCCATAGAGTATGCTTGATAATTTATAGCAAAAATCTAGAAAATGATATTCGACTTTGGCTTTGGGCTTAGCACTTCATCATAATCAACTGTCGCGAAAAAGCTCCAAGCCTACCAATCTGGCGACCTACCTCTACCTCTACCTCTAGCTCTAGCTCTACCATACCAACCCACATTACTGTTACTGTCCCCGCGTGTCTCTAACTGTTATTTCTATCGAGAGCCAGCTCTTGCTGTGCCACGCTGCGAGCATCGCTGTCCCATGAGCACTGGACAAAAAAATATAGACAAAACCATTTAGACACCTTTGGAGTCGATACAATAATACCCAGTACTCAGTTTTTATATATCGAAACTTGACAAAGACAAACCAGGTGTTCAAACAGCCAAACTTCTTTTGTTTGTTCTGCCCATAATAATGAACCGATCGGATTGATCGCTGAGATCTAGGTGTTCAACAAGACAACGTACATAAATAATATATGTATCTACTTAATAGGATCGGAAACACTTCCTTCTGGCTCGACTGTTCTCGTACATCTACCAGAACTGAATGTACCCCAGTACCCTTTTGAGTAGCGGGTACAAAAATGGAGAACTGTGTGCATAAATCAAAATTGTTGACGCTATGATTATGGCAGCTATAGGTTTCGGGGTTCGTATTTATTTTTGTTTTGGTTTTTTTTGAGGCCTCTGTGGGAGAGCAGTAGGAGCCGCGCCACAGCAGTCGAGTAAGAAAATCGTGCTCAAAGGTGTTACGGCTCTGACAGTTATTCTATAAATTATGACAACTGACAGCTACATTTATAAGCCACAACTCTTGCAGTTGTGCATAAATAAAAACGTTGACACACGGCAACAACAACAGGCAACAGCAGCAACAATAACAAGAAGAAATGTCTGCTGATTGAGGTCCCAGCTAATTAATTTGACCGCATTAAAAATGTATGCAAAGCAATTAACTTAAATATGACGATGGTCAAGTGCAGATAGGGGCCAGGCCAGAGCAGAAGAAGTTGTAAGAAAATGAATTAATTTTCCACACGGAGCTGCAAAGTTTAAATTGTGTGCGCTTTATCTTATCGAAGGCATCAAGCTAATTAGCATATAGCCGTACTATAGAAGGGGTTCCGACTCGGATCGAACTGAAAGTCAATGTCGGAAGTGCACTCGAGAGTTGGCAACATCGATACAGGTATAAATTAGGTTAAATTAGAGATGTAAACAGTAGATCAGAATTTATTTGGATTGAAGCAACGTTTTCGCGTGGGAGATACATCGAATCATGTGTCCAAAAATGTTTAAAATAAGTTATAGGTAATGTAAAGAGCATTCCTAATATAGATTAGTTAATACTTTCAATGGTTCGAACCTTTGTTTAGCTCTGAAACATGGCTTATAATTAGGGGAATTAAGAAAGCGTCAATGTCAGTGCAAAAAGATGGTCAATGTCACAAATAGATGGTGTCTTACGCCTCATCAATGCACATTTATATATATCCATTGAAATGGTAGACACTGTAGATGTTCAGCATGTTCTCGATTGTTGTTATTTTCGTAGAATCGATTTCGATTTGAGTTAAGATTGGTTTTTGCTAAGCAATACCGAACCAAAGCCTGTTATGCGCGGACAGAGGTGCGCTGCCGCATTACGCGCTACATGTATAACGAGTATAACGAATAAAATGATTTAAAAAATGATTTAACTTCCTATTTAGGCCATTGGGACTGCGCTATGATTATTTTTTGCACTAATTCCTGGTCTCTATTCATCTTGATGTCTTTCACAGATGTCATACCCTAGAAATCGTTCAAAAAAACTCCTCAAAAATACCTCTTACAAATGCCATTCAATTTTGTAACCAAAACTGGAGTTTCTTTAAACCAAATACGCAAAAAAAGAGTCCATTAAATAGTCAAACAAAGGCATTACATTTACGTGCCAGCGTATCTATAAGCCTAACCAGATGACAATCTATTATTTAGCACAACAAAGCAATTTATAAAAGCTTTAATTGTCGTTGCCTCTAACACCTGACATCATAAATCGAGTAAACTATTGTCGTGCCATAAATTATATGATTGAATCTTTTGTGCTACTTCCCTGTTGATTTGCATAGCAATGGCAGTCGGTGGACTCTTTTGATTGAATCGAAAGCAATAAAATATAGATTTAAAAGCGCATTACAAAGGCCAAATCCACAGAATCCGCACCGAAACTAAGAGAACAAGTCTCTTCACATAATACACATGGTTTATAAAATTATATATCCATTGTCTGCCGCTGACATATCGTGAGCTACGTCGTCACTTTGCATTTTGCAAGCAATTAACATAAATTATGCATATATTATAAACGCTTTGTGATCATTTTCCATGGGTATTAATGACTTCTGACAGCCTGAACTTCGATATTATCATTGATAGCCTGAAATCCGCAAATAAATTCCATGTTTAAAGTGACAATTTTTCGGCTCGATTCTTCGCTGTTTCATTGGGCAACACAGTCTCTCAGTCCATCTCTGTTGCATAAAAAAAACCTTATAAATTATTTATAACATTTCATATTAATACATTTCAATTTGTCTGAAAAACATTTCACACAAAAATGCCGCCACCGCCGATGTCGATGCCGATGCCGACGAACTGTGTTTCGTTCCGAGCCATACAATAAATATCAAGAGAGCTGCGTAAACTAAACGAAATGGAAATAAAAAAATAATCAGCAAACTACTTTATAAGAAAAAATAACATATACAAATATTTTAGTGAATTTTACGATGCGTGCGCTTTCCATTGACATTAAATATTGTGTTAATTTAATATTCAAATTTTGTTTAATGAAATGACAAAAGCATCAATAAACTAAGCGCATCGGCATAATCTACTGTCCACTGTCAGATATCATGACACATTTGATGCTCTTTCGAAAGTGGAACTAATGAGTGATCTAGGGGGATTTTAAATTAATTTTAAGACTGTTAAAGCTTACAAAACCAATAAAAACTTTAACATAAATTGAAGCTTTAAAGATCAGGCTTATTTTTTAGTTCAAGCGCAGGTTATTCAATCGATTTTAACAGAGAATATGGAGATGATGTGGTCGAAACGCACTTATCGTTTGGCTGTTTGAACACCTGGCTTTCGGACTCTATAAATGCTTAAACGAAGCGCTTTGGGTGTATACTTTTGAGTCTTTTTTTTTGCCTGTAGTACTGGGTATTATAATGGGTTTAAACTGGCTTTTATTGATTTAATTTCTCTCAAAAGTTCTAACAAGTTTAAATATTCAATTATTTATTTAATTTTGTTCAATTCCCCTATGATTACTTAAGTAACAATCCCACCATCCCACATTCCACTGAAACCGAACAGTTCATTGATTATTATGGTCATATACCCCAAAAAAAATCACTCCGCCCAACACATGTTTCTAATTTTAATATTATTTTAATTCAAAACTCATCGCCCACTTTGCGTTTATTTTGAGGCTAACGAAATAACAAAAACAATTAATTTTTTTGGCCTTTCTGACAAATCATTAAAATACAACATTTTAAGAGTGCAATAAAATTTGATAATAAACTTCATTAGTGGCTCGCCATTGATGTATATATGGTGGTTATTAAACTTTTTTTTTTTTTTGTTCGTTGGCGAGCTACTATTAGCACGAATCAAGATTATCAAAGATGGCAAACCCCAACAACAACAAAAAAAAAGCGAATTTAGTGGAATTTAGTCATCATTGTCACACCCATTTTTGGAGTAGATTTCATATCGATTTAATTTCTGGGTTTCCAACAGATGAGTAAACGAATGCAGGGGAATTAGTATTCATTCAAATATTTTGAAAGATTTTATTTTGTATTTAGTTTATATAAGGAAAGAAATCTATTCAATTTTACATAAATTGTTTTAATCAAAGGTTCGATTTCCTTAATGGGGTTTACTAGTAAGGGGAATGTTTCTTGAAAAATTTTATAGATCATTTATAAAGCAATATAGTATTTATGGGTATATATGTATATTTATTGATAGCCCACACACATTATGGTCTTTCGAACTTCAAATTAATTAGCGAAAATAAATATTTATAGATTCTGTGATGAGGAACAGGAAACATCAGAACATGTATATTCCAATCACCCACTTTCCATGGAACAACATCTAGGCACCTGGTCTCGGTGGGAACCCCTCGTTTTACTGGATCTTGTCTCATTGAGGTCTCATAGATGGTTCCACTTTCAAGGTGATGGTTTTTCGTAGTGCATCAAAGGCTTTTAAAATTCGAAATAAAATTTCTATAGAAATCTCCTGTACTAAACCCACAAACTAGTACAAAATCATCTTCTTATGGTATGGTTCTTGTACTAAACGTTTTTCCAAGCCATCTTTTAACCATCTTCAAATGATTCCATGGCTAACTCCTTTTCCAAAAAGTTTACCACCCAAAAGTTGGATTTCCCCCCGTTTCCCTGAGCAATTAAACTCCGCAAAATCACAGAGAGAGAGAGGAAACAGGGGACAGGAGTCAAGGGGCAGGGAGAAAAATAAGACACCAAGAAAACGTTATAAACGAATGTCATGCAAATTGATATTGCAAATAAACTAATCGCCATTACAGAGACTCGAGCCAGAGGCATTTTGGGCTAGATTAAATGGCACAACACGCACCACACACCACACCATAAACACACATAAGCCAGATCCAACTCAAACTTCGGTCTGGGACTCGGAACAGCTATCTATATCCAATGGTCCTCTGACTCTGCACCTCCTCTGCTGCGAATTGGAAATCGTTGACAACGTTGTCGCTGTCGTTGCCATGGTGGCATGTCCTAGACGCATTTTATTAACATTTTGCAAATGCCAAAAGTGGACAAAACGGACTGACATGGAGATGACAGAGAGCCTGGGTCTGGGTCTGGTTGTTGTTCCACAGCTAATTGGACTATGGATAGAGGCAATATTCAGCTGGAGTTTAGTACGAACGAGTACGACTACGAGTATCACAGACAAAGCCAGCTCTCTGCCAATTGAGAGGTTTGTCTTTTGTCTTTTTGTGGAAATTTGTAATGTACATATTTCCAAAAATTGTATATGAAAAAGGTGGATATATGAAGCACAAGAGGAAGGCAGTCACAGCTCATTTTTAGGAGGTTAAGTGCGTTTATATTATAAGAAATAGTTTATACATTTTTTTTTTAAAAGAAGTTGGCTTGCGATCATACAAAGTAGGTATATATATATTCCTGAGCAGCATCAACAGTCGAGTAGATTCAATAAATCTCTGCTTCAAAGTCGGAAATAGGAACTGCTCAGATCAGAACATTGCTACCAGAAGCTTAAGAGCTAACTATTGGTCAAGAAACACATCCTCTTCTGTTTCCAAAGATAATCTAACCTTTAGAAAGTGCAATCTACACAAGAGTAGATACATAACTCTTCAAGTCTTCAAGGGACCATCATTGAATCACTGAATCATATATCTGTCATATGAAACCCAGAACTTTGGAGGTTCTGTAGATCAATGTAAGTAATATGACACAGCTCTCATAGGTACAAGCGATTTGTAAGGGTGTCTAAAGCTTCGAACACCATAATTTGAACGGAAAGCATTTGGTTTGGATGTGCCTTTGATGTGGGATTTGTTTTGGAGTTCCTGTGGTACCCTTTTTTTTAGATTTATGGTGGAGTTCCAGTGGTTCTTATTTTGTAGATTTATTGTGGAGTTCCTTGGGTTCCTTTACTCATTCGAGGAGTATAAGATCATAGAACCCTTATAATTTGTATCCTAATAATTAAAAAATAATCCTTCTATCTTTTCGCCATCTAGGATGTGGAACATATGGCTCTAAACTCTCCCAATTTCAACCAGCCCCAGCCAGCATGATTAACACCATCACCATGGCAGCCCCATGGCCCGGCCCACCTTTGCTGCTATCATATTTCGTGTACTGTTCGGTTCATTTCAATCGATGCATCGATGGGTTCTCTATCATCAGGCCTTCTGGGGATCCAACACCGTTCCGTTCCGGGCACTCCGAATGTGGTGTTTGCCACTTTATTTTCCTTTCGGTTTTTTGTTTTTCCCCCGTGTGTGTGTTTTTGTTGTAATATTTCGATGACGATGCCAATGGATACGTTGATGGCAGGACGGTGCATGCCACCTCTCATCTCTGTGGGGCGCGGGGGCTCCTCTCCTCACTTTACCTTACCCCATGCCATGCCCCATGCCCCATGCCATGCTGTTTTCTACTACTCTTGGGCTCATACTCGTATTGTTGGGGGTTTGTAACGTTTTTATGATGCCTGGCGGCATGTTAAAATTGAAAAACGCATTTGCGTGATAAATTGCAATATTTAACACACACACAGACACACACACACGGTTTGGGGCACACAGAGGAGGCAGCTGTAGCTGTAGCATGTGGTGTCCAGTTGTAATTGCAACAACTGGTGCCCAGGTCTCAGACTACACGGCTCTCTCGACTCTACTACTCCGAGAGCCGTAGAGCTGTAGAGCCGTAGACGAGGGGCTGGCGAGAGGGAGCTGTTGGGAGCTGGGGGGCATCGGGCAATGAGTTATGGCCACCCGTCATTCTGTAGCTCGTTGTTGAATGTGGCGAAATACGAGCGTATAATGCAAACGCCATTGCATGGCAACGCACACACAAGAAAGCAGTTAACATGTTTCTCCTTTGGCTTTTTCTTGTTTTAAGCCGCCAGAGAGTCCGGGCCATCCAGCCCAGGCAGCCATCCAGCCCAGGCAGCCATCCAGCCTGACGATATGAGTTACATGCCGTGCTTAATGGCATAATTTAAAGCTGCAAATTTTGTCATAAATTTTAAAATTGATTACCACGAGAAGGCAGTTTGGTAGTTTCCATGTTGCAGTCGTTTGCTGTTGTTGTTGTTGTTTCTGTTGCTGTTTTTGCTCGTTAGTTGAACATTGCATGCCGCCTGATGGCTACATTGGCGGCAGTGGCAGTGCCAGCGCGACGGCAGTGTTAAAATTGTGCCTCAAGTGTTGGTATATCAAAATTACACACGTTTCTTTTTTGCTTTGCTTTTCTTTTCAGTAATTTTTCTTTCAACCTAATCATTTACCATAATATATGTAAGTGGAGAGGGTATCCCCTATAGGGGATCCGCTGAATACTCCGTATGTTTAAAAAACATTGTATGAAATTTATTCATGAAAACATCTTTATAAGCCCTCAACATGATATTTGATTAATGCGCTTAACTTTTAATACAAAGTCGCAAAGCGTGTTAAAGGCGCATCAGAATGTGGCAGACTAATTAGAAGGGGTAATCGGATGCAGGCGATGAAATTGAAAAGATACATTTTAATCAACTCGAAATTTCAGAAGCAATTTATGAGTCGAAAGAACGATTGCCATGTGGGGTGGAGTCTGTAATAAAATGAACTAAACAAATATTTTTATAGTAATTTCTTTAAAAAAGTTAAAAATTCAATGCATTTATTTTTATAAAGATTAAGTAGAAGGATATTTTTTAGATAGTTTTGCAAAGGCTTCAAAATTATATAAAAGCCAGGTGTTCAAAGAGCCAAATATTTATTATAATATTTATTCGATTGCAACATTTTTTACAATCAATATATAGATAATGGATAATTTAATAAAAATATAATTTAATATATATAATAAATAAATATATATTTAAAAAAAAATATAATTAAAAAAAAAATAATTTAAAAATAAATTAATTAATAATTTAAAAACATATATATATTTAATAAATAAATATATTGAATTGTATATTGGGATTTGAATGATTTAAACCAACCATCCTATGCAGTGTTTAAATCAAAGCCTGCTCCAAAATGGAAAAAGTGGTTCAAAACAATGTTTAAAAAACTGTAATCAAATAATTTAATAATTAAATATAAATAAATAAAATACTACAAATTCAAGAACTTTTAAAGACGTGGGAAGTATGTCAAGGGGATTGCGTAGAGCCCAAGAAGTGCTATAGGACAAAAGCGGGGAAAATGTGTATTATTTATGCTATTTATAAGAATTATAGGAGCTCCTTGACCTTGACTGGCACTAAAAAAAATATATATAGCAAGGAATATACATATATTATAAGTCCAGAGTTTATAGAACAAACCTACTTTGTCTTATGTATGTCTTATATGTCTGAATCTAACTAAATCCACATAAAAATATTCAACTCGTGTACCATATAGGTAAGACCCATTTTAAAAGACATTTCCTAAGTTCACTTCTAACTATCTAGAATCCCTTATCAGAACTTAGTTAAACCCTTAAGTTTTCCTTGAAAACCAATCATTTTTAATACAATAGAAAAGACACTATGTAAAATGTAAAATTATATATTATTTAAAACAAAAGTACGACCCATTTTCCAGGCTCTGTCGAAAGAGAATTTAATTTTAGAAATATAATTTGCATTGTTCGATCAAAAAGAACTTCATTTAACGACGCTGTGACGGGGCCACGAAAGCCACTTTTTCGCTCGAAAACTAACTGAATAATTTGTATAATTATTTCATTTCTTGGGGCATGGGGCAGCAAGTAAACAGTAATTACATAACTACTCGTACATGTTTACCCTCGGACACGATTTCGCTTGTTGTTTTTTGTTGTTTAAAACAAAATTGAAAACAAGTACTGAAAGGGAGGTACGCTATGCGAAAATATTGTATGAGAATGGAAGAGTAAAGGAGTGAAAGAGTGGATGGGGATGTGGATGTGGATGCAAGCCATTGATTATATTACATGCTATAGGCGGCACACATCTTGGTGAGTGATATAAATGGCTTCATAAAATTTTGTAACCATAATTTACAAACGAATGAGCGAACTACACACACGAGAGATGGACAGGGAGATGGAGATGGAGGTAGAGTAAATTGTTTTATCAGTGGATTAATAATTCCACCATACTATCCTCCACATTTCTCTCTGGTTGTGCCAGCGGCAAAGTGTGGGCCCCATTAAGCGATACATTATAATTAAGGGGAACAAGGCGCGTCGAGAGCAGCAGCTGCTGCCACAGACGGAAATTGTTTGATAACGCGCCTGCAAGACAGCAACTAAGTATAAGTGCATACGAATACCGAGTCCGAGTCCGAGTCCCATGATAACATCATCAATGGGGGATGGCATCTCCTATGCAATTACCTAAATTATATGCATAGCATAGCCACAGTGTGCTGCTGCTGCTGCTTCGTTTAAAATGAAATTAGTATTATGCATTGCGCTCTCTCCCCGCCGCCAAGTTACACCTTAAAGTCTATAATCAGTTGCAACCGGACCATCAACTTCTTCTCGCAATTTGTCATGTTTCTTCCACCATTCGGACCGACCGATCTCCATGGCCAATCGGCAAACACCATCGCATGATATCGCTTTGGCGGCTCTGCTAATCATTTTTTGATATGGCCCGTAATTATAGACATTCCATCCATTCGGAGCCCATCCATCCATCTGCCCCGTTAAAGGCTGGCAAGATAAGATTTTAATGGTTTTCCATTTCCATTTGCTCTTATGACTATAATTGATTGACTGCTCTGCAGTGCTATGGTGCTGGTGCGGCAATTCCAAACAGGAAAATAAGGGGCCTCAAAGCCACAGCCCTAAGGTGTGAGAGTGGATAAATGGGACATAAACACGAGAGATAAGGTGGGAAACCCTTCAGAGGGAAAGGTGTTTCGAGTGTTGATGGGGGCTGGCAGGCAAATGCAAAAAAAAGACTGGTGCATAATTATATCCCATGGGATCGTTAGGATATTAATTTATGGTAGCATATAATAGTGTTGTTAATAAATAGTTAGATGACTTCTAGTTTTAAAATTACAGCTGGATAGCACATCAGACGAGGTTGTAGAGAGCCTTTTCCCTTTGGATTCTTTTTGGCATCCTTAATGCCTACTGATTGATTATTGATATTACTTTTAAGTACTTATTGTTTTTATTAATTAAAGTACTATTAAAGAAGAAAATTAAAAGGTTTCCCTGATCCAGTCTTAGCCTAAAAAAAAGGAACTCTAGAATATTGTGCAATGAAATCTCTCTTTTGTGCCGATTCTTAAAGATCTAATTTTTTTCGTCCAGCATAGGAAACATCCACCTACGAAGAAACATCCATTTCCAGATCGGATTACAAAATTTATGGGACTGTCCATTCAAGGGCCCGTCATGTCACGGACTTCGACTATTCTTTTGTTACAAATTATTTCGATTTCAGCATTTAAGACTATATTATAATAAAAAGTATCAAATCTATTAAAATTCAAGAATAAATTTTAAATCAAATTTATTTAAATTATTATTAAACTAGGCATTAAAATTGAAATTTTTCCGACTTTTTCTGATTGATTTGGGGCTTTAAAAATGTTTTGCGATAATTTTTTTTTTTAATTTAAAGTCTGTCTTCTTTTAATTTTTTTCAGGGGTTGTGCTTTTTTCACTTAACTTAAGTCTCTTACGCCTGGTTGTATTGAACTTTGCAATTCTGAAAAGCTGATAAATGCAGCTATAAATCGGACCCAAACACTTTGCAGCTTAGGCTTAGCGCTGGGAAATATTAAGCTTTCAAATTCCAAATTGAGCATTTTTTGCGGTATTATTCATCCAAAATTTTGACTTTGAAATCTCGGGAAAAGTAAAAACAAATTTTTTCCTGTGCTTTCATACTTTTCGTGTATAGGTACATTAATTAGGCGTCGTTTAAGGTATCGTTTGTAAAAATCTATGGATAAACGGCTAAGATATATCCGTTTGACCAAACCTTCTAGTGCCACATTTTACCAAAAAAAATTGAAAGCCCCAAATCTATCAGAAAAAATCGGTTTGGTGCACAGCGGAAATGTGGTGTTGCATAGGGTTATCAAATCTATTAAAATTCGTATAAGATTATGATATAAATGTGAGAAGTACCTCCCAAAAAGCTCCAATCAAGCCAGAAAACACCTGTTCATCTGATCAAAAAACCTTTTAAAATCACATATAGTATGTATAGTATTTTTGGGTACATTTTTGGTCACTTTCTAACAACCAGTATGGGCAGGGACTTAGATCATATGCTAGTACGAGTATAATCAACTGCTGCCATAAGTTCATAACACTTACAATGCTGCACATACTCAGGATCTGCAGTCTATGGCCATCGTTCACAACCTACGTTCCATCATTAAGTCGAACAGACAATTTGTCAAATGAAACAAGAAAATTTGCATAAAAAACTAACAAACAACTAACATTAGACACACGGCAACAACACAGCGCAGAAAATTTGCATGTCTGACCGACTGAATGTTGGCCAACGATTCCGAGGCAGCTACAACAAACAGGCAAGACAAGCTGCTACCAGCAGCGGCAGCAAATAACAATTTTCCACACACAAAACTGGCCGCGAGAAGGGGCACCTCTGGACGTGGGGTCTCCGAAAGGGGTCTATAGATGGGGTCTCTCTCTGGACGGTGGCCCATACGAAGTCTCGTAGGCAAGAGGCCGTGGCTGTGGCTATGGCTGTGGCTGTGTCTGTGTCTGTGGTAACACAGAAGCAGTGGACGAAGTGCAATTACCAAAAGCGCGCCACAGACCCAAGCCAGGCCAAGCCAAGCCACCAGATATCAAAGGAGATCGGCAAAAGAGGTAAAGCAGTAACCAGTAAGCAGTAATGGTGCTTGTTGTAGCTTTTTGTTGTTTCTTTTGTTGTAAATTTTCGTTGCTGTTTGTTGTTGTTGTTGTTGTGGCCAAACAACATGTGCGTTTGTGTCCGCAACGATTAAGTAAAAACAATTTACACGCCTGCCTGCCAAGAAGACCAGCCGCAGAAGGACGTCCACGGAAAGAGGCAGAGACAGACGGACAGACACGGGGAGAAAATTAAATGCTAGAGATGAACTTTTTGGTGATACTTGTGTCCATGGGAAGGAGCTTTGTTTGCAAAGTTTGATCTGGTAAAAGCTACAGAGACTGCGAAAGATCATGGGAAATAATATAGGTCCTCTAAGAACCTCATACGGAATCCGCTAATATTTAATATTAAATGTTACTAGGGACAAGTCCCATGCGTACTCGCTACACTCGGACACTAACCCTCGGCTCACTCGCTCACTCCGATAAGAGTAAAATATCGGACGATAGAGATAGAGAAGAGCTTTTTGGAGCTTGCAAAGACAAGCTTAAAAGTTTTGTAGAACAGCTGTTTCTGCAAAAAGCTTTAGAGCAATAAGCCCATACAGAGATAGAACAGATATAACGAGGAAATCTTTTCATGACCAGCCCATTTTTCATGTCTAGGAGGCCCACGGCCGCACAGGAAACTGAAAACCAAACCAAGTCGAATAATAAACACCATTCCAATAGCTCCTTCGTGATTCCAAAACTCTGCCTTCGTTGGTCCATCTCTAAGGCAAGCCGGTCCTTGTCTCTAAAACCATGGCGTTAATATGCGTCGCTCTGGCTTAGCTTGTTGGCCAAGTTACTACGTTTCACCTTGCTGTTGTTGTTGTTGCTGTTGTCTGCATGTTAGTGCTTCCTTTTTGGCATCGGCAACATGTCAATTATATCGTATCAAATTAATAATTGTACACGTCGCGCCGCATTGCACGTCTTCGCCCCATTCACCAAATGAAGTTGGGTTTTTAAAGGAGAGAGCCTTGGTGGATGCCTCCACCGATGCCTGGCCTGTGCTTGGATGCCAGCCTAGTGTTTGCCTGTTTTGGAGCTGCCTCTTTGGAGCGGTGTGCCTTGTGCCTTGTTGGCCTGCTGGCTGCTGGCTGCTTGCTGCTTGCCACTAATCGTGGCAGACAGGCATGCTGAACGGCCCCGCAAATGTAATATATTTTAAGTTACCTGTCAATTTTGGATGCTGTTAAGCGTTGCTAACACGCCATGTTTGCAGGCCGAGTATTCGATATCAAACTGAAATGTGTGGTGTACCCTCGTACATACCATACGTATACTTATGTGCGTGAATGTGTTTGTTAAATAAGTGGCAGGAGTGTGAAATTAAACTAAATTTGTGTTGATCATTGAAATGTTTGTTGATTTCGGTTTAAATGCCAATTTTATGGCTCACTTAATGGTTGGGAAAAATCACGAATGGTTGAAATAAAAACTAACCTGAATAATAATTTTTAATGCGGTCAGACTAGGCATTTAATGGGCCCACTGGCAGGTCTCTAAAATGTTTCAATGGTATTTTTACCATTCAAATTTTCAAATCACAGAGATTCACCACGCACCTAATCACCTGTTAAAGCATTTTCAATCAATTGGCAGCCCCTAGTAATTAAAAGAGAAAAGGAAAGAGAAATGTGAAATGGGAAATGTAGAAATGGAAATAGAAGCAACTAAAAAACTAACAAAAATCGGGGTTTTAATCACTCACGAAGAAAATTGATCAACAAATTTTATGTCTGTAGAAAGCTTAGCTTTCAGTTTTCACTTATAAAATTATTGATAAATTTTCCTATTTGGGAGGATTTTAGGTACAAGCACGGAAAATCACAAGCAACAAACAAAATTGAAAGAAAAATAGCTTCGGGGAAGCGATTTTCTATACCCTGCCTCAAAAATATTATTTAAAAATGGCAAGAAATATGTTAGGACTTAGAAATTATCTATTCTGTATCATCTAGACTCTAGATTCTAGAGTCTTGGCATCGACTAGGCCTGAGAAAAAAGGAATAACAGACATAACCTCGATGCTGCTCGACTCGAGTTTCGCTGAAAAAAATTGTTTCGTTTTTATTGAATGCAATGAAACTTGCATTTGCAAAGGTTCATAGATTTTGTGAAGTTAATTTGTGAGAGGACAGTTTTTATTGCAAGAAGAGAGCAAACGCTTGAATATGCAAAGCGTCTTTGGAGCGTCTTTGAAGCGTCTTTTCGCCTACGCAATACAAAAATTTTACAAAACCAGCCATACATACCTGCAAGGGCATCGAAACACAGAACAAAATCTTCGCTATAGCCCCAGCTTACTCCCCGGCACTTAGTACCTCTATTTACGCATTATTTCACACCGAAATACACTTTTTATTAAATATTTTCAACAGAACAGCACGCACACACTTTTCCTGTTCGACTTTTTTTTCTTGCAGCATTCTTTTCTTTAGGGGGCTGCCAATTGATCCTAAAAAGCGTTCACAGCTGATCGGGTGCGTGGTGAATTTCTGTGATTCGAACATTTCAAATTGAATTTAGTTGTTTCGCAGAGGCACAACCAAATAATGCAATTAATCAACGAATTTAGTGGCATTATTGAATCACAGCAAGCCAGAGAGACGCAAAAAACTGGTTTAAGCCTTTTAGAGCTGCTGCTGTTGCTGCTGCTGCTGCTGTTGATGTTGCTGGTGCGATGTCTGCGTCATTTAGTTGTCTGTGGCCAGGGAAATAAATATAAAAAAAGTTAAGCTAAAATCAAAACCGAAACGGTAATTATCTTTTGACAGCACTTAAGTTGAATTTGGTAATGACAGTCGGGCTAAAGATCGGGGCAACACACCGATAAAAGCGGCGCTTTAACTTAACTGACAGTTGAGGCTAAAGAGTGGCCGATTAAATTGACAGTCTGTCAGGCGAGTATTTTGCTCTGTGCTGTGTGTTAAAATGCGTGTCCAACGTGCGTGTGTGTGTCTGCGTCTCTCTTGGGGCCTCTCTTATTCCGAGCAAATACTCGTACCTCGCTGTGCGATTAATAACACACAGATCTTGGTGTTTCTGGAGCATGTCAGTGCCTTGCCAGAGCCGGAGCCGGCGAACATGACGGAGATTAATACCTTGAATGTTATTTATGGTGGTATGGTGATTCATTTCTTCACTTAAAGTTGGCGGAAAACCCGTTGAATCATCTATTTACCTGTCTAAACGTCTTTAAAGAGTGGTCTTCCTGCAAACTGTCTATAGAATTGGTTACCCAAATCGTAGAGAATGAAATCATTCTTTAAAACCCCGCAATATTGAAATATAATGTATATTTTCTGGGTAAATATTTCCCTAAATAAATATTCTTATTGAAATCACGAACAAAATGAAAGTAAATTGGAAAAAAAAACACCAGAGTGATCATTATATCGGATAGATAGTTAATAGTAGTCACTGGCACAGGCTAAACGAGCATTTTTCAGTCTTACAAACCTTTCACCTAAGTATATTCACTCAATTTTCACAATTTAAAATCTGTTTAAAAAATTCAAGTATAAATCCCCCATAATTTTAAATTCAAATTTAAATAGCGTGAATCCACCACACTGTTTATCGGCTAGTGCTCATCTCTAGAATTCTGCAATGTTTACCTACCTGATATTATGCCGGTGACTCGAGTTAGAAAGGGATGGGGAATCGGTGAAAGGCGCCAAAAGACTTTGCCGCGAAAAGCGACAAGGAAAATACAGACTAAAAGGAAGGCAAAAGAATCGCACCCAAAGCACGCTTTTCACGCATTTAAAGTAATCCAAAGCTAAATAAGGAAAATCAGTGAGTATTGATCAAGTGAAAGTGCAGATCGCCAGCTGATCGGTTAATCGCAGAATTCTCACAGCTGCTGTCTGCGAATTATGGCCTGCAAGCGGCTGATGCTCGACGATGAGGAACAAGATGATGGTTTTAGCTTCGATCTGGAGAATCAGGAGAATATAGCGAACAATAATATGGCAAAACGTCGCAAGGGGCCGCTGGAGACGCCGCTGCAACGCATGCTCAAGCGGCACATTCCCGCCAATTCGGCCACCGCATTGTCGCCCATCACCGAGCTGTCGTACAATATGCGCGGCG
This sequence comes from Drosophila lowei, assembly GCA_008121275.1. Lineage (NCBI taxonomy): Eukaryota > Metazoa > Arthropoda > Insecta > Diptera > Drosophilidae > Drosophila > Drosophila lowei. Next base: position 11,173,336 of record CM017779.1, on the reverse strand, counting down.
CCCGTCTGAATGAGTGTGCCGGTGGCACACCCAAGTCCACCAACACCCTTCGATCCTTCAATAGCATCAATAGCATCGCCTCCAGCTGCGATTCGGGCAACTCCCTGGACGATGAGTACCTGCATATGTTCGAATTGGACCAAAGAGATGCTGTTGGCAAAGATTTACCAGTGGGTTTGCCCGACGATCTGGAGCAACTGATTACTGGCCAGCTGAAGACGGACCACATCTCGGAGAGCAGCACCGAACCAAAGGCCCGCTCGGCACGTCGCTGCCTGAGCATGCTGCCCAGTGACCCGGCGGAAGAGGACTCCAATGGGAGCGGCGTGTCGGTGGTAAGCCACAAGACCTCGCCCACCGCCACCCGCATGCTGCTGCGCAAGTCCGTGTCCATGAACGATGCCGACATCCTAACAGCCCTGGGCGATGAGCCCGAATTGATTGGGGATCTGAGCAAACCATGTGCCCTGCCCTGCCTGATCACTGGTACCCGTCATCGGGACTTGAAGACCATTTCGTGTGATACCTTGGCGCGCCTGATCAATGGGGATTTCGGCGAGCAGCTGGGCAACGACTGCTACCAGATCATCGACTGTCGCTATCCGTACGAGTACGAGGGCGGGCACATTCGCGGTGCCCAGAATCTGTACACACGGGCCCTCATCAAGGAGGCCTTTCCAGCTGCCGCATTGAAGCCGGTGCCAGGACAGCGCTACATCTACATCTTTCACTGTGAGTTCTCGTCGGAGCGTGGACCGAAACTTTTGCGCTTCCTGCGCAGCAACGATCGCAGCCAGCACACGCACAACTATCCGGCCCTGGACTATCCGGAGCTCTATCTGCTGCACAACGGCTACAAGGAGTTCTACAATCTCTATGCGAATCTCTGTGAACCCCGCGACTATGTGCCCATGCTGGCGCCCGCCCACAACGAGGAATTCCGCCACTTTCGGGCCAAGACCAAGTCGTGGCAGTGCGGCGATGGCGACGGCGGTGACAGTGGCATTGGTGGCGGCGGCAGTGCCGGATCCCGTACCCTGCGCAAATCACGTTCCCGCTTGCTTTACGCGGAGTAAGGGGCGCCCATCCTCATCCCCATCTCCATAATAATTATTCTAAAACAAAATTAATCGCTTGAATTGAAAGGACGCAAATTTATAGTTTCGTTTCGTTGATTTTTGTTTAAATGTTGAGTTTTTCCTTTTAAGATTTAATGTTTATTCGTATTTCGATTTCTAGTTGAGAGTTATATACATAGAAAAACCCCACACGTAACCAAAAAAAATAGCATAAAACCAAAAAAAAAAAAAAATGTTCTCTAGTCAGTGAAAGTGAAAATTTCGAATTGAATTTAGTTTATTGTTTGTGTTCGGCATTTTAAAGTTTAGTTGCAGAATATATATGTATTTCGTGTTTAATTTTATTTTTAATCAATTAAATTTGTAAATCAAATGTTACCCCAAAGCCCAAATACAATATATTTTAAGCCTTGAAGGGAATGAAGAAAAACTATTCAAGCAGAGCGTTCATATCCTCCCATTTTTCAATTAAAAACAATTGAGTTTTGGGTTCTTAAAACTTATATAAATTCCAGGAAGGAATATCCATCAAAAACTTAAAAAAAAAAATTTATAGCCTAAGAGATTTAAAAAATATTGGAAAAAGATTGAAATAATTGATGAAACAAAATCTAAAATGATTCTGAAATGAACAGAATGGATCTACCAATATTTCTATCCCTAATTTCAAAATAAAAAAAAAAAAGTTCAAAGCTTAGGGGTTTAAAAAATATTGGAAAACGATTTAAATGATTGCTGAAACAAAAGCACAAAAATCTGAAATGAGCAGTGTCTATAAAATAGAACAAGAAAAGAATATAACTTTAATAAGATTATAGCTTTAATACTTTAATTAGGATCTTTAACATCTATAATTTTGGATCTTGAGAAACATAAGAAATTAGATTTAAATCTTCAAAATTGAATTAAAAAACTATTACTAACATTTAAAATTTAAATAGAATTTAAAATTGCACGTTTTCCTTTTTTTTCAAAAAAAAAAATATATAGTTTTTACTAATAAATTCAAGAAGTTGCATTAATTTTGAAATTAAACAAAAAACTTGGGTAAAAAAAAAATGAATTCATATAACACAAATGTGATATTTTTTTTGAAAATAATAATACAAATTTGTAGATTTACGAAAGTTCTATAAAAAATATAAATATAATATCATACAGTTTTTAAAATTTGAATATAAAAATATTTGCTTGAATTCAAAATATAATAAATAAAATAAAAAATTAATAAACAAAAATATAAAAATAATAAAAATTTGTTTATATTTAACCAATAAAAGAATTAAATAAAATGAAATTAAATAAATCCAAAGAAAACCGAACTTGATAAAAAAACAATTATAACAAATAGTAGTATAAAAGCAAATGCATGGAATATATAGTTTGTTTAAAAGAAAAGTATAGCTTTCAAAAGTGTTCTAACATCAGAGAATCAATACCAATTATTTCACAAAGCCAAATATGTAAATATTCTGGCAAATCTAAATCACTTTCATAGACTTGTGATTACAGATGTACCTATGCATGTTCATATAGTAGGAAAATCCAACAGTCCCCTGGGTCAAAGCCTGTCTTCTACTGATAGCAACAGCTGCCATTTCACTTCAGATGAATCACAGCTCATAGAACCTGATAACCTTCTCAGAACCTGAGAGCTCTGCGAGCACCTTTTGCTATTGACATCAACTAAAAGATCGGGGGGAGTCACTGGCCTTATCAGTTCCTTCGATGTAAATAAAACAGCCTTACAATGACAATGGAAATGAATTGACTTAATTATCTTGTGGGTTTTTCTATATTGGATGACCTATTCCATAGAAACCCACTCCACGCTCCAAGAGACTATCGATTTGGTATCAAAACGAGTGAGGGAAATATTTTCTTTTAAAAATATCAAACATCTTTTAATTGCATCATTAATTAATAGATGGAATACAAAAAAATTATAATTTCAATGTAAAATCTTCTTTAAATTAATATGAAGGACACTTTATATTCGAGGAATTTTAGAAACACTTTTTGCATGCGACTTTAAACTTATTTTCACATTTGAATGAGATTTTCAACGCGCAACGCATCTCATAATAAATCTCTTAAATGTTCAAATGTATTTAATTAAATTTACAGACCAAGAGATTTAGTTACCAAAGTTATATGTGCGCCACAGACTAACGAAAACATAAGACAAAATGTATGAAAAGCTGCAGGCAACGACGTGGTGGGGGCTTCAATGGTGGAGCGCCTGTCCATCTAGATATCGGCTGGTGGATTGAAGGGCGCCTTGCAGCCAGCCTTGTTGTAGAACTCCAGGGGTACATCATCATCGTTTTCAAAGAAATCTGAGTCGCGGGACCAGCAGGGACCCAGCTCCAGCTTAACGATCTTCTCTCGCCAAAAGTCGAGCAGCCCTTTGGCCAGGACCTCATCGCGCAGCTTGACAATCCATTCGTTGTAGTCCCAGGGGCCATAGAAGCCGGAATCGGTTTTGTACTCCTGCAGCAGATCGGCCGCCTTGTCTTGGTCCTCTTGCGAGGGCTTGCCCTCGAACAGAATCTGCCAGATGACATCCTGGGCGGCCTTGGCGATCTTCTTGACGCTGGCCTGCTGAATTTCATCGGGTACAATGACATCGGTCAGAACAAAGCGCGTCATGAGGTCGCGGTATTCGCTGAGAGGCTGATCCCGGGTTATAACAGCATCGAATACACCCGTGAAGGCTGCCTCATCGTCGGCACTGCGCTCTGCAGATCTCTCCTCCCCCTCGGGTGCCTCCCTGGACGACTCTGGATCGGAGGCTTCTGATTCCCGCAGCTCATTGATGGCTGCTCGCGCCTTGAGGCTGGCCGCAAACGGAGCCGTGCATCCAGCGTGGGCGTAAAACTCCACTGGAGGCGTATCGTCACTGTCAAACAGATCACAGTCGCGCGACCAGCACGGCCCAAGCTGCTTCTTAACGATTGTGTTGCGCCAAAAGTCGAGGAGTTCCTTCTTCAGCACTTCATCCCGCAGCGTGCCAATCCATTTGTTGTACTCCCATGGATCATAGAATGTGGCATCGCCTTTGTATTCCTCTAGCAGATCGCCCGCCTTCTGCTGTGACTCAGAGGTGACGCCGCCGTCGCCATCCGTGCCGGCAAATAGCAGCTGCCAGATGACTTCACGCGCCGCTGCAGATATACCTTCGAAATTATTCTTGATGACCTCATCGTCGACGATTTCATCAACTTGCACCTTCGTTTCGATCAGCTTTTGATAATCCTTCAGTGGCTCTGCCAGGCCAATGTTAAAAATGTTCTACAAAAAACCCGAAAAAAATAAAGCCCCAAATCTTTTGTTTGCCAAAAGTGTATTTTTATTCGTACCTTAGGGCTGACTTTCTCTTGACCTGATGCCATTTCGATGCTTGTATCCTCGGCTTTGCGTTTGGACATTCCCTCTAAGCTGTTTTGTGAATAATATTTATATATTTTTAATTCGCCGAAATTTTTGCGTCTTGAACAATGAATCACTGGATTTATCGAATCATCGTCCGACCCTCAGAAATATACCGAAATATACCGTCTAGTTTTCAGAATATACCGTAAATATACCGATGAAAAACGAGCCTAGCCCGCTTAAGCGCCCTCTATTTAAAAAGTTCAAAAATGCGGAAAATATTACTGATTGTAAAATCTTCTTGCCATCTTTCCTCTTAACTTAAATAAAGCCACGATATCTTTTACCTGAACTGCGCTAAAATGATTCAATTTTCATTATTTTCGGTGGAATATTAATATACACCACTTGGTAAACAATGGGCTAATCGTTCTCCGTCAAGGATTGGAGACCATAATCCTCGATTTTGATATTCGATTTGATATTACTAGCTAGCTAGGACTTCCATACCTGAACACATAAATTCATCCGATTGATGGATCAATTTTCTATATGATATGCCAATTTTAACTACTCCCTTTTCTGCAAGATTAACTACTTTTAAGCACTCCTTTTTATTTTATTGTCTATAAATATCCCACCAAAAGGCTACCGATACCATCGACATTTGCGCGCCATATAGAAATTGCTGAAATTGAAACGAATCAGTGACATAGTGATTGCTAATTTAATAGATTGATGAAATTGATCAAATATACCATTATATACCGATATACCGTAAGTATACCATCAACGCAATTTCGACGTCAAAATATACCAAAACAGGTCAGTTATTTGAGTTTCTCAAACAAGAAATAAGATACTATTGTTGTGAATCGAATATTAATTAAAATACTTGTGCGGTTTTTCTTCCAGAAAATTCAGTTGCGGTCTCTAGAAAACATATGAAATAATAAATCTATAGAAGTTTAGTCAGTTTTTGGAATACCCATAATGATTGGTTCCAGCTATCGACTGTGAATAAAATTCAACCGATAGGTGACCATTTACGGTATATTATATACTTTTCTGTATATTTTGACGCCGAAATTAGGTATATCAGTATATAATAATATTTTTCATCCATTTCATCAACTTATTAAATTTCATTTTTAAAATGAACATGAAAAAACATAGGGTATAGAAACTTCCATTTGCCGATTTATTAAATTTTCGCCTTGGGAAAAGTTTGTAGTTTATTTTCCATATACAAGGACCAAGAACAGGTATCGGGATAGAGATATATTATCAATGTTTCAAAGCAACTTGGAAAACAAAACTTTAATATAAATTAAAGAAAATAGGCAATAGGTCCACGACAAGCAACAAGTGTTCAAATGGCGTAACATTTCATACCCACTTACGTTTTGCTTAAACCTTTTGTTATAAACAATCCAGCAAAAAGAAACTCTTAAAATTAGCCAGTCTTGTACAAATATTAAACGGAATCGAACCAAATATTAAAATCGAGGAATATGATTTCCGATCATGGACAGAGCACGATTAGCCCATTGTAGACCTGTAGGCTTAAGGATACTCTTCACGAAAATGAGATATATTTTGGAAGGGGATAGGATGGATCTACAATCAGATTTACAAACAGTATTATTTTCCGCGGCTTAACTCGAATTGTTTATATTGTTTAAATATAGGGGGGTTAAGCGGGCCAAGCTCGTCTTTTTCATCGGTATATTTACGGTATATTTTGAAAATTAGACGGTATATTTCGGTATATGGTCAGGCGCTATATTCTATCGAAAAATCCGCTATCAGCAACTAGCAGCTCTAGTTAGTCTTCAATTAAAAATCCTTCGAAATCCATATTAATTGTGTAATACCAAGTGCTTGACTTAGCCAGAAAATTGAATTGGTTGTCGTTTTAGCCTTCAGTGATTTCACACCAACAACGTCTGTTGCCCCAATTGATATTCGCCTCGCGCTGTGTCTCGCCCGTCTGTGCGTGAGTGTGTGTGTGTACGTCTGTGTGCCACCAAAGAAATTTGAGGTTAAGCCCTTTTTGACCACGGCAGCAGCTGAATACTGTGTTAATGTCGCCCAACAGCAATCAATTGCCAATTACATTCAATATAAAACACTTGTAAACTGAAATACAAAGTTTCAAAATACAATAAAAGCTGGAATTCTGCCTAGACACAGAAGCCAATTGCATTCGTGGAATTCGTGTGCCTGTGAGAATAGTCTCTGCCTGAGTGTGTACGCCCGTGTATTGTGCTGTGAGAGTGTGCGTGAATTCAATTTTCTCGTGCACCCAAAAAAGCAACGAAAAAGCTCCAAAAGTTATACTCAAATGTGTATGGCAATTGTGGTAAGTGTATATACAGGTGTGTGCGTGTGTTGGTGTAAAATAGAAACCATAAAAATATATTTTTATAATTTTAAAAAGAGAATTTACAAAACGACGAGCCTCAAGGCATACGCATACACATGCTCAAGGCAGCAGTGTATATGTATGTATGTATATCGCTGCTTGTGCGAATTTGCACGTGTGTGGGCTTTTGTTAATTTCCTTTTTATTTATGGCCAAAAATACAGCATTTATCACTTAATTTATGAGAATTATTGTGTGCGAATTAATGTTTAAAAGGAAATCACATTTTTATTGGGGCTTTGTGCAGTAATAATGTCAAATTTAGTGATTTTTCCCACCTAAAGCCATTTGAGTGTATGAGTGCACTGTTGTGTGCTGTGTTAGTGTGCGTGCATGCTGTGCAAAATCAGAAATACTTTAGATTTTCCGATACAAATTGTGGCTAAAATTTAGTTATTAATGAAACTACTTTTACTTTCATTGACCCGGGAGCTCAGGAATTTCCGCATTTCAGAGTAAATGTAGGACAGCAGTAAGAGTTGACCCAGTTTCAGCAGCAAAAGTAGTAGGAAGTAGGACAGACCTGCCCCAGATCTACTTTTGCACGAAAGACACTCCTTTGGTTTTGATTTACTTTCTTGTTTTTGGCAACTTTCATTGCCTGCCTACGTCATTTGGGCACGTACAAAAAGATCTATCTAATCTTTGGGAAGACTTTCAAATAGATTTATCATATCTCAAAAAGAAGAGAGCCAACAAGTCAGCCGGAGATACGCATTCAGCCCGCAAACCAAATCAGTCTACATTTTATTCCAGTCGGAAGAGTTTAATTCTTTTTTATCATCGGTTATTCAACAGATTGGTGGGTACGAGTAATCGTATTTGATTTTGCAAGTGCCTTTTCGCTTTTATCTCACATTTTTGTCGCATTCTGTCATTGTATTTATCGCAATAATGCTCGGTTGCTAATCGATTTGACGCGATTCGTCGTATAGATATATCATATCAGGGTACCGGACCGAACCGGGACCGAACCCTCTTCCCCATTCATTTACGTCAATGGTAATCGACTTCCCATTGAAAAGGGAGAGGGCGTGGAACCAGAATTTCAATGGAAAAACAAGTACAAAAAACAGTTGAAATCGCTTTAAAAAAATCACACCACAAAAAATTTTGATTCTCTACGTTGTCCGTCTTTCTCTTAATTCTGTTCTCTTTTTGGCTTCCGTTCTGGTTTGATTCTCCCTTCTTTCTGGTTCTGTCCTTGAAAAAGTTCAATGATATTTTCTACCCATACAAATGAAATCTGTGTGTATTTTATACAATTTAGTTGTTGATTTTCTCTTATTATTTATTCTTGATAAAGAAAAAGGAACACACAAAAATGAAATCATATCAAACATGGGAGAAATGTTGTGCCCCTCCCCACCCCCCACGGTACACAGCCCAAAATTAGGAACAAGAAAATGTTTAATGGTTCCGAAAGCCGAAGCGTTGCATACCCTTGCAAATGGATCGTTTGTCTGGCAGATATATGATATAGTAGTCTGATTTTTATACGATATGTAAATTCTATGAAGTAACAAAGGCCACAACAGACGAACTATGAATTAATTTACTTTATAAAGTAGTAAATTCTTTATTTGTACTCAATGCAAACATCTGGGAAATGGGAAATTACTCTGAGGAAGGGTATTATAACCATATGAAACCATTAAGTGTGATTTATCGACTATAAAATACCCCTTTACCTCAAATAGACAGACGGAAATGCATTATTTAACAGAGTGTTTAAAAATTTACCTTAATTGCAGTGCCTATAACAGACTGTTAAGGTACACTCTTATCTCACACACACACACACACACACACACCCAATTGCATGCATTTGCTCTCTTCGGTGGGTGACAAACTTCTGAACAACATTGATATAGTCCACTCCTATCCAAGGGTATGCAAAGATAGATAGAGATAAGGCAGTGTATGTACGCGCATGCATGTGTGTGTGTGTGTACCCCCATGTACATAGCGGATCCGATGCCCCCTCCATATTATTTTATTCTCACTCTTTCTTTTGGCTGTCTTTCGATTGCCGTTTTTTCTGGGTTCGTCTGCTTTATGCCAGTTTTTGAATGTGCCATATTCTCTCATGCACATTCGCATAATTCGTGAATGTACATACATGAATAAATATACTCATACTCGTGCAGAGAGATCAATTGAATGTGAAATGACTTATGAAGAAGCTTTTATGATCATTAAAATGAATCATTTGTTGGCCATTTGTTTTTCGGTTAATGAAATAAATTATTGCATTTGATCAAATGAAAATGTTTGTTGATATCTTTTCACGTGCCCGAAACGGCACATTTCTTGGCATCGACATAATCTACACGTTAAATCTTCGTTTTCGAGTCTCTCAGATTGCATCGTTTGTACGGATGAAACCCTTTCACTGTAGAAGTGCCTATTATATTCATAATCACTTGCTAATTAGAGCTGTACAATGCCACAGAATCTTCTGGCAGTTATCTATAGCAAGACGCATTTTCCCTTCCCCCCCTACTGCATTTGTTTACTGTTGTCACGTTTCGGTGGCTTATGTGCAGAAAATTTCACCATTTCCACATGTCATTCCTATAAATAGATGGAAAACCAAACGACAGAACGACAGAAACATGCAATACAATTCACAAACGTCAGTGGGGGGGTGGAGAATGAATAGAAAATGGATAGGGGGAATGGGAAGATGTCTCCACCGACCGCGCCCCATGCCCCATTACACCCCGCCCCATGCCCCATTACACCCCGCCCCCGCGCGACATCCAACACAACCAACAACAGTTTCTGGTTTCTATATATAGTACAATAAATATTGTGTGTGTGGTTTTTGCTTTTGTTGTTCCCGCAATAGTTTTGGCTTGCCCTTGCGCTTAAAGGCAAAAAGCACAATAAAAGGCACGTGGATGAAGGCAAAAAGAAGCAGGAGGAGAGAGAAAAAACGAGGAAGAAGTCGAGTATTTTCAGAGTAGTAAATTGTAGGATACCCTGTACTAAGTATATTTGAAGGGGAGATTCCATAGGATGGAATTAGCCAAAGTATAACCTTTTCAAGGAGGATATATTCCAATAATACTATTGTAATAATTTGTATTATTTATTTTGGTAGATAATACTTATTTATACTATTCTAGTGAGTCTTATTTAAATATTTTTAAAATTGTGGACGCCACAGCTTGATATAAGTTCAGTTTAATGAATCCTTTCGCTTATGGGAACATTTTCTACAGCGAAGTCAACGTTATTCGCAGGGATAAAAAAGTCGGAATCTCTTCACACCTCCCCACAAACACAATATACCCTCTAGAACCCTTCTGAGTACCAGGTATAATTCAAAGACATTTCAACAATGTGATTTTTCGACAAGAGCTAACCTTGAAAGACATGCAATTTGTGAGGCAGAGGCAACGAAGTGACAGAGGACATGCATTCCGATAATTGCAATAACAAGTTGATTATTTATCATTAAGACAAACATCAGAACGGAAGGCAGCTGTCTCTTAGCCCACACTTTCAATCCCTATCGCTATGGGGAGAGCGCTGTGCTCTCCCCCAACACTCCAACGCAACCGAACAGAACTGAGCCTTGGAAGTACGTCAAAGCGATAAAGGCTCTGGATGGAATGACGCATAAGAAGCCGGCAGCAGCAACAGCAGAACACGCGTCATAAAAATTATTACGAACGGACGGACCACTTGGCAACTGACAGATTGTTAGGTTTCCTCTGCGTTTTCCACTCGGAAACTCTCCAGATCCTTCCAGCTCCTCCCAGCTCCTGCTGCTGCCGCCCCAATGGATGCAAGAGTTTCCTTTAGAAATTCAAAATTTCCATTATGGCGAAATAGGTTTCCCCCGAAGAGAGGAGCAGCGCTGCCCCTCCCTTTGCAATTTGTCGCAGAAAATCAATAATTCCCAACAGAGGCCCCATTTGCGGCTCGTTTCGGTTTTTCTTGCTTTCGGGTTCTGTTGGTTTTCCTTTGCTTTGCTCTAAATACGTCTACGCCCTAAATTTCTTTCTGTGTTCTTAACGTGTCTTCTGTTTGATTAACTTGGCTGAAACAGAGAGAAGCCTTGACTATGCCGATAGCCAGCCTAATGGACATACTTATGTGGTGGCTGCTCGTAAAGCTGTAGCTGGAGGTAAAATTAAACCTTAAGGTTAATTTTTTGTGGTGAAATAATTCGGAGAAGATACAAAAATAGGGGAATATTAATAGATGGAAAGCCTTGACTATGAATAGATCTTATTTAAAATGTTCTTTAAATATCTTAAGACTATTTAGGGGATTTTTGATGGTTACGCAATAAAAGGAGGAAGATTAATAACTTCCACAAGCGCCTGCCTTAAACATCGTTAGACTTTTATAGAACATTTGTTCCCCCGTTTGCCTCTCTGCTGATTTCCAATTAAATTGAATTGCAAACTAGTGCAAAAGTTACTCGTAATATCAATACACATTTCCCAGGCATTTCCATATCTCTCACTCTCTGTTTATATAATGTCTGGGGTCTGTCTGGCTTTTGCCTCATGGGCGGCTGTCCGGGTGCGTCTGTCTCTCCCGCGCTAATCGACACCTCTTCTCTAGTGTCTAGACTTTGGTTCTGCCTCTGGTTTTGGGACATCGAATTACGCGCGCACTTACATACTTTCCGATTTGTTTATGAACAAACCTCGCCAATAAACATGAAATATATGTCCGGCTGCAATTCCAGGGAGGAGGTATTGTGTTGAGTCTGGGAAAAATTGAAAGCGAAAGCTGTTGCACGAATAAAAAAAAAGGTAGACAGAATTTGCAGTACTTTGAACCCCAGATACCAGACGGGAGACGCCAGACGGAGAGACACAGACCCCGAAATTCAATTCCCTTTTTTTTATTGTATGTATCCCTCTTCACTTTTTTTTTTGTGAAGACGTTTTTTGGGTTCCTGTTCGGGAAGTTCTTTGTCTTTCGAAATGCCATTGACTGTTGCCTGTCCGGAGAGTCCAATAAACTTTTATCCCTAGCCACAAAGACAGCTGTTAGCCAACGAACAAAAAAACTGCTAACAAATGTATGCAAAACTTTTAATAAATGTCAGATATATGGGAAAAAGGGGTCTTGTCCAAATAGTTTCTTGAGTTCTGTAATGGAATTTGAAATAAGAAATTCCAATGTTGTACAGAAACTCTTATGCTGTTGCCTTTGAACATTGATTGCCATGTTTATACGATTGATTTCATGAATTCTTGTTTTGGAATTCACGAAATGCTAGAAGTGGAGCTGCCAGATGGGGATAACATTTGCTTTCTTAAGATGTTTTTCCTCCAAGACACTCCATTTGTTCAGAAGAACTTCTAACATTTTATTTTAACTTTTTTTTTGTTTTAAATGTTAGTTTTCCTGATGGTTCTGGTTTTAAACAACTGAACAGCTGGTTTTGGTGTTGCCACTTGACTTTTGTACGGAGTTAAGTTGGTTGTGCCCCACCATATCGCGAAATGAGAACGAATTCTTAATACAACTATAAACTCTCGAATTCCTTTGCACTGTTGACAGCTAAAATTCATTTGCAAATTTTGTAACAGATAGATACCTAATAGATAATGACTGATGATTAGATAGGATGATTACATGGGCATCGGTTAAAGTTTCAGCAAATGAAAAGTTTCGCAACTTTTCAATGATTATATATACATGTAGTATATGTACCTCTATATACTGTGAAGCAATATGTTTTCTGTTTATGGCTGTGTGAGGGAATGTGCACTCAAGTGTAGCAAATTTATATAGTAATAGAAACGTAATCTGTGGTTCCACTGACGTCATTGGCATTTGCTCAGTTCTCGATGGAGGGTCTAACAGGTTGTAATACTACGAACATTAAGACCATTTCCATATTAGGTTACACGTTTACACGTGTAAGCCACAGCCTTAGCCTTGATTAAACCTCATTATGACTTTGTTTACGGCCCTTAAATAAACGCCCTGACCTTCATGCTCAAAGTTATATTGATAAAATATAACTTTCTTTTATGATAACTTTATTTTAATTATAATATTTTGTACAACGTCCTTCCGAAGGCAGGAAGCTTTAATCTGGTGCAGAGTTCCCACTCGATGGCACAGCAGGCCACTCTTACACTGAGAAACGCTTCAAAGCCCCTGCGGTGTCTGCTATTAAATCGTGATGGGAGTACAGGTGGGATAATCAGAGTCTGGCCTGTGTTTGCGCATAAAAATTAGCCTTTAAAAGGCCATAATTTTCCCAACCTTGACCTTAGGCATTGGATCTCTATACAGGGAACTAGGATGTAGATTAGGTGCTAGTAGGTTGTATTAAATATATATCCACTCCCCAACTCGCATATCTCATATTAAAAAGGGTTCTTCAAAGCAACTTCCTGCCATCAAAAAACTTGGCATTTTCAAGGGCATTTCCCTGGTGCACGCCCCAAAAAACTTTTACCATAATTCCCACGCGCCTGCCAGTCCGCTCCACATTTTCCACATCACTTTTTCCGGTTTTATACGAGTATATTTATCCATTTACAGCCATCGAAAGCGATAATGAAACAATTAAATTCGTTGATGAAACGAATTGGCAATAAATGAAAGTGTTCACAGAGTGGGATAAAGGGGTATCAAGGGTGGGCTATATGTCATAAGACCATTTTGTATATGTGTGTCACAATGTGTGTTTTCCCTGTAGATATGTATTTATTCGACAGCCACCTTTAAAGCGCTTTAAATATTCACCAGACTGTAAAATCTGTATATTCGCATGGCCCCCTAGGGAAGGGGAGGGAGCGGCAGAGAGGTAGGCGCCTCTAGAGTGAGAGCGAACGGAAGGGGGACGAAGTAGGTGCTTGGAGAGAGCGAGAGAGCGCGCGAGTGCCGAAGCTTGCTCTCTCCGCGTGAATTGAGTGTAGAAATGTGCGTCATTGAACAACTGACGGCCGTAACGATTCACTCTCTCCTGCTGTATTTTTTGTGCTCTTTTTCTCTCTCTCTTGAGGAAAGTAAGTCTCCACTTGGTCGTGTGTGTGTGGGAGACCGAACCCGGACCCGCTTTTGGGCGGCCTGTCGACGTGCGGAAGCTCCCTCTCACAGCATTCGACAGAAAAACATGAAACAGTGCTCATCGTGGAGCTTTAGAAGTCTGCTCCTCAGTGTTGTAATCGATCAACGTCTTAGAATTGACACCTGTCGATATCTAATCGAGATCCTCTCACGCCGCATTACGGGCGATTAAAGGTAATATAAAACAGCTGCTGTGCCTCGTTTAAGAAGTGCTTAAAGTAAGTCTCCACTAAACCAGAGAGAGATTCTGGCCTATAGAAGTACAGGCCGCGTCGGCGATTGGCGCCCTTCACTCAGTCGATAGCAATGAAACAGTGCATATCGCGCAGCTTTAACTGTAATCTGCTCAGTGTGGTAATCGATCAGCGACTCAGAATTGACACCTGTCGATATCTAATCGAGATATTATCTCGCCGCATCTCTGGCGACTAAACCATCAGAGGCACGGCACACATCTACGGTAAAATCGCAACTAATTTCTGAAGTGTCGTCATAAACCCCCTCTACAATATATATATAATATATAATATAATCAATCGAGCAGTACCTATATATAATCATATACAAATATACGTAGTCTGTGTGATTTTTTCATTTTCGCCAAGACGCAAAAACACAAAAAATACTCTCGGTTCGTTCGTTCGTTCGTACATTGCATAAGTCACGAAAGTAAGAAGGAATCAAGCAAGCAAGCAAGAGAGGATGCCAAAATAAATGGCACCATCAACAAAAGTCTTCCAATCTGTTTCTGTTGTTTATCGTGTCATGAGGTGTGTGCACACACAGAGATGCTATTGTATCTTCCTTCTAAGTGAAAGTAGTGTTTTTCCTTTGGTTTGCAATTGTATCAACAATCATATGTTAAGGTGCTGTTGCTGGCTGGCTAAAGAAATGTGCTAATTAGTTCCACGCGTCTAAGAACCGATTCGATAAGTAATCTATAATGGTTTCCATTCGCACGTATTTTCCCTGGTAACAATTGTTGCTTGGGGCCAAAAAAATTTCAATGGAATTGTTTGTCTAATACCAAAATAAACAAAACGGCTAGCAGCCAGACATCCCACCTATAAAAAAAGTTCAATATTTGCTCAAAGAATTATCAAATGTTTTATATATATCCATCCACTCATACATACACATTGTTCGGTCTTTATTTCTGTGAACCATTTAATACATATGTTTTTCAAGAACAAAAACACATTTAAATAATGTAAATCTTTTGTGGAATGAAGACATTTTCGTTGACTTTGGCTTTGTCTTGGTTCGCTTTTAGGGAATATATTTGTTCAAAAAGATTTTCCTTTACGACAGCCAACGACCTACTTATTAAAATTCACATAAATATGAAGAAAGTATACACCGGGAATATTATATTCCTTGAATTTTTGTGGTTCGGTTTCTTTTCGTGATACATTTTCTGTTGAAAAACACTTAAAAACAGAGATCGTACAAAGAAAGGGGAACGGAACGTACTATTTATAAAACTTTCATAATATGATAGCTATTTTTTCCTAAGAGATTATTATAAATATTATGGTTTGGAGAATATTTACTACTTTAGTAAGAGTCGCGAGAATTGTACTAGAATTTAATTTTCCTTTCTTCCATTTACCGCAAAAATGGTCTATAGTTAAATTGAGAAAAAAGCCTGATCGATCAGCCATAGCTGATTAAGCTTTGAAATACTATATTATTTCCAATGACACGAATATCAGCCTTTTGCGAGTACATTCCATTGCCGAACCAATGTTGAGGATGTAAAACCGATTGGTTTTAAGGTCAAGCCTTCATTAAAACCTAAGCAGGACCTTAATTATTCCTTCTTTGAAAGTCTATACATAACTATCTTTAGAACCTTAAGATATGTTCTTCAAAAGACAATTTTAATATGAATATTCTGTCATCTTTTGCCTTTGCAGTTGGTTAGACCTGTTCCCACATCTATGGAGTTTCATCTAGACAGTGCAGAATACTGCCAGGCACAGCACAAATAAAAAGTAAGTATAACTTCCTATAGAGCACATGATCCAGAAATTTCCACTTCTGATGGAAAATTAATTGGCTCAAGGAACAGAGTAGCACTCTGGTAGTGCGTGTGCCGTGGGTGGGTGGTTCTTTGGAAAGACTAAGGTCAACTGACTTTAACGGGGAATTAAGTGCGGTTGACCTTTATGGCCAATTTATTGCTCTTGCCGCTGCCACTGCCACTGCCACTGTCTGCCGCCTGAAAGAACTGTACAGAATGGATAATGGAAGAAGAATGGCAGCGCGCGCGTGTTCCACAGATATTTTGCAAGAGTATAGAGTCTATAGAGTCGCTCCTCAATTATTCCATTGCGTGTAATTGAACTAAATTGCTTTTTCGTCTTCAATTAATGGGAATAATACGAGAGTAATGCTCCAACCAGTAAGGGTGCAGCTTTGGGCGATTTAAACCAGATTTTTCTGGGGGCCAGCTTTGCAGTATGTGTCGCTTACTAAAGAATTCTTTTTCATTCTTTCATTTGTAGGTAATCAAACCTCAAGCAAGGCGGTGATAGCCTGAGTGAACACCGGTCACCGGTCTGTCTCTTCGGAAGTGTCGACGCGTCGATAAGTTGTGTGTGGATCATATCAGCGGATCAGCAGATCTGCTGGATATAGGATATATAGCGACAGCAGCAGCAACAGCGGGCCAACACATTGTCTGTCTTGTCTCTCACCCGTGGTCGTCTCTGGTCGTCAATCTATGAGAGCGAGAAGGAGACAGAGAGAGAGAGAGAGAGGAAGCAGCAAAATCTACACCCCCTTACATTTTTTAGCATCGCAGCAGTCTTCATATCATCGCTGAAAAGGAAATCTTTTTATTGTAACATCGAAAACTGAAAAAAAGTTGTTAGATCCGAAAGATAAACTGAAAAACTAACAGGGATTTAATTCACGGAAAATTTCATACCATTTTCTTTGTGATAGAAGAAAAAAATCTACAATTTGTACTTAAATTAATTTTAAAAAAAGAACACCTATAATTTTTACTTGGAAAATTTTACTCTAGTTTTTTGTGTTTTTTGGTGTAGAACAATACAAAAAAGGAAGAAGAGAGCTAATTATATTTAAATTTATTTTTTATACACAAAACTCAAACACTAAACGAAACATCAATTGTAGCATCTAAATACGCTGAATTTTTAAAACTAGGAATCAAGAAAACTTCCCCTCTAAGAAGTCAAATTGTAAAAGCAAAAATCACCCAAAACTTTTCATTTCAAAGTGGGAAAAACACAACAGTTAGGACTGCTCTTTTTTCCTGTATTTTACTGTGTCTATGAGCATCACTATGCGTCAAAAAGATCTACGCCCAGCCCCAGCTCTAATAGAGTACAAGGGCATGAAGTTCCTAATCACCGATCGACCATCAGACATAACAATTAATCATTACATTATGGTGAGTGCATTGAAAACAAGAGGTGTGCATGAAGGAGACCAAAAGAGTACAATAGAATGTTGTTGAATGAATTTGTGTTCGAAATCAGTCCGAATAAATGAGTTTAAAGTGAAGAATGAACTTTTAATTCAGCAAAAACAAACATTTTTGAATACCTTCATGTCCACACCTCAAATCTAAACCTATTCCCATGGCATCCCCACTAATATCTTATTTTTTTTATATAGGAACTTAAGAAGAACAATGTCAACACTGTGGTGCGTGTTTGTGAGCCAAGCTATAATACAGTGGAGCTGGAGGCCCAGGGCATCAATGTCAAGGATCTGGCCTTTGAGGATGGCACCTTCCCGCCACAAACAGTCGTTGACGAGTGGTTTGAGGTCTTGAAGGATAAGTAAGTAAACGCTATCCCAAATATGGATCTCTTGTTAGTCACCTAGTTTATATATTTTTTATTTTTCATCACTAAGCATACGACATTTTAAATATAGTTTACATTTATGTAATGGAGTTATGGAACTATGATTCTGTAGATGTCATTGTTGTATAAATTTAGAATAGAATATGTAAGGATACACATACATCGTAGACCACACCATATTCATCAAATGTAAAGCCCTAAAGAACCTCCTCTGTCTAATAGTTCATGTTAGAACTGGACCTAACGAAGTGATTGTATAGTGTATAGTTCTTTTATATTTTAGAGTGTATGAATGTAGTAAAATCATTCAATTTCAGTTCATATTTGTATAGAACTCAATTAGAAAAACATTCTAAGTCATTCCAATGTCTTGAAGAAAATGTACTATAGATCATAGATCACTCTTGATCAATTTCTGAGCATATAATCTATACGAAATCAATATAGTATAGATCCATTATAGATCGTCTAGCAATTGCCACAAAATTAAGATCATTTATAGGTTTTGCATAGATTATAGATAAATTTCTGAGTGAATACTGTGTACAAAAACCATTTAATAGAGGCAGATCAATAGATCAGACATGGAATTCTCACAAATGATGTATCTTAGAGGCAAATTGGCAGCTTGTCGGCTGCAGAGCCGTATTTTATAGATAGTTTGTTCATTATGGATCATTATAAAGAAACCGTTAAATCGTAATCCTGAATCACAGATCTAGTTCCGCCTAGCTCCATTACTAATCATAGCTTAAAGGCATAATTATAGTGTATTATTTATATCATAGATCATTCGTTCGAAGTGTACGCGATAGAAAATACCTCAAGCGATCTTTATCAATTTATTCAGTATTATTTGTTGCTTTGAAAATCAAAAGAAAACTAAATTCCATTTTAAATAAAAATCAAAATCAAAATGAAAAATCTTTATGCTGCGCTAGCCAAACAAAATATGCAAAAACAAAAAAAAAAGCTGTCATAAAATCGAATAAAAGATGAAAAATAATCAAAGAAATATATGTACGATAAAAACCCGCTTGTAGACCCCCACCCCATGCTGTCCGGCTTAGCTCTCCACCGATTTATGATTTCTATTAGAATTCTTTTTATGATTTGCCTGTACAGATTTTGTTTTTGGAACCACTTGTAATTTTATCCCAACAAATCTATCTGCACATTCCTATCATATTTTCTTGATACTTTTTTGGTTGTATCTCTCCATTTTTCACTTGATCTCTTTTGAACCTCTTTAATCTATCGAATCTATTACCAAATGTGAACTTACGTTACTACCTTCCTTCCTTGTGTGTGCTATATTTTATTGATACAATTAACGCTGCCGCCTGTGCCCCAAAAATAGTTTTAGACAGTCCAACACCACAAGCGCCACACTATCCTACTACAAACATAAGCGTTTCTCGCTCAGACACATACCAAAAACAGTTCCACCAGAAACAACAGCAACCGCTACGGCCACTACTTCAACAATCAGGCATTCGGCAACCAGAGCCAGCCTCTCGTCCTCCGTCGCGGCAGCATCAGGTCGGAATATCACAGATACCGATACCATTCCCCTAACAACAGCCTATGACAATCTCAATCTCAATGATAATACTGGCAATGATAATGAGGCAGCATCATCGGCAATTTATAATAATACTGCATTTGTTGATAATGAAACTTGTCGGTAAGCCGTAGACCTTAGACATAGAGACACAAAATCAAAACCAAGTTTAGCTAAGCGAATAATCAGTTTTTCAAATATCCTAATCTATGTAACGTATGTGTATAGGAATCTGTTAGAACTCTCTGTATAAATATCTCTATAATGATTATTACTTTTGTTTCGTTCTTTAGATATCGACAAACTCCAGAGGCCTGTGTGGCCGTTCATTGTGTGGCTGGTCTGGGACGAGCTCCTGTTCTTGTGGCCCTGGCACTGATCGAATTAGGCTTGAAATATGAAGCAGCTGTGGAAATGATTAGAGAGTAAGTACCAGTACCCCACACCAAAGATTAAAGAACATATAGATCTAAAGAAGAGAATGAAAGCTCCTGCCACTCTGCAGAAGAGTAGGCTTTGGGCTCTACGGGATTTGATTCATCTATGTTTTCTATAGTCTTTGCTATCATACCCTTACTTTATAAAGAATAAACCCAACTAATGTTGAAATTGTATCTTCCAGTAAACGACGTGGCGCCATCAATGCCAAGCAGCTATCATATTTGGAGAAATACAAGCCCAAGGCGCGTTTAAAGCACAAAAATGGCCATAAGAATTCATGTTCTGTGCAATAGATTTCCAAACACCATATGTATATTCCCACCAGATAAAAGTGTTCATTTTTTCAAAAAAAAAAAAAAAAAAAAAAAGAAGAAAAAAAAGTAAAAGTAAAAGTAAAGAAAATGCGGATTGAAAGGAATTAAAACAAAAAGAGAGAACTACCCAGAAACACCACAAAAATCCTATAGACGAACAAATTGAATCACAGCCCCTCCCCAGCCCCCAGTAATTAATATACAAAAATCTCAAATTTCATAATGTATTGGCATCCAATTGTAATTTTTTGTATGTATTATTTAATGTAATTTATTGTTATTTTATGATTTCCGAAACCCCACAAAAACCAATGCTAAAAGAAATTTCGATTCACGATACCATATTCACAGACATTGTAATTATATAGATGATGTTTAGGGCCCCAAATACCCCATAAAATGGTTGTAGAAATGGGCCACCCCCCCACGAAACGTAGTTTACATTTACATATTATTCTGGATCAAAAAAAACTACTACTCTGGAATAAACAGAAATACGAGTAAAAGAGAACACACAGAATGTGGAACAGTAGAGGTATTCGTCCTTTAGATCCAAATTAAACAGATAAAACGAACAAGTGTAGAGTGAACAAAAGTATAGATACTATATATACAGATATATATATATATATATAAACCAATTAAACGGAGAGGCAGACATAGACAAAATTTAGACACCACGAAAAATGTACTTAAATGCGGTATTTAGTTGTGAAATTTTGAACCCGCCTGCCCCCCAGAGATACTTTCGATATGGTTTTTGTATGCTTACACTCTCTTCTTTAGCTGCTATCAACGAATGGAATTATATGTCTAAATACTTGATTTTCTACTTGCATTATACAATTACATATATATTATATATGCCAATCCCCTCTTTTATATATATAGTACATATGCTAAGCCCCCCTACCCCATTGCCACTGAGAGCATCAAGGAATATACATATATAGTATATATATTTGTATAATAGAACTACAAATTTTTACATTAATGACTTACATACATTCAGAAAAAAAATAGAAAATACTTCAAATAATTTGCAGCAAATAAAAACACTCAAACAAGAACAAAACACCAAACAAAACCACAAAGTAAAAAATTGAGAAAATGAACATGAAAAAAAAATTACAAATAATTAAACCTTATTATTAAAAAATAAAAAATTAACAAATTATAGTGTGTGAGATGTGACGAAGATGAACATAAATTTAAAAATAAAAACAATTTAAAAGAAAAGGAAAAAAACCACAAAAGCCGAAAGTAAAAACAAATATAAAGCTTACAAATTAATTTATCTAAAATATTGAATTGTAATTTTTTAAAATGTTAGTCATTACAAGGAAATAAAAGCGATATATATTAAAATTAAAACAAAATCAATTGTGCGATGATCAATCAGGGATGGTATGCAGAGTCATCAAGGATGTTCGGCCGATCGGACAATAAATGACTCGATTTGTATTATATGGGTAAAGATGTTAGGGAGGGAAGGAGGATGTTAGAGAGGCGTGGCACGGCAAATAATGGAGAAAATTAAATATGTATGACTGGGGAAAATATAATCGATCGTTGATAAGGACTCCATCAAATCGGGGTAGTTTCTGTTGAGAATTAATGCCACTAAAAAAATTTATTTCTAAAAATAGGACCATACATTTATAAAAAAATTTTTTTTTAATGAAGCATTAAAAATGGTGTAAAATTTTAATTCGCTTTGATTTGCTATATCTTTAGGTATACCCACTATATCGACACGAATAAAAAATCCTGTGAAAGGTCGTACAATTCTCTTTTCAAATCATCAATTTTGTGGATATGGATGCTGCAGATGCCGAGTAAAAATTGGCAGCAAACAGCAGTTTATTAATTTAAAAAAAAGATAGGATTGCAAATTTAAAGTATGAGAATGGGATCTACTGTACTGCTTCAGGCCTCCAACCTAAGATTTGCGTCGTGCCAAGTGCAACATGATTTCGGTATAGTGTAATTAACTATTTTGAGCATTTTATCCCACAGTATATTTCTATATTTATTTTGTATTTTCACAGATAGCTTGATGGAATTATTTCGATTATGTATATGGCATGTTATGCCAATCACATTACCCGAGGATCTCAATGTATAGCTGTCAAAATCTTGTAATATGTTCTATTGCATTATTTTTTCAGTTGTTCATCACACTCCGATAAGCACAGATCAAACAAATTTTGTTTAGTTTCAGGCTTCTGTTTGTTTTCAGGTAACTTTTTTACTTTAACTTTTCTTATAACATCAATAGAGTTAAAATTCGTTTTTTATATTTTCCAGAACTTTTACGGATCGAAAATGTGTGGCCCTTGTGGATCGTGCTGCAGTCCGTGCTGCGGTCCGTGCTGCGGTCCTTGCTGCGGTCCTTGCTGCGGTCCTTGCTGCGGTCCGTGCTGCGGTCCATGCTGTGGACCCTGCTGTGGTCCGTGCTATGGACCCAATGTCTGCGGACCGTGCGGTGCAACGGGACCCTGTGCAGGCTGTTGTGGAGGCTGTTGCTGAGCAATAGGAATTGCAAACGACAGGGCCTAAACCTTCCATCACAAGTCCGATGAAACCTGCAGAAAGCTTGAAGCTATCGTGTAGTCTCTACGAATAAAGCATTTACAAACACAAACATTTCACAAATCGTATTGTTTTGTATTGCTTTTCATTTTCGATGTCGACTTCGGTATATAGTAAACTATCAATCTTGCCGGAGTTATAGCGACTTTTAACGTAAAAAATGCAAAATCCTTATTATCTTTGAAGCCACAGTCGGGAACAGTCTCCCTATTAGGAGGCGCGGTACGTATAGATCGGACGCGACTTGACTAAAAATCGGTTAAAAAATAGCGGTACAAAGGCAGAATCCTTAATATCCTTAAAGTCAAAGTGATTGTAAATGAACAGCCTAGATCGACAGCTGTATGACCGAGATATATCGTCCCAAAAAAACGCAGGAATTAAATCATTTGCACAGGCAAAACTTGGCGAGGCTATATCTCGGCTAAGTAGGGCCAGATCGGCGCAGGACATATTCCTAGGATCGTAAGGATCCTGACTGTCGTTCTGATTAAAAATCTCAATTACGAAGATTTTTCTGATGCCCATCGATTGGCAGGACTCTTCCGATCACAAAAACACATGCCACGCTGCCCAGATCGGCCTCCAAATAGCCGATATATAGTTAGAGACAAAATGCGACCCGGTATTAGGCGAACAGAAAGCAGAAAAAGATCGCTAGTTTTTGTTTGTTCCTTGTATCGACGGCCACTGCTGAAACTTAATGCATAACGCCTTTTTGAATTTTTAAACAGATTTGAAATTAAATTGCTACAACTCTCCCATTTGTTGTCCGATCTGGGCGTGTCACGCATCCTTTTTATCCGGAGAATGTCCCGGATTGTTTGGAGTGAGATTTGCATCAAGGACAATAAGGATATTGACTGTTAAGCGTTGTAAATCACTCCCGGCCTGTGGTCCCCTACGGTCGAGGTCCTTCTCTGTCCTCCACAAGGACCTCTACTTTTGACACAATACTTGAAATGTGCGATATATCAAGTGCAAATAGGGCAAAAACTGAGGGATTCATCTAAGAGTTTTAACACTTTTATACCGATGTTGAAATAACTATCTTATTGAAAATATAATATTTTCCAATAAAGAGCTAAGCCAATATAATTATATTGTTTATATATGTATTTGCGTTTGATATATCAAAATCCTATCAACATACATTTCCGCGAATTAGACATACCATCAGGGAAATAATTGTTAATAATAAGTTTTGAAAAATATATATATGTATATATCAAGATATCACAATGGATATTCCTTGTTTTTGTTTCTTTGTGCTCGGTAGATGGTAACTTTATGCAAAGGTAGATGTCGTAGTGGCGGCGGAATGTCTTGAAGATCGTTTTTCCCAGATGTTTTTGGGGCTTTTTGGGGTCTTTTTGATGAATTTTCACCGCGTTAGCTAGATCCTTGCTGTTGTCCTTGCTGTGTGCTGTTCCCTGGGTTATATTTTTATGGATGGGTTTTGTATTTGTGTCGATTTCTGTGAGTGTTCTTCCTTTGTTGAGTTTCTGCTCCAACTCCTCCTTGTGGGTATTATTAAGGATTTTATTGTCAGTATAATTCTGAATAGTGTGGATGGGGTTTGTATCGGTGTGTGTGTGGGTTTTGCTCTTGATGAGCTCCTGATCCAACTCCTCCTTTTTTTGGGTATTGTTGAAGGTCTTGTTGTGGGTAATGTTAAGGATCTTGTTGTCGGTATTATTGCTACTCTTATTGGTTATATGATTTTGGTCCTTGGTGTCCGTTACGTCCTTAGTTCGGCTGCAAAATATTTCAGTGTTAAATATTTTGTTATAAAAACAGATATCGTTGGATAAAGGGATTTATACACTAAAGGTGTAAAGCGTGTGATGGTCTATTACTTTATACATCCTTCCGGAAAGGGAGGGTCAAAATGGGATATATGTTGACCTTTTATAATTCTGATTTTTTCTGCTGTTCCTTTTCGAATCATGTTTTTTTCCTTTTTCCGCATTTCTGGATTTCGCAATGAATTTATTCAAGAGTTTGGTTATATTTTCCATTCTGTTGAAGATAACATAAGTATCTATTGAAAGTACTACAAGAATTTTAGGTATATGATTGCTTTACCTTTCATTTTGCTCTTTTTTAAAGGCATAAAAGTCGATATTTAAGGAATTTAAGGACCTTGACAATTGCTGAACAGCTGCCACAGTGCCTGAGATTGATTCTCGTTTTTGATTTCTTGGTCTATTGCCTCTGGATGTTATAGTTGAACGGGTTCTTGCAGATGGTTCTATCGCCAAGGAGCCATCGCCCGAAGAATTGGTTGGATTTGTAGTCACACTACGAAAGTTTAAGTCGCTATTCTCAACGGATTCGTCACTGATCTGATATGAATTTTCCAATGAATACTCGCGTATTATGGTTCGATAGTGCTTTGGTTTCACACGATCGTGCATATGACTTTGCAGATCAATTCTCCTGCGGTGTTTTTTTAGGTCTCGTGCCAAACGGATGGAGGCGTAAGGGCTCTTGTGACGATACCAAGAGAAATTTATGGGGAATAAAAATGTTGTGTCTATTAAAATTATCTTCTATTTGTTTATGTAATACAATATTTTCTGCTTTCAATTTCGCATTTGCCAAACTTCTGAGGTCATACTTTGATGCGAAACATTCAAAATTATCCGGTTACCAATTGGTTATGGCCTTAATTCATTTACACTTGGATTATGTACAAGTTTAACACAATTTATCGATCAGAAAATATAATATTTCATAAATTTTCGACATCTCGTTACTTCACCTACTTCGGGATCACACCGAATAGCCACTAAATTGATTAATAACAAAATCAGAAAAAATAAACTATTCATTTTGTGGTTGAATTATGCGAGCTTTTCTGGGATCCGAACAGAGTGGTTGCTTGTTACCGAAAGACTGTGGAACATTTCAGAGTTAGATATTTTATTTCGTTTCGAAACCGATGATAATATGATTAGACGACATTCTTTTCCGATTTAATGCATGGCGAAATTAGTTATTGTTAAACAAGTGTGAAATTATAGAGCTGATGGGACCAATCGAATTATGGATAGTACGGATCGTTCAGTGCTAGACTTTAGACAACAGCCTTACATATCGTGAAAGTTATTAAAGGGTAGATCTCTACAAATTCAATCCATCAAAGTGTTCCATAAGCAAATAAATAAATAAATTAAAATTATAATTAAATATACTTACCCATATATTTAACCTCTCAATCGGATTTGAATTTGGAATATAAAGATCCTCTACAGATCATCAATAAAGTGTCGTCTTTAAATAGTTTTTATTTCCTAAAAATAGATGTATAAAATAAATTAATATAAATTCTAATATTAGGTATACAAAAAACGCAAAATAAAAGAAAACTTTCATTTGATTCTGTGTTTAACGATGTTTCTCTTTATTTTTGCATATATAAATAAATATATTGGTAATTACAACTAATAACTTTTACATTTTCTGTTTTGCATTCGGTTTTTGTTTTAATAGTATTTCCGTTTTTTCTGTTGTTGTTTGTATTTGGAGCACACACTCCCGACCGATACGACTCCTTTTCGTATTACAATTGAACATAAATCCGCTGAATAAACGCGTACAATTTTCACAAATCAAACGTATAATAGTTCTTGATTTAAATCGATATTTTCTTATTCCATGATATCTTTGCTGCTCAAATTAAGGATCATAGTCATTTCAGTGGTTGAAGGTACAGTCCGTACCTGTCAGCTAACAGCGTGTTCGTGTGTGTCTCGATAACATGTGTGTGTGTGTGTGTTTGTTCGTTCTAGGATAACCGACAGTTAGTGAGTGCGCCATGCTGCTAATCCATTAATCTTCTGCCTTAACAAATCTATTAAGCAACGCTGAGTATTTCGCACTCTGTTTTTGCAAGCTATGCATTTTTTGTATACATTCCGCATAGCCAAACGAGTGCCAGGGACCCATGATAGGTGATAGGACTAGAAAAATAATAGTTTCTCATTACAGTTCTTCGATTTGTGTATTTTTTGCGTATGGCAGTGCGCAAAGCACCGAAAGTATATATAGAGTACATTACATGCAATATACGCACGATTCAAAGGGATAGTTTTTGTGATATATATAAGTTTTTTTTGGGGGGGGGGGGCTCTCATACTCTATCTTGTTGTGTGGTGGGGGGAAAAGCAAAAACGTAAACTACATATGCGTGTAAAAAAATATATGTACCTCTTTGCTTAACACCACATTTCCAACATACAGCTTGATTTGATTTGATCTTTCTCTCTCTTTTCCTTTTCCTTTTGCTTCCATATTCCTTTCGTTCTTTTCTTATATACAAGTTTTGCACCACACGAAATACGTCCATATCCGCATTGAACCATTCATTAATAACTAAATGTACGACATAATTATGCTCTCGTTTCGGTTAGGTGGTAAACACAGGGGAAAATAAATACAAAATTGGCAAAAGTTCAAGTAAAAATAAAAAATATATATAGCTGCTTTGGAAATCGGTTTTAGACGAAAAACAACTGGCCATCGTTTGGTTTGTTTGTAAATTGAAGCAAAACAACATCATCGTAATAATATGCGAAGTACTTGATTAATAACTACTAAATTTAAACACGTTTCTTCTATATGTATGTACAAATCACAGCTACAAACACTAAATCCTCTTCTCCTTCTTCTTGCTCCAGTGTTTCATTAGGTGGCGATGACAGGCATTGGGGGGGCGCTGCTGCTACTTGAGAACATTCCGTTCTCAGACTCCAACAAAAGATCGTTTTCGCGTTGTGCTTTAACAAAAAAAAACTAATGCTAAACTCGCGCGTAAGGCTTGGCTTTCGTTTCGTAAAAGTAAACACTATAGTCCAGAGCAAGCTTAAAACTAAAAGGTAAAGGACAATCATCTGATAATCGTATTCGTTCTACAGCCACCCGCCCTTGCGGCCAAACAGCAAGGAACTAACTGAACCGACAAACGCCTGTGTAATGGTCTGTGGTGCTGCCTCCTCCTCCTCTGCCCTAGCCGCCGCCGCTTCCCTTCTGGCCGCCGCCCTCGACGTGGACGTCTTATTGGCGCCGCTGCTGTCTGCCACTCTGCCCAAATCGGGACGCACTCTGCCTCCACCGCCGCCACCAATGGTGCCCAGATCGGGCCTCTGGTTGGCCATGCCGTTCTTCAGCTGCCGGCGCGACTTCTGTCGCTGCATTTGCTTCACTCGCGTCTCGCTGGCTGTGCTGGTGGAGGGTGCTGGTGCTCCCATCGAGGAACTCGCTCCGTCCGTCTGTTGCGCAGCCGCAGCCGCAGCCGCTTTCGTTGTTGTCGATGTGTCCTTGGGAGTAATCTTCATCATCAGACCCTGATCATCGCTGTCATCGCTGTTGTAGGCGCTTGTGCTGCTGCTCGCCGTCGTCGCAGCTATCGCTGCTGCTGCTGCCGCTGCCGCTGATGTTGATGATGTAGGAGTGGGTGACTTTAATCCACGATGCAGGACACCCTTAATCTGCGCCCGATCGAAGTGTATATCATCCACGATGCTATTGCTGCTGGTGTGGAGACTCTGGAGGCTGCCACTGCTCATCGGCGAGCTGCTGCGATTCGCAATGCCCGCTCCGAGTCCACGCTGTGCGCTGATTATGTTCTCCAGTCCAATGCTCTCCACCTTCTCGATCAGATTCAGCGATCTAAGAGCGCGCCTCTCCAGATGCGACAGCATGATCTTCTGCTGCTGCTGCTTGCTGAGGCTGCTCCTATGCTGCTGCTGCTGATCCCCCACAATCTTGCGGCGTATCAGATCCGCTCCCGACGAGAGCAGGCCGAAGAGTGGCTCGGGGGACTGGCAGCGCGGTGGCGAACCCTCCGGACTGTTGCAGGGCGTCACTGTGGGCGAGAAGTTGGGACCGGCGGGTGTATTCAAGGCACTGGGCGTCACTGCCTTGATGCCCCGCTCGTTGAGCATTCCGGCCAGACCGAGGTTCACCGAGAACGTAGAGCAGGAGTTCTTGCGCGAGAGTCCAGCACGGGGTGTGGCGGGACAACTAAAGAAAATTAAACAAAAGCATTAGAATCTGGGATATCTCTAAGCAATCCAGGCATCCCCGGAGACTGGGATCACCGCTTACCTTGGCTGTCTTGATGTCGATGTGGAGGCCATGCGCGAGGACATCTGCGATTGCGACAAGAACGACAGATCGTTGACGAAACCATCATCCGGATGCATAACCACGCTCGTGGTGTACGTGAACGTGGAGCCGGCCGCTTCAAACTGCTTGCCCGGCAGCTCCTCGCTGACATCCTCCTCTACATCGGACAGCGTGTAGATCTGCATGCCCAGATCGTCCAGGCCTCGACCTCCACGAATGGTCACACCCGGACGCTCCTCCAGCAGGCCACTGAGCGTGGGCGTGGCCAGGCGCGACCAATGATGCAGGGTTTGGGAGCCCTCCATCGGTTTAATGATCTGCAGTTTCTCTGGAAGACGCCACTGATGCGTCATGGAGGCGGACATATGATTGGAGGAGGCACTCATTCGCGACGATCCCGTCGACATGATGCTATCGGGAGTGCGTACGCCCAGCGGTAGGTTCGAATTCGAGGCACCCGTCCCTCCATGCATCGTGGGCTCATCGTAGTTGTAGGTGCCGAGCGGAGCGTAGGAGAGCATTGCGCGTCGAGCCAGAACCTCACCGGGCGTCAGACGCTTGAGGGCCGCCTCCAGTTCCCTGGCGCCGGGGGCTCCTGGCACACCAGAGGGCTGGGCTGGATAACCGTCATCGGACTGGGAGTTGAGACTCTCGTTGGAGAGAGTTTTAACGCCCAACGACTGATTGCTACCGCCGCGATAGTACGAGCCCGCTGGATACGCCATGGAGGCCATGCGCGGACCGGAGGAGCTGCTCATTGACATGGCGCCCAGGGTGGTCATCGACACATTGCCGCTGTCCATGTAGTTGCCGCTCTTGCCGGCACACCGGACCGTGTCAAAGACGCGCTTGTAGGGCGGCACCACACCCGAACCGGCATAAATACTGCTACCACCGACACCGGACGAGCCCATGCCGCCAGGCATCTGCATCATCATGCGACTTATGCGATCCGCCGCCCGCTGGCTATCCCCGGAGATGCCCGAGTCCAGACTGTTCTCCGAGTACAGCGACGAATTCATCAGCTCGCAGTGCAGGGAATCCGGCAGCAGCATGCCACCGCCCGCTCCACTCGTTCCCAGTCCACCCAGGAACGAGCTCCTCGCCTGCGGCTGTGATCGCTTGCGCTGCTGCTTCAGCTGATCCTGGGCCGAGTGCAGTAGGGCCAGTACCTCCTCGTAGCGCTGCTTGAACTCCACCAGCTCCAGGGCGAGGGCATTCTGGTTCTCCTTCGTTACGTGCAGCAGCGACAGATGCTCGTCGTTGTCCTGCGTCAGCTGATGCAGCCGCATCTCGGCCTCGGCCAGACGGGCCGTCAGACTCACAATCTGCTCATGCTGCAGGCGATTCTCCTCGCGCTGCCTCTCGCACTCGAGACTGAGGTTGTCGAACTGCGAGTTGGCGTCGTGCAGCTGCGCCCCAATGTCGGCCATCAGCTGGCGTTCGTGCTCCTCCACTTCGTCGGTTTGGTGGGCCAACTGTGTGGCCTCGCACTTGAGGGATTTGTTCTCGTCAAGCAGACTGTTTACCTTTCGCTGTAGGAGGTCCAACGTAATGGACTTGGACATGGTGGGGGTTTCTACGGGGGAAGATATACATACTGTTACTATACTATTTCCGAGACATTCTCTGAGTGGAAATCCTACCCGTATCTGTACCATCATCTGCATCGTTGGTCAGCACCGAAATCAGTTCGTTTTTCTTGTGCAGCTCGTGCAGCAGTTGGGCGCGATCGTCGTTGGATGACTTGAGATCAGCCTCCAGATCGGTGACCCGTGCCTCCAGTGCATTATTCTGTGTGAGCAGCTCCTTGCCAATCTGCACCGTCAGCTCGAGATCTTTCTCCTTCTCTTCCAGCAGACGCGTCACGGCTTCAATGTCATCGTATGCCCGAGTCATCTGGCTAACACGGTTGCCGCATAGAACTGGAATATTCAAAATATATATGATCTATGAGTTCCTTGATCGCCAAAGAATAGTAATCGTTCATAATAATCAATTTTAAAATTCAAATAGAATGTTGTGTGCTGGTAAACGCCTGCTATATCGTAGCTACAGTGTTAGAAAGCTTTGCTCTCTCTCAATCCAGGCTTAACACACACACACTCACACCCTTATGGATTGGTAGCTGTTGTTGCCATGCCCACTAAGAGCGCACTCTGTTATTATTCTCAAGAAGAAGCGTTTAACCACCTTCCATTAGCAACTGCTCGTTTTGCTGCTCCAATGTGTCCCCCAGTCCTCCTCCTCCTCCTGCCGATGCACTACCACTCCCCACAGAGAGCTCCAGCTCATCCTCGTACTCAAGTTCATCGTCCATGATGCAAAAGTCGTCGTGTAATTGCGACCAGTCGTTTGTGGTTGCCTCGTTTTGGCATGCCTCAAAGGCAAAGTCTTCCAAGCAGGTTATCGCTGTTGTTGCAGCATCCCCAACAGCATTGGCGGCGCCACAGCTTCCCTCTCTTCTCACACCCTCTTGTCTGGTGCTGCTGCTGCTGCTGGCTGAAAATCGATGCTGTTGATGAACAGTGCTGCTGCCGGCAGCAGCAGGCGCCCTGTTTCTCTCTTGCTCATCTGCCATCTCCACCATCTCCGCCATCTCCCTTTCAGCGTTTCCTTCTGCATTGTTTACGTGCGTCATGTTCTTTGGTTTTTTGTTTCTATTGCGATTGTTCTTTTCTTAGTCACAGGGGAAATTGCTGCATTCTTTGCTTAATTTAAGTATCTTAATCGATTGGGATCGGTTTTCTGCTTGATTCCCTTTCAAGTTGTGTGAGTATTATGTAATTTTAAAGCATTTTTAGAAATTCTGCCAAGGCACTTTTGTCGTTTGTGTTTGTGTTTCTTGGTGGTGGGGCGCAAGGCAGGGGTTGATTGGTCCCTTTAGTTGTCGTCGTTGTTGTTTTTTCCATCAATTTTGTGTTTTCTCTCTTTGTGAGTCACATGCTTTTCATTTTTATTCGCTTTTTCATTTACACTGATGCTCATAAATGAAAAACATTTAAATTAATTGCTAAATTAATGCGAATTGTGGAGAGTCACAGGAGAAACTGAATAACTGTTATGTCGATGGCGGCGCGCGCTCTCCAGTTCAGTTGCTGCTGTTACGCTCTTTGGCTGTTACTCTCTTTCTGTAAGCCACCCACTCTTTTCATTTTTTGGGAGTGTGCGCACTAACGCTTTGAGCTCGTTAATTTATTATTTAAAGATTTCTACAAAAACCTCGCTTGACTGGTCAATGTTATCTTTTGTTGCTTGTATTTTTAGCCATGAGCGCAGCTTGGAAACCACCTCTCGTCTCGTTCGTTCTCTTCTCTCAGAGAGGACTTCTTGCTTGGACAGCGCACACACACAAAATGACAGCTGCGACGCCAGCAGCGACTGAGGAGAACCCGGCAGAGCAGGCAAGGCAACTGAACAAAAACAACAACAGCAGGAGCAGCAGCAGCAGCAGAGGCAGTCGCTGCAGCAGCAGCGCAGCATTTGCGGTAAAAGGCGTTTTTCCAGAGTGAAAGGGAAATGGCAATGGCATTTGGGAAAACATTTTGGCCAATTCTATGGGAAATTTACGAAACGAAACTTAAAAACTCGACTCTGGGACTCACATGTTTCACAAAAATTATCACTGCTTCTTCCTCACTCTCTTTCTCACCCCGTCCCCGTTTCACTTCACTTCACAACCAAATCTAATTTCCGCCGCAAGGCTGATCGCGGCCTTTCCAGGTCCAAAGGTGAGAGACATTAACCATAAACGTGAATAACTTCGAATCTAGGCAGCAAGAAGAAGAAGTAAAGAAGCAACAACAAAAAAACTGCGCTCCAAACTCGTGACGGAGCACACACCTATACACCAGTGTCACACACACAGATACGCTCGTAAGGGGCCACGGGTGGGTTTTTTTTCCTTCAGCTTTTTTTGCGTGTTGCGTCGCTGTGTTTGTCTTTTGCTTGCAATTTATAAATTTTGTTTTTGCTCAAATCATCTTTAATCACACATTCACCTACACAATGGGGTTTCCTATGGCTTTTGCATTGACAATTTTCACAAAATTGTTTTAACTTTTGCGTTTAACCTTTTGCAATTCGCACAAATTGTGTAATTTTACAGATACACGAGAGCGAGTCTGAAAAAAAATCCGATGAGCGTCCGAGCGCGATGTTGATTTCGCTTGGTTCCGACTGCTTTGATTCGGTTCCAAGTTCACACGAGTCAGTTTGCGTTCATATGAACTGGCGCTGAGAGTGAATGAATTTCGATTTGTATTGGAATCCGCCTACCCTCTCCACAAATGTGGAATTGAGAGAGAGCAAGAGAACGGCTCTCACACAATGCATGACAGCATTGCCAGCATAGATAAAGTTAGAAGAGTGCTAACTGAAGGGGTTCGACTGCATGATACTGCGTAAAAAGAATTGCCCATAAAATGGTATTATTATTATGGCCAACAAATTAAACTTTTTCAGTAACAATTTTCATATCGTAACATAGTTACTCCCCAGCAGAGCATACCTATTTGAAACACGAAACTTTCCATGCAAATGAAGCGGATAAACGCGCAAAACCGTCGCCGATTGTTTGTTTATCTTTGGCCATATATCATGTTTCCCATTTACCAGGTAGAGATGAACGAACCGACAGCATGAT
This sequence comes from Drosophila lowei, assembly GCA_008121275.1. Taxonomy (NCBI): domain Eukaryota; kingdom Metazoa; phylum Arthropoda; class Insecta; order Diptera; family Drosophilidae; genus Drosophila; species Drosophila lowei. The sequence continues at coordinate 11,139,853 of CM017779.1, read as the reverse complement.
CGTAAAACTTCAACTGAAAACCGGAACCATTTTCCTCATAAACCTAATCCCATTCATGAATAGGGCGCGAAAAACTACGTGGGTAATTTTCCGCGTACAAGACCGAGACAAATTTCCACGAAATTTCCACCAAAATCAGGTAAGAAGATCTCTCGAGTTTTGCGTGGGATAGTTGGCTGATGGATTAGTGAGGAGGTCCAGTACCCGAATTACAATTCTTCCGGACTGCAATTTAAAATTATTGAAGCTCTAGTTACGAGGGATTTTGTGGAACGAAAAGTGTAGCACAGCACGTGCTCGGTGGGGACCATTAAAACAACTGAAACTCGAGAAAACTCAATTAGTTTACGTCTGCGGTTAACAGGTATTTTTATATACCCTATATATAAGAACGGATATATGTAATTTGTGATGGCGCATTGTGTGAGACCTGTCGTTGATGATGATTATTGCATCCTCTTATATTGAGACCCCAATAAAATGTTTATTATGATGAAAGAATGTTCTTCTTTGAGACCACCAACGGATCTTAGCGAGCTATTAACCAAAGTAGAGAGCAGAGAACTTTATAGATAGAGAAACCTATTACATTTAGTTATTTATAACTTAAGAAACTTATCGTAAAAGGCTTTGGTCATTTATGGATCCCAAGTACTCTTAATATTTTTAGCAATATTTTAGATCTTCACTTACTGTAATCCTCCCATACATTTCAATCTCTTAAAGTGGTAAATCATCACCATAAATTATAAAGATAACACAGCACCCCAGAGTTGGCATAAACGTTTGATCTGCTGACATTAAACAACCAAATAAATTGGCACCTATATTACCATATTTAATTACAACAATGTGTCCTTATCTAGCAACCTTATCATATTTATTGAATATACCCTCCTCTGCTCATCTAATCGCGGGTGTTATCTTTGAGTGCTATAGTATTATTGTTAGATAGCCCTACAGAAACTGAAAAAACGATCCTCTAAGGGAATCCCAAGTGCTTTGGCATACTATAAAATCTTTGAAAAGCTTTCAAGCTTTCATTATATTAAGAAAGTAATTAAGTTTAATTGCTTTGCAAGTCATATAACGACTCATTTAATGGCTCCTTTTTTTTTTTGGCAGCTTTACGCTAATAGAACTTCAATGATGGGATTTCCGTGAGAGGGTCAGGTGTCTTGACTATAAGTTGTCCAACATTTTACCCAGATTCAATGCAAAACGATAATATACCTGGCAAACACTTGATAAGGCAAACACTTTACTCGCCAAAAAGCTCCTCTTCTCATCAGACCAAAAACTAAAATCATTATAAACTTTTGCTGATAAGTCGGTTGGCGACCACAAGATGAGATCATGTGGCGTCTGTCGCTCAACGAATTTTAGTAGTTTTTTTCTAATGAAATTGCTAAAAGCCCAGAAGATTATGGGAGAGAGAATTGTACAAATATCAACATTAGACAGACGATATAGGGGCTCTAATGACAGAGCCTCACGATCAATAACAGAAAATGGAAAACAAATACAAAGTCTAAAATTGAAAAAGGCATAAAATGGGTAAATAAATGGCCGAAAATATACCGCCGGGCCGGGCCTATGGTGCAAAAAAAAATGGTTGTCGTGTTTGTCCACACGTCCACCACAACAGAAAGAAGTCAAACAAATGGCCAAAAGTAAAACAACAAAATCTATTACCTGGGAATACAATAATCGTTTGATAAGATACTCTTCGAGCTAACAAAATAAATGGCTAAAAAGCGAGGCATATGCAGGCCTCACCATTTACTGCACTTCACCGATAAGCTAAGGCATCCATAGAAAGTTTCCATCAGAGCTATGACACATGGCCCAGATAGGTTCTACTTGTGCTACCCAAAATGTGACCCTGAACTACGGGAAAAGTGAGACCATAATACCAAAATAGATAGGTCTTATATTATCAATGATCTATAGACCAGACAAGATAGCAATTGATTTTAATTTTAAAGACTTCACAGCCCCAATGTCTTTCCAGATTATACATCTATATACACTTTAAAGGTTTCAGTTAAGGGTGTTCCTGAACAAGTTGTAGTAATAGTAATAATTCTAGGAATTTCTATTCAAATGATCTGTAATCTGTAATGGTATACAAAGATACTCCCTGAATGTACCCTAGTGGCACAGGGTTATTAGATCATATAAGGAATAAAAGCAGTCTCATTATCGAAATTGAATCAGTTATCAAATCGCTTTTTACCATTTTCGAGTTGAGTTGATTATCTCACTGTCAATTATCCACTAGAGTTATTTATCTTTTCAAGAGCAGAATTGAGTGCAAAAAATGCAACAATTATCAGGTATTATCAAATCGAAAAAGGCCATACAGCTTTGCTACGCACTGTACGACTAATTGATTACTGGTAATTATTCTCCTATCCATCTTTAGTCTTACCTTTATTTGTCAACAGGCTGCGAACAACTTTGAGACAGTTTTTGCCATCGACATTCTTGGAAGCATAGTACATGAGCTCCCAGGAGCTGGCCGCCTGCAGCAGCTCCGCCGGCAGCTCAAACAGAGGAGCCTCCACGGGACCCGTGACGGGACTCTGTGCAGGTGTCCCCGGAACACTGCTCTTGCGCTCCCCCTTCGAGGCAAAGTCATGGAGCAGGGCCAGCAAAGGTGCAGACACGGACATCGGGGAATCTGTGGTCTTTGGCCCGGACTTCATTTGCCTCACAATGCAGCGCATGCGATCGACTGCCTCCAATTCGAGTTCCAGTCGCGTGGGCGGCGGCTCCAGTCCATTGACAATCGCCGACATGGAAGAGCAGGAGCTGGAGATGCTGTCAAAGTCGGAGCTTCCGCTTATTTCCTGCAGCTTTTCCACCGTACGCTGGCAATTCGTCTCCAGATGTTTGCCCAGCAGTTTATAGGTGTTATCAAAATGTTTGCTGGAATTGGAAGGCTGCAGGGTGATTGTGGCATTGACGGGTTCATCGGATGTATTGGACTGCAGGGAAGAGCTGGATTTGCTGGCGATAAGTGATTCATCCTCAATCCTCAGAGTGCTATTCAATTGAGTTCCATTCTCGAAACTCTGGCCATAGTCATCCGCATCCTGTTCCGCAATGATGGGCAGATTGTCGACTCTCTTGAGCAGACATTGGCTGCCATGTGGCTGGTGTTGTGGTGATGATTCTTGTGGATTGTTTTTACTTCGAAATACAGTATTGAGGAGTGGCATTTTGATGAACTTGCATTGTCTTTGAACGCGAACTTTTGACACGAACTTGTACACGAACTTTGACACACAATTAACGTTTAACTGGGCATTTTATGTAGAGCTTTTATCTCTGGTTTCACAATTTGGCTAATAGGAAAATTTTTGTGGTTTATTTTATGAGTATTGAGTAGTTTATCAGTTGTCGATTATGATTACGATAACAGATAAATTACAGGTTCCTTTAGTGTTGAACAAGTTTGCAATGTTTATCAATTGCAGGGTTGCCAACACGCGCTCCGCTTTAGTGTTGCACTATTGCACTGCCACTAAACACTAAACACAGTCCGTCTTTCATCTGATTCCAGACCCCAAGATAAGCAAGCATTATCTTTACGACCGGAATTGCAATTATCGAAATAAGTATATAGACTATATTTCTTTTTTTCGTATTATTAGGCAAACGTTAGCTTCCACAATCTACCGAAAGTTGTTTTTCCTCCAAAAAATACAATGGCAAATTGCAAATATGTTTAGGCACATAACTCTCATTCATTAACATACAATGGGGGACCGACAAAAAATCACAAATATTTCAAAACTCTGTCCTAACACCACGACACCCAGCCACAAGAGTGGACGACAGACTGTGGGTATCATGTTGGAAATTTAGTGGCTAGCACTACCCAGCGAAGAAAAGTCGGAACATAAAACTCGTTTCCATAAATTAGTTAGACTCGCCGCTGGAATGAGATGCATTTTGATGGTAGCCCAAGCGAGGCATCCCTCCTGAATGGCCAAGATCACGTAGGTCGTCGTCTTCGGGACGAAGTCGTAAATCAACCAAAGAGAATACCTTCAGACAGAGTCGTGTGGGTTGGGCCCCAGAATGCTACTCCTGTTACATGGGGAAACGAATCAGTGCATCTTAAGAAGCTCTGAGGCAATGCCTTGGACCGGGTCTATAAATGCCTCTCTGCTCTCAATACCCATTCGATCATAATTTATATGCCTAGCAGCAAAGTGAAAGAAAATTGAAGCCCACAGCTGAGATCTGCGCTAGAAACGACTGCTAACGGTTGTGCCAAATGAACGGCAAACATGAGATGACCAACATAAAAGAGCTACCAACTCAACCTAAACAACAGAATTTGAGAAAAACAGTAAAAACTAAGAGGAGGAGATGATTCAACTTATTCGAATAAACGTCTCTCGGATTTGCGTTGATTCACAGGGAAAAAAGAAGCTACAAAAAGCGTAATCGTCCCTGCAGTTAAAAGTGGCTAAACCTCATTTCGAGAGCCAGACACAGACCCAATCCCCTCGTCGATCTCAGAGGTTCATCGACATTCACAGAGCGTAGCTTCCATTTGTATGCATTTTATGAGTCACGGACCTTAAAGGCACTGCCACAGAGCCACAGGTTGGCAAAACTTATGAATAAATCACTTTATCGCATAGATAAATAATAAAGCATATGACAAAATGAGCAACGACGAGAATCCACACAAATTGATTGGTTGATTGACAAAAGATATGAAATGAAATGGAAAAAATTAACCAACGAGCGGGCCAACGGCGGCTTGGGGTAATTATGTAAAGACAACTGAATAAATAGCTGAGGGAAAAGCAAAATAAAACGGAAAAAAAATAAGTAGATACTACAAAAAAGGCCAATCAATTCGTACACGCGAAAATGAAACGAAAACGGCAGCAGTAACAAACTCTTTTTGGTGGTGTTATTTTTTCTATATACATATAAATATATTTTTCGTAGATTTTTGCAATGTATTTGGTTCACATCAACTTTCACAAAAATATATGTTGTTCGTAATTAATTAATGGCAAAAGTTTGGTGCATTTAAGCAGCATTTTTATGGTCACCACGGGAGAAGAGTCGTAGTCATGTTTTGTTCAATAAATAGCGAGGCAGAGGAGTATTTATAAACCCTGACCGGCACTTTCATAAAGCTGTCAAATGATGAATTGAATAAACAGGAGATGAAACTATTTGTGATTCAAAATACACTCTCCAACACTGTTCAACCAGTTCAATGTCTGCATATTTGGAATGGGATTTAAAGGGAAAGCAGAGGAAAGTAAAAAAAGCGTCTACTAGAAGATAAAGCTGACTAAACATAGTTCCTTAATAGTTTTATTGATTCAATCAGGAAATAAAGCATTCAGAAACAGCTACCTAACACTGCAGCGGAGCAAATAAGGAATCAAACAACCCAAAATATATATTGAATGATTGCCTATTTAATTGTTGTATCATATAACAATTACAAACAACAACAAAACGCTTTGCACTACATTTTTCTGCACTAATTATCGGGCGGACAATGTGAATGTCCTCCCCAATAGGCCAGTGACACACAAGACACGAAAAAAAAAGAGGCAGAGGCACAGAAATAGCAAAAGCCAACAGCAAAAACAAATACAAATATGTGACGGAGCCTTCAGGTGCAGTTTTGCGAAATGACGCAATGAAAGTATGTCACCCCGAAAGCAGAAAAAAAACACAAAACCAACAAAAATTTAAACCATTTGTGTCTGCGAGTCCATTTCGATAGGGTTTTTCGCCACAAGAAGTATAACATGGCGGGTCATAAGCAGCTTTGGGGTTTAACAAACGTACCTGACACAAATTTGTGCCATTTAGTTTTGGGAGAAGCTTAGCACCAATAAAACCACAATTGCGCGAGAGATTATTACCTGGGCAGTGGCCATTTAATGTGCCCAATAGCTTACAAACACACAAACATAACATTTGCGGGGAGCATTAGATGGGTTCCGGTAACAGTTGTTTATTTTATGATGGTTTAGGTTTACTTTAATAAAAATAGAATTTGAAATTTGAACAAAGCAACAAAGAGCTGCAATGCAAGAGGTCCCTCTAAGAATAAAATCTAAACATACTCCAATTAATATTTTAGCGACCACATCAAATTAAAACTATTATCAAGAAGACCCCTTATGACTGACCAATGGCACCCCACACACACACACACACTCATATATCACATGCGCGAACAAACACCTAGCACCCAGCGCGTATGTGACTTTTTGCGGTTAATATTCTGCGGAACACTTGATGAGTGTCGAGAGTACGACTATAATCAACGTAACGCTTTTTTTTAGCACGCCAGATAAACCGTTGATTGATGCGGAAGAGCCAATGGATGATAATGGTGATCAATCAGGCCAAACAAGCTGGATAACCGGCTAAAGAGCAATTCCAAAGAACTGGACTAGCGGCATTCGTGTAACGGTAGATGGAAAAATTACTCAACAAACGCACGCACAAATACACAAACACCAGCTGTTTGGATGTGAGGTGTGGGGAGAGGAGGAATGCCATAGACAGACAGGAAATTCCGATAGAGAGAGAGAGAACCGAAACGAATGTCGCTCCTTATCAGCAGCAGACGAGGAGGAGGAGGAGAAGCCACAAGACGAAATAGAGCTGCTTATGGAAAAGCGATTATGTAAAGAGCGTGCATTGAACAAATTGGAGAAACGTCGTCGTACACACACAATAATACATAAAGAGCAAACACAAGAACAAATTAAGCTGACAGACGGGGCAAGCCCTGCCCTGAATTGCTCTGCCCATGGCCTTACACACATACAGCCGCACAAACTTGATGTAAGAGTCAGCCGCCACCCACAAAACCCATTCATTAAACACGCTCCCTTTTAAATGTTTACAACAGCAACAATTTTCTCCTACATAATTCACCAGCGAAAATAAAATAAAAGAAATATAAGAAAAAACACACACACACGTGAACAAAAGCTTCTGGTAGTTGTAGTTGTCCTAAAAATAAATTTCAATTTGTATGACGGCACGAACATCTTCCACTTGGAGAAATTCCAAGTGTTTCGATTTTGTTTTTGGCACACACATATGAATAATCCAACCAAAAGTGTATTAATAATTTTGCGTTAATGATTTTCGCCTGCTTGTGCCTTTGGCACACATATTTCTCTAGTGTATTTTTGGCAATTATTTTACGCGCGCACGCACAAATTCACTGCCAACAAACACACATATTTTCTGCATTCGCCACTTGCACTTGTGTCTGGGTATTTTTGTGTTATTTTTGTAATTTATTAAAGCAGGCCGCCGCTTACATTTTCGTTTTGGCACACAATAACAATTTTGAGACGAGCAACGCGGCGCCGCCGTCCGGTTAAACTTTTGAAATTTTTACACACATGCACGCGGAACATTCCTCCCGGCGACCGAAACGAAAATGCGCGGCGTTGCCGGATGGAGCGGCGCGGGAGCCAGAACAGCTGTTTGGAGCTGTCAAATTGGAGCGCCAGTTGGTTCGAATAACTCAAATGAACCAGGAACCGAACTGTTGGTTCTTTATTGAGTTTTTGTGTTGAGTGCTTTGTTATTTTATGAGTGTGCTTGTTATTTCAAACGACCTAAATCACACTCAAAAGAGAGCGGAGTGCTCAATTTTTCGTCTTATGAGCACTTGTCAAAATTGTGAGCACATGTGTGTGAATGGTTGATTGTTTGACAGCTGAGGAGCGGCGAAACAAGGAGAATGATGCAAGCCTGTCACATTGACATATGTACTGTCGCTCTCGTCGCTAGGTGGCGCTAACAATTTGCATGTCAATCGCTTGACAAATGTTGCCAACTTTGGGGGCGCCAAATTTGAATTGATTTACGCAATAGTTTTTCTTTTCTATGGTATATATAAGTAAAAATATCCAAGCAAATTTTTATATATATTTCTGTGGGAAAACACGTACAGAATTTCTTTGGAATTTTGCTAAATTTATCGCTGTAAAACAGCACAGTCGTTCTTTTGTTATAAATATATGTAAAAAAATCAATCAATGTTCTTATTTCCACTGCAATCAATCAAGCAATTAAATCATCTTTAATTTGTTTGTGTTCGAAATATGAATAAACATCTTTCAAAAACTTCTAAGCGATCTCTTAAAATAAATTCGCATAAGTGTCACAAAATTTATGAACGTTTGAGACAACCAAACGGCACGGACATGTGCAACAAAAACAAAGAAACAATTTGCATCTAGTATACTTCGCAATTTATTTTTAATCCACTTTCTTTGCGTAGATAAAAGAAAATTGCGTTCTGCCTCAAAGGAACGTTTGGATAAACAATTTGAAAAATGCTTAAAAAAGCATAAAAAAGAAAGAGTATAGAAAACAAAGAATCGGAAGAATGATGACAGCTTTAAGCAAATTTCGCCTGTTGCTGACAAGAGAAGCATGACCAAATAGTGATATATACATATATATACAAGACTCAATGGAAAATACATCTAGTATATGGCAGATTGTATAACACAAACCGAATATGATTCAAAGGCCGACTGCCCAGAGGCTTCCGCTGATAAATTCAAATTAATTGAGCAATTGAATGGCGCGCGAACGGGGGTTCTCACAAAGGCCATTAAAAACAAAAAGATATAAGGCAACTTTTGGATATTCCTCCATTGAATGTATAGAACTTACATCTATTTTAGGACTAATAGAACGTAAAAACACTCACGGAAATAGTTGAGGCACTCTCTAGTCTGATCCTTGGTCAAACCCAGACCCTCCGCTGGTATCGGCAGCGCTGGGGCGGGCACGAACCAATCCTCATTCGCATAGCCCGAGAAATTTGTTAGGAAATCATTGCGAACTTTGTATTTGGGTATCTGCTCCTCCAGCAATGAAAATATCTCCACCTCCGGCAGATTCTCACTGCTGCAGAGCTCTGCAAAAATGAACATCAATTAAGAGATTAGCATGGCTATGAGAATTAGTTGGTTATATCCTCCTACCGGTTAGGCAACTGGCATCGCAGGTCTGTGGTTTTGGTGGCGCGGCTGCTGCTGCCGTCGCCTGTTGCATGAGACGCTTCGTCTGGAGCTTGGGCAGGTGCTTGCTGAGCGTCGCCTGGGCGGAGGGACTGAGCGGCATTTGGCCGCCATTGGCCCCCAATCTTGTAGATAGCATTAAATGTTGAAACGATCTCTAATAATAGTATTGTCTTGGGTTTAGTTCCTGGGGGGGATGGCGATTTGTAATCCTCTGTTTTGGAGTGTGTCTTATTCCTCGTGTGTGCTGCTGGCTGCTTCTCGTCTCGTCGTCAGCCAGCTGCTTTAGTTTCTAGTTAGTTAGTCGGTCAACTAAAATGACAAGAGAGAAAGAGAGAATGTGTTGTGTTAATTGTCTGGAAATCACATGGAACTAATAAGCCAGCTGCCAAGCGACGTTTTCAGTTTTTTCCACCTTTTGGCTGTCTGTTTGCCTTTCATGATTTCATTCCGAATGAACGAACGGAGGGAACCGTAGCCGTGGGCATTGCTTATCTTTTTGCTGATAAACAGAAAAAAGTGAATGATTATTAATACTATAAATATTAGCGAAACGTCAAAGGATTTTCGCGCGAATGTTTATCAACTACTAAATTGGCAGTCGCCAAGTCTCCCACTCATCCACTCACTCTTGAAAATATTCTATTGGAAACACACGAATGTGTAATATTAGATCATTTCTATTAAATATTCAGAGCTCATTACACTCATTACACAGATCTTTGCAGTTTTCATTCTTCGTTCTTTAAAATGTCACCATTTTCAGGAAAATTTAAAAAATGTTATATTTTTAAACTTTAAAAGAGTTCTTTTATAAAAAATTTCAAAATATTGTATTATTTTACATTATTTACTATTTATGATAAGTTCAGTATAAGATCTAAAACCGATATTTCTGGTTGTTTTTGTTGAAATTCTACATTTAAGTAAAATGTTATATTTGCATGGCTGAATGGAAAATGCCATTAGAGCCTTTTCTTTGGTCATTTATAATTAAAGTTGCGTAAAGAACGTCTTTCAAGCTTCAGTTAAGAACCTTCCGTATACGATTGCATGGCGTAAATCTTTATTTTCTTTCATTTATCACAATTTGGACTACTTTTCTTCCTCTTCCCATAAGATGCCATCGTGTAGAGGCTCCTTCTAAGCTTTAATCTCACTGCTGGTCACATTTTTATGGTTAACGATGTATACAGAGCGTCTCGCTGGTTTCAACTGATTTCTCAGAGCCCCACAAATGATTTATTATTGCAAGTTTGGAGTTTCGAGGTCGAGATAAAAAGCACAAAAGAGCCGAAATATTGAGTACTCGTAAGAGCACACAGAATCCAACAGCAAAGAGATAGATGCCCCAAAAAGAGTGAACTGGAAATAATAGATACGACTACGTGCCAAGAGCCCCGTCCGCTGCACTCCACAAGCAGGGTTGTGTGGTGTTGTGGTGATAATAATTCGGAAGGGAAGCAATCAAAAAATGAGAGGCAAAAGGTGTAATTAAACAATAAACAAAAGCACACAACACACAAACCAAGAGAGCGGGAGAGAACAGAGTGCAAATTGGAGTTAATAATTGCAATTCTCTCACACAATCTGCGGTGGAACCATGACGCACAAAGCGAATGACCACTGAATCTCTGAACTTTGTGAAGCATGTGACGATGACAATGGGACCCCGAGACAAGGAGACCAGAAACAGCGGAGGGACAAGAGCTACCCAAAGAGGCTTTATGGGTGTTCCCTCTAGTCAGAATTGGCGATAAAGACACCCAAATGATAACGCCTAAAGTCAAGCAATTGCTTCGTATACCTGGTATTCGTGGGGTTCAGGGGTATTTAGGGTTTATGTAAAGGTATGCAATGGCCAGAAGGAAGCGTTTCCTACCCCCCGAGAGGACATTCAAAAACCGGTTTAGCGGTGTCAGGGCCTTGAACCAGGAAACCATCTCTACCTACCCTAACCGGGAAAATCTAGATATTTCCCTGTCTGTTGTACTGGTTAACACCTGGATCATGGAGACTACAAGAGCTGGAGAGCTACTGTCTATTATCTGAAGATGTACCAAAACCCATCACGGTTGGATAGTAAAATATCTGATATGAAATATGGTAGTTCTGGCTATTGGGGCTGGCCCTATAGGAGGGTGTAAAAATCAAATAGAATCCCTGTTGCGTAGCAGGGTATCCTATAGTCGTAATACTAGACCTAATACTTTTTCCTACGCTGCAGTTCGTCGAACGTCCGCCTGCATTGCGTAACACGGGGCGCAAAAAAAAACAGAAAATAGAAAAATGTTGAGAGAAATTTACATATAGGGAAAGGCAGAGAGGGAGGTGGAGAAAGGGGGGATGGACTGAAATAACAACAAAACAGAATCGTGAATGGGAGACCGGCGGCGGTAAACGGTAATAGTTTGGCAGCGCTGCAAATGTCGATGACGCTGCCAGCCAACTTGTCAAACACACTCGCACTCTCTCTGTCTCTCACACACACACACACACTCACGCATGGGAAAGCAATTTTCATTCCTTTTTCCAAGCGAACCTCAAAAACGTACCGCCAGAAAGCGTAAAGCGCGCAATTGTCAGCCAAGAACAGGCAAGCAGCAAAAAAATACACAAAAAATAAACGGGGAAACTAAAGCGGATGGCATAATGCTCTAAAATTAATTTCGAAGCAAACGACAACCCTCAAATGCTTGCCAAAAGAACGACAAATTTGTTAAAGTTGCGTTTGCGATGCCCGCTCTTTTTCCCACAAATTTGTTTTGGGCTATTTTCACGCTGTACTCATTTAACATACGCACACACACACCACACACACTTAACAAAGAGGCACACACCACACACAGACTTGGCCATTAGTACCGTTCACTTATATAAGCCGCGACGCCAGTGGGGCAGGGTCATTAGACGATGGGCATCATTTATAGTTTTTTACATGATTTATTTTTTAAGGGGTATTCCTCTGACTGCAGCAAGCATTGCCTAACCCCAATGAATCAGCTGGGCCATCACTAGAACGGGTGGGGGTGGGGAGAGGATGCTGCGTTGGGGAGGTCAAAAATTATCACACACACCAACAATGTTGCGTGGGCGCAGCTGTGCGTGTATTGTGATTTTGAACTCCCGTTATGAAGCACTGCGGTCATCATTACACTACACTTTGTTTTCATTCTCTCACAAATTTCATAATAGCCTTTCCGTACGACAAAATTAACCTTTACACCTTAGGCCATCAAATTATTGAATTTTCAATTTTGTCCATGCTATGTTTTTGCATTGTTGTTGCTAGTTCTGATACCTACATTTTGTTGTAGCTGTGTGATTGTGTTTGCCATTTTTTTCACCGTGTGCTGCTTTCACACACACACACACACACGACGCACACGAACAAGCGAGAAACTCAATCGTCACATGGAATTTTCGTTTAAGTCCGCACGGCACAACGCGCTCGTCAATGGATGAAAAGAAAATTGTTTGTCGCTTTATCTATTAGAACATACTATTTGCGAATTGTGTTTGTTTGTGTGCGTGTAAAATTAAACTAATTATTTAACTTAATTCGCGGCGACAAGATATTTCGAAGCAGATTTATCGAAATATACGGTCTGACCCACAGAATTATACTAAAATATACCGTCTCATTTTAAAAATATACCGTAAATATACTGACGAATTATGCAAGTTACCTCAATATTCCTCCTTTTTGATATTCCGTCGAATATTACTAGCTAAATAGAATCCTCAGCCCTGCCCACATAATTTTATCCAATTAATGAACCTATTTTCTACTTGACTGGTTTATTGTAAATACTTGCTTTTATTGGATATTGCCTAAAAAAAAGGTTTTAGCGAAAAAGGTCCAACAAAAAAAACGTAAGAGAGTAATCGTTCCTATTGATCGACGCTCTTATTCCGTTGAATAATTCTGGCTAACTAAGACCCTTAGCTCTGCCCTCATAGTTTTATCCCATTGACTTATACATTTTCTACAAGATTAACTAGTTTTAAGTACTTCCATATATTTTATTTTGACTATAAACAAGGGTTTAAACAAAAAAGTTTAACAAAAAAACATTCGCAATGTTGTCACGTCAATGTTGCTGGTATTTGAAGACTTGTTGCTGTCAACCGGAGTATGCCCACTTGTATACCCTATTTCGTTAATTTAATATGAAGATAATAAATAATATAAGCTGTTAATAAATAAATTTTCTCAAATTTATATGATTTAGACGTATTCATGCATTTGATACTAATCAAAACTAAGGAAACTATTCCTGTATATATATCAGGATCCCGATACCAATTCTTGGTCTCTGTAAGAAGACCACTACCTTCAAAATATCGTTGAAATACCTTTTAAACAGAGACTGACTAGTTTCTGCATTCATGAGAGCCTGGGATGACAAACATTTCCGCAATTCTATAATATCCTTTTCCCCAGGGTATGCAGATCCGCGCCATGTTGAGGGACAATGCTGCTCGATTTCTCGGCAAATGAGTCTGGCCCATACAAATTGAGTCACGTAAGTGAGTATGGAATGTAGGGACATTGTTGAGCTGAAAAAGGACATTGTGGCGAGGGAGAGCATATCCGAAGACCAAGTCCCACCAAACTTGAGCGCCAAATAGAAATTGTTTGAAAGTGAATGAGCAAAAAGGATTTAAATGCAATCCCATTGGAATGATGCACGGAAGTACGATTTGAGAGAGCGAAAATTAAAAAAACCTGGTTATGGAAGTTTCTATGCCCTATAAATATGACTTGAAAAATTAAATTTGATGAAATATACTACTATATACCGATATACTTTCAACTCAATTTCGACAGAAATACCGTAAATGGTCACCCTGGGTGAATGTATCGAAACAAGGAGTGCCCACTTGCTAACCATTTAGGGACAGTCATAAAGGTGGACACTCCTCTGGTGAATCGTTATCGTTGCTTGAAATTCAATACGACTTTTGTTGTTGCTTTCCGATTTGTTTTTATTTTTGATTTTGTATTCTAAAATTCTTGTACAATTATTTTATTGTATGACGGCCTAATAATCGACTATTTTTATATATTGCTGCTTTGAATATTTAGTCTCGCTTTTGATAACGCTACATGTTTGGAGATTGGCGGTGATTCAAAGAGGAATATTTGGTGATATTAAAGTACAATTTTTATTATTTTGTTTTTCTTTATCCAAGTCAAAGATCTAACCTTGCAGCATCTTTAGACGGACTAAAATATTTGTATCTCAATTATGTTTATTCTAAACAAATCTAAAATTCAAATTGAAAACGTATTATTTCAGATTATTTCGCACATAAAAATGTAATTTGTTTGTTTTGCTGAATTAAAAACCCCAATTGGTATACCGCATTTTGGCGTGGTTAGGAATGCCTAATTTATACGTTTTTTAATATATTTGTAAGTGTATTTAATTGTATTTTAATATGTGTCCCCGTTTTCAGCTTGCGTTGAAAAGTCTTTGAAAAAAATTGAAAATATTCTGACCAAAAATGATTTTTGTAACGAATAATAACAATATACCGCGAGCGTGTTGCATCCACATCGAAGAAAAAACATTCCATTCGTTCTTTTACTCCCATCAATCGTCGTCGGTGTTCTTGCGCGTCAGTGCCACCAAATCGGAGGTGCCCACCGATTCCGGAAACATTGAGTGATAGTTGACCACGGGCACATATGCGGCCGTAATGACGCGTCCGGCAAACCACCGGCCGTGCAGCGCATTCACCGCCAGCACCGCCGTCGTTGTGCTCGGACACTTTACGTATACGGTGCCCGTGGGCGAGGCGGTGTCCACATGGATGTGCAGCACACCGCCATGCTTGGCGCACTCCTCCAGCACATCGTCGCGTATCTCCACGTCCCAGGTGGGATTCGTCTCCGTGCGCGGATCGAACATATTCGACAGTATGAAGCACTGTGTGGCTATCGATGGTGTCGCCTGCTGCTGCTGCACCGGTGCCGGTTGTGGTGCTGTGGCCAAAAGCGCATTGGCCGCCGCCTGGGGCACTGCAAGACCCGCTCCCTCCGCCAGCTTGAACATCAATTGGAGTCGCCCTGTGGCGCCGAGATCAATGCCAGTGCGATCCATCTCATCCGTGTCCAGAGAGGTGGTGTTCATATCCAGACGTTCGGTCACATTTCCCACCTTCATGGGACGTCCAGCGAGCTCGAAGCCATTCAATTGTTCCAAAGCCTTTTTGGCATCTTCAGCATTGTGGTACTGCAAAAAGATCAAAAGTTTATTAAAATGGAATCTCTAGACTTTATTTACTTAAAACATACCGTAATAAATCCGTATCCCTTAGAGCGATTGGTCTCCGTGTCCATAATCAGTTGAATAGCATCGATCTTGCCAAATGGTTCGAATATCCCCCTCAGCATTTCCTCGGTGATATCGAAGTGCAGCGATCCCACGTACAGGCGCATCGGACCCACGTGGCTCTTGGGCTGGAATGCAGGCGTTGCATTCTGTAGGCGATTCTTCTCGGCCTGCGTGTGCTGTACCATAATGGGTACGCCGAGCAGCCGCTGGCCGGACAAGCCCAGAGCGAGGGCCACCGATTCGGGATCCTCAAACTCGATGTAGGCAATCCCCTTGAAGCGTTTCGTCTTGTTGCACGTAATCAGACGCACATCGCGCACCTTGCCCACGCTGGAGAAGAACTCCTCCAGATCACGGGCCCGGACACGTTGCGAAAGCTGAATGCAGAACACAGTGCGAGCATCCCGCTCCTCGGGACTCAGCTCGGTGGGCGGTGTACGATCGCCGCCACCGCCGCCGCCGCCGCCATTTGGTTGTGATCGCCGGCGGGGCGAGTAGCTGCCACGACGACGAGTACTGCTGTGGGAAAGGAAAGGGATTCCATGGATTTGATTGGAACATCTCTACATCTGCATATTTATATTATAAACTTACGTTTTATCTCTTGGTCGCGAAGGACTTCGCTTGCGTTCACGTACCGGACTCAGTCGCTTGCGCGGCTGTTCACGTGAGCGACTACGTCGACGCCTGTCCCTGGATCGATCGCGCTGTATGGGCTTACTGCCATCTCGACGATCCCGAGAGCGGCGATCTCTCTCGCCACGATCATTATAGCGTACACGGCGATCATCGGCAGCGCCTCCTGCTCCTCCTCCGCCACCGCCACGCTCTTCTCTTGATCGACTGCGACGTGATCTTTCCTGCTTGTCCCGTTCCCGATCGTTGCCAGGACGTTTGCCAGCATCACGATGGCGATCGCGCTCTCTATCTTTCTCCTTGTCGCGATAGCTGCTGCGATCACCACCGCGATCGCCACGATCTCCACCGCCGCTGCGATCTCCACGCTCTCTTCTCGATTTGTTATCACGCGAACCGCTGCGACTGCTGCAATACAAAAGAGAGATCTGTTAGTGGTTATGCCAAATATTTGCAGTAATTTGTAAAACCTTACCGAGATCGTTTCGTTGGCTTTTTGTTTGAACTGGCGCCTCCGCCACTGCTGCTGCCGCCATTGCGTGTTCCATTGTGTGCATGACCATCGTTGATCTCCGCCTGCGGACCACCCCCGCCGCCTCTGGGACTGTCATCACTGCCATTGCTGCGCCCGCGTCCTCCACGTCCACCGCTGCCCGCACTGACACTCTACACACAGATAGGTTTCGTTTTTGTATGTTTTGTTTCGGAATCAGGATATTGGATTTGGTGTTGGAGTTGGATTGGGCATGGATTGGATTGGGGCAGAGGTTGGTTTGGGGGATCGGTCGCAAGCAATAATGTACATACATATAATTTTTAATAATTTTTTTGGTTTGTTTTTTTTGTGGATTGTGGGTGGGGTTTTTGTTGTGGATTCGTACGTTACGTTGTCGCGTTGGTTTGGTTTTGATGTTGGTTGATTTTTCGATTTATATCATTGGTTTGGTTTTTCATGATATATTGTTTTTCAGTTTTCGTAATATTTTTTTTTCGTATATATATTTTTTTAGTATATATTATTATTTTTTTTTTTTGAATAAGAGAAAGCAAATCAAAGTAAATTAGTTAAATTTTTGTGTATCTGCAAGTATATAAAATAGAAATGCTTAAGTCAACAATGATCATGGGGGATCATTGCCAATTTATAGCCATAATAGAGAGACAGAGAGATATAGAAGTACACAAATATATAGAGAGAGAGGTCTTATACAATATAGTTTCGATATATAGTATATATATCTGGTAGGTATATATATATAGCTGATATTATGGCACACACACAGATCAGAAGATGGTTTCACACGACGACGCGCAAGAAATGTTGTCTCCACATCATTTCTCATCTCATGCTCTCGATTCTCTTTCACGGTTTGGTTTTTGGGGAATTGTTTTGTTTTTTATTCAGTTTTTTTTTTTTTTTTTTTGTTTTAGCGCTGGCTAGTGGAGTAGTGGAGGTGGACTTTGGTACTGGTTGATTTGGTTCTCAACAGAGACGACATCGTCTACACATAGATATAGGACATAGACATTATATAAGTACAAGATGATAATGCTATATATGGTGTATAGAAATTGCTTATTACTTTTTCACGGATTCAGTTTTTTCTTTTGTGTTCTTATATATTTTGTTTGGCTTTGTTTGGACTTTCTTTTTAAGAGAGACTCTGACTTTCTTTCATTCTGGTCTGTCTTTTGTGAGTGAGAGTAGTAGTAGAGTGGAGTAGTAGTAGTGCTGCCTGCTGCCCCAGACAAGTTAGGTAGAGTTTATCTGAAATTTAGTGCACGTTCAGTTTCATTTGATTGGATGATATACAAAAAAGCAGTAAAGTAACGAGAATTTGCAAATTGGAATTGTTTTTGTGTGTGGAGAAAAAAATAAACTCAAACTCAAACAAATCATACAGTATTTTGTAAAAACACCAAACAAATTCCTAGATATGTTTTGGTTTCATTTTTTTGTTTTGTTTTTTTTTGTTCTTGTTGTTGTTTGTTTTTTTGTACATATATTTTTTGTTTTTGTTTTTCGTTTGATTTTTGTTTTTTTGTTCGCAGCTTCTGTGGCACATTCAAAACTTACCAAATGGTCTCCAGCTTTTTGTGTTTAGAATGACCAAAACAATCTCTAGCAACAATATTGAGCTTATACGATTCTCTGCAAAGACATTTCACCCTTCAGGATTATTCTAGCATTGTTTTTTAAATTTTTTGTAATTTTTTTTCATTGATTTGATTGATTGGTTGGTTGATTGGTTGGTTGGTTTTGGGGAAGTTGTGTGTAAGTTAAGAGAGCAGAGAGAGGGAGAAATAAGAGCAATCAACTCAAAGATTGTGTAGATTGAATCAATCTACATAAAAGTATTGATGGGGTGGGGGGACTATGTATAATGGACAAATAAGAGAATGTTGAATAGCAATTGAATTCAGTTTAATTCATTTGTAGTACGGGAAGTTTTAAAACTTCTTATATCAGAACAGAAAGACTTCAATTTGATTCAAAGTGTGGAAACTTTCGAGTTCTTTTTTGTTAGAGCTGGGAATATAATATAAATAAAAAGTATAAAAAACGACTGGTCATAAACAATTAACTTTGTAACGAGAATATCTTTTGCTTGATTTTTGCTTTAGAGAACTTTTATATTTTTAATTATTTCCGTTTATAGGAATCATAATATAAAATTGGTTTGCATATATAAAGGTATTAATACCCCCGAAACCTCATAAAATGATAGAAAAAAAGAGAGATTGTTAATAGTTTAAGAGTACCCAAATCCGTTAGTACTACTCTTTAGTTTAGACAGAACTCTTTGCCATGAGCTCTTACGATTTTCCTTATCTGCTTTACTTAGAACAGGGACCGATTCAATTTCAATTTAAAACAGCTGGAGAGAAAATGGTCTACCCTGATAAGATAAGCTAATGAAAACGCTTGAGCATATAGCAGGTTGAAGAAAATGCTGAAAGTATCCGTGACAGTCCGTACAATGTGTTTTTACATGTCCATGAAATAGAGAAAAGTTTTAAAGACACGTTTTTAAATTGTTTTTGCCCACTGTAAAATTATGCCACCCACTGTACCCCCACTTCAGGACATCCCTGGGTTCACCGTTAAATGTCTCACAGCATAAAGTAAACAACACATACATACACATGCACCCACAAACTGAAAGAGTTTTTCTCAAGCACACACATTGCCGCGGGAAACTATTTTCCGTGTGTGGGTGCAAGGTACGAAAATTTATGGAGAAAAAAAAGAATCACGCTCTGCAGTGTTACGCTTGCCGATTTCATTTATGAAAGAAAAATTAGGTTAAAAAAATCGATTTAAGACAAGCGGCCGCCACTTAGTATGCATTGAATGCACATATCTATATATACGCTTGTGTGTGTGTGTGCCCGAGACGACGACTTACATACAAACACAAAATGCACGTACGAACGGCGCGCGCTATGTGGGTGTCTATGTAGAAAAGAAGTATACAAACATACATGTAGAGTAACTGTTTTTCTTCGCAGTGAAAATAATTTCATTTTGTTGGTACAAACCATTTGTTTTGGCTTAATTTAATGTTCAATACTTGTGTGCATGGAGTGGTAACTTACGTTTTTCTGGTACGGCGCCTCGAGCATTGCCTCAACATCAAAGTCCTCGGCCATGTTAAATTTTTTCTTCTTTCCCTTCCCCTTCCGCTGCTGGCGCGGTGTGCTCCAAGTGAAAAAGTCTCCTCGTCGGTGTCTAGCACGTTTGAAGAAATCAAAATGTTGTGGGATGCGCAGCGCAAGTCGTAAAACCACTTACGAACTTTTATTTCGGTTTATTTCTAAATTAAAGTACAATTTTTTAGTTTTTTCACTAGCGTGGCGGCTGTCGCAGCGTGTCTCGTTAAATTTATTTTACATGTACCATGTACATGGCAACAACACGGTAACTACACATTTGCTACATAATGGGAGGAAAAAGAGGGTATGGACAGGGCAAAACGACCCAGAAAGTGCAACGAGTGCAAGGAAAAATCCACTTTTACCTAAAATACCTTGTTGTCATCACACGCGAGGTGATGTTCGTGCGGCACCTTGAAATTTGACTTGGCTGTTTTTGCCTGTTGTCCATACCCTTTTATTTGTCCATTCAAAATAACGACTCATTTTATCGTTACCGATAATCGATAGTCGAATAAAAATACCGTCTAACCCTCAGAAATTTACCGAAATTATACCAAAAAAAAATTTATTAATAAAAAGTAACAAATCAGTACTTTCCTTTATTTAAGATCATAATTTCATTTCGTGCTTAATCTTAATAATATATAATAATATATTATATATTTTTATATAAAATAGTCTTTATGATATAGAACAAATATTCTGAAAATTATCTGAGCTAATTTTGATACTATAATATTATATTCTAGCTGATATTGAAATAAACCGACGATTTCGTCGGTTTTTGTCGAAAAAATTTGTCTTATATTTTGTTGGGGCTTCAGTCAGCTGCGTTATATTGTTTACTTTGTGAAAATTGCGGAAAAATGCAGAAAAACTGTACCCAAGCATGAAATGACTACATGTGTCCATATTACTGGCCTTTTTTTCAACTACCTTTATTAATTCTACTCTGCAATCCTTGCCTTCCCTTTTGAATGTGTGTTTCGTTTTGTAGCAATATAGCAACGGTTACTTTTTCAGTATTAGTCGGTATTTTTTTTCTGATCTAAGTACTCGTTTGCGAAAAGCCAGCTGCGAAATATGTTGTCAATCAAACAAAATACAATGAATTTTTATCTTATCGTTTCCATATCATTCGTTCGAATATCATTTGATTGTCGACAAAATATGTCGTCGATCTGAGTAAGACAATTATCATTACAACTCGCAGCTGTTTGAAACCCTATACGGCGTTGCCACCTGGATTGCCTGGCGATACCTGACGATACCTGTGTCGTCATTCAATCGAATTGTTTATAAATAATAAGCAGCAGCGGAATTTTACTGAAATACTTATGCAGAAAGAGGGCTGGCAATTAATGCACCAGCATGCACTCAGCGCATTGGAATAGCGAACATTTTAAAGCTTGCCAAATCATCCTGAATGGAGCTTCAGCCTCCGTGCAATAGCGAAAACACGGGACCGTCTTGTTGTTGAGTCATCAACAATTAACAACAAAAACAAGAACAGCAGCAGCTGAAGCAGCCTTGGGGGCGACCGTTAACACCACCCGACGAGATAGACATAGATAGTGCCACAGGTGAGAGGCACACACGAGACAAGGCGTAGTCTTTCGCCTTGATGGCGTAAGCTGATCCAACAAACCACCCCATCATCACACATCAGGCGTTACGCGTCGTTGACTAAGGTGTGTCTAAACTCTGCTTTGAAATCAACTAATGTCTGTCTACGATTGCAGAGCAGCACACACACGTTTCTCTAACGCTCCACTCACCCAATAAAAACTATGGAGGACTACAAATTCCTATTCAAAATCGTGCTCGTTGGGAACGCGGGTGTTGGCAAAACCTGCTTGGTGCGGCGCTTCACCCAGGGCCTGTTCCCCCCCGGCCAAGGAGCCACCATTGGCGTGGACTTTATGATCAAGACCGTGGAGGTGGAGGGTGAGAAGATCAAGCTACAGATTTGGGACACTGCCGGCCAGGAGAGATTCCGTTCGATCACCCAAAGTTACTATCGATCCGCTCACGCCCTGATCCTGGTGTACGACATCAGTTGCCAGCCCACGTTCGACTGCCTGCCCGACTGGCTGCGTGAGATACAGGAGTACGCCAACTCCAAGGTCCTCAAGATACTCGTGGGCAACAAAACGGATCGCGACGACCGCGAAATACCCACACAAATTGGCGAAGAGTTTGCCAAACAACATGACATGTACTTCCTCGAAACATCCGCCAAAGAGGCTGAGAATGTGGAGCGTTTATTCTACGAGATTGCCGCCGAACTGATTGGCCAGGCCCGCAGCAAAGACGGCAGCAGTGCTGCAGCTGCGGCGGCCGCCCAGCGGCAGTCGGACGGCAGTTCTATTGGATTAGCCAGCTTAGGTGCCAAAGCAGCGCAGAGCAATTGCTGTGGCGGACTGGCCAATGCTGGCGGAGGTGGCAGCGGCGGTGGCGGTGGTGCAAACACTAGTCAAGGCGGCTGAAAAGCGGTAGTAACTGAAAAGCTAAAATGAAATTTTTAACTAGTTTAGGGCTTAATCGTGATACTCAATCTGATCTTTTGATAGATAATTAGACATTCATCTGCAGTCCCTAGTTTCCCATGTATTTATTATAATTTCAAATGCAAGATATTTTTAGTTCCCCAAAATCACGATTAAGATCTTTGAAAAACTAGCCAACACTTGACTATGGATGCTAAATATTTGTGTTAAAAGTCGAACTCCATTGGATGTGTAGTCGCCTGATTAAAGCGCCTGATTTTCTTGATTAGTATTATACATATACATAGACATACAATAGATATTGTATCAAGTGAGCATCACATTTATGATATATCAACATTGCAATGCACACAAATTCCTGTTTTTAAAATTGATTGTATTATTTTCCGAAGGAGTATTTTGTATATTTTATACATTAACAAAGGTATCTTTTTTTGTAACATTTTTGTATACATTTACAAACCTGCAATATGCGTATTTATTTGACATTATTTTGTAATGTGCAACAACCATTTCAAATGCAATTTTTAAACTGGTACTCGTATTTAGAGTTTAAGGTGATTTTATGACATTCCAAAAATTAATTATGTAGTTGACAAAATATGAGATAAATGGAAGTGCTGGATGGAAACTAAACTAAATAAATAATAAATCCATTTGTAATTTAATTCAGGGTAAATTTTTGATACGGGAATTGTGGATTCTAAGGAGACTTGGTACAGACAAGGCAGCCGTAGCTACTTTAATAGTTTCTAAAATAAAGTAGGACTAAAAGGATTGTAGGATCGTATGTATAAGTATTGAAGTATAATGAGACAAAGATTTCATGCGATTTGATTTCTGAACATAAGCATTCATAGGATATCCAAACTATAAAAGTAGATATTGAGCAATCTGTGTTCTTTGTTAGATATCGATGTCCTTTAAGCAAAGGATATCCTACAAATCTATTCCAAAAACTCTGTTGTACTCTTCTCAATAATTTTTAACATCGGTTAAGAAAAAGATTAGCCTCCTTTAATCTGTATTCAACACCCACAAACGAGTTGACATAGTTCAGGAGAAGGTCCATCCCAAAATCACTCATCAAACATTTCAAATAAAGATCTACTTGGTCTTCATCGCCAATCGATTCGTCCCATAGCCCATTTTACAATAAAATCCACACATTCACTTTGATAAAAATATTTTGTTTATTACACGAAAAGCCTCTCTTTTAAGTAATATAATTTGCCTATTAATTTAAGAAATCGTTGGCTAGTTCCACGCCAAAGAAAACCGCTGCCGTGGCTGGAAAGGCACGTAGGAGAATGGGCAGGACACCACGAAACAGCGCTGTAGGACCCTCGGTGGCCATGAGATCCCTGAAAACACTGCGAATGCCGTGCTTATAAGTGCCCTCGGGTGCTGTAAAACCCATCATAAATGAATAATTGCCGATACTTGGTAAATAGATGATGATGATGACTCACCAGATTGTAGACGGCTCTTGAGTACATCGAAGGGCACGGCCAAAGTCCAGAACACAATGCCAGATGTTCCGCCAGCTAAAATGGTTGAGGTGGTGCTAATTTGTCCAGTTTTTGATTTTTTTCTGGCTAAATCCTGAAGGAATTCGTAGGTCACGAAGTAGAAACCGGTGGGGGAATCTAGAGGGTTATACAAGAGATTTAATGGCATCTTTTCGGATGTAAAGATCGAGTACTAACCTCTCAGAATGCAGGCACATGTTCCCTTGAAGAGACTCTTGAATCCGCCCTGTCTGTACAGCTTCACAGCCGTGTCCAGCGTCCCATTGTACATCTGAGGTCCGCCACTCACCGTCTGTGTCTGCAGCAGGACTTTAATCCGATCCGTGGGCACCGTAACCAAGGCGGAACACACCCCCGCAAACGCTCCGGCGGTAAATATTTGTGGATAGGTGAGGCGTATATGATCATCCGTTTGGAACAGACGTTTGCCCGCCGCATAGACGGCAAAGTCCACTGCGTAAATGGGAGTTACGCCCAGTAGGGGCGCGGAGATTCCTCTGTAGAAACCCCGGAATCCCTCCTGACGAAACGTCTTTACGGCACAGTCGATGACGCCTTTGTATCTGGGCGGCTGGCCAGGCGCCGCCAGGGGCATTGTCTGGAGCCGAACCTGCAGATAAGAAAAACATATGTTGGACATCAAAAACATTTCCCAAGTGGAATTTTTGTGGCATACCTTAATTGTGTCGAGTGGATGGCCAGTGATGACATTGCACATGCCACCAAAACCTCCGGCAATAAAAATTTCACGGGATTGGCCTTCTGCGGCGTTACGAGCTCCGTCATGGCGTGATTTTAACTATTTACGTAAACGAAACCAGAAAATTCGTCAGCCTCATTGGCGGCCGAACGCACGTGCGGTCGAGTATGCTGCGTGTGTGGGTTGCGTTATGTTATCTGCACGATTTGAGGCTGCTGACCTATGCTAATATTGAAAATTTTAGTAGTCCATAGGGGTGCGAATTCCATCTTCAACTGCTGATGGGCCTTATCTATTTGAAAAATGTCATTTGATTTTGAGGTATTGCAGCGGGTCTGCTAGAAGCAGACTTGCCAACTTGTTAAAGAAAAATGTATGAAGAAATAACTAGTTCCGGTTAGTTTTCAAGTTTTTATTTTAAAATGGCTGCTAGCTGGAAATCTGGCGACTTGAAACATATGTTTAGCTATGGCTTGCTATTTATTTATTTTCTAAAACTGTCATCACTGCGAACTTGTAAAAATGCAGCTATTCGTTTTTTCATTTCTAACCACACAGCTATTTTTTCTTCTATAAAGTTGGCAGCACTGCAATACACAACATAAAATTTGCGATATAATCGATATTACCATCGATGTTTCTCCAGAACTACTTCCGATAACCTTTCAATAAATTTCAACACACAAAAAAAGACAAAAATGTTTAAATAACAAAATAAATGATACAAAATAGGTTATTAGACGCGAACACGAACACACTGCAACGCATGTTGGTCAAAACGCCCCTATCGTTTACCCAGCTGCTGTAAATAGCAGCCATTTGCTGCTGCTGACACAACAAGAAGAAGCAGAAGCGAGGAAGGCAGCAAAAACAACGACAACAACAGCATTTCGACAAAATTGTTGCGTATTGTCTTTTCTCATTTCTTTTGGCAGCAGAAGAGACGACCATTTTCGTGCAATCTGAGTGAACAAATCATATGTATAACTTATGTCTGATAAAAGTGCGAAGGAATCCTGTATCAGTCGTAGTGCGAGCTGCAGCAGCAGGCGCAAGAGAAGAAAGTGAATTCGCGCAGCAGGGAGGAGTCGTCACCGAAAGCAAGCAACAAAAACCTATTTCCCATCGCCCCTAGGCGCGCGCAACGTGTTCCGCTTGCGATTAAACAAAAGAAGTCAAATAGCAGCTGTGTTAAACAATGTCCCATGGCGAGGATGTGCTAGACAATTGGGAAGAACTTGACGAGGCGGGGGTACGTACTCACTCCCCACCAAACTTTCTCTAGAATCTATATCTAATTTAATTTTTCACCCACTTGTTCGGACCTGCCCAGCTCTCTATGACTTTGCAAACCAAGCTGCAAACAAGCGAGGAAAAGCCCGTAATCAAAATGAAACTACTTCAGCGCCCGCAGAGCCTCCAGGACAGCAGCAGTGGCAGCCCGAGCAGTGCCCCCAGGCAAATCACTATTGCCAAGAAGCCCACGCCGCCCGAGGCGGCCCAGTCAGATGGCGAACCAGTCTTGATGGTGCTTCATAAGTCGACAAACGACTATGATCCGGCTACCTATGCCACGCCCACCATCAATCAGACCGTGAAAATCCTGCGGCGCCCCGCCCAGGCCGAGGAGCGACGTGATACGAATGGCATGAAACCCAAGCAGCCCATCAAGACGCTAAAGCAGCGCGAGCAGGAGTATGCAGAGGCCAGATTGCGTATTCTGGGTGCGGCCAAAAATCCAGAGGATGATAAGCCGTAAGCATGATGATAGGGATTGCATCGAACTTTCTTATCTAAATGTGATTATTGAATCATTTGCAGACCAACACCCCCAATCCCAGGCACAACACAACAGGCTTCTCCTGCTGCGGCAAACCACTCAACTCTACCTGCTGTCAGCCACAATAACAATAACAACAATAATAATAGTAACCCTGGTCCTGGTAGTGGAATGCATCGCTCTAGTTCGGCCCCGAAGATGTCCCAAGTGTCGGCCATGTACAATAACTACAATAGTTACTTCCAAGGGCCGCATAATCCGGGCCTGAACTATTATTACCAGCACGCCGGACCACTGCCACCACAGCAGCAGCCGCCAGCCATGCCGCCGCATTTCAATCAACGCATGCCACCGTATGTTGGAGGAGGTATGGGCATGGGTGGAATGCCAGCCCAACCGCCGCCACAGCCGTCGGTCAATCAGCAGCAGCAGCAGCAACAGCAGAGTTGGTCGCCCGTGGTCGGAGGCAGTGTATCCGCTGCCCTGTTGCGCCAGCAGTCAATGCAGCAGTCGCCACAGCAGCAGCACCAGCATCAGCAGCCGCAAAACTACAATGACAACATCTTGCGCCTACCGAGGGGACCCTGCCCGAATGGTTCGGTTGGCTTTCAGATGCGCCGGTAACAGATTGCAGCAGCAGCAGCAGAAGGAGCAATGGGATGTGGTTTTAATAATTCAGTAAATTCTACTCATCTTGGTGTATAGATTCCAAAAGTGTGAAAAGATAAAAAAAACAGAAATTCATGTGCGAGCGTTTCCAATCTGAGATTTGTATGTCGTCATGTTTGTGTGGACTCTGTGGTTCGTCCGCAGGTGAAGCAAGCATCAAACAAAAAAAATCTAAAATATGTAAAAAAATTTAATGACGAAGTATGGTAGATATTTTATAAATTTACAACTCACCCAAACCCCCAATTTTTGTATAATGTCATACTAATAAAAGGAAATCCTTATTTTAAAGTGTGTGTCCTACAGAGATGTGGGGCTGGGAAGCAGTTTATAGTATGGGGGATGTTTTCAACAAGTGCATCGTATGTGTATGAAATTCAATCTTTATACAAACAAATCGTACTTTATTTGGATTATAAATATTTTTGGAGCCAATCGTACAATGATCTTCTTCCTAGTAATTGAAATAAAGCTAAAAGTGTATCAAAACTGTTATTCCAGATCATATTTCAATTAAGAAACAGCTGAATTATAAGTAACAGATGTTTCACTGTCTGTCTACCGACTTTTCCACCGATGAGTGTACGTTAAGAACGTCTCATTTTACTGCAGGCCCAAGTCAATGATCTAGAATTTTATTCTTCCTGAAATATTGTCCCTCTTAGGACGACGACCAGTGTGTACCTATCATAGCATTTATCTAATGCTTCCAGGAGAAAACAGCTGTTCTCTCTCTCTCTAACTTTTGCCTTTGATTTCTCTTTTCTTTGAAATTTTTGCATACGGAATAACAAATTTACGACTGATAAGAAGTGCAATTTGAGTTACAGTTACATTTACCCCCAGCAGGGGTCTGGAAAGGCTATCGCCGACGTGTTTGTGTTATTTATTCGAGCCAAAAAAACAACAAATATTGTCGCGGCAAAAAAAAAAGTGGAATGCAATGCGATTGGATCGCCTCCTAACGTTGCGTCCCACGGAGGTTTTCTTATCGCGGTCGCTGACGCGTCACAGTTGCTTTTACCTAGGCCTAGGGCCGCTCACATAAAAATATTTAATTCAAATTCAAGATTTCAGTTCAAAACGAGGCGTCGTGCGGTGCGGTTTTACGGATCTGATCAGCCAAAAAAAAATATACATAAAACTCGCAAAACCTGGCTCTCTTTCTCCCTCTCTCAAGCTCTCTCTCCGTCGCGTCGCTTAAACATACTGTGCTCTCACTCTCACTCTCTGGAAACGCTGCTGCTGTTGCTGCCAGTTCAACAGCCGCAACACGTGGGCGAGAAAGCGAAGAAAGAATTATAAATTCTTTAAAAACGTGATTAGTTTTTGTTCTTATCGGCCAGAAATATGTCGCATAGCGTCTTGGTCATTGGCAGCGGCGGGCGGGAGCATGCCATCTGCTGGAAATTGTCGCAATCGAGGCTGGTGAAGCAGATCTACGCCCTGCCTGGCAGCTTTGGCATCCAACAGGTGGAAAAGTGCCGCAATGTGGAGGTCAAACTCTTGGATCCAAAGGATTTTGAGGTGAGTTGAATGATTCCCCCACCGAATGATTCCGACCTTAAGTTAACCTTCGCGAGTGACTTACAGTTACAGTGTGTGTATTTGCGTGTGTGCCTGTGTGTGTGCACGCTATTTGGGGTGCAGCTTGAGCGTGGAATATTCGGCATTTACTTCGTTTTGGGTATTTTTTATTGCCGTCTGTGATACATTTTTATGGCTTCTTGAGAGATCTTTGAGATCGCAATGTATATTTTTATGATGCCCCAGAATGTTTTATGCTAAGCCGCCAACCAATAAATCCGCAATCGGAGCGATCTTAAAGCGGATCATTCCATTGCACTGCGATCGCCGCTAATCGGTTTAACTTTAACCCTTGAGCGCGCCTTGGATTGCCATTGGAGCTGACGAAAATCGTGGCAAATATTGCAATTTGAGATTATTATATGTAGATCTGTGTAATGAGAGTCTGTCAATACGTTATCAAATGCAGGCTGGGACTTGCGTGCATTATTCGAGGTCTAGCAGATTAACATTTTTGTAATGCATCCAAATTGATTTTAATCATATTTGTGGCTGTCTTTTCTGAGTGGCTTAGGCGGTTGTTAATGTTGATAGATTAAGTGTGATTAGCAGAGAATATATATTCTACAATAATAAAGTAGATTTGATCGTTTTATGGGACTGTCATGACCAATAATCGCATTAAAATAATTAAATATGTTCGTTCAATATCTTTCGTGCAAAACGATACTCAAACGATCACAATTCCCCTTATAGAATACCCATGTCTAAACGTAAACCAAAACTGTCAAGTTTAATCATCAGTTAAACAATATCAATTCTAAATAAAGAATCAAATACCAAAAGATTGTTCCATCACGTTCCCCAGACATTGCCTCACATTAGCGCCTTCTTTTGCGACAGACAACAAAAAAATAAACACAAAATTGTGGCCTTTGTTCTTTGTTTTCACATTCTAGCTTATGTTTTGCTTAGCACTTCTATATTTATTGTTTTTGTGGCTTAATTAATTGCTAAGATTGAAATTCACAGATTTGCATGGTGTTCTATTGAGACCTGCCCCCAGCACCGATCAACGATTACCGATCATCGGATCATCGGCGTCTCGAATCGTTGTGTCGCTGTCGAAGAGGTCGCCGCGTAGGGGCATCCGAAAGCGTGGGTGGATGGGTCAGATAGATGGTCTTTGGTGTGGAACTTGGCCGGGATCGAGGTGTCGTCTGGTCCTGGATGTTCCGGGTGTAGACATTAAAAGCGGCCGCGTCGTGGGCCACTGTCTTGAGCTCGCCCGTATAGTAATCCTTCACCTGGTACGGATGCGCGCGAATGTACTCCAGGGCGCGCAGGATGTAGTCGGGCACCTTGGGAATGTGATCGCCCACGGGATGATAGCCGGTCTCATCGGCCACATAGCTAACACTGATCACAGATCCTTCGGGGGAGGTGTAACTGGAGCCGCCCTGAACGGAGACGCCACCGAGGCCCCCCTGGGAGGCCGAAATGCCATTGGATGTCTCGTAGGCGTAGCGATAGTTACCATCCCGCTCCACCTGGAGATCATTCTGGAGTGTTTTCGTATTCCTATCCGAATCGGGGATGTAGGCGGCAGCCCGAACTGCCAGCTGCTGCTGCATCACAGCCAGCACTCCAAAGAGACTCATCTGTGGGGTAGAAGATTGATCGATTATAATCCGTTTTCGGGTGTACTTCCATTCTCGTTTCGCCTTTCGATTTCTTACAAGCAAATACATGACGGGAGTGGAGTAGAGATCTCTGGGTTCTATCGTCTTTCGAGTATCAAGTGGAACTGTTTGTCTGCTTCTCGTACGCTTTCGTTTTTATATCCATCCGCTTGCCTGCCAGCTTGGATTTTTTTTTGGCAATATTTTCGCCTCGGAAACCCAGTTCCGAAACATCACCGACATGGCTCGTCATCATCATCATTGCGGCGGCGGCGGGGCCGCTTGCCTTAGTCAGTCATAAATAAAATGATTTTATTTCTTATAAGTATTATTTTATATAGGTATCAACGATGTTATTTGTCGCCGCTGCAATTCCTAAAGTGTGGGATGGTAAAGATACATACATATACAATATTCGTGAATGGTTATGCCCTACTCGAAGGTTGGGGCACTTACAGTTTCATATATAGTATATTGTGGCTGATCTTGAAATACTTACATGCTCAAGGAACTCGAAAATACCATAGCGATCACTGACACTGCGAGTGTCCTTAGTTGGCTTCCATTGAGGAATATCAGAGGCAAAGAAAAGCTGAGCAAACAGATTCGTCTGAGGAAAATATGATTGATTTTATAGATCAAAGATAGTAGGGATTACTGGGCATAAGTTCCACTTTATGGCTTCCTACTATAGATCATTCCTGAGGGAATCTGCTGTAAGATAATTCAGGTTCGGACTTTATTAAGATCTCCAAGAACAATACTACTTTCGTCTCAAACTTGTAATAAAATTGTACAGGAAATAGCATTCCAATTCAAGAAAATCTCCAGCAATCAACAGCTCAAAGACCATTTATGGAACACCCCCCAGACAACCCATAATCTTGCTCAATTAATTCAACCACTCTCTTTGTTTTTTATAGGTTTTGTCTGTTAGTTATTATTAGAAATTGCATGGCATCATAAATGATGAATGAAGTGTTATCTCTAAGCATATATTTTGATCATTAGACACAAACTTTATCAAAATTACGCTTACCTCTCCGATATTTTGATACGTCTTCTTTTTGTTGTTGTTTTTGTTGGCTTATTCCCAAAATAAAAACCC
Source organism: Drosophila lowei (assembly GCA_008121275.1). Classification (NCBI taxonomy): domain Eukaryota; kingdom Metazoa; phylum Arthropoda; class Insecta; order Diptera; family Drosophilidae; genus Drosophila; species Drosophila lowei. The sequence continues at coordinate 11,108,637 of CM017779.1, read as the reverse complement.
GTACCGGTTCGACTAATTCACCAAACCGTATCTAATTCTAATTCCCTCCCCAAACTCTTATCCGCAAACAAATGTATCAGCATTCCTTGCTTCAATCCCAACGATTCCCATTCGCTGGCTCCCCCACTTAATTTGCATATAATACAGTAAATCATGAGCGCACTCTGTAAAGCATAAAGGCGAAAACGTTCTAACCAAATTTGGCAAGTGGTCGACGCTCGCTCAGGTCAGAGATTCCGAACGACAAAAGTCTTCCAAGACTTCTCTTACTCGGTTTATACGAAGAAGATTTCATGAAAAGCTGTGAAAAGTTAATAAATTGAGGAATTGTAGAGGCGCAGCCAACTTCACTCCTTACAGGAATCAAGGGGGAACACCAAAAACAGCTGATCAACTGTTCAAATCTCATCTGAAAGCAAAAACATAGAAAATATACTGCATAAAAAGGAATTAAATGGAAAGTAAGAGATCTATCTGTCCTATTGAATAGAGATCGAAGCGGCGAAACTACTAGATCTGGCAACTCTTCTTCATTTCATGAATTTAGCTTCGTATAAACATAGCATATCTCTATCTGTCATAAGCCTTCATCTACGAGTAGATGGTTGGTTAGATGGTGATTGCCTTTCGCCTCATTCTTCTTGTTCGCGCCTAACCTTCGTTACGGGAAATTAAAACCTTGACCAGCTTTGCTCTTAATTTGGAAAGCCCAAATAGCTCTTAAAAGACGTCATATTTAGCAGCAAGTTTGAAGAGCATGCGGCCGTGTGAACGTTCTTGAACTCTCAGGAAATCGGGATGATTCTTTGCCCAAGTGCTAAATGGTCTGGAACGCAGACGATTGCAATTTCAACTCCGTGATTCGTCGACTCTGCTGTTGTGGGGGTAAACCAACTGAAATTCTGCGTTGGCGCCAATACGAATTAGAACTGAGGTAACGAAGCACCAGAGAACCGGACCAGAACAGCCCCGGATTACTGTGGTTGGTTGACATGGCTCTGACATAGCTGGCGCCTTAGTCAGTCGAGTCGTTCGTTGATTTCGTTGTTGATCCACACGCTGGCTCACGTTTGCCCAATCGAAAGACAATGCACCCGTACCGCCGGAGAGACCCAGTTTAATGGCAAAACAATTAGGAAGGCATTTAGTATTTTGGCGACAAATTGGCGAACGGAACCGGTTGAGTACTTAGAGGAGTGTTATCTTCCATTTGGGGAATGTGGTTACAAAGAGGAGAGAGAATCCCCCTCCCAAAGAAGCTGCAGTGCGATCATGACCCGGTTAGATGTTAGATGGGAGAAATCCAATTATGATCTCTGCTGATTGGGGATTGTATTTTAATGCAAATTGTATTCAATGCCAATTCTGAGATTCTTAAAGGGGAGGTATTGATGGGGAGAGGGTAAAAGCAGGGATATGAGAATATTTAGATGGGATTTGGAGTTGGGAAAGGCTAAAGATAACGATAGGATACAAATTATAAGTAAATTGGAAGAGAAGTTTGGAAAGAAACATTTTCAAAGAAAGATTAAACATATTTTTATATTTTCGGACATGGGTTTCTCATAAACTTAATTATTTTCCACACACTTTCTCCCACAAAAATTACAGCCATATTATATTTTAAATTTAAAAAACGGAGAACCTTCCTCTTCAATCAAGTAGATCTTTTCGTTACATTTTTACATGCAATTTTAAAATGAATGATGCAATATTTTTCATCAGTGTATTTTTTCATAAAGAACAAAGCCGATGCCAAATAAATAACTTGATTTTGCGTTGAATTCAAATTCAAACCGAACGGTTCTCCGATTATAATCATCACACCAAAATTGTGTATTGTATCTTAATTAATTTTAAATTGCATTATTACTTAGCTTATGGAGACCTGTATCGTCGCGGATAATGAATAACCCGAATATTTCAAATGGGTTGGAAAAAATATATAGATCGAAAATTTGCATGATTAAAATATATGTGTATTTTTCAAGGGAGTGATATATAATATTCTTTCTATAAGAAATTTTGAATATTTTAATGAATCCTTTTCTAGGAAAATCGAAATGCGATTCTCAAAACCTCAACATATTTATAGAGGGTAATAGATCAATAATCATAAATCTATTCTAATCTTCATATATTTCTTCCCCTGTTCTTCGTTCAGGCCATTGCCAAATGGAGCAAGCAAAATGAAATCTCTCTAGTGGTCGTTGGACCCGAAGATCCCTTGGCCTTGGGTCTGGGTGATGTGCTGCAAAAGGAGGGCATCCCATGCTTTGGACCCGGCAAGCAGGGTGCCCAAATCGAGGCAAACAAGAAGTGGGCCAAGGACTTTATGCTGCGCCATGGAATACCAACGGCTCGCTATGAGAGCTTCACGGATACGAACAAGGCCAAGGCGTTCATCAGGAGGTTAGAAACGAATCTCTTTGAATGGAAATTAGATGCAAATAAATGATTCCCTCTCTTCCAGTGCACCCTATCAGGCTCTGGTGGTGAAGGCCGCTGGTTTGGCTGCAGGCAAGGGTGTTGTGGTGGCCGCCAATGTGGATGAAGCCTGCCAGGCGGTGGATGAGATATTGGGAGACCTGAAATACGGACAAGCTGGGGCCACCCTTGTCGTAGAGGAGCTCCTCGAGGGCGAGGAAATATCGGTTCTAGCTTTCACCGATGGCAAGAGTGTTAGGGCCATGCTGCCTGCCCAGGATCACAAGCGTTTGGGCAATGGAGATACAGGACCAAACACCGGAGGAATGGGCGCCTACTGTCCCTGTCCTTTGATCAGTCAGCCCGTGTTGGAGCTGGTCCAGCGAGCCGTGCTGGAGAGAGCTGTTCAGGGTCTGATCAAGGAGCGCATCACCTATCAGGGTGTTCTCTATGCGGGACTCATGCTGACACGCGATGGTCCCCGTGTCCTCGAGTTCAACTGTCGCTTTGGCGATCCCGAAACGCAGGTCATTCTGCCGCTCCTCGAAACGGATCTGTTTGAGGTGATGCAGGCCTGCTGCAGCGGACAGCTGGAGAGGCTGCCCCTCCAGTGGCGCAGCGGCGTGAGTGCTGTGGGTGTGATCCTCGCAAGTGCTGGCTATCCAGAGACCTCCACGAAGGGTTGCCTAATCACGGGTATGATTTCCATTTGCTCTTTCCATGAAATCAATATTCATTTGTTCATTTTCTAGGACTTCCTGATGTCAATTCGCCCACTCAACTGATTTTCCACAGCGGTCTCTCTGTAAACAAACAAAAGGAGGCCCTTACGAATGGCGGACGTGTCCTGATAGCCATTGCTTTGGATGCCAACCTCAAGGAGGCGGCTGCAAAAGCCACAAAACTTGCAGGAACTATCACTTTTGCCGGCACTGGAGCTCAGTATCGCACGGACATTGCCCAGAAAGCATTTAAAATGTAATTAAAAAGAGGTTTACTCAATGGGGAAATGGAAAGCTATTGAAGAAAGGGAGATTTGGAGTCTAAAACGATGGGAGATTGAAGCTATTGATTGATAGAACTCTTTCTAAAGATTATTATTCTATAGATTTAATGACTGATCCTCGACGGATGAGATTTTGCTAGAAAAACTATTGATCTTTAATCTGAAAAGTATGGAAATGGTTCCATTTTGTACTAAAATCTTTATCAGCAGTCCTGTAAAGGGTGGAAAATGTCAGTTTTTCAAGCACAAGCATTTCTAGCATCTTTCGGATCCTCAAAAATTCAAATTATGCTCCTTTAAGCATCTAAAAACTCTTAGTACTATGAGATTTTGTTTGAAAACCCATTGATCTGTCACCTTTTCGAAGTCTAGTTCGGAATCGTAAATTATTTTATGGCAAAATTACAATCTTTCCGCAAATATCATATGTTCTACATTGAAATCCAGTGTTAGAACCTTTAAACCCTTAAAATTTCATTAAATACTACAATAGTTTCAATCATCCATTAGTTTGGGGTCTTGATTAAAATTATAATCTAACTAAAATGGAAATTCTCACTTGAAATTTAACCTTATATTGGTTTCCCCTAGTACAACCTTTATTTTTCTCTTCCTTAATGTTTTCCCTGCCTCTAATAAAGTATTTTCTATACATATAACTAATATATTCTTTTTCTTTTCCACATCAGAGCCATTGCTACGGCGCCAGGCCTCAGCTACAAAGACAGCGGCGTGGACATTGATGCCGGCGATGCTCTGGTCCAACGCATCAAGCCCCTGTCGCGTGGCACTCAAAGACCCGGTGTCCTTGGCGGTTTGGGTGGCTTTGGTGGTCTGTTTCGGTTGAAGGATCTCAGCTACAAGGAGCCCGTGATTGCAGAGGCCACGCAGGGTGTGGGCGCTAAGATCCAGTTGGCCCTGCAGAATGAATTATATGAGAATATTGGCTACGATCTGTTTGCCATGTCTGCCAATGATCTGCTGGAGCTGGGCGCCGAGCCGGTAGCTTTTCTGGATTACATAGCCTGTGGCAAGCTGCATGTGCCACTGGCCGCTCAACTCGTGAAGGGAATGGCTGATGGTTGTCGGGATGCCAAGTGTGCTTTAGTAGGTGCGTATCAATTCGAAGGGAGGCAGTCTTTGAGAAAAAGAATAAATAACTATATAATATATCCCTTCCAGGTGGTGAAACAGCGGAGATGCCCTCGCTGTATGCACCCGGACAGCACGACATGGCCGGCTACTGTGTGGGCATCGTAGAGCAGTCGCAAGTCCTGCCACGCTTTGATCTGTACGAACCAGAGGATCTACTTGTGGGCCTGCCCTCCTCGGGCCTCCACTGTGCTGGCTTCAACGAGATCCTCACCCAGTTGGCCGCTTCGAAAGTGAATCTCAAGGAGTGCTCTCCTGTCGGCAGGGGTAAGCATGGACTTAGCCTGGCTCAGGTCCTGGGCACGCCCACACGCCTGTACGTGCAACAGCTGCTGCCCCATCTGCAGGCTGGCAACCAGATCAAAGCTGTGGCCCATGTCACGCATGGCCTGCTGCACGATGTCCAGCGATTGCTGCCCGAAGGATTCGAGGTCACCCTGGACTTTGGGGCAGTGCCCGTGCCGGAGATCTTTGGCTGGCTGGCGGGACAGCTGCAGCTGAGTGCCCAGACCTTGCTGGAGCGACACAACTGCGGCATTGGCATGGTGCTGGTTCTCCCACAGAGCAGTCTTCTGTGGCGCACAGCCCTGCCGGGTGCCAAGGTTCTGGGCGTGTTGAATCGTCAAGCAAAATCTTCCGGTAATGCTCCGCGCGTGAAAGTGCGAAATTTTGTGGAGCAACTGCAGAAGTTGGCCGCACCCTTTGGTGGATTGGGGGAATCGCAGCTGCCCGAGGAAGTCAAGGAAGTGCCCTCTTCGGAAGTGAAGGTTACGCCACGCGAGGAATGCTTTGAGAATGCCGTGGGACGACGCCTGACCCGCGTGCCCAATCATTACGTGGATCCCATACTCATCTTGGGGACCGATGGCGTGGGCACCAAGCTAAAGATTGCCCAGCAGACCCACCGGAATGCCAGCGTGGGCATCGATCTGGTGGCTATGTGCGTCAACGATATACTCTGCAATGGCGCCGAACCCTTTAGCTTTTCCAGCTATTATGCCTGCGGCAAATGGCAGTCGGTTTTGGCTGCGGAAGTCAACGCAGGCGTACAGGAGGGTGCCAGCCAGGCCAACAGTAGTCTTGTGGGTAAGTTCTGGGTGGATCATTCTTTCGCTGATTCACATACTAATGCCATTTCTTCTCGATCCCATAGCTTCCCATAGTGCCGCACTACCACTCTTGTACGAACCGCAGGTCTATGATCTGGCTGGCTTTGCTTTGGGCATAGCCGAACGCTCGGGCATCCTGCCACGCCTGGATGAGATTCAACCCGGAGATGTGCTCATTGGCTTGCCCTCGTCGGGTGTCCACAGCAACGGTTTCAGCCTCGTTCATGCGGTGCTCAAGCGTGCCGGCTTGGGCCTCAACGATCGGGCGCCATTCAGCGAGAAAACACTGGGGGAGGAGCTCCTAGTGCCCACCAAAATCTATGTGAAGGCATTGTCCGCGTTGCTTTCGCGACCCAATCATGGGATCAAGGCGCTGGCGCACATCACTGGCGGTGGCCTGAGCGAGAATATACCCCGAGTGCTGCGAAAGGAATTGGCTGTTCGATTGGATGCCAATAAGTACCCGCTGCCCCCAGTGTTTGCCTGGTTGGCAGCAGCAGGAAACATCAGTTCCACAGAGCTGCAGAGGACCTACAACTGTGGCTTGGGTCTGGTGTTGGTGGTGGGAGCCACGGAAGTGGATGGCGTGCTCCGAGAACTCCGCTATCCACAGCGCGCCTCTGTTGTGGGCGAAGTAGTGGCCCGAAAGGATCCGAAGAAACCCCAGGTGGTGGTCCAGAACTTTGAGGCATCGCTGGCCAGGACCCAAAGAATTCTATCTCAACCACGGAAACGCGTTGCAGTGCTCATTTCAGGAACAGGCAGCAATCTGCAGGCCCTCATCGATGCCACCCGTGACTCGGCTCAGGGCGTGTACGCAGAGATTGTCCTCGTCATCAGCAACAAGGCGGGTGTCTTGGGTCTGGAGAGGGCCGCCAAGGCGGGCATACCCTCGATGGTCATTTCGCACAAGGATTTCCCCAGTCGCGAGGTCTACGATGTTGAACTAACGCGCCATCTCAAGGCAGCTCGCGTGGAGTTGATCTGCCTGGCGGGGTTCATGCGCATCCTCAGTGTTCCCTTTGTACGCGAATGGCGTGGCCGTCTCATCAACATTCATCCCTCGCTGTTGCCCAAATTTCCGGGTCTGCATGTTCAAAAGCAGGCCCTGGAGGCGGGCGAAACAGAGTCCGGGTGCACGGTTCACTTTGTGGACGAGGGCGTCGACACGGGAGCCATACTCGTTCAGGCCGCTGTTCCCATACTGCCCGGGGATGATGAGGAGACGTTGACCCAGCGCATCCATCATGCCGAACATTGGGCTTTTCCGCGTGCACTGGCTCTGTTGACCAGCGGTGCCCTGCGTCGGGTGTCAGAGGTAAAGAAGGAGGCGCCAAAGGATATCAAGGATAGCCAGTGAAGTGTGAAGACATTTAACTATTTAGTTTTTGTAAGTTTTTCACGCCCTCCAAGGGATTACTTTTATAGCGACAAACAATCCATGCTTTTTATAAATAACAAAACTATTCAAAATATTTAAACGTATTCTCTACAAACTAATATCACGAGGGGATGCTTCCACATCCAATATGAATCACAAAAGACGGGTAAACAGGTCGAATATATTGCTTTTGAAAGTGTTTTCCGACTGCTCATCCTTCGCTTTGTATTGGACTGCAGGACGCTTCTGATTACGTTTAAGATCCTGCTCCTTAAACACCATGGCGGCCGCGCGGTCCAGGCGATAGCGAAAGAACTGATTCTTGAGTATGGGCACAATCAGATTGTACTTATCAATCATCTTGTTTAGCTCCTGGACCTCCTCCTCATGGTCTAGGGTGAACCTCAGCCAGGCGGCCTGCTCTTCGGCATTCTGAAGCGGCCAATCGCCGTAGTAGACGCGCTCTTTGCGCACTGTCTGCAACAGCTGCATCCGTGCATCGCGTATTTCCTTGCCGAGGGTGATCCATTCCGGTGTGAAGCCATTGTCGAGCATTATCTTGTTCAGTTTGTGTGTGGTAAAGTCCAGGTAGGGATTCTGCGACTGGGCGGAGGACAGGGGCTTGCCAGAGCCGTTAAGATTGTTAAAATCGCCCTTGGACATGGCCTCCTGGATGAGATCCTCCACCACACGATCAATGCCGTATTTGGTTTTGATGGCGTGCTTCTGAAAATGGTTTCCCTCCTTGGACATGAGGTCGCTGTCGCCGGCGGCCGCCTTGTCGATGCGATGCTCGAGAACACGCTCTTGGGCCTTCATGGCGCGCACCTGCTGGTACTGTTTCTGGCGCTGAAAGGGTGTGCCCACGCCAATGCCCTCGTTGGACAGATACTGTCGGTGCTGTGGGGCAGTGTGCTTGATGTCAAACTCCATGGCCTGCTCCTCGTCCTCCTGGATATTGCGGCGACCCTTCGCGAACTTCTCCTGCAGCATCTTGAAGGCCTCGTCCACCTGCTGGAAGCGTTCGGCACTGGCCTCCTCGCATCCAGAGTCCGGATGGACACGTTTCACCAAATCCAAATACGCCTGACGCACGGTATTCTGATCCGCACCCTCGCAGACGCCCAGAATGCGAAAGCATTGCTAAAATGGAGGATTACATAAGCAGTGCGTTGCAGCAGAGTATTCGTTTTACCTACTAAATAGACCTCACGGCGTTTCAGGTGCACTCCGCGCAAGGCGTTGCGGCCGCCCGCGGATCCTATGAAGCTCCCAAAAAGTTTTCCGGCTTTCAACATTTTGTAGTTCTGAACAGCTGCCCAGCTGTAGCTTTTTAGTTGTGAGTTTTGTAAGCAACTTTCCTGCCAGCACACTCACTCTGACGGTTAATTCATTCATAATACTATTATTTGTTTGTTTGTTTTTGTTGTTGCTGCGATCAGCTGTTCGTAGTAGAAACTTGGTCACACGTGTTAATGCAATACGGTTAAACTTAGGGATGACAAAATGGTAATATTTCTAAAGATAACTCAAACAACAGGTTTTTTAACTATGAATATATGCTATATATTTGTTTTGTCCTGGTCGTAATTAAAATAAATAAAAATCAAAAACCTTTAGAAATTCCTGTTCGTTTTGGCTCAGTATATTTACGGTATATTTCGAAAATAAGACGAAATATTATGGTATATTTCTGAGGGTCGGACCGTATATTTTAACGATAAATCCGCGGTCACACTGATTTTCTTTCCACCACGTCTAGCTCACACACCTCGCAATTTTAATACTTTTCATAGTATTTTCTAGTATTTTCCAGTATATTTTAAGACGCGTTATGGACCTCTTGTCCAATGCACCAATGTAGAAACCGTGTAGAAAGTCCACTTAGAGCCATGTCCCAGGCCACATCGAATACTAATTCGTGATTAGCATCGAATTCCTGATCGTTTGCCATCAAAATCTCAATTTTTTCAAAAATGTCGGAAAAAAGGCATGTCAAAAAGTGGATAACGGAGGTTTTTCACACTGGCGCTTCCATGGGGCTTATATGAAAAAAAACGGCCAAAATATTTTTGAAACGTACACATTTCCCCTTCAGGTGTCGCCTTTGGTAGTTACATGAAAATGTAGTTAATATGTAGCAAATGTGTAGTTGGCGTGTAGTTACCATGTAATTAAATTAATTTAGTGGAAATTGTTGTTGACCGGTTTTGTTTAAACCTTATTTTATAAACAATCCAATAAAGATGAGAACTTTAAAATAACCCGTCTTGTAGGAAATTGATGTTATAATCGGATTAAATTATGAGTTCAGACCCTCAGGTCTTAGCAAGCTAGTTATATTCCACGGAATATTCAAAACGAGGAATATGATGCAACTGGAATAGAGATAATTCGTCAGTATATTTACGGTATATTTCTGAGGGTCAGACCGTATATTTTATTGATAAATCGGCGGTCACACAACAAAGCTGCGTTTGGCGCCATTTTAATTAAAACTGTGTGTTTTCATGGATAAAAATACGTTTTGGACAAGTAAGTTGAGTGTTTATTGGTTAATAATACAAATGTTGATGCTATGGAATGAAATGAATGCAATTTGAATGTGTTTGTCTCTGCAAAACGCACAGAAAAAGACGCCAAAGCCAAACACAGACACAGTTTACCGTACATATTTGTATATGTCACTTTTATGGATGGAAACTTATTTAAATCGACGAAAACATTAGCCTTCTGGATATAATATAGTACATAATGTTATGCAAACTATTCGCAACTATGTATGATTGCGAGATAACTATTTAATTTGTGTTTTTTCTGCAAAACGGGCCAAGTTCGGCAGCCATTACACAGACACAGTTTACCGTTGGGATGTACATTTGCATGTGTGTATTTGTTGGAAGCGCTGGAATGATGCTCCTTTTTATTGATGAAAAAGTATAAATTTGACAAATCAGGATCATCTGTATTAATATTATGTATTTTGTCTGATATTATACATACTATAACAACTAATTCTTGCAGATTACTACTATTCTATGTACTAAAAAACGGGAAAGCCGCAATTTTACACAGTTTACTGTTCGTATGTATGCGTATTTTGCACTGGAAGTACTTAATTCGCCACAGGATGACCATAAATGGCCATATATGAGTACTGAATTACTGTGAATTACTGGAATCAAATCTCCACATTCTAGTGTCTCTAGCATGTTTCTTGGCGTTTACTGTGATTTTGAGACTAAATTACGGATACGCGATGTTCGGCGATAAAAAAGGGAATCTTCCAGCCTACAAACGCAGTGGTACGTATAAAATGGCACATTTATTAGACAGTAGATAATTAAAGGCGCCTGCTAAATAGCTAAATGTTAAGACGTTCTGAAGCGCGAAGGAGAACAATCATTCATTCAAAGAAATAATTGTAGCAATATGAATAAACACTTTTACGTTAAGATAAGGCTACCTGTGGAAGCTGTTGATACCCTGGCTGATTGTTCTCTGATAGAAACGGGCTAATCAAGAGTAAGGGTTTTAATTGCTTCCATATCTCCGTTGTAAACATCTAATTAAAACCATAATACCCTCTGCAAGAGTACAAAAGTATGGAAGCGTGTGTGCTTCAGTTTTGTAATGCGTGTCGGCCCCCAATCAATGTACAACCCACATCCATAACGAAGCGGTCTTTCTGCAGAGATACGAATGCACAACAATCTACTCCTATGTATCCCCTGCTGCAAACAAAAAACCCCCACCCATTGGCGTTGGTCCAAATCTGAAAATGAGCGAAACTCATCTGCAATTCAAAGCACCCGTTCATGCTCTATATCGATTGGAAAATGAAATTAGTTCTCGGCCATAATTACAATGTATATATAACATATATGAGTATTATTCTAAACGAAATATATCCAAACAGAATTAGTTTTACAGTCGAAAGAATGCCGAAAGAATTGGACTAAATATTAAACCAGAAAATGCAATGTTACGACTTCTTTAGAACTAATTGAATAGCATTCTACGCTAATTTGCTTAGAGCCAAAGGCCGGTCTGGTCTGCTCAGCCAGCATCCTGTTTGGCCAGTTTCATGGATGTGGCACATTAGCATACATATATTCTCGCACGAACAGGATATGGGGCACACACACTGAGGCTGAGGCGGAGGCCTGCTCCAAATTCTCGTTGTGCAATCTGTGCCTCCTGCTCTGGTCGCTCTTCTAGTCATCGTCGTCCAATAGGTCGGGCATAAAGAGCTCACAGACTTCCAGATAATATGCCAACTTCTTGCCCGCATAAGTGCCCAGCATTATTCCGGGTACGACATTCACCAGAATAAGGACCACCGACAATGGATCCTGATCTGGCTTTGGTTTGAGTCCTCCGCATTTATAGTAAGATTTCGATACGTCTTTGGGTCTACGTCTGAACGGCGTCCTTTGAAACCTTTGCAGGAGCTGTAATATTTCCGTTTTCAGGAATTTCATCATTGAAAATTTCGAATTTTTCTATCACAAATTTCTGATGGAAATGTCGAAACTTTCACCAAACCAAAATGGATCGTAGCCTCTAAAGAACTACCACCTCCTTCTCCTGCTCCTCCTCATTGGGCATGCGTGGCGGTGTCGGTGTCGGTGCCGGTGGAATATTTGAGTGCGTGTGCCCTATATGGCACTTCCGTTCTGTTGGCCAACAACCAACAGCCATTGGATTTCGTCAACCTCTCGCCGTCTGATTGTCACTTCTACAATTGGCTTACGTTTCCCTACTTCTGAGGGATGGCTGTGGTCGCTAATGTGGGTTCCAATTTGGCCTCAAGAAATTTATTTCTCTGCTAGATGTTTGTCAGAGCGTAAAAAGGATGGGCTCCTTTCCGATGGGGTTTGCTGAGTTTCCCCAGAGTTTAAAGTATTTTAAATGTAATTAGTATAATTATTGGTGTACATTTTTTCTCATGACGTACTATTTCTAGCATTAGAGTCTCTCTGCTACCTATTTCTAAAAATCTTCAATTAAAATCCATGAAACATGTTTAAACAACATCTTCAATTATTTTCTTAGGCACTTAGTGCCGTGCCCTGCTCTGCCGGTGGCATGTCCGAGTCAAAGGAACCCGGTAGGAGGTGCCGCTGAATCTACTCAAGGTTCAATCGTGGGCTACCTTTACTCGCGCACGCTGCCAATCTGTACAGTGGACGTATGGCGTCTTTGCATGAACGTGATCTACTTGGACATGGAATTCTTGGTGGAGAATCAGCGGTTGACGGGTTATCGTCTCGCTTTGACGGCGCGGAGTGAGTACTTTCGTAGTATGGCGGAGTCGAGGGTTCTTGCCTCGGGTCCGATCTACTTAAAAATGACTCCTTCCAAATGCTGTCCAAGAAATCACTTGAGGAAGTCCTACGACTGCACAGGCGTTGGTTGCAGAAACAGCGGCATAAATGAAGGGTGGTAGTATGTACATCAGAAGATCATCTTCCAATTCTCTTAATAGTCCATTAAAACATTGTTTTTTTAAGGAACTCACCCACAAGACATTTGCTACAATAATAATGATCTGAAAATCCTCTATCAAATGTCCGTAAACCGGATATACTTAAATTTTTCTAGTAAAACCTCTTTTAGGCACTCACCCATGACAAATGATGATGAGCATTTTGTGGAAGTGGACATCCCCATGCAACAAGAGATTGATTGATGGAATCTTACGCCCTATGGCCCTATAATTTCGAATGGCAAGAATTACCCGAGATTAGGAAGGGATAACCAGCACATAGCCCGTAAATTAGTATAAAATCTGTTCTAATATTATACATGCACTTAATCATTGTCCTAAAACCCCTTTTTATGCACTCAGCCAGCACAAATGATATTGAGCAATGGAAATGGAAACCTACATCAAAGGAAGTGGAACTATAACATCCCCCATTCAACAAGAGATTGATTAATGGAATCTTACGCCCATGGCCCTATAATTTCAAATGGCAGGAATGACCAGAGACAAGAAAGGGATAAGCAGCACACGAAGTGCCCGTAAAAAATCTCTTCTAATATTATACTTGTACTTAATCAGTGTCCCAAAACTTCTTTTTAGGCACTCAGGCATCACAAATGATTAAACCTTAATCAAAGGAAATGAAACCGTAACACCTTACCTTCAACAAACAATTGATTGATGGAATGAAATTATGGAATCTTACAACTTTGGACCTATAATTTCGAATGGCTGGAGTAACCAGGGATTATTTCCCGTAAAGGAGTATAAAAGATGTTCTAATAATATACTCGCCCCTAATCAAAGCCTTCTTTAATTATAAACTTCTTTTTAGTTGTCTTCTGAACAAATGATGAGTAATGGAAACGGAAATGAAACCGTAACACCTTTTCTTCAAGCAACGATTGATTGATAGAGGGAAATGATGGAACCTTACGACAATGGCCCTTTTATTTCCACTGGCGTCAGAGCACTCGATTTTCTGAAGGATAACAAACGGCCAATGTGATCGGAAAGGAGTATAAAAGGTCGCCGGTATGAGTAAGTGCAACATTCCTACTTTTATTGACCCTACTTTTATTGCTTTGTGCCGCAAAACCCTTTTAGCAGGGGTTCGTTGGCCAAGTCTTTCGTTTCCCTCTGAGTAGTGGGAGTAGCAAACCCTTTTAACAAGTTCGTTGCTCAAGTCTTTCGCTTTTGGGCCCTAAGTAGAATCCGCTTCCGTTTGCCATTTCGCACATTTTGCACACTTTATGGCCGATCCGATGGTTCTTCGGTGTAGTAAATATTTGTAAGCAGCAACAGGCGGCAGCAGGAGGAGGGTAAAACCCTGCCTCAGAGGCACATGTGCCGTCCGTGCAATTAACTGAAATTTCTAAAGAAAAAAGGACATCTAATCCCCGTTCAGCGTTTGAGCCCACGTTCAGACATACAGACATACGCTGTTGGGCTAGCATTTTTGCGGCGAATTCGCTGTTGTTGCCGGCATTTCCAGGCCGTGTTTTTAAGCCAACTGAAACGGCGACGATCGGTATGCCGGTTAGCCGCTATATTGCGAGAAATCGGAAGCTTTTTCAGTATGCTTTCAACTGTGGCGCGTTGTGGACGACGTTGAGACGCTGCGGAACGGGCACAGAATATCGATTTAGACAAGTGTATGTATCGCTTTTGAGTGTGTGTATGGGTGTGACTGTATCTCTGTGCGTGTGTGTGCGTGAAAGCCGTTAAGAAGTCTGAGAAGGCCAAAAGAAAATCTGTAAAACGGTTGCAGGGGGGACGGGGGGCACTGTTTTATTTTCCTTTCTTGCCTTACATTTCTACCTATCGGCTGCTCTCTGCCTTCTCTACCTTCTTTCTCTGCCTGCTGTGCCTCTTTTTCTGTCTTCTTGTTTCTTTTGCTGTCGTGTCTTGTGGTACGCGAGTATCTGTGTGGTCGCATCTGTGTGTGCGTGCGTGGTCTCTGAAACTTCAGGTGCAGGCGGTGGCCCGTCGTTGATTTTTCTTGAACAAGTTTCAGTCTGAGTCTGGCCTTCGTGTGGCATGGTACAGTAAACGGAATTTCTCCACGGATTTATAGATCTCTCACTCTGTCTCTTAAGAATCTCAGTGTTTGTGCACTTTGTGAATGTATTCACCCTCGAAACTGGATTTTATTCAATTGTTTTCTTGCCATTTCCTCGTGTGTGTGTGTGTGTGGGTTCGCAAAAAACACAAAAAAATACAAGGATTTTTAATGGAAACGCGTGCTGGGAACGTGTGTGCTCTATGATCATTAAATTGCAATCGATGTACAAAAAACGAGGAATTTTTTAAACGAATTTAAATGGATTTAGTGATTTATTGACGGATTAATAGTGTTTATTTTTTAAGGAACATCTTGAAAAGTGAACAAAAATTAAAGAAAATAAATGAAAGATAAATCTACGAGGATTTTTAGGAATATTTAATTGATTTTAAAGAAATTAAACGTAGATATTCACCGATTTTTAATACAACATGAACATAATAAATTAAATAAAAGAAAATAGGAAGAGTAGCTCAATCAGAAATGAACTGTTTAATGAAGTTAATCATTTAAAAGACTATTTTCCAATAAAATATTATAATCTTAAAAGAACACTCTTCAAACCTAATGAATGTCATGGAAGATGAACCCATAAAAGATTCCAAAACTGCAATTACAATTAAAAACATCTCTATTAAATATCATTCCATTGAGGTCAACATATCATATAGGAAGAAGATTTCCTAAAGAAGAACTTCATACAATTATCTTGCAACGAAATTATATTGTAATCCAATATTTTAGAGAATTGAAATGATATTTCTATATGTTTCAACTGAAAGATTTTATAAATACAAGACATTTTCCATAGCTTGATCGGCTGCAAGAAATGTATATACTAGACCCTCTATTATATGAATATTAAATCCAATAAATGGCGCATTTTGCATAAGAAACATCAGATCAGCACATAGGAAGACAATTTCCAAGTGGAACAAACCGTTGCGGCTACCGTGTGGTGTTTAGCCATCGCAAGTTAGTTGAACTTGTAGTAATTTTGCCTCTTCTGTTTTTGTTGCTCACTCTCCATATGCTTCAGCCTCAGTGTACGATATTGTTGTGTGCTGTTGCTCGGTTTTTACCACTCCATTAACTTGTCTGTGCCTTTTGCACTTTATTTTTAACTGGCATTAGAATAGCAGCCAAGAAACAGACACAAACATAAAGAGAGACCCGTACTCTTGTGGTACTTCTTCTCATGCCAGCTGCGCATTTACGCTCCCATTAACCGGGGTAGAAATAACCGACATACGGTTGAACAAAAAACAAGAAGAAGGCAACAATAAACGGCAGCGCAGGCCAGCAAGTGTTTTGCGCAATGGCCAAAAGAAATGGAGTTCTGCCAGAAAAAAAAACAGCCACAAAATAACCACAAAAGAGGTGCCCAAAAAACTAAATTGCAGCCTTGTTGGTTGAAAAAAAAGTGCAACAAATCGTTGCCTAAACTTAAACCCTATACTAAACCTAAGTTTGTGGCCTAAGTCATTTGTCTTGGAATTCTTTGAGCCGCCATTTCATTAGCATAAATATTCCCCTTTCGAAGATCTCAAAAGCCAAAAACTTAAATGTTCCCAACACATTTCGAAGACGTGCTTGGACTTCTCAAACGGAATTCTTTGGGTTTCTACTGCCATGGCATGCATAATTAAACAGAGACCCAACCCCATTAGAGAAACTATAGATAGATGGTCGAACCATAGCCGAAGAACCGATCATAAATTATGTTTACGATTCTTTCTTTCTTCCTTTTATTTTTGGGAATCTTTTTTAATCAACTCTGAATATGTATCTCTCTTTAGTGCAACGTTGGCCTTGTCCATATATATATAGTTTTTAAATAAAACGGAAAAAATAAAAACCAAAAAAAGTTGCCATAAAAACAAAATAACGCTAAAGAAACGGCACCGCAGTTGTCGGTGGAATAACGAAAAAAAGGGAAAGAAACGTTGTTGCTTTTGTTGGAAGGCCCCAAGGATAACCAGCTGACATGCCACATAAATTGGATTATTAAAACACTCGCGAAACGATATATAACGATACATACCTATATAGAGGGTATATCTACAGCTGCATCAACACGAGGTGAGTTGCATATTGAAATGGCTACGGCGAATATGCCACAGAAAGAGTGGAGTGGAAAGAGCAAAAGAGCTAATACGGAGAATGACTAATAAATGAAGCTGCGAAATAAAAGGGGGAATAAAGGAGTGATAAACAGAGAAATATATACAGATGAAATTATAAGAAATATACATAGCTTTGAATCATCAGAAATTAATGTAAAATTGGTAGATTGAAATCAGGGAGAATATTTATTATTATTATAGGTATTTTTGAAAATTAAAATTGTAGATAATGAGGCGGAATTTTCACTGAAAGTAATGTTTACTTCCCTGCTCTCCGACCCATCAAACCCATATTCATGTGCTGTTTGGCTGACATTATAATTATATCAATATCAATGTCAGTTTCCATTTTTCCAGCAGCTTATTATAGAAAAAGAAATAGACCTCCCCTGCGTGTGTCGTGTCTGGCAATCATTAAATAATTACAAAAAATCCGATTGGATCCATCATTTTCTAATCAACAACTTTTTCAAGAAACTTTCATTCAAGTTTCGTTGTTGTTTGAAGTTGTTTTTATTTTCTTTAAATTCTGAACTTCCGTCTCAACGGAAGGGAAAGTGTTTTAAGAAGATTAAAGGGAATCCATCTATGGAAAAAAACTAGGAATATCTGATATTGTGGAAGCTTATGGATAACCCTGCCTGCCAGCCATCGATGACGATATCTATACGCTATCTGGCTGACATCATTATCCGCAATCACATCAATCAATCAATAAATAATGAAATAAAAACTGAATATGATGCCACGCCCCAGTCATTGTGCAGATATGCATAAAAACAATGGCATGCTTTCGTTTTAGCCAACAATTTACAATTAAAAATGTTGTTTTAATTGTGCTTAAGTAATTGATTGATTCAATTGATTGAGCAGACAATTGCTGGTTATGCTACGGGCCATATAAAGCCATGCCCGATACCCGTTTACTCTCCATAAAGTAGCACACAGAACAATTTCTTTTACTTTCTATTAAACAAAACAAACACACAAAAAATACAACAAAAATAAAAACCTAGAAAGACGACTGTGTCTGACGCGCCTTTGTTGTCGCATTCATTCAATAAAGGCCAAGTCGAGAGTGGGGGCCGCCCCTTGACGATCCCCCATAAAAAGCTGGGGTCTCTCTCACACGAAAAGCGAGAGCTACCAAAACAGTTAACCTCAATTTCAAGACGAGACGCACTCTCCCGCATTCTCCCCGAGACAGAAACAGAAACAGACGTCCGCACCATTCCGTATAGAAGAAGTAGAAAGAAATTTCACTGAAACTTCAAGTGAAAAGCAGAACAAATGACGTACCCAACGAGACCAAAAATCCCACTCATCAGATTTGTAAATAACAAAACGAAAAATTTTTACTTTCTGGCCTCTTTTTTTTTTTTTTTTTGGCAAAGCTTTTGCCAAATACAAATAAACTCGTTTCTTAATGGAAACTTGTGCCATGATTAACGAAGAATTCATCTCGAAAGAGAGATGTGAGTTCTACTAAAATCATTTCCATACCAATTTTAAAACGAGTAAAACTTGTTTGAAGCGTGTGCTTTATGGTTCAGGATGGGTTATGGCTTAGTCATAATTTGTATATTGATGATCGCTGGTGGCGGCAGCCAAACGGAAGTAGAGGGTCTGTATGGTGGCAAAAGTTATTTGCTGCTCAGGTCTTTACATCAAGTTTGTTGTCTAAGTCTTTGGATTTGAATGGTTTTGCAACTGTATTCAACAGTGCAATGAGTCATGAGCTAGGAAATAGTTGGGTGATTGATTGGAAATGTTTATGGGTATTATTAGTGTTTTTTTGTATAGGAATTTAACAAGGTATTATAGGAGATTTATAGAAATGGCTGTAGTTTTGAACAGGAATGGAAATGTACTCGCAAAGTGATTCATAAGGGACTTCTCTTTCTTCACATTACTCTACCGTCTTTTATCCTCTTAAAAGATTAAATACATATGTAGAAAATAGTTCCCACATTTGCTAAAAATATTCCTTTAACAATTTCATCTTTTGTCTCTTCGAAAACTAAAAGAAATTTCTTCTACAATTGCTTAAAGTATTCGTCAACAAATGTGATGCTTTGTTCTCTAAAAGATTACACAAAATCCTACAAAAAGTAGAAAAGAACCTACATTTATAGCTACTTTTTCCCTTCACAGAGATTCCATTCCATTAGGGAACCCATTTGAATTCCAACTCGATTTCAATAACAAATTCTTAGTTTCGGGTTTCTGGAAACTGCTGCTCTTAGATCATCTATAATCCCACCATTTCACAGGAATCAAACATTGAAACAGAAACGCCAAAAAGTCATTCCAGGAGTAACCTTTTTTTCGAAGGTGGACGGATAATTGGCAGCTGACGCCAAAGTGTCGCGGCAGGTAGAGGGACCGACACAAACAAACCCTTAAGAGCCTCACAAAAGTATCTAGAATCAATTCACGAAAAATCACAGGTAAAAGACATCGAATCCGAGATGTTTTAATACCTGTACTGGAAAGTGCAAGAAGTCAGTGGGAAAGATCAGATACATTTTGGAGCCAGTTTTTAAAGGGCGGCGATACACGATAAACAGGAATGACAAATCTCTGGCCACATATCCAATGTCAGTTGGCCTTAAAACGTAAAAAACTCATTTGAGGGCGTGTCAGAGATGATCGTAAGAGACATCCATCAAATGGATGATGCCATTGGAATGTCCATGGCTTGGGCTAAGATCTTTACCGACGAAAGAAAGAGAGTTCTTTAATACTTCTGTCTGTTGTTTATTCAATATAATATTTAATCGTACTGTTTTAACTGAATAGCCGCCTGGCTAAGTGGAGGCCAAGTCGGGTCTAGCGGGTGGTTGAGGAAGCTGGGAGTTATGGAGGAGGATCATTACATTAGACTACAGGAGGAGGCGCTCTGTGAGTACACATAACCTACGAAAACCACAGTGGCTTTCTGCTTGAAAGGGTTCTTGCCACTTTCTAGTACTATTGGCATCGATGTTGGCCGTTTTCTATTGAGTTGTAGCTTCACCTCGGTGTCTTTCGTCTTCATCTCTTTCGTCTCCTCCTGCTTGCAGACGCTGATCAAGTTCTGTAGATTCTCTAAGCACTGATTGGGCTTACAGCCTTGATCTCCGACGACCAAGGACAACGATGCTGTCGGCATTTCGCTGAGTGGTGGCTTCTCCTTCATCTCGGGATCGCAATCTTTTGTCTCTTGATCGCACTTTTTATTTCCGGATCGATCTTTATCTCCGGATCGCACTTTTCCTCATTGTGGCAGCTTTTAATCACATCCTTGTCCTGGAGCTCCTGTAGATTGTCCGTCTTCTCGGTTCGGTTCTTGCGCTTGCAACTGGTCGCCAGTTTGGCCGTGACTCTACCGTTGCTGCTCGCCAAGAACTGAGTGGTGTACAGCACATTGCCATTGTGGTCCACCACAGGTCGCTCGTAGAGGCATTCCCCCTCACGGACTATCGGTTGCGATGAAGTCCTTGTTCCACAGAATCGTATAGCCTTTACACCGATCTGCTTCGTTTCCAGATTGTACTCATGCTCCAGGCGGTAGTGGTTAATCCCATGCTTTTTCAAGATTTTCTTTCTCTTTATTTTCTTTTTCTCCGCCACCTCCACCACCTCCCTGTCCTTCTCAGGTCCATTTACACATAGAAGTTGATGTTTACTCATGTAAACAGTTTTTAAAAACCGACATGGCATTGTATTAATGTTCAATTGTATTGTTTGCAAAGTATATTGTTTGAATATTAAAAGCATACTGAAACGAGCCTGAAGGATAGGCCAAAGCCTGCTTGGTTTTACTTTTAGATTTTGAATTGTATCAATCAGTTTTCCCCAATTAATCCATCAATCAAAAAACTCTTTCATTACAACGAAAGTGTCTTTGATTTTGATTTCAATCTGTTGTAAATTCTCAACTTCCGTCTCAGTGGTGCAGTGGCAGTGGCAGTGAAAGTGTTGACAATTTCCAAACTCATTCTAAAAGCGAATTAATGGTCATCTTTTCTCTGTATCTCTCCCTCTCTTTATGGGGAAAAAAGCAGCCTAATCATGTTGAAAAGCAGTTGACAATTTCATAAGTTTTCCAAGGTGGGCGCTTTCACGGCGCCATCTGGCATCGTCCGTCCGTCGATTAGTTACAATTGCCACAAATTTTCTTTTTTTTTTCTACGAGTACTATCTATCTCCACTTTTCACCATCTCTGTGTGCGTTTTTCCGTTTTCTTCTTATAAATATAATTGTGAGAATTGTATGGAAAAGTGGAGCTTGCTCTCTGGCGGTGAAAAAGCCAAGGAAAAAAAAAAAAATAAAAACATTTGACGCTGTCATTGTCGACAATTGTTGCAGCGAAAAAGAAAAATGATTAAGCTTTGTCTGAGTCGAGACGACACGAGGTAAAGTGTTGATATTTTATGTACTAGACTGGTGGAAGAGAAACCAAAATGATATGGGCTGGTAGAGGTAGTTTATAGGAAGGTGACGATTTATTTGGAGATTTTCTATGATTTTTTGGTTATAATAATTATATTTAGAGCAACTTTTTCCAGTAAGAAGATTTAGTTTCCGTATTTACAAGTACGAGTCTCACTGGGAGAGAGCAATCAGTGGAGGTTTACTGCTAAGCCACACTGGAAGAGAGTTACATTTTACTGTATTCTGTGAGTATTGGGTATAATTCGATGTTGCAATGTTTCTAATTATTATTTCTAAAACCATTTGGGGACTAGTTTTCTATTTAATACAGAAAACTATACAAATCGAGGGAATTTTTCGATTTTTTCTTACAAAATTCTACTAAAAAAATCGGTACCCTCCTGTTTTCCTAGTTCTTTCTTCAAACTTCTTCTCTTAACCACCAACTTTATCCACAAACTTTGGCATTTTCACATATTCAGCTGGATTTTCCGCTCACCCCCTCCAGCATTCACTTTCAAGATTATCTTTAGTTTTTTTTTTTTTTTTGTTTTCAAACAAATACTGGCTCAAAAAGTATAATTCACATGACTGCTTCACACACGAATACACGAACACAATGATCTCCCCCAAACTCTTGAGCAGACTGTCTGTCTGACTCTTGACTCTGTCTCTGTCTGTCTCTCTATCTCTGTAGTGTGCATATTTTTGTGTTAACCTGTTTTGGGCCCCCTCTTACTTGTTGCTTTTGCCTTTTTGGCTGCATTCTTGACGGCTGGCTTCACTCGTGGCTCTTGAGCCACGCAGTCATCGTCTTCAATTTCAAAAGTCACTAACAAACACAAAAACCAACTAAAAAGAATACTGATACTCGTACTCTGTTGCTGCCTTGGTGGTGTGTCTGTGTGATATTGATACCCTCTGGGAGGAAGGCATTTTGGAGTTTGATTGGGGTTTTTTCTTTGTAGGATAGGAATATGTGTAAAGGGTTTTCTTTGGGTTTAAGAAAGGTGATTTGTGGTTCAAGTTCCTAATTAATCTTATTCCATTAGCTTATGTCTTGGGATAGAAGGTGGAGACTCTTGTTAGGTTTGTGAAGAAGGTATAGAGAGAGATTCATTGGGTAATTTGGAAAGGTATTTGCTTTAAAGAAATACGTAAATATTTTTTTAAAATTATAAAACCTTTCTTTATAAATTTGCACCTAAAAATAGTTACATTTATGTTTCTTAAATAAATTTGTATTATATTTTACGCTGCATGATCTATATGCACCAAAAGTGCACATAAACAGAGCCTTTGGTTTGACCATTGAAAAGTCAATCTTTCAGATTTTCTCTAATGTTTCTTGAGAGCATTTCCACTTTGTAGCTTTCTGATGATATAATTTCCCCACCGCTCATTGTTTTGAATGATGGCTCTTTCAAATATTACGGGCGTGTCTTCAATTCCCTCAGTGTTGTAGCTGTGTTTTCTGTTTGACAAGAGCCGCTGACTTCATTTTGGACTTCAACCACTCGTCGTGGATGTATCTGTCTGTGTGCTGTGTTGAGAGGTGCGGCCCATTGCATATTTTAGCATTTCAGCGGCATCTACTCTTCTGCTTTGGCCGCAGCAAGTCATTTTTATTTCCAGTTACAAAATCTCCAACTTGAGACAAAAGAAAACACACACCACTTTTTCCAAAGTCTATTTGGGAATTAAATATTAATTGCAGTCGGTCGGCACCCACTAGGCGCTTCTGCTACTCCGGCTACTTTGCTTCGTTTTTCCAGCTCGTGAAAGTGTTTGGCCAGTAGAAATCACTTGACCATTTTGTGCCAAGCTTTCGACGGGTTTGAGGGGGTTCGAGTACATGAAAACAAATGAATGTTGTTCGATGTTGTCTGTTGCTGCCGCTGTTGGCGGTTGCCGAGGCAGTGGCAAGTTACCCAAAAGAAACATAAATACTCGCACAAATATGAGTACATACTCGCATAGTGAAAAGTTTTGGTTTGGCCATTGCTTGCTCGAGGAAAACAGTTTCCAGTGAATGAATTGCCTAAAAGGAAATTCAACAAAATGGCTTTTATGGCTTACACTTGGAGTATATGTTTTAGTGGGTTTTGTGACCATAATATACGAGTTTATAAGTATGTTTTTGGGATTGAAAAAATGAATAAAAGTGCAGCTTCAATTGGAAACTTTAATATTTATTGTAGGCCTTGGATTAAGGCATATATTTTTGATTTATTGCGATACAAATTTCACTTTATTCTACTACACTCTTGCCACAAAGTGGCATATCTTCCCGTGGTGCTGCCTTGACAAGGATTCCACTCTAAATTTCAGTAATTCTCTATGGAGCTGCTTAAAGGAAGTATTTTCCTGCAGTGCTACCAACTTAATGGCTCTCTTGATAAAAGTGCTGCCAACTTGTGTGATCAACAAAAAAAAAGTGTTAGCTTTACTTAAAGCCAATGATATCCATTCCTACGTTTCAACTAAGTGTTTTCATAGCTCGTAAGTGCCTGCAAACCGAATGGCAACCTTCATAGCTCATTAAACCCTTTTATTTTTCGTGCCCTATCGAAACCCCAATACCTTCTCAATAGCCCCAGCCGCAAAACTTTGCCCACAAACAATTCATGTAACCCAAATACCAAAAGCATTCACAAAAAAATAAATAAATAAAAACTTACATGCCACAAGCCCGAAACTAGTTCAATGGGTCTCTCCGCGGAACGGACAGCTGCCCCAGCTGGTTTTCTCTCCACACTCCACAGTCCGCACTCTGCTCTCCAGTGCTGCCTGTGGCTGCTGCTGCAGCAGGCTACCTGACCATCGAAATTAAAGACAAAAATTTGCTGCTCTAAACCCCAAAGATCAATAGCAACAGCCAAGGGGGGAAAGAAATCACGAAGCCCCCAAGAAAGAACATAAATTTACATAAAAATCTGGTTTTGGTCTCTCTGCCTCTCGCTACCCACTTCCCACTGCCCACGGGAGGGAGACCTCATAACGGAATGGAATCGAATCGAGGGGATTATGGTGGAGAGGAGAGGTGTTCCAGCGGAATGAGTGAGAGTGAGTCTGATTGGAGAACAAAGAAAGCCGCCCGGTAAAGAGTCTCTTTCAGTTTTGTTCTTGTGCTTCAATTTGTGGGGTAAACCGATATTGGTGGGATCTTCAGGGCACTGAAATATCCATTGAATTAATAAGAGATTAATAAGTACATCAACAGATCTTTAATCATAACTTTTGATGGTGTACAATGAGTACTTTGGTGGTATCTTTTGGTTAATTGAGTGAACTGTTCCTTAATCATATCTATCTATCTATTATTTAAACATCTTATGATTCATTTAAAGTTGAATAATATATCTTTGAGCCTACATTTTAACGAACTTTAGAGTTATCTGATTTTGTCTCTTTAAGCGCATAATTTTGTTCTTTGAGCACAACTTTTGGGCAATCTTAGATCATATCTCTTTACGAAATATTCTAATATTTAAACGAATATTTGAATAAATTTCTAAAAAGATCTTCGTGGCAACCATTTGTGCTTCTATGGTAATCCTATCAGTTTTAATAATTCATATTCTCATTCTTTGAGCATTTCCTTAACCACACGTTTTGATCATGTTTTTTTTACTCGTTCTTAATATAGGATCTGAATCTGATATCAAATCTTTGGATACATTTAATGACTTTATTATAGATCATGTCTTTTCATAGAAGAATTTTTTTGTGAGATTTTTAATTAAATCTTTGATCAAATACTTTTTTATAAAGTATTAATGGTTTTATTGAATTTTATAAAAATGTATTTTGAACAAATAATTAGATTCTATTAGAAATAATTTGAATTTTTGAATTTGGAAATATTTTAATAACGATTATATTTCTATAATAATTTTTAGAGACAAAGTTATGAGATTTTTGATCAATATTTGAATAGAAAAAGATTTTAATGATGTCTGTAAAAGATTCTTTGATTAGAATGATAGTTAAAACAAACCTAAACTCAAATCTTTTGTAATTTATCCATTTCTTATTCTTATTTCTCTCCATTCTGAAATAAATTCACTGATCGTTTAGCATAATTCAAAGAGAAACCTCATCAAAAGTCAATCAACGATGATTCGATTGATCTAGACAAGAAAATGATTAAATTACCAATGGTTTCTCCATGAGATTCAATTAAATTAAAAGCAAATCCCAGAGCTGTCTTTTATCATCGGTTAAGTGGTTAAGACTGTGGCGATCTGAATGTGAAGCTAAATGCTTCTTTAAGTGAGCTTTCAATGATCCTTAAACCTCAATCAACCACACACACAGAAATCTTAGAGATCTTTTCACAGCATGAATTTCTCTTAGCCATTTGATGGTCCTCAATACTCGATCCTTAATGGATGTCCCAGTTTCTCTGGCAATAACAACTTCCTCTGCATGCTCCACTCTTCCTCTGTCCAGATTCGATCCACCAATCGACTGACACCAAAAAACTAACTCAATTTGTAAGAAATCCCATAAAAACCAATTGACCTTCAGGCCAAGAAAAATAACAACAGAAAAATCAAACTAAAATAATATCTGGTCATTAGTTGGGCAGACACTAAACAAAAAAGTGGAAACGTGTTGGATTGCTGCTGCTGTGTGTTGGTTGTGTGGCCAATATTGACAGAGAGGCGAAAAGAAAACACGCTAAAAGGAAAACACCAAAGGCTGGAGGGAAAAACAAGCACTGGAAATGCTCCCCAGACAAGTGCGCAAGTGAAAGTCTCTGCCTGGCCTGCCTGCCTGCCTGCCTGCCTGCCGTCTTGGGCTTTTGGTGGAAAACACTGCGGGATGGAATGAAAATGGAAAACTAAACGCAGTCCGTAAAAGGCAAGCCGGCAGCCAGCAGCCAGCAGCCAGCTGCATTTCCAATCACCAAAAACCAGCAGCAGAAGTCGAAGCAACAAAAAGTTCAACAGAAATTATATACCCTGTTTGACTTTTACCATTTTGTGCGGCCGGGTTAGTCATCTCTCTATAAGGTTTTGATTTTGATTTTGGTTTTGCTTTTCTTTGCTCTGCTGCTTTGCTGCTGGCTAAATGTCGAAGGTGTCATCAATAACGACGAGCTCTTTGGGATCCATAGAGGGGAAACCGGTTCGACGCCGCAGAGACGACAGAGATCCACGTTCCGCTTTGCATACAGGAAAATATTTGAATTTTGATTGCAGTTTTTCAATTCCGATTGCGAAACTTTCAGCCTCCGATGCAAATGGAAAAGGTTTTTCTCGTTTTGTGGCTGTTGTGTTAGTTGCACAAGTCTTTTGTTCTGTTTGAAGGCTCTGATCATTATGCAGATGGTGCTGATGCCTCTGCTGCCCCTGCTGATGATGATGATGATGATGAGTGGTTCGTTCTCTTGTCTGGCGGCTGTCAAGTTCGTTGCTCAAGTCTTTCGTTTGTGTTTCTGTTGGAGTGCAAAGTGTTGAATGTGCCACAAGTTGTTGGTTTGTGATTGAAAGATTTATTGGCATTAGAATGGGGATAATAAAACAAACTTGAGCCATAATTTAGCATGAGTTCTAGCCATTTAGGGGTACCTAAATGAAGGCATAATTAACCTTTAAATGTTAAGTGGTATTTAAATGGTAGAATATCTATTAGACTTATATTTGGGGTGTAAATTGGTTCAATCTTTAAGATCTGTTGATGATTGAATAGGTTTCAGGTGCTGTAACAAACCTAATCCATCAATTTCCATATTATATATCAAGTTTAAGGTCCATTAATGATGCCATTTGTATCTCATAAGAGTCAAACGATGATGGATATGAAAGAAATCCATTAGGAAGATGATTAAAATGAGATTTGCTCAATTGCTTAATAAATATTCATAGGCTATCATCTGTTTAGGAACCTTAGCCTTAGCATCCGTCATCTTTTGCAACCTTCAAGAACTAAAAAGAGTTAAATGATGATTGAAACTGCCTTTTTGTTCCGGTTTTGGGAAACTCTAATCAGCTTTTGAATGAAGTTCCATGGGTTTAGTATGAAATAGATAGTTTTAGAAACTAAATGGAGTCGAAAATAGATAAAATATTTGAGGAATATGATCTTAAAAAGCTTGGACAACTTTATCAATCAATTTCTATCAGTTAAAATCACCTGAGCATCTATATTCGAAGCACCTAACACCCTCGACTATGTTACCCTATAATAAACACCTTGCTCAATCATTTTCCATGTATTTATCTCTAGCTTTAGATCCATAATCGGTGTCAGTCATGGGAATTACGAAAATCCACTGCGCCTTTCAGCCGTTGGCGACTTCCCATGCCGCCCATTTTCATGCAAATTTGTTTTGTGAATCTTTCGAAATGATTGTTTAACCATTCGATGGGTGTCTGCATAATCATGATACATAATCAAAGCCGAATCAATGGCCAATAAACCGAAGCCACTAAATCAACACACACCCAGAGACGGTACGGGACGAGGACGGGGTTGGACCTTTCACTCTCGTCGATCGGTGGCTTACTTTTTATTTACATGCTAAATAGCTTTTAATTTTTTTTTTTTTCCTCCTACCATTTTGTATATTTATTTGTTGGCCAACGCGCAAACATATTTGCATATTTGTGCAGTATGCAGTATGCATCCATCGGTTGCAAGTTTTGCATTTCTCGGCTTTCAGGAGAGAATTCGAAAATGTTTTGTTGGCCAATTTGTCTATTTTTGAGTTGTAAGCCTCTTGGCTTAGTTCGTGCTGCTCGAATCGGTTTTGGATGGTTTGTCGTGCTGCTGTCGGCTGTTGGCTGTCAGTCTGCCTGTCCAAATGCTCATTAGCCGTGATTATATAATGCCCTGTCTGCCGAATATTCGCCAGGGTGTTGACTTCTAACTGTTTTTGGCTAAATTAATATTGCTGCGCTGGCGGCTATCAATCAAGAAATTAGTCCCCTAAATGAATGAAAATTCTCAGATATTACCCGTTATTAGACAGTTAAAGCACTTGACGGGGGTTTTCATGAAAATGGGAATCGCAATATGTAAAATTACAATTTAGAAACATAATTTATGTCTACATTTAAACAATAATAAAATGTTGTTTTCTTTCGGAATTAAAAAATATTAGTGCAAAAAAATGTGGTTAAAAATAAATTATGTTTTATGTAGAGTGCTTCAATCAAATAATTTATTTTCTTTTATGAAATAAAATTTTTTTTTATTGAATATTTGTATTAATATTAATATATTTTAAAAGAAAAAAGTAAAATTTTGGTGAAGAAAAATTGTTTAGTTGGATAAAAATAATAAAGGAAATAATATATAATAATTATTTGTTAATATTAATATTAATAACAATTTTTCCTCATACAAATAATACTCTTTTCCTTTGAATGAAATTATAAATTTCATTAAATGAAATTTTGAATGTTTTTGAATGTTTTTGTATTTTTTTGTTTTACGAGAAATATTACTGTGGCATTTTTCATAATTTTACTCGTAGATTAATAAATTAATTAATTTCTTTAAATTTCCCGCTATCCTTTCCCACTTAAGCTCCCAAGTTTTTCTATATATTTTTAATTTATTTAAAAAATCAATTTAAATTCATCTTTACCAAAAACTTTAATGTGCATACAGATGCCATCTAACCTTCAATGAATTCACAAATTCACAGATTCACAGTCAGCTTATGGGCTAATGACAATGCTGTCTACGGGTCTATGGGTATGGGTATGGGTATGGGTAGGTCATAGCCTCCACCTCGCCCACATCCACGCCCCCCTTTTTCCGGTGTGCTGTGAGCGACGGCGGCGCTTCATTAAACAGCAAAGTAAATACAACATTTGCCTGCAAACTGTATATAATTTTTGGCGCCTTTCCGCCGACTACTGTCAAGAGCTTAGACTTGACTTTAGGTTTGACTTGAGTTTATTTTAGTTTATCCGTTTATACCAGACTTTACTTTGGCTTTTGGCTAAACAATGCTTTGGCTAGTACACCCACACATGCCACACCAATATTTATGCGGTCGAACAGGTAGATAAACAATACATACACACACAGTTAGGACAGGGGGAAAACAGTTAGGTATCGAACAAGTTTGTTGTTTGACAGCGGCTGTGGCGGCTGCTGCAAGTTGCTTTGTGGGCCAAACCGCATAGCCAGCTAATTGCACAAAAAATGCGGCTGGCTCAAAGCTTGCGGCTTGCAACTTGTGGCAGTAGCACCAGCAGCAGCTGCAACAAGAGTTTCAAACTTTAAACTGAGAAAATTCCACGCCAAAGAAAATAACAACATAGCAAACGCATTGCATAATTCAATGCCCTTTTTGCTTATATTAAGGTTTTTTTAATTACAAATATAAAATTGAATAAAAAGAAAGGGTAGTCGAAGACTTAGATGCTCTAACAGATAGATTTTTCGATTTTTCTTTCTGTTGTGTAATATTATATTTAAGCAGTTGGTGGCGCGGTTTTTGTCGAGACACACGAGGGAAAATTCAATAAAACTTGGATAAATTATGTAAAATTATATTATAATGCAATCTTTAAAAGCCTTGGACCAATTTTTCCAATGAAAGCTATATGAAATATGCACCCATTTAAAAGAAGGTTCTTTTTAAAGATTTATTCCATAGACTCTTCATAGCCACATATTCGACTGGGACTCTCTTTTGAATGCTTATCAAAGCTGCCGCCTTCCCTGCATCTCAAACTTCTCCTTCTAAACCTCGTACCCCCTTAAAGGGTATTCCAAAAGTAGACAAGAGCTCTCTGGCATCGTCAGGCATCTCTCTATTTTTCTTAATTAGCGTTGGGTGGGGCTGGGGCTGGGGCTGGGGCTGGGGCTGGTGCTGGTGGTGCGTGCGTGCAGGCGCTGGCTGGGCTTACTTGCAAATTATTTTCACCCGTCTCATTTTTTCCCTCAATAAAAAGCCGCCAAGACCAGATTCAGTCCCCGGGCCAAAGCCGCTTTTGAATGGCTTTTATTCATTTATTTTTATATACATATTGTATGTGTATTTTTTTTTTTTTTTTCGGTCTTAAGCCTTTGGTGTTCGGTGTTCGCATGCAACAAAGTTATCTAATATTTCTTGAGAGTAGGTACGAGAGGTATCCCATTGCAAATGAAACAAGTGGCTGGCAGGGCGTTTGCCTTCGCGTTTGACTAAATTTTAAGCTGGGATTGAGATTTCTTTCAAACACAATTTGCGGAAGTTGGTAATGGACAGGGTTTTTGAAACTGGTCGGAGTCTGATTTGTTGTCTGTCACTCTGTTTGGATTTCTTTGAAGGTTTTGCATTACAAATAAAGTGGAAAAGAAATATCTTATATGTTGTCAGCTTTGGCTTTGGACTAATGAAATTTAAATATGAAAAAAGTCGAATGGAAACGAAATTTGTAATAAGAAATTTGCTGGGGAGGAAAATATTCAAAATGTGATGTCTATTGTAAGCAAAATAATTTTATGAAAATTGTTTAAAAATGGAAAACCATTGGGTCTTTTATTGACAATAGTTCAATGCTTTTTGAACTGGTTTTTTTTTTTGGTAAAATGTACCTAAAACAAGGGACTAAAACCGTTTTAAATTTCTTAAATATCCCCAAAAAAAGGTGAATCTAGAATTGGTGAAAATATGCCTGAAAATAATTAAGAAAATCTCTCAATATCAATGGCAAATAACCGAATCTCAGCAAAATTTATCTTTTATATTGAAAAATCCAGCCAAAAAGGTGAACAAAACATTAATCAATTTAGTTCATGAATTTTACCAAAAATTGCACACAAAAATAGAGAAAGAAACAGCACAGAAATTTCACAAAATTACAAACCCTTTCATTTCAAAAATTTTGGTTAAGAAAATGACTATTAATTAGCTCAGTAAATCTCACAAAATTGTTAACTCATTCATGTCAAAAATCGCAACGCAATTTTGATAATAGAAAGCCTATCAAAAAGTTCAATAAATCTCCAAAAATATAAAATCATTAATGTCAAAATTTTAGGCCAAAAAATGGTTTAAAAAATTTAGTAAATCCAACAAAAATGTTTCTTAAAGGGTAGAAAATTTGACCTTATCTTTACGGTCTAAACCCCAAAAAATACTTGACTTAAAGTAGCCTCCACCCCAAAAAAAAAACAAGTTAATTTAGCAAACAAATACAAACAAATTCAAATGCACCCGTAACAGTGCATCTTGTGTTGGCCAGGCTATAATTACTTGACAATAACGGCAACCTTGCGCCTCGATCTCCGTTTACAAAACGGTAGAAGGTGCCAGGGGCAAGCCGCACGAACCGACCCCGCCCCAGACACAGACAAACAGACAGACTGTATTTAGTTTAGCTTTAGATATGAATGAAAAGTCCCACACAGACACAGTGCCTGCAAACAAGTTCAGACGTATATACAAACGTAAAGACAGAGAAACGCAATCGCGATATATGCATATATCGTAGAAGAAAAACCTTAAACTTTGTCGTACTCGCACTCGCACTCGTAGAAATATCTGAGCCACATTTTGACTCTTGACTTTTTTGGTAATATATTTGTGTGTGTCGGGTGTTAAAAATGTTAAACAAGTTCATGATGAAGTATTTTTCTGTTGAACATTCAAGCTGGCCAATTGGATTAATTCATTATGAGTCATTATTGTTCAAAGAAATATTTATTAGGCGGTTTGTAAAATGGAATAAATAATACCTTTAAATGAGGTAGAAAATTAAGGTAGAATAAATAATACAAATGAGTAAGAAAATAAAATTTAAATAAAATTTAAACCTAAATATTTTTGGAATTTGGAGAATTAAAAGAAAAAATTAAATACATATAACAGTTTTAAACCTCTATGAGAGATAGGACCACTTAAAATAGAACCATTTAGGTTTATTATTATCCTTAGAGCTACAGTTCAAAGGATACTAAGATCAAAGGAAAGATCTGTGGATAAAATAAAGATTAATCTCTTAGCCTGTTTACTGTACTTCTTATGATCTCTTATATTGTACCTCCATCGTTTAAGAGCTCTTCCTGGCTTAGTACACATACTTCTGTAAGAGTTTTCAGTATAATTCTGAATGAAATGAATCATTTTCAAAAGCAAACTAAAGTCTCAGCTTACAACTCGTATACCAACCGCACAAAAGCTCTGTGTATAAGCTATTCTCAGAAATTCCACTGTTCAAAGTTCCCCCCAATAACTGATTTTCTCTTGCCTGAAAGTCATCTCTCAGAAATTCCAAATTTTATATAGCAAATGCATTAAAGCGAACATTAGTTAAATTAATGGCTCACCTTCAACCGGAGAGCAAAGAGGCAAGGAGGGGACTGGGACTCCAAATATAGTATGCAAATTCTTTTGCCACACTGCGGTCTAAAACTTTCTAAAACCGCATTCAGCCGCAGAGAAACACGTGCTCCCAGCAGAGCAGACTCTCAGTCAGAGTCTGAGTCAGTGGGGGGAATAAATTTGCTAATCATTTATTTTTTATCATAGTCCATAGAGCATGTATGTATGTGCGAGAGAGGTGTGAATGAGGCAACCAGTTTTGTATTTGGGCGAGGCCATAAACTAATTTCCACTCGATTATTGTATGTTCGATTTGAGAGCGCAGAAAATATTCGTAAACCCAAAAAAATAGAAAAATGTGAACCCAATTGACATTACTTTTCACTTTTTTTCATTGCAGATTGTTGACCAGACGACTTTGCGCTCAATTGGTCATTTAATCGGGCCAACATGAACCATTCGACGGCAGCCAATTCGCATTGGCTGGCCGCTTTGCTGTCGTCGTTGCTGCTGTGCCAATTGCTGCACACAATCACCGCCGACGAGGCGTTCTCCTGTCCAAATGGTAAGTAAACCCCGCAGCCAGATCCCAAGCCCAAAAATTAAACTTGAATTCCGTATTGCATGGGAGATACACATTGGGAACACGTGTGCGTGGTTATATGCGGACGCAGGTGTGGCACAGAAACCGAGCCAAAATAATAGCTTAGCGCATAAATCAAAAGCGCATATAATTATACGAGTGTACGAGTACCAAATGGCAAGTGGGTACCAATTGGTTTTGGGTGTTTCTGCGATTATAATTGGTTCTAGTGGATTATAGGGGTGTATGGTATTTTAAAAGAAATATGCAACAGGTAGACGAAAATGTTTTCAGTATATAAAACGGATTAAGAATCGGTTTTAGCCACAGTTTCCAGAGTATAAAACCACAATTCGATATATAAATTCATTCATGGAATGCCACTGATAGAAGGAGGGGGTTCTTATACCATGAAGTCTTTAATTTCTATGAACTCTCAAAGGTTTCAGTTGCTAGTGCTGTATTATTACTAAATTCACTTCAAAAAGAAAGGTATCTAAACGCTTAAAGATATGCATTTTGCAATGACTGCACCATCATGTGGCCCATGCGGACACCCCTGAAATCCAAATCCATCCCATATCCCATATACGAAGTATCTTTCAGTCGATATTCTCAGAGTATAATCCTATCGTTCTTACTCGTTTTTTGCTGTTTAGGTGTGTTTGAGAGCTTGAAGCTGGAAATATTTACTGGCCTGCCAATTATGTCTTTAAGAATTCTCTATCTTGGCAATTCTAAGAGTTTCTAATTATATAATTGATTGTCTTTGATCGGCGATAAATGATTTCCGGTTGTTAAAGTGTCGTTAAAAAAGAATCAAGACTAATAGACTAAAAACACTTCAAAACATGCAACCGAATCTCGTTGTTTGACCCAAATTTAGAATCAAATTAATGAAAAGTCTTTCATCTTTGTGAACCATGAAAAAATGTATTTTTGTACCATTTTTCATCCAATTAATGTGGATTTCATGCTGCTTAACAGGCCAGGCGCTTAAATGAAGGATGATGACTGGGAGTTTTCTTTCACCGTTTGTTCTATAAATAAAACAATTTCCTGGATGATAAGCCAAGAAAAAGCCCATGAGATCAATCAAAATGGGATCATTAGGGAAATTGGAAAGCATTCTTATTGCTAATCCAAGAATTTCGATTATTCATGTAGATATGAAAGACTTGCATCATTTATCAGGCTTTCAGCCTAAGTAAAATGCATATTTCATGTTCATATTCTCACTCCCTGTTCCGCCAGTCGTTAAGACTTGTGTCATAAACATGGCCATACATTTGTTGTGCTATAAAAATTCTTTAGCTAATGACAAAATCCACAAAAGCCAATAAGCAACCTGCTAAACGAGTTAGCACACGACAAAAAAGAGACACACAGCACTCAAAAAAGAGACACAAACTGAAATGAAATACAATTCAGGGAAGGCTGAAGAAAAGTGTGCAGAAACTGGAGAATATGACGGAAGTTATGACAAAAGTTAATCAATCATCATAGAGGAGAGTAATATATATACTGTACAGGCCTTTCACTTGAGTTTTTTTTTGCCACCTACAACCAGATCTATATGGCTGGCAGAGAGCCAGAGAGCCGGAGACCGATAACGGTTATTACATATGCCAAAACTTGTTTAAGCCTTCCTCCATTACCATTCTCCCAGCTGTCCCGCTCCATAGAATGCCATGCCATGACAGCATATAGAATACAATCTGGGTATGGGGGGTACTCCATAAAAAGAATTTCCAACTCCAGACTTGGGCTTTGGAAACGAGATTTCTTAACGGTTATTTTCGTTGCTGTATTTGTTGCGCTAACTGACTGACTGACTGAGCGACTGACTCAGCGACTGACTGAGCGACTGACTGACTGACGAGCTCCTGCCTTTGCCAGTAGATCTGCCTACAGCTCTGGCAGTAGTAGCTCTACCTGTTGTGCCACTTGTGCCACTATCTGCCGCGGATTCCATGCGTCCATCTCCTAACTAGCTGCAGCGTGTGTGCTGTGCTGATTAACACTTGTGCCTGCCTGGGCGCAGACACACACACACACACACGCACACAGACCATGGCTACCAAACAAGTTCGTTGCCTAAGTCTTTTATTTTGATACCCTAGAAGGGGGTACTGTGGGGATTTGAAGGTGTTTGGAATGTAAACAAGGTGGGATTCAGTCTAGGATCAGCATGTACATATGTATATAGCCATATCTGTGTGTTTTCTTCCTTTGAAAAGTACTCTTACGGTTTTAAAGATAGTTTTAAATAAAATATATTTTTTTAAATATTAAAGGTGTAATTTTAGCACAGAGTCTTTTAGATGCTATTTCCTTCATCTAGAATCCGAACCTCTTAGAAACAAACATTAGAAATTGCAGTTTTATATGTTTTCATTGAAATCGGAATACAATATCATATATAAATACCGTTTAAGAAGGGTATCTTCCGCTTCGTTTACTTCAGTAAGCCTTCCTTTCGTTTGTTTTTCCATAAATAAATATGCTCTTTTTTTTCTGTGCATTGCATTAAGGCTTTTTCCATATGCAGGTGTCTGTCGGTGTGTCGATGACTTGTTTTAGGTGCAGTCGTTCGCTTGGGTTTGGTTACACATACACAAAAACACACACAGTCGGGCTTAAAAAATAGGCCAAACTATTGCCAGTTATTGCAGTTTTTCCCGCTTTTCCCGCTCCGTTTTCCCTCCTTTCGTGGCTATTGATGGTTGTTAATAAACCCAAAACCACGACACAGATATGGGCTAAAATTTGTAGATATCTTATTTATTTTTGTTGGGATTTTATGTCTCAACTAATGGCTCAATGATGCTCAGCCATTAGTTTAGCTGTCAGACGGAGATGTCAGAGATCTTAGAAGCAAGTATTTTTTGGTGTCAAACCAAATGATGATGAGGATGATGACGATATGGGGTTAAGCCAAGGCTAGATAGGGTTACAAGTTGTTTTAATTAAAGTGGAGTCGGAGGATGGGGATTTTTTTCAGATTCTGTTGATTTTTTGCTAAGAGAACTGTAAAAAAAAAATAAAGAATAAAATTGATTGTTTATTTTGATCAAATGTTCCTTTACTCTACGAATAGTTTATTTTTTTTAATTTTATTTAATGATCAACAATTCTGTTAGAATTAGAGGTTCGTCATAATATAAGTAATAAATTTTTAATTAACATGGATTCCTCAATGGAACTTTACGGTCCGTGATGTACGATTCTGATGTACAAGTAATGTATGATAAATATCCGGTTAATATAATTAGTATTCGAAAAGATCTCTACAATATTCAAATAGTTAAAGACAGCGGTTTCAGGGTATTCTGGGAATACCTGGACTACAGAGCGCCATCTGAAGAATTGCGTGACGGGTATTTTGGGAATATCCCTATTCCTCAATCTTCAGGAATATATGACCTCTAATCAATTGAAAGCTGATATTTTTTCTTACATAACTGCAATTTAGGAGAACAAATTATGTAAATGTAATAATTTTCATTAAGAACCACATTCCTCAAGACCCAAAATACTAGACCAAAAGAATCAATTTTCCTTGCGTGTCGAGGAACATTTCCAAAAACTACAGCCACAACCCATACCCAAAGCTAGAACCCGAGCTACAGAGAAAAGGCAGACCAAAAGTCAGTCAAAAGTTGTACCGCCATTGGCGGCCACTTAAGAATCACGCGCCTGCGCCTGTGCCTAACTGTAAATGTCTCAAATTGATGAACCAAACGATGGACAAACAAACCCCGACATTGACAGACTGGCAAACACGGAGAGCAGAGAGCTGAGAGCTGAGAGTCGAGTAGAGGAGTCGGGAATGACGATTTCGGAGAAGACCTAGAACAGCAACTTCCACATTTTTGGACACGCTTGAGTAAATGCTGGCTGTCGAAGAGGAGGCTACTGCTAATTAAATGAGCATCTCCATTGGCTGTTCTCTTGGACAGTTCTTTGCGGCTTCTTTGGCTTCTACTCAAGCATACACTGCAAGAAAAGTTCAGGTATTAGATATGCGGGTTAGATCAAACTTTCTGGGTCGTCAAGCACCACACACATATGGAGTGGAGCAACTCAAGTGATTTATGAGTCCACCACTTTATATTGTGTATTTTTGGTAGATATTATTTATGATATTTGAAGCCTTTAGTGAATCACAAAGCGTGAAATGCGCGTGTGTTTATAACGAATTAAACAAATTTTTGTACATTTTCCGGTGGGCTCATGTGATGGTTGAGGGAAGTCAACACTTTTGCACTTGACTGATTTCTGTGGGAACTCGAAAAAACCTAGAAAAAAGAGCTGGATTTAGTTGCAGATTAAACTCCAATCAAAGCTTAATACAAGTATTAAACAAACAACCAGTAATTCCGAGAACCTCACAAGAACTTGCTGGTTTTTTCTTCAAGCTTTCTACGCACTCGCCGGAGATTGAGTTCTCTTCGAAGGTCTGTCTCTTCTTTCAGCTTCGTTTTTCGAAAAGATTTTATGTTCAAGATACGAGTAAAACATCGCTGGAAATGCACAGCGAATGGGGTTAATGAAATGAGCACAAAAGTAAAGAAGATTTATGGCAAACCGCAACCGAGTTTTCACTTTTTCTCTCTTCAGTCTGTTGAAAGCCAAAGAACTAAGGGAAAAAATAAAAGAAGATTTTGAAACAGGGCCTGGGCAGGGAAGTGGGTACATTTTTTGAGGTTGAGCAAAGCAAAAGTATGAGATCAAGACAATTATGTGCCAAGAGTATTACGAAATGGGGCTACAAAAATTGGGCTAGTGGCTTAACCACAATCTAATACGTGACTTGTTATCGTTTACGTTTTTTTGGGAATAAGTTTTAACATTTATACTAGATGTATCTAGATGTATAGGAGGGAATAAATTGAAGGAAATATCTTGATTTATAGATGTATCTTTTACTAGTGCACTTTTCATGAATAAGGTTTAACATTTATACTTTATTTTCATATAAAAGTTCTTTGAGTAGTGGAAATCTGTTGTCTAAAAAGCTTTTAGGTGGGCTTTCCCAATTCAAAATCCCCGTAAATGTAATACATCTCATCTATCAAGCATTTTCCCATTACAAAGTATATTCCCATGTCCAAAGAGACTCTAACAAGTACAGATTGTTTTAAAACTAACTAATAAACCAATTAAAAGTTCTCACATCTCAACTTGACATTTCAAAAATCTAGTTCAAGTCATTTGCTGGCACTCTTCACAGCCATTAACTTTGACAAAGTGTTAAAAAATACATAGAAATACATATATCCCATATGCAAAAGATGCATATATCTTTTATATAGCTAAAGACTGCCCTAATACATGGTTTTCTTTACGTAAGAAATTCTCACATTATTAATTAATTAATGTATTGTATTCACACACAAGATCTTTTCGTTTGCGAGTATGCTGCAATCGCCGTGAGTGCGCTTCGCCCTGCAAATTATATAGACAATGATCAGGCAGGCAAAAGCTCTGCAGCTGCAGATACAGATACAGAGATACGATACGGAGCAACACTTGGCCAAGTCACGCAGCAAAAACATTTGCATAGGAGTCAAGAAAACAGAAAACAAAAAAGAACTTCCTGGCAAGAATTTCAAAAATCTGGCACACAATTCAATAAAAGTCGAGGAACAAGACTCGCTGCGACGGTATGAATGCAAAAGAATGGAAAAAAGTAAAGCTAAAGCTAAAGCCGGAGACCAGAGACCAGAAACCGGCTAACCTTGTCGGATTGTGGCTCTGTGCTGTGGCTGCACCCAAGTCGAAGAGCAAAGGAATTTCCAAAGCCAATTGGCAGTTACGTGGCTTTAATTGCTGTCGCTCTCCCAGCGAATCGAATGCTCTGAGGCTGAGACTGAGGCTGTGGCTGAGTCTGAGGCTCTCTTTGACTGTCATGGTGACATGGCCATCGGTAGAAGGTGGAGTAGAAAAAACGACAAAAAAAAAACCGATGGAATAAATCACCAACCATTAAAATCAATTACTTGAGACTTCTTCTAACCGAATGGCCATTCGGAGTAACTCCAATTTCAATTGTTGCATGTGTGTATGTTGGGTAACTCCAAGAATCTGTCTCTTTCTGTCTTTCTTTTCGGATAAGTATCCATCTCCCTGTTAAAGTGGAACATCTTACAGTTAACTGTGTCTGTTGGGTGGAGGCGGGGGGGTTTTTTCGGGGCATTGAAGCATAAATTGTGCGGTAAATGTGCAAACAATAAATAAATTTGAACAAATTGTGTGGCAAATAGCGGTTCACTTAGCCACAGTCTATCAGTCTACCAGTCCACCAGTCTAGCAGTAAGGTAAGCAAATAAGCCGCGAAAAGAACGTTAGCTAACTGTACCTGCAGATTGGGTGGGGTTTTTTTTTTTTTTTTTTTTTTTGCTTGGTTGGTGGGTTCTTCGTTCTATGAAATGGAATGGGGCTAAATTTGACCACAAGACTGGCCATGGATTGCCATGAATTGAAAGATGCAATTATAGATTGGGTTCCGGTCTAAGAATTGGGTTAAAAGAAAATAACAAGACTGGGAAAGACTTGAATAAGGCTATGTTTGAGAGGAAAAACCCAGGGAAACTCAGAGAAAATATTAACTACTGAATGATCGATGCTTTGGACTGACAAAATCTCTTTAAAATCGCAAATGCCCTTTAGAACAACGTATTTTTATATACAAGAAAATGAATTCAAAATCCTCTATGGATTCCAATGTTTCTCCATTCATTTTGGTTCTATTCGAAACACAAACAACACTTATTTTTGTATCAAATTTCCATCTATTTATTTCGAATAAAAAATATTTATTAATTTTATATCTTTCTTAATTATTTAAAAATATAATTTAATTTTCTAGTTGTAGTTTTAGTGTAGGAAAATATTTTAATGAAATTATTGCAATTATATAAATTTTTGTGTTAATTAAATCATGCTAAAATGTTAAAAGAAACCCATCGTAAATGTAATTTTGATGG
The DNA here is from genome assembly GCA_008121275.1 of Drosophila lowei. Taxonomy (NCBI): domain Eukaryota; kingdom Metazoa; phylum Arthropoda; class Insecta; order Diptera; family Drosophilidae; genus Drosophila; species Drosophila lowei. The sequence continues at coordinate 11,068,607 of CM017779.1, read as the reverse complement.
TGTTTGGTGCATTTGATCTTATTATATACACTTTATGAGAGTCTTGTGTCATTATTATATAACTCTTTCGAATTTTGATGCAGCAACAGAGCGAAAGGTTACAAAAGTTTGTGGTTCAAGTCTCTCTGCTCAAAAATAACCTCAGGTCGCCAAAAAGAGTTGAAGGTTCAAGGAGAATGTAGCAGAGAGTACAAGTTTCGTCTTATGACAAGCATTGCCCCCCCCACCTATGACACTTTAATTGAATAGTAATCTTGAACTTTTCATCTCTAATTTTACCCCCGACTAATGCACACAGAGATAATGAAAGCAATTTGCAGTCTCCCAAAAGCCTTATCGGCAGGATGCAGTGTGTCATCTATGAGAAAACCCCGACCATAATTGCAGTTGTCTTTCAATCGAATTTGCGACTCAATTGGACACGGAAATCGTGAAAGTCCATGACCATGCAACACCCATACTTATCGGGTGGCTTTTATTTTTTTTTTGCTGTTGTTTTTTTTTGGAAAATCTGTAGCAACTGTACCGACCCACAGAGACAGCGCATTTGTGTCTCTCTGAATTTTAAATGTTTGCGCGTGCTTCGAACAGAAAAATGGTTGAAATACTTTTGCTTTTTGTTTCGGCTTCGGTTTGTACACACACACACCTACAGAAAGAGTGCAGCATGTGGCAGCAGCATATTTCAGTCGATTTGATTTTAAATGAAAGCTGTCAATCAAGCTGCCACGAGGCGCAAGGCGCAAGGCGGTGCTTTTTTTTGCCCGGCAACTTTCCCATTTTACCAGGAAAACTTTTAGCATGCGGCGGAAAATGAAAGCGTCACAGGCCCCAGACCCAAACACGGATCATCTCTAAAGACCAGTCGCAGTCACAGTCACATGTCTTTCCATGCTATGTATCTATGTATCTGTAAGACAACGCAATTAGCTTAGATGATCTTGATATTCTTGTTCTTCAGAAAGTTTGTCAAGATGTTGGGCCATAAATTATGCAAAACGAGTTAAACTCCGTCGATTGGGGTCACACATCCCACAGTCCGCTGTCGCCAGCGGTGGGGATATCTACAGCTTAAGACTATCCAAAAATTAATTTCCATGAAATTTCCATGTCGAGGGGGTTTTTTTTTTGTTGGGTATCTCTTTTATTTATAAGCGGCTTTACGCATTTACATATTTAGAAGTTGGAATTAAGATTTTTGTGGTAAGCAATCTTTCAAATGTTTAATTAAATTATTTAAAAAAGTGGGAAGAAATTCGAGCTTTCTTCGGATTAAATATAAAAAAGCAAGCCATTAATATTATCTAGAGAAAACTGTGTCTTAAATGTTTATGGAATATTATTATTTAAAAGAAACGTTACAAGAATTAAAGAAATATTTAAATACGATGTTTGTGGTGAGCAATCTTTAAAATGTAAGACTCTTATCTAGAGAAAACTGTGTCTTAAATGTTTATAGAATATTAATATTTAAAAGAATGTGTACAAGAAAAAAAAAGTTTTTAAACAAGATTTTTCTGGTGAGCTTTCTTCGATATTTTAAATTAAATTATAAAAAAAGCGGAAGAAATTCAAAGGATTAATATAGAAAGACCCTTATCTAGAGAAAACTGTGTCTTAAATGTTTATAGAATAATAATATTTAAATTAAATTTTTAAAGTGATTTCTCATTCGAGGTCTAGCCTCAAAGATTTTGTTCTTATAGAGATCGCAGTGATTGATCAAAGTAAGCATATTTTTATTTGTAAGAGATTCAGTTTATTTAAAAATTTTAGTTTTTTCTAACCAAAAAAAGGGTGTATATTTGTAAAAAGTTAATTGGCTTTCACTGTGCCTTGATTTGTACTAAGAACTTTTCAAAACATGGCTAAAACAACATTCACCGGTACCGAGTTAATCAAGACTCTCCAATCTGCAAACCAACCCATCAAGTTGAAGGTTTTGGTGCGGCTTCTAGTGAACAATCAGATCACCGAGCTCACTAAGCAGGAGCTACGGGATGCCCACAAAAATATAAAGAACGTCCTGTCAATGGCTGTGAAATGGGGATTTGTTAAAAAATGCCATGGCCATTATTATGCTGCCACTCATTATAAAGACATCTCGACAGAACTTGACTGGGACTCAGATGAGTCCTTTTCAGAGGCAGATTCAGTTTCAGCAATGAGTGATTCGGCTTCGGAGGAGGAGGAGGATTAGTAAACAACAATCTTCAACGATCATCTGTTGACAGAGGGATATCTCTGACAACAAAACATCTTAAATATCAATGAATAAAAAATGTATTAAAGTGATTTTAGGCGATATTAATATTTTTAGAGGTACATTCACATATATGCTCTACGATCTGGTACATATCTATCGTGTACTCTCCTTGTCTGTGATTATAGATTCTTATCCATTCCGATAGATTTGGGGGTAATTTTTAAGTTCAAGATCTACTCGAATAATGTTCAAATATTTCCTATTTGTACACTCGTAGCTCCTAATTATTTTCCCTGTAATTTTAACGTTTCTTTCAAGACTCAGAATTCTAAGCCTATTTTTTTGACACTCCAAAAAATGCAAATTAAATTCAAATTTTATATCTAAACCATCTATGACCTTGTCTAATCTGATGTTATTTTTTGTTCTTATATTTTTCCAGGTTGGGAACTGCGCGGCTTAAATTGTTATAAATATTTCAATATCAAACATTCGTGGGAGAAAAGCGCCGAACTGTGTCGAAGGTGAGTGGAATCATATAACCATAACTGCATATATATATGATAATATCTAGATCCCCTCTCTTTCACTCTGAGATGATGTAGTTTTTGGGAGAGAGACTTCTCTCTCCTGTCAACGATTGAGCGGAGAAGCTAATCAAGTTTTTTGCCAGCTTAACGCTTGAGCGAATGTGCTACCTGTTGTTCTTGATGGATGAATCGAAAGAGAGAGAGAGAGAGATGCAGGGAGCGGTATTGATAGATTGATGGATGGATGGATGGTTGGTTGGTTGGTTGGCTGCTAGAGAGATATATATGTACTGATTCCATCGATTGCCGTTACAGCACCGCATTGCATTTCCGTTCGCCGACAGTTAACTGTCAATGCCAAAGTGGTCTCGAACCCCAAGCCAAAAACTGAATACCGAAGAAAAGAAAACAAGTTGCCGGCTATGGACTTATGGCTATGGGTGGTACTGTCCAAGTTTGATATTACTTTTGCAGTCGCCGACTGGATGGGGCAGGGCTGGGCAGGGCCTGTATCAAGCCGAATCGATACTTGAATGATTCATACATAATTTCTTGTGGCTCCACCTTCGTCTTCTGTTCGAAGCGAAAAGAAAGTCGCGCTGAAACGCTTCCGGCAGAGTTATTCCCGACTCGACTTGTTTTTTTTTCTGGGTGTTAACCTGTGCCGATGACCCAAATATTTGGTATAGCAATCACCTGACCAAAGCAGGAATATCTTGGGGAAAATTGAGAGTGTTTTGATAAGAGACTCTCCAGAGAGAGACCGCCGCTTCTTCTTTGGGGCTCTCTGTTTTAATGGACGTGAGAATCACGAGCTTGTGAAGAGCCCCGCTGACCCATAGGGCATGTGAGGTGAAAGTTTCTTCTCGGTTTTGTGTTTTTTTTCGGTTTGGGTTGAACTGAAAATATTAATAATGTTATTGGCGGAATGATTAACTCCTGAATGAACTGAACGCTGAATGTCAATGCCCTACGCAGCAATTTCTCTTTGCCATCGGCAGCGGCGTTAAATGCCACTTAAGTATGCCCCGCACATGGTCAACTATCAACTACTGCTCCACGAAGACTATGGACTGCCTGTCTGCCTGCTCCTAATGTGCGTCCAAGTAATTTACATGCCATAGACCTCGCCTCGCCCCAGAGCCAGTCTCAGGCCCATTTGAATGCCTGTAACGTGGCTGTGGCTTTCGATGGGTAGAGGAGAGGAGTTCAACAAACGTTAGCTTCTGGCGGCGGCAACAATTGTTTCACTATTTTTCTTTGCCAAAAATAACGTTACACACATGCGTTGACAGGTGTCGTTGCCCATCAGGGACAGACAGAGACCCACAGAGACTCCACTCCATTCAACTGTGAAATATCTCTCGATTTTATTTGTTTCCCCTCTTTCTTCTTTTCTTTTTTATTTATTTTTTTGTTGGTGAAATTTCTTTTTGGCGTGTGCAGCATGCGAAATGTGGTAGAATGAAGGAGAGCCTCCCTGACAAGGCGTTAACATTTCGAGTTAACGGAGTTGTTAGCAAAAATAAAATTAAAAAGAAAAAACATGTTAACATTTTTGGCTGGAAGAAAAGTAAAGCAATTGAAGCAACGTTTTGGAAATACATTTTTTGAGGGATTTCATTTGCCTGATTTTCTGCTTCAGTGAAATATTTGATCACTTTTTGGATCTCTTTTTCTTATACCGATACCGAAATTATTCGTCCGAAAATAAAACTAAAATTTCGCCCACTAAGATAATGCAAAAAAAAAAAAAAAAAATAAAAAAAAAAACAACTAAAAAGGCTAAAAAAATACCCTAAACAATTTTTAATAACAAAATAATATTAAAATGTTATGGTAAAAATTAAAAAAAAAAAAAAATTACATTAAACCGTTCAAATTGATAAAAAGAAATAAAAATTTAAATTTTAGAATTAAAAAAGTTTTACATTTAAAATAAAAAGCTTATCTTAACTCAAACCAAAAAAACTAAATTTAAAATATAAAAAAAATTATTTTTTAAATAAAAAAAAATTTTAAATGAAAAAGATAATCAATAGCTATAAATTTACGAATCAATAAAAAAAATGTGAAGTGAAATCTCTAACGTATTGAACCATTGCATCACTTAAACCCGCCCCAGACTTTTACATAAACCCAAAAAAAGCGAAAAAAAATATTTCTTTTTGGCGTTGCGTCTGTAGTTTTCACTCTTGTGTGTGGCATGCCGCACACGTGGGGGGCAATTGTTGGCACAGCAGGGGGCAAGGCAGACACTTTCAAGGGAGTGTCTCTCACACATAATTTTATACATATATTGTATGCATTTTTTGGCATATGCCACAGCTGCGAGAAATTGCCAAAGACAGCCAGGGCCCACGCGTCGTATGCGTAATGTGGCAATGGCTGCAAGGGAAAAACTTGTTTTTCTCTCATCCACACTGAATAATGGCAGAACTCCAAATTATGTGGGAAACATGAGATTGGAAATCAAAGAGAGCTTAGCGATTGGAAATGAAAGTTTCTTTTGGTGCCACTGGATTCTCCACTAATCCCCGGAATACTTAGTCGTGTAATTGGGGTAGAAACATAGGAAAAATAGAAAGTAAAGCGCAGCTGCATAATAATTGAAATTGCATTAACGAAACGGAAGCAATCGTTGGCCAAGAGCTACATAAGCATTTGTGTTAATCGTCTATATCCTCTCTTTTCTCTGTGTTCCATTGCAGATATGGCGCCGAGCTGGTGGCAATCGATAGCTATGCGGAGAACAACGATACCCTGTCCATTGCGCGGGCCAGTGATCCCAACCAAAGGGCCTCCGACAAGTACTGGCTGGGCCTGGCCTCCCTGGATGATTTGAGAACAAACACTCTGGAGTCTGCTTCGGGTGCCTTGATCTCCCAGTACTCGGGTTTCTGGTCGTTGCATCAGCCCAGTGCCGATTCTGGCGAATGTGTGGCCGCTGGTTTTGCTGGCAAATCGCAGAGCTGGGATCTGGGCACCTGTGAGTCGCTGCTTCCCTTCATGTGTCGCTCGCCCGCCTGTCCCCAGGGAGCCCTGCATTGCGCGAACGGCAAGTGCGTCAATCAGGCCTTCAAGTGCGATGGCAGCGATGATTGTGGCGATGGTACGGATGAGCTGGATTGCCCAGCACAATGCCACTTCCACATGCAGTCCGGTGGAGATGTGATCGAGACGCCCAACTATCCGCACAAATACGGAGCCCTGAGCAAGTGCAAGTGGACGCTGGAGGGACCGCTGGGCAGCAACATCATCCTGCAGTTCCAGGACTTTGAGACGGAGAAGACCTTTGACACCGTTCAGATCTTGGTGGGAGGACGCACCGAGGATAAGTCCGTGTCGCTGGCCACGCTCAGTGGCAAGCAGGATCTGACCACGCAGCCATTTGTGTCTGCCTCGAACTTCATGATTGTCAAATTCACCACCGATGGCAGTGTGGAGCGTAAGGGTTTCCGTGCCACCTGGAAAACGGAGGCCAAGAACTGTGGCGGCACGCTGAAGGCCACTCTCCAGCGCCAGATCCTCACGAGCCCCAACTATCCGAAGCAATACCCTGGCGGTCTGGAGTGTCTGTATGTGATCAAGGCCCAGCCGGGACGCATCATCTCCATTGAAGTGGACGATCTGGATGTGGCCGAGGGACGGGACTATCTGTTGATACGCGATGGTGATACGCCCATGAGCCGCACCATTGCCAAGCTGACGGGCAAGACTGTCCAAAACGAACGCGTTATCATCTCCACGGGGAATGCTCTGTATCTGTATTTCAAGTCCAGTTTGGGAGAGGCAGGCAAGGGCTTCAGTCTGCGTTATATTCAGGGCTGCAAGGCCACCATCTCGGCAAGGAACGGAACTGTCACCTCGCCCGCCTTCAGCCTGGCCGACTACCCAAAGAATCAGGAGTGCTACTTCACCATCCGCAACAGTGCTCGTGCACCACTGTCCCTGAAGTTTGACAAGTTTACGGTCCACAAGAGCGACAATGTGCAGGTGTTTGATGGTTCCTCCACGTCTGGTCTGCGTCTGCATTCCGGCAATGGCTTTACGGGCACAGCGGCTCCCAAATTGACTTTGACAGCGTCATCGGGTGAGATGCTCATCAAATTTACATCAGATGCATTGCACAATGCTGCGGGGTAAGCTCCTGAACCTTTAACCAATCGAACCCTCCATTAATATTTGCTCTTTCCTTTGCTAGATGGTCGGCTACATTCTCTGCAGATTGCCCTGAACTGCAGCCAGGCATTGGGGCCTTGGCCTCCAGTCGCGACACCGCTTTCGGTACGCTGGTCAGCTTTACATGTCCCATTGGACAGGAGTTTGCCACCGGCAAGACGCGTCTGGTTACGGAATGTTTGCGCGGTGGCAACTGGAGTGTCTCCTACATACCAAAGTGTCAGGGTGAGTCCACCAAAGAGCCCCAGAAAATGGTTTAAATGGTTTACTAATGTATGTTTTATCCCTTCTTGCAGAGGTCTACTGCGGTCCTGTGCCACAAATCGATAATGGCTTCTCCATTGGCTCCTCGAATGTGACATATCGCGGCATTGCCATGTATCAGTGCTATGCGGGCTTTGCCTTTGCCTCCAGCGCACCCATTGAGAAGATCTCCTGCCTGCCCGATGGCCGTTGGGAGCGTCAGCCCCACTGCATGGCCTCCGCAGTGTGCTCCACTCACAGAAGTGGCCCATGCCAATGTCACGCTACTGAACGGAGGCGGGCGCAGCTACGGCACCATTGTCCAATACGAATGCGAACCGGGCTACGAGAGGAATGGTCATCCAGTGCTTACGTGCATGTCAAATGGCACCTGGAGCGGCGATGTGCCTAAGTGCACGCGCAAGCGTTGCCACGAGTTCCCAGAGATCGAAAATGGCTTTGTGGTGGATGCGTCGCGTACATATCTGTACGGAGATGAGGCCAGGGTGCAGTGCTACAAGGGATACAAGCTGATCGGCAGCAATATCATGCGCTGCAGCGAGGCCCAGCGTTTTGAGCAGCCGCCCACCTGTGAGGACATCAACGAGTGCACCTCCTCGCAATGTGATCTGACAACCACCGAGTGTTTGAACACCAATGGCTCCTTCCATTGCCAGTGCCGCAGTGGATTCACAGCCACCACAGAGTGCCGTCCTGTGGCCGATTTGGGTCTAGGAAATGGAGGCATACCCGATGACAGCATCACGACATCGATCAGCGAACCAGGATACAGCAAAACCCAATTGAGATTGAACACGATGGGCTGGTGCGGTGGCTCCTCGGAGCCAGGTGCCAACTGGATACTGATTGACCTCAAGGCACCCACCATTCTTCGGGGATTCCGCACCATGTCCGTGCAACGGCCCGATGGCAATGTGGCCTTCAGTTCGGCTGTGCGTCTGCAGTACACCAACGATCTGACGGATGTGTTCAAGGACTATGCCAATCCCGACGGCACAGCCGTGGAGTTCAGGATCCTTGAGCCCACTCTGTCCATACTGAATCTCCCTCTCCCGATCGAGGCGCGTTATATACGCTTCCGTATACAGGACTATGTGGGTGCGCCTTGTCTGCGCATGGAACTGATGGGCTGCACGCGTCTCGACTGCGTGGACATCAACGAGTGCAGCAAGAACAACGGCGGCTGCGACCAGAAGTGCATCAATTCCCCTGGAGGCTATGCCTGTGGCTGCAACACGGGCTACCAGCTGTACACCTCGAACGGCACGGCCGGATATCACATTGAACGCTCGGAAACGGGCGAACGGGATGGCGATTCCTATCAAAGGAACAAGACTTGTGTACCTCTGATGTGCCCCGAACTAGAGGCCCCGGAAAATGGTCAACTGCTGAGCGAACGGAACGAGTATCACTTTGGAGATGTGGTGCGTTTCCAGTGTCATTTCGGATACATCATGAGCGGCAGCTCGGCCGCTCTGTGCCTGTCCAGCGGTCAATGGAATGCCAGTGTTCCCGAGTGTAATTGTAAGTCCCGTGAAACAGAAGATATTTAGACTTTTATTTAACGAATTTCTTTATTTTTACAGATGCCAAATGCGTTTCCCCTTGCCCGATGATAAGCTGGAGGGTCTGACTGTGGCCCGTCCTGATCCCGAGTCTGTGCTGGTGCCCTTCCGCGATAACGTGACCATTACGTGCGGCTCGGCGGGACGTCAGTTGCGTGCCACCGCCTCCTCGGGCTTCAGGCAGTGCGTGTACGATCCCAAACCGGGTCTACCCGACTACTGGCTGTCGGGCATGCAGCCCTCTTGCCCGCGCGTCGACTGCTATCCACCCATGCCCACACCCGGAGCGGAATACGGACAGTTTGTGGACACCCGTTTCCAGAGCAGCTTCTTCTTTGGCTGCCAGAACACCTTCAAGCTGGCGGGACAGACGGGCCGTCACGACAATGTCGTGCGCTGCGGTGCCGAGGGCATCTGGGACTTTGGCGATCTCCGTTGCGAGGGACCCGTGTGCGAGGACCCAGGCAGACCGGCCGATGGCCGACAGATTGCACGCAGCTACGAGCAGTCCTCGGAGGTCTACTTTGGCTGCAATCGTCCTGGTTATATCCTGATTAATCCACGACCCATCACGTGCATACGCGAGCCAGAGTGCAAGGTCATCAAACCTCTGGGATTGAGCTCTGGCAGGATACCCGATTCGGCCATCAATGCCACATCGGAGCGCCCGAACTACGAGGCCGAAGAATATACGCCTGAACTCTGCCACCGGATGGTGCGGCAAGCAGGAGGCCTTCACGTACGTGAGCGTTGATCTGGGACAGATCTATCGCGTCAAGGCCATCCTAGTGAAGGGCGTGGTGACCAACGACATTGTGGGACGCCCCACGGAGATCCGTTTCTTCTACAAGCAGTCGGAGAGCGAGAATTATGTGGTGTATTTCCCCAACTTTAATCTAACGATGCGCGATCCAGGAAACTACGGAGAACTGGCCATGATCACGCTGCCCAAGTACGTACAAGCGCGCTTTGTGATCCTCGGAATCGTCAGCTACATGGACAATGCGTGCCTGAAGTTCGAGCTGATGGGCTGCGAGGAGCCAAAGAACGAGCCTTTGTTGGGCTACGACTATGGATACTCGCCCTGTGTGGACAATGAGCCACCGATCTTCCAGAACTGCCCGCAACAGCCGATTGTGGTGCGTCGCGATGAGAACGGCGGTGTGCTGCCCGTGAACTTTACCGAACCCACGGCCGTGGATAACTCCGGATCGATAGCCAGGCTGGAGATTAAGCCACAGAACTTCCGCTCGCCCAGCTACATCTTCAAGGATACGGTGGTCAAGTATGTGGCCTTTGATTACGATGGCAACGTGGCCATCTGTGAGATCAACATTACAGTCCCGGACGTGACTCCTCCATTGCTGCAGTGCCCCCAGAGCTATGTCATCGAACTGGTGGATCGTCAGGATAGCTACAATGTGAACTTCAACGACACGCGCAAGAGAATCAAGGTGTCGGATGAAACAGGAGAAGTGCGTCTGCAGTTTACGCCAGAGCGGGCTGTGATCAAAATAGGAAACTTTGAGAATGTCACAGTGACGGCCACGGATAAGTACAACAATCGTGCCAGCTGTCATTTCCAGGTCTCTGTGCAGGCCTCACCCTGTGTGGACTGGGAGCTGCAGCCCCCAGCCAACGGAGCCATCAATTGTTTGCCCGGAGACCGGGGACTCGAGTGCATAGCCACCTGCAAGCCTGGCTTCCGCTTCACGGACGGTGAACCCCTGAAGACGTTCTCCTGTGAGACCTCACGCCTCTGGCGGCCCACTTCGGTGGTGCCCGATTGTGTCTCCGAGAACACCGAACAGGCTGCCTATCATGTGACGGCCACTATTACCTATCGCGCCAATGGTGCCGTGGCCCAGTCCTGTCTTGGACAGTACCAGGATGTGCTCTCGCAGCATTACACCGGACTGAATGCCCTGCTCTCGCAGCGCTGTTCGGCGGTGAATGTGAACATGAATGTGACGTTCATCAAGTCGGTGCCCATGCTGCTGGAGGAGAATGTGGTCAAGATGGACTTTATCCTATCTATCCTGCCAGCTGTGCGTCAGCCTCAGCTGTACGACCTGTGCGGATCCACCCTGAACCTGATCTTTGACCTGAGTGTGCCGTATGCCAGTGCCGTAATCGATTCCCTGCTGAACATCTCCAACATTGGCAATCAATGTCCACCGCTGCGTGCTCTGAAGTCGCAGATTTCGCGAGGATTCAACTGCAATGTGGGAGAGGTCCTGAATATGGACACCAGCGATGTGCCACGCTGTCTGCACTGTCCTGCCGGCACCTATGTGTCCGAGGGTCAGAACAGCTGCACCTACTGCCCCAGAGGCTACTACCAGAATCGCGATCGCCAGGGCACGTGTCTGCGCTGTCCGGCCGGAACCTACACCAAGGAGGAGGGCTCCAAGTCCTTGAATGATTGCATACCCGTCTGTGGATATGGCACCTACTCGCCCACTGGCCTCGTGCCGTGTCTGGAGTGCCCACGCAACTCTTTCACCGCTGAACCCCCAACGGGTGGCTTCAAGGATTGTCAGGCCTGTGCGGCACAAACCTTCACGTACCAGCCAGCCGCCTCGAACAGGGATCTGTGCCGCGCCAAGTGTGCAGCCGGCACCTACTCCGCGACGGGTCTGGCGCCATGCTCGCCCTGTCCCCTGCATCACTACCAGAGCGCCCCCGGATCCCAGAGCTGCAACGAGTGTCCCAGCAACATGAGAACGGACACCGCCGGCTCCAAGGGAAGGGAGCAGTGCAAGCCCGTGGTCTGTGGAGAGGGAGCCTGCCAGCACGGAGGATTGTGTGTGCCCATGGGCCATGACATCCAGTGCTTCTGCCCGGCTGGATTCTCGGGACGTCGCTGCGAACAGGACATTGATGAGTGCGCCTCGCAGCCCTGCTTCAATGGCGGCCAGTGCAAGGATCTACCACAGGGCTATCGCTGCGAGTGCCCCGCCGGATATTCGGGCATCAATTGCCAGGAGGAGGCCAGCGACTGCGGCAACGACACCTGCCCCGCCCGTGCCATGTGCAAGAACGAGCCCGGCTTCAAGAATGTGACCTGTCTGTGCCGCAGCGGCTACACGGGCGACCAGTGCGACGTCACCATCGATCCTTGTACGGCCAATGGCAATCCCTGTGGGAACGGAGCCAGCTGCCAGGCACTGCAGCAGGGACGCTACAAGTGCGAGTGTCTGCCGGGCTGGGAAGGACTCCACTGCGAGCAGAACATCAACGATTGTGCGGAGAATCCCTGCCTGCTGGGCGCCAACTGCACGGATCTGGTCAATGATTTCCAATGCGCCTGTCCGCCCGGCTTTACGGGCAAACGCTGCGAGCAGAAGATCGACCTGTGCCTGTCCGAACCCTGTAAACATGGCACCTGCGTGGACCGACTGTTCGATCACGAGTGCGTCTGCCATCCCGGCTGGACGGGTGCCGCCTGCGAGGTGAATATCGACGACTGCGAGAACCGACCCTGCGCCAACGATGGCATCTGTGTGGACCTCGTGGATGGCTACAGCTGCAACTGCGAGCCTGGATACACGGGCAAGAACTGCCAGCACACGATCGATGATTGCGCTTCCAATCCGTGCCAGCATGGAGCCACCTGTGTGGATCAGATCGATGGCTTTGCGTGCAAATGCCGTCCCGGTTACGTGGGTCTCAGCTGCGAGGCGGAGATCGATGAGTGCCTCAGCGATCCATGCAATCCCGTGGGCACCGAACGCTGCCTGGATCTGGACAACAAGTACGAGTGCGTCTGCCGCGATGGCTTCAAGGGCATCCTCTGCGAGACGGATATCGATGACTGCGAGGCGCAGCCCTGCCTCAACAACGGCATCTGTCGCGATCGTGTCGGTGGCTTCGAGTGCGGCTGTGAGCCCGGATGGAGCGGCATGCGCTGCGAGCAGCAGGTGACCACGTGCAGCCTCCAGGCACCATGCCAGAACGATGCCAGCTGCATTGATCTGTTCCAGGACTACTTCTGTGTGTGCCCCAGCGGCACCGATGGCAAGAACTGCGAAACGGCACCCGAACGCTGCATCGGCGATCCGTGCATGCACGGCGGCAAGTGCCAGGACTTTGGCTCCGGCTTGAACTGCAGCTGTCCGGCGGATTACTCCGGCATTGGCTGCCAGTACGAGTACGATGCCTGCGAGGAGCATGTCTGCCAGAACGGTGCCACCTGTGTGGACAATGGCGCTGGCTACAGCTGCCAGTGTCCCGCTGGCTTTACGGGCCGCAATTGCGAACAGGACATTGCCGACTGCAAGGACAACTCGTGTCCGCCTGGGGCTAGCTGTGTGGATCTCACCAACGGCTTCTACTGCCAGTGCCCCTTCAACATGACCGGCGATGATTGCCGCAAGGCCATCCAAGTGGACTACGATCTGTACTTTAGCGATCCCTCGAGATCTACGGCCGCCCAGGTGGTACCCTTTGCCACGGGCGGAGCTAACAGTTTGACGGTGGCCATGTGGGTGCAATTCGCCCAGAAGGACGACCCCGGCATCTTCTTTTCGCTGTACGGAGTGGAATCCGCACGCATGACACAACGCCGTCGCCTCCTGCTGCAGGCCCACTCCAGTGGCGTGCAGGTCTCGCTGTTTGAGGACCAATCCGATGCCTTCCTAAGCTTCGGCGAGTACACCTCCGTCAACGATGGACAGTGGCATCATGTGGCTGTCGTCTGGGATGGCGTCAGCGGACAGCTGCAGCTCATCACCGAAGGATTGATTGCCAGCAAAATGGAGTACGGCGCTGAAGGAGCCCTCCCTGGGTATCTCTGGTCGGTGCTGGGTCGTCCACAGCCCTATGGCGGCGTCAGCCATGAGTTGGCGTACTCAGATGCCGGCTTCCAGGGCACCGTGACCAAGACCCAGGTGTGGGCCCGTGCCCTCGACATCACCTCAGAGATCCAGAAGCAAGTGCGCGACTGTCGCTCGGAACCAGTACTCTATCCCGGTCTTATCCTCAACTGGGCTGGCTATGAGGTCACCTCCGGAGGGGTGGAGCGAAATGTACCCTCGCTGTGCGGACAACGCAAGTGTCCTGTGGGCTATACCGGCGGCAATTGCCAGCAGCTGGTTGTGGACAAGGAGCCACCAGTCGTCGAGCACTGTCCTGGAGATCTGTGGGTCATAGCCAAGAACGGTTCGGCCGTTGTCACCTGGGATGAGCCACACTTCAGCGACAATATTGGTGTCACGAAGATCTACGAACGCAATGGACATCGCTCGGGCACGACTCTCCTCTGGGGCACCTACGATATCACCTACATTGCCTCCGATGCGGCTGGCAATACGGCTTCCTGCAGCTTTAAGGTTTCGTTGTTGAGTAAGTATCTAACACGAAATATTCTTCTGTTGAATATCATTTATTTACATCCGAATTTATTTCTTTAGCTGACTTCTGCCCTGCCTTGGCTGATCCCGTGGGTGGCTCGCAGGTCTGCAAGGACTGGGGCGCAGGCGGACAGTTCAAGGTGTGTGAGATTGCCTGCAATGCGGGTCTACGCTTCTCCGAACAAGTGCCCGAATTCTACACCTGCGGAGCCGAGGGCTTCTGGCGTCCCACGCGCGAACCCTCGATGCCTCTGGTCTATCCATCCTGCTCGCCCTCGAAGCCCGCCCAGCGTGTGTTCCGCATCAAGATGCTCTTCCCCTCGGATGTGCTGTGCAACAAGGCGGGACAGGCAGTGCTGCGGCAGAAGGTGACGAACTCTGTGAATGGATTGAATAGGGATTGGAACTTCTGCTCGTATGCCATTGAGGGAACCAGGTTTGTTTTCGAATGAAAAAAAGCTTTGATATCCAATTAATCTTTGTTTTCTTTTTTGTGTATGGATAGAGAGTGCAAGGACATTCAGATCGATGTCAAGTGCGATCATTACAGAGGGACGCAGAACAATCGCGTGCGTCGCCAGGCCAAGGATGGTGGTGTCTATGTGATGGAGGCGGAACTGCCGGTGGTCAAGTAAGTAGAGCCCTAAAGGAGAGACCCTTAGCGGTCTAGCATGTCGTGTATTATATATATATTTTGTGTGTACTGCCTGTGTATATGTTATATGTTTTATGTATTGTATTTGTTAACCCACAAAAACTTACAGCGATGAGGATGACGATCTGGCATTGACGGGTCGCCAGGGACGCCAACAAACTGGCGGTGATACATACACCCTGGAGATAGCCTTCCCGGCTGTAAAGTATGTCCATGTCCTTAGCATTCCATTCGTTTTGCCGTTCATGCACCCCGATATATCTGCCCAGCACCAATCCACCAAAAAACCAAACCAATCGCCATGCAAAAACACTTTCTAATGCTTTTTCTAATACCATACTACATGTCTATGCGTGCTAACACCACTTGATGTTGGTTTCTCTTTGTTTATTTAAAGTTTAGACGAAAAATATTACTTGCACAATGATATTTCAATAGAATACCATGGATATCTGAAGGTTTATCTATCTGTAGCGCAAATCAAGTAATATTTATCTCTTAAACTTTAACTAGAATCCGAGAAATGCACCATTAAGATTAATTGTATTAATATACAAATGAAAATCCATTAAAAACCCACGAACTAACTTGTAATTTTCCTGCTCCCTGTTTAGCGATCCTGTGGTCCATACATCGACGGGAGAACGCTCGAGTGTCAAGCAGCTGTTGGAGAAACTCATCCTCGAGGACGATCAGTTTGCCGTGCAGGAGATCCTGCCCAACACAGTGCCCGATCCGGCCTCCCTGGAGCTCGGCTCGGAGTACGCCTGTCCCGTGGGTCAGGTGGTGATGATACCCGACTGTGTGCCCTGTGCCATTGGCACCTACTACGACAGTGCCAACAAGACGTGTATTGCCTGTGCGCGCGGCACCTATCAGTCCGAAGCTGGTCAGCAGCAGTGCAGCAAGTGTCCGGTGATTGCAGGACGTCCGGGAGTCACGGCTGGACCTGGAGCTCGGTCGGCGGCCGACTGCAAGGAACGCTGTCCGGCTGGCAAGTATTTCGATGCGGAGACGGGTCTGTGCCGCTCCTGCGGCCATGGATTCTATCAGTCGAACGAGGGAGCCTTTGGCTGCGATCTGTGCGGCCTCGGTCAGACCACACGCTCCACGGAGGCGACTTCGCGCAAGGAGTGCCGCGACGAGTGCAGCTCTGGCCAGCAGCTCGGAGCCGATGGTCGCTGCGAGCCCTGCCCGCGCGGAACCTACCGGCTGCAGGGCGTACAGCCCTCATGCGCCGCCTGTCCCCTGGGACGCACCACACCCAAGGTGGGTGCCAGTTCCGTGGAGGAGTGTACCCTGCCTGTTTGCTCGCCCGGAACCTATCTGAATGCCACCCTCAATATGTGCATTGAGTGCAGGAAGGGCTTCTATCAGTCCGAGTCGCAGCAGACCGCCTGCATCCAGTGCCCGCCCAATCACAGCACCAAGATCACCGGCGCCACCTCCAAGAGCGAATGCACCAATCCCTGCGAGCACATAGCCGAGGGCAAACCCCACTGCGATGCGAATGCCTACTGCATCATGGTACCAGAGACCTCGGACTTCAAGTGCGAGTGCAAACCGGGCTTCAATGGCACGGGCATGGCCTGCACGGATGTGTGCGACGGCTTCTGCGAGAACTCGGGCGCTTGTGTCAAGGATCTGAAGGGTACACCCTCTTGCCGTTGCGTCGGCTCCTTCACCGGACCCCATTGCGCCGAGCGTTCGGAGTTTGCGTACATCGCGGGCGGCATTGCCGGTGCGGTGATCTTCATTATCATCATTGTGCTGCTCATTTGGATGATATGCGTGCGCTCGACGAAGCGCCGCGATCCCAAGAAGATGCTAACACCCGCCATCGATCAAACGGGTTCGCAGGTGAACTTCTACTATGGCGCCCACACACCCTACGCGGAGTCCATAGCGCCCTCGCACCACAGCACCTATGCGCACTACTACGACGACGAGGAGGATGGCTGGGAGATGCCCAATTTCTACAACGAAACGTATATGAAGGATGGTAAGCGATTAAATTGTTTTTCATCAAAGTTTTCCTTAAACTAAAATTGATTTTGTGTAGGTCTGCATGGGGGCAAGATGAGCACATTGGCCAGGTCGAATGCCTCGCTTTATGGAACTAAAGAAGACTTATACGATCGACTGAAACGTCATGCCTACACGGGCAAGAAGGGTATGTATTGCCTGTACTTATTTCCTTATTTATTATCTTTAAATATTCATTTTGTTTTGTTTTTTTTTTTTTGCAGAAAAGAGTGATAGTGATAGCGAAGTGCAGTAAACAATAAACAACGAGAAGCATATGTAATTAAAAGCTGCTTTAATGTAAAATGTGGTCATAAAAAATACAACAAAAAATACACACACACACAGACAGATCAAGGGAATGTTCCAACACTGCCCCCCGAAATACTCATTGGAGGGAGAGCCTTGCATTGAATCAACGTAATTGCTGTGCAAAATCATCTATCGAATCCGAGTCCAAATGTCAGCCAATTACAGCAGCAATTACGTGGCTTAATGCCAGGCTTGAAGAGAGAGAGAGAGCTGCTCGAAACGAAACGAAACGCAAAGAGAAATCTGAAATCTTAAATAAGTAAAACTCCAATATGTGCTCTTTAGGTATGCAAACTAAATGAAATTAAGTCGAACTTATATGCATAACTTAACATAATATAATAAAGAAATTATATTGTTTTAATCTTAAGTATTATTTACCTATACCACAACACAACACAACACAACTCGGATCGACAATCATCTTTGCTTGACAGACAAGCCACCAAATTGCAATACATACTTACTATATAACATACTTATATGCTATACTATATACATTTAAATATAGATTTTTCCAACCAATATAGGATTGTGTGTCCAAAACTTGTTGAACAAATTCCGCGAGTGCTGTAAAAAGCAAATCAAATATAGTCGTTATTTTGTAATTTAATAAAAATAAAAATCAATTTAATTATTATGTATGTATGTATGACAATTAATTTTATGAAATTCTCTTGTATAAAATAAAAACAACAACAAAACAAATGAAACTATTTGAAGCCAGTGCTTTTGATTTTATTTCCCACCAAATTATAATATCGTCTTTCGAGAGTGTAACCCGTAATTATTCAGTAGTAAGCAACTTTCTACCCGAATACCTTGTTTTTTTTTTATCAAATATATGAATCCACAAATATCCCAAAAAAACAGAAACAAGCAATCCAAGCCCAACGAAACCCCAGTTGTCAAATTCGTCAACGTGTGAGAATACTGAAAAAGTATCAGTATTATTCGGAGTTGCGGAGAGTTCACAACTCGGGAGAAAAAAAAAATCTAAATTTTGTAGTTTTTTTTCGGCAATATTTTGACTAGAGATTAAGAATAAAGTGATTTTTTTTGTAAACTAATTTAAGCAAAAAGTGAAAAACAAAAACAAAAAAAAAAAGAAAACAAAAAACAAAACAAAACACAACAGGTTCGTTTTCTAAGAAAGTATTTAATTCCTGCTCGAGTAATAAGTTCACTTTATCTATCTATATGGCTATACTTTGGTCTTTGTATTTAGGGAGAACGATGGCGAGAGGCATCCAACAGTTCCTACTCCACTTTGTGTGGTTCCGCCTGCCAATTACACGCGAATCAATAGTCAAGACACCAACAATTAAAAGGTTTGTTTGGTAAGAAACTACTCATTAATTAAGCTAATATCTACCCATCCAACAGATACAATCTGTGCTGTGTGGGTGCTCACTTGAGCTTCTCGCAGGTCTTCCTCGGAGTCCATGGGATGTATATGCGATCAACCAAGCCACGAGATTCACACACTGGAAATACGAGTTTAACTGCCCAAAGAGTTCCTTTTCAACCATATATTTTGATAATAATATTATATTTTGATACTAATAATTATATATTTTTATACCAAAAACAAAGTGATTGTCAACTTATTTCATAGAGACAGATACAGATACAATCTGTGCTGTGTGGGTGCTCACTTGAGCTTCTCGCAGGTCTTCCTCGGAGTCCATGGGATGTATATGCGATCAACCAAGCCACGAGATTCACACACTGGAAATACGAGTTTAACTGCCCAAAGAGTTCCTTTCTTAACCATATATTTTGATAATAATATTATATTTTGATACTAATAATTATATATTTTTATACCAAAAACAAAGTGATTGTCAACTTATTTCATAGAGAATTGGGTGACAAAAAAAGGGGGGATGGCGTTAGATTTATAAATTATATGCCTGAAGGGCTATGATAATGCAATTAATAAATTTTCTACATGACAATTACACAGATGTTTTCGTCACGGAGGCACCTGCCGAGAGGAAGAGCTAGCCGGAAATTATTTTCAACGGACATTTTGTTCAAGTTTGGTGATTAGTTTTCAGGCTTGAATAAAATGATATATCCATGAAGATCAATTACTCGTATGCTCCAATTTTGACGAAATCGTTGTTAAGAACAAACAAGTTTCTCCGCGATTACCTTGTTGTTTTTATCAAATAAATTTCCCCCCAAAAAAACAGAAACAAGCACTCCAAGCCCAACGAAACCTCAGTTGTCAAATTCGTCAACGTGTGAGAATTCTGAAAAATTGTTAGTATTATTCGGGGTAGCGGAGAGCTCACAACTAGGGAAGAAAAACAAAAACTCTAAATTTTTAAAATTTGGCCGGCAGTTCCGAAATCCTCGAATGTCCCATATTCTCCTGCGTTGAAGCGAGGCGGGGCCCCAAAGGCGTTGAGTTTCACTTGTGAGGGAGTGCTGTAGCGGCTCGACTGTTGCCCCCAGTGGGTCGGTGGTGGACAGATCTGAGACGCGCTCAGTTTTTCCAACCGCTCCATTAATCCTTGAGGTGCAGACAGTGTCTGAAACTGGTATTTTGGTTTCCTCTGTTTCTGTTGTTGCTCATCCGATCGGTGCTTCTGTGCGACCCCCTTCTGGCTGGAGTCCGTGTCGTCAAAAAATTTAGTTGGGAGCCACATTCTTCAAGGTACAATCGATTTCAACTATTTCCAAATATTTTTGTGTGATTTTTATTTACTGAAATTTAGAATTTCTGAACACAATGTTCACAAATGATGCCCAGAAACAACTCAGTGTCAAATTCGTCAACGTGTGAGAATTCTGAAAAATTGTTAGTATTATTCGGGGTAGCGGGGAGCTCACAACTAGGGAAGAAAAACAAAAACTCTAAATTTTGAAAAGTTTTATATCGGCAATATTTTGACTAGAGATTAAGAATAAAGTGATTTTTTTTTTGTAAACTAATTTAAGAAAAAAGTGAAAAACAAAAACCAAATCAAACAAGTTGTTAAACTCTGGAGCTTAGATTTGGAAAAAGCCAGAATTTTTTTTTTTTACTTTTAAAAATATTGAATATTGAAATTTTGGAGTTGATCTGAAACGTATGAAGTCTGAGAACACCACACTGAAGATTTGGACAAAACGAATTTTTTCTTTTTTACTATTCAAAATATTAAGTCGGAAAAAAATTTTAGATTTGATCCAAAACGTATGAACAAAACAAAACAGGTTCGTTTTCTAAGAAAGCATTTAATTCCTGCTCGAGTAATAAGTTAATATCTATCTATATGGCTATACTTTGGTCTTTGTATTTAGGGAGAACGATGGCGAGAGGCATCCAACAGTTCCTACTCCACTTTGTGTGGTTCCGCCTGCCAATTACACGCGAATCAATAGTCAAGACACCAACAATTAAAAGGTTTGTTTGGTAAGAAACTACTCATTAATTAAGCTAATATCTACCCATCCAACAGATACAATCTGGTGCCGCCTCCAATTAACGAAGCCGATGCGTCCTCACACACTTTTTACTGAAAGCAGATTGGCTTGATTGAGTGACTGTTGTACCATATATTTTGATATTTATACATATTGGATATTATACATATTGGATATGGGATATATGTATATGACTCACACACTGGACTGCCCAAAATTTAACTTAACTTAACTAAACTTTCTTAACCATATATTTTGATAATAATATTATATTTTAATACTAATTAATTATATATTTTTATACCAAAAACAAAGGGATTGTCAACTTATTTTATAGAGAATTGGGTTTATAATTTATATGCCTGAAGGGCATAAGGGATAATTCACTATTTGTTTGATTGATAGATGATTGATTCTGACGGAAAATCCAGTGTCCAGTGTCCAGTGTGCAAATCCAAATCCAAAATCTATGTTCTTGCCTCAAAAACTAAACCAAAAGTCCCACTTTTAAAGCTGATTTGCATGTACTTAATGCCACATGCATACGTATGTACATATGTATGTACAGAGTGTTTACTACCCACAGTTCCCTGAAGAGACGGAAACGTGAGAATGCGTGACCGCGCGACCTTATTCCAGATTTTACATTGGAATTGCATTTGGAATGAGTATTGCCAATATCTTATGCATTAGGCCAGGGAGTGGAAGAGGAGCAGTAAAGAATGAAATTTCCAATTCTCCTCTCTCCCAGTTCCAGCTTCCATTTGCACGCGTTCATAGTCAGCTCCGCGTTCTTTTGCCTGTTTCGGGTCGTGAAAAGCGGAAAAATTGTGTAAATAATTCGGAAAATATTGTCGCGTAATGAGTTTTAGTGTAGGGCACTGAAAAATATTAAAAATCCCGGCTTTAAAGTGTTAAATTTATGAAAATAAGCGTGCGTCGTTTGAGAGCGTAAGAAAGTAAACAATGGAATGGCAGAAAAATTGCATATCGCGATATATCGTGGCTAAATACTATGTGTAAGTATTATTATTTTATTAATTTATTAATTTTTCGTATCTAAATAAGCCCTGGGTCCCATGCGTGTCACAGGTGTCTTGCATTTTGTTTTCTTTCGGCCACGCGGTCTTTTTGTTTGTACATATGTATGTATGTATGTATGTGTGCAAAAAAAGCGTAAATGGCGCAAAGTCGCTGTCCCTCTCCCTGATGTCACAGGCGCATTGTATTCTAGGAGAGAGCGGAAAGGAAAGAAAGCATGCAGAATGGCAAGCAGAAAAAGCTGTTAGTCTTCTCGGATATGGACATATCGATCGTTTGAGGTCCCTGGCAGATTTGAGTTTATTGAGCAGCAAAATGACAGTGCGCCAAAATCGACGGATCCGCACTGCATCTGTTATAAAAGTAAGCGTACAATTGTGAAAATTCCACCTTACATTGGCTCCAGGACTACTTTCAGCCAGTCCTCGATGCAACTAGAAATTGCCAGCATTGAATGTAAATATAAAGAGGTTGTTTTTATATATATATTTTTTTTAAACGCTGCTTAAGCGGTTTTAAGGCGGGTAAAGAAGTTAATCTGCAACGACCAGATACATTAATTTGTGGTGTTTTTATTTATCAGCAGTTTCTGACTTTTCGTCTTGTTTTTAGGCTCAAGAATGACAATAAGTGTCTTTTTTTAAATTTTTAACGCATATGTATTTCAGCACACGATAGCTGAAGCTATCGGAATCGTTTACTAGCAGTGTTGATCAATACTTGAATATTTTGGCGCCATCTAGCGTAATACAAGGTCTCAATGCAACACTGCTATAGATTGGCGCGATCATTTCAAATTAAAAATTGATGCATACAATGCATTTGAATGAATATTTATTTTGAAATATAATTTAATTTAGCAACTCAACAACAATGCGTTGTGCGATTTTGTAACGCTCGATCTGGGAATATTGTATTTGCACTTTTTGGATTTTTTCTTTTTTCATTTTCAATTATTGTGCGCCTAAAACTTGCGGAAGTAAATCAGCAACAAAAATGCCGTGCCGACCAGCGCAAGTGGTATACAGTCCATCGGCATCGTGTAAACCCGCAGCTGATTCAGGAGCTGGCGAAAGCGATTCAAATTCTTGCTGCATGGCTGCTCCGTCTCCTCATCCACGACATTTTCCGCCTGCTCAGCCGGTGTTTCCTCCATCTCCAAGGCGCTACGGTGGGTATTCTCCTCCTGCTCAACCAGAACTACTTCGTCTGGGTTCACATCTCTGGGCATCAGATGGCGCAGTATACCATGCGCCATATATCCTTCCAAAGCTCTTAGCCCAGCCATCCCCAACAAGGGGCTGTGGCTACGGCTCCCAGTTTCCACCTCCTGCAACGCAGTAGATAGCAGCTCCTCCTCCTTGTCATGCTGTTCTTCCTGGATGTTTGGGATCTCTTTTTCTGGCTCGTTTTGCAGCTTCATGATCTCTTCTACTAGCTTCTTGATTTGCTCGCCATTTCTCTCATCATCCAGCGTCTGCATGAACTCTTCAAGCAGCCCTGACGTTGAAGGTTGTTGCCCCACGATTGGCTTGGAAGTACTTGGTAGAATTTCGTCTATTTCCTCCTGTTGTAGCTCTGCCTGAGGAGATCCTTCCATTGCATTCGCATTGAACTGCAGTTGGTCTTGGTGCTGATTCTGTTCCAGCTCTTTTGTATCTTCCACCAATGTCGTTTGTGAATCCTCAAGTGGCGCTTCATGCGCATTTGTAAGAGCCACAGCCGACTGCTCCTCCTCCGCTAGAGGTTCCTGGTTGGCTTCCGCTGTCTTCACCGCGATTACAGGCTCTTCTGCTGTATTGGAAGGAGAAGATGGTAGAACCTCATCTGTCTCACCTTCTGCTGCTACCTGCAACGTGACGGTTAGAACCTGCTCCTCCTGTGGCTCCTGTTGAATCTTCTCTATTGTTCCGGATATCGATGGCACCACCTCGACCGCTATCTCTTCTGGCAGCTCCTGTGGCATTGTGTCTTCTACGGGCTTTTCATGCTCTTTTTGTGGTGCCCCTATAATCTTTTCCACTGTATTGTAGGTAGGTAGATATTGTAGAACCTCCTCATGTTGCTTCTGTTCCACTGACTGTACAGATTCTGCTAGACCCTGGTCATGTGGCTCCTCTAGCATCTCGTCTATTGATTGATGCACATCGACCACTATCTCTTCCGGCAGCTCCTCTGTCATTATATCTCCAACTGGCTTTTCGGTTGATTCCAGCTCCTGTGGCTCCTGTAGCTTCTCTTTGAGGGGCACGGACATCGAAGGTCTTCTATACCTTCCAATGGCGGGGACTTTGTCTTCATTTGATGAGATTGCTTCCATGGTCTGTTCTTTCATTGTCAACGTAAGAGGAGTAGAACGTAGGATTCTTTCGATTCTTTCAAAATTTTCTCTTAAAAATCGTTGATCGTCAGTTTCTGAGACTGGATTCGATTCAGTTTTGAGCAGCTCTTCCGGTGTTTCAATGGCCAGTTCTTCGACTGGCCCTGATATCGATGGATGCACATCGACTGCCGTCTCTTCTGGCAGTTCTTCAACTGGCTTTTCGGTAGATTCTAGTTCCTGTGGCTCCTGCAGCTTCTCTTTGACTGGCATTGACATCGATGATAGCACTTTGTCCTCTATATTGTCCTCCAATGGCTTAGACGTGGACTGTAGACCATCTTCATTTTGTTCAGATTGCTGTTCCGTGGTCTGTTCTTTCATTGTCTTCTTGGGAGAAGTAGACGGATGAAGGATACTTGAGATTTTTTCAATATTCTCCCTCACATATCGTTGATCCTCTGTTTCTGAGACTGGACTCGTTTCGGTTTTGAGCTCTTTCGGCTCCTGCTTTTCTGATGTTTCTTCGACTGGCACTGATATTGATGGATGCTCATCGACTGCTATCTTTTCTTGCAGTTCTTTAACTGGCTTTTCGGTAGATTCCAGCTCCTGTGGCTCCTGTAGCTTCTCTTTAACTGGCATTGACATCGATGATAGCACTTTGTCCTCTATATTGTCCTCCAATGGGCGTGGACTGTAGACCTTCTTCATTTTGTTCCTGTTCCGTGGTCTGTTCTTTCATTGTCTTCTTGGGAGAAGTAGACGGATGAAGGATACTTGATATTTTTTCAAAATTCTCTCTCACATATCGTTGATCCTCTGTTTCTGAGACTGGACTCGTTTCGGTTTTGAGCTCTTTCGGATCCTGCTTTTCCGATGTTTCTTCAACTGGCACTGATATTGATGGATGCACATTGACTATCTCTGCTGGCAGATCTTTAACTGGCTTTTCGTTATATTCCAGCTTCCTGTGGCTCCTGTAGCTCCTCTATATTGTCCTCCAATGGCTTAGACGTGGACTGCAGACCATCTTCATTTTGATGAGATTGCTGTTCCGTGGTCTGTTCTTTCATTGTCTTCTTGGGAGAAGTAGGAATTAAGATACTTGATATTTTTTCAAAATTCTCTCTCACATATCGTTGATCCTTTGTTTCGGAGACTGGACTAGTTTCGGTTTGGCGCTCTTTTGGGTTCTGCTCTTCCGGTGGTCCAATGGCCAGTTCTTGGAGCTGTTCGTACACCTTTACCTTCATAGCTTCCACCTGTTGATTGTGCGCGCAACCATGTATGAGGTGCTGTAAGCAATCCTCTACCGGTTCATTAAGTGCTTTCTGGGGTTCTTCTTGGAGTTCTTTTAGATTTTCCTGAACCATTTGCCCCACGGGTGCCACGAGCAATTCTTGTAGCGGCGACAATGATTCTGGCAGCAGTTGGTGTACCTTTTCTAATACAGCGGTCTCCACCTCCTTCTCTAGTTCCGTGAAACTATCCACGGCCCTTGCAGAAGTGGTAGCATCACTGCCGTTGATTGTGGTATCCCCATCACTGTCGAAGTTGTTTAGATCCGCCTCCATCTCGGCCACAGCATTCTGGAGAGCTCTCAGGGACTCCTGCTCCGCTTTGCCGATCCCGGCCAGGCCACTCGACGAGCTAGCCAACGAGGGCACACTGTCTTCCAATGAGTTGTCCATTCCAATGCCGGAATCGTCGGTTGGTGGCCCGGGACTGAGGCTAGTGCTGTCCTTGCTACAGTTTCCTGCCGAGGCCTCCTTCTTCAAGGCGGTCCTCTTATACTTGCGTGGCTTCGAATAGCTGAAGCTATAGCCGGCTCTGGGCACAGGAATACGGCTGGCCTTGCGCAGGGAAACACCGTTGCCCGCCTCTTTCATGGCATCCAGCGCATTGGCAGCTACTTCCTCCTTGACCTCCACGGATGCCGTCGCGTTCAGTGCGACATTGGCCATTTTCGTTAACTATTTTTGATTTAATAAAGATTTAATTTTCATTTTAGGTTTTTTTCACTGACTTACACGGAACGAGACTACTTTTTTATGGCCGCCTGGGGTCGATTGAAGGGAATGAATTTTACTAGCCCAAATAGATCGAATTGAAATATTTTTTACACCGCAGTTGCTCTGTGTTTTTTTTATGCTTATTTTGTTTTAGGAATTATTTTGTGTCGAAAATTTTCAGTACTGCTGTGTGGGCTTTGAAAATTGAATGCCACTGCCAACTGGGCTCAAACCATGTAAGTGAATGACAATAATTCTCATGGCCTACCCTACCGAAAGAATATTTTGCAAATTTGTTTCATGATTGGAGAATACGATACAATTCCTTTTTTTTATATACATTTTATTTTATTGCAATTTATTTAATTTAGAGCTTAAACTTAGCCACAGTTCAGTCATATATTATACAATTATGGTGTTTTTAAGGTTTTGCCTTTTCAGTGTTGCACAGAGTTAATTCTATATCATTTCAGTGCTGTCAAAATTTCAAATTTAGTTAAATTTTTCATTTTCCCTGCCAGTTGATCTATCTTTTCTGAAAGAGTGGCAATAAAATCTGTAATTGGATATAAAACACCGATTCCATTAGGTTTTACATCGATTTTACGTAGTTTATTTTGTTAAAATTGATGGCAGTTTCAGCTCTAGATGATCAGACACCATTGGAGCAGCTAACCAACGAGAACACACTGTTTTCCTTTGAGTTATCCATGCCAATGCCAGAATCATCGGTGGGTGGGCCGGAACAGAAGCTAATGCTGTACTTGCTGCAGTTCCCAGTCGAGACGTCTTGGTACTTCTTCACGGTACTCTTATACTTGCGTGGCTTCGCATAGCTGTAGCTATAGCTGGCACTGGGCACAGGAATGCGGCTGGACTTGTGCATGGAAACACCGTTGGCCTCAGATTTCAGTGCATTCAAGGTATTGGCGGCTACTTCCTCCTTGGCCTGCACGGACGGAGGAGTCGCTCTCAGTTTACTAATGACCATTCCCATCGTGGTTATCTATAAATTTGAGTTTTAGGTTTTGCCACATTTGATTTTGGTACTGACTTACGCGAAACGACCGGACGGGGAAGAGAGTGTATTGTACTGGCCCAACTAGATCGAATTGAATTCTTTTTGACACCGTAGTTGCTCAGCGTTTTTTCTGATTATTTTTTTTTTTTTGGGGAACTGTTTTTTGTTAAAAAATGCCCGAGCTGTTGTGTGGTTGGACTTGGAATGTTGTAAGCCACTTCAAAGAATAATTCTCATGGCCTACTTGGCAGGAGAATATTTGCCAATTTGTTCAGGGCTGCAGAATACAATCCTTTTTTTAATATTAATTTGATTTTATTACAAATTATTTAATCAGTAGATATTATAGCCATAGTGTTTAAATTTGTATCTTAATCTTAGCGTTTAATTCCTTTAAATTAAATACAATTGTGGCTTTTTAATGCTTTTGCCATTTTAGTGTTGCACAACGCTATTTCCTTATTGTCTGACACTGGTTTCAGTGGTCTAAAATGAATTTCGATTTTAATTAAATATATCTGTTTTAAGGAATTATTGTCAAAAAATTCAATAAAAAACGTGCATCTAGTTATTAACTTCCGACTCTGTCGAACACTCTTTTATTAAGCATAGATTGCATTAGGTTTTACATAGATTTTACGTAGTTAATTTTTAATTTGGTTAAAATTCATGGCAGATAAGCTTTGTTTATGGCTGGTGGAAAGTCCATCAGTTCTGCAACTCCACTTTCAGCTTCAGATGATCCGACAGATCCTTGTAGATCAAAGGGTCAACGTGGTCTGTATTTGATGGAAGAGAGAAACGAGAAACAAAACACAAATCAAAGTCAAATGATGCCATGGCAGAATATTTTGAGGCCTACTACTCACTGTTGCATTTGTACTTTAGATTCGACCATATAATCATCTCCTGGGAGAAACAGAACACGCCCAGACGTCCGCCCTTGAGCGTGGAGTCGTAGATGTTGCCCGAGTCGATGACCAAACTCTGGCCCTCGTACATTCTGTGGGAAGAGAAGATGAAGTAGCCGGAAAGGCAATGATGCAGGCCTGTAGGCAATCACTCACTGCAATCGTATCAGTCCAATCGCTGGACGATGGACCAGAGACCAGCGATAGGAGGTCTTCTCCTTCCAGGCCACATTCCTGGGATCCTTCCACAGCAGACGCGCCTGCCCTGGAGTGTCACTGTCGCGCCACAAACTATTTCTCATCATGGAACCAGGGCCCGTATGGCTATCAATGAGCTTGATCTGAATGCCCGGCTCCGCAGAGGCAATGAATGGCTTGGACTCCCAATATGTCTGTGAGCCCTTCTTCCACTGGACCACATAGAACTTGTGATTGCTCTGGTAGCTGAAGATGAAGCCCGCATAGTCGTCGTCCGTGTCATCGTTCACATAGAAAGTGCCCTCAAAGTCCACGCCGCCAAAGGCATCGTCGCCCACGACAAGACCCGGATCGGAGTTGAGGGTCTGGACAATCTCTGTGCCATTGGCATGGACCACCCAATTGGGATCCAGCTGGGACTCGCCCTCGGGATCCAGGCGCACGGCACGTATGGATCGAAAGTCCGTGTGATGGATCATGGAATTGTTGGGGCAATTGTCAATGATGTTTGGTATACCATCCACGTCCTCATCCTCCTCGCAGATGTCGCCCTTGCCGTTCCGGTTGAAGTCCAGCTGCTTGGGATTCTTGGCCAGGGGACAGTTGTCCCTGTAGTTGGGTATGCCGTCGCCATCGATGTCATCGTCGCAGGCATCGCCCTTGCCATCGCCATCCGTGTCCAGCTGATCGGAGTTGCTCACCATGGGGCAGTTGTCCTCCGAGTCCTGGATGCCATCGTCGTCGCCATCGATGCCACTGTCGCAGGCATCGCCCACCAGATCCATGTCGCGATCCTCCTGCATGGGATTGGGTATTGTGGGGCAATTGTCGCAGACATCGCCCACCCCATCGTTGTCCACATCCGACTGATTGGGATTCCGCAGCAACGGACAGTTGTCCACCTCGTTCGGTATGGAATCGTTGTCGATATCCTCGTCGCAGGCATTGCCCACACCATCCCCGTCCGCGTCCAGTTGCCGGGGATTGAACTTGTGTCCACAATTGTCGCACACATCGCCCACCCCATCCCCGTCCGCGTCCAGCTGCTCGGTGTTGTAGGCCAGCGGACAGTTGTCCTTGTTGTTCTGCACCTGATCCCCGTCGGCATCGTCGTCGCAGCCATCGCCATGGCCATCCAGGTCGGCATCCTCCTGACCGGAATTCGGCAGATCTGGGCAATTGTCGCGCTGGCAGTGGAGCTCGGGACAGGCCAGCGATTGGTCGGGCCAACCATCCAGGTCCCGATCCTGGCCACAGATTAGGCCATTGCCCGCCCAGCCAACGGTGCAGCGGCACTGATAGTGCACGCTGTCGGAGTACACGCAGACGGCATTCCTGTCACAGATGCGTCCATCCGGACAGACAGACACCGAGGATCTGTCCAGACAGCTGTAGGTGCCATTGGTCACAAAACCATCGTTGCATTGGCATCTATACGAGCCCTGGAGAAGGAGGATAATTGGGATGTAAAAAGAGACAAAATACTCCCATAACCTGTCCATCACTTACAATCTCATTGATGCAGGTGGCATGCAGCGGACAACTAAAGTAGCCCGACTGGCACTCGTCGGTGTCCAGGCAGGTCTGCTTCCTGTAGTCCACCGATAGATGGTCCGCGAAATAGCCATGAGCATGGATGCCATCAAAGCCAGACGGACAGGGCGTACACTTGAAGCCCGGATTGAGATTGGTGCAGACAGTCAGATCATCGCAGGGCTGATAGATGGCACACTCGTCCACATCTCGGCAGCTGGTGCCGTTGACCTGGTGACCCTTCGGACAGGAGATGCATTGGAAGTAGGGCGGAAAGCCCAGACGCAGGCACTGGGCACCTGAGTCGATCAAGAGAGAGAGAGGGAGAGAGATGAGATCAAAGATAGATTGAAGATTGAAGATGTGATGGAAAGTATTTGTTATCTGGATGAAGAGTGAGATTTAAACTAAGGTTAGGCATCAGGAATCTATTAAAACATAAATTTCAATGGTACACGATTTTTTCAGTGTGGCTTGTCCTTGTCTTTTCCCATAATTGTATGATACTACGAATATGATAGTCCTCTAAAAGTGCAACTCACTTACCCTCTGCGAAAAGTCCATATAGCATGACCAGAAAATGATAGTGTATAAACATGATGCGATTCATTGAGATGTGGGAATGTGGTGGAAGATGATGTTTCAAAGATATATATGTACATTATATAGCCAATGATTGAGTTTATTTATTAAATACCAAAACATTACAGCATACATTTTTTGTTTGTTCATTAGATTCTATTCGTATTTTATTACAGTAGTAGGACGGGGCCGGTAGAAGGGGGTAAACAGATCTCGTTACACGTTTATAGACTCCACTTTCTGGGCATTCTATCAAGAGGGGTTGGATGGGGGACAGGGGGCGGTATAGTACTCTAAACTAGTACATGGTGTATTTTTGCATCATTGTTTTTTTATTTTGAAGATGTAGGGGCTTGCTAATACTTGAAAATTCCTCCGTTTGCCAATCAATAGAGCTTACAACTTATGACTATTTTATATAGGTAGTAATTCATTATGTGCACGCTTTCTTCTGTTTTTGTTTGTAATCATATATGTATATCTCGTATATCTTAGTCGAAACGCTGCTCTCCCGCTCTGTGGATTAGTTCGTTATGACCGAGTATTTGCGGGCCACAACCGACTGCTCCTCCTCCGCTAGAGGTTCCTGTTTGGCTTCCGCGGTCTCCGACGCGAGTGCAGGCTCTTCTGCTGTACTGGAAGGAGAAGATGGTAGAACCTTATCTTGCTCACCTTCTGCCGCTACCTGCAACGTGACGGTTAGAACCTGCTCTTCTTTTGGCTTCTGTTGAATCTCCTCTATTGTTCCGGATATCGATGGCACCACCTCGACCGCTATCTCTTCTGGCAGCTCCTGTGGCATTGTGTCTTCTGCTGACTTGTCATGCTACAGATTTTGTAGTGGCTCCTCTAGCATCCCTATTGATTGATGCAAAT
Organism: Drosophila lowei; assembly: GCA_008121275.1. Lineage (NCBI taxonomy): Eukaryota > Metazoa > Arthropoda > Insecta > Diptera > Drosophilidae > Drosophila > Drosophila lowei. The sequence continues at coordinate 11,037,597 of CM017779.1, read as the reverse complement.
CGATAATCTTTTCCACTGTATTATATGTCAACTGGTAGGATTAGATGTTGCTTCTCTTTAGGGGAACCTCCTCATTTGGCTTCTGTTCCATGGCTCACACGGGGACTGTACAGATGGTCTGCTAGACCCTGGTCGTGTGGCTCCTCTTTCAAAATTTCTCTTAAAATTGATTGATGCAAATCGACCACTATCTCTTCCGGCAGCTCCTCTGTCATTATATCTTCAACTGGCTTTTGGGTTGATTCCAGCTCCTGTGGCTCCTGTAGCTTCTCTTTGAGGGGCACGGACATCGAAGGTAGCACTTTGTCCTCTATACCTTCCAATGGCTCACACGGGGACTGTAGACCATCTTCATTTTGATGAGATTGCTGTTCAATGGTCTGTTCTTTCATTGTCAATGTAAGAGGAGTAGAACGTAGGATTCTTTCGATTCTTTCAAAATTTTCTCTTAAAAATCGTTGATCGTCAGTTACTGAGACTGGACTCGTTTCGGTTTTGAGCTCTTTCGGCTCCTGCTTTTCCGATGTTTCTTCGACTGGCACTGATATTGATGGATGCACATCGACTGCTATCTCTGCTGGCAGTTCTTCAACTGGCTTTTTGGTAGATTCTAGTTCCTGTGGCTCCTGTAGCTCCTCTATATTGTCCTCCAACGGCTTAGACGTGGACTGTTGACCATCTTCATTTTGATCAGATTGCTGTTCCGTGGTCTGTTCTTTCATTGTCTTCTTGGGAGAAGTAGGAATTAAGATACTTGATATTTTTTCAAAATTCTCTCTCACATATCGTTGATCCTCTGTTTCTGAGACTGGACTCGTTTCGGTTTGGCGCTCTTTTGGGTTCTGCTCTTCCGGTGGTCCAATGGCCAGTTCTTGGAGCTGTTCGTACACCTTTACCTTCATAGCTTCCACCTGTTGATTGTGCGCGCAACCATGTATGAGGTGCTGTAAGCAATCCTCTACCGGTTCATTAAGTGGTTTCTGGGGTTCTTCTTGGAGTTCTTTTAGATTTTCCTGAACCATTTGCCCCACGGGTGCCACGAGCAATTCTTGTAGCGGTGACAATGACTCTGGCAGCAGTTGGTGTACCTTTTCTATTACAGCGGTCTCCACCTCCTTCTCTAGTTCCGTGAAACTATCCACGGCCCTTGCAGAAGTGGTAGCATCACTGCCGTTGATTGTGGTATCCCCATCACTGTCGAAGTTGTTTAGATCCGCCTCCATCTCGGCCACAGCATTCTGGAGAGCTCTCAGGGACTCCTGCTCCGCTTTGCCGATCCCGGCCAGGCCACTCGACGAGCTAGCCAACGAGGGCACACTGTCTTCCAATGAGTTGTCCATTCCAATGCCGGAATCGTCGGTTGGTGGCCCGGGACTGAGGCTAGTGCTGTCCTTGCTACAGTTTCCTGCCGAGGCCTCCTTCTTCAAGGCGGTCCTCTTATACTTGCGTGGCTTCGAATAGCTGAAGCTATAGCCGGCTCTGGGCACAGGAATACGGCTGGCCTTGCGCAGGGAAACACCGTTGCCCGCCTCTTTCATGGCATCCAGCGCATTGGCAGCTACTTCCTCCTTGACCTCCACGGATGGCGTCGCGTTCAGTGCGACATTGGCCATTTTCGTTAACTATTTTTGATTTAATTAAGATTTAATTTTCATTTTAGGTTTTTTTCACTGACTTACACGGAACGAGACTACTTTTTTATGGCCGCCTGGGGTCGATTGAAGGGAATGAATTTTACTAGCCCAAATAGATCGAATTGAAATATTTTTTACACCGCAGTTGCTCTGTTTTTTTATGCTTATTTTGTTTTAGGAATTATTTTGTGTCGAAAATTTTCAGTACTGCTGTGTGGGCTTTGAAAATTGAATGCCACTGCCAACTGGGCTCAAACCATGTAAGTGAATGACAATAATTCTCATGGCCTACCCTACCGAAAGAATATTTTGCAAATTTGTTTCATGATTGGAAAATACGATAAAAATCTTTTTTTTTATATAAATTTTATTTTATAACAATTTATTTAATTTAGAGCCTGAACTTAGCCACAGTTCAGTCATATATTATACAATTATGGTGTTTTTAAGTTTTTTGCCTTTTCAGTGCTGCACAACGTTAATTCTATATCATTTCAGTGCTGCAAAATGATGATGGAGTCGTTTGAATTGCAAATTAATTTAAATTTTTCTGTTTCCCTGTCAGTTGATCTATCTCTTCTGAAAGATTGGCAAACAAATGCAATAAAATCTGTAATTGGATATAAAACACCGATTCCATTAGGTTTTACATCGATTTTACGCAGTTTATTTTGTTAAAATTGATGGCAGTTTCAGCTCTAGATGATCAGACACCATTGGAGCAGCTAACCAACGAGAACACACTGTTTTCCTTTGAGTTATCCATGCCAATGCCAGAATCATCGGTGGGTGGGCCGGAACAGAAGCTAATGCTGTACTTGCTGCAGTTCCCAGTCGAGACGTCTTGGTACTTCTTCACGGTACTCTTATACTTGCGTGGCTTCGCATAGCTGTAGCTATAGCTGGCACTGGGCACAGGAATGCGGCTGGACTTGTGCATGGAAACACCGTTGGCCTCAGATTTCAGTGCATTCGAGGTATTGGCGGCTACTTCCTCCTTGGCCTGCACGGACGGAGGAGTCGCTCTCAGTTTACTAATGACCATTCCCATCGTGGTAATCTATAAATTTGGGTTTTAGGTTTTGCCACATTTGATTTTGGTACTGACTTACGCGAAACGACCGGACGGGGAAGAGAGTGTATTGTACTGGCCCAACTAGATCGAATTGAATTCTTTTTGACACCGTAGTTGCTCTGTGTTTTTTTGATTATTTTTTTTTTTTGGGGAACTGTTTTTTGTTAAAAAATGCCCGAGCTGTTGTGTGGTTGGACTTGGAATGTTGTAAGCCACTTCAAAGAATAATTCTCATGGCCTACTTGACAGAAGAATATTTGCCAATTTGTTCAGGGCTGCAGAATACAATCCTTTTTTTAATATTAATTTGATTTTATTACAAATTATTTAATAAGTAGATATTATAGCCATAGTGTTTAAATTTGTATCTTAATCTTAGCGTTTAATTCCTTTAAATTAAATACAATTGTGGCTTTTTAATGTTTTTGCCATTTAAGTGTTGCACAACGCTATTTCCTTATTGTCTGACACTGGTTTCAGTGGTCTAAAATGAATTTCGATTTTAATTAAATATATCTGTTTTAAGGAATTATTTGCCAAAAATTCAATAAAAAACGTGCATCTAGTTATTAACTTTCGACTCTGTCGAACACTCTTTTATTAAGCATAGATTGCATTAGGTTTTACATAGATTTTACGTAGTTAATTTTTAATTTGGTTAAAATTCATGGCAGATAAGCTTTGTTTATGGCTGGTGGAAAGTCCATCAGTTCTGCAACTCCACTTTCAGCTTCAGATGATCCGACAGATCCTTGTAGATCAAAGGGTCAACGTGGTCTGTATTTGATGGAAGAGAGAAACGAGAAACGAAACACAAATCAAAGTCAAATGATGCCATGGCAGAACATTTTGAGGGCCTACTACTCACTGTTGCATTTGTACTTTAGATTCGACCATATAATCATCTCCTGGGAGAAACAGAACACGCCCAGACGTCCGCCCTTGAGCGTGGAGTCGTAGATGTTGCCCGAGTCGATGACCAAACTCTGGCCCTCGTACATTCTGTGGGAAGAGAAGATGAAGTAGCCGGAAAGGCAATGATGCAGGCCTGGAGGCAATCACTCACTGCAATCGTATCAGTCCAATCGCTGGACGATGGACCAGAGACCAGCGATAGGAGGTCTTCTCCTTCCAGGCCACATTCCTGGGATCCTTCCACAGCAGACGCGCCTGCCCTGGAGTGTCACTGTCGCGCCACAAACTATTTCTCATCATGGAACCAGGGCCCGTATGGCTATCAATGAGCTTGATCTGAATGCCCGGCTCCGCAGAGGCAATGAATGGCTTGACTCCCAATATGTCTGTGAGCCCTTCTTCCACTGGACCACATAGAACTTGTGATTGCTCTGGTAGCTGAAGATGAAGCCCGCATAGTCGTCGTCCGTGTCATCGTTCACATAGAAAGTGCCCTCAAAGTCCACGCCGCCAAAGGCATCGTCGCCCACGACAAGACCCGGATCGGAGTTGAGGGTCTGGACAATCTCTGTGCCATTGGCATGGACCACCCAATTGGGATCCAGCTGGGACTCGCCCTCGGGATCCAGGCGCACGGCACGTATGGATCGAAAGTCCGTGTGATGGATCATGGAATTGTTGGGGCAATTGTCAATGATGTTTGGTATACCATCCACGTCCTCATCCTCCTCGCAGATGTCGCCCTTGCCGTTCCGGTTGAAGTCCAGCTGCTTGGGATTCTTGGCCAGGGGACAGTTGTCCCTGTAGTTGGGTATGCCGTCGCCATCGATATCATCGTCGCAGGCATCGCCCTTGCCATCGCCATCCGTGTCCAGCTGATCGGAGTTGCTCACCATGGGGCAGTTGTCCTCCGAGTCCTGGATGCCATCGTCGTCGCCATCGATGCCACTGTCGCAGGCATCGCCCACCAGATCCATGTCGCGATCCTCCTGCATGGGATTGGGTATTGTGGGGCAATTGTCGCAGACATCGCCCACCCCATCGTTGTCCACATCCGACTGATTGGGATTCCGCAGCAACGGACAGTTGTCCACCTCGTTCGGGATGGAATCGTTGTCGATATCCTCGTCGCAGGCATTGCCCACACCATCCCCGTCCGCGTCCAGTTGCCGGGGATTGAACTTGTGTCCACAATTGTCGCACACATCGCCCACCCCATCCCCGTCCGCGTCCAGCTGCTCGGTGTTGTAGGCCAGCGGACAGTTGTCCTTGTTGTTCTGCACCTGATCCCCGTCGGCATCGTCGTCGCAGCCATCGCCATGGCCATCCAGGTCGGCATCCTCCTGGCCGGAATTCGGCAGATCTGGGCAATTGTCGCGCTGGCAGTGGAGCTCGGGACAGGCCAGCGATTGGTCGGGCCAACCATCCAGGTCCCGATCCTGGCCACAGATTAGGCCATTGCCCGCCCAGCCAACGGTGCAGCGGCACTGGTAGTGCACGCTGTCGGAGTACACGCAGACGGCATTCCTGTCACAGATGCGTCCATCCGGACAGACAGCCACCGAGGATCTGTCCAGACAGCTGTAGGTGCCATTGGTCACAAAACCATCGTTGCATTGGCATCTATACGAGCCCTGGAGAAGGAGGATAATTGGGATGTAAAAAGAGACAAAATACTCCCATAACCTGCCCATCACTTACAATCTCATTGATGCAGGTGGCATGGAGCGGACAACTAAAGTAGCCCGACTGGCACTCGTCGGTGTCCAGGCAGGTCTGCTTCCTGTAGTCCACCGATAGATGGTCCGCGAAATAGCCATGAGCATGGATGCCATCAAAGCCGGACGGACAGGGCGTACACTTGAAGCCCGGATTGAGATTGGTGCAGACAGTCAGATCATCGCAGGGCTGATAGATGGCACACTCGTCCACATCTCGGCAGCTGGTGCCGTTGACCTGGTGACCCTTCGGACAGGAGATGCATTGGAAGTAGGGCGGAAAGCCCAGACGCAGGCATTGGGCACCTGAGTCGATCAAGAGAGAGAGAGGGAGAGAGATGAGATGAGATCAAAGATAGATTGAAGATTGAAGATGTGATGGAAAGTATTTGTTATCTGGATGAAGAGTGAGATTTAAACTAAGGTTAGGCATCAGGAATCTATTAAAACATAAATTTCAATGGTACACGATTTTTTCAGTGTGGCTTGTCCTTGTCTTTTCCCATAATTGTATGATACTACGAATATGATAGTCCTCTAAAAGTGCAACTCACTTACCCTCTGCGAAAAGTCCACATAGCATGACCAGAAAATGATAGTGTATAAACATGATGCGATTCATTGAGATGTGGGAATGTGGTGGAAGATGATGTTTCAAAGATATAGTATATGTACATTATATAGCCAATGATTGAGTTTATTTATTAAATACCAAAACATTACAGCATACATTTTTGTTTGTTCATTAGATTCTATTCGTATTTTATTACAGTAGTAGGACGGGGCCGGTAGAAGGGGGTAAACAGATCTCGTTACACGTTTATAGACTCCACTTTCTGGGCATTCTATCAAGAGGGGTTGGATGGGGGGACAGGGGGCGGTATAGTACTCTAAACTAGTACATGGTATATTTTTGCATCATTGTTTTTTTGATTTTGAAGATGTAGGGGCTTGCTAATACTTGAAAATTCCTCCGTTTGCCAATCAATAGAGCTTACAACTTATGACTATTTTATATAGGTAGTAATTCATTATGTGCACGCTTTCTTCTGTTTTTGTTTTGTAATCATATATGTATATCTCGTATATCTTAGTCGAAACGCTGCTCTCCCGCTCTGTGGATTAGTTCGTTATGACCGAGTATTTGCGGGCCGTGTACTGGCTCTGCCTCTGATAGTGAATGTTGCCTAATACAAATGAGAATTGTTTATTAGTTAATCGTATATGTAATAATATATTCCACCTACTGTCGAATGCCAAAAGAATGTACTTTGAACTTTTACCGCCAAAAATCAATTAGCAAAGCAAAACCTGACATATAAGGTCCCCCCCTACAACATTCCAGCACGCCGATGACTCTCTGCCTCGGACTGAGCTCTAATTAGCTGCCTCGTTTCACACATTCGCGGGAAGCCAGAGATTACCCCTTCATACCATATAATTTGTCGAAGGTTTTCGTCTTTAATTCAATCAAAAGGGTTCAGAGCGAGTCCTCAGTCTCCTCGGTCCCAGGGTTCGTTCAGGCGAAGTGGGGCTCTTAATAAATCAAATAGTCGTGTGAATTGAGTGCGCTACAGTCGGGTGCAAGGGGTATATCAACGGATGGAAAATTATGGACTGAAAATTCAGCGAATTTGGGTTCAATAAAAGACAGACATTTTGAGACCCATAAAAACTTAAAGACTTAAATCTCTTTGGATTATTTAAGCAATTTATGATATTATTGCAATGCATTTAATTTTAATTTTAGCTAATTTTAAATATTTTATTTTAAATATGTTTTAAAATGGAAAATTCAGAAGTAAATCCTTTAAAAATTCATGGGCTTTCTGTATTACTTAAATTTGTCTGATCTAACAACAAAAATAAAGTGTTAATTGTTAAAGTTGTTAATATAAAATATCGTAACCCCAATTTTCCCTAGTTGTTTCCTCTATTTCTTTCCAGAAAAAACTCGATTGATTGATGCATTTTCACATTCAATTTCTTGAGTCCCAAAAACTTCTAATCAAATTAGACCTGAGACTTTTTTAGTTCCCAGTTATACGATCCTGTATCAACCCACACAAGAACACGATCCGGAATAGTGGCACGACAAACTCAAATTAGCCATAAAATCAACAAAATGTCCAAACAGTTCTAGCCACAAACAAAACTCCACTTGAGCACTAATCGGGCGGTGTGGTGGGGAAAGAAAAAACAGAAGAGAGGAAAAGAACCCATTTCCATTCCATTTCCCTTTCCATTCGATTCGATTGGGTTGGGTTCGGGTTCGGGTTGGGAGCTGGGACTTACCTGAGGGGCATGGTGTGTCCAGGCAAGGATTACGTAGAGAACATGTGCGTCCATCACCTTCGTAGCCAACCGGACAGGAGTCACACTGGGCTCCGTTCACGGTATCGTGACACTGAACGCCTCTGCAAGGGAGAACAGAAACAGAAACAGAAAAGAGACAGAGATTCGGTTGGTTAATGGTGGATCGGGCAGAGGATGTGTTGTGTTGTGTGTGGTTGGGTACCCACATATTGTTTATTATTATTAATACTGACAGTCAGGAACAAACAGCAACAAAAGACTGTTAATGTTAATGGAGGGACACGGAAAGGTAAACTTCATACAAAGGCAAATTTATTAATGATGTTTGGTGGAAACAGGGCTACACAAAAGGCCGTGCTTGACCAGCGGAGAGAAAGATCTGTGAAAAGAGAAAAGGTTACCCCTCCAGAGAGGAACACCAACAAAAGCGCACCGACAAAGCGCAGAGTTCGACAAGCGACAAGACATGTGCCAAGGGGTATACGGTACCCTCATCCTCTTTCTCTCCTTCTCAGTTTGTATTCGGATGCTTATGGGTTCCGTACAGGAAGAGCCGACGCCGATCAGGTTCCCCAAAAGAAAACAAATTACAATTACAAGAAAATCTTATTAAAACCCAGAGAAACACAAATAAATAAAGGAAAAAAAGGAGAGAGAGCAAGAGGCAAGAGACTCCGACTGTGTGTAGGTTGTGTAGGATGGGAGATATGATATGATATGATGGCCCATGGCAAAAAGTATGTACGAGTGCAACAAAATCCAGGCTCCATTGCATGTAAATTTCACCCAAAGACTGGGGCCTGGTGCCCCTTATTTATGCTCAAGAGTGTGGGATTGCTTATGGCTTTGCAAAATATTTACATATCATGACATGGTCATTAGTTCGCATCGGTCTCTGCGGTTCGCTTCGGTTCAGTTCTGTTGGGGGTTACAGTTACCCGTTACATGTTACCCTCTGCCCATTGGGCAATGCTTCATCTTCATCTCCGCAGTTGAAACTTAATTTTCAGGCTCCTCGCTTTGCATCCCACTTTGCCAGAACATAACTCACAGCAGTCCAATTTTCTAGGAAGATCACCCATCGGGCATCACCCATCAGCAAGAACTACCGTGCCCAACTGACCCAGAAGCCATAGTTTCCCATATTTTACGACTAAGCACACAATGGCTTTTTTCGCTTGCCGGAAGTCTCCGTCAGAGTTAGGGCTCTAGACTCTAGACGACCCTTGGACTTGGCCCCAGCTTCCCAGCTTGCCAATAGCCCGGGAGTAAATAGCAATCATGGAGGGAAGCTTAAGCTACTAAGGAGGGTATAGTCACAGTGTGAATACTCTTAAATAGAAAGTAGTTATTATTTGAAGCTTCCCAACATTATCATTAAGAAATAAATTCATTTGTAATTGCGTGAGCCCATGAATGGCTGTGTGTGGGCAAAAAGAGACAAAAATTATGCTTTTATACACACAAGCAAAGCATGGAATGAGCGGGAGATGGAGAGAGCATGGAACGAGATGAGAGAGTACTAAGCTGCATACGCATTTACACCGCTCTCCTCTCTTCCACTTCCAGCTTCCATTTGCACGCGTTCATAGTCAGCTCCGCGTTCTTTTGCCGGTTTCGGGTCGTGAAAAGCGGGAAAATTGTGAAAATCATACGGAAAACATTGACGTGCAATTTGTGTTGGTGTAGTGCAGTGAAAAATATCAAAAATCCTGACTTTGAAGTGTATAAACGATGAAAATGTGCTTGTGCGAGGGAGAAGGAAAGAAATATGACAGATCATGGCTAAAAATGTACCTAAATATGTACAAAAGCAGTGCAATTATTTAATTAATTGATTAACTTTTGTTCCTGGGTCCCATGCGTGTCACAGGAGTCTTGGATTTTTTTTTTTTTCGGTCACGCGGTTTTTTTGTTTGTTTTTGTGTGTGTGCATAAATGGAGAGGAGCAAGAAGGAAAGAGCGAGTGCTCCCGTATTGACGCCGCTCTCGTTCCAAGTGTCACAATTAAAGGTGAGGCATTCTCTCTTGTTAAGTGTGTACACACGCACTTCGCCAAAATATGCGAGTATCGTGGGAGTGTATCCTCCAACGCCTCACCTTTTATTAATACACTCCAAATATGTGCGCTTATTGGAAATACTCATTCCAACTGAAAATCCACTATACAATTTGGAAAAAGGTGACAATCGCGTGTAAAAAAAGAGATCGGAGAGGAATGCACATAAATGGGAAAGTAATACCCCGTATCCCGAGTCCGTCGTTCGTCCGTCATACCCTTGAAATTATGGCGCGTTCACGTGTCCGTCTTCGTCCGTCTTAATTGTTGCGCGGGAAGAATGAAGAGAGCGGAGCTCACTCAAGAATTTTTGAGGAAATGGTGAGTGCAATTTATGTGTCTTTTTATAGCTCTGTGTCTCTATCTATCAAGGGATTTGTCCACCCAAAGAAACTTTCACTGTAGACGGATTATCATATGAATATTTAGGAAAGTATCCCTCTATACAGATAGCTGTATCTACATGTCGGTTGTTTGGGGGGTATACTCTTCACTTTTTCATTGAGCACTCAAGCAGCTGCAACAAAAACGAGACATCGGGACAATGTGTACCGTTAATGCATGTATTAATAATAGGGCAAGGCACTGAGAACCCATTTAAATTCTTGAATTATTATTATTACACTCTAAACCAAGTCTTATATCACATTCCCTACTCCCATTTCAGGCAGAGTATTAAAACAACATTTTCTTTCGTTGGCTCAACGAAAAAAAACAAACCTGAGGTAGCAAAAAAAAAGATTCAAATTTTGTTTTTTCTATTCTTTGGCGCTGTCAGTTGATGAGACTCATCAGCCCTCGGGCTCTGCTCTCGACTTTGGCATATCCCATGGTGGGCAACAACACACTTGTCGGGTGTACGGAGCGCGGAGTGCGGGGTGTGTGCGTAAGCATTTTGGGGGTTCGGCTGTGGCTGCCACAACGGGGGACGACTCGACCAAAGGCCTACCTTGCCTCCAACTGGCAACGCGCAATTAGCAAAAAGTGTTAAGTACTTAAGTGGCAAGCGGTCTAAGTCAAGGCGCGTTGCTGTCCGTCCACTGCCATGGCCATATCCATGTTGGATATTGCGTAGGGGTTTTCGCTTTCTGCCTACGTTCCCAGACGCCTCCTGGCCTGGCACTGGCACTTTGCGCTTTTCTGCTTTGTTTCAGTTCATTCGACCATATTGTCTGTGTCTGCGGCTGTGGCTGCTGCGGCATCGTTTGAGTGCTGGGAAAATATCCAGTCGAGCGCAACGAGGAACGCATTAGCATTTCTGCCACTGACCCCGCCCAATGTCCAGCTATACCCCATTCTATCCTATGGTTATCCCATAGTTAGCATGACGAACCCACTCGGAGTTTTGGGATCTCATACTGGAGCTGAAGCTGGGCCTGGGCCTGGGCTCTCTCGCGATGCTCTGTCTTGACTGCCTGCTTCTTGGCCGTTCTTTTTATTAACCACGCATTCATAATTCATAATTCCAATTTGCTGGCTTGCCTCCTTGCGCCCCTGGCCCCTGCTCTTCTTCTTTTTTTGTGGAGACCAGTTCAAACACCACCCAAAGGAGCCTTAGAAGAAGGGAGCTCCACCAGCAGGAACAGGGCCCGGACCTGAGTAATGTGTGAACATGGTTCTGAAGCATGCAAAGGCTTTTAGGCTGGATCTGCTGCCTGGGCTCTGGTCGAGCTACAATTGGGGGATTACACTGGAAGGAATTTACATATGATAGACATTCAAGATTTGTCAGGGTTTTTGCAGACAACTAATCACAGATTTTAGCCACTCATTTCGCCACTAAGAGTCCTTCTTTAAGTTCTTTCAATGGTCTATCATCGATCGTAACCCTAACTCTGCTTCGCTTCCTAGCTTCCATTAACCCTCGCCCAAATTGCTTCTAATGGTAGCGCGCATGCCATGCAAATGCCCCAGCACTTACTTCTAACAACAAAAGAGCCAAAGAAACACACTTGGCTGCCACCACTCGTACAATCTGGGGCTCCCTTTTGGCAGAGCAGGCAGGCAGGGGGATCCATCCATGTGCCACCATCCTCAATCTCCATACACTCCTCCGAAACCTCCTCTCTCCTCCCATGTGGCGCACGCTTTCGACAAACTGCAGCTAACTGCCATAAAGCGGCGTTTATTTTGCCACAGGCCACTTATCTGTGAGGTTGCTTGACTCTGGCTCTGGCTCCGGCTCCGACTCCGACTACGACTTCAGCTGTGGCTTCGGATCTGCCTCCAATGGCTCGGGCCTGATCTCGACTTGGCCCGGGCCTGGGCTTGGGCTTGTTTTTGTTTTCATTGCTGCGCCTGCGCCTGCGCATGGCCAAGACAGCCGCAGAGACAACGGCAATGTGCCAAGATATAGGGTTTATGCGGTGCGAAAATTTAGGAAATTAGGAAATTAGGAAAAAAAGGATAGCTTATAGGTCTTGGCTATAGCTTTAACAAATTCATATGTTTAATAAAAAAATAAAAATCAAATAAGGAACAAGGAAATCCCCATTGAAAGGCTACACACTTAATGTAGGTTTTTGTGATATGTTGAATATTTGAAATAATTATCAAAAGAATTGTAGAATTAATTTTCAGTAAATGTAACGACAAAATATTATACTGAAAAATCTATATAAAATAAAGAAAAATAATACATAATATAATATATAAAATATAATATATAAAATATAATATTTAAAATATAATATATTAAATATAATATATAAAATATAAGGAAAAACCTTATAAAATGGGGCCTGATAGCCTTATCCAAACAGTTATTAATTTCCAAGATATGTAGGAACAATTACAATAAAAAAAATATATCATTAATGAGGTTTTAGCTCAGATATATTTCTATAAAAATTCTTTAAATAAAAATAGAAAGCAAAGAATATATTTCTAGGATGAAATATTGGAAATATAAATACTCAACAGATCCAAGGGAACACCCTTAAAATTATAAATTCCAAACTATACGGAACTTCAAGTAAATAAAAAATGCAGTGTATTTACACCCTGAATATCATGATCTACACAACGTATAAACATGGCCCGAGCTGGATTCGCTGCCAGTCAACTATTAATTTGAATTCAAGCAGTCAAACGCTGCCACAGACACAGGCCCCAGAGAGTCAAGAGCCACAGCAACAACAAAAGAACAACAACAACAAAGCGAACCGAACCGAACCCACCAACAACGACGGCAACGACAACGACAACAACGACAACGACTTGGAATCAATGGATCCACTTTTTCCTCGATGCGTAGGCGAACTTGATTCCCACTGAGATATGCGTTCCACCGTTCCACCGAACTTTGATGTTTTTTTTCGAAGCTGTGAACCAGCCTCTCCAGTTGCTTCCTCTCTTTCTGCTTTTTCCTGGTTCGAGCCATGGCCGTAAACGTTTTGTTTGGGCCACCAAAAGAAGCACAAGAGGGAAAAACTTGAGGGGGGGGGGGAATATGCATAGAGATTCGAGAGATTCTGTGGGAAAGTTGCCTACAATCAAATGGAATTCTGTCTCGAAAAGTGTTCAACATGCCTCGTACACATGTTGCAGCCTGCAATCGGTCTTCAAATCGGAATCTCTCTCCCATCTACTATCTCGCTAGATAGGTAATATAATCTCCCTGTTGGTCTTGATTGCACTGCTGATTATTTCATCATCTGCATAATTTTGTAAGCAACAGATTTTCGGGGCGGAGGCGCCTCTGCGGACTGTCATCGGCCTGGGGCCAAGTTATGATTGGGCTTTCAGGTGGTCAATCGTTGGAGCACCTGAGCAGCTCTCTCGGACTCTTGGAAATGGAAAGTGCTGGGAGAATATGCGAATGGAAGATGAGGGAAATGTGTGAAGAGATAAACTTATTTAAAAAAGAGGATCAGATAGAGGATCCCTAGAACTCTGCTCTACTCCCCATTCATGTTTATTTCATAAGTTCTTGGAATAAGTTCTGAGTACCATTTTCAATCAATATAGAGCGCTTCTACACAAAGGAGAGACCATGTGGATATTTTATGTAACATGGGATATGGTGACCCCTATAAAAAAAGACAACAACATTGTAGATAACCTGCGCAACAAAAGGATCAGCCAACAACAGGTGTGCATGTCATTAGCACAAGTTTTATGGTATTTTAATAGAATCGATGGTCTCCTCTCCGAAAGACTATTCCATAAAGAATGGGCTTTAGAATCAAGCGAGGAAACAAACAAAGCGTTGACCATGTTCTCAGCTCAGCCCTGACGCCGCCGCATTTGATTCGGATGACATTTGGTGGGTTCTAAATTAAAATGATTGGAGGGGAATGGGGACTCCGTTTTTGGTGCGGCTTGCCACACGCATTGGGCCACATTTCATCGATAATGAAAGATGACAGTAACGAGAGTCGGCGGCGGCGATCGACGCATCGTGACAACATTTAAAACAATTTTATGCAAATTAAAATACGGTCAGCCCAGAGCCAGAGGCGCACCTTACCCAAACAAACCATCCGAACCGATCCCTAGACACCTACAACACTCGTTGGTTCTTGGGGCACTGGTCAGGGTCTGTGGGGGCTCTTTTCAATAATTTACACAAATTTATGGTCGAATGCTTCCTATGCGCGTGGCCCAGGGCACACGGGCAGGCGCTTACTTCTCGCATTTCCAAAGGGCCCCCGAGTCAGAGTCGGAGTCCGAACAGAAATCACTTTAAGTGTTTTGACACAATGAAGTCAGTCAGTCCTCAGTTTGGGTTGAGAGTTGGATCTGGGTCTGGGTCTGCGTCAGGGGTTCTTGTGGCATACGTGCGGGTTCTTTTTAACTAATTTATGCGGCTGTTTCAAGTGCCATTTGTGGTCCAGACCTCCTCACATCTTGGGTCGCAGGTCTCTTTGGATTGCTGTGTATTGCAAAGGTTTTGTTGCATTTTGTTCGACAATAGTATCTACCAAATATTCTTTGAGGTTCCATCACCGTTACATCGCATAGCTTGTTATAGTTTTGTTTAACATATTTATGGATATTGTCCAGTGCCAGAATTTATGTTTTTATTAGGGTCCGACGCCAGAGCTGTGGGTCTTTTGCATAATTCGATGATTGAGATTGACACAAATTTGGCATTGGAACAGAGCCAGAACAATCTTTAACTAGTTTATGGATTTCCGACTGTGGGGAACTCTTCCGGTTGTTCAAAATGATAACTTAATATGGGGGCTGTGGGTGGCTTGATGTCGAACTTGTGTGCAATGAAAGGTTTTCTTTGTCTGGAGAGCGTTTTTGGGCCCACAAATATTCAGTCAAGACAAGACTTACTCCCATTTTGGTATCGCAAACATATCAAAGAGATCTTTTGCCAGATAGTAAATGTGCTTCATAAAGATCATTTGAATATAGTAGTCCCCGGCCCCAGGTTGATTGGACTAAACTGTCTCGAAGCGACAAGGGATTAGGAAGTCTTCTTCGCCTTCGGATTGACATATCTGCGATCTACGGAGCTTATCAGATGGAAAAGGCGAGAGGAAACTGGTTTCAGAGTCACTCAAATGACTCACACAACTTGTACACGCGGAGAAAAGTGGCATAGAAAAAAGAAATACATCCAAAATTAAATTAAATATTTGGGTTTTAAATAAAAAAAGAGGGAAATTAAATAGAATTCATTTTTGATTTAAAAATAAATGTATTTAAAAGTCCCATATTTAATATAAATATATAAAACTTTAAAATAAATATAATATATTAAATTTATGGGAAATATATTTAATTTAAATATCAAATATATTTAATGAAAATATAAAATGTATTTAATTTAAATATTATTTAAATATTAAATATATTTCTTTTAAATATTAAACATATTTTTTCAAATATAAAATATAAATTTATTTTAAATATTTATGGGAACTTTTTAGTTATTTTTTTTTAATAAATATATATTGTTGTTTGCTATTACTTTTGGAGCAACTTATACAAAGTCAACAGTAAGGAAAATTATGATGATTTAAAAAAAAAATAAATAAATTAAAAATTAATATGAAATATATTTATTTAAAAATGAAAATATATTTATTTTAAATGCCTAACAGGATGATCTTTACCCTAGAAACCTTGACAGATAATTTCCAAATTCTTCGACCTTTAAACGCATTTTAAATTTTTATTTTTTTTAAATCATCATAATTTTTCCTTACTTTTTAATTATAAGTTGCTCCAAAAGTAACAGCAAACAACAAATTGTATTTTATTTTTAACCAAATACAAACTACTTTAATGAAAAAAAAAAAAAATAATATCAAAATATTTATTAAATATTAAAATATTTAATTTAATTATGAAATTAATTTATTTTTAGTATGAAATATATTTAAATCAAATATTTTCCTATTATTGTCAAATTATAAGTGAAAAGACTTTCTTTTTAGCCCTATTTCCCTCTTCTCTTAGGGCAAAGCTATTTTTAATTTTTAAATCGCCCTATTTTCTCTGCGTGTAAGCACACTCCACTCCACTTACTCTCTGTTCTGTTCTGTTCTGTTCAGTTCTGTGTAACCTGCTTATGGCATTTAATTATTCGTAGAATTCACCAAGTAAATAAACCTCTGAATGTGAATCCTCTCTCTCAATGGGCATCACTTGCTTATCAATCACACATATAGATATACGAGTATATGTAGATATGGATGGGTATGTGAATGTGAATGTGGAGGACTGAGGTGTTAGTCAAGGAGTTGTTTGAGCTTGTGGCCTGACTAGATCATCAAACCATAAACAACATCAAATTGCCATTAAGGCCAAATGCAAATAACTGCAGAGTCAGACTCGAAGGAGGGAACCTTTTGGCCGGATCGGCGGCGCTTTTCAAGCCCTTGGAGCTCCCAGCATGACAAATACAATTAACGTGAATGCAATGGCCACGCCCTTGACGCCATTAAGAGCTCCACAAGCTGCGTTAATTTTGTTTGGGCGCGAGAGAGGGATAGGATGGAACAGGACTGTGTAAAGACTTACGGATAGCATTGATAGTTGGCGCAGGAGACGCCCGGTTTGCAGATCTTGCCATCGCCAATCAAGCCGGCAGGACAACGGCCGCACCTTGGACCAGCGGCCGAATCCAGACAGTCGACACCTGAAAGAATTTTTGTAGGCAAAAATGTATAAATTTTGAAGCCTTTGAGTTATCGAACTATCGATAAATGCGCCACTTACCGCGATAACAAGGATTCGCCGTGCGACAAGTGGGCTCCAGTCGCAGCTGATTGTCCCCGGACAGGGGATTCTTGCAGCCGGCACAGTTCTCCAAGAGCATACGCAGGTAGGCAATCTCCTGGCGCTGGTGGGCGACATCTTCACGGAGCAGCTTAACCAAAGCCAGTAAATCGCTCAGTGATCGTGCGAGGGCGTCTGGGTTGGAACAATGAGCAAAAAACAAAACAAAAAGCAACAGAGAATTACAACAACAGTCGAGGGTAGAGTTCCGTTGCGTTGAGGCCTTAAATAAAGCAACAATAATTCATGAACACCCTCGGCACACACACAGAGGGTCTCTGGGTTGCTGTTCCATGTGTGTGGGAAGCGTTCAAGCGTCTGACAAGATTAAGGTCTAACCAATGCAAAAATCGCACTCATTTTGAACACAACGTCGTGTGTACCGCATGTTGCATGTACATACATATGTGGTGCGAGTACAGGCTCTGCTCTCTCTGATTGCAACCTAATCCGCTTTGTCGCACTCCAATGCACTCCTTCGGCGCTTTGAACAGCGCTGCTAATACGTTCAGAGGGGTTTTAGTGCAGCTTAATGCAATGGGACAACAAAAGCCAAGCATCCCGATACCTTTTACTCGCTGCACTCAACAGAGATGATGAGTCAGGACCCTGATTGATTGAGTCACTGATGGGACTATACAATGGGAAGTCGAAGGAGCACGATTGGCTGATTTATTATATTTTATTGTGGCCTTAATTAAACTGCAAATTAAAGCAGATTAATACCGATTTCATGACCTCACTGCAGAGATGAGACATCATAAGAGGATCACATTGTGATTCGGCAAAACACAGAGATTCAGGCATAGATTCTGCCTTATTTGGGATTATAGAGATAAGTAATATCGTAATTAGGCCACGTTTTAATAGAGTTATGGCTTTCCTAGTACATATGTGACTGCAGGTAAGTCTAAGGGATACTAAAGATCAGGCTAGCCTATTCGCTAATTGAATTACCAATATACGAAGTATTTCTATGATTAATGCTTGCCATCCGCTTATCTGCCATTACCAATTTGCCTGGGCCTGCCTATGATCTTCATTAGGGCCGAAAGCTATCTGCACATTAACCTGGCTAATGCCTTACAAATCGGGCCAGCAATTAATTACAACACTTGCAGACAGCTATATATAGACCCTAGTGGTACCCACATCGAAGTCATTTCACTGTCTTTGCCAATAAGTCGCCGCTAAGTGCTCCACAGAGAGAGTGAGAGGGAGAGAGAGGGCGCCCACGTAGATACCACGGCTAATGAACGCCAAGATATGACAAAGCCCATGCATATAAGTTGTGCACTCGTTGGGGACCAGCATAATTATTATTTATCTGGCTCAGTGCAGTGCAGAACAACACCAAATTGGTAGCCGACTCCGATCTGTACCCACGATCTCGCAGCAGCCTCTCTCTCTCTCTCTCCCCGTGGACATGGGTACGGTACGGGGCGGCATATAAATCGCAAAGCCAGAAAACGTAATGAATGAATTACGTGGCTATGCCGCCGACGACGACGACGACGACGACGGACGATGAACGAGAGATAGAAGCGAAGGTTGCCAAATGTAACCAAAACGAGATCGAGAGACGTAGAGACCCCAGAGATCTGTGACTTGGAACGGATGCGTTTGGGCGTTAAGGCGGCGGCGGCGTTTTCAATGTTGACAAAACTCACTCCGGCAGGCCGTGAGGCAGGCAGGCAGCCAGTGAGGCAGGAGGCAGGCCATGAGGCAGGCAACCGACAAAGTCAGACATTTGTGCAGGCCAGATGTGCAAATGGGGAACGGGGCCCAGAGACGACGATGTTGGACTAGTTTAGTTGTTGCCATGTGTCTTACATGATGTTGTACAGCTTAAGCGGTAGATATATGAGGGATATATTGATTCTACTTATGTTTCTGCCTTTAGATTAGGGATAGCTTGGAATAGCGTTGAATTTTGTCCTGATTTAAGAGTTTTCTGTTACGAAAAAGTCCTGTAATCAATCTATTGTACATTATAGATCTGACCTTACCTTCTTAGATTCTTTTTGCATGCCTGGGCGGGTTTTTCAAGGTCTCGTACACATGCCATTGACATTTCAAGCCCCCACTCAAAGCAAAGCCAAAACCAAACGATCCCTCAAATCAGTTCCCCAACCTACACTCTCTGAGGTTCGGTTCCGATGGCTCTGCCACATTTGCTTAATTGAATTATGTTCCACAAGTGACATAAACGCCAACGGACGCCAAAAGACAAACACCAAACAATTTCATCAACGCGGCATCTAAGCCAAAGACTTTCGGAAGAGTTGTCAGAGATCAGGGCACGCCTCTGGGTCTGGGCCAAGAGTCGTTGACTGCTTTCGGACTACCGGCTGTCAGCTGACAAAAAGTGTGTGTGGAAACCGATGGGTGGTGCAACCTACCTTCACAATCGCCATGCAGAATGGGTATATCGCCACGCTCAACGTCTGTGGGCACCTCCTGGTGTCGATGATCTGTGACTCCTTCCCGGGAGATGGTTGGCTCGTACCAGCCGCGTACATCGCGCTTCTTGTTCTTCTCTGGAATGGATCGGTGGGTTGTGGTGGACTGACTGGCAGCAGACAGTTCTCTCAGATATACTTACCACGCTCCGTGATCTTGTTCCGCAGCAGGCGCCGATTGCCGCGACGATGCAGACCCTTCTGGCAGTTGGCCCGCTGCAGGGAGTGCTCCATGTCCGCATCGAAGTGCAGGGGATACTTTCGCTCACGGAACTGTCAATGAAAGATACACAGTGCTATTGCTACCCCATTCGAACAGTAGAAGAGGGATCCTCTCTCCACTCACCAGCTTGATCACTGGATCATCCATTTGTGTGTAGAGTTTGGCCAGATTCATTTCGATATCATGATGCGTGCTCGCCTTGCAGTCCACATAGAGGGTGATGCGATTCTTCGAGAACTGCAGGGCCAGCGATCGAATGGTGCTCGTCTCATTGATGTTGGGTATCTCAAAGTTCCGCGACTCGGTGGCTCCATTCGCACTGATGTCCAGTGTGACCCTTTGCTGTTTGCGGTCCAAAAAGAAGGACATCTTGTGCTTCAGCATGGGGAAATCGATCATGAAGAGGGCTTCTATCGAAATGTGCAGCTTCCGACGTGGTCTAAAAGAGGCAAGGGCCAACATATTGTAGACTCTGAAGTGTATATGATCCGTAATAGATGACATACCTTATGTGTCTGGTGGATATGACAACATCGCCTTTTCGTATGAACTGCTCCAGTTCGGCGGAGGCAACTGTGGGTTAGAATAAAGGAAGATATTGTTATAGAAAGATATATAGATGTATAGAAAAAGAGGATGCGAGGGATATGGAATATAGAAGGGGATATATATAGGGCTAAGTGAGTTCTGATTAGTTAAAACAGATCCTTGGGCAATATTTTTTTTGTTCTTCTATTAAGTTCTACAAGAGGATTAACTTATATTTAAGGCACTTGTATTATATGAATTATTATTCTAATTTATTAATTTAAATAAATATTTTTTTAATCTTTTATAAATTGATTTAATTTTGAAACTAAAAATTTAATTAAATCGGGATTGATATATTTTATTATACATTTTAATGTGAATATTTTTTGTTTTTTATTATTTTATTTATTTTGTATGATTATTTTTTGTTGTATTTATATTTATTAATCTTCTAGAAATTGTCAAAGAATGCGGAAATTTGTATTTTATTTATTTATTTTGTATTTATTTTATTATAATTTTTTTGTATTTTTATATTTTAATCTTCTTAGAAACAATCAAAGAATTCGGAACTAAGACACTCCATATACGCCTGAAAACATTCCTTTAAGTGTCATCCCGAGTAATCCCTCACACCTTATCGCACTTCCTTTTATCAGAAAACTGTTAAGAACAACTTCCGTTCCTCCAGCAGATAATCAAACAGATCGATTACCAAATAAACAGCTAAACAAATACCAAAAACTCAACCAAATAACATCGGGTAGGGTCATGTTTGTAAATCTTCATCGAGAGAGTAAACCAAAACACTTTGCCACTTGCTCTATTTATCCACCAAACATTGGCAATCGCGTTTTTGCGCCTGCCACAAGATTACGACACTTGGAACATGGAACATGGATCTGTTTATTTTGGTCACCCCGAGAGAGATCGCTGCGGTTGTTTCTGTCTCTAATCCAGCGGCATGTTAACCCAAATAAATACGAAAGACATACTCGTAGTCGGGGGTCTGGGGTCCGGTCCGTATTTGCACAATCCGCATTTTGAGTACGAGTACGAGTCCACGGACTGTCAGGTTAAAGAATCTATCAAGAGACGTCTCTATATAGAATTTCACGCATTTGCTGGGTTATTTGTCTAACTTTTGACAGGCTCATGATGCCGGGTGGGTGACCTTCACGACATGGACATGGCTATGGACATGTGGGGTACGGTACAGAAATCGCATTGGCCAACTGCATGCTGGAGCTCAAAGCGAATGAGTCTCCCTCTCTCTGCTCGTGCTCGTGATCGGGCACCGCCAACGCCATCTACGGGTTTCAGGGAGGTCACCAGCTCAACAACCAATGAACCTATCTGACAGTTGACGACGTTTTCATTGGGACTTAAGCTCCAGCTCGAGCCCGAGATTTACATAAATCGCCAAGTTGGATACGATACCAAGAGTACGAGCACCAGTATGGATGGTGTTTCGGTCGTTCACGGCAAATATTGACACTGGGGCCAGAGCCAGAGCCAGGGCGATCATTCGCATGTTTGTGACCATAAAAGAAACGGTAAAAATATGTACATGCATACACTGGAGGGAATGTCTTTCAATAAATGTTATGGGATCATCATTGAGAGGATTTGTTGTACTGGGGAATAAATGTACGATTATCATACTGGGAAGGTATGGTATATTGATTGCAGAACTAAAGAACTTAAACTTTTTATTACATTCTTTAGACAAAATTACATTATTATAGCTGTTTTAATTTTTATTGGAACTTAACATATTTTTATATTTAATTTTTTTTTTTTTTAATAATATTTTCTTTATATTTAAATAGTTTTTTAATTTGTTTATTTTTTTATTATTATTGTATTTGTTTTTTTTATGAATTTATGTATTAATATAATCATTACTTTTACTACGATTTTAAAAATTCTTTGATTTATTTATTTATTATTTCTTTAAATTTATTTATTTTAGTTTTTTTATTTTATTTTTTTATTTAGCTATTTAATTTTTTTTTCTTTAGTTTTTTTTATTTTTTTTTTTTTTATAAGTTTATGTATTAATATTATTATTTTTAAATATTATCTTAAAAATACTTTGATATTATTATAAAATTTAATATAAATTTGCGCTCCTAATTGTCTTAAGATTATGCGGAAGATTGTTCCATTAACGGATAGTATTAATGAAAAACTTCCTCTGTATCTGTATTTGTATCTGTACTGTATCTGTATCTTTTCTAACAAGATCTGCATCTGCAACTATGTATCTAAAGAGGAACCAGTGTGGGTTCTCTATAAATTACACTTTCTATGGCATAGAACGACTCAAAACTTGTTTCAACCCATCAACACTGTTTTAAACTACTTGCAAAAGTGTGCCTTGACTTTTTGTAGACAATTTCTTTCAGTGCATTTGCACAATGGTATTTGGGTGAGGAAAAAGAGTGGAGTGGAAAACATGGGGATAGTCTCTGGCACGTCGTCGTACACTTACCTGGATCCAGTGAGAGTGATGCAACCTCCACGAATGTCAGCGCCAAGGCGGTCAACCCGATTAGCAGCACGCGCGTCCAATTCATCGTCACAATCTGGGCAGGTCTGTGGGCTGGGATGGTACGACTATATATCTGTACGTGTGGCACACTGGATGGGATGCTGCCGTGGCTCTTCTCTCCACAAAAGTCTGTCCGTCCGCTGTAATATAAATAAAAGCATGAAATGAAATGAAACGGGAGAAAAAACGAGCAGAAAATCAGAGATCAGTCGTCGCTTGGTCGGTCGGTCGGTGGTTGTTTATTTTCGTTTTAAAAATAAAATTCCCAAAAAAAAAAAATGCATCGCGCGGCGGCAGCGACGCCGGGCAGACATCATATAAAATCGCATAAAATAATAAATAAAATTCAAATTAAAAATGTAATAACGAGAAAAGAATTAAACGACCAAGACCAAGAGAAATGTTTGGGCAGCATATTTGAAATAGTTCATCGGGAACCCCTGCCCCCACATTTCGGGCCCGTTTCCCCCACTTTGCCGGAAGTACTTGGTCGGGTATCACCTAGACGACTATATATATCTCCCCGCCCCATATCTTTCATCTCGTTTGGCCATCTGTGGGCGTCATCCGTAATAAAGCATTTCGTGGGCAAAAGTTGTATATTTCTTTCTGTAATCTCCTTGTGCGTGGATTCTTTCTTTGAGCTGCCCGAGATTTATGTTGGATTTTTGCAATCATTCTTTCGTCTCTTGTCTGCCTGGTTTTTTACTTAAATAAATGTTTGTTTAATTCTCTAAGTCTGTTCTGTGTGTTTTCAGGTGTTTCCTCCAAGCGGAAGTTCGCTGGAAAGGTCGATGGAAGCTCTAAACAAAAGAAAGATTTCTTTTTTTTTAAATGTGATTCCTGGAAGTGTAATGCGAGAATGGGGTCCCATATTTTGATTTTATTTATGAATGGTCCTCAGTTCTGTTAGAGTTTGGGAAGGGTCAAAGTTTTTCCCTTAAAGTACTCCCATGTTGCCTACAGTTTTATTTCAAAATTTAGCCGAATTTTTGAAGTTTTTCCAGCTCTAAATTAAGCAATTAAAGATCGGGTTTCCTATCTGTTGCTCAAACAGATGCCGCCTGCCATTTTCCAGTTTGGTAATCGCCTAATGAATGGCAGAATAATTTACTTCAGCCACGTTGAAAGATACATATACTACTCGAATAGCTAAAATATCTTAGGTTTGATTAGATTATCTTTAAGCACAAACAAGTTTTGCCCACAAACATAATTTTTACAACTGTTTAGCCTTCTTCTGTTTTCCCTGGGGAAAACCCCATCAATCTGTATGTAATAGTACTTCTTCCACGGCTTCTGTCAATTGAAGACCATTTTCTATCGCTCACATAAATCTTGAGCGATCAAAGAGGAACTGTAGTTCTACAGTTTTCCGTTTTTCAGTGTTCATAAATTCAGTGTAATACACAAATTTAACGATCTATGAAATAAAATAAAGTTTAGTACGATTGCTTGGGGGAACAAGTGCATAACGAGCGGGGAAATCGTAAAATGTATTGGAAAATCCCACAAAAAAAGATACCCAGTTGCAATTAGGCATTTGAGAAGCCCACAAAAACGTCAAGAAGTGAGATACAAATCCCAGATCTCATCTTCAAGAAATTACACAATTTTCATGCTTAAATAAACACAAGAAATGTGGCCAAGATTTTGTTTGCTTCAGCTTCAGGCCTGTGGCTCAAAGGTGTCCCAGGAATGTGGTAACGGTCGTCACCGAAGAGTCCACAGAGTCAGAGAGTCACAGAAAGCCAAAAGCAAATGTCGTTATGGCCATACAAGACGACAAGCCCAACGACAACTTCTCAGATACTGGTCCAAAATTGTTGACTGACAGTTATGGATTTATAGTGGCAGTTGGCAGTCCCCTTGGTGCTGCTGCTGCTGGCTGGCTCTCGTTGCTCGTTCTCTTGGCTACAATGTCACTGAGTCACAAGTCGGGCGGGCAGTAGGATCTATTCCGTTTATGGGTGTAATCGCAATTACCAGAGAGCACACAGCACAGCACCACAATAACCACAAGTTCTTATGGGTCTCCCATCTCCCTCCTTGAGGCAGTAAAAGCAGAAAGACAGTTGCCAAGAGAGCAGAGTGTTTGCGGGAGTATTTTAAGGATTTTATGTGCCATATGACGGAAGGATTACGATAGGCGGATAATAATAGTATAATTATCCATAAATTGAAAGAGTTATAGCTACTACTACTAAGAAGTTACAGCTTCTTAGATACCTTTAACCTCTCCCAGATTTCCTATAATCTTCTTAGGGATCAATCTAATCATTTTAAACCCGATTCCAATTATTCTTCCACTTGAAAACAAAATCTATATGTGCTTGATTAATCAGGAAGACAGCACAGATCTTCTTCCCTTGAAATATCGTCTCAGCAGATGACAAACTGAAGCGTAAGTAATCCCATCTTCTTCCGACCATTAGCCATAAGTTCTTGGAGGCTTAAGTCGTTCGATACTGTGAAAGGTTACCCAGAACTTAACCCCCAAGGCAGGGCCTCAGATCTGTTCAGTGAAACGTTTATTAATAGCCAGTTAAGTTGTCCAACCGCTGGCTACCGCGAACCGCACCAACCAGAACATTTCCCACCAAATGTCAAACGAGTAATCCGCCCCCCCAACACAGACACACATAAAAGAAGTGGAGAGACACCTTCAGAGAATGGAAAACCTAAACACATAATCCTCAGGCCTGAAATTTATTAAATACTTTTTAATGCCATTGGTTTTGGAATAGATCATGCATATATCTGGCACACAGAGACAGATATGTATTGTATGTATATCTCTGTCCAGCGCCCACGCATTCAACAACATAAGACCCCTCGCGCCATGGAGACGCCAAACCAAATCCCAACGACATCCATCCACATCCACAACCACATGATGATGACTGCCGCTGCGGCGGCGACGACCATGCCACATCAAGTTAATAAAGCGGACAAATCAAAAACAAAGTCCGTCTTTACGAGCATATACTCGTACTCGTATTGTGGAGAGGAGTACACCCTCCGTACAATGATTGACATTTAATTAAGCAAAAGGCAAATGCACACGGAAGCCGCAAAGCCAACAACTGACGACCGAAAACCGCATCGATGGCAAGGCCAGAGGGGTTCTGGTTAGGGAATAGGAGGTGGAGGATAGATGCCACGAGATGGGATCTTCACCCACTAGTCACCCAGTGCAACCCGGCCGGGACCCCTTACTGATCCGACAGAGCCGATTGAACAAGTTTAGCGTCATCACCAGACGACGAGTGACTGCAGCCAGTGACAAAAGGCGTTTCTGGTCTATCATCAAAGGAAATTTGATGCTTATCGGAAAAGTCATTTTCATCAGATCGAATGGGTAGCCGTAGCCGCTGCCATAGCCGCTGCCTGGGGGAAGGCAGCAGTTGGAGAACCTTCACAAGAGTTCTGGATAACGAGGGTTGGTCAAGGTTTATGCAAATTTCGCAGTTAAAAGAATGGGGAACGGAGATTGTAAAAAAGTTTGCAAATTAAAATAAATTTAAAAAAATAAATGTATATAATGTATGTATAACATTGTAAAAAAAAAAAAAAAAATTAAAAAAAAAAAAATTAAAATTAAAAATTTTTAAAAAAAAAAAAATAAAAACTCAAAAAAAATTTAATTAAAAAAAAATAAAAAATAAAAAAAAAAATATTAATT
The DNA here is from genome assembly GCA_008121275.1 of Drosophila lowei. Classification (NCBI taxonomy): domain Eukaryota; kingdom Metazoa; phylum Arthropoda; class Insecta; order Diptera; family Drosophilidae; genus Drosophila; species Drosophila lowei. The sequence goes on along the minus strand of CM017779.1, from coordinate 11,011,180 downwards.
TAAAAAAAAAAATAAAAATTTAATTAATTAATTTAAAAAAAAAAGAAAACAATTTAATATGTAACACCTAATATATTTTTTTCTATTCGCCGCATAGATTATTTTTTATATTTAAATTTTTTTTATTTAATATAAAAGAAAAATATTTCATTAATTTGTAATTAAATAATTTATTTTATTTTATTTTTTTTTTTTTTTTTTTTTATTTATTTTTTGTATTAATTATTGGCTAAAATGATAATTTCAAAGTTAATGCCATTCTTCTTGACATTATATCAGATCAGAGTGAGAAAACACTCCTCCTTCAGATATCCCATTAAAAACTTCCCTATATTCACCCACAACTTAAGAAATAGTATTTCCCGAGTAAGAAATTATCTTATAGCATTGATAAAAAATTGTTTGTTAGTTTTTGCTACAACTTTTTGTATCTCCCACTATCTAAATCCACTCTCGTGATATCTTGAAACTTAAGCAATCCACAAATAAAATATACATAAATTATATATCATTCAAAGAGTCCACGTTAATGCACAATGATCCCTCCCCACATGACTCATTGATGGACTCTCGTGACGGCCCTCGTGTGGCATTAGAAATTCAAATATTTTGACTCTTTTTGCTGGTCGCAAGCAGCATGCAGCCTCAGCGGCGGCCACGTCCCCCCAGGGCGTTTAAAAAAGCGCAGAAAATATAACGAAAAGAGGCAAAAAATGCTGGGCTGAGCTACTGCGCATGCGCGACTGCCGCTGTTGCTGCCACAGCTGCCGGCGACGCTGACGCTGCGCTGCGCTGCAGTCGCGTGTGGGCAGGACAAGTTTCGCGGCAACGTAGCTGCAGCCGCAGCCGTAGCTTTGGCCGTTGGTGCCGCAGGCGTCGTGTCACTGAAATCAAATCAGCCGCGCTTAAATGCTCAGCCGAAAACTTCAGTTCGAGCCAGAGATGAAGTCGCGGTGCGGGGCTGGGTACTGCCGCTGCTGCCGCTGGCAAACCTGCTGTCAGATGCTGGTTTGACATGGAAAAAATCTATGGCGGCGCCTACGCATCCCCGGCATCAAGAAAGAGATACAGATACAGACAGGGAGAGCCGCAGCCGAAGCCGCAGCAGCAGCGAGAGAGCGTAAGCCACTTAGGGAAATTCTTCAGCGGATTTTCATTTGCAGCAAAACTTTCTTTAGCTTTTGTCTACATTTTTCCAGGCACCTAATAATTGGAGACCAAAAAAAAATGATCTGCAGCCTGAACTGAATTGATTTTGTGCCGCCTGATAAATTGGTTTCATCATCATAATGGGACTTTGTATAACTTCCGGCGCGAGTCGAGTGTGCGCGCGAGTGTCTGGGGAGTGCGTGAAAGTGACAAGATTAAGACAAGACCAAGACGCCCGGGACCCATCGATTCAAAGTCGAGTTCAATGGCGACACTCGAACGGCACTTGACGGTCCTCTATTTCCATTGATTTCTGTATTTGTATCGATTTGAGTTCGTTTCGTTTTGGATTTTTCTACATTTATTTTCCCACCCAAAAATGCAGTAGTTGACAGCTTGAAATGTTGGCCATTCAGGTGTCGGAGTCCTATTTCATAATATTGAAAGGTCTGTCAATTAAATGCTGGCGGGTGATGGAGATTTCTGGTATGGTAATTGCCACCTGCCACAAGAGTTGCTCAATCGAAGGAAAACCAAGTGTAAATTGTTGGGTATAATTATTTATAGAGGGATGTAATTTACAAAAAAAACAACAAAAGATATGAAAAGTCATTGATGAAACTGGAAAAAAAGTATAGAGATACATTCCAGCCTATGCTAATTCGAAAATGATTTTTTTCAGATGAATATAGACAAAAATACATTCCTTAAATACGTATTAACTATAGCCGGCAGCTAGAATCTGTCCCAAAACATATTATATAGCCATAAAACAAGCATCTACCACAGGCCACGTACATACCCACATCTGTACATATATGGCGGCTATATAATTATGCGATATCGTCTCAGGTGTTTGCCGGACCACACCTCTCGACATTTGCATATCTGTGCAGAATATCAAATTATAGCCAAACCAAACAGCCAAGAAGAGATCTTCCGCGCTCCACTCGGATCCCAATCAACAGGTTATAAATGATATATTTTATGCCTGGCCAAGGCGTATAAATTTTCGCTAATTTTCTGTGTTGGGGAGTTGGTTGTCAAAACTCTTTAGAATATGTTTAATCCATCATTAGGCCAAAAGTCGAAATCCCATTAACTTATGCTGATGAACCATTAAATCGATCTTTTCATTTGAATTCAGTTTGAATCACATTTGACGCCGCCAGTCGCCAGTCCAAATATTGTAACAATAAAAAGACAAAAACAAGACTGATCTTTTTATTGTGACTAAGCCAGGGTTTATTTGAATTGCAAATTTTCGATTTAAAAATTTGTTTAGCCCTGTGTCGGAAATGACTTTCCACTGGACGATGGACGATGCGCTAATTTGCTGCTGCAACAATTTTCCACTTGATTTGCATTTGTTAACGAACCCATAACTCGCTCCTGCTGCCAAACGGAAATTCCAATGCCAACAATAGCAATATTATTTATGTTTTAATAATCAACTGAGACACTCTATATATGGTCAGCACAACGAGAAAAAGAGAGAGATCTTGAGTCACTTGAATGGATTGAATGGGAGGCGAATAAATAGGTTTTTGACATTTATTTATAGAGTTTTTAGACGTAGATGAATGATTAACCTATCTGAGGGAATGCCCTTTAAACTTTAATGATATGGAATAATATTTAATAATAATAATAGCTCCATCATAACTCATGTAATCAGTTAGGCAAAGGTTTCAGTTTAATAATATATAAAAAATAAAAGTAAATATTTTGTATCTTCCAAAACATATCCCTTTTGAGACCCAAAATTCAGAGCTTATATTTAATTTTGGAAGTTTTTTAATCAAGCAAGCAGTTGATTAACTCTTTCTATTCCAAGTTCAAACTAAATTACGATACTCGTACCTTCCTGAAGATCCCCCTCAGGTCACGACGCCACTGCCACTGCCACTGCCTATCGTAATATATTCAAATAATAAAAATAAAAATAACCGCAAGTCTCCACCAGCGAGACATCGCTTGGAAAGGCAGTTATAAATTGTTATGGAGATCTTTTGGCTCTCGGCTCTTGGCTCTTGGCTGTGGGCGTCTTTTAATTGAATCGCTTTGGAATAGAGCAGTAGAGCGGCGTCCTCTGCGCAGAAGCAGGCCACTTGATGGGGGAAATCAAATGAAATATATTGCCACAGAATGTATTTAAACCAAATACAACCAATACGTATCTGTGGCATTGTCTCCGACTGACTGAATTTGGTCAACAGTCCAGCAGTAAACAAATTGTGGCTGCTGTTTTGGATACAGCCACACGAGTATTCCCCCAAAAACCATGGCTCTATATGATCGGATAATTATAGTTCTCAAAGAGACATAAGCCTCCAAAATCGGACCTCTAAAATATGTGTGGAAAGTCCAGTAATTAATAAATTATGACTGGACTCTGTGGTATTTATGGGCGCCAATGCAGATAAGACCCAGAGATCTAGCAATAGATTAATGTGTCGGCCGCTCTGTGGCTGGTGGATGCCACAGGCCTCCGCTCCGTATTGGGTGTGGTTAATTAATATGTATCGGATAGTATTTGAATTACAACAACAATTAGCATGATTTATCATCAGATATGAAATGGCGGTGAAATGAGGCGCATACTATAAAAAAATATTCATAATTTGGCCCAATCAATAAGGCAGCGATTATCATGCCATAAAGACAGATGAAAGAGAGTTTCAGATATTGGATAATAAACGGGGGAATAGATGATAGAGAGGATTCATTGTATTGAATGATATTTTGGCTTTTTTTGGTCAAGTTTTATCTCTTTTCGTTTTGATTTTTGAGAACCTATGGGAAGAAGGCGCTTAGGTCGTTAAATCAATGATTTCCTCCTCTATGCCAGTTATTAATTTTAATGATGTAAATACTTGTTTTTAACATATTTACTGCTACTATGTAAATGTTAGAACCACTTCTACGCTTTAGCCAAGGCATACACTCAGAGGAAAAAGCACTGAGATTCGAATATTATTCTCTCAGATATTTATTTTATTTTATTTCTGCACCGAGGTGTAAATTGTAAAAAGAAATTGATTTCACTTATATTTTACATAAATATGAAAATCTTCGATTTAAATATATTTTATATAAAAAATAAATAAATTTTCATATTTAAAAAAAGGTTTTGATATTTAAAATAAATATTTCACATATTTAAATGAAATAGTTTCATATAAAAATTGTATATATTTTATATTATAATGAAATATTTTAATGTTTTGATTAAATATATTTCATATTTTAAATAAATATATTTCATATTTAAATTAAACATATTTCCATCAAATTTAAATCATTAATTTTATTTTAACGTGTTTTAACAAGACTTTTTAATATGTTTATTTATGTTTAAATCAATGTAAATTTTATTTAATTTAAATATTTTTTATTTAAGCACCAAATATTTAATTTAAATACGTGATAATTTTCTGTGATTGTATATTCCCTAGATTTTAACGAGATGACACTGTTTTCTTTTCGTATACATAGTTTAAAGCGCTGAATCTTTCGATACTCCCAAATACTCTTTCGAATCAAATAGTTACTCCCAATACCAATATACACATTCCCAAATATTCTTTGCACTTCTTTTCTCAGCGCTTCTATCCCGCACCCCACAAAGAATTCTTCCACAGGCAGTATTCCAGGCAACAATTAAATCGGAACGTACTTCCTCCCACTTTGGAGGCAGGCACTTATCCCACTTTCCCAGAGACTAGGCCAACCGACCTACTATTTATAGCACACTCTTGAGCGCCTTGCGGGCCGAGAGCTCAGAGATCTCTGCGAGATCTAAGCAACCTTCACACTCACCTTTCAGTCAAGGACGTTGCACGCCAACGCCGTGGTGGGCCACCGTTCTCCGTTGGAGAAGTAAGACAGACAGCAGTTCCTTGTACTGTTTAGCCACTTGTGGCTGTCAGCTCGTAATTCAGAATGGACTTGAGTTTGAGTTATTTTTACGATTATTTCCACACTTTTCCGAACACACACTTGTATTTTTTTTGTATAATTTGTTTCCTTTTCAAAGATCAAACAAATCGCACAATCGAAGGGTCTTCACACTATAAGAATCGGATAAGGAAACGGATGCATTAGATAATTTAAACCCTTTTCAAAATACCCGAATGCGACACACATAAATCCGTTTCGATCGAAAAGAAGGAGATGGAAATGGAGTTGGGGTTTTGGATGGGAATGGGACGGGGTATGGAGGTAAAAAAGGCAGGCAGACGACACACGCGAAGATCTTTGGGAGCTGATTTTATTAGAACGAAAATCAACACGCAACGCGCAGCGACGCGATCGGTGGCTATTGGAGAAGACGATCCTCCAGTGACGGCAACTGCTCCACAACTGACTTGATGTGTGGGACTGGTCTCTCTCTCTCTCTCTCTCTCTCTGGCTGTGGTGTTCGTGCTAATAAAAATTAAAACACTTTTATGCTATTAACAACAAGAAGGCAAAAGCGATGCGGACGCGGACGCGGACACGGACATGGGGGGGACACGGGACACCTTGACAGCGGAATGGAAATGGAAAACGAACGATGCTGAGGATGCTGCTCTGGGGACTGCCTCTGGCTCTGGGTGGTATTGGGGAACTGTCAAAAACTTTGTCAGCGACAATTTAACAAGAGCCCCAACCCCAACCGACGATCCGAATGATTTGAGAAACACACACTTAAAAGCCGTCATAGATCACGGGCCAAAATAGCGGGCATTTTCTCGATTAGCGATTACGATGCCGATGGCGATGCCGATGCGTTCCGTTTCTTCACCTGCTGATCGATTCGATCCGTACCGTATACCGTCTTGTTCAACGTGCAAACGCGCACTGGAAACTCTGAAGGGAACGGAACACCAAGGCGACTACTAGCCGCAGTCGCAGTCGCCGCAGAGGCAGTGCCACTGGCAGAGCAGCAGAGCAGCAGAGCGGCAGCGGCAGCGGCACAAACAACTTGTTGTTGCCCGGTTTCCCATTGGCGTGTTGCCTGATTGCAGTTTGTTTTGTTCTCAGCTGTTGAGATGCCGTTGACTTGTTGCTGCTTTTGTGTGGCTCTTTCTTGCTGTTGCTTTTGTTGCTGCTCTTGGCTTATGCTTTTGCTGTTTTCTGGGAGAAACGCTCTCAGCAGCGCAGCGGCAAACAGGCAGCATTTTGTCTTCGTTTGTGTTTCTTTTGACGCGTGAGTAAGCGGAGACGCCCACGTGCGAAATTTGCGTAAGAGCCAGGGTTGCCAGATTGTTTGTGGTGTGTGATTTGCTGGAGGGGAGGTTTTACTGGAAATAATTGGGAAAGTGGAAAGTTTGGAAGTAGTACAGGTTCTTTTGCGGCGATATTTCATAGATTTTTAATCACTTTTGAGGTAGAAAAAGGTATGCTAGCCTGAAAGTTGTTTAAAAGGGTATACAGAGTTGCCAAATCATTTTTATGTAAGACTAGGACTTTTTTTTGGTATAATTTGAGGAATTGAATCATTGGAAATGTCTTTTCGGTGTAAGACGCCAGAGGAAAGATGAAAGGAGGTCGAATTCTTCTACTTTTGAAGATATTCTCACAATAAAACCTCTTACCTCTTAGCAACTTTTCTTATAGAGATTTCTCTAGTAGATTGGGATAATATTCTATTCTAATATCTGATTGTGGGCTTGTAAAAGTTGTAGGGACATAGCTGAAATACCTTTTGTTGTATCAGAAGGTTTTTTACAGAGGTTTCTTGAACAGATATTAGTCATAAGTATTTTTGCAGTGACTAAGCCAAGACGCCCACATGCAAAATTTGAATAAAAGGCAAACACTTGACTGATCTTTTTGCAATAAGCCTTGAGGGCTTCAAGGGTATGTTATTGTATTGGAAATATGTTTCTGATAAATGAATAATATAATTAAAACGATTGTTAGCTTTTTTTCTATAGATTAATCGACTATATTGAGGATAAGAACAACTAAGAACCATGTTTCCCAAGAAGTTTTCTATTATTTTTGGAAAGAATGGTTTAAAGAAACTTAAAGTAGGAGCATGTTACAATATGTTAGGGGTAAAATATAATCAATTTGACTTCTATATACTTTCGAGGATATTCCCACAATAAATCCCGCCTAACCCTCAACAAAATTTCTTCTACTTAATCCCCTGGACTTTACACGCTACTCCTTCAACTCCTTCAACTTTTCCCCGGCTAATTTGGCCAACTTTCAAGTCAAGATCCCACACTCCCACACCCACGCATTGGCCAGCTGTGGGATATACGAGCAGCTCTCCAGAGGCTGTGTCTCTGGCGATAGGTGGGAGGTACGGAGTAACCCAATTAACCAGCAGAAACATAAAATGACAATGTCCCCACCCTTTCAGCCTCTACCCATCCTTTCAGCACACTCGATCAACCATTTTAGTGTTAGAAAGTGGCTCACTTTCGATACACTGCACAACAAAGTCACGTTCCACGTTCCAATTCCACTTCCCCGAAAGCGAAACGCATGGCCAAAAGGGAGAAGAGAGGAGAAGAGAGAGAGAGGCAGAAGAATGCATGTAATCGAATCTTGAAGACCGAAAAATAAACATGTTAATAATACAATTTTATGATTAATACGAAATGAACTGTAACCAGAGAGGGGGGAAAGGGAAGAGCAAGGGGAGTGGGGAGTGGGGAGAGAGGTAGCAAGAGTTCAACATACAAGACTCTGTTGTTGTTGTTGTTGCTTGTTTCGTGTTGGAGCGCCGTCGTGGAAAAAGTGCGTGGGTTGTCGTCGTACCCACCGTCGTACCCACCGACTGATGCTGTGGATGATGAGGATGATGATGATGCTGGGAACTCTGAAAAACATGCAGCAGCAGAGCAACCACAGCCACATGTGGCAGGGGCAGAGGCGAGATCTTGGGATGAGGCTTGGAGCTTATTTATAAATCACGCACATAATGAAATTTCAGCAAGTGGTCGGCGGCGGCGGCGGCTGTCCGAAATGCAGCGAAAAAATATTCAGCGTTGATGTGGGATACGATCTCTGGGTGTGCCGGCATGATATATGTAGATATCTGGATATGTCTGTGGATGGAGGCCCTGGACATAAAGCAGTGGCCTGCCTGACATGCCGTCGACATAATGATGAACAGGTCGTCGGTGGCAGCCACCAGCCACCAGCCTCTCTCCTCCCCCCCCTCCGCTAGCCGTGTTACGCATCAGTCTCGTGTCACAAAGGGAGGCAGGGCAGGCGGCAGAAAAGAGGGACACTTGTAGTGCATAAGTAGCCATTAATAGGTGCCACATCTGCATATCATTTTGGGGTCTAGTTTTTACGAGTATTTGGGCCCGTTTTTAAATGCCTTCCAGAGCGTGCCGTTTATTTACGATCCATCCACATTTCGGCAGAGTGCCGTGTCTGGGCATCCATCCATCCATCCCCCCTTCGTTCATTCAGAGGATCTCGATCATGATGATGATGCCGGCGCTGAGAGGAAGGCTGAACACACATTAAAACGAAAAGGGTTCACATGAATTTGGTTTAATGGCCTTCCAAAGAGAGCAACATTGTTTTGGGATTGGATTTCAGTTTAATGGCAAAAAGCCCTGATGGAATTGGGGCTGCTTAAGAAAAGGGAACACCCTACTGAAAATCCTTTTAAATGTATTTAAGAAGGGAAGCAAGGCGTTTGAAAATAAGGGATTTCTTTGAAATATTGTTTTAGATCCCTTTTACTTTAGAATATCTTTCCACCTCCCTTGATCTCTTGATTATCTCCCTTAAAGCCGCCCAGTTTGTATTAAAAGTAGTTAAAGGTCAATCCACAATCCCATACCCAGAAACGGAACTGGTTTACCCCCATATCAGACCACAATGTAAGTTTTTTTTTAATAAATATTTAAGAGTCCACACGAGCGTATAATTAACGGCTATAATGCAGGGCTCTGGCCATAAACCAAGCGATTAAGTTCCGATATACAAACAAACCAACATTTGGGGCCCAAAAACCAAAACTGAATTAAGAATTCCACGGGGGGGATATTTTTGCTATTTTTCTATAATTTTCTTACATATTTTTATTTGGTTTTTGGTTTTCGTTTAGTGTCGTTTTGTTTTAATGAATAAATTAATTTAAATTAAGCAATAAGCCAACTAACTAGAGTATCTATCTCTAATAGTACGCGATATTACGTCTTAAGCGTCTTAATTTTTTATTTCTGTGATATTTAGATTTGTTTTTTTTTGTTGGCCCTTGACCAAAGCTGTACGAACGGCCACTCGCCTTTTGTTGTCTCGATAACATTTTAATTTTGTCGCTAGCTAAATGCAAATACAAAAAGAATCTACGAGTATACGAAGCTGGCTGGGAGCCCTTTGTTCCAAGCCGAACAGTAGCAGATGCCGTCCCATCATCCCCCTTGAATGATCCATCTCTGGGGGGGCCTCGTCGTCTACTTATCCGCCGCACTGACCAGTTCAATGGAGTCGCCACAGCTGAAAGTACAATTACGAGTGTTATTTAGCTTGGGATTCTGCCGATGAGTTGACATAAAATGATATGTGGCTGGAGGAATGGGAATGGGATGGGATGGCTTTTAAGTGGAGTGGAGACGAGTGGTGTGGTGTGGAGTGGATCTCTTGTGGGTGAGCATGGATGGGCTGCATGATGTAAGCCAGCATTAACCCAAATAAGCCACGACCCTTTAAGTAGGGTTCGTATAGGCCTGTGAGAGGTGTTGCATAATTGAATGGCCTGAAAAAGGCTTTATTTTAGCTGTAGTAAAGTGCATATTGTGGTTAGGCAATTCTTGTTTTTAGTGGATGATTAGACTGATTAAAACTCTACATTCCCAGGCTTCTCATTGATTTGAAGTCTGTGCGAAGTTAAGAAGACATCGGCAGGCGGAAATTAATGTCAAGATACCAGATGGAGCAGTGAAAGCCATCACCTTGGAAAATACATGAAATTGTCAACTGCTTTTCAACCTGATTAGGTGGACTTTTAGCCAAAAGAAGGAGTGCTCAAAAGTGGTCATTGAATTCACTTTTAAAATTAATTTAAAAACTCCAGAAATTTCCACTGAGAATTTAAACCAGATTTAATCCTAAATTAAAAAAAAAAAAAATGCATAAATACTCGCATAAAATTTAAAAAAAATATAAAAATAAATAAATTGGCGTTAATTTACTAAAAAAGTGTACCTTTGTCATTCATTGGACAATTTTCATTATTAATATTATTATTTTGTTGGAAAATATGCCACTTGGAAAAGTTTAAGAAGTCCAAGATCCATATACCTATATAAAAACAAATAATTAAAATAAGTTGAAGGAACGTAAGAACTGGTTGAAAACTTCAACTTTGGCTTGATATATCTTCAGGTGTAACAAATCAATAATCATATGAAAGGTGATGCATTTCTCTTTTTTCAACCCATTCATTGTTTTGTGTAGAGGCGCTGTAGATGTCGAATGAAAATTATAAAAATGCGCACAGTCCCCAAAACGCACTACAATTTATTTGAATTATTGTTTATTTAATTTATTTAATTATAATGCAAATTCTAAGTATAGATCTACTATGGAATCTAGCATGGGAGTGTACTCTACTGAAGAAGGCCTACAACATAGCTTTTGTCTCGTGAAATTCGACCTATTCAACCTATCCTAGAGCCTCATATCACATAGAACGAATCAAATTTCGATTCCTTATACAAACAGTTAACATTAAAATAAAATTTCCAGATTTTTATAGAATCAAACTCAAGACGCCATGTCGTCGGAGGCGCAGGAGAAGAAGAATTTCAAGAGAGTTCGGGGCAAGCACCTGATTTACAGGTACCGCCTGCTGGAGGAGTACGATCCAGAGACGAAGGAGACCCTGATGGGTATGGAACTCAGTGGAAAGAAGTTCTCATCGGAACCGATCGCTCGGGTGGGGCATTGTGTCTACGAGGTGACGCTAGTCGACTGCGATGGCAATTGGTTTTACACCGTTCAGTTCTTGGCCAGCACGAACGGTAGGGTCACGGCCAGGCTGTCAACCAAGAGTCGTACTAAGAAGGAGAAGGGGAATAACAACTACTGCATGATGGTGGAGAGCAATACGGAGCCAAAGGACACCGAGTAAAGATACAATAAGGACCAGATCAGTCGATCAGTGCCGAGGAGAAAGAGAAGATGAACAGCTACCACCTGGTGAAGAGGTACGACCCGAAGAAGAAAGAGCCCGAGCTGGCTATAATCAGCAAGAAAGCAAGACCCTAACGGAGTACTTAGTAATATGTCATTAAACCATTAAGTGTTCAATTTGTTTGAGGTCTTGTTTGCTTTACTTTGGCATGGAATAGCCCATCCATTCGATTGGTTACTGTTTTCCAAGGTCCCCTTTTCTAGTTTTATATCTGCTGTCCTCTCCACAGGACTAAGAAGCAGACTCCCGGGGGCAAAGCAATGAAAGTGAGTGAGTATTCAGACCGCAAAATACATAAAACTCGAGACTTTATGCCGACAACTGTGCGAAAATCGAAATTGAAAACAAAATAAGGTTGAAGCTCATCTTCAAGTCGTAAAAATATAAGAGATGAGGATGAGGATGAGAATGGTGGAATGGTAGCAGTGGTAGAGGAGAGGGAGTGGCTAGATGTCTAGCAGCTGGAAACCGACATTACTTGTGGCAGATCCTGGGCGGCTCCTGGCACCTGATGGTGACAACACTGACACTGGAATCATCATGATCCCCATCAGCATCGTCGCTGGCCAGGGGTGCGGTTGCTGGCTGGGTCTGGGGCTGGGGCAGCGGCAGGGGCGGAGCAGAGGCAATGGAAAGGGCTGTGGTGGCGACGGCAGAACCATTGGATCCGTTGCTCTTGAGGCCCACAACATGGGCCAACTTTGTTGTGGCCGCCACCGCAGCGGCCATCACAGTGCCATGTCTATTGGCCAGCGAATTGTTGTTGGCCGCAGCCGGCTTCTGCATGAGTTGATTGGAAGAGTCCAGGCGATTCGAGAGCGATGTATGCCTGTTGTTTACCGACTGAAAAGGAAGGCTAATGATAGATCGATCCTTCCAGGAGATTGGGAGGATGGATGCCTCACCACATTGTTGTTATTGTTCATGCGTCCCCGAATGTTGTAGAGCCCATAGACCAGGGGATTCATGCAGGAGTTGGTCGAGGCAAAGATGAAGAGAGCCTTGCGCACCAGAGAGTTGACCTTGTCCACCGACGACTTGTCCAGGGAGTACCACATGCAGATGGTGTAGTACGGCGTCCAGCAGATGATAAACACAATCACAATCGAGATGGTCATCTTGAGAGTGCGCTTTTTGGCCCGACTTAAGACATCATCGTTGGAGCGACGGAACCTCTCGGCAATCACATCCTTGAGGACGCGCTGGCTCTTGCGGTAGATCTCCAGATAGATGGCCCCATAGCAGTAGATGAATACGATCAATGGAAAGGCATACATGGCGCACATCGTGGCTATCTGATACAGCCAGTTGTCAAATTCGCTCACAAACGAGTGGAATGTGACGCACTGAAAGTAGCCTCGGACCACGGGATGCTCCTCCAGATGGAAGAGAAAGGCCTGTCAAAGAAGCCAGACAGAGATGTTAATAATTGTAGTGGCTACTGGGGCTACGGGGGGACTGCCTCACCTGCGGAATGCTGCAGATGACAGAGCCCATCCAGGCGCAGGCCAGCATGATGCGTCCCCGGTTGTAGGATCGTTGCAGCGGCTTCAGTATGGCATAGTATCTAGAGACGAGAGCGGTGTGAGAGATACGATTCGATTGACACTTTGAGCCCGCCTTATCTGGCTATCAATTTGGTCCATTAGCGACAGTCAACGGAGCAGTGCAGACGCCGCAACAGGCAGGCAACAGGAGATGGGACTCACCTGTCTAGCGATATGCAGACCATCACAAAGCTGGACAAGTACAGTCCGAACACGCGAAAGAAGCTCATGAGACGGCACATCAGATCGGTGGAGCGCCATTGGACTGTCCAGGCCCACGCAATCTCCAGCGGCATCAGCAGCAACGTCACCATTAGATCGGCAATGGCCAAATGCATTAGCATGATATCAATCCGCAAGGGACCACGCAGTCGCCGCTTCGTCAGCAGATACAGCACTGTGCTGTTGCCAATTGTTGAGATCACAAAGAGTATGCTGGAATCGAAAGGAAAACCCATATAAAGAGAGGATGAACATCGAGCTCCAGGGGAAAGGGCAACGATTAAATTGGTGAGTGGAAAATTAAAGAAGTTTTCCCGAATGGGGCAAGTGGGTGTCTCTGTAGTGTGTGGATTGTGTGGGTGCTCGATAAGTAGGTCAGATGCAACTCTAGAGCCAAGGAAAGGTAAATTGAATTTAGGAAAACGAATTGTCTGCCATAAAGTTCTTGAAGATCAGTTGTAGACAATCAGAGCTTGGCTCTGTGCGAGTATCAATCACTAGATCACGTACCCATGGATGGGGCCTTAGAAGTTGTGCATCAGCCTTAATAAATGTTAGGTTGAACAGAAAAAAAGGCAGAGATTCTAGTACATTCACTAATTAATAGAATTAATTGGTGGATGCTCTCTAGATACTGTGGAGATACTCTTTGAAGAGTGATCCTCACTTTATTGTGAAATCAGAGATCAGATCTTTAATTTGTTTCCTTGCATCTCTCGTAAAATATTTTGTAAGATCTGTGATTGATATATGAATGCGCATTTAAGAGAAAACGATTTTCCTTTGCTGAGCTTTAAAGGTTTTAATTTCCTTTAAAGCTAGTAATTCTCACTAATCTCCTGGTTTTCTTTAAGTGTTAATGATCTTAAGCATATTTTCCATTGGGTTCAGTCACAAGAATCTCTATTCTTTAAAGAGCATAGATCTCTTTTATATAAAAAGTTTTGAGTCGTTGTCGTCCGATATTTTACTCATATCGGCGCAAGCGAAGCGAGTGAGCCAGGGGTTGGAAAGGGGTTTGCCCTCTAGAATAATCATAATTATATTCTCTTAAAAGAGATGTCCACTTTTTAGAAAGATTTTTGAATATAATTTTTCATTTCTCTTGTGACTGAAAGATTCTATCTTTGAGTCGGAGATCTTGCGTGTGGAATTTCGGAGGGTCAAAAACCTTTCTTGGGATCGTTGATCTTAGAATCAGAATCCCTCTAAGATTCTACTATTTTAAAATATTATATTTCGCTATATTTAAATTATTTAACCATACCATTTCCTGCATAATACTCCACAGTATTATAAAACAATCAATACATGTATGTATCCGTCTTGAAACAAAATTATTAAATATTTCACTTTGCGAAACACTTTCTACGTCTTGACTAGCTTTGAGGAACAGCTCTTAATCAATTTTGTAAATCTTTAGTAATTTGAAAATCGTGAACCCAAGGCTTGAACCACAGCGTTCAAATTCCAAGTGAAAATTATTAAAAATCAGACAGACAGACAGCCAGAGGAGGATGATGATTTATACTTATTTATAACGAAAATTTAAATCCATGCCGGAGGCAGAGACATAGACAGAGACAGCACCGACACCTACACCTACACACAGCGATTGATGCGGCGATACGTTTAGAAAGCAAAAGAAAAAAAAAAGGTTAGAGATAGTGGAAGCCAAAGCTTATCAACGTGACTTGATGTGGAAACTCAGAGAGAATCGCTTGATAGAAACAATGTGGGTGGGGATCGGAACCCGATCGGAGCACTCACCTGTAGACTGTGATGGACAGACGATGGCCATCGTTGAAGATCATATCCTTGGAGAGGTGCATGGTGCCGTTGGTATTGTTCACGTTGGACCAATCCTTGAGTATGCGATGATCATAAACAACCTCATTTATTTCACCAGAATGGGCCATCTTACCACCGACTAAACCAATTCAATCGTATCACTTTCCTGCTGTATTTTTGGTTTTTTTTTTTTTTTTTATCGTTTATTTCTGTATATTAAAAATAGAATTTGTTATTAAAGAATTGTAACATTTATCCACAAAGCCACGCGGCTATAGAATGACCATTTTTCCTTCAAACTCCTCCGTTTTGGAGATGTTTTTGTATTTGCATTTGTATTTTATTTATTTTTAAACTATTTATTTGCATAGTTTCCACATAGTCTGTTTAGCTTCTGGCAAAAGGTGTTTATAGAAGCAAAAAACGGAATTTGTATACAGTTTTATTTACGATTTCCTGTTGTAATGAAGCTATTTTCAGTTGCCGACTGTTCCTATTCGACTGCCCTGCGGTGTGCAGGACATGAGTGTGTTTTCAGAGCAATTCGACTTTGTTTTATGGGGGCCTGTCATTTAATTACAAAATATATTTTATTGGATTTATTTTGCGTTGCATTAATGGCGAGTATTTGACAGCCGCTCGAGATTATCAGATAATGCGAGTACCAATACGAACAGAATGCGGACTGGACTCCTGGCAAGTCCTCTCTCGCGGCACCCGAACCCGAATTGAGTTAATTTAATCGAATTCCACTCGATGCCCTACTGTGTGTGTTTTTCTTTTTTGATAAGTTCAAGAACATTTGTATTATTTTGTATTTATATTATGATTATGGTTCGGGTTCTGTTTCTGTTTTGATTTTCGTTGTGGGGATTTGTTTGTTGCATGGAACTCGCATGGAGCACTGTGACCTTGAACTAATTACTCGGAGCACTCCCCTGCGGAATATTTTCCATTTCCAAGTGATAATAAAAATATTCCACTTATGCTGCGTGCTCTTTCCTAGCCTTAGTACCGCATACTACAATAATTATAATGGGAGAGCATCTCGTCTCGTTGGCTTATTAATCTGCTAATCAATTGTGCTCAATCGAACGGTGTCGCTCACTCAATTGAACAGCGGACAAATTGTTCACCCCAGCAGTCCAATCCTTGAGTCAGAATCGGAATGGGAATCGTTCACGGTCTATTTGTTTGGACGCGCCACGCCGCTCCGCATTTGATGCCTTTTGAACTTGGCATTTTAATGTGCAAACACATAATTAAACAAATTTTGTAGTAAATTAGGGCAGAAAACATTTTCCATGAACTATTGGAATGTCTGAAGCAACAACCCCAGCCCCAACCCCAACCCCGACCCCAAAGTTCAACCAAATGCTGCGATTCAACTAGTTTCCACTTGGCAATAAGTAACAATTAATCGCTTTTAATATATATACTTATTGTAGGCGTAATCAATGATTACGAGTACGCGTACGTGCTCTATAATTTCTTTTCTTCTATATGCAATTTCTTATACTATATATATATTTTTTTTGCATTTATTTTCATCTCATTTTGTGATTTCCGTTTTGTTCTGTGTTTTCTAAACACGCGGGCGCACCGTGTACGCGAACGACGACAAGATTTCGTACAATTTACACTTCTTTTTTTTGCGCACCTTTTGCAACACTGCAGATCGGCCTTACGGCACTGTTTTTGCCGCCCGCCCACGCACACACACACACACACACACCACACGCGTGTTTTTTTTTTTCGTTATCGATAGCTCATTTGGGCAGGTACGCAATTAATGGCGAACGGTACACGATTCTTCTTTCGATTGATTTCCACCGAACGGCGAGCAGGAACTGACTGAACGGGAAAGGCGGCTGCGGCTGCTGTGCCTGCCACTGCCTGCTGCCGTGAAATCGAAATCTCGACAACAACTGATAATCTAATAAAGAGAGAAGTAATACAAAAATACAAAAAAGTGCGACTCGGGCGTCTTCTAGTTGGCAATCGATAACGGTAGCCAGCTTCGGGCGACCCCAATTGTTGCGTGTGTTTGTGTGTGTGTGTGTGTGAGTGCCGGCTGGTCCGCCCGCATAAAATTTCACGTTTATCAATGCGCGCGCGTGTGTGTGAGTGTGTAAATTCAAAGTTCAACGCCAGGCCCGGCCCAGCCGCCTCTCAATCTGTGTCTGTCTGGCAGCCTGCCTCCCGATCGCCATATGTCTCAACTTTTTGCTCATCTTTTCGGTTATCAGGCAGGGAGGGGGCTTTTTGTTCAAATAAAAGAAACACCATTAAATTGAATATTACTTTTTGGTCTTATCTGTTGTCTGGGTGGCGACACGGTATGGCACGGCACGGCACGTCTTGACTTTGCCTCCTCCTAAGCGGCGCTGATGATACCTACTTTCAGCCGCTGCGCAGTTTATCCTTTTGCCGGAGTTTCTTCAGCACTTGTGGATTCGTCGAGCAACCACTGCCATCTGCCGGTAGTCCTATGCCAAGGATAACGATTTAACCTAAAGCGACTAAATGGGCTCCTGTTAACAGTTAAATGACGGCGCGAGTCGCAATTGCAAAACTCGAACAAAACCATTCATTAATTCTAATGAGGGGCACCACTGTTTGGTTCAACAAAAGGATTTCATTTCAAGTTCACGTTCACGTTCAGGGCCTGTATGGGTATGGCACCCGCTTTTGTATGCTATGAATGTGTATGGGTGTGTGTGCGTGTGCGTGCTGGTCGGCGCTATCAAGATGCACCTGGCGCACTTGATAAGACGGCCAAGTCTGTCAATTACAACGAATGTGCATGTGGCATTAAGTACATGCAAATCAGCTTTAAAAGTGGTTTAGTTTTTGAGGCAAGAAAATAGATTTTTGATTTGGAATTAGACACTGGACACTGGATTTTCCGTCAGAATCAACCATCTATCAATCAAACAAATAGTGAATTATCATAGCCCTTCAGGCATATAATTTATAAATCTAACTTGAAGCCTCGCTAAAGCCATCCCCTCCTTTTTTCACCCAATTCTCTATGAAATAAGTTGACAATCCCTTTGTTTTTAGTATAAAAATATATAATTAATTAGTATCAAAATAGAATATGTATAATTATCAAAATATATAGTGAATACAGTCAGTCATACAAAAGTGTGTGAGGAATTGGAGTAGTAGCACCAGATTGTATCTGTTGGATTGGTAGATATTAGCTTAATTAATTAATAGTTTCTTACCAAACAAACCTTTTAGTGGTTGGTTTCTTGACTATTGATTCGCGTGTAAGTGGCAGTAGTGGAGTAGGAACTGTTGGATGCCCCTCGCCATCGTTCTCCCTAAATACAAAGACCAAATTATAGCCATATAGATAGATAGAGTGAACTTATTACTCGAGCAGGAAATAAATACTTTCTTAGAAAACGAACCTGTTGTGTTTTGTTTTTTTTTTGTTTTTTTGTTTTTGTTTTTGTTTTTCACTTTTTGCTTAAATTATTTTACAAAAAAAGTCACTTTATTCTTAATCTCTAGTCAAAATATTGCCGATATAACTTTTCAAAATTTAGAGTTTTTGTTTTTCTTCCGAGTTGTGAGCTCCCCGCTACCCCGAATAATACTAACAATTTTTTAGAATTCTCACACGTTGACGAATTTGACAACTGGGGTTTCGTTGGGCTCGGATTGCTTGTTTCTGTTTTTTTGGGGGGAAATGTATTTGATAAAAACAACAAGGTAATCGCGGAGAAACTTGTTTGTTCTTAACAACGATTTCGATTTCGTCAAAATTGTTCATACGAGTAATTGATCTTCATGGATATATCATTTTATTCAAGCCTGAAAACTAATCAAACCAAAATTTGAAAAAATGTCCGTTGAAAATAATTTCCGGCTAGCTCTTCCTCTCGGCAGGTGCCTCCGTGACGAAAACATCTGTGTAATTGTCATGTAGAAAATTTATTAATTGCATTATCATAGCCCTTCAGGAATATAATTTATAAATCTAACGCCATCCCCCCTTTTTTTGTCACCCAATTCTCTATGAAATAAGTTGACAATCCCTTTGTTTTTGGTATAAAAATATATAATTAATTAGTATTAAAATAGAATATGTATAAATATCAAAATATATGGTACTACAGTCATTCAATCAAGCCAATCTGCTTTCAGTAAAAAGTGTGTGAGGACGCATCGGCTTCGTTAATTGGAGGCGGCACCAGATTGTATCTGTTGGATGGGTAGATATTAGCTTAATTAATGAGTAGTTTCTTACCAAACATACCTTTTAGTTGTTGGTTTCTGGAGTGGAGTGGAGTGGAGTAGGAGCTGTTGGATGGTTCTCCCTATCGTTCTCCCTAAATACAAAGACCAGAGTATAGCCATATAGATAGATAGATAGAGTGAACTTATTACTCGAGCAGGAATTAAATGCTTTCTTAGAAAACGAACCTGTTTTGTTTTGTTTACGTTTTGGATGGCCTTTGTTTTTGGTTTTGGTTTTGTGTGTTTCACTTTTTGCAGATTAAATTATTCAATATTTTTTTAAAAAAAAAAATCACTTTATTCTTAATCTCTAGTTTCAAAATATTGCTTTTTTCTTAATTTAGTTTAAAAAAAAAAAATCTTTATTCTTAATTTTTTTTTTCTTCAAAATTTGTTTTTCTCCCTAGTTGTGAGCCTCCGCAACCCCGAATAATACTAATAATTTTTCAGAATTCTCACACGTTGACGAATTTGACAACTGGGGTTTCGTTGGGCTTGGATTGCTTGTTTCTGTTTTTTTGGGGGGAAATTTATTTGATAAAAACAACAAGGTAATCGCGGAGAAACTTGTTTGTTCTTAACAACGATTTCGTCAAAATATGCATGGACATATGTATGTTCATACGAGTAATTGATCTTCAAGGATATATCATTTTATTCAAGCCTGAAAACTAATCAAATCAAATTTTTAAAAAAATGTCCGTTAAAAAAATAATTTCCAGCTAGCTCTTCCTCTCGGCAGGTGCCTCCGTGACGAAAACATCTGTGTAATTGTCATGTAGAAAATTTGATTAATTGCATTATCATAGCCCTTCAGGCATATAATTTATAAATCTAACGCTATCCTAAAGCCAAATTTTTGTCACCCTTTGTTTTCTATAAAATAAGTTGACAATCCCTTTGTTTTAGTATAAAAATATATAATTAATTAGTATCAAAATAGAATATGTATAATTATCAAAATATATGGTGAATACAGTCATTCAATCAAGCCAAAATGATTATCAGTAAAATGTGTGAGGACTACAGTCATTCAAACAAGCCAATCTGCTAGTAGCAGTTAATTGGAGGCGGCACCAGATTGTATCTGTTGGATTGGTAGATATTAGCTTAATTAATGAGTAGTTTCTTACCAAACATACCTTTTAGTTGTTGGTTTCTTGACTATTGATTCGCGTGTAAGTGGCAGGCGGAACCACACAAAGTGGAGTAGGAGGCTGTTGGATGCCTCTCGCCATCGTTCTCCCTAAATACAAAGACCAAAGTATAGCCATATAGATAGATAGAGTGAACTTATTACTCGAGCAGGAATTAAATGCTTTCTTAGAAAACGAACCTGTTTTGTTTTGTTTTTTTGGATCAAATTTTTTTTTATTTTTTTTGTTCTTGTTTTTCACTTTTTGCTTAAATTATTTTTAAAAAAAAATCATTCTTTATTCTTAATCTCTAGTCAAAATATTGCCGATATAAAACTTTTCAAAATTTAGAGTTTTTGTTTTTCTTCCGAGTTGTGAGCTCCCCGCTACCCCGAATAATACTAATAATTTTTCAGAATTCTCACACGTTGACGAATTTGACAACTGGGGTTTCGTTGGGCTTGGATTGCTTGTTTCTGTTTTTTTGGGGGGAAATGTATTTGATAAAAACAACAAGGTAATCGCGGAGAAACTTGTTTGTTCTTAACAACGATTTCGATTTCATATTGGTGCCTATGCATGGACATATGTTCATACGAGTAATTGATCTTCAAGGATATATCATTTTATTCGAGCCTGAAAACTAATCAAATCACCAATTTTTAAATAAATTTCCGTTAAAAATAATTTCCAGCTAGCTCTTCCCCTCGGCAGGTGCCTCCGTGACGAAAACATCTCTGTGTAATTGTCATGTAGCAAATTTAATTGAACTTTATTGCTGAAAAAATTAAACAAAAATGTAATAAAAGTCTTATGAAAATTGATTAATTTATTTGATTTAATTATTTTTAATTTAAAAAAGCTTCCTCAACAATCAGCAAACAGTATCTACATAAATATACATACATATACGTCAAATGTACAATTTTATGTAAAAAAAAGTGATATGGCACAAACACTCGATATATATCGATATATTGATATATCAATATATGGACATCCCTAATAACGTTGACATGTGGTCCCCAATCAAAATAGATTAAATTATAAGAAAAATATGCTACGAAAATCAAAGAAACAGCCACAAACAGTGGCGGATAAAGTCAGCCAACTGCTGGCGCATCCCAATGGCAGCGATTCGGAAGAAGACTCGGACTTTGATGCGGCCACTGGGCCGCGCGTCGTCGATTTCGAGCAAGACGAATACGATCTGCCCGATGGCCGGAGCACGGACATACGCAAGCGGAATGTGAAGCTGCTGTCGGAGCAGAGTGAGCGCTACAAGGGAAAGATCAGCAGCCGGAAGGAACTGGACGCGGAGGAGGAAGATGACCAGAGCGAGGACGAGGTGCCCTATGAGGATAGCGATAGCGATGAAGAGAATGATGCTTTGGCTGCCTTTAATCAGAAATTGAAAGCGGGAGCTGGAAAATTAGCTAGAGATGATGATAATGATGATGAGGAAAGTGATGGAGAGGATGATGATGATGCACTGTCCTCCTTTAATCAAAAGCTTAAATCTGGAACCGAAGAAGCAGCGGATAGCGCAGAAGAGGATGATGAAGATTTCGACGACGAGGAGGACGACGACGATGATGATGATGATGAAGATGAAGATGATGATGATGATGACGAAGATGACGATGAAGAGGGTGATGATAGCATCAAACCCTCTGATATCATGTCCAAATCGAATCCACAAGCTGAAATCCAAAAAGGTCTCTGCGTCCAGAACCAACTACGCATCTGGGAACGTCTCCTCGAGCTGCGAATCAACACGCAAAAGGTCACCAGCAAAGCGAATCAGCTTCCTCCGCCCGAGACCCTAAAAACGCTTGGGTCCGAAAACGAGGAACTCCAGTCGGTGCTGAGCGAGGCCCGGGAACGCTCCTCGAAACTCCTGCAGCAACTGCTGGCCCTGCAATCGGCGCTCAGTCAACAGAACTCGGAGACGAGGAAATCGGTCAAGCGAAAGACAGTGTCATCGGAGGAGACAGAACCACCATTGAAGGTCTTTGCGAATGTCTTGCAAAGCAACTTTGAGTACATGTCGGGCTACCGCAATGAAGTGTTGCTCAAGTGGGACGATCGCACGAAACTTTTGACGCCAGGAGCGGGTCTGAAGCGTAAGTCGCTGCAGGAGGACTACGACATCATCAAGAAGATCGACAGTGCGTTGGCCAATCGTGAGGCACTCGTTGAGAAATCCCAGACGCTGAAGAGCAACATCCAGCCGGAGAAGCAGCAGCAAGAGAATGAACCACCACAGCGGCAGGCCCATGTCTACGACGACAGCGACTTCTACCATCAGCAGCTGCGCGAATTGATTGAATACAAGGCCAGCACCTCATCGAACATGAGTGAGATCACCAAGCAGTTTGTGGAGCTGCAGAAGTTGCGTCAGAAGATGAAGAAAAAAGTGGACACCAGAGCCAGCAAGGGGCGCAAGTTGCGGTGAGTAATTGAAGCCAATCGAGAGTTTAAACATCTACTAATCACCCTGCCATTCTTGCAGTTATGTGGTGCACAATAAGCTCACAAATTTCATGGCTCCGAACGAGGCTAGCGAGTGGACGGAAAGCTCCAAGTCCGAGCTGTATAAATCGTTGTTTGTCTAGAAAAATATGTGCAAATTCTTTCCATTTAAAAAAACCAATCAAAATCTTTGCTTATCAGAGAGTGGCAAGTGTCGCTAGACCGAGGAACCGAGGAACAAAGTAATCTTCAATATAACAGGGGAAAATCTTCTCGTTTTCTGCAATTGATTGTTTTTTTCACAAGCTGCGAAACCGAAGAAACAAACCTGTATGAAATATTTGTACACAAATGAAATATGTAGGAATAAAACTTGTAAAGATTTGTTGAATCAGTTTTTAGATAAATAAGAACGTAGGCATTTCTAGGCGACAATTAATAGTATATTAAAATTGTATCGTGTGCACTACGACATATAGGAGCTATAATTTTACCCCCATCTGAACTCTAAAGTTCTTCCGCTGGTGACTCTTAAGACTTATTTATATGTCTCTAAAAGAACACTTCTACGCTGTGAAAATGTATTCTCTTTTCCTAGGAATGTTCTCAGAATTCATTCTGAAGGTTATGCCAAGAGATTCCTGAGAGACTTCCAACTCTACAGATGGCTCTATCTATGTAGGTCGATGATCCATTTCACTTCTTAAAAATGTGTCATAAAGCGGAGAAATAATTAAATAAGCACTTGATAAGACGGTCAAGTCTGTCAATTACAACGAATGTGCATTTGGCATTAAGTACATGCAAATCAGCTTTAAAAGTGGGACTTTTGGCTTAGTTTTTGAGGCAAGAACATAGATTTTGGATTTGGATTTGCACACTGGACACTGGACACTGGATTTTCCGTCAGAATCAATCATCTATCAATCAAACAAATAGTGAATTATCATAGCCCTTCAGGCATATAAATTATAAACCCAATTCTCTATAAAATAAGTTGACAATCCCTTTGTTTTTGGTATAAAAATATATAATTAATTAGTATTAAAATAGAAAATTATATATGGTTAAGAAAGTTTAGTTAAGTTAAGTTAAATTTTAGTATCATATATATCCCAAAATAGAATATGTATAAATATCAAAATATATGGTACTACAGTCATTCAAACAAGCCAATCTGCTTTCAGTAAAAAGTGTGTGAGGACGCATCGGCTTCGTTACTTGGAGGTATCACAGCGGCACCAGATTGTATCTGTTGGATTGGTAGATATTAGCTTAATTAATGAGTAGTTTCTTACAAAACATACCTTTTAGTTGTTGGTTTCTTGACTATTGATTCGCGTGTAAGTGGCAGGCGGAACCACACAAAGTGGAGTAGGAGCCTGTTGGATGCCTCTCGCCATCGTTCTCCCTAAATACAAAGACCAAAGTATAGCCATATAGATAGATAGAGTGAACTTATTACTCGAGCAGGAATTAAATGCTTTCTTAGAAAACGAACCTGTTTTGTTTTGTTCATACGTTTTGGATCAAATCTAAAATTTTTTTCCGACTTAATATTTTGAATAGTAAAAAAGAAAAAATTCGTTTTGTCCAAATCTTCAGTGTGTTCTCAGACTTCAGATCAACTCCAAAATTTCAATATTCAATATTTTTAAAAAAAAAAAAAATTCTGGCTTTTTCCAAATCTAAGCTCCAGAGTTTAACAACTTGTTTGATTTGGTTTTTGTTTTTCACTTGTTTCTTAAATTAGTTTACAAAAAAAAAATCTCTAGTCAAAATATTGCCGAAAAAAAACTACAAAATTTCGAATTTTTTTTTCTCCCGAGTTGTGAACTCTCCTCAACTCCGAATAATACTGATACTTTTTCAGAATTCTCACACGTTGACGAATTTGACAACTGGGGTTTCGTTGGGCTTGGATTGCTTGTTTCTGTTTTTTTGGGGGGAAATATATTTGATAAAAACAACAAGGTAATCGCGGAGAAACTTGTTTGTTCTTAACAACGATTTCGTCAAAATTATTCATTTTATTCGAACCTGAAAACTAATCACCAAATTTGAAATAAATTACCGTTGAAAAGATTTTTCCAGCTAGCCCTTCCTCTTCCTAAAAATTCCATTAAAAAATAACCATTTCCGGACGCCAAATATTTTCATCACGTAAATTCTTGATAAATCGCGGTCATTTTTCACGATTTTAGGAGCATAGGGCCGTTTATCAAACATTTACCAATACGGCTAAAGGTTTCGGTTGGACTTTGCTATAAACCCTTGACAAGTCCTCAAAGATTACAATTATGAAAGTGTATCAGTAGCAGAGAAAATGAGCTATAATTATCTAATACCAAATCCTACAAAAAATTACCAGAACGCCTGTTTCTTTTAGTCTTTCTTCGGCTGCTTTGATAGTTCTAAGCCCCCAAAAAGAATCTATAAAAAAGAGAAACCACTTTGATTGAATTTGAGTTTTATTTATTTCATATATTTATGTATATTTCCGCTTTTCGTTTGCTTTTTATTATTTAACTGCTAAATTGTTTGTATGTTCAACATTTTCATTTTTCGTTTTCGTTATTTTGTATTATTTGCTTGTCAACTGGGATAGATTATGTATGCAGCAAAATGCTGCATAGCATAACAAGTGTGGCTTGAATATAACCGCAAATGTACAAACTGTACCGCTTCATAACCGTTTCGTTTAGTGGGTTTCGTTTTTAGTGGGTGTGGTGTGGGGCGGTGTGGTGTGGCTGTGTAAGGAGGATTATTTTATATTATATTATGTACTATTTTGTTGCTGGCTTTTTTCCGAGTTAGCATTTATATTTATATAATTTGTTAATATATTAAACTAGTTTTCCACATGACTCTTGACTTGGTATTCGTTTAAATTACTTTGCTAGGTGTTTGTTTGTTTTTCGTTATTTTACTGGGACTCTGTGTCTCCCGCGTCTCATTCATTTATAAAATTCTCTTTACTTTTATAGACCATAAATGGTTTCCGTTTTTTCGCTTTCTTTTAGTATGTTTCGTCGTCTAAGTCATTGTTTAGTTATACATACGTTAAATTCATATATTTGTATATATATAGTAGTATTATGTATAATGTTAGTGGAAATTATCAGTATAAATTGCAATAAATTGATGATTGGAGGGGTGTTTCGAATACAGTTTAAAATACACAAAAAATACAATAAATAAATATTTAAATAGGTTTTTGCCTAGCGTTTTTAGAAAATACAATACAAAGTTTCGTCTAAAAATACTAAATATAAAAAAAAAACGAATACATTTTACGAGCACATTTACAAAATAAAATGCCAGTCGCTTTGTTCGATAGAATTTCTTTGGGAAATGAGTTTGGGTTTTTGGGTAGATGTTTTCATTGTCAAGCTCTCATTAAAAATTAATTAACAATTAGCTGAAAGTGTGTAGAGCACATACATACATACATACATATAATATCATTGTTGTTTATATATTGCATAAATACGAGTATTGCACTGGGAATATTCGCGCACGAGAATTGAATCAAATTTCTTTTACTTTCTGCTTAAAGATCTACAAAAAGTGGAGACGATTCGAAAATACTGGGGGTGGGGTGGGTGTGGGTGTGGGGCACAAAAAAGACGCTATACATACAAATGACGAAATCCAAGCCCACAATGATTTGAGTGGCGGGGAGTGGGGGGTACAAATACATAAAGGGGGGTGCGTGCCTTGTTTCCGTTTTGACGTTTTTCTCGCCTTTCTTTTTGTATACAAACTACCAATATATAAAGATTACAAAAATGCCGCCTGACTACATAATTTCTCCTTCCTCCTTCCGTTCGCTTCGATTTTCTCTAATTGTTAATGGAATTTTTCAGCAGCAGGGGCAGCCCGGTTTTAGTTTTTGATTTCGATACGAGTATTGTGGCAGTTTTTGCCCCCCCACCAGAGGCGGCTTCGGCAGCCTCCGCAGCGGCAGCGGCGGCGGTAGCTGCTTCACTGGCGGCCACGGAGCTGCTGCTGCGGCGTCGCGGCGCCGCCTGTCGTTGGTGCAGCTCTTGGAGCAATGCCGAGTGCTTGTCGAGTGCTTTCAGCTGTGCCGTGTTCTGGGTCTCATACAGCGACGACTGCAGCTGGGTGTGGATCGAGGTGACGTTCGAGAGCGTGCTCTCGGCCTCGGCCATAAGAAAATTGCTTAAATAACGTTTACTAGTTGTGGTTGCTGATGTAGTGGTAGTGGTGGTGGTGGTCGATGATGTCGTTGTAGTTTTGCTTGCCATTGTCTGTTCCTGCGCTGAAACCTAAGGAATGCACTTTATAGATAATGAAATACTGAAAGATCTTCCGGCAAACCTTTCTTTTAACCCCCGACTCTGTGTCTCAAGTGCACTTGGCGGGATGTATAACATTTTCCATATCCTTTTGCACGGCATACAGCTCCGACAGCTGCTTGGCAAACAACACATTCAGTTCGCTGAGTTTTGCCAGCTGCAACAAAAGATATTTATAGGATGCTCTTGGGTGATATTCCACTTGCACTTACAGTCTGATCGTTGCACTTTTCCCTTAGGGTTAGGTTCACCGTCTTAAGCTCTAGTTCCTGCTGCAGCAGCTCGGCCTGCTGTTGCTCCGTGCGCGCCTTCAAAGCAGCCACTTCACGACGCAGTTCATCTTCTGTGGCTCCCCCAGCAGCAGCAGCAGCCGCAGCTCCAGCACCACCGCCCACACGCATCAGATCCATCTCACGCTTTAGGCGTATATTCTCCTCCTTGTAGGTGTGCAATTGACGCTTCCATTCGTCCACATTGGCCGTAGATTCCTAAAGAGGAGAGCATATAGAATGAGAATGGTTTCTGTGTGGGATATGGTTTAAATGAACTGAGAACTCACCTGCAATGCACTGGTCAGGCGCACGTTGTTGTTCTTTAAGGTCGCCAGCTCGATTTCCCACTTCTTGGCATTGGCACAGCTACAGAAAACAAGGAGAATACTTTAAGGATCCCCAGGTTAATCCGCTGTCATGCCTCACCTTTGTGCCAGTGCCATTTTCAGGCGTTCATTCTCGTATTTCAGCTGCTGTTCGGCTGTGGCGCCCGCTCCGGGTCCCGTATGCATACCCACAATGCTGCCGCCCGAGGAGATGGTCACACCACCGCCACCGCCGCCGCCTCTTAAATCGCCTGCTCCTACGTTAGTGGGCTGTGGTGAGGGCGTGGCCGAGCCAATATCCGGCTTGCCGTCACTGGTGTTCAGCAGCTTGTGGGAGGGACTGTCCGGATTGGCGTTCTGTGTGTTTGTATTGCTCATATTTGGCGGCTCCACGGTGTGCGGATCGATGGCAGTATTATCGTTTTGCATGGCCCCAATGGCCCTTCCGGAAATGGGCGAAGTATTGGCCGATGTGGTGGGCGTGACCGCATTCGAGCCATTTGCCGATTTCATGGCATTCTTGGTGGCCTCCTTGACCTCCTGGAATTTCTCCACAAACTGGAACGGGAAAAAAGAGGGAACCCTTAAGATGGGGGAAACTACAGCCAATCGAGCAGTACCTTTGTTAGCTCTGCCTCGGAGGCAAAGCCCAGGCCATACACCGTATTTGCACGCACATCGCTCCATTGGCCAAACTTCTGGGAGGTCTGTGTGAATGTCATGTTCGGGGTGATGGTGGAATTGATCACCGCCTTGGTGCCCTCGACGCTTATGATGCGATAGAGGTTCCGTGAGCTATCATAAAAGAAGCTCACATTCACGGCCTTCATGCTGGCTGTGATCCAGGTGCGTTTCGTCTTGGGATCAATATGGAAAACATGCGCCTGGCAGGTGAAAATCGGTTGTTCGCTGTGGAATATATAGAGAAAGAGAGAGAGAGAGAGAGAGAAGGGTGGGTGGGTTCGGCACACAGGTGTGATTAAATTAAAAATTCCATTTTATAACCCCCCTCCCCCGCCACTAATTAATATTTAATGCGTGTCCTTATCTATTACCAAGACGCTGACATTGCTGCTGCTGGATGCGTATTCCGTGCGTCGCGTCGTCGCGTTCTTTTCTCTTCCTGTTCTGTTTGCGTGGGCGACGGGCGACTGGCGACGAACCGACGACTAAATTGCATTATATGCTTAAGCCCTTTGCCTTTGGCCCCGCAGCCTTGCCTTTGATTCCCGTCTCAAGCACACATCACACACTCTTCTCTTCTATACATATATATAATTGGACAGACCACCTACTACTGCACACACATATATATATATATATATATTTATACATCTACAATCTGTACGTACGTATATATACGCCGCCCGCTACACACCATGGAAATGTCAGCGACACCACCGACGGCGTCGATTTTTCCCACACAATTTTCAATATTTCACCCACAATTACACTCGAAACAGGCCTTACCCCATGGTATTTGTATGCTTTAGCGCTTTGCTGGCTCGTTTGGCAACGAATTAACTTTGGCCCAGGTGTTTATCCGTGTTAATTTGTTGTTACAAAATAATCCGTGTTAATTTGTTGTTACCAGTGTGACTTATCAATAAAATATACGGTCTGACCCTCAGAAATATACCGAAAATTGCCGTCTCATTTTCAAAATATACCGTAAATATACCGATGGAAAAGCGAACTTAGCCCACTTAAGCCCCCTTAATTCAAACAGGATAACAGCTTGAGTTAAAGGGCGGAAAATAAAACGAATAATAATTATAATTACTCTTGTAGGACTATCCCTACCTTATTCTTTGCTTTAAAGAGAGTTCAGATAAAAAAGCCGCATTACCGATTCAATAACCGATTCGAGGAAGCAGTTTGGCCATTGATACCTATCGACTGTATCCGATTGGTGCGCGCCAAAAATAAATTTTTTAAAAGTGTTTGAGTGGCAAAGGATTTGAATGCAATCCAGTTGAATAAGTGATGAACGGAAATACGATTTGAGAGATTGAGAATTTAAAAAACCAGCGTGTGGAAGTTTTTATACCCTTTGCTGTTAAATTTACCTTTAAAAATTAAATTTAAGAGATTGATGATACCGTAAATATAACCTCAAGTCAATTTCGACGTCAAAATAAATAAAACAAACGCCCTCAAAACGGCTTAGAGCTGGAGATGCATCGATGACTGCCTGTGGGCCTGTGCTGACATTTGAGCTTATTTCAGGCTATATCTAGCATATTTTAAAGAGCTTACAAATCTTTTCTCTTCTAGATATTTTCTGAGGTGTATTCATTCTTAGCTTATATATTTTCGGTTATAGCCATTTTTGCATAATTTTTCAAATCTATCTTATATTTACTCTGAAATTCTGACAGAACTGCTGCGGGCTGAGAACATCGACCATTAAATTTAGGCCAGCGAATACATAAAAAATGTTGCCCGAATAATCCGTAATCATGTTGCTTGTAAGCTATCAACTTTTTGATATAATATATATATTCTTATAATTTGTAAATACTTCTTAAACTTGATCCGCAGAAAAGAATTGAAATTTGGAAGCTAAATTCTATTGAAATAAAGGAAGGTCGGAACGTGTCTATTTGTTAACGGTTCGATTTCAAATTCAAATGTTTCCAGCATAAATGTTGCTGTACGATGCTGCCAGATAGCAAGGTATGTTCGTATTTGCCATTTTTTCTTTCTCCGTTTATGGTCACATCTTTTTCACCAAAGTGGCAACACCGCGAGTTTTCGTTTTTTTCGCACACGATAAAAGTCGGAAATTATTGTAATTTTGAAGGAATTGCAATAAGAATAGAGCCCCAGGACATATGCAAAGGCTAGACATCGGCAAAAGGTGTTGTTGCTGCTGCTGCCCTGCCGCCTCGCGATCGATTGGGGTACGTTTTGCAGCGTAGGAGCTCCGCTGCGGAGGGGAGAGTTTTTTCTTGCCTCTTTTTTCACTCTTCGTTTCCCCTTTTCCCCTTTCCGTTTTTTTTTTTTTTTTTTGCATAAACGCCGTCCTCCACATACGAGTTGTAAAGGTGAAAATGCGTTTTGGCCAAGTTTTAGACCAGCTGTTGGTTTTAATGAATGGAATGGAGTGTGTTTCAGTTAATTGTAGTTATAAAATGCGTGAGAGCGACACACCTATGATAAAAAATATGTCACTTGTGCGAAAGAGACGTGTGCGTGCCGTGCTCCTGTGTGTATGTGTGTGTATATGCTGTGCATGCCAGTGTGTGCGTGGGTGACTCTGAGCGTGTGGTCGAGTGTGCGTGTGTGTGTGTAGAAAAACTTGTTATCAATGCGGCGCCTATGATAAAATAAAAGTCTCATTAGACATGTTTCTCCAAACGAAATTCCGATTGGAATTTGTGTATTCCCCTCTCTCAACCCTCCCTCTCTCTCTCATCTCTCTCTCTGTGTAGTGTTGCATGCCTATGTGTGTGTTGCGGCGTGCTCTGGCGTGCCCCAAGTAAATAATGTGGAACATGATGTGCGACGTAATGCCCACGATTTCGGAGGACAGCATATCGCAGCGCTCTTCGCAGTTCAGCGGCGAGGATGCGAATTTCGAGCAGCTGATGGTCTCCATGCTCGATGAGCGGGACAAGCTGATGGACAGCCTGCGTGAGGCGCAGGAGCGGCTGGGCGAGACGGAAGGAAAGCTCCGCGATGTGGAAAAGGAGCGTGATAGTCTCCAGCGTCAGATCAATGCCAATCTGCCACAGGTAAGTGGAGAATACTGGAGCCTCCAAATGAAAGGAAACACTAATGGTTGAATGGTGACTTTTTTGCTTTTTAGGAGTTTGCCACACTCACCAAGGAGCTGACACAGGCACGCGAGACCCTGCTGGAGCGCGACGAGGAGATTGGCGAACTCAAGGCGGAGCGTAATAATACCAGGGTAAGAAGCTTTGGGGATTCC
This sequence comes from Drosophila lowei, assembly GCA_008121275.1. Lineage (NCBI taxonomy): Eukaryota > Metazoa > Arthropoda > Insecta > Diptera > Drosophilidae > Drosophila > Drosophila lowei. Next base: position 10,979,587 of record CM017779.1, on the reverse strand, counting down.
ACCCCCGCCGTGAAGTGCATCCCAAATCCCAATCCATTGCTAAATGTGGGTCTCTCTTTCCCGCAGCTTCTACTGGAGCATCTGGAGTGCCTGGTGTCCCGGCATGAGCGCTCCCTCCGCATGACAGTGGTGAAGCGTCAGGCTGCCGCCCAGAGCGGCGTCTCCAGCGAAGTGGAAGTGCTCAAAGCCCTGAAATCCCTGTTCGAGCACCACAAGGCGCTGGACGAGAAGGTGCGCGAGCGGCTGCGCCTCTCCATCGAGAAGAACAATGTGCTGGAGGAGGAGCTGAATACAACCAAAGAGGAGCTGACGCAGTACAAGGCGGGTGGCACGGGTGCGGGACCAGGGAGTGGCTCCGTTCCAGGTGGAGGCACTGAGAATGGCCTGAAAGAGAAGGTGCGTACGCAGGTGCAATCAACCGTGTCGGTCGGGGCCCTGTACTAAAATCTTTTCTCGTTTCTGTTTTTCGGTAGCTGGCGGGCGGAGGCGTGGGCGGACCTGGCGGTGGCGTCAATGGGGACGCCAATGAGCTCAACGATTATGCAGCCAAAACCCACGAGCTGCAGACGATCATTGAGAAGCAGGTGAGGCAGGCAGGCAGGCAGCCGGCAGCCACACACAGCATCTGCTGAACATGTGTTACCATTCCCCTGCCCTTCCCTTCCATTCCACAGACCTCCGAGCTGTCGCAATGGCAGCGACGTGTCTCCGATTTGAACAACAAAATCAGCGAACTGGAGGAGAATATGTCGCGGGTGCAGAAGGACCACTGCAAGGCGCAGGATCAGTGCTCCAAGCTGCAACGTGATCTGCGCGAGAATGTGGCCCAAAAGGAGGATCAAGAGGAGCGCATAACCACGCTGGAGAAGCGCTATGTGAACGCGCAGCGCGAGTCCACATCGCTGCATGATCTGAACGAGAAATTGGAGCAAGAACTAAGGCACAAGGAGGCGCAGCTAAAGGTGGGTACACCCGAACATTTGCACATGGGCTATGGGCTATGGGTTATCACTAAATTCCTGCCTCTCAAATGTAACTAATAAAACTGCATCTAATCGAAACCCAACCACGTTATTGCTACCCCCAACAAACAAAACAAAACACAACAACACACGCGCGCACGCAAAACGAAATACCGAAAAACGAACAGCTGCACGAGGAAAAGATCGGAGCCATTGAGGAGAAGCTGGAGCTATCCGAACAGAAGCTTGCCCAACATGCCAAACTTCAGCCCGACATGGAAGAACAGCTGAAGGCCCGCATGGAGGCGTTGACTAAGGTAGGAAATAAGGTATGCACTCGACAAACTAATATGCGCGCCATGGCCAGGTTCCCATATATGTACAATGACCAAGTATCAGTCAAATTCAATTCAAATTATATATTCTATGTACTTTATAGCTCTTTCTTTTTGTACACAAAACAAGAAAAAACTCTCTATCTATCTTACTGTCTCTCTGTATCTATGTATCTATGTATCCTTTAAATGCACACAAAAATGAACTCTCTTCCTATTCCTATTCCGTACCAAAATCAGACAAAAACTAAACCTCACTTTTAGCTTTTCATTCCATGCACAATTTTCTACTAATTTCTTTTTAATTTTCGTTGCAACATTTATGGCTTGTGGAATGTGATTTACTAAACCTTTTCTTTGGCTCCGAAAACAAAAACCAAAACCCCTTTCAGGCTCAAGAGAGACATGGATCGGCGGAGGATCGTATACGGGGATTGGAAACGAATCTGGATGAGAAGACCACGGAGGTTGTAAGACTGAACCAGCGTCTCAAGATGAACGAGGAGCACAATCTGCGTCTGTCCTCGACGGTGGACAAGCTGCTGTCCGAGTCCAATGAGCGGTTGCAGGTGCATCTGAAGGAGCGCATGCACGCCCTGGACGAGAAGAACGCCCTGACGCAAGAGCTGGAGAAGGCGCGCAAGGTGGCCGAGGAGCTGCACCATGAGAAGAGCGAAATCATGAAGGAGCTCTCCAAGACGCGCCTGGAGATTGAGAACTTTAAGCGGCAGCTGCTGCAGCAGGAGATCGCCTACAATATCCAGCAGACAGAGGCCCTCACCCGGAGCCTCTCGCCCAGCAGCGTGGTCGATGGCAGCGGACAGTTCTCGCGGAGTGCCTCGCATGCCAGCTTCGAGACGCACTCGCTGCGGCGCCAGAAACAGTCGCGGCTGACGGAGGAGAACGCCCTGGCCCGGTCCATGGCCGAGCAGGAGTGGGAGAAGCTGCAGCAGGCGGCGCATGCCCAGCAGCAGGCCTACGAGCTGGTGGCCAGTGCCCAGGACTGTGACGACGCCGATGTCCTGTATGCGGCCGCGACGGCGGACATGATGTCGCCATCTGGACACACGGATGCCCAGACGCTGGCCATGATGTTGCAGGAGCAGCTGGACGCCATCAACAATGAGATACGGTTGATCCAGGAGGAGAAGCAATCGACGGAGGCGCGAGCCGAGGAGCTGGAATCGCGGGTCGGCAGCCTGGAGCATGTGAATCTGTTGGCCCGCGGACGATCCATGGACCGGCAGAGTCCGGAAATGAGTGGGAGGAGCACTCCGAATAGCCCGCAAAGGGATTTCATGCAGAAATATCATACGGTAAGGTATCCCTACTCGATTCTGAAGTCCCCATTTTAACGATTCTTTCTTTCAGCTCAACTTGCCCGTGCTGTCCAGCGATGCCTCACGCGAGGAACTCCATGGGGGGATGTCCACCACTGGCGATTCGAGCTCTGGCGGCGCTGCATCACCATTGACCGCCCGTTCGATGCGCTTGGAGCGTGTGGCGCAGGCCCTGGCCCACAGTCAGGAGGAGCTGCGTCGTCGCTCGATTGGATTGAACCCGAATGCGCCCGTTTCCCAGAACCACAACCACATGGCCATGAGCAGTCACGGCAGCTACGGCCTGTCGCCTCTGAGTTCGCGCTACGGCAGCCAGGAGTCGCTCCGCCACTACAACACCATGGGCTCCATGTCCATGCTGCAGACACCCACCTCGGGTGTGTCCAGAGAGGCAGCCGCTGCGGCGGTGCAAAAGAAAAAGGGCATCAAGTCCTCGCTGGGGCGTTTCTTTAGTAAAAAGGAAAAGGTCAAGGGCGTCAAGGATACGCTGCCTGATGGCTCGCCCAGCATGATGTCCATCGGTAATCTATCGATCGGCCTGAGCGAAGTGGACTCCAACTACGATGCCATGAGCATGACGGGAGGCATGATGCCGCGGATTGCCAGTGCGCAGGGATCAAAGATCAGCAGCGTCGACTACGGCAGGCAGAAAAAGTAAAGCTACGACAGTTATTGAAGATCTTTGTATAATAACCCTGATTCATTCACAGAGAGCACGACTATCGCAACGATTTGTTGGGTGAGGCCATGAAGGCGGGCACACCGTTTGCCCTGTGGAATGGTCCGACAATTGTGGCCTGGCTGGAGCTTTGGGTGGGCATGCCCGCCTGGTATGTGGCCGCCTGCCGCGCCAATGTCAAATCGGGTGCCATTATGAGTGCCCTCAGCGATACGGAAATACAGCGAGAGATTGGTAAGGCACTAGCATCAATCCTCCCACCAATCATTGCTTTAATTGTTGTATCTTTCGTGTTTAGGCATTAGCAATCCTCTGCACAGGCTCAAATTGCGTCTGGCCATACAGGAAATGGTTTCACTGACCTCTCCCTCGGCGCCACAAACCTCCAGAACCACATTGGCATTTGGTAAGCCAACCGAAAGAGTCTCCAGATGTTAGCTAATCTCTCTCATTTCATCTAGGCGACATGAATCACGAGTGGATTGGCAACTATTGGCTGCCCGGACTGGGTCTGCCGCAATATCGCACAACATTTATGGAGTGTCTAGTCGATGCCCGCATGCTGGACCATCTGACCAAGAAGGATTTGCGTGGCCAGCTGAAAATGGTGGACAGTTTTCATCGCACCAGCCTACAGTATGGCATCTCAATGCTCAAGCGCTTGAATTACGATCGCACCGAACTGGAGCACAGGCGAAAGATGAGCGAGAATGGACTGTGCGATGTGCTGGTGTGGAGCAATGAACGTGTCATACGCTGGGTGGGCAGCATTGGACTTAAAGTAAGGGCAGAGGAGTGAAAAGAGTCGAAAAGGGATTTTAAATTTGGTTTCTTTGATAGGAATATGCCAACAATCTGCTCGAATCGGGTGTGCATGGGGCATTGATGGCCCTGGATGAGGGCTTCGATGCCACTGCCATGGGCCTGGCCCTACAGATACCCACACAAAATGCTCAGGTGAGTGGACTTTATACCCTTTTAAAGGAAACCCTAAGGATTGCCGAATTTAATTTCGTTTTCAGGCTCGCCAAATACTCGATACGGAGTTCAATAATCTGCTGCAAATTGCCACAGATCGGAGGCCGGAGAACGAGCAGCGTAGCGCATCCTGATGCAGCTACAGTCCGCCCACAACATCGGTGGATGAGTAATTCGGTAAAGCAGACACAAGCAGGCACTACAAACAAAAAGACCAGGGGCAAAAGACCTTTTTCCTAAGCCAGAACTAGAAATGAGAGACAGAAATGAAATGTTAGCATCAACTAAAAGCCACAAAAAAAATTCTAACAAGAAAGACGCAACGCAAGAGACTCCCCCGCAGCATGATGCACGTCTAATCCATATATATATATATCTATATATATATATATACATATATAAATACACGCATAGTCATACATATACGTATATATATCCATAAAAACAACAACAACAACAACAAGACAATGTATACAAGACATAGCACATACTCTATATAGGAAATATTGTACGAGATCAAGTTCGTTCGGTTCGGTTCGGTTCGGCTCGGGATTTTGCAGTCGACTGCCGCTGCCGTGTACAAGTTTTAGAAGCTAAACAGTTTATAATTATTATATTTTTTACCAAGTGACATATATAATTTACACACACATATATTGTATATATATAAACGATATAGTGTAATTGGGCTTGCAATAGACTAACAGTATTTTGTTTTATATAGATATGATTGTTCAGAGATCGGACAGAGAGACAGGCGTGCTTCGAACCAAATTCGTAACCAAACATTGTTTGTTATATAATTTTTATGGCATTTTTTGTACAGTTTTTTATTTATAATTCATTTAAAGTACAGTTTCTTTTATATTAATTTTTTCTGTACATCGTAAAAACTGAATGAACAACATGCACAACAATCAGGCATAACATATATAGTAAACAGCTGCATATATATATATATATATACATATATAAACGATACACAAACACATATATAAAGCTCACTTCTATATATACAGTAAACAGTACATATATATATATATATATATATATATATATAGAATATATTATCAAGCATACGTGTAACTAACAAAAGAAAGTATTAAAAGAGGGAGGGAAGTGAAAGTGGAAGAGGTGGATCGAATAAGTCGCAAGCGCCCATTGAAAAATCAACTATTTACACACACTCTTATATATTGTATACATACATACGAGATGAATCCAGTAATCGAACAAGCTTTAAGGGCAAACTAAACCTAAAACTAAACCTAAACCTAAAACTAAAAACCTAAAAACCTAAAACGTAAAAAAAACTTAACTCTTAGCCTGTGCTTAAACTTTCTCTTAACTCGAGCATCATACAATTATTTGGCATCTTTAAATAATTCGTACGAATAATATTCAAAACAAAACCTAAAAGCATATCCATTGTTTTTCAAAACAAAGCCCCAAAATCCCCTTTCTATTTTCTAAGTTGTTACGTTTAAGGTCTATTCTGTTCTGTTCTGTTCGGAAACCCTCTATTTAAGTTCTTTTCTGATGTACTTATCTGTGCAGATCTACATTTAAAGCACACAAACTGCCTGCATAACAAAATGTCCATGCATGCCCCAAGGCCCATGCCCCATACATACTTCTTCAGTTGTTGGATGTTTCTGTTCTGTGCATTACGTATTTTTAAGTTCTAACCAAAATCGTAACTAACGCTTGTCTTTAAGTTGAAAACCAATATGTACGTATGATTAAAAGAGGTATAAACATTTAAATTTAGTTGTACGACAAGTATAAATATCTAACTATAACAAATACTAACAAGACAAGAAGCATACTTAATGAAATTATTTCAAACGTATTAGCAAAATTAATAACAACATAAAAACCATGCGTAAAAGAACTTCTAAACAAGGGCAAAACTTATTTATGTAGCATTAAAGCAAATATTTATGATGTGTAACCCTAAATTTACTAAATACGAGTACTAATGCAAAATCTAAGTTAATTTAAACGGAGCATGGATCGAGGATATATCGAGGATGGATTGATCGATTGGTTTAATTGTTGACTTTTTGTTGAATAATCCATGAAAAGAAGATCTAAAGTAACTAAAGTAAAAATAATGACACTAAAAAATATATAAATTGATGATTACACGCAGCATATGTAAATACTATTATATATTTCAAAAATAATATTGTGAAAAGCATGAGAAAAAAAAAAAAAAATGGAAAAACAATACTAACAATTTAGTAAAGGCGAAAATTCCGATTTAGGAGTTTTTTATATGTACCATATATATTTGAAAAGATGAAAAAGAAACCAACAAAAAGCAAAACAAAAACACACACAAAAGCAAAAAACAAAATGAAGAAAATATAACTATAAATTAAAATTTATTACAAAAAAAAAAAAAGAAATAATAACCAAAAAAAATGGTTTCATTCATTGAGGAACCATCGAGGGATCTTCTATGAATGATCAGTGATCGGTGCATCGGAGCTGTTTTCTGTACGTATACTTTTTCGATTATTTCAGTGGTTTGATAGAATTTGAGATCATGGGAAGGCTATTATTATTATGAAGGTATTATTACAAGTCATCCGAAAGGAAGCAAAAAGTCTTTTGGAGTACAACCACTGTATTTATAAAGATACCAGCTGTACCCTGCTACGTTTCGGATAAGAAATGAGGAACAAAACAAAGAAAAAACCTTTCATTTAAGTTTAATTTTGGAATACTTGTGGGCTTACACGCAATATTCCGTTCCCGCCCCCGCCAGATCAGTCTTCAGTTGATCTTCTCCCGTTCTCGCCTTTGCCGAACTCCCACCATATCCCCCCATATATATCCTATAACCATATTGCGATTGAATTTTATGATATGTCAAAACTTAAAGCTAAATCGGTGCAGAACTTTTCCAGTTTTTAAGTCATCCACAAACCAATAGAGCATTTTTATATATACTATAGATTGTAGATAGGTAGATTTCGGATAGAATGGTTCCAAGTTGGATGGACAATATCAGAGGACTTTCATAGAAAAAGTACAACTGCAAGGGGGGTATCCAACGCTTTGGCATCCAAAGCTAACCTTCCTTTTCTTTTCGACTTCGACAGGGGCAACCTTCGATTCCAGTGCCTCCCCAGTTTTATTCACTTGATTTTATCACGACTATACCTTTTAATTTTTGGTCTCAAATTCGCTTTTTGTATGATAGGAAATGTTTTTTACGTCAATAAAGATTTTTCGTCTGTGAATGATCCACTGTTCGAAATTGTTTGGCTTCAGCTTCAAAATTCCTCGTTAATTTGGAGCCGGCGGACCAGCTGCTTTGGCAACGAACACACACCGCACACACAGGATACGGATTATCCAACAGACCACCAGCATTCCTAGCACCTAACACCTATGACCTCCATCGTTGCCATCAGCACACAGCCCGCCACTGCCACTGCCACTGCCACTGCCACCGCCAACGCCACCAGAGACTATTCCAGCAGCATGACCAGCAGCCAGCCATTGCCGAGTGGAGCAGCCACGAGTCACCGCAATCACCGGTACTACAATCCCGTCTCGAAGATCCAGTCGCTCATCCACAACCTAGACGCTGAGCTGGTGCAGCTGTGCAAGCAGTGTTCGGTGCAAAAGCCGCCGACTAGCAGCAACATGAACGCCAGCACCCGCCACAGCAGCTACGGATTGGGGTCAGCAGCCAGCACACCGCAAAGGGGTATGTTGGGCAGCCACTATGACCAGGATAGCATCAATAAATTACTGGCACGGGCACGGTCCATATCGGCCCAGAGATCGACCTCTGGCGCTACCGCACCGATATCTCTGGCACCCGATACCCAGAAGCGTCAGCTGAGGAACGTGTACCGGACGCGGGTGATCGATGCGTATCGCAATCGGAGGATCTTCACGGTGTACGGCAACTATCATACAGTGCGACGGGCCCTGGTGAGGCGTGGCTGGCTGGAGAAGCTGCCGCCGACGCGGTACGCGAAGCTGCAGTCCATGTCCGAGGATGCGCTGCTGGAGCATGCGCGACGGGGCAACGACTACGAGACGGTGGTCATATCGAAGATGATCAATCATTTTCCCTCCTTCTTCATTTGGCAAGGCAAGGCTCAGCGCGATCAGTTCTCCGAGGTGCGGCCATTCCGCAATCGGGTGAGGCGCAGCAGCTTCCTGGACTTCTCCACGAAGGTGGGTCTGGTCGGGTGCGCCGAGCAGGAGCGTTGGTTTCGCGAGGACGGCGTCTGCGGCATGAGCTATCCGCGCTTCTACCGTCTGGGCGGCAACAACGTGGAGGAGCGCATGGCCTTCATCGAGGACTACCAACAGACCCAAGCACGCGCCCTGCTGCGCTACATCGTGGATCATAAGCCCGCGGAGCTGATAGATGCGGACAGCGGCAGCATCATGAGCACCACCCTGGACTTTGCCCTGTCCAAGGTCAAGCAAATGGTCAGACAGGCGGAGCACTACTCCCTCGACGATGCACGGGCCAAGTCACCCACCCCAGCCGAAGTCGTAGAGATCCAAAGTTTCATGACGCATTCCGCGGATGTCCTAAAGTCGCAGGCCAAGTTCCGGGTGAACGATAAGGTCATGACGGAGTATGCCCGCCTGGCCAGACAATATCTCGAACAGATCGAGGCCCTGCGGCCCGACTATAGCTGGGATGGCAGCCGCAATCTGTGGATCCTCAAGCCGGGCTATCAGTCGCGAGGCATTGGCATCGTCATACGCAACTGTCTGGACGACATTCTCCAGTGGACAACGAACAATCAGAACAAAAAGTACATTGTCCAGAAGTACATAGGTGAGTGGTGGAGTATTCAATAAGGGATCCCCATGGTTCATTTTTCATGGTTCTTCCTCTCCTCTGCCTTTGCAGAACGTCCTTATCTGGTGTATCGCACAAAGTTCGACATACGACAGTATATGCTGCTGACTATTGGGGAGTCCAAGGTGACCGTCTGGACATATCGCGACTGCTATCTACGCTTCAGCTCGCAGGAGTACACCCTGGACGATCTGCGGGAATCGATCCATCTGACCAACAACTCCGTGCAGAAGCGCTACAAGAACAAGCTGAGTCGCGATCCCCGCCTGCCGAAGCACAACATGTGGTCGCTGGAACAGTTCAAGGTGCATCTGCGGCATGTGGGTGCTCCGGAGGGTACGTGGTCGAATATCTACAATGGCTTCAAACAGAATCTGGTGGCCGTGGTGATGGCAAGCCTGGATGAGACCGATCTGGTGAAGAACGCCTTCGAGCTGTACGGCTGCGACTTTATGCTGGACGAGCAATACAACCCCATCTTGATTGAGATCAACTCAACGCCGGATCTGTCGCCCTCGACGGAGGTTACTTCCAGGATTTGTCCCGTTGTCATCAAGGATTGCATACGCGTGGTGGTGGATCTGGCGAAGAATCCCCTGGCACCCACGGGCCTGTTCGAGCGAGCCTTTGAGGTCAACTACACCGTCAACAATGGGGCCGATGTACAGCATCCCCTGGAGCTCAACGGCAAGCAGATGACCATCTTCGAGAATCTCCCAGCCAAGGTCAAGACGAACAATCGTACCCTTATGCTCCGCAAGATACTCAACAAAGTGAGGGAGTCTGCGAGTAGCAAGCTGGACAGGATTAAGGACAAGATTGAGGCCCCAGCCAAAGCGTCCAAAGCGTCCAAAGCGTCCAAAGCGGCCAAAGCGGCCAAAGCGGCCAAAGTGGCCAAGGTGGTCAAAGTGGCCAAGGCAAGCGCCTCTTCCAAGAAGAAGGTAAGTTGAGTGCTCAGAAAATGCAGACAATTTTCAAGGATTCCATGGCTTTCCCTCAAAAGAAAGCAGCAAAGAGCGCCACTGCCTCAAAGGCGAGTTCGGGGCACCCTCGGTGCAGGTCTCTGTGACGCAACATGTGGGACATGTGGGACCCAAGACGATCCTCACCTCATCCACTCGCGAGAATCTCGCACTACAGTACACAGCACCAAAGTGAACGCTTTTGGGAGAACTGTACCTGGATAACTGATGGCAAAACCGCAAATATAAGCAAGGGGTAAATACACTGATATTTTAGACATCAATTAACCCATGAGGCAGCTGTATCCCAACCTTAGAGACTTTTATGTACTGGAGCTGGAGGGGTCTGTACGGGAATCCCTGCTGTGCTTATAAAATTAACTAGGAAGTAAGGACACTTTGGACTAAGGTGAAATTCAACATGGAACACAAGGAAACCTGCAAATCTTAGAGTGTTTCTTTTAATGGCACATCAACAGAATATAAAAAGGACTCTAAATAAAGCTGTCGATAAAAAGTATTAACAGAACAAGTACGAACTCTATAATTGTTTAGAAACAGAACACTTGAAGAACCAGAAATGTTTGAAAAGATCAGGGGAACGTCCCTCAGCAGGGGTATAGCTACGTAGGGGAAGGGGAGGCAGCAAACTTTGAATTGTATTAACAAAAAGTTATCTAACATCCATTAGGAAGAGAAGAAGGAGAGAAGAAAGAATGCGCGAGTACCTCGCTGCACCTACACCGCTTACTTAAGCCCTCTCACTCTTCATCTCACTCCCACCAACAGGTGACACAGCCCACACACTCTTTTTATCTCCCTTTGCAGTATGAGCGCAGAGATGAGCGAGCAATTAGCAAAAGAGAGCGAGAGAGTGGGACAGGCGAATTGGAAGACGAGCAGGAGAGCATGAAATGAACGCTCGCTCTCACACATGTTTTTTTTCTTCACCGGTCCAAGCACATGCGTTTTCAAGTCAGCTCCGCGTTTCGGGCCGGGAAAAGCCGGAAAATAGTGAAAAATCAAAGGCTAAAATGTCGCGAAAGAAGTGTAGTGTAGTGGTGCAGTGTTTAAACATGGAAAATGACCAAAAACTGCGTTTTAGCGCTACAAAAATGTGTTGGATCAAGGGCGTGTGCGAAGCAAGAGGCAAAATGGCCACAAAACGGACAGATCGGCGACGGAAACGTTCGAAAATAAGCGCAAGTGAGTAAGGGCATATTATTTTATGCATAAATCTTTGTTTTTCATGAGCAAAAGTGAGCGGAGCACCCACCGGCTCAATTGCGCCAATAAGGTGTCTCACAATTTGGCGTTTGGTCACGTGATGTCTGTCTGTCTGTATGTGTGTGTGTGTGTTTGTCGTGGGTGCAAAAATTGCATTTTAGGGCGAAGTTTTGTCCCTTTCCCACTCAATGTTGTAATAGGCGCCGTGAAGAAGTAGAGGGAAAAAGGAATCAGCAAAAGCGCTTAGCGTCGGCGTTCGCCTTCCACGAGAATTAATATACCCAAAATATGTGCTCTTATGGAAATTTTCTTGGAATTATTGGGTTCCTTTGCAAGTGCGCGTGCGTTTGCGGTTTCGGTTCGTAAAAAGCGGAAAAAGGAAGAATCGGAAAAGGAAATTCAAAAATTTCCAGTGATACGTTTTTGTCCATTCGTTCGGAATCGTCGCGGTTTATGTAGTAGCTGGAGAGGAACAGCAAATGCAGCAAGGAAAACGGAACGGCCCAAGATGATGGGCCGAAAGGTAAGACATTTCCTTTATGTTTCTCTGTACTCTTTGCATATTGTTTTTTCTTAATCTTAAGAGCATGAGCGTTTGCTCTCCCTCTAACGTAAATGGGTGCCATAATTAAATCGTAAAGTAGCTTTACACCTTAAAATTATTCAGATATGTATATTTATATTTCGACTTGACATGACCTTTAGTTAGGGCTACCTAGCTACGCCTCTGCATGGCAGTATTGGTAAACGTCTCAGCCGACGGGCAGCGGAGGAGCAGGGACCGCCAGGGTTGAGTTGTTCAGTTTGTTGGCCAGCGCTGTGCGGGGACTCAGGACCTGGGCCTGGGACAACTGCAGTTCGCTGGTGGCCTGCTTTAGGGCCGCCACAATGGGCTCTCCCCGATGCAGGGCCTGCACCGAGATGCTGATCGGCAGTCGGGGACCATTGGACTTTCTGCCGAAGGTCCTGCCAATGGCATGGATGCTGGCCGTGCTCTCGATCTCCGACTTGGTGCGCAGGAAGCGACGTGAAGGTAACGGCGTGGCAGTGGCTGTGACAGCGGCAGCTGTGGCCTGAGCTTTGGCCCGGCAGAAGGCGGAGGCTGCGGAGCTGGTGGTGGCAGTGATGTTGCGAAGACTCCGCCACTTGCGTTCACTGATCACCGGAGCTGTGGCCGGAGCAGGCGTCTCCTGCGGCTCTGGCTTCTCCATCAGATGACTATCGCTGCCATTGGATGTGTAGTTCTTGATGAGGATCTTGAACTTCTTCTCGGTGTTCTCCACGGGATTCGTGGAGCTGAGACGCGGCCCACAGCTGCGTTGCCGCTTGGGAGGCAGAGCCGTACTGGTGCTGGCCTCTCCGGGCAGCGTTCCCATGGTGTTCCGCTTGTGGGAGGCACTCAGCAGCTGAGTGATGGAGCGACCCGCCTGCTTCAACAGATACGGACAGCCGGAGGCGGACGATGATTGAGGGGGCCCTGCTGTCAGAGCTGATGGGGATCTGATGGAGGATGTGGTCGTCGCCTGTTGACTGCTGCTGAGGCTGCTGCGACTGCTGCTCAGAGGCTCCACCATGTACTTCTCCATGTATTCGGTGGCATTGAAGGTGGGCATGGCCCGGTGGATGCGCGATATGCTCGTTGCGGGATGCAGGATGGCCGACCGCTGGCGGTATACGCTGCTGGTGGCCAGGGAGCGCTCCTTGCGCTGCTGCTGGTAGTAGTAGTTGTGGTGGTTGTGGCTATGGTTCACCTTGTGCAGCAGCTGCTTGCCCTTGACGAACAGATTGAGGCCCATGTAGGCGGGTGTGGGAGGCACCACCTGTCGGTAGGCGAGATCAAAGTTACCCATGTCCGCCTTGGGATCCGTGCGACGATCAATTACAACTGCCAAGGACATTAATTAGAGATTTGTTTACTTTTTACTTCGTTTTCGAGGGACACTCACCCTTGACCACATCCTCCAGGCACTGGGGACACATGCGCGCCGTTACACTCGTGGTGGCCCCCAGATCCGGACTGGAGTTGATCTCAATGAGCCAGGGATAGAAGTTCTCGCAGATCATGAAATCGGCGCCAAACAACTCGAACGTATTCGGCCGCCTGTCCATGTTCTCCTGCGATGCCAGCATGCAGCCCACAATGGCCTTCCTCATGCCCGGAAATATCCGCTCCAGCCACATGTTGTACTTCCCGATTTGCCGGAGATACGCCTGGAAGGAGTAGCAGTCCCACATGTTCTCGCTGGGCAGCCGCTTGTCCCGCTTCCCATTGGTGTACTTCTTCTGTATGGCATAGTTGGTGAGGTGCACCGACTCGTGGTGATTGCTCAGCGAGTACTCCTGGGAGCTGAATCGCAGATAGCTCTCTCTGTAGAACCAAACCACCAATGGCTGTGGACGGGTAGTAGATAGATAATAGATTTCTATGGGGAAGGGTCTTTAAAATCTGAAGAATCACCTGGGTGTTTGTTATCAGAAACCATTGACGTATATCGAATTTTGTTTGGAAGAGGATAAGCGGTCGTTCTGAAAGGAGAAACCAGATCATTTATTCGAAAATGCTGTTATAGGGAAACGTATTTTTTTAGCTTCAATAATTCCTCTAATGTGGTTTTCTTGGGGGTATCTTTTTACTTAAAAGGTTCACAATTTTGAAGAAAGATATACATATAAAGCTTGCCTCGAGGTGTTCAACAATATACATAAATAGAAGATCATTTATTTGAAAATTCCGTTATAGGGAAACGATGGTTTTTTTTTCATTTTGCTTAAAAGAAGAAAGATTTATAAAGCATGCCCCAAAAGGGTTCAACGAAACCAAAAATTCGAAAGAATATTCTTGAGCAGAATGGTAAAGCTGCGTCAAGGAAGCTATTCCACAGCACCAATTCGGTTTCAGAAGACAGCACGGGACCCCGGAACAAGTTTGGAATCCTTAACGCTTATGAAACTAAGCAATACTGTTCAGGGAAAGGAAAGCTTTCGACAAAGTCTGGCACAAGGGACTTTTTATAAACTAAAGATTCTACTAAGTATTTAGTCATAAAGTCATTTTTGAGAGAAAGAACGTTTATTCTCACAATCAAGGACTCTATTTCAGACATAAAAAATCAGAGCTGGAGTTCCACAAGGCAGCGTTCTTGGGCCAATCCTGTACACATTGTTTACATGCGACATGCCGTTACCACACGTCAACCCAAGCAACTTCCTGGTCGCCACTTACGCTGATGATACTGCTATTCTCTCATCATCCACCTGCTACAAAGCCGTTGCTGAACAACTTCAAATCTACCTCGAATCCGTGGAAAAATGGGCAAAAAATGGAACATCACAATCAACGAAACAAAGTCAGTTAACGTAGATTTTACTTTAAGAAGCAAGCACCCACCAGACCTAAAAGGAAATATAATTCCGCGCAAGAGCAGTCACTGCTACCTCGGTGTCCACTTCGATAAAAGCCTGACTTGGGGACCACATATCAGAGACATCATCAAATGTCAAAACAAACTCAAAAGCTGCACTGGCTCATGAACTCAAAAAGTAAGCTTCCCCTACGCAATAAAGTTACTGTACAAGGCAATGATAATCCCTATATGGACATACGCCATTCAAGTCTGGGGATGCAGCGAAAACGCATCTTAAAATCAGAGTCATGCAAGCGAAGGCTCTAAGGGCGATGACAGGTGGTGGTTTTTCGGACCACAATGCTGGAAAGAGATCTCCTCATCCCAAAAGTTGGAGATCAAATTAACCATCACAGCAGTCGATACAACGATATTAACCATCCAAATGAAAGCTAGAGGATTACTGCACCTCAAATCCCACGCCCAAACGTCTCCACCCATCGAACATAAAAATAGAAAAATTTGCTGTTCAACAAAATGTATATAAAGACTAATCATTAAACTCTTTAATAGTAAGCCAGTGTAAATAATAATATTTCCATGGTACACTTTAATAGTAGGATTAATTATTTCCATGGTACACGATTTTTTTCAGCCTGGCTCCGCTCTCTCCTAAATTTTTTGTTGAAAGGCCAAAAGAGAGCGCTCAAAACCCACCCCCAGCTCGGCAGCTCTCTCAGCCGACGTCTGAGATTTCGTATAAATGCCCCTTATAAAATTATCATCATCTTCTTTACCACATTATAATCGAGTGCCAAAGATTTTCTCCATCGATCTATGAAATTTCCTATTCGTTTGATGATTATTACAGCCAAAATCACGAGAAATACAAAGGTGTTCCTAGAGATTTAATTTCCGAAACCTAGAAAAGGAATAGATTTAGCGGACATTCTTAAAATCCAATAGTTTACTTTTCATTTCCGCTTTCATTTATACAAACATACATATATGGAAAATCAATTGTCTCTGCAGACAACTTGTTGCATGCCTCAGAAGGCAGACAGAAAACCGTAAAGCAAATTATGATTTCTGCCAGCAAAACGAGCACACGACAGCCCGACAGAAAGGCCCAAACGATTCCGTTTTTAGGCCAAATTTGGTATGCATTGTTCTTTGGATTGTATCGGATGTACGAAGGATATGTTATGGTATACTCGCAGGAGTCCAAGTGCTCCTCCGCCACTGGAGGAGATGTGCGTGCGTGTAGACACCACAACTGACTGACGTTTGGAGTTACCCCCAAAATGAGGGACCCAGAGAAGGGGCGGGGAGGGGCGGGAGTACAAGAACTTTGGCATCGGCCTGATTTACGACCTAGTTTCCGTTTCCTGTGTTTTACGTTTGTTTATATCGTTTTCTGGTGGGATTTTGCAAATTTTTGTTGGTCTGCACTTAAGATCCTTTATCCCATATCGATTGGAAAGGTTTCTTTCGTAATAATGGGTTTAAATGGGTTATCTTTAAGGAAATTCTCGTGAAAATGGGGCAACTTTTGGGTCATTCTTTGGGAAACCAGAAGTTGGTAATACATTCCATGCATCAATGAAAAAATTTGGGATTCGGGTCGCTTAAAGTTGTAGCACTCACCTATATACTTTTGCACCACATAGCGACTCTTGGAGGCTATCGAGGGATTCACAACACCCAGTATTTTCTTTAGATTATCCATCAGGAGGATGCCCCGACCACGACACTTGTTGGCCGGCTTGACGATCCACAAATTCTGATAGCCATCGAGACTGTACTGCGGCCAGTGGATCTTCATTTTGTCCACCAGCGACAGACAGCTCTTGGCCATGTGCTCGAGCCGCTGGCCATCGTGCTGGATGCGTCCGTCCTCGTTGACCAGCTGCTGGTGCTGGTAGAGGAAGGCGTCCCAGTCGTGCTCCCATATCTTGGGCGGATCCTCGAAGTCGATGTCGTTGTGCTGGCAGCTGTCGAGATACTCCACCAGTCGCTTGTAGGCGAAGTCTATCGAGGAGTAGGGTATCTTGCCGCTGGCCGAGAAGACGGCATCGGGCCCCTGTTTGTGGTAGCGACAGAGCATGGCCCGCAGGTAGGCCACGCAGGCCGTCAGCTTGAAGTTGTCGATGAACTCGCCCAGCTCCTCGGGACTCCAGACGTTGTAGCAGCGCGGGAAGTACATCTCGGCCGTGCCCTCCTCGAAGAACCAGTGGAAGTCGCGCAGCTGGCTGCACAGGCCCTCCTTGGAGGTGAAGGGAGCCCGATGGAATTTGTTGATCGTCATGCCGGGATTCTTGGCCTGGTCGATGTAGTCGCACTTCTCCTTCCGGTTCGTCCACAGAAAGTCCACGGGCATGTGCTCCAGGAAGCGCGACATGATGTTCCGCTCGCACTTCTGGATGTACTGCCGTCGCGTCTCGCCGGCCTTCCGCTTGGGCAGTCGCTGGGTGAGATCCTCGTAGGTCATCTGGCCCGCTGGCACCACCTTCCGATGCACATCGAGCTTCTCCACCCATCCCCGCGCGAGCAGGGCGTTCCGCACCGAATTGAAGCACCCGCGGATGGTGAATATCTTGTTCTGTTTGGCTGCCTCCTGGGCCTTGCGCCGCAGCTCATTCATCCGCTCCGTGGTGATCCAAGTGCGTCGTGCTGCATAGTTGCTGGGTGCCCCCAAAGGCTTGAATACGGCTTTCACGGGCAGGTTCTCCTTGTTGCTGCCATCCGCAGTGGGACTCACTGCCTTCTCGGGCAGCCTGGGCGGCAGCGGCGGCGGCGGCGGAGGTGCTGACTTTTGCGGAGTGTCGCCTGAGTGCGACGGAGGCGTCAGCTGGATGACGGGGACCACATTGAGCGGGACAATTGTGGCCGGTGTGGGCGGCGGTGCTGCCGGTGGGCACAGCGACAGCACCTTCTTGGCCAGCGTGGCGCTGGAGCATTTCTGCGGTGGCAGCTCCCGCAGGAGTTGCTCCTTGGCGCGTTGCGGTTCACTGCTCGGACGCGTCTGCATTGCGGAGGCGCTTGCTCGCTCTCCAAGCACCGCCAGCCGACTAATTCGATTTTGGCTGCAGTGCAAAATTATCGCGTTTCCTCCCGGGGTCTGGGACTGACTGGGCCACTGGGTGAATGGGTTGCCTTTGTCTGGTTGTTAGCCCCAGGGGGCGGTTGCTGCCTGGCAACCATTGAGCCAGAAATAAGTTCACAAGTTCACTTGGAACGACTCTATTTATAGCATTTACCTGCTCAACTATACGATGGCTTCTAGCCAGAGCCAAAACCAGAGCCAGAGCCCGTCCTGGCATGGCTTTCATGCATGCAGTAGACACATAGATACATCCGCATTTGTATCCGTAGTTTGCACTTTTCGCGTTGGGTTAGGTCGACATAGAATGGATGTTTAGGGCCGGTTACTAAGCGATATGTTTGGGTGACATAAAAATGACCTTCAACAAAACGGAATACGGAATACGAATAGTTTTGGGAATATTGAATGCAAGCTATTTTTATACGACGATAATTGGAGATGAAGGATACATTGCTATTGACCTTTTCCGTTACTTAGATGGAGAGATATTTCTGTTGGGTTTGCATAGAAAGGAGCCAGAGGCAGAGTAAAAGAAAAAGAATTTAATTTAAATATTTATTAAAGAGATCAATCAAAGGGAGATAAATTAATGGATTTATTATTTGATATATATTGGTGGGTAAAAGGATAGTTAATTTAAGGGTTCAGTAGATGGGATCCGTGGAAAAAATGTGCTGGATATTTAAAGAGTGACAACCCCCGGCTCACTCGCTTCCTTCGCGCTGATATGAGTAAAATATCGGACGACGATGAACCAAAACTTTTTTATATGTACATAAAAATGTAGGAAAGAGATTCATTAATAGATACTCATTAGTAGGGGATCTTAAACATCCTTTAAATCATAATCTCTGATACCAAATTGGCTTAAGGATATGTCCTAAGAACCTAACCCAATGTACCGCACCAACCCAAGAGCCAAGAGCTTCAGCCCCTTTCTGCCCACTTCCTTTCTTTGGCCATATCTCACGAATCCCCCCACGAAAAACATGTGGACTACTGATCCAAAGCGAATCTCCGTCAGGTGTAGGTGCCGGGGCAGGTGCGGGGGCGTCTAGTACCGAATGAGGTTTTTGCACGATACCAGTATTTGTTTTCCATGCCATCCATGCAGCAGTGGGTGTCGTCTCCGTCATCAGCGTTTGCCGCTGTTGTTTGGCGTCAGCGTTGGCGCTGCTGCTGCTGCTGCTTGGGGGTGTCATCGGCGGCGTTGTCGTCACTGGGTAGCGCGTGGCTGGAGACGAGAACGACGACGACGTCAACGCCAAGGCGGCCTCTCATATGGAAAGCGTTTCGGAAAAGTCAGTCAAAGGTGGGATGGGGGACTTGATGGATGTACTGCCTGCTGTCTGCTGCTTGCTGCCTGCCACGATGGCAGTCTTGTCTGCAATTTGTTCAATTTTCGCGCAATGGCGCGGAGACCGAGGGTAACTTTTCAATTATTTGTAAAATAATCAAGTTAACTGCCACCACAATCAGAGCGCCGCGAGCGGGGGTGGGGCCTGGGCTGCCTGGGGTTACTTCTCTCGGCTTTACATCGGTGCCATGTGCCATGTGCCACGTTCCCCTCCTTCTCTTGGGGAGTGTGTGTGTCTCCGTTTCTAAGGGTATTTGGTTCAAGGACAATTTAGCCGCAAAACTTGATTCGCAGCGGTTTCTGCACGAGTTGGTGGAAAAGTTATGCCTACAAAGTTCCGGCACACGGCAACACCTACTCCATGGGGGCATGTCCCAACTCCGGTGTCCTTGCGTGCCGACAACTTTGAGACTCTCTCTCTCTCTCTCCCTTTCTCTGTCTATTTGGGGGCCTTTGTCTATTTTATTTGTATTGTATTAAAAATTAAACTGCCGTGGATCGTGCACTCGTACTTTCAAGAAAATACTCGCAGAGTCGTAACTGGGGCGGTAATTAATTTTGCTTGATTTGTTGTCTCCGGATAGTGGGTAGTGGATAGTGCTGTATGCTTGCTGCCTGGTAGTTTGAGGTAATGCGGCCGATTAAGTTTATTTACTTTGGAGGCGGGGATTTGCTCAAGAATACCATAAGATTTGGGTCAGGGAATGAAAGTGATAGGGAAATGAATCGTTTCTGTAGCATACTTTTTGGGTTTGTCCTCGTATACTTGGAACTCTCCCACACATACATACATATGTGTATGTCGTGTCTCGATTATTCTGATCAGCCATTTTCCAACAAGATCGTTGAGATAGCTTTACAATTTAAAGACTAGTTTAGTACTAGTACTAAATAGACAAGAAAAGTTAATAAAATCGGTCATTGCATTGAATTCCCCTTGTGCGTATGTTTAAATAATTTCCCTGCTGGGAAATTGCATAGGAAAAATGGGGTATGGGGTATGGCGTATGGACAGTGGGCAAAACGGCCCAGAAAATGCAGGGTAAAAGCCTAATATACCAAAAAGCCGATTTTGTCTTCAAGCTATATTGTCCTCACACGCGAGGTGAGGTGAGGTTCGTACGAGCCTTGCCATGTGCCTTGGCTGTTTTTGGGTGTTGTCCATACCCCATACCATTCTTTATTCTAGCTTGCGCTCTCTTCATCTTGTCGCTGTTGATGCTCTCTTTGATCTCTCTCACTACGCACTCCCTCACTAGCACACGCACAGCAATGGGCTTAACTCTCAAACGCCACTGCTCTCTCAGCATCGCAGAATCCTAGCTCTGAGACAATCCAATCATTATCTGCTACGCAGTTCCCGTTTATCCCTCACTCTCTTCTTACGCAAACTTCCACACTCACCGTCGCAGAGGAACACAACACACACAGAAGCGCACTCTCATTATCTCGTCTCTTTTGATCCTCTCTAAGCGAGTCTTCCATTACACACAGACTCTCTCTCACACGCACGATTAAAGCAACGCAACGGGATCGACAGACGACAAGAACAGCCGTAAAGTGACCAAAATTATAAGATATTAAAAGTGACAGAAATACAAAGGCAACAGAGATGATAGACTGAGCAAAAATAAATATATATATATGTATACGAGTATTTTGATTGTTAAAACGTTTTCCCTTTGCAATACTTGTCAAAATAAAGGCGAAACCACGACGCCTTTTCTCTATTATTCGAAGGAACAATCGTGAACAAGTCTTCCTTTGATCAGTATTTAGACCAAATATGACGAAGGTGTCGAGTGCCGAGTGCAATAGAACATCGTTTACATTTCTGGCATCAATCTGATGTCGCTTGCCTCCCCCCTCACACGCCATTAAATAAGTTGACAATCCAGTTAATTTTTTTGTAGTATCAAAATATAAAGTTTTTATTAACATCAAAATATAATGGAAAAAATATAAAATATATATATTCAGGAGGAGCCTCTATGATGGCAGTTCCCAAATCCTTAACTGTCACACCTCCTCCTCCTGCACCTGATGGGGAGAATTCTTTTCCTTCTTTTTTCGAGGGACTCCGAAGGTGTCAAATTTTATGTGCGACGGTTTGTAGTAGGCGCCCGACTGTTTGTTTGAATCGAAAATCAAATATTTGACGTAAATAAAAATTAAAAAAAAAAAAAAAAAAAAAAATAGAAAAAAAAAAAAAATTTCTACCATTGAAATTGGGCATTATTTCTGTGTTAGCTTGGTATCGTTTTTTTTTAATAAATATGGAAAGTGCGTTATCTTTTGAATTTGACACCTGGGATTTCGTTTATGGATTTTGAAGTTTTTTGGGGGAAAAACAAAAATATCAGATCTAGGGAAAAAACACTCTGTGGTGCTGCTATATTTCCTGGTTATTGGCTATGGTGAATTAAATTATGGAGGAGGTTCCGTTCCTACTCTCTAAAGGGTAGTGCGGTATTTTTTATTAATATATCAAAATATAATGGAAAAAAAAAAAAAGTTTGTACAAGAAAAAAAAAAAAAAATCGTAACTTGTTAGAAAGAAGAAAATCCTATAGTTACCAATTATCTTCCATATGCAGCCCTGACAACGATTTTGGGCCTGGCTGCTGCTGTGCATTATCTTCCAACATTTTGGGCATTATTTCTGTGTCCAGGCTGGAGTTCAGTCTTTTGCCCGGACAACGGATTGTGCTGGAAAACGTTTAAAATTTTTTTTACCGAAATTTCCATTAATTAACAAGTGTCCACTGGGTTTTAAAATGGTATCGTTCACTTCTGTGAACTTAAAAAAATCGATTTTGGAACGGAAAAAATTGCGATCCGGAACGAAAAATTTTTTTGCAAAATTTCTATTTTATTTTTATTTTTCCGAACTTTTCGGCACTCCGAATTTTTGGAAAATGTTGAATTTGACACCTGGGATTTCGTTAGGCAAATTATTGATTCAGTTTTTTGGGGGAAAAACAAAAATATCAGATTAGGAACGAAAACAACTCAAAAAAAAAAAAAAAAAATCCTTCAAGCTTATGGAGGAAAAAAATTTTTATTAATATTAGAAAGAATGGAAAAATATAAAATATGTATATTCAGTTTTACAAGAACCATGTTTGAACTGTTGCGTTTTATTTATCAATTCCATTGAATATTTCTCACCCAGGGCATTATTTCTGTCCTGGTCGCGGCATCATGTCTGACTGTTCAGAACGATTTATGCTAATAACCGCCTCTGTCAAGGTGCTGGATGGATGAGCAACGCCACAACAGCCAGCCCAGGTAGCGACTTGACTCAGAAATTCGTGGCATTTTGGGCCTGGATTTTGGGAATGGCTGGGAAAAACTACGGAGTCGCCATGTGCCCGGACAACGGAGGTAAACAACGGCAAGTGCTGGAAAACGTTTGGAACGAAAAATTCTTTTTAGAAAGAAGAAAATCTTTGCTATAGTTACCATTTACATTATCTTCCATTGAGCATTTCTGGGCATTATTTCTGTGTCCAGGCTGGAGTTTAGTCTTCGTTTTCGCTTGGTATCGTTCACTTCTGTGATTGCTTAAAATTTAAATTTTTACCGAAAATTTCATAATTAACAAGTGCACGGTTAAAATGTTGCGAACCAAAATCGATTTTGGATCCGGAACGGACAAATTATTCCGATATAAAATTTTGCAAAATTTAGAATTTTTATTTTTATTTTTTCCGAGTTGTTCACTTTTCGGCACTCCGAATAATACTGATAATTTTTCAGTAATCTCACACAATGTTGAATTTGACACCTGGGATTTCGTTAGGCATGGATTACTTGATTCAGTTTTTCTGGGGGAAAAAAACAAAAATATCAGATCTAGGTTACCCGACGAAAACAACTCAAAAATTGCACTCTGTGGTGCTGCTATATTTCCTGGTTATTGGCTATGGCTGACCTTTCTATTATCCTTCATGGAGCTTATGGAGGAGGTTTCCTTCCTTCCGTTCCTACTCTCTAAAGGGTAGTGCGGTATTTTTATTAATATATCAAAATATAATGGAAAAATATAAAATATGTATATTCAGTTTGTACAAGAAGTCACAATGTACTTGAATCTGTTGCGTTTTATTTTCTAAACTCGGGAGAAATCGTAACAATAGCATGTGTGTATATTGTAAGCACTCACCCAGCAGATGATGCTGCTGCTGCTGTGGCTGTGGATCTGTCCTGGTCGCGGCATCATGTCTGACTGTTCAGAACGATTTATGCTAATAACCGCCTCTGTCAAGGTGACTGGATGGATGAGCAACGCCACAACAGCCAGCCCAGGTAGCGACTTGACTCAGAAATTCGTGGCATGGCGGCGGCTCGGCTCTCTGAAGTTATTTTCTCACGCACGGCTCGCAATATGCAGCCCTGACAACTTAAGTGATTTTGGGCCTGGCTGTGGAATCGGGGAAAACTACGGAGTCGCCATGTGCCCGGACAACGGAGGTAAACAACGGCAAGTGCTGGAAAACGTTTGGAACGAAAAAATTCTTTTTAGAAAGAAGAAAATCTTTGCTATAGTTACCATTTACATTATCTTCCATTGAGCATTTCTGGGCATTATTTCTGTGTCCAGGCTGGAGTTCAGTCTTCGTTTTCGCTTGGTATCGTTCACTTCTGTGATTGCTTAAAATTTAAATTTTTACCGAAAATTTCATAATTAACAAGTGCACGGTTAAAATGTTGCGAACCAAAATCGATTTTGGATCCGGAACGGACAAATTATTCCGATATAAAATTTTGCAAAATTTAGAATTTTTATTTTTATTTTTTCCGAGTTGTTCACTTTTCGGCACTCCGAATAATACTGATAATTTTTCAGTTATCTCACACGGTGTTGAATTTGACACCTGGGATTTCGTTGGGCATGGATTACTTGATTCAGTTTTTCTGGGGAAAAAACCAAAATATCAGATCTAGGATACCCGACGAAAACAACTCAAAAATTGCACTCTGTGGTGCTGCTATATTTCCTGGTTATTGGAAATGGCTATATATGGCTGACCTTTCTATTATCCTATTACTTATTATTACCTATTATTATCCTTCTTGGAGCTTATGGGAGAGGTTTCCTTCCTTCCGTCCCTCCTGGTTATTGGCTATGGCTGACCTTTCTATTATCCTTCATGGAGCTTATGGAGGAGGTTTCCTTCCTTCCGTTCCTACCCTCTAAAGGGTAGTGCGGTAATTTATTTTATTACACCAAAACCTTTTCCTTTGAATCCGCTCCTGGAAAAGTGAAAAAAACAGACGCCTGGGGATGCATTGAACTCGAAGTAAAACGACTGTCAGTGGCGTCCACCAACAAAAACGGGGGAAAGCTTTCGTTTCGCCCAAGAAGCTTTTCTCCAACATGGAGCACAGCCACGCACACCGGAAGAGCGGCAAAGAGACCGAGGGACCGAGTGAGAGTAAAAGAGTGGCAGAGCATTAGACAAACGAACGAACACCCTTCGGTTGTCCATGTTCCGACGAAGCAGCCCCGAAGCAGCAGCCGGAGACGATGCAACAAATATAAGAACCGAAGCTCTTGGCGGCAGCGAAAACATTTATAACGGAAAACTCCTGGCGTGTGGACGTGCTTAGACGTGTCGTCGTGGCCTCTGATTTTTGTCGCGTCTTTCGCCTGCTCTGCTCTGCTCTGATCTGCTTGTGTTTTTGGTGTATTGTTCAGCTTCGATTCGCGTATTATTCTTTCTGCCGAGTCCCGAGTGCCGAGTGCTGTCTGTCCCGCGTATATCACTGCTTGACAATACAACACCATACGACCACTTAGTATTCCATTCGCGCAAAGCAGCAAGCAAAAAAATAAGAAACAAAGTAAAATAAAAGAAAACGAAAATCAGGCAAAACAAAAGATATATCCCCCACCTCCAAACCATTCATCTTGTTTGCCAAATTACGGGCATACTAGTATTGTCCGAGTAGTTCTTATTGTATTGTGAAGCAACCTTGAAATTTTCTACGCACAACAACAACAAAACAAAAACAAAAAAACAAAAACACAAATTATTCAGTGACGCTTTTTGGACAATTGCAATGTGACTTTCGAAGTGTGAACGCAGCTTTGTTGTAGTTTTGTTGCCCCAAAAAGAGAATCGGAAGAAGCACAAGATCGTGAATAATATCCCCATTATACTCTGAAAGAATACCGAACGAGGATTACGGATTACTGATCAAAAAGGAAACAAGCAGCACAGAAATGGGCACCATCGGTGAGTTATATTGCAACTATTTTCAATTTTAAAATTAATTTAAATATAGTTATAGAAATCTATACCAAAAATCAAATTCCTATTACCTGGTAGTGGTTATTTTTGTTTTAAGAAAATCCTATTATTTCTATCCTTTCATCTACTAGATTTCCTCTGCAGAAGAGACCCTTTTAAGAAAATTCTCCTTTCTATCGTTGGTCCATCTCTCTGTATATTCCAGCATTAAAAGTCTATAGTGATTCTCGTATTTCCAGGAGCTGTTTCTCTTATTTCTAGGAAAATCGCTTTCCAAACCATTTTATGAATTGTAATAGTACATGCCCTTTAACCTTCAACGCCTTGCCTGTAATCTTAGCTAGAACTGCCACTTCCATCAGTTCATCAGTTAAGCGCTCCTTTAATTGAAATTCATTAAAAGGTCAATCGAAGTTCCTGGAAATTTGTACTGTCCTTTGTACTTCGAGCTGGTTATCTCATTTCCGAGAATATTCCACTACCTCCTGCACTTTTATGGCAGAGTTATGTCCATCATCGATCCCTTTCCACCAGAGCCATCATGCAATAGTTCTTGGAACCCAGTCGTTCTCCCTCTAGTTGCCCTTAGGAAACACAGTGCCATCGAACTCATAACAGTAGTTGCACAATTTCCTCGTCCTCCTCTTCCTTCCATTCGTTCATTCAATCCCATAATCTATTGTTAGTTCCTCTCTCTATGGGCAACACCCAACAGTTACATGAATAATCCTTTTTTCGAAAAGCTGAAACGACACTGTCGGGATTCCTTACAATTAGAACCGAATGGGGGTGGGGGGCGGTGGGGCCGAGTCCTGCCCGTGGCACACCCACACTTGGACCCCTGACTGCTCCTGTGCGCTGTACTGCTTGCTTTTCAATTATCCTGCCTAAAAATAGACTCTCACGCACAAAAGAGCAGGCGAAAGAGCAATCAACCCACTCTCTGGCAATGGTGGGGCATGGGGGAGGGCTTCTTTCAACACCATCCAGGCCCAAAAATACTCGTGAAATACGAAGAGAGCAGAATCAAGCGACAAATGACAACGACGTCATTATCATAAACATGGTCTGGTCTGGTCTGGTCTACCCGCCTCGGTGGGCCTGTCCCGGCCGGCCTGGCCGCTAAAATTCAACGAATTTTGTTTATCCAAAGTGTATAAAATAAATAATATGCCAGCCCGAACATGGAGGGGGCTGCGGCTGGGGATAGACCCTAAAACTCATAATCGAATGACGCACGAGCTTCTGATTTCTCTCTACATAAAGTATACCTATGTACGGATATAAGTATATAATAGGCGCTAGGTATGTATATCCATCCGCCCATTCATTGTAGGCCAGTCATCAGGCTGTGTTGTTTGTCCAGCCATCCAGGGGCGGCTATCCTTGAACATTCCGGTGTCCTTTTGGGTGCGCCCGGACACCCACAGATACAGTTACACCCACAGAGTGTTACAGCTACAAATGCGCTTTGATTGCCATCTAGAGAGTCGGAGGTAGTGGCAGTACTTGTGCCTCAATGGGTTCATTGTGTGCCACACGACACGACACGACGGTTGCATACACAAGTGGCAGCCACCAGCGGCAGCCACCAGCCAGCCACCCACCAGCCACCAGCCAGGACTCTTCTGTGTGCCATTTTGTGTGGGTGTGTATGGCCTTTGCTGTGGCTCTGGCTGTGGCTGTTGGGTCGGCATTAAACACGCCTGACATCCTGCTCAATGTTGAGACATCATCAAAGCACATTTCTCTCTTCATGACACGGCGTCAGCAAAAAGTTCACAGTTGAATATAACCATACGATATTATCGTACAGAAAAGGACAGTGGTCTCTATGTATCGCCCTTCCAGGCACTGGCTCATACATTTTTGAAAAGGTTAATCTTTCGGATAAACCTAGGGGGTGTCTGGCCCGAACTTTAAGCACCAGGACTACAATTCCAAGCACTTCATTTTAATTACAAGCAACGGAGAATCACTTGTTGTCCCGAGCTATAAACAGAGCACTTAAAAGATACATTGATTACTCAGAACAATGGCCAAAAGACATGACAATAAAAGTATCTATTAATTATCATCGATTAGCCACTGCTGCTTTAATGAGATTGGGATTAGATGCGACTAACGTACTTCAAATTTGCAATATTGTGGTGGGAGCACTTTAGCTTCTCGATGGGGCAAGTCGGCTTCTTGTGGAGACACTTGCAGTAGACGAAATGCTCCATCAGGTGCTCCTCGAACTCCTCGCACTGGGCCTCGGTTTTGAGCAGCTCCCGGTACTCCTCAACGCTCTCCAGATTCAACGGATCCAGCTGGTGCATGTAGCACTTGAGTTTGAGGACTGTGGCATGGAAGTAGTTGAATATATCGACGGCCATTATCTTGTGATGCTGTATGCAGCGATGGCTCCGATCGCCCATGATCAGGGGCGTCTCCAGCGACTTGTTCAGCCGATTGTAGGCCGCATAGAACTGCTTGCAGTGTGTGTCCAGCTCCAGCACCGCACGTTTCATGTTGTTGCTGGCGAAAGACAATCACTATACGAATGGAATCACCTCGGACTGGACTCACTTTGAGGTTCGCAGCACTTCGATCTTCTCCTCGTACTCGTTGACGAGAGCCTCCTCCGTGGAGAGGGTGTAGACCTCGGGATAGCGACAGCCAATCACACAGCTGATCAGAATGAGGTATCTCTGCGTTAGCAGCCACACTCTCTCGATGAGTATCTTCTGGGCCTCCATTTCGCACAGATACATCTTGTAGTAGTCGCGGTAGCGCCTCTCCAGCTCCACCAGCAGTCCCAGCACTTCAGCCTCTGTCTCGTAGTGATCCTGCAGCTGGGGCGTCAAATGGGGCTCCTCCTCCTCCTCCGCCCCGTTGCCTGAGGGTTTCTTCATTTTGTGTGGCTTTTGGTCTGTCATTGTTTTGTTTCCTGTGTTTGTTTTTGTTTTGTTTTGTTTTGGAATATATGTTCTACAAGTTCCTCAAGGCTTGCTGGGGGCTCATCTAATTGAATTTGCATTTCTTTCATCAATTTTGAGTCCAAACTAATTTGTTACCCAAAAATCCCTCTCTCTGTTTAATAAAAATCAGATGGGATTCAATTGCTACTTGCGCAACATTAATTTTCCACAGAAATCGATTTAAAATAGATTTGTCTAGCAGCAAAAAAGAATATATCTAAATCACAAATACGTCACAAAGGAAATCATCGAATCCGATGAATGTCTGAGCATGTGATAGTCCCAAATAAAAGTACATATACAAAAAATGTATTAATATTAATATGGGAACGTCGGAAAATTCATTGAAGCATGGGAAAAGATGCTTTGATTGATTCCCAATTTCGGGCATTCGAATGCATCGACAAACGGAAATTAAATTGCCAGAAATTGTTGTATGTATCGATCCTCTCTCTCTCTCTCTATACCAATACGTATATCTTTTTTTAAATGCGTAATTTTTGTTGTTGTATGGGGCAACCGACGCGCCGCATCATTAATGAAGTGCGAAGCCAATTGCCGCCTTCAACAATTTCCCCCAAGACCAGACAGACAGTGAATACACTCATATTTGTACCGCAATACGTTCAGATATATACAGATATAAGTATATATATATATATATATATAGAGGGGCGGGAAATTCGAACCGCACGAACGTCAAGCCTGATTGCGGAACGGGGAATGCTATGGCTCCTACTCATCCTTCAATATTACTCAAATAAACAAAAGAGAATGCAAATTGTTTGAACAAAACAAATATTAAATGCGCCTCAATAATAATTTCTGTGTTGTATTCAAAAAAATCAATCAATGCCTGGGGCAGGGGTGGAACAAGGAAGTACTTTTACCCGTCAAAATGCCCTTGAATACACGAGTATTCTGGGCGGAAATATTTACACGAAATACGATACGATACGATGCATTTTGGAGAAATTCGAAAGTGCTTTAATTGCGCTTACAAATAATTGCATATCAATTATTTTGAGTATTAAAAGTAGTTTATTTTGGGGTATTTTTCCTGGAATTTTCTCTATAATTGAAATGGAATTAACATCACTTAACGCCTCTCCTTCTCCATGCAGATTTACCCAACTCATTCCAAAAATCTCTTCGCACAAAAGAAGACCTCAAAAACACATTTTTGAAACAAAAGAAAAGAAAAGAAAAAGCCATGGCAACGCACACCCACACCCACACGCACACACATTTCGCTGGGGGTCTCTCAGTTTGTTTATGATTTTTATTCTTCAAATTTTTAATTGCCAAATCGGTGCGGCACACGCGTCGTATGCGCGATGTCTTCTACGGTGTAATGTGTTTAGGCTATTTTGGACAGCAGCAGCCAGCAGCCAGCACCACCGGGCGCCCTCAAGATGTTTTCGCTCAACACCGACCGACGGACCGACCGACCGGCTAATGGGTACTCGTACACCCTCCCATTCCCATACCCAATCCCCCCACATCTTTCAACCGATCTCTCCCTGTCCGTCTGGCAGTCTGTCTGCCTGTCTGTCTGTCTCTTTGTCTCTCGATTGGAGGCAGGCATTTTATGTAATTAATTCTCGTTGAATTATGGCGAACAAAAAGTGTTGTTTGATAGTGTTGGGGCCTACCAGATCTACGGGAAGGTGCATTGAACT
The DNA here is from genome assembly GCA_008121275.1 of Drosophila lowei. NCBI lineage: Eukaryota > Metazoa > Arthropoda > Insecta > Diptera > Drosophilidae > Drosophila > Drosophila lowei. Next base: position 10,949,543 of record CM017779.1, on the reverse strand, counting down.
TCTCGAGGCAGATACTCGTAATTGCATATGGCAGATGGCCCCAAGAAGAGGAACGATCGTTCATTAGTTGCCTTAATTATTTATCATTAATATGCACAAATAGTGGGGGCGGAGCCTTAAAGTGGTTCAGAAATATCCCTTAAAGCATACGCCAGTGTCTGGCCCTTGACCTTTACCTTGAATTGGGCTCCACTTGAACTGCAATTATCACTCGAAAGAACAGACCTCTCCTCTTCTCTCCTCCTCAAGTGCCATTAACTGGAGATAATCAAAGCAGCCATTGAGACATATCGCAAATGTCAAAACGAATCATTTTAGTTAGCCGTAAAAATGGGTTTTATGCTAATTTGCTTTTTATGACCAAAGTACACAAATAAAAATAAAAGATATTCTCAAAAATAAACCAAAGACCAGAAACAGGGGACGTCGCAGTCTTGCTAATAAAGAGCACTTTTCATTTTCATTTTTCATAAATAATATAACTAAATGCCGCTGCAAAGACGAGCAAAAACAGATAAATAGTGGACACAATGGATGGTTGGGTGGGGAATGGGAATGGGGCATGCACCCTCAAAGCACAACAAATGGAGGAGTGTTTAGGAGGCAGGGATGAGCACTAACAATGGTTACCCTATTAAAAAAATAGAATGGAATGCACCTACGTGGCAGTAGAAGAACGTAATGAAAAAAGGACATGAACAAAGCTTCTAGAGAGGGATACTTTTATATCTAGTACCTCGATAGTAATAATACTCTATTATTGGTACTGCATTTCGATTAACTCGAATAAATATATTCCACAGACACTTAAAGTGCACTGCGTTCTTCTGACTGTTCCTCTGATATTCTTATGGAACACAGAAATTGGATTGCCATCCCACTTAGATATATAGAACTGATTTCTTGCATGTTACACTTATTTTATTTGCAATTATTTGTATTCGAACAATAGAAAAACATATCAATATTCAATATATCTACTTAAAAACTAGACTTAATGGATACAGCCTGATTTTGTACATTATGCTGGGTTAAAACATAAATTTGCATATAAAATACACTCGATATGAGAAGTAAAACCCAAGAAATCTCTAAAGGAACCCCATAAACCACCTGCACTCCACTCCAGTCCATTCTATGAGCCTATCCCTACGTTTTGCCTTCCCAAAAGAGTACCCCTACTATACCAAATTTATTTTGACGAATGTTCTGTGTGTCTCCGCCGCTTTAGTGGTTTGTTTGGGGCTTGTTTCATTTCGATTTCGATTTCGATTTCATTCGTTTCTTTTTCTCTCCTGTCGCAGACGAGTATTCTGGCCGCTCTTTCGCTTTCTACGCGCTGATCCGTGGGACAAGGTCGTGCCGTCGCCTGTCGCCGCGAGAAATATTATGGCTAACCAAAAGATAAAATATATAAGTATCAGAGCTCTACATATACGAGTATATAATCGTATATCTGTGCATAAATACCCCCACTGATGTCTGTGCGGCTGCATACGGGTTTTTGGCCAACTGTTTGGGAGGTGTACGGGTCTACGGGTCCACGGGGTCGCCTTCTGTGCGTTCTGTGACGCGCTTTTTGCCATTGACACGCAATAAAAATATGGTACTTAAAAATATTGTCGTAATCCCGTAATGAGCACAGAGCGCAGAGCACACATGAAAAGATCTGCCGTATGTCTTAATTGGTCTCTGGGACTATCGATGGGAAGGCAGAAAGGGGCTCAGATCAATGCTGCTGCTGCATTTAGATCTATAGACTCGAACTCTAACCAAGGGACAGAAGTGGGTTTTCCTCCTGCCTAAAAAGGCCTTATAAGAGAACAAAATAGGGACATTTACCAATATTAAAGATAAGAACACTGATTTGATTGATCGCCTATAGTGGCCGCTAACATAGAGATCGGATATCGAAGATTTTTATATATAGAATAGGTTGCAAAAGTCTTCTTTTCCTGCTTTTACAGATGGAACTATGATGATGTATCATGGAGCTGCTGTTGTTGTGAAAATCGTTATGGCATGGACTTTGTTCCACGGAAATGAAGATCTATTTGCAGTCCTTCAACCACTTGCTCCCTACCGTACCCATACCCTATGCCTGGCATATACTTGCTAAATCGTGGCATAAAGGAGAAAGTCGGATGGGGTGGGGGGAAAGCCAGACATAAGACACATAAAGTAGATGGCGGAGAAAGGCAGAATGCGTGGGCCGCTGCCTGATTTTATTTGAATATATTTTTTTGCATATATCCCAAACCAACCCATACGAGAGAATATACTATGCATAATATATAAATTATTAATTTTTGCTACGCTTTAGCGCTGCCTCCAAACATCGCCCGCCTCACATGAATCTGATGTCTCTATAGATATAGTCGCAGTCGTAGTCGTAGTCGTAGTCGGTCGTATAGCCAATAAATGTTTACTATACAAATGGCAAATATTTTACGCAGTCTCCTCTCCTCTCTCTCTCTCTCTCGCTCTCTTTCTCTCCCTCTTTTACGGATCGTGTTTGATTGAACATTCATATTATTTGTTTAATTAATGTACCTATATCTATATTTTTTAATCTGCTTTGATTTGATCATGGTTTATTTTTATTTTTAAATGGTAGAAAATCGGAAATCGGAAAATACAAGTGTCCCCCCATTATGATAAAGGCTCTCAAGTAAGCTGGTTTTAACCGGTCTACACGGGGGATATTGTTTATACTCGATTCACGTGCTGTTGTTGACGATGATGTTTCCATTGAGTTTTCTTTTGAAAAGTGTGTGCTTTGTGCTTTTGTCTGGCAGAGGCAGGAGGCAGCAGGCAGAGTTCTCTACTTTATACTGTTTTTCCTTTCATTCTCTGAATATTAATTGAAAATCCACTCTTTTTGGGTCACTTGCAGACCCTTTCCGTTGCTCTCCGATACTTCCTTCGCTTGCCACCCAATAATCAACTCAAATGCCACATAATTAATCACAAATTCAAGTACCAGTATCTATGCCAAACCAATTTCCGTTTCCCTTGTGGGAGATTCTTTCACTCAACGGAACTTCTAGTTGACGTCAGGTGCCGGTGGCGGTGCCCCATTCCAGGCACTTGCCATGCAAATATTATTATTAGCGTTACTTACAATTATTTACGAGCATTCCGCATGTGTGTTCCGTTCCGAGAAAAACATACTCGTATAGGCCCCCCCACGCGACGAGAGAGACAGACATTAAACAGCAATTGTTGCAACGAAAAAGTGTTTGTTGCAACCTGCATACAGTATAGTATTTATTTTCCCAAGCACCCCATGTATTGGGGGGGGTGCCACTTAATTTATGGACTCTGCCCTGCTCTCGGACATTGTCTCACCTTCGGCCGTGTGTGAACTATGCGAAATTATTTATAGGGCCTCTCTCCATGGGCCGTTTCTCATATTTAAGAACACCTCCCCCCCGTCCCCCGTCCCCAGCGAAACATCATTATCGGGATGGATAAGTTTGATAAATGAATCTGACGTAGGCATTCGCCTTGACCTTACCTTGAAAATTGTCAGCTACATGAAAATGTTCTTCGTTTTTCTTTCTTTTTACATGACATTCCCATTTTTTCCACACACTCATTTTCCATTTGCGTTCCTCTGCGCGTAATTACAAATTTGTCGGCTATTTATAAGAATTTATTTACACAAATAAAAGTATATATCATGCGCTTACAGAGAACGCGAGCAGCGTAGAGGCGGAACTATTTAAATAATTTATGGAAACGGTGGCTGGCGTGGGTTTCGTTGGGGGCTATCCTTTCAGAGGAGTCCCCCTATCATATAGGTATCCTTGGTAGGAACAATCTGGCTTCCTCCTTAGCCCTGACATGGCACTCTGTCTAGCGTCAAGCGTCAGTCAGGAGGGCCCATGGCTCATAGAGTGTGCAACCTGTACGAGTACAACCACTTGTACACCTCTAGTATATCCTTCAGTCCGTCATCTACTGTGGCGGAGGGGCTGTACTCGTGATGGTCATGTGCGCAGTTTTGAGCAGTTCCAAAGAGCAGCAGCTGTCCCTCGCAGTTGGTGGTTGGTGGTTGGGTCTTTCTTGGGGAAGAGTGCTCCCATATATCAATTAAGTCGCGGACAAGGCGGGGGCGGCTGCACACGCCCTCTTTTGCTAAAAATATATCCATCCCCCCTGGGCCGAAAGACAGAGAAGGCAAATTAAACCAAATTTAATCGCGTTTTATAAATACAGCAACAAAATATATATACTAAATATAATATGTATTTTATTTTTTTTTTTTTTTTTCTTTTTTTGTTTAACCTATAAAAAATCATACGCACACGTAGAAAATCTCTGCAAAAAAAAAAAAAATTAAGATTCTCTTAATATTTATTTATTTAATATTTGTTTTTGTTTTTTGTTTTTATTTCTTTTTGTTTATTTTCGTTGTTTTGTTGGTGGTCTTTCGCTTTTGCTTTTGTGGGCGCAGCGGAAATTTTGTTTTAAGTCGTTAATTTTTATTGAATTGTTGTATAATAAGTATTGCAGAATTCTGTTTAGTTTTTCCTTTTTCCACAACCCACGAAACCGAATGATTAATACAGGGGAGAAAGTGTTGCAAGAGACTTTGTCAGGGAAGTGCTTGAGCACTCGAAAGATGGTAAAAAGTCAGGTTTATGGACAGGAAATGAAGAGGGTAGATTAATGGAAATAAGTGTAATGATAACACTGTAATTATCCATCATTAATGGGCTGGGATAGTGCTGTATCTGTTGCACATATAATTTAGAATGGTTCATGCCTTTAAAGACCTTCTTTTCCAGTGGATTCCGTTGGTAGGATCCTATGAGTAGTAGTTTTTAATGGGTTCCGATTCCACTATGGCATTGTATATGTTCCTGTGAGGTCTGACCTTCCTCTCACTGTTCTCCATCCTTGATCAAGAAAACTTAAACGCAAAGCGGAAAAAGAACAGGCAATAATCAAAGCATTTCCCATTTCCCAAACACTTGCAAAATCCTCCTCCAATCAACATGAATTTTGTTGTTATATATCGACTGTTGAAATCTTTAGCCATATAGCATACATCGGAATATACGTATATATATATATCGGAAAACGGGCGCCTTTTCCGTGTAATAGGAAAATCAACAAATAGCCCCCAAGGGAACGAACATTTTGTAAATTGTAACAGAACTTTGCATGACCCAAATTCATGTCTGTGTGTCTGTGTGTCTGTGTTTTCTGTAAACAATCGAAGCAAATCTGAAATACGATTATATTTAAGCATTTACAGAAAAGTACAAGCACTTAATGCCCGGAAAATGAACAAATTAAATATAAATTATATGTGCTTTTCATGGTTAATGGAAATGGAAATGGAAACGGAGGAGCAGAACAGCACGTTGTCGTAGGTCTCCACCGGCCGGTCGCTTGGACTCTTTCGAGAGTTGATGTAGGTCTTAGGTTTCCCTCCGAGGCACACACAAAAGATGAAGAGATTCCCCCCTCGCCCCAGATTGAGCAATCAATTTGAATCAATTGTTTTTGCGGGGGGATCAGGGGGAGCAGCACTACTGCCAAGTGTTTGGGCCATTCATAGCGTCCGTCGATGGTCTCCGGTTAACCGATTCATCATCCCCCGTTGAGGCGCTGCTCTGGCTGCCGTGTGCCCTGATCTAAAAGTGTTTCTCATTTTATTTTGTAATAATACAAAAAACTTACAATTGGTCTAAGAGACGCCGACGGGGCTGCTTCAGCCTCAGCCTCAGCCTCAGACGCAGCCTCGTTGGCCTATAGATACAAATGTATCTGTTTCTGTATCTGTATCTGTTTTGTGTGTGTGTGGCTATATCTGTGCGCTTGTACGATGTGTATGTGGCACGCCGACCGACAACGACTTGTCCATTGACGTCAGCAATGCCCCCAAAGTCGCATACACTGTCGGGCGGGTTGCCAAGCAGGCGGGGAATCGGGACACGACTCTCGCTTGTTGTTGGAGACCAGGGCGACAATCAGGGGCATGGGGTAGGGGGACTGGGGCCTGGGGCAAGGAAAGGGGAGTAACCGAAACGTACATTTTGGCAGTCACTCATACGAGTGTTGGAGACCTGATGCTGATGGCCCCCCGCCCCACCACCTGATGCCTGGCATGGTTCTGGATCTGCTCGGTGAACGGAAGGGTATATTGATTGGCATCAATCATTGTCAGGAAATTGATCTTAAAATACACAAATATTCTGTCCTTAAAGTGGTGTATGGATGCCATCCCTGGGTTACCCATTCCAGACTTTGTTTTTAGATATATTCCTGGATAAGAGCTCCAAGGCAGATCCAGGATAAAAGTGTTGCCGTAAAAGGTTTAATTGATATTCCCTACTCCCACTGGTTGTCCAGGGTATCCCTCAGTCGACTCTGGAAGGCTCCTAATATGTTCATATGTCGCAAGAATTTTTCTTTTTGCCATTGGCTGGGCTGGCAGGTCGTCGATTCTCCTGGCGCCTTTGTTGCATTTGCATTTCACAATCTGCTAAAGCCACATATCTGTATCTGTATCTGTATATCTCGTACTGGCACAGCTAATGTCTGACTATCCCATGCGATCCTGTGTGTGTGTGCGTGTGTGGATTGTTTATTTTGACCCACTGTTTATGCGATACGCGACTCCCCCTTGGGCTGCGGTCGGGCAGATGATTTCCACGGAAATTCTGGCTTCGCTTCTATTTTTAGAGAGCCGCAGAAATGCATCTCCTGCCTGCTTGACCCTTTTTGGCTCATTTGTGGCTTTGGCTATTTCGGGGGCCTGCAAAGTGTTTTGCTGCGGATCGGCAAAAGAAATTATTGAGATGAAATGGCCATAACGAATACTCGAATCATTTGAATCGAGTGTGGCAGCAGCGGCAGCAGCACCGACGACGCGGAGAAGAAAGTGAAAGTCTGATTTATGGCCACACGCAGGTCTCTCTGACTTTTGTATCTCTGTTGATGGTTTTTAATGGTACATAATTAGTTTTGCTCCCCCTTTTTCCGCCTTTTTGCCGGTTGGAGCACTCATTTATTAGGGATCTCTATGTGGATGCCACCTCTGGCCCAGAGCCAATCAATTCTGGAACGGAAATAGAAAGAGCAAAAGAACCACAAGTCGATTCTTTGACTTGTTGCCGCCTGTCCTTTCCCTCAAACTTGTGCGAGAGTGTTTTCTTTTTGGCCAGTTTTGGGGGGGTTAATGGGCTGCAAGATTTTTCACATTTGCGCCGCCTCAGCCCCCAGCCCCCACTTAATATTCCCCCCGGTGAGGCAGGGGAATGACTCTTGTAATGGAATAATAAATGAGGCTTAAGCGAAATGTTTTGCTCTCCCAAAAAAAAACTTAAAGGCGGACAAAAATAAAAGATTCAGGTGGAATAAAGTTTAAACAGAAATTCGAATGAAGTGTTGGTGAAAGCAGTGTTGGAAACTGGAATATTTGTAGCTTCTTAATTGAACTTCAAAACTACTTGCCACTGACTATAAAATAGTATCAATAATATGCCAGTAATTGAAGTCTTTGTAAGAGAAATTCTCAGAGAAAATTCGAAGTATTTTTTAGATGTTTTATCCAAAGATTAAACTCCTATTTCTTTCTTCGAAATATACTAAAAGGGTCAGGTTATTAGAACTATTAATTCTTGGAAAGAGGCACTGATTCAATCATTCTCAATGCCATCCCAAGACCCGAGGCATTTTCCCTCCCAGCTCATTTCGCTCTCTGCATTTACCAATATCTATACCCGATCCAACACCTGAACCACTCTATAGACACTATATATATCTATCTACCTATAAGTATCTCGAACCATTTCGAGATACAGCCATAAATTAGCTGAAAAATGCATTTCTCGTGGCATGCCTCAGTGGTAAATATTTCTCTGCAGTAATTTGTCTAAAATGAAAATATTTTTCAATATATGTATGCAATTTTTGATTCACCTTCACCCCTGCATCACTGCCACCCCATCTACCCTTCCCCCGAACCTGAACCAGAACAGAACCAGAACCACCTCCTCCGCAGTTGACACTTTGTGAAATACGATTTTGATCGCTAAACAGAACATATAATTAAACATGAAACGGCTATTCGCGATTCGCGTTAAAATTGTGAGCAAAATCGAGCGAAAATCACATCACGCCCTATAAATGTTTTGCTCCGCTCCGCACTGCTTTGATTTAATTTGATTTTCCAGCTAACTCATTCGACGAGCATCTAGCATATAGATTCGATTCTCTGTCTGGCTCGTGTCCCATGCTGCGGCAAATCAAATGATTTTTTCTCACTATTTCTCGGGCTATAAATGAAATCAAATGGGCGGGGGAGAAGGGGCTGGGGGTGGAGGTGGAGGGGCTGTCAATGGCACTACGCAGATTGTGCGGATTCCAAAAATCGCAGCAGTCACAATCTGTGACTAACTGCTGACGTCTTTTGCCTGTGTGGCCCGGCCCATATATAACTCAGAGACAACCCCCTGGACCTATCTATACCTCACTCTCTCTCTCGCTCTATCCTTTGGCTGATCTTAGATCTACGCAAATTCTGCACTAACTTTGTCACAGACAATTTGGCGACAACCATCGTCTATTTCTCGGTGTCTCTCTGTCTTGGGCGCGGGCGTGGGCGTGGGTGTTGCTCTTTCCCCATGGGAGGGGCGGAGGGCTGTAAGCGCTTTTCTATGTCCGTTCTTGTATGATAAATTAATAATTCGCAATGTGGAACACAGCACATAAAAGAACAACACATCAAACGTTGTTTATAAATCATAAGGAACAACCGAGAAATATTTCCAATTAATGCCACTCGAAGCAGCCGAGCAGCCGAGCAGCCCAGGCTGCAGCCCAGCATAATGTGTGTGTGGCTTTGGCCAAAAGACGAGAGGTGTTGCCAAGGCTAGGGTCAAGGCAGGGGTAGACATGGAGCAGATATTGATTGTGTCTGAAAGGTCAAGTTTAATGGCAAACAAAAGGAAGGCTAAACTGGGAGCAGGCGGTGGAAATTAGGTGGAACGAGGGCTAAACGGAGGGGAAGAATTAACATTAGAAGGTAATTAGCGGTCTAGGTTCCTCTCTTTACCCTCTTTTTTGAGAGAGATCGCGGTCTGCATTGCAAAAGACAGAAAGAGACTCCGATAGCGATTCCGGCGCTTAAGTAGGGAGTTAGTACCTGTATTTTAGGGAGATTCCTATGCCTATAAACTGAAAGATGAACTGAGGGATAATTGAGGGAAATATGGAATCTACCTATGAGGAAAAAGAATAGATTCTTCTGTGCACCCTCCAAAAATCCTCAAATTATAAGCAACATCACATTAAGTCTAATCTGAACCGATCTGAGATATAGAATCCTCAATAATATGATCTCTCCATCTCTTGCAGAGAAACGTTCATTTTCCTTCCGCCTGCGCCGCTCCTTTGGCGACGGAGGCAGCACCAACAGCCGCAACAGCAACAACAACAGCAGCACCTGCACCAATCACAACAACCAGAAGCGGTGCAGCACCCCCTTGACGCCCACCAGCACCAGCACGGGCCGCCTGGAGGTGCCCGGGGCGGCGTCCGTGAGCCGTCGGAGCAGCATCTACAAGAAGCCGGACAAGAACGATGGCGGACAGATCCATTTGATACCGGACGTGGAGCTGCCGCTGATGACGTTCGCCGACCAGTACAACATTGAGAAGACCCTGGCGGAGGGATGCTTCGCCAAGATACTGCTGTGCCGGCACAGGCCCACCAACACGCTGGTGGCCCTGAAGGCAGTGCACGCGGAACTGACCACGATCAAGGAGTTCCAGAAGGAGTTCCACTACAACTACGAGCTGTCGCACCACCACCACATCCTGAGCGCCTATGCGGTGGCCTTCCAGACGATGGACTACTATGTGTTTGCGATGGAGCACGCCCCCTACGGAGACCTGGCCTCGAACATCGGACCCAATGGCCTGCACGAGAACGCCTGCAAACTGATCTCCGAGCAGCTGAGCTCCGCCCTGGGCTTCATGCACTCGAAGAATCTGGTGCATCGCGACCTGAAGATTGAGAATATTCTGGTGTTTACGCCGGACTTTACCAGGGTGAAGCTGTGCGACTTTGGGGCGACCACCAAGAAGGGTCTGCTGGTGCACAAGGTGAAGCACACGTGGACCAGCTGTGTGCCGCCGGAGCAGCTGGAGCTGATCAAGAACGAGCGCTTCCAGTGCCTGCCCATCAGCGATTCCTGGCAGTTTGGCATCTTGCTATACAACATCCTCACCGGCAATCCGCCCTGGCAGTCGGCCGATTGGGTCAAGGACCAGTCGTATGCCAACTTCATGAAGTACGAGCAGCGCAAGACGACCAAAGTGCCGGACAGTTTCCGGCGATTCTCGCCCCGTCTGATGCGCTGCTTCCGCAAGTATCTCAGCCACGATCCGGAGGATCGCTGCAAGATCACCGAGGTGACCAAGTACATGAAGGACCGCTGGGTGGAGTGCCGCATCTCCACCTCCAAGTCGGCCACCCTCATCTCGCCCACCCACCACGACCAGGACTCGTGCATCTATCTGAACCAGCGCGAGGGCCGACTCTCGGGCGATGAGAACAAGCTCCGGTTCAAGCGCATGATGTCCAGCTACGGCCTGGACATACCCATCGATCCGGTGATGGTGCGACGGCGCGTCTGGGACTGGCTATCCACCTGCGATGCCAGCTTCGATCCCGAGGTCGAGAGCTTGCATGGCCTGGATATGCTGCACTAGAGGGGAGGGAGTGCCCGTGCCCTCTTATAAAATATCATCCTCTGCGGAACTGTTTGAATTTGTAGATCTATGAGATCAAATATTTATTAATGTTAGCGAAATTTGCTATAGGTATTTAGTAATTTAGTAAGAATTTGTACCGTTAAGGAGCCCCCAACCCCAACCCCCAACCCCCAACCAGAGAAACTTAGAGAAAAGAGCAAAGAAACACACGTCAACGGATTACTTTCCACTAGTGTTACCTTTCTAGTCTTCCGCCATAATGATTTTTTCGATATATTCTACATGTCTTTATGGATGATATACTATATTGTATATAATATATATATATATGTATATATATAATGTGTGATTTACGCGTTACTTACTTTAAACGATATACCATACGATACGATACGATACATATACGGTACGATACGATACGATACCAACTAATGCAATTATCTAGATCTAGAATTTATATATCGCATACTCGATATATTTGTAGAGAGAAACTAAGAGGATGATGACCAATTACTAGACATCCAAGTTTCGTTGTATATTTGTAGTAGATCTTAATCTTAATGTCTATCCATAGTCCTTCTTCTATGTGTATCCCTCCCCCAAAAACAATTTTGTATATACGACTTTTACTATTAAATATTGATTGATATCCTATGTATACCATATACCAAAAACAAAAAAAAAAAACTGCAACAAATATAGAACCCTAAACTGAGTTTATATGAAAGTTTACAGAAGGTCTTTAAAGACTAATATCATTCCAGTTCCAGTTCCAGATGCTTTCTCTCTCATTAAAAATTTTTGGCAAACGGATTCTCCTCTAAACAAAATAATGGGGTTCAGGGGTGGGGAAACACAAACTATAGTAATCGGTAAATATTTATGGATTAAATTTTAATTATTTATTGTTGTTTGGATACCGCTAGCGGTGGTGGTGGTGGCGGTGGTGGTGGCCTTTCGGATTAGTGTCTTGGCTAATTACCTAGGCGCTTGCAAGGTCATCTCTGTTGTTGACTTTGGAAAGCAGAGCGGCCAGAGCGGTCAGAGCGGTGGTTTCCCCTAGGTCTCTGGAGAAGAATACCCCACCAAAAACGATTTTGTTGGACAGACAGGATGTGACGCCTCGGTTCGTAATAAACAAACACATTCAGGTTCAGGTTCATTCAACAAAAGGTGCGGTGCGGTGCGGTACGGCTCGGTAGTCGTTTGTTTGGACAGTGGGCGGACCCGGACACATTGTTTGCATTAGACGTGCCTTGTGTCTTTGCCATTAAAAGCGAATGAGACGAGTATACCCGTGAATCTAGGGCCCCCTTCGAATCCGATCAATCTGCCAATGTCTGATTGATTATTCGGTGTCGTATTAAACGCAGCCTGTAATTAAGTTAAACGCTTGAACGGTCAGTGCCGTTTCACCTTGACTTTGTTTGACAAAAGGCAATAACAACAACAACAACAACAACAACAGATTCCGAGCACTTTTTATGGGGCGCATGCCGACGGCACTTAAATATTTTTAATGCCCCGCCGGAATGGGTGGCTAGACGAGGAAAATGTGAATGGTTTTCTTGAAGGATTGGACTGGAAAATACTTTGGAAATGGGAAAACCTGGGCAGCAGGAAATCCCTTTCCAAAAACTACTTTCCTGATCGAAAACTATCAAGAACAAATTATTGAAATATAAAACAATAAATTTATATGATATACGCATACCCAAGGGTATACCTCTGGTCCCCACCAATCGTTATGATGTCTCTAGCACGAGCTAACGAACCGATTGGGATGATCATAAATAACATGATGGCCATGTGATCTGCATATTTCCATGCCACGCGCATCGAAGCCGTGAACCAAATAGTGGGATTCTCAGGCCAAGAACACAGCGCATAATGCAGTTAGTTTTACTTTTTGGTTTTCTGGTAGTTCAAAGTAAGCAAACGATCGTTTATGGATCAATAAATATACAATTTATTCCATTTAATTAGTCGCTATTGGTGTAAAACTGTCGGAATATCAAAACATGTTGTGCCGCGCGCATAAATTTCATTTCAATCGCTACGAAAATAGGTTTTACGATGTCTCTCCGTCAACGCAATGAAATTTCACCCGCCTCTAACTTTTGGGTCCCTCCCGAGTTCCATCTATCAGCTTACTGTGTGATTTTGTCGTGTTGTTGTGCGCGGGACATAATTTATGGGTCGCATTTGCCTTTTTGGCAATATCGCGAACGATCAAGAGGAATGGGTTTATTTTCGTTTGCGGAATTACGACCGACTCTCTGGTTTATCGTCATTCTACAGTATATATCACTCGGCCACTCCCCAAGCGCGAAAGTATGCAACAGATTGTTGAAAGCGTTGTTGAATGTTTTCGTTGGTGAGGGATCTTTGCAGTTCCTTTCGCTAATGATACCAATATCCATCAGAGTTCTTTCATCAGTTTCCATCTGGTAATTGTTGCCCCGAAATGAAAATACTTTTCCCATTGGTTTCTCACATATATTCGGTTTATTGGATGCACTTTGGTCCACGTGCAGATCTTTTTGGGGCTGTTGGGATTCTTTGGGGCTGTTGTTTTCAATCGCTTAGTAACTAAACAAATAGTGGGGGATGCTTTATTTATGGATGGGGCTGTAGGTGTCTAAAGTCTAACGAGCTGTCAAAAATGTGTGTGTTCGTACGATATAAAATGTCTATAAAAATGTTTGCCATAAATCATAAAAAATTAATGAAGAATTGCAGCAGTCGAAACAGAGCGTTCCACTCATCATCCATCACTCCGCCGGTGTCTCCTCCCTCAGGCCGACTTCAGTGGAATATGCTGTTTGATTACCTATAAGCGAGATCGGAATTGAGAGATGGATGGATGGATGGATGGATGCATACAATAAACATTCTCGATGGCCCGAGCGCCCCCGAAATGTTTACAATTAAATAATAATAAAACGAATATCAATTAAGACGCGTGTGAAATACGTCAGAGACCCCAACGGGTTCTAAATTTAGTTGCCCGGCTAAACGGTTGTGTTTTCCCTTTCCTTTTCCATTTGTGTGTGTTTAATCGACGGGGGCGGTGGCTGAATCATACCCCGATCAGGTCAAAACATGCCGCCCCCGGCCGCAGGAAACGCGTTTTTCCGTAAAAACCGTAAAAAGCATTCAACCAAATCCATTTAGATCGCAGCAAAACAAATAAAAGGAAGGGGAAACCAATAAAGCGGATCGATTGATGGCGGTAGAACTCACCTCGGAGCACATGGTCTTGTAGATCTCGTCGGTGTCCCAGGGTCCGCGCTCGGGCAAGGCAATGCCGCGCCTACGCAGTTCCTGCACGCAGTCTGTTAGATCGAAGATGGGCAACGGATCGATGCCGGCCTTGGCCACCTTGGCAGCTAAATACTCTACATAGTGGGTGCTAAAGAGAGGGCTCAATCTGTAGTAAAAGTCTTCAATTTGGAGGTGTATCCCCTGCTCTCTTACCGACACATGCCCGCATGCTTGTCGGGCACTTCGGTGTTGCATACTGTATCCACCAGGCCCTGGGGCGTCTCCTTTTGCAGTGGTATGGGACAGCGGGCCATGGCCCGGGCCGTGGTCGAGCTACTCAGCTCGTCCTGGACCTGCACGGGCTCCGTGTCGAACTTGACCTTCTGTTCTTTGAGCAGGAACTGCAGCTGCAGGGGTATCTTGTCGCGCAGATAGAAGAGACAGTTGCGCGGATGGTGGGCGTGCAGGCCGAGCTTGGCGCAGTAGGAGGACACCTGGCACTTGGCACCCATCATGAAGGGACGCGCACAGCCGTAGCAGAACTCGAATTTGCACTGAGTGCAGGTGAAATGCATGCAGCCGCCCCTGGAAATGACAAATGATGAGTATATCTACCATTTCGAAGGGTAGGAGTATCCCCACCTGGCCAGCGAATAGCGGAACTTGCACTTGGGACAGTCAATGCCGTTCTGGGCCAAATGCTCTTGGACACCCTGTGCCTGCTTCTCGGGGTCGTTCTCCCGCCGCCACTCCAGGTAGGCCTCACAGCTGCTGCCCTCGTGCTGTCGCTCCCAGGGCTTGCGGCACTGGGCACAGGTCACCGAGCCACAGTCCGGACAGATCAGACGCTTCTGCTTGGGCCGGGCGAAGAATCCCGACGAGCACTGAATGCACCACTTGAAATTGGGGTCCTGCAGGAGGGTGCGATCGCGGAGCTTGCGCTGGAAGAGCTCGTGCACATCGGTGTCGAGAATACTCTTGAGGAAGATGTCCAGATTGGAGAAGTACTCCAGGTGCTCGTCCTCGTGCTGCTGCTCGTTGCTCAGCTCTGGCAGCTTGCAGTAGGGGCAACTGCAGTCGTTGATACTGCGATCGGTGATCTGTTGGATGGAATAGAAGATAAATCAGAAGCCAAATCCCCCGGGAGTAGTCCCTAGATATCCTGCACTGACCTGCACTGTAAAATAGCTCTTGGCGCACTGCTTGCAGCATTTGTGGGTGCACTTGAGCATGGACACGATCTGGTTCATCGGATACGTGTTCATGCACAGCTCACAGTCCTGCTGCAGCATGGCTATGGCCTGGTCCAGGTCCGAGCACTCCCTGGCCGCCCACAGGGCCACATCCTCTTGGAACTTCATGTTCACCAAGGTGGCGGCTATCTGGGCCTCGCCAATGCTCGTCAGCGTGCCTTGCGCCACGTATTTGCGGGCCAGGACCTGCAAGGAATAGGACATCAGATCTGGTTAGATATTTTGGGAGAGAGAGCTCTCTCGGACTCTACACACCGCTGGATCCTCTAGGACCGGCTCCTGGACACTAGGATATGCCCGGAAGACGGGGATACTCAGCTTACGCTTTAGAAGTTCTGCCTTCAGGGGCTCCGTGATCTCCGGATCCTCACTTGGCTCCTCCCCATCGCTGGCCGAGGTCTCATAGTCATCGTCGGAGAAGCAGGTCTCGTGGTACTTCTTCTTGGGAATGCGAGGCTGGGAGCGTGGCTTCAGGAGTGCCGCAGCAGCCGCTGCCGCTGCTCCACTCGTGCTGGGTCCATCTGGGGGCAACATCGTGGAGGTCTTTGTGTTGAATCTACTGATGGCCTCGCTGATGGACTTCTTGGTGGTGGGACTGCTCTTGAGGGGCACTCGACTGGCCGTGGCCCCCGCTGTCAGGGTCGTCTGCTTTTGCAGGTACTCCTGCTGGATGCGCTTCACGGACGATATGCCCATGGGTGCGGAGAAGGACTTGGAACGGAGTGGCAGCTTCTTTGTGTTTGGAGTGGGTTCGTTTGTGGGCTTGGGTATTTTACTGATCGTGGACTTGGCTGTCTTGGGTGTGGCACCTCCCTCAGTGTGGGCTGTCTTGTTAGCTGTTTTCGCTTGTTTCGGGCTTGTTACCTTTTTGGGCTCTTCCAATACGGTCTCAACGGGCAGCTCCACGGGCCGGGACTCGGAATCGACTATGGGTGGTGCCGGTGCTATGGGTAGGGCGATGGGTTCTTCCACTTCTTCGGCGCGGACTTCCAGGACTGTTTCAGTGGGTGGTTCGACGGGACGACTCTCGGAATCTTCTATGATGGCAGGAGGTTGTATGGGCAGGGCTTCTACTGTGCTGGAGGGGACTTCAGTTGCTGTCCTCCACTGCCTCCACTGCCTCCACTTGAGGCAACAGAAGACTGTGTCCTGTGGACGAAACAACCTCAGTCTCTGGGACATCATGGCTTGTGGGCGTGACTGATTGGGAGGGATCATGGGTGTTCGTTTTCTGTGTGTGTTCAACCTCCTCCTCCTCCTGCTCTTCATCTTCTTCGATGATGTCCTCGATTTCGGTGCCCTCGTCACCGCTGGAGGCATCTCCCACGAAGGACGTGTGCTCGTTGTAAGTGGTGCCATCATCCTCGTCAAAGTCGCCCTCCTCCTCGCCCTCGCTGTCGTACCACTCCTCCTCCTCCCCTCGTCGTACTCGTCCGAGTACTCATCAGAGTACTCGTCCTCGTCGGTGGACTCGAAGTCATCCAGGCTGATCTCGTCGCGCATTTGCTTGATCAAGCGCTGGGTGTCCGAAACGAGTTCGCTGAGGTTTTGCTTGGCCGGATCTCCCGAGGGAACGAACTCTTTCAGGACCATTCGGGACGTTTCCGAATGGCTTGAATGCGACTCAATGCTGATGTTGCTGTTGGCCACGTCCTGTGCAGCAGAGTCCCCGCCAATCACAAGGAGCACCTCTTCTTCTGGGTTCTCTGGGGACTTGGTCTCTTCTCGCAGCGACTGTTCGTCGCTGTCGCCAATGCTGTAGAGCTCTGTATCGGAGGCGGCCTCCTCGTCATGGGGTCGGGTTCCCTCGCTGCTGCTGAACTCTGGGGCATCCTCGAATATCTCATCGGATTCTACGGGACTAACTGGTGTTATTTCTTGCTCCGAATCGATGGATTGAGCTGTTGTCTTGGGGAGTCCTGAACTCGTTTCTTCTGCTCTTCTGTGGTGCTCTTCTTCTCCGGTAATAAGCTGCTCCTTTTGAAGTGGATCTCTCTCCTCCATCTCGATTTCTTCGGCTCCAGTTGGTGTGTGATTGCTGGCTCTACTTTCACTGCGCAGACTATGGGTACTGGAAGTTCTCACGGGTATCTTAGAGAACCGTTTCGGGCCACGTCTTTGATCGGTTTTAGTTGGCGACGTAATGGGGGTTTCCTCGGCATCTGCAGCTGTTAATTGTGGCTCGATGGGGGGTAGATGTTCTTGTATTAGAGAAGGCTCGGTAGCAGCCGATTCTTCGATATTTATTTGAACAGTTTCCACTGTGTCATCGTATTCTTGAGATGCGACGGTCAAAACGAGGTCTTCCTCTACCGCTGTCCTTTCTTCGGGTTGATCTTGAGCATCAGTGGGTTCGAAGTTCTGCCCAAAGGTGTCTGGAGATTGAGGTACTGTTTGGGTCTGTACAATCTGCTCGGATTCGGAGACCTCAACCGCTTCGGACATTGCTTGTGCATCTTCAATCGGGGTAATAGCTTCCTCTTGGACTGACAGATATATATTCGTATTCACATTCGATTCAATCACAGCGGATTCTGAATCTGGTAGGACTTGTTCATCTTTCTCTACATCGATTGGGAGAGTAGTTCTTATCCCAGTTGAGATCTCACTAGAAGCATTTACAGCCATGGGTTCTGTGGGTTGCCGAATCTCAACGATTTCTTCTTTGATTCGAACCTCTTGGTTAGGACTCTTTATTTCTCTATCTGCAGGAGCAGTATCTTTTGGGGCTTCTGTTTCTGCCTGAGTGGCATCTCTCAGGACCTCTTTGGCTTCATTTTGTTTCTGTTCAGCGTCTTTGGGAGGAAGCCTGACCCTGTTCACAGGCTTTTGACTCTGCTCACGAGCTCGAGCCTTTTTGGATTGCTGCGTTCGTTTGTTCCTTCGATTGGCTCCTTCTCGGCTCGTGCTGGGTCTGTCGTCAAGGTCCACTTGATGGGCTGTTTCTTGCAATATCTCCTTGGGGACATCTTCTTTGATCTCTTGTGAGGTTAAAGTATCTTTCAAGTGGGTTTCTTCTGCATTTGTAGCAGCCACAACAGGTGTCGCTACGTCTTCAGTCTTCATGGGGACAATGGGAGTCTCAATTGTTGTTTCTTTTGGGGTTTCGGCAGCTTGTTCTGGCACCTCCTCTACTAGTGGTGGGGCCTCCTCCTTGGGGGCTGTGTAACTCTTGTAAACAATGTGCTCTGCATCTTCCAGATCCTCGGGCTCCCATTCCGCCTCGTGCAGCCTTTCTATGCCACGATCAAACTCCAATTTGAAGTTGGCTATTTCTGTGGCATAAATAAAGTTTGTGGCAAGCTCTTCGCGTATGGAGGCTTCCCGAATGTTGGGTCTGATGAACTCCTCCATTATATAGACCCCAGGATCGACAATGGGTTCTGGCACAGTCTCCGGCTCTGGTAGAGGCTGGACTGTGGCTACAGGAGGCTCTTCTTTGGGAACAGACTCCGCTTTGGGTACAGGAGGCTCCTCTTTGGGTACGGATGGCTCCTCTTTGGGTACTGGCTTCTCTTTTGGAGGGGGCTCTGCTTCTTCCACTGGCACTGCAATAGAGGGGGCTGTGGCTCTGCCTTGAGCTCTTGTTCCACCTGTTGCACCAGGTTCGGTACAATATCCTGGATATGCTGCCAGACAAAGTTCTTCACATCCTCCGAGGACTTGTCCTCGACAAGGGAGGATGATGCTGACGGCTTCAGAGCGCTGATGGGACTCTTGGTGAGAATGCGCATGACCTCGGGATCCGTTTCGTACTCCATCTCCGGCTTGCCCTTGAAGGTCTCGAGCATGCTCTCGATGGAGCGCAGGACATCCTGGTTCTGCTTGGCCTGGTTCTGCTCCATGTTGCCGATGAGGATCTCGAGATTCTTGAGAGTGCTGTCCTCCAGCTGGTAGGGACTCGGGGTGGCATACGTGGACTTGGCGGGGCTGCTGTGGCTGTCCTCGAAGTCGAACGGCTGTATCTGTATCTGGGACTGTGTCTGTATCTGTGGCTGTTGCAGGCAATCCAAAGCATGAGTGTTGAGGAAATCAGTGATATCTGCACGCCACATACAAGGGAATGAGAGAGAGAGAGATGGTGTGAGACTGATTGAAGGCTTGACTGATTGACTCGATCTACAAACTACAAACCCGACTTGGTGTCTATGGCCGCCATGGCTCCACTTTCATTCTCGACGCCATTCGGCGAGCCCCAGATGCGCATTAGAAATGGTTTGAGTTGTGTGCGATTCAGCTCCAGCAGCGCCTGCTCCACATTACCTTGATGCGCCGTCAGTGCATTCACGATGTCCTCCCGCAGGAAGTTCCCCTTGGAGGCCAGCTTCCGGTACTTTTGCTGCCGCTGCTGGATGCAGTCGGCCACCGCCTGCCACACATTCCCGCTGGAGCTGCGCAGCGCCTCTCGGGCCTCGTTCTGCGAGATGCTGCCAATGGTATTCTCTCCCCGCTCTTGGCCGTATTTCGTGGACAAGCTCTGGACGGTCTGGACCAGCTTGTGCCAGTTCTCGCGCAGCCATTGGATGGGATGGGTGTCCGGCGAGCAGTACTTCAGAGCAGCCTCTAGTTCTTCCACCGTGAATTTATAGAGCTCCAGCTCCTTCAGAATGATGTGCATTTCGGTCTCGGGATCTCTGGCTGGCTCGTGCTTCAGATTCAGCGAAAACGAGTCATGTGGCAGGTCAAAGGGTGACGATGACTGCTGCAGGAAGAGGAAATGTTTAGCTTGGAACCCATTCTGGGGCTAGAACTTACATGCTGCAGCATTCGTAGATCGTTTATAAAGTTGGGTCGCCTCGTGACCTGTCCTGTATTGAAAGGATCCAGGCCATAGGATCCTCCTTCGTTGTTGGCGTATCTCAGATCATTCGCACTGCGATACCGATCGTTCTCCTGCGGCAGTTGCGAGTTGCTGCGATAGTAAGGACGTCGTTCCATTTTGTTGCTGGGCTCCGGGGTCCTAAAGCGCTCTGGCACTGGCGGTTCCTCCTTCTTTGCGACAAATGGCAGAGCGTCGTAGGTCTGCAAGTAGGATTGTGGGATTAGCCCCTTGCCAAATGGTGTACCTTCGAATGTTACTTGTGTGGAGATGCTCTGAGGCGGCGGCGAGGTGCCCATTTCCATCACCTCGCGGGGCTCCTTGTTCTGGGCCTGCTTGAAGACCTCCTCCGCCTGGGCCTGTATGCTCTCATCCAGAGTGTTCCAAATGTTCTCCACGGACTCTGGAAACGGTACGGGATGAGAGCTTTAGTCTTGGAGTGGTGTGGGGTCTTAAGGGGGGACTCAATTGGGGATTCAAAACAAACTGAAACGCAGGCTGTGGTTGTGGACTTGTTTCTGTATTTGGTTCCATATAAATGCGCGTTAATTGCAGTTGGCTTACAGTTGATTAATGCTTTATTAGAGTGGTACATTCTAGGCTTAGTCTTGGTCTGGGTCTAGGCCTTGGTGCCCTCGAAAAATGAGATTCGCTTTTGTAGCCTACCTTTCTGGATGAAGCCCCTGGCCAGAGAGTTGTCGGATTCGTTTTCCGATGACGTCTTCAGCGTTGGCTTCGGGCTGGGCTTTACGTTGTTCTGCTGTGCGGAGGAGATCTTGGAGTGGCTTGTGGACGTTGTAGAGGAGCTCTTGGTGCTGCTTGTTGCAGCCGTGGAGGTCTTGGCGTTGCTGGTGGAGTTTCTAGAGCTAGTTGTGGCCGATGTGGTGCTCTTTGAGTGGCTTGTGGGGGCTGCTGCAGTGCTCTTTGAGTGGCTTGGAGCTGCTGTTCCCCTCGGGGTGCTGCTAGTGGCTGCTGGGGAGCTCCTGGCGTTGCTAGTGGCTGCTGGGGAGGTCCTGGAGCTGCTTGCGGCTGTGTGGGCCGTCTTTGGGGCTGTCGAAGTGCTCGTACCACTGGCTGGCTTCTGGGACTTCAACGAGGACCTGCGCACCAGTTGGGCCTCCGGCTTGTGGGCAATCTTGGGCTTATGGGACTCCGATTGTGGCTTGGCCTCTGTCTTCTTTGATTTGTTTGGTGGCAAAGGGGGCTTGCTGGGTGTCTTGCAGCATATCGAACAGATCTTAATGTTCGGCTCGTTCACGTACGTACAGAACTCGCATTCCCACTCGTGATCCGGGGTCGATGGGGGCGGCCCCAGGTCATCTGCCTCCTCTTCTGCCACCTCTTCAGGTGTGGCTTGGACTTGTTCCGGACTTTCGGCTTCTGCCTCACTCTCCGAGGCCGTGACTTCTTCCACCACTTCCTCGTACTCGGAGGCGCTCTCCTCCCGGGCTGGCAGCACTTTCGGCACCACTGCTGCGGCCTGTGTGTTCTCGTCCTTCATTTCTGGCTTCCGTTTGTGCTCGGAGGATTTCTTCGCGGACTTGTGCTGATCCTGTGCTTCCTGGAGCTTCTGCTGTATTTTGGCCTGGACCAAGGCCCGTGTGCCCGAACCCTCCGACTCCAGATCGGAGTAGATCCGACTCGTTCGGGCGGATGCTTCCGCGGGGACTGCCTGACTTCTCTTGAATGTCCCTTCGGCATTGCTGGCATTGGAGTCGCGTCTCTCTGGCAGCCATTCGCTCTGCACTGACTTGGCAACGGATCCACGACGATCCCGCAGCTTGTGCTGCCTCGAACCATGCCTCTGATCGCCGTCGACCTCATCGTTGGCTATGAACTGGGAGGCGCTCGACAGACGCCTCTGACGCTGCTGCGGATGGTGCTGATGGTGGGATCGCGAGGCGCTGGTCATGGCCGATCTATTGGACACCAGAGAACGGCGATCGTCCTGGTCCGAGTCCTCATCATCGGTCAGCTCATCGTCCCCGTAGCTGCTTCGCTTCCGTCGCATGGACATGGACTTCCGACTGGGTGTGGGTGAGGCGGCGTATCGGGCACGGGAGGCGGCTCGAGAGGATGTCGACGGAGGCATGCCCACGACACCTAACAGAAGATTACATTTTATTGGTGGCACAAAGGTACTCTGTGGCCTTTGCTCACCTGGATGCATCATGGGATAGCCACCGGGTGCTCTGGGATACATGTGCGGCACCATTCCCCTCTGCGTCATGAACACAGGTGGCGGATAGTGGGGATGATGCGGATGCTGCTGCTGTGGCATGTAGCCGGGACCCACGTTCAGCGAGAGATTCGAGTGATTGAAGTGCTGCTGGGAGCCAAACTGTGACCACTCATCGGGATGATGGGGATGCTGTGGATGCTGTTGGTGATGCTGGGGCCAGGCACCTCGCTGCTGATTCTGCTGGCAGCCAGCGCAGTTCAACTGGGCCATGGATTGGGCCTGCAAGCAGGAGAGAGTAAGAGATCGCGTATACGCCACGTATGCTCTTTGGGGGACTCACCTGTTGCATCCGCTGATTGGCCAGCCAGGCGGCTCCTCCTCCGCCACCATTCTGTGTTGTCTCCGATGCCAGGGGCCTGCGGTTGTTCGCGTTCGAGGCGGTATTCAAATTGAACACCGAAGTGCTCATCTGGCGGCGTTGGGCACCCGCTGCCTGTCGTTGTTGTTGTTGGAACAACAGGGAATTCGAGTGAAAATTGTGTGAGAGATCATCCGAGAGATCGAAATGGGACGAATTCAAACCGGATGACATGCTGCCGGAACGAAAATGCGAGGGCGATGGTGAGATGTTTGACCAATGCTCGAAGCCCGATCCATTCAAAAAATGCTGCTGCTAGGGGGGTGTGGGGCGTGGGGGAATGAGCAGAGAACAGAGAACGAGAAAGAGAGAGACGAGACGAAACGATACGATACGATACGATACGACATAATGAGGGAAAGGATTCAAACACATCCAAGGGGATCGTCCCTTACCTGATCATCGCCTGGATCCAGTCCCAGCTGCTGCTGCTGGGCCTTTTGCTGTCGGTATCGCTGCTGCAGTATGGCCATGCGGTCCAGCGTGGCACTGGCCTTGCTCTTGATCTTCTCCAGCTGCACCGACGGGGGCCTCTGTATGGCATCGAACACGGACTTGGGCGTGCCGGACCGGGAGGAGCCACCACCCTCGCTCCTTGGGGGCTCCGGCAGCGGGCGATTGTTCATCAACTGTGGGGCGGAGACCGGCGGAAACGGTGGTGTGGCGGCGCCTCCCCGCCAGCCGCTGTGCGTGGACTTGTGCGAGGGTGTGGGCGAGGGCGGCGGTAGCATCTGCAATAGAGGTTTTGGGTGTTTTGGGTTCCAGTTCCAGAATCAAAAGTACGAGTACAAGTTCTGGCTGTGGTTTGTTGGACAGGCGTGGCATTTGAGGATTGCTGATAGACTGATTTGGTTTTTTATTGAAGCTCTCAAAAGTGAAGATTACAAACTTGGTTCTAAAGAGTAGTAGGTGGTAGCCAGGGGCCCGGGGGCATGGGGGCCAGCGGCCAGGGCCAGGCAGTGGCGGAGTTTTGTATGTTTTTTTTTTTTTGGTTTAAGAAATCGTGCAGTGGCGTACCTGATCCTTCCGTCCCAGGAACGGTGTCAGCAGCCCCCCGCGCTTGCTGCGACGCGGTGGCGCCACTGGTGCTGCCGGTCCACCACCACCTGGCTGCACCTTGGGCGGTATGGGCGGTATGCCCTGCTCCACGGCCTGCGGGAAATAAAGGGGAATTATCTGGTTCTCCTTTGAAGGAAGGGACTTGAGCTACCTTTCTTATATGCTGCTTTCGCTTGGGATGCTTATGGAACATGTCGTCGCAGGAGGCACAGAAGATCTGGCCCGCACACTCGGCACAGGTCACCCACGGATTCTGGGAGCCGCACAGGGTGCACTTCAATTTGTTGTCTGTTTGGAGGGGTAACAGAATGATCCTTTATGTCTGCTATATCTGTGAGATCTCCTGGTGATTTACCTGGTGTCTTGGTTCGGATCACTGTGGTCTTCATGGGTTCGTTGGAGTACTGTTGCTGCTGGTTGGAGAACTCAATGACCTCGTAGTCGGGCTCCGGCGTGGTCTTCACTTTGGGCGGCAGGGCCGGGGCCTTGGGCAGGCTGCCGCCATTGCCTGCCACCCCATTTGGGGGCAGGGGCGGTGGCTTGGGGCCAATACGATCATTTGCTTCCATCTGAAAGAGTGTCTCTGGTATTTCCATGATACATTTCTGGGTTTACTTCACTCACCACCCATGAGGGCATATTTCGAACATTTTTATTGAGCAATTGCTGTGTCGTCATCTCTTTGTCGTTGTCTTCTTGGTCGGGAGGGAGGCTGTTTCTAATCTGTGGGTTATATAAAAGATTCCATTCACGAATGAATCGATCGATCTATGTGCTGCCCCTCGTTCATAATTCTATTTATATTCCAACCCGTTCCCTGTGCCACATTCGAGGCACTTCAAACGACTTCATATTCAATTAAGCAAACTGCCAACAAAGTGTGTTTTACGAGCATATACTCGTACGAGTATGTATACGATTTCGAGAATATTTTTAGCTGTCTCACCCAAATTCCGGAGGCAATGTCCTAGGTGGGGAAAATGCTCGCAAAAGTGCACTTTTCGTGGGGGGAACTAAACGCAGCCAGTGTTCGATCGCTAATACTCGCGGAAAGCCGCTAAATTTAGGCTAAAACATCTCTCTCGAGCGGCGAGAGAGCGCACAAAACAAATAATTTGGCAAAAACATTTTGTGGCTTGTTTATTTATGAAATGATGCGAAAAATTCAAAAGTGGGAAGAGGCTTTTTTTTTTTTTTTTTGTTTTTTGAGTGGATCCATTAGAGCACGCTGTCAACGTGGCTAAGTGGATGAGGAAGAGAGGCCAAAAGAGCCGATAAATAGAGAAAATAGAGAGAAGAACGGGAATGAGCTACCAGAGAGTGGGTTAAGTAAATATTTAAATAAGAGAAACATTTGGGAGAGCTTTTTATTGCGTTTCCCAGAGGTGTATTACAATGAAACGCTCTCTTAGAAACACTTGTAATATATTTGAAAATGTGCAGAAGAGAACATGCTACGAAAATCTAAAAGAATGAGCAGAGAAGGTGAGAGAGAGAGTGAGGGAATATTTTGTAATGACGCAGGTTGCATGCGAGACCTAATTGGCAGCCAAAAATGATGAAAAACTAATTCTTATCCAGTGGATAGTGTGTGTGTGCCTATATATTATGCACATTCCTCAATCAAAAATGCATATACCTTTTAATTGAAAATTTTCGTTGATATAATGCAAAATTTGTGTTCACATTTTGCGTAAAAAAGGTGTGATTTCAAAACCAATATCAGCCTTTTTCCTTCTTTAATAGTTTCATTCTATTCTCCCTTCAACTCCATTCTCTAACAAGGGAACCTTTTACTACAAATCTGTACCAAAAGGTCCTACAATTCTCATTTAAATCCATCAATCTTTGCGGTGTTTGAATTTTTAAAAAAGATTTCGGGGTATATTGCAAAATCCAAGTATGGGGAAGTGATCTACTCATCCAGGCCTGAAACACAATTTTTGTCTTTTGAAAAGTACATTCATTTTGTCGCACAGTGTTTAATTGTTTTTTTAATTGTCGTTACAAAACATTTGCCCAAGAAAAACACGAGAAACGTTCACTACCTGCGCACATCGCGTATACGCAACGTTGCCGGGGGTTCGTTCTTGCAATTCGGTATCTCTCGCACTATTTATAAAATCTTCTGCAGTTTTTGTCCATACTTCTCGGCCGAAAATGTGTCACACTGCCACTGCGACAGAGAGATACATATATTTATGAAAGCCGCCTGCAGGCACTGGGCACTGGTTTGGTGGTTGGGGCATGAGATCACACATCCCATCCCATCACACCTTAGCCATTCATGTGGTGGATGCCCTGGGAGGCAGCCACCGAATACACACACACATACACGCACAAAGCACACACTGACACACACACAGCCACACAGCCACACAGTCGCACAGAGAAAATGAAATAAAAGTTTTTTATTTTTATGGGAGAACTATTTTTAAACATTTCTTTGGCTTGCCTAAATTTGCGTTTATTTTACGAGTATGCTGCATTTTGGTTTATTTTTTGGGACGATTAAAAAATGGAATAGTAACTAACAAAAATATACAAATATTGATGTCTGTGCGTATTGTGAATAATCGTTTTTAATTATTTATTTTTGTTTATTGAAATCGTTCAAAATCGCGCCTTGAACTTTTGTGTTTAAATTTAGGTAGGTTTTTATTCGTATTTTTAGCACACTTTTCTTCACTGCTTTTGAACTCTTGGGTATTGTTTGGCTTGTTCTGCGTATCGGAGGATAGGATAGGATGGTTCCTATGTGTTCAGAGATCTCACTTACATAATTCGATTTCACTTGACGCGTCTTGCCGCACTCAAAACTGCCACTGCCAGCTGGTACCACATGAATATACTATATATACACAGTATAGTAGGGATATGTACGTATATATATATTTCTATTGGTCTGTACCGCTGCTCGACATGAAATATTTTTGCTACGGTCTCGTTCGGCGATCGTCTCCCAACAAACTGAAATCTCTATAAAATTCTAAACAACATTTTTACTGCAGGCCAGGCCAGGCAGGCAGGCCGCAAGTTGTCGTCGGTCTCTGGGTCTCCGTTCGAGTAGGAAGAAGTCAACTCAACGCAGAATTTTATTCTCATTTTGTCTGGCAGCTTCCCTCCTTGGCTCTCTCTGGTGTCTCTTGTCTTTCCCCATCTATTTTCAGTATTTTCGCGTTGTCTTATAAATACATCTCATCACATCACATCGTATCGTATCGGTATGGTATGAGCATAGAAGATCGTGTGTGTTGTGTGAATAAAATCCAAATTTTCAAATCTGCTTCTATATTATTTTATTTTATTTTACTTGATTTACTTTTTGTTGTGGGATTCTTTTAATTTATTACCTGTTGCTGATTGTTTCCTGTATTTTGAGTGAATGAAATAGGGTTGTAACCGTCTATAGGTTTTCCATAGTAAATATTCGATCGAAAGGCCAATGATTCACGGTTCATGCACCCCCAGAAGCAAACTCTTAATCGTTCATCGGGACACACCCCAAAGGCCGCAATAATATTATGATTATGATTTATTCCAAACAATAATCCACTGGGATCTCCTGCCAGGCAGCAGCCAGCAGCCAGCAGCCAGTCAGACTCATCCACTTGGAAATTCCCCTCCAAACAGGCAGCCTTGAATATGTCTGAATATATAACCCAACCATAAGAATAAATTACGAATTTTTATAGGAGATGCAAGATGGAAGAAATGGGAGCACAAGAATAATAACCACCACCTGCTGTCTGTTGGAGGTGGTGCAAATCAAAAGGCCATTAGCTGATGGAATATTGTTTGGTGTTATGGGGATACTTAATTGAAGACACCCCGTGGCAGGTCCACGTGGGGGTCCACGTGTCTGTCCGTAGGGAGAAACAATGGCAGGCAGTGGCCAACAAATGGTCTGAATGTACTCTTAAATGCATAATCAATTGACTGTGACACGAGTCAAAGTTCGGTAATTGCACGCGCGCAGCTTTTTGGGGATAAAACACCCCCCAACACGCCCACGCATTCACCTTGTCCAGCGTCTACCCAATGACCTTGACTGACGGATGACGTCGAAGCCGGCATGGCATGCGGCTGCGTCTACAGCTGATTCCCCACCGGCAACATGTAGAAGCTCTCTCTCGCGAGAGAAAGCTCTTTCCTAGTACTGTTATTTCGAACAACAGCTGTGTAGAATTGATGTACAGTGCTTTTCGCATGGGAGAAATCTGTGTAGTGTCATGTAGATGCGGTGTAGATACGAGGGATTTTTCCTCGCCACAATGTCCTTTTTCAGCTCAACAATGTCCCTTACATTCGATACTCACTTACGTTGCCACTGTTTTTTGTGGACCTTTTTTGTTTAAACCTTGCTTTAGTCAAAATACAATAAATGGTAGTTCTTGAAAGTAGTTAATCAGTTAGAAAATGTATTCATCAATGGGATAAAACTTTGTGGGCAGAGCTAAGGGTCTTAGTCAGCCAGCATTATTCAACGGAATATCAAAATTGAGCAAAAGGAACGATTACTAACTTAGCTTTGTTTTTATTTGACCTTTTTCGCTGAAACCTTTTTTTTGACAAAATTCAATAAAAGGGAGCATTTAAAATAAGCCTGTAAAGTAGAAAATTTATTCATTAATCGGATAAAATTATGTGGGCACGGCTGAGGGTCCCATCTAGCTAGTAATATTCGACGGAATATCAAAATCGAGGAATATGAGGACAGAGGTTAACCCATTGCCGGCCAGTGGGGCTTTAAATTGAAATACCACAAAAATTATGAATTTTGAAGAATTTTAGCGCAGTTTAGGCGAACGATATCGTGGTCTTTTTTATGCAAAGATGAAGGATAGGATGGACCTACAAGAATAATTATTATTATTATCTTTTGTATTATTTTCGGCGGTTTAACTCAAGTTGTTATCCAGTTTAAATAAAGGGGGCTTAAGTGGGCTAAGACGTTTTTTCATCGGTATGTTTACGGTATATTTTGAATATGAGACCGGTATAGTCGCGAACGATGTCATAAACAAGCTCCGTTGCAGGCGATGGACGCGCGTGGCAGAAGAACAAATTAAGTTTTCCACCTGCCACTCCCACACTGGCCCACAACCCGTTGCGTGTGCAAAAGGGGCGTGTGAGTGCACGAGTGTGTGTGTCTGTGTGTGCAAAGGGAAATGGAAAATTTAATATCCCGCTCGGGTGCTCAAAAGAAAGAATACATGCAAAATATAATACAAAAAGTGAAAGAAGTGCCTTTATAATTTAACGATTTTCGTGTCAGTATTTTGCATTTGCATAATATTTGCTCAGGCAGCAATACAAATAATGATGATTCCAGAATACATAATTCCATTTCTAAATAATATATAACCAAAAGTTTGTAGAAAACATTCTCTAAGAGATGCTAAAAGTTATATTTAATGTTGTTTAAATGAATTTTAAATCAAACAAAGCTACGTACCTTTGAAATTAGAAAGATAATAAGTGTTTCTTATAGTCGAAATATCAAATATCAAGAGAACTTTTAAATTAAATATTGAAAAACAATAAAATACCCACATAAATCTTCCTAGTTCCATATAAAATGCGCCAAAAAGTGCAGCATCAGCTGAGCAGAAAGTTCACCTTCACCCAATGAAAACGGGCATACGGCATCGTACCACTAACACACATACTATACTACGAGTATTTATAAGAAGAACAAAACATATGAAAAATCGATACTGAAATCTGCAGCAGCAGCAGCAGCCGCAACGCGGTCTCCGGCCGCGCCCACTTATCCGACAACTACTCGTGAATCCCCATCGAAGCTGCATACAAATCTAAACGAAGAAATCCAATAGGCCAAAAGCATCAAAGTGTTCGGAAATCAGGCCATACCCAGCAGGGATACAACCGTCGAAGCGGGACGCCGCAGAATGGTGGATGCCAAACCGCCGCCCGCCCCCACACCGGGAGCGGTGCCGGGAACACCTCCGCCTCTGGCCGCCTTTGCCGGTGAGCGATCCAAAATCAAATTGTTCATGGAGCGAACGCCCAGCATTGGGGCCCTCAAGTCCAAGTTTCTCACAGTGCTGGGCAACAGCAATGAGCTGCTCAACGGAATATCAAATAAGGTACGTACGATGGATGGTACTAGAGCGGGCAACGTGAGTCACGATCGTGGGTCAAGAATGTCGTATAACATAGAACCAAAGACAATTTAAATGGTACATTTCTTTGGTAAACGATTTTTTAGGCAAAGAAAACAATCGCTTCATATAACAATTGAAATGTATGGACGTTACTCGTCTTACCTACTATTTATATTGTCTTTGGTACAATCCATGCCAAAAATTAGTTTCTTCTCGGGGAAATTGTTTTAGTTTCAAAAAACGCTTCTAAAGACTGTAATAACAATAAATTTTCATCGAATAGTTCCTCCTACTATAGCTCCAATTCACGACCCCCTGACACGCACATCTCTAGGCGGCAAACTGGGTTAGCCTTGGTAATGAACGATGGGGAAAGGAGGTAATTGGGGGTGGTTCGGAGGTGGTGGCTGTTGCAGATTGTACATAGGTTCTGTCTATGCTGCAAAAGCGACTGACACTTTGATAGTTTTCTGCTGTGCCGTACTGTTTGCTCTTGTTGTTTCCGCTTTGCCGCCGTCGCCGCTGCCACTGCCGCTGCAATCGTTTGACCTTCACTTTGTGGCATCGAGCTGGTTGGGGGTTGGCTTTTGGGTTGAGAGGTGTGAAGGCTGTGGTTGCCGTTTGCGTTGGGATTGGGGCAAGGACTGACAGGAGGCACACGCTCAGCTGTTTCCATTGTACTTGACTTTCTCTGTGCTCTGCTCTGCAGCCTCGTCCTTGATTGAAATTAATTATATATTCACCAGAGCACCCGACGAGTGAGTAAGTGGGGAAAATGGGAAAACGAGTGCTAAAGGGGGGCCAAGTCTGTTTACCGTTTGTCGGTTCCGTTAATTATTTATGCACCCAATGCCATCCATCTCCCTCATTAAGGCCAAGTATTTCCTAGACTTGACCTCTGTCTTTTTTACGGTTTACTTCTTCGGCAACAACCTTGATCTAAATATCTTCTTTTCTAGATATTCTGTTTAGGAATGCTCTAATCTATCTAATTTATATTTAATCTGGTTGATTGTGGGCCCTAAGCATCTAACAGACTGATTCTCTGCATGGTAGCTATTTAGATACATAATAAATATAGGATTATAAATTGGAGTTATTCCTCGCTCAATAAATCTCGGCTATATAGCCACCGATCCGCCCGTGGCATGTCTTCCCTTGGTCGCGAGATATATATCCATATACATATGTGCATATATCGGCATATCCATTCTTATACATGTTCTAAGTATTTCTTTGTCTTTGGATCTAAAAATGTAAAAGCCTGGAGCCACTTTCAAATGCCACACTGAAAAAATCGTGTACCATAGAAATGTATGGACGTTACTCATCTTATTACTTAATGATAATGATTTAATAGGTATGATTGTAGCTTGTATTGAATTAAATGTCTACCCAAATATAGATCCAATATAGAATTATGTATACTCGTAAATCTATGTTCAAGTTTCTCAAGAAATGTCTCTCGTATTTGCAGTTGACTTTGAGCTGCAGCAGCAGCGATTCGGACTACTGTGATGACGATGAGGACATTCCCAAGTGTGAGTAGAACCCCTAGAATATCGTCCTATATCTCTATATATATACCATGTAATACTTTCCGCAGTTGACGAGACGATTGACTACACAAAAATCGATTTTGAGGGACGTCGGGTGAAGGCTCGCCGTGCCCATGAGGAGATCATCTCGGGTCGCTACAGACAACCCAATCTGGCGCCACGTAAGATATAGTTGAACTCCAATGGGAAACTGGTCATTGCAGAACTCTAGTCCAACACTTAGGTCCCCGCCTGGAGCCCACTCGGGGCCGTCATGGGGCCCAGAAACGAGGGGCAGCTGCTGGGCAACAGCGTTCCAAATCGGCTTCGTCCAGCAGCTCCGGAGGCAGCAGCAGCGACGAGAGCAGCTCCATATCGCTGCCCGAGAATGCGGCGGGTGCGGCGGGGGCGGCGGCAGCACCACGTTCCCACGATGTGAGTAGCACCACGCGCTCGGATTCCATTGAGAGCCGCAACTCGGGAGGTTATGAACGGCCCAGGGCCATTGCCGGAGCCCGGCGCAGTGAGATGGACGTGCAGAAGGACATGCAACGCATTATAGAACTGCTGGAGGCCAATCCGCCCCACATCGATGTGCAGCCGCCCACAGAAGGGGGAGGAGAAGGCGGCGGCGGGGGAGGTGGCGCTGGCTCGGTCAACCGTCAACCCTGGGGAGCCGGCAGCAACTCGATGCGAGTGCCACCGCGCAGTCGCACTTCCAATAGCAGCACCCTGACCAGCCTGAGGGATGAGGTGGACCAGGTGCTGGCCAGCCCCAGCGTTGAGTCCACCGACTGGCGGCACTTTATCCGCTCCGAGTCGCAGAATTCGGTGCCCTCGTGGGCCTCCTCCATCAGCCTGGACTGTCGCGCCGGGGAGGAGCCCGTCAAGGAGTTCATGAGGCTCTTCACCGAGCTGCTGTTCTACAATACCACGTGCGTCAACCTGGAGCTAAAGTCGGAGTTCGGGGTCCTTCTCCGCCTGGAGATCGGTCGTCTCTGGTTCACGCGCTTCCTCACTGAGCAGCGGAACAAAATTAAGCGCCTCGAATCGGTCACCTTCCACGCCCTGCCCCAGTACTTTGCCTTGGCACTGTTCGAGTGTGGGGAATGCGAGGACTTTGGCCCGGCATCGGTGCTCATGAATCTCTGTTTTCTCTTCTACCACGAAGGTGAGTCCTGAAGGAAACCCAAATCAGAGAAACCTCCAATTTGTAGTCGCATTTGCAGTTGAAGTTCCTGGCTGCGATCCATACCGCGAGTACCTGTTTCTATCCCTACGCCAGCAGCCCATCTGGCATCAGCTGCACTTCTGGGACACCGTCCTCTGGGACGCCATGCAGGCGGATCGGGAGCATCGCCTCGCCAACCTGCAGCGGCGTCAGCAGAGACGTCAGCAAAAGAAGCAGCAGCGCCTATCCATCCCAGGAGCAGAGGCAGCTCTAACGCCAGCTCTAACGGGGACCACAGCACCGGAAGCTGCAGATAAATCCGTGCGCAAACATGGACCCGATTCCTCATCCAGCTCCTCGCATCAGGGCGCAAACTCGGGGTATCCTCCTGCGACCCGAAGGCCAAGCAAATTGAGTCCCGGACAGCCGCCGGTGTTGGGTAAAGAACACGAGGACACTGTATTCCGGCATCTGGGGTGAGTTTTTCGGATGATAGTTCAACCTTATAGTCTGATATCCCCTCACCTTCAGGGCCCTGACCTGCAACATGCATTCGCTGGGCACATCCAAGGAATTGTGCATCGACTTTCTCAAAAGACATGCTCAGGGCCAGGAACTATCCAAGGGTAATAGAATAAGGCCTCTGATTCAATCATAGATGTGTCTACAATCTCATACACTTTCCAGATAAAGCAAAGCTCATCCGAGACAATGTCCATCGCATGTACCATGAGACGGAACTCTGGGGCGCACGATAAGCCAAGGTAAGTCCATCTATCTTTCCTTTTATATCATACGAGTATATTTAGATCACATTTCTTTGCCTCTCGACAGCTCTTACTTTTCCTCAAGTACCTAATGAAAGCGTTTCAAACTTCGTCTCCTCCAAAGCTAAACCTTTTTCTGTCTCAAGACAAATCCAAAACTAGTCCTAACTTAAAGTAGCTAAGCAAACATTGAAGTTTCAAGTTTTCGTTTGAAAGTTTTCAGTTTTTCGGATGCTTTTGGTGTTCTGCAACTGATTTTGATTTGCAATTTTTTGTTTTTTGTTTCAAATTCGATATAAAACTTAATATCTCTAGACATATCGAGAGATAAAGGCAAGGCATATTCCTTATTTGAAAAAAAGTCGCGGGTTCCGTTCGAAATAAGTTTTGGGTTTTAGCCAGTTGCAGGAATGCCATCAATGAAATGAATACAATACTAATATATACACGTATATCCATAAATTGTGATAATAATATTTTGTGATTACTTTATCTAGATATAAATGTAAATTAAATCTATGAAAGTACTATAATCGTATATGTCTACCAAAAAAAAACAAAAAAGCAATGCAAGAATACCTTAACTATCCAACCTTCGCAGCAACAACAAAAGCATTCCATTGTTATAAATCAAGATCCAATAACTATGCAATATTCTGTCTCTAATGTAAGAAAGAATATTTCGAAAATATGTTATTAAATTCGTACTAATAAAAAGTTGAATTAAAATATACATAATTTTGAATCTCGCGGCAAAAAATACAGCCTGGTGTCGTCAGGTGTCGTCACGTCGTATATACATGTAGTAATTATGTAGAACATATGTAAGTTTACATTTGTGGTGCTGTTAGGCGCAACACAGTCGCACTTAACAGTGCCATAACATTTTGTAGCACTGAGAGCACAGCTGTTTATAAAGCTATTGGCATTTTATTTACCCGTTTATTTTTTTTAATTAAGAAAATTGGTGTTAAGCAAACTCGGTGCGCGAAAAAATTCTTCACTTGTTTGAGCCACTTGCCTTCAAAATGAAATGGACTTGACAAAGGTACGAGCTAATTTCAAATTAATTTGTTTTATGTTTGTCCCGAGACGACCGACTCCAACATTTTGACTTAATAGATCCTTAATATACATATTCAATATGCACGACGAAATTTGCGATCGGATTGAAACCGCCACTGACTGACAAATATTTCTGTTTCTTTCTTTATTCATTAAATGTTTGCAACACAAAATCATAATTAGCTTAATTTCATTTCGTTTCGTTTTCGCATGAGTCGCGAGTAATCCCGAAAAATCTTATTAGATAAATGATACAAATGTTTTTTGTTTCGTGAAATTTCGTGGTGTGGTGTGTAATAGTCGCGCGCTTGAATATGGCTGGAATTTCTTGGTTGGTTGCACTGTGGGTGGCAAAGCTCTTGACTTGAATACTTTTTCAGTTGTTCGTAAAACGAAATAATCATTAGATTTAGGCAAACATGGAAGCGATTCGATAGCAACGATTCCAACGATTCCATGCTCTACATAAGATTTAACAATTACAATTTATTTAGTTACTTCTTTGTACAGAATTGAACGGGGGTGGGGGGTGGAGCAACGGGCAAAGAGGTGGACGAGGAGGAGGAGGAGCAGGAGAAAACAAACGAGAAACGAGTAGTTCTTGGGCATGGTATAACATTTATAAATACAAACTAAATACAACTGACAGAAGGTAATGATCGTAATTACAAGAATTCATAATAAAAATAATAGATAAATATTAATAATAATAACACTATAGCAGTAGACAAGCCGACAAGCTATAACAACAATTGCGTGTGTGTACGATTTGAACTTTTCATTTAAAGATTTTCATTTATGCATTTCCATATCCATTTCCATTTCCATTCCCATTCCTTTGGGCCGTGTGCCGTGAGCCACAATTTCTGTTTTGAATTGACGCTCGGATAACTCTTTCTTTTCTTCATATAAATATATACAATACTCTCTTCTCTCCATATGCATATCTTCTATATAGGTATGTATCTTCTATCTTCTGTGTGGGTGTGTTTCTGTGTGTATCTCTTGTAGTTAGGTAGAATGGTAGGTGGTTGAATGGTGGTAGATGCGAATGCCATATCCTCGCCCCATGCATATGGCTAGTGTTTGTGGTTGCGATCACAAGTTGGCGACAGTTTCTGACGATCGGACCGGTGCTTACTCCACGACAATCTGGAAGGTCACCGAACCCATGCGATCGCGGGCACTGCCGCTGTAGATGATGTTCTTGGCCCAGGCACGGCACTCCACGTCCAGCATCTGGCCCTTGGGCGGCGAGTGGAACTGCACGGCGACCAGGGGACTCAGATAGCCCGGCTGATTGAGGTAGGGATAGTAGAAGCTGGGGAATCCCTGGCTGGGATAGTAGCTGATGTTCTGGAAGTTCTCCTTATCCTTGCCCAGATGTCCATTGCAGCTGACCCAGATTTGTTTCCGCTGAAAGCCAAGCGATAAATCAGTTAATATCCCATAGAAAATAGCTCGGAGAGATCGTTATGTACCTCCTCCTGACTCGTGTTGGTAATGAGCCTGGTCAGATCCTCGGGCATACCCTTCTCGGGAGCGTCGTACACTTCTGGCACCCAGCCAAAGATCTTGTTCAGCTTAAGGAATATGCAGGGCTCGTTGGTCTTGTAGCCGTAGTTGTTGGCCTTCGAGCAGGCACCAAACTGTTCCGTATTCACCACGCAAACGTCGGTGGGATTGTGGGTCTGTCCAAAGCCACAATGCTTCATCTCCCGACCCTCGGTGTGATTGTAGTCTGTAAAGCGAAAGAGTTCAGTGGCTGTTTCGATATCAGTTTTGTGTAGGTGTGCCCTTTACCTATCAAGAATTCATCAATCAACTCAATCCAGTAGTCACTTTCGGCTGGCTTCTTGCCATCGAACTCGATGACCGATCCGCGTTCGGTTTGCTCGCTCAACGGACGGAAGCCCAGGCCGGGATTGGTGCCTATCAGGGAGTCCTTCAGCTGCCACTTGGGCTCTGTGTTGCTGATCGTAGACAACAGACCCTGCATGCAGATGGAGAACAAGGCGGCCAAAACGATATAGAAGATGCCATAGAACAGCATCAGTTGTCCTGTAAATAGAGATACAAAGAGTGGGGTTTTAGTAAGGAAATACATATATCATCTTATATTTCCACCTTCCAGAGAACCTTCAAGAGAAGCGACACTTGTGCAATCTATTCCGTGTATTTATGCAGATTTGCATTGACACGTTTTTGATTGTTTTTTTCATTCACGGAAATGGGGGCCTTTTGGTGGGGGGATGTGCATACTTGTGACTGTACACTGTATGGGGGATGTGTGGGTTGTTGTCCGAGGGGTGGGCTTTATGCAATCCAAACACAACAGCACGCAGCTAATCGAATGCAGCAGCAGCAGCAAACACAAACAGAAAGTCGGAGGACGGGGACGGAGACGGCCTGGACTGGAATGGAATAGAGGGAGCGGAGGGGCGTTTTGTCCGGCGTATGTGCTCTGTATTTCAATGTCATTAACATTGGCGACTCAGCGAGAATCCAGTGGATGGATGGATGAATGGATACTCGTGTGTTGTGTTTCGGACTGCTTGTTACTTTCGCTTGAGGTCTCGCATCGGACACCGGACCCGGGACCCCATGCTATAGCTCAGAGCTATTGCATAAATAAACGGACAACATCGGACAAACCAAACCGAAACTGACAGCGCGAGCCCTGAGAGCACAGAACGGAACACAGAACACGGAGCGACATGACAGACCCAAAGCGAAAGAATGAACACTCAAGTGAATCGTATGAATGAATCGAATCGAATACAATGCACGAACTGGAAAAAGTAC
Source organism: Drosophila lowei (assembly GCA_008121275.1). Taxonomy (NCBI): domain Eukaryota; kingdom Metazoa; phylum Arthropoda; class Insecta; order Diptera; family Drosophilidae; genus Drosophila; species Drosophila lowei. The sequence continues at coordinate 10,912,329 of CM017779.1, read as the reverse complement.
AGTACTCCCCCCATCAAACCCCCGGCCGTTACTCGACTTGCAACGATTACTTTTTTGGGGGAATTGGTATGGGACTGCCCTTGGCTGTCTGTCCATCTGTCATTTCCCTCATCATCATCATCACTGAGCAGCACCTGTTTGAACAGTCCCATCGGAAGCAAGGAAGGAAGGAAGGAAAGCCTATCAATAGGTAATCGATAGATGGCCTTCACGACTTTCGCCCATATTTGAGTGTTCAATTCTTCGCTCATCAAACTTTCAGACACTGCCCGCCAACCGCCAATCGGCAATCGCCAAAATGGTTCGTTCCTTCGCCTGCCTGTTGCCAAGTCGAATTCTAGAAGCACTATAATGTGGATGTGTTCAAGTACAAGGAAATAAGTTTGGCAATGACCACAGCGCAGAGGCAGAGGCCCAGAGACAGACAATATGTGGCGATAGGTTGGTATGGGGGCATGAGGTATGACGCCAGCAAGTCAACCACCACCACAACCGCCACAACCACCGCCGTGGGGTCTGGTGACCACGAAGGTGGGACGAGGCAACGTACGCCCCGTGGCTCTGGTAACCAATATCCAATGTACATATAATGAATTCTTGTCTGCTACATGCTTACGATTACATGACAGCAGCAGACAGCCAGTAGAGCCAGTAGAGCCAGTAGAGAGTCCCCCAAAAACATTCATATGTCTTCGTACCAACAAGGGAAGGGCAGGGCCCTAGCCCTCACCATTCAAAATCGATAAACTTCTTTATAGAACCTGCATTTGACAACTCCTTGATGGATAATCGTATGTATGTAGGTGGAACCACCATATACCATATACCATATGCCATATAGGTACCATGTATTAGATGCATTCGAAACAAATGACATACACATTTATTTGCTCACTTAATGGAACAGATGGAGCTGATTCCTCCCGTGGGGGTTTTTTCCCATTGCATTAATGGAGGAATCGTAAAAATGACATTACCGCTTACTTGGGAATGGAATTAATATTTAATGTCTTGTTCCCTTTGCACTTGGCAAAGTTAAACATAATTAAAAATTCAAATTACAAATTTCAGATATAGGTACCCACATGTATTGTACGTACATATTTCGAACCAATTTGAATGCCACGCGATGTGTCGGATTTTGGCATATGCCTGCAAGCTGTCTTGCCTTGAAATATATTTCGTTTTTGACTAAAACGAAAATAAACTTGAGATCTACAGATACATCTACAGATTCGGATACAGATAGATGTTCGTACGAGTAGAGCAGAGAATAATGTACGGTGTGGCCTAAAGAGGTCAGCTACCCAGCTAAAATTAGCGTTCAACACAAATTGGAATATTAGAAAGTACAAAAACAAACTCAAACGTATTGGAAAAATAATAAAAAGTAGCCAAAGAAGAGGCGCACACACATCCCATCCCACCTCCCATGGAGAACCTGGAACCCATTTCCATGGCGCAAAACTTATTCAACTTTTATATAAAAGTCAGTCAAAGATCTCGTGGCGAGGGGGAAAACGTATGTATCGTATCAGGTTATCCTCGATGCATAACAGTAAATGTGATTCATCAAGAGGAAACCTGCTCCTGCCGCTGCCTCTGCTCCTCCTCCTCCTCCTCCTCATTGGATTCATTGTGCAACCAGTCGCCATTGACCAAGTTTTAATAATAACACTCCTCGACAATCAGTGAGAGGACGAAGGCAGCCAGCTCTTGCCCTATCCTTGTGTCCGGGGTCCCTCTGTCCTATCCGTTGATGCGGTAAACAAACTTAAAGAGCCCGTGACCTATATAGAGGGAACTTAGGGGTAGTAGGGCCACTCCCAACCCACTTCCACTTCCACTCCCAAAGTGAAATGCTAGAAAGTTTGCATGACCCAGGATTGATAGCCTCGTTCTCGTCGTGGTCCTCGTCCTGGTCGGTGGCGCTGCTTTGGTCATCCAAGTAGACCCATCAAGGCCACGCGAAAGTTAATAATTTAGTTTCGTGCAGGACGCACATAGACGCACATATGGCGCCCAGGACACCCAGGAAACCCGGTTTGCGGTTTTTGTGCATACACCTTAACGAGAAGCGGGAACTTTAATGGTTGTTAACGCGTTGTTGGTGTGCTGCGGTGTTGCGGTGTACTCTTGGCCGGTAAGTCGGTAAGGAAGGTCTTGCCGCAACTCATTTGGTTAATGAAGGCGGGCTCCCTCCCGGGAAATGTCTCAACTTCTGAATGGAAATACATAGAAAATCTGCACAACGAATCTCAGGTTTTCTTCGAGGCTCAACTTCACTTCTCAGAATTTTCTCGGGGGAAAAGGCAAAGCTCTTAAAGGAAGCAACAATTATGACGCCACCAAAGCAAGGAGAAGGAAAACGTAAGGCAGGACAACAAAGATATAACGACGAAACGATGCAACTTGTTGGTGTCCTGTCATCATTATAGCCATTACCCAGGGAAGAGGGCAACAGGGAGCAGGACCAAGGACCAGCGCCACCAGCGCCAGCACCAGACGTGGATAGCCGGCCAGATTGTTGGGTGAGGAGGGCACAGGGACACCCCTCTGAGATATCCCAAATGGAGAGCGTGTCGCCCGACGCGTTGGCGCCGCCGCTCTGTTTGTTAGGGTTCGCCGCACCCTTTGTGCCATGCGTCATCGTCCTAGACACACACACACACACACACAGAGGACTCTTCTCTCCTTGTGGGTATGTGTTTAGGGCCTATAGCATACTTTGCGGCATTTAAGTGAATTAATTTCACATGTTGGCCAGAGGGTAGCCCAAACCCAAACCCAAACAGTCAAACGTTTAGTCTGCTGATTATATCCTTGATATAATGCGGGTGGGGTCTCGTTCTCCCTCCCATCCTCCCACCAAACCAAAGTTTGACACATTTTTGTCTTTTTTTTCGGGGCTTCAAGACAAATTGGTCATTGATATCTGTCCGGGACCTCGTTATGGACTTGCCGATCCCCTTCACCACTCGAATTTTCCCAAAAAAACTACCGGAAAACTTTTTTCTTTATGCAAACAAAAGTTTCTACGTCTTTGGGGGTAATTATGGTGGGCACGAGTGTACCATTATGAAGAAATATGGTATTTATATATGCATGTTTATTTCTGCTAATTTAGCATTTTATTGCACTCAAAAAACAAAATAAAAAAATAACGAAAATAAGCTGAAAAAGCTAAAAGGTTGAAGAAATAAATGGAATGGAAGAGAGCTGTTGAAAGAAGTGGCGGGAATGGATAGAAGAGCAGCCAGTGAATGATATATGTTGAAAGATATCCGATGGAGGTGGTACTGGAGTGCTAGATCTAACACAGATCTAGCCTTTTCAATGGATTTTTCCTCTGTTGGAAAAATGGTAATTCTTGGAATAAGTTGTGTTTAAATCATGTAAAATATGAATGCAAAAAAAGAACGCCCCCAGTTAAGTTAAGGAACCTGGACGCTCGTTCGCTCAGAAGCGAATTAGCGCTGTGGAACGGATCACAGAATCAGGTGGGCGATATCTAGTATAGCCGGATAAATCAAGCGAGAACAAGGTAATAAATATCACTTAGGGGAACAGTTTTACTCAACGAACCTCTTCCTTGTCGGAAAAGATCTGAAAGTTAAAATCTTCTTATGAATTTTCTACCTTAAATTTTATTCCAAGGCAGATAGGATCGTCTTAAATGGCAGTGATCTCCCGCCGTTCATAGAGATTTATCACTAGGAAAATAGAGGAGTTCCTCGGAATTCGAGTAGATTGGAAAATTGCATAGATAAATTCGCATGGGGTTCGACATTTGTACGCAAATTAGACCAACTTCCTGTGGCTTAATTGAGATGAAATGTTTGCTTTGGGCGCTGACTTTGTCGCTATCGTGACAATTAGTTAGCGACTGTCAATGGAGGGGCAGTGGGGGCTGTAGCGTATAGATGGGGCGTGTGCCAAGGCAGGGTGTGGGCAGGAAGGGGGGATTGAAGAGAGAGATTAAAAGGGAAATGAGATGTAACCAGCGAAATGCGGTTCTAACCGGTTTGAGCCTGATTTAGAAACTGGCCAGGGCAGTGGCAGTGGCAGTGGTAGTACCAGTGCTGTTGCGGTTGCACTGATCAGCAAAGCAAATCAAATGAGTTTCTTAATCGAGTATACTCGGAATACAGCACAGGTTTAAAAATTATACATACATATCTCTGAGAGCATTATATATGTACGATAGAACCGAAATTTGTAACGAAGCGAAAGCATTTCAAAAAAAAAAAACCCGATTAACCGGTTCCCCACAGCAAGGTCCCTCTCCCCTTCAAAAAAAAAAAAAAACAAAAACAACCAAAACTAAACAACAAATTCTCATTGCGTTAATTAATGGAAATCAAAACTTAGCCAAGCGTCCAGTCCAATGCTTTTGACTTGAATTCGAAATCAGGCTTAAATCAAATTAATTTTCCAGCCATTTATTTATGGGTTTTTCGATCTGGGGGTTCACCTTTTGTTTGATCAGTTTGTGTAGATAATTCTAGATCATTTCTGCGGATAACACTCTGCTTCCCCCAGGTGGAGCCCAGTGACCATTGCGTTACTTTCGACAGTAGCCATTAAGGCCGAATGCACATGCCAAAAATTGCCATTCTGACCGAACCGACAGGTGGGGTACGAAAGAACACGCACCATGAACCCGATTTAATGGCAGACATTAGCGGAACAGACCATTTTACATACTACTGTACTGTACTGACAGAGGTGTGTCCCCGCTGTGGGCTAATGACAAACTGCTTAAAATGACTCAGAAATGGAAGGATTATGTTCGACATTTCAAGCGTAATTAGAGCTTCCAGGGGACTCTACTGTACTCTACTCTGCTCCATGGAAGGGGGGTTTTAGCTGGGCAAACAAATTGCATATCAATTTGCCGAGAACCTGGCCAAGTTAATTAAAAGCAAATAAATGACGTCAAGAGAACGTACTCGCATTCGCCATTGGAAGACAACCGCTGATAACAATTTTCAAATTGCTAAAACGAGGTGTCGCCGAATCCACTTCTGTACGTGCCCCGATGCGTCCCATTTACAAGGGAATGTACGAGTACGTAATATCAATATTGTATTTCAGTTTTTCAGAGCGGAATATCGGTGTTCGAGAGATCCCGCCCTATGGGCAGGAGAACCTTGAGTTTGTTTACAGAACTTACATATTATAAAAGGCAAATATTATAGGCGACAAAAAGCATCGACCAGACGGCGGGGTTCCGTGCCACACTCTCCTCCCGCTCTACATGTGCCCTCTCTCGTGTTCTCATACTCTCATGCTCTCCCTCTCTCTTTCTCTTTAGTAGACGTGTGTCCGTGTCCATTTCGAATGGCAAGAATTTGCATTATCGTTAAAATATGCTTCGCTGTGCTGGCTATGTGGGCGGTAGGGCAGAGGGAATGCAGAGCTAAATTGAAATAAGTACCACTGTAAAAGTTCTCCCAGAAAATAGAACAATCAAACCGTAGGTGTCCGCACCAGAGAGCTTTCACTGTAATTACAATTCAAGTGAAGGAAAGGCAAACGGAATAAAAATGCACTAAATCTTAATGTTTATATTTAAAGAGATCTATCACAGAAATTTCCCTGTGAAGAAAAGGAATGAATAAAACATTACAAATTATAGAAAATAGAATAGATGAGGAGATCTAAGGGTAGTCGGAATAAAGGGATAGGAAACCCTTTCCATGATAAAAACTATGATTTAATATGAAAGGAACACTCGTACGTATTCCAAATTAATCACTTTTCTCCATGATATAAATCATAGATCTTTTCCAAGAAAATCTCCCCTACAAATGCAAATTATAAACCAACACAGATGGGGTTGTTGCTGGCACAGCCACCGCAATCACGTTGCCAACCCAACTGTTGCCTGTGGGTGGAGAAAATCAGCATTTTCTCTATGGGTATAAATCCTAATGATATTTTTAATTATACTCAAATAAAAGTCGGCTGGAGGTGACAGCTCAGGTCTCTTAATTATTTTTATCTGCTTTTTTTATATGCCCAAACCTTGACTGAACACATTTCTGTGGCGCACCCGCAGTGGAGATTTCCAAAGCCAGTCCCGCTTTTCTCTACTATTTTGTCTACCACAAAATGAGTCGCCAAATGAGCTGATAAGCGCTGATACATGACGAACATACAGAGTACATACTACTCTTCTATCTGTATAGTGGGATCCCATAACCGAATGACCGACATGTGTGCTCATTATATATAAACAATCGCATCGCATCGCATTTTTGTTTCTATGTACAGAGTCGAGGCGACTCATGCAGATTGTACGGGGAGTAGGGATGGAATGGGATGGGATGATTCCTATATATTAATGCAAAATGTGCGGACTTTGAGATGTTTAGAAAAGCCAAAAGGGGGTGAGATAGTGATCCAAAAAGGGTTTTTGCTCCACAGTTCTCTTGTGCCTGCTTTGATTCCACATTTATCACTTCTCTGCTTCTCTTTATGCTTTATGCTTTCTGGTTTCTGCTTACCCCAACTTTTGGCGGTTCGCCCGAAGTAGGTTCCCTCCTGGGGATCGTAGAGCATTTGTCCGAATGTCCGCTTCTTTGCGGGCTGGTAGAATTCATATTCGGCTTTTTCGGACTTTCCGTTATTTTTCGACATCTTTGGGCGCTCTCTTTTCGTCTCTCCGCTTTCCTGTTAGTTGTTTACAGTTAGTACTCGTTCGTTTATAGCTTCTTCGCCTCTTAAAATTGCTTAAAAAATTTGAATTTTTATTTCTTTTTTCTTTTCTTTTTTGTTGATGACGTGGACGGCGTGGGGTTCGTGAAGGCTACGCTACGAAAACTGATTTTAATATACGTTTCGTTTCTGATGTGCGGTCTATATATGTTATACAGATATTACGGATGATTCAGCAGTCTGTTCTTCGGGCAATAATTTATATATTTTTGTATGTTCTGCGTTGGACTTTTTTCGCACACGCAGCACTCTGTGATATATTTGAAAAATTCCTTAATTATGCAATTATATTCGGGTTGACTTTTCGAAACTTGTAAAACTGACAAGGAAAAACCTTAGCACAAAAACACACAAACACGAAGGGGGGGCCGAACACAGAACACTGAACACCGAACACAGCAGAGAAGTTATTGGGTACTACGGTGATGGATTCGGAACGTGGAGTTGTTGTTCTCGGTACTCGGTATTCGGTACTCGGTACTGGGCCACTGCCTCGGTGCGAATGCGAGTGCGAATGCGTATGCGTGTTGCGGTCTCGAGTTAAGATCACCAAATGAATGCCACCGACTGAACGCAGCCGACGCTGGTCTGGTCTGGTCTTTACTTTACTTTTTACTTGCTCGTGAGTGTTGACGCTCGCTCATGTGGCGCTCTCTCGCTCACGCTCACGCTCCGCCGCCGCCAGCAAGCACACACAGCGGAGACGGACGCCAGCAAAAAGCTCCAAGATAAGAGTGGCACTAGCACTGCGAGAAACCGATGGTAAGTAATAGTAATGCATAGTAATATTACTGGATATGAACAGTAATAGTCGGAAATAATTAAGCTGTGTCGAAGCTCGACAATCGGCCTCCAAATACCCCTAATTAGGGCCCAGAGATTAAATTTAGTCTTGAAAATATAAAACGTATAATATTTTGTATCATAAACAACGGCTATTACCACGGTTGACATTTGTAGCAGATCCATTTAAAGATATCCATTTTGAAACCAGTTTTTACGAGTATTCTATGCCTGCTAGAATTAGTGTCCCTTATAGCCCTCATCGGCTAGTACTTTCCCTCAGTGTACGCTGACAGCTGTTGAACGTTTTCGACACTTCGCCAAGCAACAACATAGGAAAGGCCACAGCAAAAGCTTCTCGATTAGAGGAGTGGTGTGGTGGATGGTTACTGTCGGGTTATTTGGGTGTGTGCAAGTGTGGGTGCTTTACCTTGCCAACGGTACGCTCTCTCTCCCGCTTACTCTCCTGTGAACTGTGGCCACGCAAATAGAATAAATGATTGAGCGCAGACAGTGGCCAGACAACAACACGTTTGAGGGGGTAATTGCCATGAGCGGATCTCTCGGCAGCGGGGTGCCATAAACGCCGAGCGGTGCCCCTAGTCCCCTCAGCCACTGCAATGCGCCCCTGTAGTCATCTATGACCAACGGAACGGCATCTTTGTAAATATTCAAATAAAAAGCACAAAGAACAACACTCACGCACACACACACACACTCACACTAATCCGAGAGCTGCACGCTCTCACTCTGCCGCTGTCGCTGTCTCTGTCTCTGTTTCTATGTCTCTCTCCCGCTGCCCCACTGTGACATGCGCGGAGAGTTGAGTACATTGGCTCCTCCAGAGTTTGGTCTTCGGGGAGTGGGAGTGGGGGAGAGTGCTTACTCCTCCGTTATGCTTAATGTACAGCTATCGTTGCATGTGATTGCCACTGCTGCCTCTTGCATTAAAACTCAGTTTTAGGATCGTTTTTTCAACCTGTTGGGGAATTTCCATGGCAAACCACTAGGAAAGCTCTCAGTGGTGCCTTGTTCTGTTGTTCCTTAATCATCGTTATAAGATTCATTCTTACGAGTAGCTTTTTGACAATGTCATGGCACTTTTGAGTTGATTAATCCCCATAAACGAGCATTTCCTACATCTCCACCTCCCCTCTTCAACTCCAGAACAGACCGACGACCCCCTGAATGTATCCTTGGGATTGTTCTCGATGGATACTTGACATCGCATCCCCTGGTATCTGGGAGCCCTTTGTAATCATCATAAATTGATTAAATTACACTTGACAACGACTTTTATCCCCCAAGAGTACGAGTCGGAGTGCATACATCACATCATTAGGTGCAAGAATTGTAAGTCGCATTTCCCCGTATTCTCATTGAGAGAGGAGCAGCCTACTCGACAGCGAGATGGAAGGAGATGCCAATCAGCAATTGATAAGAAGAAAACCCCATCCATAATGGTCCATGGAGAGTCCACTACCCATACAAATTATGTGTGAAATTATGTTCGGAAAAAGCCCCTGCAACTGCTTGTTATAGCCCCAACAGGTCGGTTATATCCGGTTATATCCAAACTCTGTTTATCCTCCTTTTATGAAAGAAGTTCCCTTGTCGTACTGGAGCCTCAGCTTGAATCTGAGCTCTAAATTAAGCAAATGATAATTACAGCAGAGGCAGAGACCGAGACCCGACCCGAAGTTACTTACTTATTCCAATGGCCCCTCGGGGTATATGTATCTGTCTGGCAAACCAGTTTATCTGGTCTGAACTGAAGTGTTTGTGATTTTTCCAGCTGTGATTCCTGTCTGTGGGTGGGTGTTTGCCCAGAGATCTTTCAATCCAATCCCATTGAGCTTCCTCATTAGAGATGAGTTTTGATTTCTGTCATTTAGCGAGTGACTTCTGTCATTATTTGCAGTCTGTACTCTACTGTAGGGGACAATCCCCTGTAGCCAATTAGCTCTCAATTAGATGGTTGCTAAAATATACCCCCAGATACATACATATCACAGTATATGTATGTCTGTGTCTAGATCTATTGATTATACTCTCGGAGCACAAAAGCGATCGAGCATAATGGCTCCTCTCCCTCTTGACGTCACTGAATACAAATTTTGAAAAGATTTCGCTGATATTGTTTGTGGAATGGAATCATTGAAACAAAAGCCACAGAACTACAAATGCTGTTACGTCAATGTGAAAAGAAAACCTGTATAGAACTATAAAACTGAACTGAACTGAACACTTTCGAGTGCTTAAGAAATCTCTACCATCTGAGTGATAAATTCCGGATGGCTTTACCAGCCTATATCTAATCAAAGAACTTTAAGTATTAATTATTTCTGTATTGGAGTTTTGAGTTTTTATTGGGCTATCGATTAAGCACCACCATCATCATCATCAACAATATATTTCAACTATCTGCAGGTTCATTTAGCACATTGATTAATACACCATTATCAGATGGATGTTGATATTCCCTTTTGGTGCCGGTGCCGGTACCAGTGCAAACCTGAATCTGGGCGATCGCTCCCCTTCTGAAAGATTGTCTCATCTGGCGGATTTTAACAGCCAAATATTGATCTTCGATCGAGTCCACTTCGAGTGCGTTCAACATTTGATTGAATCCCCCTGTCCCCCTCTGTCAATCCATCTCTCGATAGCGTGAATGGGAACGTGTTCGCTAGCCGCGCTGATGAGTTTGTACCCCTAATTGATTAGCACAAATGCAAAAGTAAACCTTTCGCCTGGCAATTTAAAAATAAACAATATATCAAAAAGCAAACACCAGCCACCAAGCAGCAGCAGCATTCTGTTAATGATTTCCAATGACGCAATTGGCCGAATCGGCCCGATAAGTTCTCAATAAATGTGTCTCTCGACGACCACCATATACATATGTACATATATATATCTATGCACTCGTATGTATATACATATATGTATGTAGGTGGGTGAAAGCGTATCAATCTGGCTTTTAAGTTTTGTATTTATTGTCAGTTGGCCATCCGAATGGTCGCTGACCAGTTCCTCGAGGTGACGGCAGAGATTGCAGTGATTTTGTTTTATCAGCAGTTCCCGTGTGCCTTGAGGCATGTGCTATCTTATCAGCCACCGGGCAAACGATTACGTTTACGTAAATCCAATGTAGGCCATATGACTGGAACACAGACTGGTTCCAGATTGATGGACCTGCCTAATCTTGGCATAAGTTCGTATAAGTGGTATCTAAGTAGGTTGTAACCAGCTCTGCTCTGCTCCCTAATGCTGATATACAACTTTCAGATGTTACAATGTAGTTGCCCGTTAAAAATTCCACGGTTTGTCTTTGGGTTTCTCTATTTTTTCATTTGACTTTTATTGAAAACGATTTGTGAAGTGATTTCGTGTCATATACTCAGCCGCTGTCGACAGTTCACTCTCTGTAGATAGACAATAGTGGAACTTACAATTAGATTATGCTTCTTTTTCTGTTCTGTTTCTGTTGCCAATATCAATTCCTAAACTTTGTTTCTTTGTTGGTTTTCATGTGTCTGGGATGGGCTTTAACATTTCTCTAAAAATATGATCTACACTGAAACTACGTAATATTAAAGGGATCATTTGGTTCACAAAAATTGGTCTGTGGTGGTCACGAGTAAATACGAGTGTATAGCATAGCATAGTAAAAGGATTTGTCGGTGCAGTTAGTAAACATTTCATTTTCTATATGGTAAACATTATAAATTTAAATATCTAAATGGGGATTATGGGTTTAAAATGTACTTTTATTTATCTCTCCTTGCCAGAAATGGTAGTCAATTTTTGTTGAAATGGCAGTTTGAATTTGATTTTCATTTAAAACATTTTTCGCAGCGCTAAATGAGATTCGTACTTGGCTAGCCTTCGTTATTATTATTATTATTATTATTAGGGATGGTATTATAATAATAATGGTGTTCTTTTTAATTTCTTTCCCCATTTCGGCCTTCAGTTTTGTAAACTATTATGAAATTTATCATTATCATTTTGTTTTGTTTTGTTTTGTTTTGTTTTGTAATGCAAAAACATTGCTCATAATCATTAAAATCATCTCTTAGGCGGTACACTACATTCTCGCTAAATATATATTTTTATAGCTATATATTTTCTGTATAAGAAGAGATTCGAATTTAGTAAATTGTGATATCTAAAGAATTTACTTTAATTTGTGGCTTACGGAGCATCTATTGGGTTCTCAAATTTCAAAATATCGTGTAAAGGTGACTACACATTAAATAGTAAATGGTAAATGGTAAATAGTAAATAGTTATATCCAAAAAATGTTTCTTGTTTCGCGTGGGACTGTTTCACAATTAATTTTGCAACGTTCATAGATTTGGTGTCTCGTGGATGCTGGATTGCCCGTACTGTGTGTCTCCTAGGTCTACATATAATAGTTCACAACATCTATCATATCCATCTGATCGATCCCAGATTAGTCAATCAGCAGCTCGTAGTGCACCGAGCCGATCCTCTCCTTGCGATCGTGATGGATGTTGCGGGCCCAGGCCTTGCACTCCACATTGATGATGATGCCACCTAAAGGGGGAACGGATACATGTACTCAACGATCTTCGAAGGGACTACTGGGACTACTCACGCCTGGGACGCTGGAAGTGAACAGCCACCAGAGGACTCAGGTATCCCTCGGAGTTCTGGTAGGGATAGAAGTAGCCGGGGAAGCCCCGGACGGGCAAGTAGTTGACGGCTCCAATGTTCTCCTGATCGGCAGGATTCTCGCCCTCGCACGACACCCAGATCGTGTTGAGCTATATATAAGTGTTGATATTAATATTGATCTGTGAGATTCCTTTCTTTCTCCCCGTACCTTGTGCGGTTGCGTTTTCTCGACCTCGGCAATGTAGGTCTTGAGGCTCAGTGGCATCGTTTGGGGCAGGTCCTTCGAGTCGTTGTAGTACTCCGGTATCCAGCCGTAGATCTTGTTCAACTTCAGGAAGATGCACGGGGCACTCTTGTGGTAGCTGTAGTTGTTCTCCTTTGTGCAGGGAGTCCACGACTTGATGTCCACATCGCACACCTGGCCCTTTGGCGGCGGCTGGTTGTAGTCGCAGTTGTAGATGTTCTGACCGCGACCCGGAGTCAGGCCAGGGACTTTGTAAACTGCAATATGTGGAAAGCATTAGAAGTGTTTATATATCCCAGCCCAGATGGTATTACCAGCCAAGAAGTCATCCAGGGAGTCTGTCCAATGCTTGTAGTTCTCATGCTGTGTTCCCTTGTACCAGATCAGAGTGCTCTCCACATTATCCATTGGCGGCAGGGGACGAAAGCCGAGACCTGAACGAATATGTAACGAAAGTTAATCCCATTTTGGGGTACGCCTTCAAGGTACTACTCACCTGGATTCGTGCCGATAATTGACTCGTCCAGGGTCCATTTGGGGATGCGTGGATCAAGGGTCTGGAAGAAGACCCACATGCAGATGGCCACCAGGGCACCGAGCACTCCATAGAAGGCCACATAGAATATTCCAATCTTGGCTGCGAAAGAGGAAATACTTATTAGATTACAATTGAGATAAAGACTGAGAGAGAGACCCAAGCCCCAGAGACTCTCAATTGAGCTGATTGAATTAATCACTTGAGAGTTGTCGTCGGTCAACGATGGGTTAATCGTCTAATTAATCGACGGAGCAGTCACCAAGGGAGCACCCAGACAGCCGGCATTACTCAGATATAAACAAAACTGGGGAATCGGAAACCCAAGTTCTCGAGTTCGTGGAAAGTGGCGGCCAACTGACGCCGACCACCGTCAAGCCGTTCTCTGAATCATCCAGATAAAATAATAATAATATACACATATATGTATATGTACGTATAGATAGACTCGCGTTGGGACTCTTAGATTGTCTTAAGAGAATTCTCTTAATGCACTCATTAGATACACTCAAGAGCAAGCAATTAGACCTCTGTAAACGGGTGTGTGCGTGCGAGTGTGTTGAGTGATCGCTCTTCGGACACGACGTCTGTGTGTGTGTTTGTGCCTCTGAAGAGCGGCGTACTATCGACATAACCTCAACTCCACGAAGAAGTTGGCCAGCAACTGTCAAGAGATATCTGACAGAGCTCGAACCCAAAGAGGGAAAGAGATCAAGAGAGCAACCCCGAGCAAAGAGAGAGTTCAAGCCAAGATCAAAGTGTATGTTTGGGGTCAATAGAAAATTAACAATGTTTATTGCTTTTATTGAGTTTTGTACTCGAAAAACATAGCTCCAGACAATGAACAAAGAAAATAAGAGAGCTACTAACTTAAGCCATTGTTTCTTTGTGTGTTTTGAGAGAACTCTAAACAAAAACAGAGCTCCAAAGAAATGCTAAATTTCTTTGAAAGCTGTTCCACTATTCTCATTATTTGGCAGTTTTGTTTTCATTGTGAATGCAGTTCAAAGAGATGTTCTCACAGAGAGAACCCAAAGCAAAGATATTTAAATATTACAGATTTTCCACTATTTCCCATGCTCTTCTTTTTATTTGGATTTTCTTTTGGTTCGGGCTTTCGCCATGCCCATTTCAGCATAAATGCATGGCACACTAGACACTCGTCTATAGTCTATATATAGCCACTGGGCCTTGGGCTTGCCAAGAATATCTTTTTAAATGCCAATAGTCAGACTTTTGGCGACCCCAGCAGAGGCACAACCTTTCCATCCAATTGAAAGATGAAAACATGTACTATATTGTATCCGAATGCTTAAGTAGCGGCAATTGCCAGAGACATAAGATGCAGGTTCCCAAAGCTCGACCTCATTTCTGAACACTTTTCTGTATCATGTTAATTTGGCCAGCAGCTTCCTCTAACCAAATTGCACGTCAAGTGCAACCAGCGACTCCCCATTCCACTCCACTTCACTCCCCAAAGTGTGTCAACCCCAGCCAGCCACCAGCCACCACCCACCACACACAACCCACAAAAAGGTCTAATGGAACGGGTGTAATTAAAATAACTCTCAACGAAAATGTAAGCCATTCGACATGGAAATGGGGAGGTATTGAAGGTACATATTACTCGTACAGTGAAGGCTCCACTGCATGAATAGTACGGGTGTGCTTAGGTAATGTAAGTATAGGCATACCAAGTGATTTACGACTGGGGATGGGGTTTGGGGCTGTACTTGAAACAAAGTAGATCCAAAATAATCACGTTTGCCTGTTCTACGACTGAGAGTCGAGGAAATAATTACCCCATTGGAAACATCAATATATAACCGCTAAAAATCCATTTAAAAATTACGAGTACCCAACAACCGCCTATAACTTACCCCATGATGCACGATCTCTGTTCATAACCGTGCCCGTCTCAGAGTTATATAAGAACTGGCCCAGATGGAAGGGTCTGGGCTTACGTATGTTGGCCAGATCATCGTCCGTAAAGGACTTTGACATTGGTTGTGCCTTTGACATGATTTGGTGGGTTCTTTACTTTATAGATGTTTTATTTTTGATTTTGGTTCGGTGGATTACTTAAGTAAATACTTTGTTTATATGCACTCTTGGTCGATATTTCGAATCTAAGGGGATAAAAAAAAACGATGAGAATACTGTGGGGAAGTACAGGACTTGTATGGGATCTTTGGATCTGTTGTTGCAGCGCACTTTTTCGGTTGTTTCGTCGCAGTCTTATGCACGCCGACTGTTTTGTAACATTGCGAATATTTTGAAAATCATTTTCAGAATTATATTATTTTGCCATTTACAGTTTTTCATTCATTTTTCCTTTTGCACTGCCACTGGCACTGGCACTGGCACAGATGTATCTACAAAAGTGTTGGTACTCGCGGATGCGGATGACACGTTTGCTGGCTCTTTTCCACACACTTTTCGGCCTCTCACTGCCGCCACCACCCCACCTCTCCTTCTCTCTCTCTCTTTCTCTTCCGCTCTGTATCTCGCTCTCTCTTTGCTTCACTCTAGTTTTACCCGTTTCCACCCTCTCGCCTTTGCAGTAGTCTTTGGCGCGTTTTTTTCGGTTCTTCTTTCCTTGCCACAACAGGAGGCAGGCACAGCACCACTCGCCGACGATTAGGGGACGAGCCTCCTCCAGTCGTAGACCAACAAGTTGGTGTATCCGCCAGATACTTTGAGCAAGAGCAGAACAGAGGGGAGAGGAGAGTGTTATGCAGTCTGCGGCATGGTTCCGTTTCACTGTTGCTCTTTGTGGCGCTTCCAATGCCGCATTGGCATTGACCCGGCATTGGCAAGCTGGCAGATACGAAAGTAGTGTATCTCGGCTGCATTTCGTCTGCCTTCTTCTTGTAGATACTATTTATTTTTGCATCCGAGCTGCAACAACAAACTATGCCTGCTCTTGCCAAACGCGCTCACAGACACACACTCTGGCACACACTCACACCGACTCACAACTCACTTGCGCGTACGCGTATCTGTGAGTGTGTGGTTTTGTATCTCTTAGGTGTGCTCTTAGCGCTTTGAGACCAGGCCACATACAACAAACAACCACACCTTTTTGAAGAAACAGCAGAGCAGCGTTCGCTCGTTCTTCTGGGGAAGGGAACCTCGAAAGACCAGAGACTCCCAAAACCCAGAGATATGTTTCTTCTTCTTTTAGTTTTACTCTTTCTAAATGCGTGTGTGTGTGTGTGTGTGTCAGCGTTTCGGGCGTGACAAAATTTCGAGCATTTTATGGATATTTTTATGGTTTTACGAGTCTCTTGCGATATTTTTCTGTTGTTAAAAACTTGACGCACTTCACGCACCGCTTCGCACCGCACCGCCCTGCAAACCCTGGCACCCCTCTCCAGGCACCCAACTAACACTCCGAGAAGGAACTCCGTAGCTCGAATTTTATTTCGGTTATAATACTGGACTCGACTCGACTCGTCTTGTATTTTCCAGTCCGCCGTCGCACGTTTAGTCGCCGCTCAAAACCAATCCAGACTGTAGGCCAAACCAAACTCGAAAGTCTGTCAATATCAAACAACGGACTTGGCTTGAGTCAGTTTTTGGCTGGGCTTATTTCGTTTTTTGTCCGGGCCTCTCTCGCTCTCTCTCTGCCGCTCTGCCTCTCTGCCTCTCCGCAGGCCGCGCACTCTGAGAGAAGCGAGTTTGTTTTGAGTGGAAAGCGCTTTTGGCGGCATTTCTCGTTCGAGTGGTTTGCGGCATGCGGAATAATGGGTGGCTTCCGACTTGGGGTTGGGCTGGGCTGGGTTTTCTGGACTGAGATTGGGTTGCATTGTGCCGGGGCTGGGACTGGGACTCGCACTCGGGGCTCTGTAATTGTCGTGGAAATGAATGTCTCGTTTCTGGCCTGCACTTGCTTTAATTAGGCGCGGCAGTGGGTGATTAGTGGCGTTTGATGCACATTAAGTGCAAATTGCTCATGGTCACACCGAGAGAATGCCCCGCTTAGAATCCCCATTCAGCCAAGGATAGTTATGATGAAGAGCGAATTTTCTTTCAGTGCAGCATTCTGTGGTGGTACCTGCACCGGTAGACGATCGTTTGAGCCTTCACCTTCGGTGGAACAGAGCACGAAAACCAACGACCCACCCGCCCCGGTTCCCGATCAATACACAGGCACATCTCACTGCTTGAGGGTGTGCGTGCGTATCTGTGTGTATGCCTTTGGGCTAGATTCGTTGGCCAAACAGAGGGCAAAACCAGTTTCCGAAAGCGGTCACAGGACATGCGATGCAATCGAAGAAACAAAAGGAGGCCTGCCAGAGAGACTAACTAACTAAAGTGGAAAAAAAACAAATCCAGAGAACAAAACAGTCAACAAATTTGCGTAGGACTCCAAGAAGTTTCCACTGCTCTCTGGGGGTTGCTCTCAACACAAGGGGTGGGTTCTTACACTTCACCCCCTTCCCCCAGCTACTTGGCATTCCCAACGAATGTATTTTCCAAAATAATGTCGAACGAACTATTTAACATTCCGCTCTCTCACATGTTCCCATAAATATTTCACTCTCTTTTGGCCAGGACCATGAGGCAGCCTTTGAGCGCACAAAACGAAGGATGAAACAAAGAGGAAGAAGGCCAGCTTTGGTGACGGCAT
This sequence comes from Drosophila lowei, assembly GCA_008121275.1. Lineage (NCBI taxonomy): Eukaryota > Metazoa > Arthropoda > Insecta > Diptera > Drosophilidae > Drosophila > Drosophila lowei. The sequence continues at coordinate 10,894,764 of CM017779.1, read as the reverse complement.
CGAGGAGTACTCCTGCAGGTAAACCCAATACAATACGATTCCAAGCTCCCATACGTTCATTCCAATTTGTTCTTTTAATTGCAAAATCATTCAAAGTGATGTGGTAGAGGTATCTCTCTTAGCAGCTATTATATATGCTTATAATATATCCACCAATTGATCAGGATGTATGTAGATACGCTTCTATTAGATACATTTCTATTATAAGATGGACTTCAGGATACAGAAAGAAGGACAAAGGAACCATTCAATATGTATTCTAATCGGGGGCAAGGCCCTGCACAGTCGCTTCGCTCGTGCGCCAAAATATCGAACGACTATCCAAAACTTTTTCATATACTAGAGAGATAAGCGCAGAATTTCCTTCTTTCCCCTGTTTAATCAAGAATCGGTTTGAATCGGTTTAGCCAAAGGATTCTGCAGCATATAGGCCCTTGAGACATCAGTCAGGTGTGTGGGAGGATACATTTTGGGGGTCAAAGCTGAACAGCAGGTGACTGCCTCCAACGGATTTAATTTGTCGAAAAGATTGCTCTGCAGAACATAGCTGTAGCTGGGGTCATAGACTGATTGCATAATGGCATAATTGACCGATATGTTGAACAAGTACTCTATGGGTATGTACTTGTAGGCCCCCCACAGAACCTCAGAACAGAGCAGAGCAGAGCACACAGTCGAGTGCCGTCGAATCCAACGGTGGGGCCGACGAAATGCCATTGGACAGGCAATAAAAAACGGACTCACAGATGCAGAAGCATAGCGACAGAGCTCCGGCGGATTAAGTGGATACAATACGAGTATCTCTGCTTTCAGGTCTGATATTCTGAATTCTGAATTCTGAATGTGTATTTGTACGCGCTAATGCGACAACAAAAGAGATTTCTTTTGATTAAATCCAAACTGGCAGAGAGGCAGAACGACCGACAGACCGACAGACCGACCTATCGACCGACCGACTTGAGGGTACGGTGGCCGTGGGGCACTTACGTAATGGATATAGAGCTACGATCCGTGTGGATGCGTGTGGCACTTACCCCAGCTATCGATGGTGCGTCCGAAGTAGGCGTTGTTCTCGGAGTCGTAGACCATCTGCTTGAGGGACTTCTTCTTGGGACGTTCCGGCGGCCGGGAATAGTACTGCTGGAAGCCATCGATGCAGTCCTCGGTAATGGTCGGCATTCTTCCCGATGCGAGTTGTCGCTTTCTCAGCTCAGTAGAGAGTCGGGATCGGTTCGGGGACCTGTAGATGGGTCTGCAAATGCTCCTGGTTCTGATGGAGACTCTGATTCTGCTTCTGTTCCTGGCTCCGGTTCGAGGTCGGTTGCGGTTCGGGTATTGGTTTGGGCTTGGACTTGGATTTGGATGTGGATTGGGGATCGGCACGGACACTGTGGATTTTGCGCTGCACGCCAAGTTGACACCGTTGCGTGCCTCGCGACACTGATCTGGACTGTGTGTCCATCGTTTCTGGAAACACGAAAAAATAATCCGAGTATCAGCAAGTGTCGTTCTTAATCAAATATTATGTTCTCTGATTGCCTGTGTGCGTGGCCGTGTGCATGGGGCGGGGGCGTATGTGGGGGCCGGGGTGTGTGGACAAATCTGTGTGGCTAAAGTGAAACTGTGTGCCGCTCCCGGGATTCATTAAGTGAGAATCCGAGCATCTGCCATGCCCTGCCATCCCAAGATAGTGCCACTTCTAAGCCATGGAACAAGACTCTGGACTCTCGCAGTGAGCGGCGCGTGACACAATTTCCACTTAATTGAATTGAAAGACGGGATCATTGTATATAATGTACTCGTACTTCTATCATGTACTCGTACTGTCTGCCTGACAAACCTAGTCCAAATCTCTGCTGCCCGGCCCGGCCCGGCTCATCTTCGCTAATTGCTGGATAAAATATGATTTCCTTTGACACTGAGCGTACTTTACGAATCAACGCGCCGCCGTTGCTGCTACTACGAGTATTATTTCTCCTATTGTTTCAGAGCGCCGTTGTCATTCGGATCTTTGAAACTACATGTCTTTATAGTACATTTCCCGCAGGGATTTCTACAGTTTTCATCTTATTTCTTGTATTGTTTCACAGCCTTTTTTTTGCCATTAATGTGTCCTTTTTTGCATCTAAATTTGTCAAATACTACCTAAATCGGTGGACCTCCGAAACCTCCAACAGGTAATTGTCTTGACTCGAATTGGGGCTTCTTTTCCTTATAACTTTCCTTTCTAATTTCCTCATTGTTTTAAAGCGAATCATTCGAAAGAAAAGAATATCTCTCTAATTCTCTGACCGATTCTCTTCATATATCTGTATCTGAAATCGATTTTCGATTTTCCATTTGAGTTTTCCCACAGACGTCACAGGAGGCCATTTAAATTGATTGAAAATGCAATTGCATTGGTTGCATTGTCAATTGTTTTGTGGATACGAGTATAATGCAACGTTTAGCCGGCTGGAAATGCTCTTCTATTTTTCTATTTGGGCTTAGGATGTATTCAGATTAACGATCTCCAAGTGCCACACAAATGGGTAATTTCCTGTTGTACGCCCACTCGCACACTCGGTTTCTACGGCGACTTTGTCGAATCCGCGCATAGGGAGGATGAGATACATGATGAGGCATGATACATACAAGCAATACATGCAAAAGTGCTCTTGCAATTACGGTTACGTCAGGTCGTCGCTTTGCTAATACTATACTATACTTTCTTGGTGCCAAATAATGTGTTGTACGTACTACGTAGGAAAAGCAAAGATCCACTAGTCCTCTACATACATATATGTACTTTCTTATGTCGTAGCTCTAGCCAGTGCCAAGACGAAGATAATCGTAATGTAGATGCGCAATGGAAGGTAGTGGGAGCGCTTATTCGCAATCAAAGATTGAGCCTGCCTGTGTTTGTTGTTTGGCGCCAAAAATTTCAAACTGAAGTGCTGTAAAGCGGAAACGGAAATATTCGTACCCTTTCCCATAGTTCCTACGTTGACAAGTAGGAGGCGCCACCTAGTGGGGGCGCCACTGTACAACCAACGAAAGTATCGATATCATTTCAGTATTATTTTTGTCATCTCTAGTTAAAAAACGTAGGCGCGAAATTCAAATGTGTTGTCCAATTTCGGTTTTGTGGCATTTGTAGGCCGATCTGGGCGTGCTATGGCTTTCTGTGCTCGGAAAAATATCCTTGATCCTTTGATAAGGACTTCAACTTCCCCAGCTGTACATATGTCAATTTCCCCACTATTTGTGGTCCAACCTGGCGTGCCATAAACCACAAACAAAGTGGTATATTCCGGGTTTCCTTAGAAAATGCGAAAAATATACATTTTAGGGACACTTGTTCTTCAACGGTTTCCAAGTTGGCCAAGTCCGATGTGTTAAAACCATTTTTAAAGAAAATGCAATAGTATTTCCAGAATATATTTTGTATTCGTTACATTATTTTTATTGAAATCACCAGCATCATCATCCAATCTCCCTTGGTGGGAGCCCTGCACCGCCAGCACCGGCAGCACCGCCACCGACAGCAGATGGATCAAGAACTCCCCAACCTAAAGTTGTAGTGGTACGTACGGTCTTGGGACTACGACTACTACTAGTACTACTGTTTTCATTGGTATCGCTGTGAAATTTGGCTACTCCGATTATCATTACCAAGAGTATGATAAGGAATATGACTACTAGCACGACCATCAGAGCGATGATCGCAATCCAATGCGATTTTGGCATATGATTCGGTTCATAATAGTCAGCCATAATGCATTTGCTTGAGCAGCCGCTGTAGAATATAGAATGGATTTCTTCATCATTCATTTTTTTTTTCTTGCAACTTACCAATAATTTGTCAGAAGTCAAAAGTGTAAAGAAGTAAAACAGAAACAGAAAATGTCTAATTTTGAAATTTCTTAGGGGATATCTAAAGAATAGATAACTTGGATTGATACAGATATATTCGTCCAAACTGACTATAGATCGACCACGATCTAGGAAGCCATTGCTATTGTGTCATTTATGCTACTTGTCTAATGTTTCATTCTTGCTGGTTCTATACAGTGTTGAACCCCTTGATGCTATCGATAAAATGAATACTAATTTATTTTTATTTGTGCAATTTTTTTTGTTCAGGTATACTCGTATGTGCGTTACATTGGATTCCAAACTGGCGCAGTCCTAGGACTCATCCTGCGTCTCCGAATAGTTGAAGCTATATCCGTTATTCAATGCCATGGCTTCTAGGCGTACAGACTATCCGTAAGAACCTGAAAATGGTATAAGAATTTTTTAATTTTCAATGATTTTTTTTCCAGGAAATCACTATTGGGAAGCCGATCTGCAGTAGCCCGCACAGACCGAGGTAACTGTACATCGAGAAGGCACAGCGACAAAATGGACAAATCGCACCTCATTCCCTTCCCAGCCATTCTGCCGCAGGTTGCTTACACGCGGTATGTGCCCAAGCCGCATCTACCCAATGATGTGGACGTGGACTGTCATCAGCGGCAGTATCAGAACATCAATCTCAACGAGGAACTCTTGAGAGCAGGCCTCACCGTCGAAGTCCTGCAGGCTACTGCGGAGAAGCAACCACAATGTGATTTCGTATTTTGCCTTTCCACACAAGTTCCCCATAATCTACTTTAATGACAACCACTGGGACATCAATTCGCCGGCGGCCTGGCTCGATCTGTGCACTGGTAGGAGAAGACCACTATCTGCTGCTGACCAAGGGGTACTACAATAAACCGGAGCCTGCTGAACTACCAGTGGCTACAAAGTCTCGGCGTACAGTGAAGTTACGGACCTCTGGATGCTCCTGCTCCTGGGCTGCCGATGACTGCGCCTACGAGGTGCCCAAGCTGCTGTTCATATTGCTAGCCGAGGAGCGCTCGAAGGGCGAGCAGTGATTTCATTGAAATTAACATCATATAATGTTAGATTCCATTATACACAGAGATAGACTCTAAATAGATACTGTTGTTATTAGTTTTAAGGACATACATTGTACGTTTTTATATCTAGAAACGTAGTTTCTAAGTTACGATGAATAAGACTATTAAAAAATCATCCATACAAAAGAAAGCGGAAATTATTCCGATTACAAAAAGGGGAGGCACGCCCAATATTTTTGATCCTTGATATCCTTGGTCCTTGAAAAGGACTCCATAAAATCAAGGATGTTTTCCCGATCACAGAAAGCTATCGCACGCATAGATTGGCCCAAAAATAGCCAAGAAAACTAAATATTTAATTCGGAGTCCTTATCCAAGGATCAAGGATATTTTTCCGATCACAAGAAGCTATGGCACGTCCTAATCGGCCCACAAATAGCGTAGAAAACAAGAAATATGTGACTAATGAAAATATCCTTGATCCGTGGTCCTTGATAAGGACTCCATAAAATTAAGGATTCTCTTCCGATCACAGGAAGCCATGGCTCGTCCTAATTGGCCCACAAATAACATTAAAAACAAGATATATGTGACTGGAGTAATTATCCTTGCTCCTTGGTCCTTGATAAGGACTCCATAAAATCAGGGATTTTCTTCCGATCACGGGAAGCCGTCGCACGCCCAGATCGGCCCACAAACAACGGAGAAAAGAAGAAAACAAAACTGGCCTGTAATTTGTTGTAGTTCAAAAAACTGCCGGCAGGGGCGCCACTGTGCAGTAAAAAAACCAGCGACCTTCTGCTGATTTATGTTCGCCTGGTATCCCAGCTCGTTTTTGACCATTTGAGCGGTCGCAAAAATGAGCCCCCAAAAGTAGGCAACAAATTTTTGAATCAACTTAACTTGCGAATGCTCAATGTCAAAAAATGAGCTGGGATACCAGGCGAACAGAAATCAGCAGAAGGTCGTGGGTTTTTTTTTACAGCACAGTGGCGCCCCTGCCGGCAGTTTTTTGAACTACAACAAATTACAGGCCAGTTTTGTTTTCTTCTTTTCTCCGTTGTTTGTGGGCCGATCTGCGCGTGCGACGGCTTCCCGTGATCGGAAGAAAATCCCTGATTTTATGGAGTCCTTATCAAGGACCAAGGATCAAGGATAATTCCTCCAGTCGCATATATCTTGTTTTTCCGTTATTTGTAGGCCAATCAGGTCGTGCGATAGCTTCCTATGATCGGAAAAATATTCTTGATCCTTGGGTAAGGACTGTAACATCCCAGTCATACATATTTAGCTATCTCCGTCATTCGTGGGCTGATCTGTGCGTGCTATGGCTTCCTGTGATCGGATGGACATCCCCGATGCAGTCCTTGTCAATGATCAAGGATATTTTCCCGAATAATACAATTTAGCGACCAGTAATAATAATAACAGTGCATTTCTGCCACAAGTTTTTCAATATTTAATATTTATTTCCAGTTTTGTTTTAATTTCTTACAATAATTAGCAGTTGCTTTCGCTGTATTTGCTTACGTCGATCATAATACATATTATCCATATCCTTGCTGTATGATAGTATTGGTGTCTGTGTGTGTGTGTGCGGGTGTTGGGGTCTGTTTGGGTCTGTCTGTGTTCAACATTGGTTAGGGTTCGGTTCTCCTTGACTTTATGTCTGTTTCCGTTAATTATCGTATCTATAATTTTTACTTAACAGCTTAAATATTAATATGTATGTATGTACGCGTTCAACATTTACTGGATCCGATCTGCCGCCATGTTTCTGCTTCTGTTTCGGTCGTTAATTGTACGTTAGCTATTAACTATAGTTAGCAGCTAACATGCTGCCTGATTTATGTTATTCATGTAAATTTATGTTAGGGTTTATAAAACAATTTGCTCATAAAAAACTAATTACAAATACGCATACATATTTAGTTCTCATATAGTTATTTCTTTCGTTTGTTTAAATTACATACAAGGTAAGCCTTCAAATGAATTGCCGAAATCGATTATTTACAATATTCATAGGGGAATAGGGAAATTAATAATTGATAAATGCAGAATCAGAATCAGAAAACAAGGGAAATTCAGTGACGAAAATTGACAATGGCATAGTCAAGGTGCAGCTCGATAAGGAGATGCCTCTCTAGTAAATATCTCTCATTTGCTATAATATTTACATATACATATTTGTAGTTAATATTCGATTTTGGTTCACATTAGGTAACAGTGCGGATTTCGTTTTGTTTTCTTTGTCATGCTTCATTTAGTGATTAGTGATTTTTGCTGATTAGTGTGGAGATATTCGCTAAACATTTTGACTACTTCTTGGATTTGAATCAGCAATTAGTCGAGTCATACATCAACCTTTACATTCATTATTTGCTAAGTTGATTTATTCTAGACATTCCTTAACTTGGATATTGTTCCATAATCCATATTCCATATTCCATACTATTTATGTATTTTGTAGCATAGTGAAAATGTAACCTAATTCTCATAGTTTGCCGCTTTATGCTGCTGCTGCTGCATTTTATAGTATTTTTCCGTTTCATTAATTTATAATGGTTTTAATTGCTTAAAGCAAAGCTGCTGCTGCCATCGACTGACTCCTGTTCACCCTGGCAAATCGAGGGCCAAACAAAAGGGTTTCGCTCCCTCTTGTTTGCCAAATCATTTGTCCGAGTGAAACGAGTCCTGGGGCAGATCTAACAATATTTATCCTTACTTTACTCGTAATTGCAAATATTTGCTCATGCTTACATGTTACATTTTTGTTAGGTTTTGGGGGGAATTTCAATAAATTATTCTCTTCTCTCACTGTGTTTTATGGCTGTGTAACAAATTTCGAATCGAACGAATTGCTATTTTCTAATGGCCTCATTTCAATACAATATTTAACTGGAATCGGTGTCAGTGTCAGTGTTCGTGTCAGAGTGTAGGGAGTGTCAGGAGTGTGCGGGAGTGTCGGGAGTGTCAGGAGTGTCAGGAGTGTTGCAGGTAGTACATACATATGGATAAGTTTAACTTGAATTTCTTGCTATAGTTCTTTAGATGTACTTAGGGGGGTACTTAGAGTAATTGCTTGCAGAATTGCAGAGTTCGTAGAGTTGTCGTTGCCGTCCAGCCAGAAGCTAATGGAATATATATTGGTTGGGCTGCTGCTGGCAGGAGCTGCAGCACTTCTCCTTGTAGCGATGCAGCCGACACAGGCCCATGGAGCGGGCGTTGCGGCAATAGCGCGACGAGTCCCGGCAATGCAGGGCCGCCGAAGGGGATACTGGGCAATCAGAAAGAAAGAAAATCAAAATTGTTAATCAAAGGCCATATTCATGGTAGAATATTGTGTGTACACGATCAATACTTACACTTCACCTGGCAGGCAGGACTCTTGCAGACCTTCATGACCGCCGGACGAGGCTGGTGCTTGCACACGTTGCCCGCGGGCCTTCGACTCCCGTACCAGACGCACTGCAGTATGCGGTACTTGATGCCTTGACGACCGCACGGCGCATTGCACTAGGGAGATGGACGGGGCAGGAAGAGTGCGGATTAATAATGGATACCTTTAATAAGCCAGGCAGGACTCGGGGTCTCGGGACTCAGGGACTCAGGACTCACCTCGGACCAGGGCTCCACGCGCCACACACCCTTGCATCGCTCGTTGTAGCACTCCTGTCGTGGCAGCGGCTTCTCGTATTCATCGCAGGCACTGCCTACGGTGCCGTTCTCGTACCGACAGACCACCTCGCGGCGCTGCACGGCCGTATTCCGTCCGTGGCACCTCGACTGCTGGCAGAGCGTCCACTCGCCCTTGGTCCAGTGCGGACAGGCCTCGTTGCCGCAGCTCTGGAACGTGTCGGGCATCTCCAGGCCGTGGGCGGTGCACTCTGAATTATCCACGACATCGTTTCCGTTGTCGTCGGTGGTGCTGGTGCTGGTGTGCTGCTGCTGCTGCTGCCACTGGCCTTTGCTTTTGCCTCTCTCTGGCAGCTCAACGTGCGTCGCTTTGGGAATGGAATGGGATGGGATGGAGAGAAAGAAGAATAAATTTCCACATAAAATAAGGAGCAGCAGGAGGGAACCTTTGACTGCTAAAATATTTAATCTTGTGCTTGATTTTATGAGGCTACTGGAGCTGAAGCAGAAACGAGAGCCTGGAGCCTGGAGCCAGGAGTCCTGTGCACTTGCCTAATTATTGCATAAATGTCGTCGGGTTCTTTCCCTTTTACGACATTCTGTTTGCACAACAGAGCCACTGAGAACTGAGAAAGGAGCTACTGAAAGTGCATATTCATTAATGATTAGACTTTAAAACGGATTTAGTTGGAGGACTCTTTGGCTCAGACTAAGGGGATTTATGTTCTACAAGTCCTTAAGCCCACAGCCATTTCCATTTCCATTTCCTAAAATTCTTTGGGTCCTCCTCTGTCTCATACGAGTATGTCGGCCAATGGAGCTTCACTCTTCCGCCCATTAATCAGGCTACCAGGAACAGGACTCTCTTCACTCACCTGCAAACCGCTGCCAGCTGCTCCACATTCCTGGGAGCACTTGGACCAGTCACCGACTTGCCATTTGTAGACGTAGCCGCCGCTCTCGAGACTCGGCACTGGCGTTGTGGTGCCGCCGCCTGTCGCAGCAGCAGTTTCCCATCGACCATGTGGCATGTGCGGCGGTACATCCTCTGCCTCCCCTGCCTTTGTGTCCCTGTCCCCCTCCGCCCCGCCGGTGCGAATGGGCCCCGCTTCGGTGTGCAGCAGCTCTTTGGTCATCACACGCACCGGCTCGTCCTGCTCGAAGTGCAGGGGCTCCAAATCGACGCCATACTTGAGCGCCTCGCCATGCAGCAAATGCTGGCCACGTGAGTCCTTGAAGCGCTGCAGCGGCCACAAAAGCTGTGGGTGTAGAAAGGGGTACAGAGAGAGAGGTATTGGTGGGTGAGAAATGTTGGCTTAAATAGTGCAAAAATTCCATCTCCATCTCAGAGCCACAGCCAGAGCCAGAGCCAAAGCCAGTCGCCGTCGTAGTCGTTGTTTTTCCTGTTCGATATGCCAAGGTACATTCTGCAGTGCTGCTTCAACGGCCATCGCATTTCCGTTTCCGCTTTCATAACGACCATCGATCTCTTGTCGTGAATGTGTTTGGGGGAGGAGGAGTGCTGTGCGGCAGCCCATAGGCATTCGTATTCGTATTTGTAGGTGGGATGTTTCATGCATGCAGCACACTTGAATTACCCTCATCAATTGCTTCACGTTGACTGACTACGAACTGCGAAATCCGATTAGCCATTGACCCACCGACCGACCCTCTCAAAGGGGATGCGATACCATTCGTACCGTCCGCAGTAACACCCGCTCAGCAGCTCACCCTCTCACCCGACATCTGGCCTCCTAATTTCCCCCGTTTCTGAAAACTGCCTGGCAAAAATTTGAATACCAAATACTACACTGGGTTATTCGTCCTCTCTCTCTGTCGGGCGAGTCAGCCCAGTCGATTTGGGAGGTGGACTTTTGACTCTTCCCCAGATTAGTGTGGGAATGGCACAACAACGTGGAGATGGTAACGTGATTTGTGGGTAAAGTGCTCGTATGTACGAGTATTCGAATTGTAAAGAGTACTTAGGAGTGGAGGTACTTATGTACCATATCTATCGTTGAACAAATCAGGAGTTTCAGTTAAATCGCAGCTTTCTTTCCCATCATATTTCTCCCCTTAGCATACCCCATAGATCGAATTATTCATTTCATGAACCTTTTAGGATCTTATGCTCGGATTAGAATTCCCTCTACCACTAATTCCCTTCCTCTTCTTCAAATAGTTATAAAAACATACCCTTCCCGTACTTATAATAAATATTTGCAAGGAACAAGTGTCGCGCGTAATGCGGCACAGCCCTACGGTCGGTTCTAGGCATTTCTGCCTAGGATTGGTGACGCTTGGACCATTCGATGGTGCATATAAACCTCCTATATCCCTTTCACACAGTTTTTGGCAGTGTCCTCTAATCATGCTCCTATATTTTCCACTCCTTATCCGAAAATCCTAAATCCCTAAATTTCATTTACTATATGTATCTCAGAACCGGCATAATTCCGTGCATTGGCCAACCTCCAGCACCGAAAATTGACCTCTGATCTGTTCTGTTCTAGCCTAATCCTCCCATCGACCCCCCTGTGAACTTATTGTCAAACACTATAGTCTTTCCAGCGTCAACGTCATGGCTCTGGTCTCGTTTTCATTTACAGCCGCCCCCCAGAGGTGGCAGTGGGAGGAGGGCATGAACCGACCGGAGTGGCGGCGTGTTCGGGTCGGGTTTGCTCTGGGCTCTGGGCTGGCTCGCTGGTTGGGCCGTGTTGCATCGAGTCGGTGGGAGGCGCACACAAAGATGATTTCCCAAGTGGCACTTGAAACCGACAAATGCGCTTGCATAGTTCTCGTTTGCCCGATGCTCTGTTGCTGTTGCTGCTGCTGCTGCTGCTGCGCTTTTATGTGCATGGGGCTGTGGCAGGCTCTATCTGCCACATCCTTCCTTCCCTCTTGCCTCATTTGTTGGCCAACAACGGCGAAGAGCGACAATGACAATGACGCCTCCACAGACGACCGACCGACCGAAAGACCCACTGCACTCCGCCCCCTGCATTGCCTTTTATTGTTGTCACCGCAATCGGAATCGTTCTTTGCTGCCTCTGCTGCTGCTGCAGCAGCTTCTACTGGGCTGGGCTTCTTGTCAATATTGCGGCACTCTGACCCCCTCCCCTGGGGCGTGGCATGGGGCAGAGCAGCACCACTAACTGGAATTTTCGGGGGCCCTGTTTGCCGTTGCTCTTACGACAACTGCCATGCGTTCCGTTACGTTCTGTTCCGCCTGTGCAACTCTAATTAGTTCAAAGTTCCTGCCCAGCTTTTGGCCAATTTCTGAACAGAACGGAGGGGGCAGGTAGCAGGGAGCAGGGACTGTGGTTGAAAACAGTTGCCAGATTATTGTTTCAAAATTTAATGGCTATTTTCCAGGGATAGACCGGCAGTTTGGGCCTCAACCTCAAAAGCAAGAAACTGAGAATGGAATCACAAGAGGCCCACCCAAATATAGGTCTTTCGTGGCACTTTCTTTGCCCCAAATGGATCAATAGGCCCAGTAAAGCCTCAATCTTTATAGGGAATCATTAATTTGTAGGATTTTTCCGCTCAAAACATTAAATTTGAATAGGAATATGCCTCGACAAACAGATTATTTCTAGGAAATATTTCCCTATTTCATGGCATATCAAATATTACGAGTATGCTTTGCTTGGCCCCATAAATTTCCATATTAGTCTCTCGTTTTCCCCCCCCCCCCAAATGAAATGCCAGGATCTACTACTTTGGCTGTTAATTATGTGCTAAAGTTTCTACGACTACTCCTATTCCCCATACTGATGAAATATGATGATGCATTCAATACGAATGCGAATACGAATACGGATACAAAGTGTACGGGACTCATTAGCAACTGTAGCCCTTATATGGGGCATGGCGGAGAGCAGGCGACTCGACTCGACTCGACACAAAGCTAACATTGGGTCCACGCACATCGTTAAATTCTCACGCCTGACAGAGACACAAACCCCAACCCCAACCCCAACCCCAGCCGAAACCCAGACCCAACAGAAACTGAAGTGAACGAAACCACAAACTCGAACAGAAAGCAGAAATATACAGAAATATACAGAAATGTGTGTCATTTCATTTAATTTAAGTTTAAATGTAACGCGAAAATAAATAAAAATAATGCAAAATCAAGAGACAGAGAGGGATAGAGAGAGGAGAGAGACGGCGAGGCAGGCAGGCAGCAAAAGGGAAACAAATGCAGCACAAAATTGCAGCATTCAGCAAATTGGATCGAGTTTAAGTGGAGCGCAGCTAAAAATACATGGCTCCGAGGCAGAAGGCAGTGCCAGCCGCCGGGATCCGTGCATCCGTGCATCCTGCATCCTACATCCTGCCATTCCTCCATCCATCCTGCCTGAATGCCCGCCTGCCTGCCATTAATAAATAGTTGCAATCAAAATTAAAAGCCAGCAAAATGCGCAAACATTTTGCTTGTTTTAAATCATTTTGCCCCGTTTTGCCTTTGCCCCGCGTGACATGACGAATATGTGTGGCTTCCACATCCAGGCATCCAGGCATCCAGCAGCATCCTTTTGCATCCTCCAGCCGCCATCCCGTTTGTGGAAATTTATTAACGCGCTTTGGCGCCCCAGCGCCAGCGCCAGCCAAAGCCCCAACCAATTTGATGTTTGAGCCAAAAGAAGGGGCACTAGAGGCGTAATATAATTAATAGGCCAAATGCTGGGCCATCAATTATGGACAGCTCGAAAGATGGGCACTGGGCCTGGCCTCCTGCAGTTACTTAGCTAATTAGGAATGCCCCCAGTCCAGTGCCAGTGCCAGTCCCAGTCCCCAGTTCGAGCCAGGAACAAAGCCAGAACCCAAGCCAGAAACGGAAGCGAAGGACTGTTCAATAATGATGACGATGATGAAAATGCATTAGCCTGTCGTGGCAATAATTTGTATTCCGAAAGCTAATCAATGGAATGATTCAGATGCCAGGTAGCCAGCAGTAAATGCCATGGAAATGCCATGGAGCTCCCTCCATCTCTCCTCATTAGCAGGATCTCGAATGCCCTGAGGCAACAATGCAATTAAAAACGGAATTGCCAGGATTTGCATTTATACTCGGTACTCGGTGGCAGATATAGGACAAACGCAGGACGGAGATGATGGATGGATGGATGGTGGATTGCTGGATTGCTGGCTGCGGGTAAAACGGAAGTCCGCCTCATAAAAGACAGCAAAATTATTGAATGCGATTGAAGTTTATGGCCCAGATAAAGAGCCAAATGGTTGGAAATTGAAATGAATGACAGCCGCTGCAGAGCCAGAGATGATATCAATTGAGAGAGCGGTTTAATTAGGAGGAGCCAGCAGCCAGGAGCCAGGAGCCACTCCTCCGCTCTGCACACAAAGTGTTGCCTGCCTCGGGGCGTGTTTAAAGCAAACCCAAACTCGCCCGCTTTGCATATCAAATCTCAAACCCAGGATGAGTTCAGTTCCGTTCTATTCATTTATGCATAAAGTTTTCATGCAGTACCGTACCGTACCATGGGGCCTCGTCTTTAAAAAGTTTCCATTGAAAAACTTGGCCTGGAACGTGATTATGAGAGCTTAACACTTGAACAATACTACAAAAATATTGCAGCAGATCTCCTCTAATGAAGAGGTGTAGGGAGAGTCCATTAGCTAGTCTCTACTACTGCCCCTTCCATCAACTGATTAGATTATAGATATTTTAATTAGTTGGTCGTTTCGGCTTCATAAAAACCCCTCATTAAGTGGCAGGACACTGAATGAAATGCAAATGCATACCGAGTGTATTTTATTTTCCAACAATTATGAAAAATTATAATTACGAGCAGGGGGTGGAGCGGTGCCATGCCGCAAAGAGTTAATCAATGTGCCGCAAACTTTCGACCCAAAATTGTTTTACTGTCACCCTGCCTCGCGCACACACAGATACTGTGACAGCCAACATATGCGTGTGTATCTGTGTGCCTGTGTCCTCTGGGATGCTCGACCGCTTAATACTTTTAGTGGTTCGCATTCGCATTCGCATGTTTTTTCGGTTGCTCCACAAAAATGTGCAGCACGCGATGAAATTTGCACAAAATTAGTTATAATCGCTCTCTGCTCTCTATTTGGTTGATTTTATCCGCAGTCTGCAGTCTGCAGGACCCTCTATACACTCGTATATCCCGTTATGGCTGCGAGTGTGTGTGGGGCTAACAATTTTCCGGTAACTAGCTTTGATAAATGCCGCTTGAAAGTGTCGTCCTTCAGTCCTCCTGCCACAGCAGCCACCACAGCTCTACTGCACTCTCTGAGTCTTCTTTTTTTTTGGGTTCTGGGGATAGTCTGGGTAGATCCTGCGATTCGCCTGGCTGAGCATCATAAATTATTTTTGCCTAATCTGCATACAGCGATGCGATGGGCACGTCCTACTTCATCCAGTCTTCTGCCAGCAGTTGGGCTTACGGTTCGGTTCGGTTCGGGTCGGCTTCTGTGGTCATATTTTTCGGGTAGCACCCCACAGAATTATGTACGCCTTCGAGTGGAAGGACACAGCCGTCTCTGTACGAAGAGTGACAGTGCAGTATACAGTGGCACTAGTGGTACTAGTGGCAGCACTTGTATTCGTACAGTGTCTGAGGGAAGTGCATTTACACTACTCGCCACAAAAGTCATGGCTCTCACTAAATTGATAATATTCTACAGAAGATATATATCTCAAAAATTGTAAATAAAATAAAAAACAAATATCTTTGATCATCTTAAGATCTTAATAAATTACAGACAAATTCTGCTCATTCTACTCTCAATTTTCCCTTGGGACTTCTGCCATAATTCGTGATATTCCACAGATTTATTTAGCTATAACTCGGATTATACTTAAATAAAAAATTCAACTACTTTTCTCTACATTCTCCTAGAATTTGAGCAATTATTCTTCATGTTCCACAGATTTCTTTAGCTATGGTCCCTCCAAAGACTGTATATTTCAGCGGACACACACTTTTACTAAACACTGTGGCCACAAATCAGCTGCTTGATGGCCGCCACTGTGTGTGTTTCGGGTCCTTGTTATGGATGAACTTTCGCCCAGTGTTTCAGTGCATTTCACTGCTCCAGTATCCGTACTGCTGGGTGGTCTCTACGGTTTCACTTATTTTCTATTGCATTATAATTTTGAGCTTGAGGAAAACCGCGATTCCATCTCTCATACACTCTGTCGAATAGTCCCACAAAATTGTCTGCCAGGTAAAAAGGCAACGTTGACTGAAGTCTAATTTTCTGTGCCGCAAAAATTGTTGCCGCTGTGTGGCGTCGCAACTTTTGTGCGGTGGAAAAAGTTGGGAGAGCGAGGGAAGAGAGGGCTTTCTGAAAGCCCGCGCGGCGGTAAAGAATAAACTTTTCAATTAATAAATTAAGCTTATAATAAAAGTTGTTCGTAATTGTTTGTTGGTTGGCGCAAAAAACGAAAGAAGGAAGGCATAAAAATACATAGATGAGATCCTTCATACGAGTATGTGGATGCCATAAAAGTTGTCCCGGAATGCAGCTACGGGCGGTGGGCGTGGCACTTACCGGCCAGGGGCCAGGGCATATCGAACGATAATAAAAAAGCAACCACCAGGACGGCGGACCTTCCGGGCATGAATTGTATTAATTAGTTTTAAGCATAAATATTAAATATAGATACAGGTACTGTACAGGATATAGGTCATTGATAATACAATTTACATACGAATGAGAGGAGTACGAGTGTATGCTTTAATTATCGTATGTTTATGTTTCATGCAGAGCAGAGCAGAGCAAAAGCAAAAAAAGGAAAACACATATACGGGTATTTATGAGAGCGAGATGTACCCTAAAATGTATTCGCAGGCCGAGGAACTTTGCAGTGAATTTAAATGGAAATAAATGATGGCAAAATTTAAACGCTCTAATTGACAGACCACGAAACCAAAGCCATGGATTAGTCCGAGTGTATTTATCGTGATTCAAAGTTAAATGATTTCATGGCAGAGCAAAATCTGCGGTTAGATTTCCTGTTTCCCATTGGTTTCCCATTAAAGCATAAATCCATGCAGAATTCAATTTCAACAAATGTTTGCTAAAAAATTAAAAACATAAATACATGTTTTACAAACCAAAATTGTGTGCCAGAATACCATATTTATTTTAGTTTCACTAAATTCGAAATCGGGTAAGGGCATATTTGATTCATTGTAATTCGAATTTAATTAATTGATTTATCTTTTTTTTCGGGTTATTTCCAGAGCACTTGCATATGTTTATTAATTGTTTTGAATAGTTTACCGATTTTAAATCTAATAAAAATGCAATAAAATGAACAATAAATTTTAAAGAGCAGGCAAATTTGAATGCACATTTTCGTTCAAAAGATTTAATACGAGAGTGAAAATATCTCTCTTTGTGCGTACTCTGCCAATTTTCCAGCTTTTCACTTTGGCAGCATGCAACTTTTTTCGGCCGGATAACGGGGGTAATGGGTGGGCACAGCACATCTTTTGCCCATTATGCCAATTGTTTGCTCATTTCACAATGCACAATGCATACTATAGAGGAAAAAAGTCAGCGGAAAATGTCTTTGATGGCATCAGGCGGCGGTGGTTCGGGCGCGCAGAAAGTTTCCCGCGAGCAAAAGGAGGCCAATTTTAATGAAAATTCCTTTTAATTAAATATTTGGCGATATAATATTTTGATGGGAGAGCAATGTTTGGTTGGTCGGAAGATCAGGTAAACTGTTTACGCGCCCCTGCAGCCGCCCCAGGCAGAAAGTAGATTGCAGCGAAAAATGTATATGGGAATGGAGTCAGGCATAAATACGGGTATTCTTTAGAAGGAAGGGTTTTACCTACGTTGCATTTACGTTTTGTTATTGGTTTTTGTTGGGTACAGATTTTGTGTGTGTTCAAAATTGGTTCCCATGTTGTTTGTGTGGAGAGTATTTGTGGAGAGAGTGGTGGAGCCCCCGAATCAAACCGAAGAGGAAAGAAAAATATATGTATATATTCGGTAAACATTTAAAAAGAATGTGAATCCAAGTTTGGGGCACTTTTAGAGACCTAAAATCATGCAAATGATAGAAACGCATGCAGGAATCTTTGAAATGGAGGAAAAATCCATCTAGAAATTGGAAAAATCATAAGAAATGCAACAAAATGTTGGGCTTAATTAAATCCAAGAAATTTCTACAAGAGGAGTTGGTATAAAAGTCATCTTAATCACAGTTCTATCCCAAGTAACTTGGTTGTTTGAAGAGATATGCGAGCGATCTTCTTTGGGAAGGAACTTCTTTGGGAAGGAGCTCTTTATAGAAGGAACTTCTTTGGAGAAGAAACAAACACCTCATTGCAATCTTGAATATCTTAAAAGCAGCTTTGGCAAACAGAAATCTCTTGAAACGTATAATCACCCGAAAACACACTCTGCGAAACAGAAATCAATCCGCCAAGAGGCAATCGATCAGAGCTCAAGATTCCACAGGCATTCTCGTGCCAAATGCCATACCAATTGAAGTGCATTTATCCACAAACAGAACAGAACAGAACAGAACAGAATGATATGCAACAATGAAACTCATGCAGAATAAACTAAATGGCTGATATCATTGGCCAAAATGAAGACTTCGAGCGGGAGTATGCTGTGTGGCAAGGAGGCAGGCAGTCACCTGCTAGAATTTCATTTTCGTTTGCATTGTCATTTGACAAATTGCCACAATTGCTGGGCGGCAGAGTGGGGGCCCAATCAGAGACCGAAGACAAATATGCACACGTTGCAAAATTTATATGCAACACTTTGGGCAATTTGCATGGACCTCCGCCCCTGCCCGCCCCTTTTGGGGGGCACTAATTACACGCATGCAACACGCAGCAGACAAGCCTCGAGGCAAGGGCCTGCCTCGGGCCTAGGGCCTTGGGCCTGGGTATGAAAAACCAAAAAAGGAGTATGAAAACCAGGAAAAACTTTTGGGCAAGGCCACAGCCAACGAAAAGCGAATGAATTTAAATCATAAAATAAAAAATCGCATCGCAAACGAATGAATCTTTATAGACGATGGAACAACAACGGCAACAAATAGCAAAACGAATGAACAGCGAATGTGAGAGAGAACAAACGAAACGAAACGAAACGTTGAACCAAAGGATGCAATGCATAAAGGATGCCTCTCACCTGGAGATTGCTGAGCAGCACCTGAAAATATGGCATTGCGAGCAGTGTCTTGGTGCGACTGCTGCCGCTGCTGGCGCTCGCTGGCTGTGGTATACGGTCCTCCGATTGCACTAATTGCGAATGCTATATAGGCACCCCAAAACAGGAGCAGGAGCAGAAGGAGCAGGGTATATAGCGGGGGCATGTACGGGGTTTAAAGGAAGAAAGAATTATGACAGAAAATAGTTATTAAGTGTGACGTTATTTATTAGCAATATTTTTGTATGGTTATTGGTTCGTCAGATATGCATGGAGATATATTATAGGTAGGGAGAGTGCAAGGCTGTGGTTAGTGGGTTTATAAGGTGGGGAAAGCATAGAGAGTGGGCGAAAACCCCATCTGAAACGGACCTAGCCATAGGAACGCTGAAAAATCAACAAAAATTATACCCTTAAATTACTTAAATATCTGCCAAAGAAAAGGATTACCTCTTTACTAATTCGGATCTATAAATTGTTGTGGAATACACGCTCCTAAGTGGCTAACCCTCTCTTTGATATTTCTATAGTTTTTTTCTCTCACAGGAAATCCATTTTAGAACCTATACTAATCCCATGCCCTTTATTATTCTTTTCCTTTAAATTCCTTTCCATTCTTCTCCAATAAATCTCCTACATTCGCCTTGTCCTTTACTCCTTGGCCGCAATTTCAATTTCCTTTTTGCCCAATAAAAAAAAAAAACTTGTTTTGCTCTTTCATCAAATTTCCAATTACACAAAAACCAGCCGCACAGAACTACGATTCAATCAAGGAATTTACGCTAATTTCGGGGCACAGAATCCGACTTGGGGCAAACCCAGCAACCTGGCCAACAAGCATCCATATCCTGGCCTCTGGTTCCCATTTTCTGTTGGTTTACTTTTCTGCTCTGCTTTCGGGCTTAGCCCCAGATCTGCTCTGCGTCTCCTTTCCTCTCTGGCCAGCGTTACGTATACGTAATTTCATTCTAAAGCACATTATATGTTTGGCCAGTCGAAAAAGCTAGAGATACTATGCTAGTAGATGGATAGATAGATAGAGAAGGGGGAGTGGGAGTGGGAGGGGGGGAGGCATTGGGCGATACAAATCTAAACTGCCAACAGTTGGTGCAGATATTTATTCTGTTGATATGAGGAGGAAACAAACCCGAAAAGGAAAATAAGAAAAAGCCAAGTGGAAAAACTATCAAATTACGTAGAATGTTGACAAAGGGACGACGGTGGAGAGTGGAGACTGTAGCGGAGGCTGTGGGAAAAAAGGAGCAACAGCACCAACCACAAATCCAATACACAACGAAAATTGTGTAAAATCTGAAAAAGGACGGAGCGTTCTGTTCTACCAGAGATACGTAGACGTAGACGTAGACGAGGCAGGCGGATCGTAGTCGTATTTAAAATGTAAACCCCCGACAATGACGTTGATAGAGTGGGACAATCATAACCGGACTCCGAGTCGGGGGGGTCGTGGTCGGGGTCGGGGTCCGGGTCGGAGCAAGGTGCTGTACTCACATCATCCTCCATAATGCTGCTGTCCGCATGCTGTATTCCATCCGATTTTGGTCGCCGGTTACGCTCCCTTCCATTCTGCAAGCGTTCCGATTGTTGTTGCCTCCGTCGGCCGTTGCCGTTGCCGTTGCCATTCTGCTGCTGTTCTTTCGTGGACCTGTGGGAAAACAGGGGGAAAACATTAAAACCATACTCATTTCTGAGGGGGGAGACCTGGCCTGGACCAGGACCTGGAGGACCCTGTGTCCGAATTCTTGTTTTTCAGTTTTCACTTCGGTGGAAAATGTCAAATGCAGATTCCTGATTCCCACACACAAAGCTCTTTTGTCGAGTGGCATTTTGTGGCGGAACCCCTCCCAAAGATTGTGGGGGGTTTTCTTGTGAGTGTTGCATTTCCTAGGGTCTGGGGAGGGGGCTCTGTGGGGGCCCTGTGGAGGGGCAGGGCCTGGTGTGAAGTGGTTTTCGGGGCTTATGGCTTTGAATTGACTGAAATATGAAATTGTGTTTGGAGCATGCTCATGCATATTGGAAGCCTCATTGCAGCAGGCGAGATGCCAGGCAGTAAAGCCAAGGAAAAGTTATGGAAAAACCATTGAACAAGTCAGAAAAACAGAGAAAACTCTTCAAGTTTAAGGAAATTCAACAATTTTAAGCATAAATTCTTCTTTTCTCAATTATTGATTGCCTTAAATCCTGAAACATCACACAAATTTAAGCAGAAAAGTCTCATATCATGTCTCAAATCTTTATCCAATCAAATTCTCAATTAAAATCTTATGAATTTTAATAAATACAATTATATATCTCTGCTTTCTTCTGCTGTTATTTATGGGACTTGTTGTCGTTATTCATTCAATGGATCTCCACTTATTACAATTTATATCTATCTTTGGGGTCAAAGTTCATCACAAACAATTTGCATTCCTCATAGTATCTCGAGGCTCCCATTTGCACTGCAATTCAGTTTCCGCTGCTCTCTCTCAAGGCAACATAAATATAAATTTAAGAGCCAAAAACGAACACAAGCCATATATCACACGCGTTTAAAAAAAATAAAAATAAAATAGAAGAAAAACATCATTTAATGCCGGTCAAAAGACTAAGCTTCTCTCCGCCTGCCCCTGCCCCTGCCCCTCCCTGCACCGCTTCTGGCTGATATTTGCATATTTTCCTATGCGCCACACAGAAAATTGACAAAAATTGTTTCACTCTCCCGTGCCCCGTGTCCCGTGTCCCGTGTCCGTGTTCCGGTGTGTGCATCCGTGCAACAACAACAAGATACAGGCTAACATTTTGGCAACCGCAGAGATATGTACGTATTTATTTTGAAATATTTAAACTGCGATCAAATATGAAAACTCCATCGCCCTTGGCATTCCCTCCTCTCTCTATTGAGTCACATTTTGGGATATATTTTGTTCTTTTTCCTTTCGGGGACCGCTGATGATGCATTTGAAAAGCCATAAATACACCGCCAAGTGTATCTGTGTGTGTGTGCGGTGTATCTCTGCCCCAGTGTGTGTGTGTGTGTGTGTGTGCTTTGGGGCTTATCGACAGGGGTACGGGGTACGAGGGGAGAATCGCTTGTGGCTTGCCCAAAATGCATTTTGCTGTTGGCTGTTTGCCGTTTGCTGTTTGCCGTTCTGTTTGCTTTTAACCATTTACGTTCCACGTTAAGCAGGTGGAAAAGAAGGGAGCGGGGGGGAGGGGCTTACGCGAACGCAAACATATGGAATTGTTGTCCTGCAAACACTTTGTAAATATACATATATGTATGGATGTGTATATTCATTCGGGAATATCTGTAATTTTTGGCATGTTTAAACTACGATCCCCCCGCCCTTGCCCCGCGCCACGCGCCAAACACGTAACCAAAATTGCAAAATAAACCGCACACACGTATGCGTATGCGTGTGCGTGTGCGAGGGGGAAAAAGTGTGGCATTGCTCTGTGGCAAGCTGTTTCACATGTGAGTGTTGCTGCAGGAGGTACGGCACTCAATAGACGTAAACGTTCAAGTGCTTTAGACGGCGGAGAGAGCAGGAACTGCCCCAAGCCCAAAGCTAACCACGCAGGTAACCTTCAAGGACTCTCGATACTCAAAATAAATACAAAAGAACGAACCTGATGTTCTGGCTGTCAGACAGAGGAAAGCACTTTGGCATACCCTTAAATGGAGTGGAATCATAACAAGGGAAAGAATAGGCATAAATGTTATTGATTGAAAGGGAAAAGGGGAATCCAATGAGAAATCATTGAAGAAATTTACCTAAAACTTAGGCAGATCCTATACGGATCTCTACCATACTTTTCCACAAACAACAATTAAGATTTCCCCCAACAAAAGGACACCTACAACACTCTTACATTACCCTTTCTGTTAAGGACCCAAGCCTGTTCTCTCAAGGAGCATAAAATGTCATTGCAAACTTTTCTTAGTGGTTCCCCCGCCCTCAGAGAATGGGAGGGATGCAAAGCAAAAGGTGAAGCAACTAAGTAACCATGAAATTTACTTAGAGTTTGTTTTTGTTATGCTTTTTTCATTCCACAGGCGCATAAAACTTTAATGCAAAGCAAAGACAAATACAAAGACAAATACAGGTACAAGTACAGATACAAATACATGTACAAGTACAGATACAGGTAGGAGTACAGGAGTGCAAAAGGTGTGCCGGATATAACACTTTAGACAGCGGCACAAACGATGATAACACGCATACGCAGTGTGGGCTCAAGGAAAGGTGGAGGAAGAAGGAAGAGGAGTGCCAGGAGTGCGAGGAGGAGTAGGGACTGCCAGGAAGGAACAGGCCTTAAGGGAAAGAGTCGTAGGAGTAGTACAGCTAGAAGGAGAAGCAGAAACTGGACTGCAACGAGGGGCGTACAGCAACAAGTAACGAAGGTTAGAAGAGGACTTTAATGAGGGAAGATATCTTAGTTATACTATACTCGTATAGGCTTCGAAAGATGGCTTGATTGATCGCTTAGCCGATACGAGAGATGAGGATATCAGAACTTCAAGTGGGATTATAATGTACTTGGGCATAGTCCATGGAAAACCAAGATCTATAGACTCTGCTCGACTGAATAACCAAGAGATTCTTGTACTCGAAATGAAAGATAGTCGTAATAGCACTAAACTTATTTGGTGTAGTATTACATATACTCGTACTGCCTAATTTATAACACATCCAAGAATCATATAATCGACTTAAAAGATTAGAACATTCTTGAAAAAAAAGATATCGGCATTTAAGGACTACATTTGCGATCAGCTATAAGAAAAAAATTCGAAAGAGATACAAAAAGTCGCAATTTAACACTCGGTGGTTGTCAGTAAGTGGTCAGCGGGTTTGTAGGGCAATGCAGTCAATGTGGATCTGCTGGTTGTTAGTGGTTTTGCTCTGCAAAAGCACAGCATAAGCAGAAGTTCAAGTGGTAAAGCTTCAGAAGAAGGAATTTAAGGAATAGCAAAGAAAAAACCTATTTACAAAGGGTCATAAGCGGAGCGGACCGTAGCGATAATCTTTGATGAGTCCGTATAGCCACTGTCCTATTGATTCCAGTGCCCATGGTATATATACCGTACAGGTAGGGGCCCTAGACCCCCTTGAAATTTGTCTGCGATGCAGGGATATCGGGTCCTGGCTGGACAGTGATCGCCCGTCGAAAAAGCAAGCATCTGCTATTCTTCCGCTACTAAGAGGAGTACAAGAGAGGATTTGGGAACATCACAGGCGACTTTTTCATAGGATTGGATAAGCTGCATGCCATAACGAAGGTACAGCCCCAAGAGCTATACGTACACCTCTCAGATTTCGAAGGGAACACACGCTACGCCCACTACGGCGAGTTCTACATCGAAAATGAGCTATACCAAATGTCCAAGTTGAGCCTTCACTGGTGATGGGACTGATTCGATGACAAAGGGCAGGAACCAGAAACCTCCTCCGACAGGGACAACGATATAAAACCCGAAAGTAACTGTACAGTGGAGCGCATGGGTGCCCGGTGGCACAATAATTGGACCAATAGGTACCTACATGGATGTCTGTATATTTTATATTTTTAAGATTGATTGTAATCTTATCATTTCAGTAATCTCTTCGGAATGTATGTAAATGGTCACTGGCCCTGCATGTACAAGAAGGAGTATAGTGGTTCGTTCTGGCTTCGACCAAAGGCCACTTGCTCTATAAGGAAATAAAAGAAATATAAAACTAGTACAATATACTCGTATTCCTGTGATTTCGAATGAAAATCCAAGTCCAATTCATGCCAGGAAGTTAAAGGCGCGCTAACGAAGGAGCTGGCTTCATCTGGCTGTATTCCAAATAGGATATTCCATTCTTCGTTTGGTATTCCATGTTCTATATTAAAATCTATTGAGCTTAGAGACGTTGAATCCATCAAGCAGGCGAGATCATTTTTCCAATAGGATACTTCAAGGGAAAACATTCATTTCCACAAATATTCCCATTCAAGTCAGTCGCTTCTACAAAATTGCTCTGGGAAATATTTGTCTGTAAAAATGTTCAATCCAGAGTTCCAGGACTTCATCGGCGTTGAAACAGAAGGGAAGCCCATTGCCATGGGATCCTCTGTCATCGGGATTCGCTACGACAAAGGAGTCCTGATTGCCGCCGATACAACGGTGTTCGAGGCGTCAGTGCCTCGGTACCAGGATGTGGATCGTGTTTTTAGGATCAACAAGCAGATTATTATGGGCGGAGGTGGAAACTTTCACGATGTCCAAATGTACAGGCGCACCATTGGAAAGCAGGTCAGTTCGGATCGCATCTATCAGGACGCCTTCGAGATGAAGCCCAAGGCCCTAGCCCTTTGGCTGATGAGCACCACGCGTGCCCGTCGCCTGGCCCTGGATCCCACGAATGTGGAACTAATTGTGGCTGGCATGCAGCCGGATGAAGGGCCCTACCTGGCCACCATTGGCTGTTCCGAAAGCATTTCCGACGACTATGTGGCGGCCACTGGACCTGCCCGGCAGACGGTCCTCGCATTGGTGCGCGACAAGAAGCCCAAGGAGCGGCATTTCACGGAGAAGGAGGCTATAGGCCTGATTCGCACGTGCATGGAGAAGCTACAGTGCAGCGATGCCTGTGCCCTTCCCCAGTACACGGTGGGCGTCTGCAACGCCAAGGACTGCCACATCGAGGGACCCTACAAAGTGAGCGAAGACTGGACTTTTATCCGCCGCAAGAAGGGAGAGCGGGGCCCTAAAAATACAAATAAAAAGTAGATTTCCAAGCACACACAAATACTTAATGAATTATAATTTAAATAAATATATAATGGCAGTTAAGAATGGATATGACAGAGATATTACTTTATTCTAGGCGAAGAAGAAAGAGGACTGCCAGGAGGTGCCGTAGGAGTGTGACTGCCAGGAAGAAGCAGGACCTGGAGTGCAATAAGCCATAAAGCAACAAGAAACGAAGGCTATAGCTTCCGTAAACGAACCCTTGATACCCTTCGATACCATAAAACTACAGAAAAAAGAAGAAACTCTCCAAAATTTCAACAAAACTGAGGGCTACATCGACTCTTCTGTTGTTGCTGCAAAAAATGAATAGGAATGCTCTTTCCTCCATTCCCGCATTTACAGTTACAATCCGTATACTGCCTTTGCTAAAGGGTATCAAAGCACCGCCCTGCCTTGTAGATAAAAACAGGCAGACAGGAAGACAGGAAGAAGGAGGGACACTGCACGGACTCGAGTGCATAACTGACCAGAAACACTAAGCGGTTGCCACTTTACGGCTGCACCCCCAAAGGAAAGGCAAGGGAAAGGCGCGAATATTGTATACGACGTGGTGTACGCAAAAGCGGAAATGGCAACAGAAAGAGAGACAGAGAAAGTACGAGCGAAAGTGGCAGAGATAAGGAGGTAATAACTGGACAGCAAAGGCGTTTTGCACACTAAACTGACGGAGGGGGGCGGTGGAGGCAGCAGTCTCTGGAGTCAGAGATTACTACGCTTGCGAGAAGGATGCTCGGGGGGCACAGCAGAGGGGGAAAAGGGGCCAAGAAAAACTACTGTCAAGTTGGTTTTATGATAAAGGAATGCAGAGGAATATGAAAATTAACTTCGAAAGTGGGCTACTTAATCGAGGGACAGGAGAGAGCACTTAAGGTGGCGACAGAGAAAACTTTAAAGAGGGAAAGTTTCCACTTTAAAGAATAGAATACCTAATGATTAATTCCCCTAAAACATTAGTCAATATTTAAGTGCTGGGATTATAAAGTTACTCAATCTCTCACATCATTATTTTGCCCAACAAAATATTACTTTATGCCTTCAACCCTTTCGAGGGGAGTGGCTGCCACACGCAACTTGTGCCAAATCCGCCGCCAAAGTAAGAAGTTGGGCGCTTAAAACTTTTCCGCAGAAGGTCACAGGACTTACCCATTAGCGGGGCCATCAGTTCCAGCGCCTGCTCCAGCCCCCGCAGACGTCATGTCCGCGGATGTAAGAGCCTCCGTGCCGCTTCGCTCACGCACCAAACGATCTGTGGGGAGAGAGAGCAGGGGAGTAGTTAGACGCTCATTAGGGAACCCACAAAAGTGTCCGACACCCACCTGCCTCCTGGCGTTCCAGCTCCTCGGCCTGCTGGCCGGGCTTGGCCTTCACCTCAATGTGTATCTCCGCGGAGCTGAGTCCCGCATGGCACGAGTACACCCCGGCATCGCGGAACGTGATGTCCAGGATGCGCAGTGCCCCCTTTTTGGACACCTTGAACTTGCGCGAACGCTGCAGCGGCTTGTGGTCCTTGCTCCACTTGATCTTGGTGCGATTGTACCGCTTCACGGGGCACTTGATCTTCACCTGAGTCCCGAAGAACACGACTCCAGCGCCGCCCACTTTGAGGGTGATTTTGGTCTTCTTTGGGTCGTGCTGGATGTGCGTCGAGTTGCTGATCTGAATGACGGGCTTGGGGTCCTCGGGGGGACATGGCTTCACGTTGCAGGGCTTCTTGTCCGGCGGCTTGACGCTGGGGCACATCGATTCGGGTCGCTCGATCTTGTGCTCCTGCGCCATGATCTGCTTGCACTCCACCTTTCGGTCCTTGAACCCATAGCCGCAGGTGTGCGAGCACTTGGACCATTCGCCCACCTCCCAGCGCACGGGACAGTCGAGTACGTTGCAGTACTGTCGATCCGCGGGCGGTGGCTGGGGGCACATGCTGTTGGGCACCACCATGGTGTTCTCGCCGCCGCGTGTCACCTCGTGGATGCACTGCACCTCGCGTGTCTTGATCCCAATGCCGCAGCTCTTCGAGCAGGGCGTGTAGTCCGAGTAGTTCCATCGCGGCGGACAAGGACGATCGTTGCAGGTCCTCACCCTGGCCTCCGGCTTCGTCTCTGGCGAACAGAGGAACGGCGAAACGACTCTGCCATTGTCCTCTCTCACACAGTTGATGATCAGCTCCTCCACTCCTCCCAAACACGAGGCACTGCACGAGGTGTAGCCCTGCTCGCGCCACACGTAGGTCTTCCCTGGCTCCGACACGCCCACTTTGATGGAGTCCCTGGGAAACTGATCGTCAAAGCCATGCGATGGCAGCATGCAGGGCTCCTCCACACAGCGCTCCACCTCGTCATGGGGTTTGGTGCCCTCGCACAGGGTATCATTCACGGTGGCCACTGTCCGCGAGTACTCCAAGAATATTTTGCATTTGTGGATGCGACGACGTATGCCCTCGCCACAGGTGACGCTGCAGGGCGACCAATCCGTGTCCTTGATGTAACTGGAGGATCAGGGAAGAGATGGAACAAAAGAAATGATTAGGATTGATGCTTAAAACATGGATAATCAAGAGATCCTACAAGAGAAGATGGAATTAATATGAAAAGAGATCATAGATACTCTTTTTTAGGTACGAAAGAGTTCCATCTACAAAGCGATTCATCTACTACCAATATCAGAGAATTTCCCATTTAGTTGGGAAAACATTTATCAAATTTTACGCCCCACAGCGGGACAGCATTCACATGTCCAGCACTCTTCAAAGGACCAATAGACAGACATCACCCCGGCGACAGAACGAATCAACTAAACCTTGTGTCAACGGCATCCTCCATCCCCCTCCATTGGGCCCTTCCCCTTTTGCTGACCAGAGCCCAAAGCTAAACAAATTCCCTGCGACAATGGAAGCGCGCGTGTGGCATGCCGCTCTACGCGGCTCGAGCTCGTACATTGCATTCGGTTCCTGATGCCAGGACACACATATTTATTGAGCCCACAGCCGCCGCTCCCCCGCACTTTTGTGTTTGTTTTGGAGTGGAACAGTGGAGTGGCAGTGGCAGTGGCAGTGGCAAGAATGGTGGTTGCAATAGTCGTCCTATAGTCGCGGTTCCCACTAGTATTAGTGGTGCTGTGGGGGCATTGTTTTGTGGCCTGAAGTGGTTTTTATGACCACGCTGACAGCACACATAGATGTACCCAGCGTGGAGGTTGACAAAAGCTGCTGGACAGGGGACAGCACACCCCCCAGTCCCGTTTCACCCGGTCATGGCATCCCCTATTGATTTGTAGTCAAATTGTGGAGCGGCGCCGAATGGCTACAAACATCTTTGAATGTCCTCCGAGTGTGGGACAGACACATCCTCTAAGTAGGTCGAATGACAGGGTGTTCAGTTCGGTAATCCTGGGGCACCGACTGTCTGTTGATTTCATAACCAGCGCGTGGCTCATTCGCCCCATAGGCCAGGCATTTCCCACCTCCCTTTAGGCCAGACCGGGGCGCGTGTTCCCATCTCTGTTTGCCTTCCTTTTCCCACTCCAAACTTTGTATCTTTTACTTCTGTTTTTCTCTGTTCTGGGCTGGGCTGTGCTGTGCTGTTTGTTTGTCTGGCGTTTTGCCATGGCCCATGGCCCGTCCTCCGTCTCTCAATCGAGCTGCCTTCATGGCCTTTTATTTTGTTGCGGCATCGGAGGCCAAGGTTTTTTCTCCGGCGGCATCAAGACGCGACTTTATGGCGACGCCACCACACCACCAGCCACCCATCCCCCCAGACACCGAATAGTTTCAGTTTAGTGGCAAAGGAAAAGAAAAGATAAGTTGAATGCCTTTTTAGCGAAATATAAAAAGCGGCAGTTTGTTGTTATTTGGTCAACGCTCCATTAAATCCGTAAGATATAACGTTGTCTATAGACCTTTTTTTACAGATTTTTTGCTGGGAGTTGGGTTGGGTCAATGTCCGAGGACTTGAGCCTTGGGAAAGGGAACATCTCTATAAATCTGTAACTAAATCAAATGCTCCACCATTCTCCCACTCCTCAATGCATTATAGGCCATTATAGGCTCCTTTCCGATCAATTGTTCCCCAGTAATTATTCAAATAACTTAACAACTTCCTGGAATATAGTACAGGACCCTCTTTCCATTGAAAACTCTGCTAATTTCATAGATCTTCCATTCGAAATTGTACGAGGAAATGGTCACCGAAATGATTGCCATGCATTAGCCCCCGCCCCTCCCCAGTAATTTCCCTGCAATCCCCCAAAAACCACCAAGAGACACACGAATGGAAAGCTTCTCTTTTCCGCCCAAGGGAACGGGAACACCCAATCAGTGGCCTGTAATTTATTATTTGGACTAAGTATTCCCCATGCACCAATTAAACGATAAAAGCACTTGGTTTTTGGCCAACACTCCGGACGACTCCGGACTCGCTCCTGTCGCTCCTGGCTAATGATTTCATTTAGGATTCATTTCGTTTGTTGGCTAATTAAAGGCCACAATTGTGATATGTTTGATTTCGTTTGTTCGGGAGGAGAGTGGAGGTCGCAGTCCTTTCTTTATCGTTTTCCAATAGCACATGGATCGCAGGAAAGGACATGTCAAAGCGCCACTTTAATTGTCATTAGGCGCACACTTTACTGTACTTACAATCTGCCCCCACTTACAAAATTCCAAGAGTCGATATCCTCTACAATATGCGAGTATATATATACATATGTGTATGTGAATCCTTAATTTTAGGTGTCGACAATGCTCAAGGACATTATGATGACTCATGGAGTGGGAGAGAGGGGCACTGAGAAGGCGCAATGATGTTGAGAGTGTAAGCCAAGTGCTCGAGAGTCGAGTGCCACAGAAGGAGGCGTCGCAACGCCCCAAAGTTGAAATATGTCAAGTGTTTGGCTTCGAGGCGACACAGAAGGACTCCACTCCACGCCCACTCCTCCTTCTGGATAGTTCTTCGCTCAGAAGTCAGCCAAAGAGAGAGCAGTACCAGTAGCAGTGGCAGTAGTGTGTCATGTCTCAAGGGACACGGCTATAGCCAAGGCGTGACATCAATTAGCCCAGTGGCTGGCAATAACAATTGAAATACACCGAGACTTAGAACTTAGAAAGAGGCTTAAAGAGAGTTACCCTCTCTCTACCACCTACTATTGATTGATTACACGATTGCATAATTTTTGGGCCTTAAACTAGTGCTTACGTGGGATCCAATGATGGCACATCTGTGCCGCCATTTCCTCGGTTGTAATTATTGTTGGAATTTCCGCTCATCAAGCGCATGGCTCGCGGCTCATCGGGTGTTTCATGGTGCAGGCGGCTCTGGGTGTGATGCGAGTATCTTGGAGGTTGATCGGCATAGGACAAGCCCTCGCCGTCATCGGTGTCCTGACCCGATTCCATGTCATCGATATCCTCCGCCTCGTCCATCTCCTCGTCGTCATCGTCCTCGTCCATTTCCGAGCTGCTGTCCATGTGTCGCTCCGAGCGCTAAAGAATGGAAAAGCGAAAGTTAGAAAAAGGCAGGCCTCGCAGGAAGTGTCAGGAGTCAGGAGTCATACCTCATTCACCGAACGACTGCTACCCACGATGATGGTTCCACCGCCTTTGTTCTGGCCTCCGCCTCCACCGCCACCTCCATCGCAGTGGATGCCCGTGGAGCACTGCTGCATGCTGGCGGGCTTTGTGAGTGGATCACACTTGGCACTCAGGCTGCCATCTGTCGATTTACATTCAACGCCTCGCATTTGTATTCCCTGTCCGCAGGACACCGAGCACTAGATGGGGAGCAGAAGGACAGGAAGAACGGGTATTATAAATTATTTCAATATGTTTCCTTTCTTCCATCATAAAAAGGCATTTGTTTGCACAAAAGATGAGCCGAAACATGACAAAGTATCGCTTCTGCCACTCCTGCCTCCTGCCCAACGCTTCTGCTTTCTCTCAAATGTTTAAAATAAAGGCAAAAACTCAAGCCAGTAGTATATTCTTGGGAAGGTAAGGCAGTCCTGGAGTGAGCTGGCGCAAAGACAATAACAAGATGAGTAACATCCATACATTTTAATGGTTATAGGCATTCCCAACACGAAATCCACGCCATGGCGCTCGCAAAAAATGCGAGAGGTGTACGCTGAAAAAGTGATATGAAAACGAAAAAACCGTGTACCATTGAAATGTATGGGCGTTAGTCATCTGACCATTTATATCCAGGCAGGCTCCGGTTTTCACTTTCGCTAAAACTTTCGTTTTCAAAACGGAAGCCTTTTTCTCGCCGAAATGAAAAGTAAACGGCTTTTTTACAACAAAACGAAACTTAATTGAAAAAAAGGAAAAAAAATAGATCACTTATTGTTGCATTAACATATAATTGACACCATTGCCAGGCCAATTTAGCTTTAGACATTTTTAATAAATATTTTTTTTTAACCCAACCTCAAATTAACAGCTGATGCAGCCCAATTCGGTTATCGATATATGGGATGTAGCACATAACAGAGGATTTCGTGCGCGAAATACACTAAATTATGCGCCTAACAGCACTGAATTGTGCGTTTAACAAAAAATAAGAAAATGTGAAAAAATTTGCGAAAACGGGAGCACCTGGGTGAAAACGCAAACCGGAGCTTGCCTGATTGCTGATTGTCTTTGTCTAGAGTTCCGTTTCTGACTTTGCAGAGTCAAAACCCTTGTGCGGATGCTGCTCAACACCATACCTTCTCTTGAATGTACCTTCCTTTACCCCTAAACAGCCCCTAAGCCAGAGGTAGGTAGGGTACTTGCACGCGCGTACGCATACAAATGCAAATTTTCGTATTATTTGCATTTTCGTCCTGCCACAAGGCGTATGCGTTATGTCCTGCCACCATTGTATATTTGTATAAATCCCCAACACTTCTGAATGGCGCTTAATTTTGCGGCATCCACATACAGATATATATATATTTTATTAATGAACATAAACGTTAACGTTTTTTTTTAATAGGCTCTCCGTCGCTCGCCTCTCACTTTTTTCCTTCCTTCCCGCGCCTCCTTCCGGCCATAAATTATTCTGCATTTCATCTCATAAGCATTATGGGAATTCATTTAAAAAACAAGTGTGTGTGGGGGCAGGAGGCTCTTAAAGGTTCTCTGCGGTTCTACCTTTTCACACACACACACACACACAAAAAAAGAGTGAACAAAATAATGGAATGCAGAGGGGAGAACATTTGCAAAGTTTTATTATATTTGCAAAAGTTCATTAAGTTGTTAATAGGCTGACGTTAAGTAGTTTCCTCTCTCATCCTTTCATCCTCTCTCCGGTCTTTTGTTTGTGCGGGAAAATAAAAAAGTTAAAAGTTAAAAGGCTTTGACGGTACTTTTTGACGGTATTTTTTACTGTGCGGAAATCGCATTCCATCACAGGGCAGGATGGAATCAATTCAATCGTCTAACAGAAACTTTTGTTAAAGGTGGAAAATAAAAGAGGGAAAAATATTAATCAAATATCCCTACTGGAAAATGTTTCATTTGAAAAAAAAAATGAGTTAAAAGATGGAAAGTTCTTAAAAGTTGATTGAATTCTTGGAAGTACTGAAGGAAGCACCTTTCCTGCTGAATGAAAAGACATTGACAGATATTTGGTTTATATTTTTCATCCTGTAAGACACACTTTCCCTGAGCTAAGTTCTACATAGTACTCCTCTTAACCCCTAAATTCTACTTAAACCTTAATCTAACCCATTAAAAAAAACACAAGCCAAAAAAGCAAAGACTTTTTAAGCCAACCCCAAAAACCGTCTAAGCAACATCCAGACGCAGACACGAAAAATACTTAAGACAATTCAATTAAGCAACACATAAACTTGACACCCCCCGTGGCAGCAGGCGTCTTAAGTCCCCTCAGACACCACCAGCACTGGTGGAGCGGGGCATGCCACATATAGTAGTAGCGACTGAAGGAGACCATTAATAAAGTTGCAGTTTAAATGAACAGCAACCAAAGTGGAGGCAAAAGAGAGAGAGAGAGAGTCGAGAGGGGGCAGGCAGAGTGGGTTAAGGGTTACAGCTGAGGGTGGTGCCGGCAGTGGCATGAGAACTTGCGGCCAGACAAACTTAAGCAGCAACGCCGACACCGCTGCTGCCACCGAGTTGATTAAGTTGTACGGCTATGACCGGGCAGGGACTGCAGACTGGAGAGTCGCCTCCGTCTCCGTCTCCATCTCCGTCTAGCGGCTAGGCAGCAGCTTATTACGAGCCACCAAGCAAAGTAACTCTCTAAATGGAGTGGGAATAAAAACCAAGCAGACGAGGCGGAAACAACAGCCAAGAGGCAAAACGAATGGTTAATGCTCTAAAAAAGAGTCTCAATTCGGGAAGAACCAAGAACTGCATGTAAGAATCTTGGACTTTCACTCCTTCAATCTACCCACAATTTTCCTCCAAGGAAGCACCAACATCATGTGATAATAGCCATACCCTTGACCAGCGCCCGGGGCGTACAAACAGCGTGGCAGAGTGGCAGTAGCAGCAACCCAGACATTTTGTTAAGTATACACAATGGGCCCAGACACAGACAGGCCCTCGTCAACGTGCAACGTGCAACGTCTGCGTCTGAGTCCCTCTCTCCCTCCCTCACTCTCGCCCTGTTCCGTGTTGCAGCACAGAAAGTGCATGATTATTACACGACTTGTTGGGTAGAAATGGAAATGGTTTGGTTGGTACTTACACCGGTCCAGTCCTCCACCTCCCAATGCGGACACTCCTCGATAATGCAGGTCTCTTGTGTTGGCGGTTTCGGTGTGCGGCACATGATATCTGCAACCTGTTAGACGGGGGGCAGAGTGGCAAGAACAAGTGTGAGAAAACATGGCAATAATGTGTTAGGTTCGCCTCCTTTTCCTTTCCCTCTACGAGCATTTCTTATGCAAAATTAGAAGCGTTTTAAGTGGAGGCGGGGCCGTGGCCCGGCTACCGGTAATAGCCAGGCCAGGCCACTTTTTTCGGCTGGCTCGTACTTACCCTCGTTTTAATCCCGTTCGACTCCTCCGCGCAAACAACCATCCGCTCCCGGTAGCCGTGTCCGCAGAGGCGGCTGCAAGTGCTCCAATCGTCGGTTATCCAACTGTGAATTCAGAATTTTCGGTACGGTTTTTCGGTTTCGGTTAAACGCAAGTGGCCAAGAAAGGAGAATAAATAAATAAGAGCTCCGCTCCCCAAAAAGCCAACGTTCAACGTTGAACGTTGAATGCGGGTTTGCTTTCACTGACCAGACCGAGAGAAATACAGGGGGGTGGGGGCTGGGCAAAGGCAAATTCACACGCTCTGAAATATGTTCAGCATTAAAGTGCATGCGGTATGCCCCAGAGAGGGGCAGGCAGGGGCAGAGGCGGAGTGCTCTCTACGGAGCACCGTTGGGTGCGAGGTCAGACACTGCCGCAAAGACTACAACAAATGAATGTTACTGTTATTGGCTGTTAAACACCGGAGCAACAGTAAATTGCCCTCCAGGTGGGAGGTGGGAAGTGGTAGGTGGGGGGGAGGTGCGATGAAAGAAAGTGCTCTACGCTCTAAATTAATTGCAGGAAAAGAACTGGCGCTATCTTTAATCTATTTGTTCGGTATTTCTGGTACAAGTTAAGGATATAGTTAAAGAAAGCTATCGAAAGAATAGTCTGGGAATTTTTCCCACAACTAAAACTATAATTTGTGTGTTTTTTCCCACCTCCAGGTGATAATTAATGTGTTCTTTTAATTTCAGTGTACGAAAACATTCAATTATCACTTGGGGGACAGACCATTAGACAGACTAAAATAGATCTATAAATATAACTGGAAAGACATCGAAACGATTAAAGTAGCCAATGATTTCCGAAAAAGAATGCCTGTTATCGCTGCTTTCCTCAAGAAATTCCAATATTAAAAACAGTTTTATTAAATTTCGTATTAAAATAAAAAAAAGTTACGTAGAAACAATTTAAAAGTGAAATCTGTTGATAAATTCTTTAAAAATATGCACCTAAACACGACATTTCTAACAAAAATTCCTTCATTTCACTGCAAAAAAAAAAACTTTAAATGGTTCTCTTTTCTCATTCAATCGAATTCTTAGCCAAACAATCGATGACCCCATCCCTGGCCAATTGTCATAACACTTCATCATTCCAATTCACAGTCCTCCAAGCAGTATCTGTGTCAGTCCAGTAGTTCAGGCCCCAGAGCTACTATTAGCAATGCCTCCCCCCTCCCACTTCGAAAACACACAAATTGCCAAAAACAAGGCACAGAAGGAAGAACAGAGTGGAAAAGGGAGAATGGGGGACTGGGGGGCAATAGACAAACCTCAAGACAGACGGAATCAAAAACATAATTGATGTCTACGCCCGAAGGCAAAGTCGCAAAGCCGCGAACAGCAATAAACAGTGCGAAAATGGTAGAGGGAGGGAGGGCGAAACGGAAAACAAGAACAGGAACAAGCCCGCAGTGAACGGAGATTAGAATTCGAAGTCAACGAAGGAGGA
The DNA here is from genome assembly GCA_008121275.1 of Drosophila lowei. Lineage (NCBI taxonomy): Eukaryota > Metazoa > Arthropoda > Insecta > Diptera > Drosophilidae > Drosophila > Drosophila lowei. The sequence goes on along the minus strand of CM017779.1, from coordinate 10,858,794 downwards.
GGCACCACGGAGGGGGCACCATGGAGACATTGGCCAAATTGGCGTAAAGTTTTCGTTGCGGTTTCGCTCTGGGTTTTGGTTTTCAAAATGTCACAAAACGATAAATAAGTGTGAGGGAGAGAGCCGAGCGCCCCCGGAAGGAAGAATAGGAAGAGATGGAAGAATACAGGGAGGAGGAAGAGGAGGAGGGACATGCAAGAACAAGGCCCCCAGCGACCAGAGACAGCGTCCGCGTTCGGTTCGGTTCGGTTTTGGGGGCGATAATAGTGTGCCTGGGATGGCAATCAAAACGTGCGCCCGATAACCGACGCCATTTAAATTGATAGCCGGGCAGGTGAGGCACAGCAACATAAGCTACACTGAGGGAAAATGTTTGGGCGACTGCACGGAAAAAAAAAAGCTCAAATAATGATCTTCATGAAATTACAAACAAAAAATCCCACTCCCACATTTCTCTCGGTGTACCTGCGGTTGCTTAGGGGCCTTTGGGGACTTCTTGTCAGGGACAGAGAGAGAACGAGAGTAGGTGGCTTAGGCAACTCTGGTGGCTGTCAGCCAGGCCCAGCCGGGGGAGCGGAGGGGCTTTCTGTACTTACCGCGGCGGACAGCTGTGTGTATTACATGGCACCACTGCCGGCTCCGGGCGATTAGCGACGCTGCAGAGCGTCTCATCGACATCGGCGTTGGTTAGACGATTCCTGCATATAGGACGCGACATTTTGTAACCTAAAGCGTGTAGAGAACAAATCAGTGGGAATGGAAAGAGACGAAAGGAAAGAGAGAAGAATGTTAGTAGGAGACAGAATAGGAAATGGCATTCGACTGCCAGACTTTAGGAAAATTGTCTTCGGTTTTTTTTTTCTTTTGCTTTTGTCTTTGCTTTGCTGCTGCTGCTGCTGCACTTTAAAATCAATAAAACTCAGGAGCTGCAGGAGGGGGGCGTTTCTTGTGCAACTTTAATGTCACTTAAGGCACTTAAGACACTCACTGGCAGCACAGCACGTTGAAAAAAACGCAGAAAAAGTTCTGCTGCAAGATTAACCCATTGGGGCTACTCATTGGTAAATGCTAGGCTTCGATTGTGCACAAATAACGCAAAAACACTGACTGCAAAAGCAAGACTTCGAACGCGCTGGCTGATCTCCATCGAGATAAGGTTCTATTTTTATATCCACTATTGCACGAGTGAGAGTAAAATTGAGAGACCTGGGCTGCCGCCGCTCTCAGCGCACAGCCAAATATGTTTACGAATGTAGGACAATGGAATAGTAACCGATTAAGGCAAATGTAACAGACGATGGCAGATGTTGAGTCGAGGTGTGCCGTTGCCAGAGATCGCTCTTATGATAGTTGCTAATTTCGTGCTCGCTGACACACAAAGAGAGCAAGAGAGTAGCAGCTAAGGTAGCGCCTCACCTTTTCTGGTGACAACTTGTGAAGGGAATGCTCGGGAATGAAGTGAAGACCGATTAAAGCAACGGTTAATGGAAGCGGACGTGAGCAAACAGGCTAGGGAGACTATTGTATGCCCTAGTGTAGGGTATAGACTTAATAAATTATTGGTAAATTAATCTCACTATAATTCCCCTCTTATGCAAGAACTCTGGCACCCCATTATTGTAGTATAATCGTTCTTTTCATTTCCTCTTTTTTTTATGCCAGAGATTAGTCCTGGTATTTATCAGATTCCTTAGCGTAATAAAATACCAACACTCTCTGCGCTAAGTGCTCCCCATAGAAATCCTTGGAACACGCTCAATTCAATTTCTCAGATTTAAAGGGTTAAATGTCAGCTGCCAGCTGGGAATATCCGTAGCATGAGGCTGCAGGAGGCAGCAGGAGGGCAAACCTGTGAGTGGGGGAAATGGTTGAAAGGGGGATGAGCTCCCAAATGCACAGCCGGAAATTGGCAGATGGCAGAGTGCAGCCAGCAGACGACGACGCTCAGGGTAGCAGGCGGAAGAGGGAGAGCAAGAGGCTAAGGAGTCACACAATGCATAACGTCATAACGATCTGTCAGCTTGAAAAATAGTTGAAAGAAGAGGGTTAGGAGAAACCAGAAACAGTTAGAACCCTGGGACCCGGGTTACGGATACGTTTGCCTCCAATTCCGCTATAAATACTCCCTCCACGGTGGAGCAGCTGTGACGCTGATTTCGCAGCTATTGAATTTCGTTTATAAGCTCCATTCTGTCTATGTGTGTGTGTGGGTGTGTTTGAGTGCCTTGGATATGCCATTGTCATCCCCATCATCATCATCCTCGTCATCTTCCTGCTGCTTCGCATCATTATCATCTCCCGCTGTCTGCGTATTCATGACACAATTGGCTTAAGGCAATTGGTAATATCCTCTCGTGGCATTTATGTCAATTGTTGTAACTCCAAGGAGAAGTCAGTCTCCTCAGACAGTCCTCCCACTTCCAGCCCACCCCATCCACTCCCTCTCTCGTGTGTTGCAGTCTTGCGGGAGGATGGAGCAGCAGCAGCAACAGCAACGCCAGGGGCGGACCATGACCCAGTGGATTTATGTGGCTCAAACGGAGCCCAGCAGGTTGTCACAATATTAAGCTTCTGTAAACGAAGAGTATCTTTACCAATCTTACTCTCTCATTTTTTCCCGTTTACATTGGGGGAAAATTATGGGGAACCGGAAATGTTAATGGACCTTGTATCAGCGGGTAATTTCTTTAATGTTTCGTGACCTTTCTTTGGATGAGTGACTTCTGATGTAACACTTTTGAAGCGTAACTTTACGCAGGAGTATCATTTCTGAAAACTCTTAGCTACCTATCGCACGTCATGCAGCAGCACCCTCGGTCGGCGCTTAATAAGCTTCAGCTTGGTGTCGTAATAGTTATCCCATCTCCTTTCTTCGACTTTCTTACCTAAAATATCACTTTCCTTAGTCCTTTCTTAACCCTACCTCTAATCTCTACTTAACTGGTACTTTCTTTTCTCTTAAATAACAATTCTTTTCCCTTTTCTCAGTTGTCACTTCCTCTCGTTATCTTAAGCACTCTTCCGCGTAGACTAACTTTTCCTGAACCACTTGGAATCTCTGGCAAACGACGCCACACTTACACTGCCATACGAGAGTTAGCACTGGGGGATGTGGATAAAAAACTACCAAATAAATGACGATTAAGTGTTTTCAATTTGGGACAAGGTCCATTAGGACACACAGCAGGGGCGCTGACAGGGCGGAGCAGGAGGAGGAGGAGGAGGAGACCGACCAAAGTGAAGCCATCAACCAAGTTGGAACTCCTGTCACGTGCATGAGCTGCTGCTGCTGTTCCTCCTGCTGCCGTTGCAGTTGAAACTGCGAAACTACTCAACGAAATATATATAATTGAACATAATTGATTTCGTGAAATGTGTGCAATTATATGCCAGAGCAGCACTCGTTTTGGGGCAGGGTTAAAATCAATTCCATGTTGCAAGCAACCCCCACAGGTGTACCATTAATGGAGGGGCAGAACAGACCCTGAACTGTGCACTGAACACACTGCACTTGACATTTAAGTGACATCTAAAAACTAAAGACAGACAAACAACCATTGAAAATGTAATTACAGGTGGGGGGGCAGCAAAGCCAACACGAGCACGAGGTGGTCACTCCCCGGGGGGCTAGAGAGACGCCCGCCCCTAAACGATATTGCAATTAAAACCCCAAGTAGAAGCCAGAAATTGATTTTGCCATTTGTCGCTGGATAAGCTCTGGCATTCCTTGCTTCCGACTGGCATTTAGCCAAGTGCCACCTGACAGGCTAATGGCCGAGAAAAGAGCCAACATCCGAACCAAATAATGATTAAAAATTTATGAGGCGCCTCCCCAAAAAGGCGCTGCCCCAGGATTAAAGTTTGTTTTGCCGGGCAGGCAGACACCGCCGATAATATTGGTGTCCTGCTCAGACATTTGCGTGTCCTGAATATTACTCCACTTACAATTTGTTTGGCATCGATTTACACTGCCCGCCGAAGATTGATGGCCCCTCATATTTCGCTCTGTGGCAGTTGGGTGCTTTGAGGTCAAATTCGGATGAGAAGTCAGCGCTGGCAGTGTCTTCGATTCAATTAGGGGGCTGGAAGGAAGGACTCATGTTTCAATGGGTAATGGGCGCGCGGATATCAGATTATTTATGATGAATAAGCAGAACAAATGGCCCAGAAGTTTGGCTTTATATATTACATAATTAATACTATTTTTGGGTTTAATTTTGGGAGATTTCTGTACCCTTTAAGGAAGGCTCTTCTCCAGTCATTTAAATTTTAATTAAATAAAATTCAAGCCCCAAAAATTCAATCCAAACTTTTGCCACCTACGCACCTCTCTGATGAACTGCCGTCCAAGTTGTTGGGGAACGAACCCTTCAAACTATGCCCAAGCGCCCCAGCATATGAGCACTTCAACGCCAAGTTTCATTACCTGATGCCTCATCATGTTGCACAGCCAGACGGCAGTGCAAAACTTTCAACTTCTTTAACCCCAAAACAGACACAAAAAAAGGTAACAAAACTGGCAGCCCAATTTATGGCCCAGACCCGCCGACGCATAGCACAGCGCACGAAGGACCCCACGAACGTAAGGCCTAATCGACAAACTTTAGTTTTCAAATATATTATATCCTCAAGACTATTAATCATATACAGGTAGGGGCTCCAGCAAAAGGTAGAACACACACTTTTCAACAGCCATTTTTCGGGGATTAGAGCGGGACTGGGAATGGGATCGGCGACTGGGGAAATGGGAAAATGGAGAAATGGGAACCTGCTGCCACTCGATTACCATGCAAACATTCAATCGAAACAAATTCCAATTCAATGAAAATAAATGAGCACGACAAATAGCTGAATGCTACACACACTCAAACCCTCTTAAACACGGGGCAGAGGGTGGGTGGAACAAAAAAAAAAAAGATTACAAACGGCAGTCAGGCACGCCAAGAGCTCCTCAGGCCGCCTCCAATTCCATTCCTGCAACGTTCTTGACATATTCCACTTGTTTATTTACACTAAGGATAGCAGAACAGCACAGACAGTAGCAGCGCAGGATACCAAGGATGTGGGGGGTTTTAAGGGGGGTGGGAGGGGGTGTGGTAGAACTTACCGCCGCCGCAGGTGACAGAGCATTGCGACATCGGTGCCATCTCCCAGTAATATAGCGGCTGGGAGCAGGAGTTGCCATCGCCGCCGCACACACCGCAGCCGTCGATTTTCTTTGTTGAACCGATTTTCAGATCGCAGCCAACGCGCTGAAACGAGATAGCAATCTATAGAGTTAGAGCGGGAAAGATAGACTAAGACTAAGGGTAAATAAAAGTTCCTACATAAATAAGTGTAAATCAACTGTTAGCGGTATCAATATCGTAACAGAACACACAGGCCATAGACCATAGACCATAGACCGTACCTCTGCCTCGTAATAAATAAAATATGGAAATCAATGAAAGAAAATCCATTGCATAAACTTAGAGATACTCATCGTAGGGGGCAGGGCCCCACTTGGCATAAATATTTCACGTTGTTTTCCCTGCGTTCTGTTATCCTGGGGTTCAGTGGTTCAGGGGTTCAGGGTCCTGCCATAAATATGTTTTGTATATTTAAGGAATTAGGCAGCAGATTGTTTGTTTGGCATCTGAAGGTTGCACAATTGTGACTGGTTATGTTGCATGTGGCCAAAAAGGTTGCCCACGTGGTGGGTTGAGGCAGTGGCACATAGTTTTGTGGCAGTACAGGCATGTTGCTAGTGTTTTCATTGGAATTTTAAAAAACATTTATCGCGCGTCGTGCAGCAGCGCCTCTCAGTCGCTTAAGCTGCCGTTTCTGCCTTGAGTTTAACTTTCTTCTGCAAGTATATTTTCCTAAGCGATTAAAACCCCACCGACTCTAAACTCGACCCCTTGCCCCATCTCAAACTATACTTCGATTTCGCTTAAGCCTTTCCCCAGAATTATAAGCTCAAAATGCTACCCATGATCCATGCCTAACCAAACAATTTCCTCCAAAAAGCTATTTATAATTCATTCGTCGGAAAATCCTGTAAACAAGGCTCCGCCAAAAAGGCCAAATTCGAACGAAAACGAAACCTTATCCCATTCTAAGAAGCGGGGCAGCCAACCTATGTCAAGATCTTATGCAAGCCGCAACTTTTTTGGATGCGTGGCGGGGTACACTCTTCTGTTGGGGGTTTTGGGGAGTGGGGGTTTGGTCGGTGTAAACCGCAAGACAAACAGGCAGCGACGGTGGCGAAAGTCAGCCCGCGGCTTGCATTAAAAGCCACCGTCGAACAGGCAGCATGCTATTTGATTTATTTCTAACAGATATACATAATACCTATATGCGAATACATATATAGAATGCCTCTGGCAGCTGCTGCTCCTGCTGCTCCGTTCCTGCTGTTTGGCGACAAATAAAACACAACGTAAACCGCATGACATATTGGCGTTTATTACAACAAATTGGGGTGACGATTTGGCGGCATTACAGCGCAGCCAGAAACTAGGCGAAACTTGGATAAGATGCCGCCATACACACACACGTACACATATATCCATGCAACACCCATATGTACTCCCCCTCCCTTGCGCCGTGAAAGCCAACTGAAACTCAAACAACGCTTCGAGTGGGGGAAGCCCTTGGGGCACGGGCCCCATGCCTCTCGTTCGCTGTTGCTTGTGTCGCCAACTTCGTTTGACATTATTGTAGTTGTAAGCCTGCTGCCAAACCATGCCCAGGCAATGCCAGCTCTCGAGGCTAACGTGGGTTCATTGGGATCTTATGGAGAAGGAAATATTTTCAAAGGAGAAGCATAAGAAAGCTCTAAAGATTCGATGCCTTTTCAAAACTAGATCATTCTTTGAATTTGAGTATTGAAAAAACAACAAATTATAGTGTTGGTTAATCATTTCAGGATTCTAATGAGATTTCAAACACTACTTAAGAATCTATGGTAGCACTTTCTATTCATTTTAGTGTTGGACAACATAACAACCCTAATTAGTAGTGTTGGTTAATATTTTTAAGATTCTAATGAGATTTAAAAATCCTATTCGGGAATCCTTGGACTTATAAAACTATCTACCTTTCAATTTCAGTGTTGGACAACAACACAACAACCCTAATTATTAGTGTTAGTTAATATTTTCCAAAAATCGATGCACTTTCAAAAATAGCTTTTCTATGATAGTAGTGTTGGACAACAATTAGTAGTGTTGGTCAAGCACAGATGCCTGTCAAATATTAATTCCAAAAAATTAACTATTCCAGTACTCATAAAACTCTAACACTCCGCTCCCTGTATCGGAACTCTTCAGTCGCTCCTCGGCACCCATGTCAACATATCGTAGCATACTTTGCAGCGCATTTCATGGGGAGTTCTTCTCTTGCTTTCGCTCTCTGGCTGCTACTTCTCCATCGTTGCCCTGGAGCACGCTTTATTGGCATTTCAATAGTTGACTTTTGACGGCACTGGCTGTGGCTGTGGCAGTGGCAGTGGCAACAACTGAGGTAGAAACAGCAACCAGCCTGCCACACCCACTCTGCTGCCCTTTATGATTTATTTATGCGCCCGAGCATAATGATACAAAGGCGGCTTGTGTTATGCAATCTACATACATATACATATGCTTAACGCTCGCTGGAGCACAGGAGGCTTTTTGTTTTTGCCATTTTCGGGGGTTTTCGTCCAGGGCCTACAGTCACGCCTCCCCCTCACAGGCAGAGGAACAGAGGGAGGCACAAGCTCCAGTTGCCTGCATCGCTGACAACATTGTCGACGTAATTTATCATATTTCGCCTCGCGTCGATTGGGGAGCAGTTGAAGTGGAAGGAACAGGAGCCAGCCAGCCCCAAACACACAGACAGACGAGACAGACGAGACAGACGCGACAGAACAGGAAGGAAATGGGTGGAAGGAAGGAAGCCCACCTTCCCTGGGCTCCCGCTCCCAGCTCCCCGGTCCCAGCTCAAAGTTTGACTAAATATTACGTTGACATAGTAGGGGCGGGGACGGTCTCCACTCACCTGGCATTTGCCTTGAATGCACATATCCAGACTGCCGGAACGACAACGGGTGCCGTCCTTCACCCGCGCCGACAATTGCACAATGACGCTCTGCTCGTCATAGTGCTCCGCATCTTCGACATTTCCCTGGGCCGTCTCACGGGACATGTCCTCGGCAAGATGTGCCGGATGGCCTCTGCAGAAAGAGAGAGAAAGAGAGAGATGGTGAGAGAGTTATTCATAAATTTAATGGATAAGTATCCTGCATTTGCCTTCTGGGTATGCCTTCTGGTATACGCTTGATTTAATCGTTGATTAAGGTGAAGGCTGCCAAGACGAAGATGCTTTCGAAGATGCTCTCTAGGGGAAAACCCATTTATGCTTCATTGTTATGGGAGAGTAATGGGAAAGCTTCAAGGGGAAAGAGCTGGGGTTAGTGAAGGGAGAACTAGTGCCATCTTTGGGGAGAAAACTTAAAGTTGAAGGAAGCGTGTGTTGATTCCAAATTTGTTCCATTTTAAATATACTTTTCCATTATATTTTGGTAAAACTATTTCTTTGCTTAAGTTTATATTTTAGGGACCTTGGCAGATGATTTCTGACCATTAATGGTTGTATTAAGATTCAAATCTACCTCCCAGATACTCTCCTTATACCCTTAGAGGGTTGCTATTTCATTATCCAGTGGAAAATCCCTAGACAAACTAATCTTCTGTCTTCGTCTCTTCGTCAGTGTCTTGCTCCAGCTGAATCGTCAGTCCCCAGAATTCAATAACAAAATACACAGTCTCTGGCGACCAATAAAATGATATATCCCTAGACAATTTCCCTTTCCATTACCCACCGAATACCCTGTTTCATACTTAAACTAAAACGGAATACCCAGACTTAAAAATACCCCAAATTCAAGCCACTTTTTCATAGAACTATCCCCAATTACCCCGTCATGAATCTGCACCCCTTAAGCCAATCCCCTATCACTGCTCTTCCACACAAATTGCTTCCTTCCCTCGTGCGGTTTCATTTGCAACTAAATTGCAGAAATTTAAAGCTTAGCAAATGATTTATATTACCCGCATGCCCCTGCCCCACCCCCACCCCCTCCCACTCCCATACCTATCCCAATTCCTACTCCTAGTCGTATGGGTTTTGCAAAGACAACAAATGGAATTACGTTAGAAGAAAAACGTTAGGAAAAAAGAGCTAAAACCCATAACGGCGGGGATTAACCGCAGAAGCTCGAAACCGCAGTATCCCAAAACCCAAACACGACTCGGCCACTAATTTGAACCGCAAAAACGACTGTTAGAAAAACAAAAGCGCAAACAGCTTTTTTATTGGTCACAAATGAATGGAAGGAAGCGGAACTGCTGTAGACCACAGGATATAAAAGGGAACCACCACTTGAGGCGAAAGCGGAAGCCCAGATGAATAATGAGCGCATATCCTGCCACGCTGGACTCTGGACTCTGTCCTCTCTGGCCTCTCTGATCCCTCTCTGGTCTGTGTGTAGCATCTGTGAGCACTCCGATTAGGTGTGCAACAAGCCACGCATTTATGAATGCCCCGCACAGTTACCTGCAGGTGAGGGCGCAGGGCTCCACGTAATCGTAGTGAGGCGTCCATTTGTAGAGGGTCCCGTCGTAGGGCACATCATTGTAGGCCGCACACTGATTCGAGCGGAAGTCCTGCTGGTCCGGACACGGCTGCATGTTGCAGATGCGATACCGGGCACTCTCGCCCCGACAGCTTCCCGGATTGCTGCACCTACGCATTTGTTGCATAATCCCGCCATCGCAGGTGCGCGAACATGTGGACCAGTCCGACCAGCCCGACCACTGCCCAGGGCCCCCACTGCCGGAGGAGGAGGAGGATGATCCACTCTGGCCGCTGCTTTTGGCCCGTTTCTGTTGCTGCAAAAGGGAGCCACAGTTAGGGCGATTCGGCATGAAATTTCATTGGCAACTTACTTCCAATTCATTTTCCAGATCGGAGGCGGTGTTCCAAGTGTCATCGAATGCCTGGCTGGCATTCAGTTTCTTGCCCCAAGCGGCATTCGTTTCCAACAGGCAGTAGAGTGTGGTCTAAGGGCGAGAGGGTAAGCAAACAAAAAAAAAATAAAAATTAGTGATTTGATTTCTTACAATAAGTATTTTCAGCACTAAACAAAACAAGGCCATAGATGACATCAAGCACATCTGTGTCACCACAAATCCATGTGGGTGTGAGGCTTCGGCGGGCGATCCACTACTGGCTGGCGGTAAGGGCTCAACCTCCTGTCTGACGAGCGTAAGACGGCCATCGAAGCGACTCGTCAGCAGCACAAGGGCTCCCTCTCCTGACCAAGAACCTGGCCAACTTCTGGCTGCACCAAGGAGATCAGCGAATGCGATGCGAATGTCTGTTTTGTCACTTGCTGGAAATTTGCAGTTGCAGCAGCCAAAGCCTCACACCAGACGAACAATTTTGAATTTAAATCTAAATTTTTGAGTGCTACACAAATGAAATTTTCACCAAGACTGTCTACTGTCTAAATTCTAAAAGTCTCTCCAACATCTGTCAGCCGAAATATAACAAAACTCCCTGTAACACCGCCTGCTTCGATTATTTACCCATTCAATGGCCACTCCAGCACTAAACCCACTTACTACAGATAGTTTCTTTAACTAGTGCATGCTGTAACGCGATGGGTTGGCAGGACTGTGTCACATATTTGACATTTTCGGGGGTTCATGTTGGAGTTCAAGTACGTTACTGCTGCTACCACTGCCATATTCGAAATAAATTGTTTTCTCTCGCACGCGCCGTCAACGTTAGTCACGTTAACAATTTGCATTGGGGCTTCCTGGATTTCTCTCGGTTTTCATATCGAAGCCACATTAACCTTTAGGACACGCATCACGTATACGTACGGCAGTCTGTAGGGAGACCGGGAATTGAAAACAATCTCCACGCCACACTGTCGTGTCAAGGGTTCAAGCGGGAGTATCGCTCATACGCCGCGTTGTCTGCCTGCTTCTCCTCCTGCTGCTGCTTTATGGCGTGTCGCGGCATGTCCACGTGCTTCAATTTTCCAAATGTGGAAATATACTTGTATATTCGCTCGCTAGCAGCACACGTAATCATGGCTTAAATGGGTCTCTACCCTTAACGAGGCTACAAGTGTTTCCAGTGCAGCGAGTACTCGTAGATACTGGGGATATCAGAGGTTGATGTATCAATCTGTGGGTGCAATACAACCTGTACTCTTTCGAATCAAAAGACTATACAATTACCAAGGTGTTTTAGTTCTCTTTTGAACGCTATTCGGCTTCCTCTGTTCATGCCTTGGCCAGCTGAGTCGGTCCCCAAAATCCAATAACAAAATGAACAGTCTTTGGCAGGTTTACTCGAGGTTTACTCAATCGCAAGAAGCATTCAGAACTCCAGCTCCGCTTAGCCACAAAAATATTGAACAAGAAACTATATTTAGCCCAGAGCTCATTCGATTCTGAACATCCTTGAAGAACACACACTTAAATGTTTCTTTCTTAAACGTTTTTGGGGTCCTTGGGAGGCTGTGGGTGCCTCCCCATAGACCTCAGGTCAAGGAAAGTCCAATGTGTAAGCCAAAGCTATTATCGTTGTTCCACCTAATCGTTTGCTACATATCTGGCCATGTAGTCGAGAGCAAATTACCAACTAGAATCGGTCTAACAACTTGCCGTCTAAGCCAAGGTCTCAGGCCACACCGAAACACCCAGAGAACAGCCCCGTAACACCTCTGAATACAAAATCCGTTAAGAACAATAAACCGTAAACATTGAAATGGGCCGTAGTTGGCAATCTTAAAGGCAAATCAGCGCCAAATGGACCATACAGAGAGAGGGAGAGGGAGAGTGAGTGCCAGAGCTAGAGCCAGAGCCAATGGTAAAAACAAATCAACAGCCGCAAACAAATCCAAAGAGCCACACACAACAAACATGGTCTAAAGGAGGAGGAACGGAACGGATACTCATTCCATATACAGATTGTCTCCTGCATGAAACATGACCCAACCCAAAGAAAATCCCACTGCCGCACTCCCCCTACAAGCCCAAGCCCAAGCCATTTGATTGCAGTTTAGATGCTATCAAAGGGGGATGACGGGGGGGCATGGCATGGGGATAGGTCTGAGAATGGGTAAAAGATGAAATGTCCGATAAACCAAGTGTAGAGAGGCAATAAAAGTACGTGAAAAAAAAGAGAGGCGAGCAAAAACTCTTAACAAAATCGGCATAAAATCTCATATGTCCATCCATGCGGTTAGTAAAAGCTACTAAATTACTATTTAAGTATCTATTACCACGGTTTCAAGTGTTTCCTATACCTCTGCCCTCTGCCCTCTCTCTCTTCCCCAGTGCTTTGTTTGCTCCCTTAATGGAAATGTTAGAAGCCGAGGCGACCCTTGTTGTAGGTATTAGAAAAACAAATAACGACTGGAGCGAGCAGAGCCCTGGCTATGATGACGACAGGTGGGACCCCTCCTTATGCCCTGGACAGGAAGTTGGGTATTTGTGTGCGGTTTGGGGTTACCAGAGAGCCAGTCCAGGGCTTTGGTTCACGGGGAAAAACATTAGCAAACAGCAGGACACACAACACATTTTATGCACAAGCATTTTGTGCGATTCCCGGTAATTATTTATTTATGAGTTGAAACAGTTTCAATAACTCACTTTTCCATCCAGCCACATGCCCCTTGATATGCTCTCCCGCTCTCTCTGTTCTACGTCAAATGTTACCCTATTCCCCTCTATTTATTCTCCTTCCCTGACTGCCTGTCGTCGTCGTCGTCGTCATGGCAGGAAGTCATTGTAAAGGTAGTTAGTTAATGTGCACAGTGGTGCGAAAATGATGAATTTATGGGATACATAAGTATGGGGAATGCAGAGGGTTTCCTACTAGCTTTTCCGTGAAAGGGTGTGCGTTTTCAGGGACTAATGAGGGTTCGGGGGGCTGTTGATTGATTACAGGTATTCATAGGAAGTGATTGTAATCATTGTTGCACGATTATTGTGCAACTCATTCCCTGAGTTGTTGAATATTTAACGAATCTTTAGAGAACTTTAGGAACCCTAATCCCAAATCGTACCAAAGATTATTTTATTTTTCGCTGAATAGTTTATCCTTCAAATAATATAAATATCATTATTCTTCCACTATAAATTGTAGGAATTTGTAGGATCCAATACGATCTATATTCTCCTAAGAAACCTCAAAATATATGGTATATATTCGATCTATCACTGCAGGAGCTTCATATGGAACTACTCCCAAGTACAATTCTGTTTATGGGACATTCTTCAGTTTGATGGGAAGAACCTACCTCACTTTTTCTATCTCCTAAGACCATTTCCTACTCATTCAGACCCACTGTAACACACCCGTACCGTTGTCAGGGAAATCTAACAGACAGTCGAGTCTATTTCCAAAGACAGAGTCAGGAGACAGTCAGGAGTACATCAGACAGCCTTCGAAGCGGGAGCAGGAAAAGGAAGACTTCAGGGCAGGTGTATGAAAAGGAAGACTATAGGATAGGAGCATGAAAAGGATGACTTCAGGGCAGGAGAGGAGGCAGAAGGCCAGACTTCGGGACAAGAAACAGAAGTGCTGCTTCGAGGCTAGAGACAGAAGGGAGGCCATAGCCAGAGGGAAAGCTTCACGAGACGAAAAGGAAAGGGGAGCCTCAAGGGCAGCAGCAGCAGCAGCAGGCAGTTTTTGCATAAATACTGGGGCATGGTTGGTTAGGTCAGGTACCCTACCTTCCTCCTGCCTCCTTCCTCCCAGGATGCTGCCACTGCGTCTAACAGACGATTAGACTGTCAAAGATGGGGTAGAGGGGTAGGTAGAGGGGTAATAGGCAATGGGAAATGAGAAGATGGAGTCCCGGGGTCTTGTTCAGGTAAACGCTACTCTTCTGCCAGTTGATTGTTGGATTGTTAGAGCAAAAGATACACTCTACAGATACATACAGATACAGCTATACATACAGAATATTCTGTTCTGGATAATGTGTCTGTTGCGTCACGTCAGTTATTTATTCAAAGCGACAGCGTCAGGCGGCACACAGCACACAAAACGTCAATGAGCTAACATTTCCGCATGCGAGAGAGAAGGTTGCACAGGTTGCTGCCACAGAGGTGGGGCAAGAGGGCTATTTTTGGCAGGAGGGATATGGCTGATACAATGTGATGCCAGGATGCCAGGATGCCAGGTTGAGCTGGGAAACTGGTGTGTCGCTATAGAAACAGGAGAGCAACAACGATGACATGACAAGGGATGGATGGATGGATGGACGGATGGACAGATGGATGGATGGACGGACAGATGGTTGGTTGGTCTGTTGTCTAGTACTGGGTTTTAGGGGCTTTTGGGTCTCGTCTCTGAATTGATGTTGAGCTCTGGTTCTGGTTCTGTTTCCATTTCTGGTTCTGTTTCTGGTTATGGCCTGGCTTTGGGGACCTCTGTGTTGTGTCTAACCTGTCGGATTGTCTGCTGCTGTCTATCCATTTGACTGACATTACTTTGTCATTAATTTTCGATGGCAAACACTTAACGCATACACTCGCATTCGCATTGGCACTCACACACATATGAGAGTGGGGGTAAAAGGCAAAGGTCAAATGTCAGCATCCCTCCAAAAATATAACCTGGAATGACGCAATTGGAAAAGAGAAAGAGACAGACAGAGAGGGCGATGGCGATGGCGAGCAGCTCTCTCTTGTGCTCTAGTGTCTCTTTTCTAATGCCATTTAACTGCTGTAAGTGGCCAAGGGCTTAGCCCTTTGTTAACTGTTTCCGGTTTTATATGCAACTCGAGAGTCGCGACACACGGCGACACGGCTCTCCATATGGCTTCGCTGTGACCTCCAGAAGGCGAATGGGTTGTTTCACGGGGGGTTGGGGTTCTGTTATGGCCAGGTTTTAGGGGTTTAGGGGTGGTTCCGGCTCTTATGTGTGTAAATCTGCCATAAAAAAGGCGTTTATTTGAAGTGAAACGAACCTGTATGAAGAAAAACTATTTGTAGGCCATAAAGACGATTCTCTGGGGGGGATTCAAACAGATTTGGCCTAGGATTGGCTCTCTAGCTGGGAAAAAAGGGTTTCAGGGCTGAAAGACTAGACATTTAAGCAGAGATGTGGATGGCTATGGCTGTAGAAACTATTTTAAAACTATCAAAAGTTAAAGGTCAAGTTTTTTTTAGATATTTTAGAATGTTAGCTATAGAAAAACCCATTCTTAAGGGAGGATTCTATTACCAAACTGATTTCACGGGCTAGATTTTTGCTTGGCATAGCGTTAAGGAGTGGTTCAGGTTGAAGGATCACAAGTTCTGTCATCTGGGAATTTTACAGTCTTATGGTAGCGGAATTTTTAGTATATTTACAGTATGTTTTGTTGTTGGATTTTTTGGACCGAAAAGTAAGTATTTTGTGGGCCAAAGGCTGAGTTGTATTTTGTTGTCCAAGGGTATTTTAGATATGAACCATAAAAAGAGAGTTTCCCAGGAAGGATTCCATCCATCAATCAGTTACCGAACACCCCACACATACGACCTATGACCTACGATAATGTCCTAAAACTTCAACCATAAAGAATACACCAAAAATCAAGAAATAAAAACCGAAAAACATTTCAAATAAAAAATAAATACACGTATAAAAAAGTGTAACAAAAATATTGATATGTGCCAAAAACTTTGTCAATAAATATCGTCGATGGTTGGTTGGAGTTCCTGTAAGGATTATGAAGGATATGCCAGCAATCACAGAGGAGCCCATGCAATGCCAGAAGAAACTTTTGTTTTTCGCTTCAGGAGGGGGTGTGGGGTAGGGGTGTGGGTGTGGGCCTGTTGTTGGATACTTTGCATGTCCTGAAGTCATTAACTCAAAAATGGAATCGAAATGAAATTGAAATAAAATGCACGACATCCCGAATGTTCAGAGACAAAGAGAGAGAGAGTTAAGAGGGTGGTGGGACAAGGGGGGATAGAATGAAAAGCAAACAGCCAGAGCGTCGAGAGCTTGTCGCCAGATAGCCAGAAAACAGTAACAGTAACAGAAGCCGAAAGAGAGACACCAGAGAACCCCCAAAGGCAGAACCAGGGACAGTGGCAGAACAAGAGACAGACTCAGAAAGAGAGTGGAGGCCGGCAAACGGATTACATGAGAGTGTTACAAATTTGTATGCCTGTTCTACACGTACAAACAGTGCGAACCAGACCAGCCAAGGAGAGAGAGAGAGAGAGCAATGCCATAAAGAAGGGGAGAATGAGTGGGGGAGAGAGAGAGAGAGAGAGAGAGAGAGAGAGTGCGAAGCCGGCGAGAAAGAGTATCCCAGAAAGGGAATGCCCTAGCAGTCCATCGTTTCTGTTGTTGGTCGCTGCTGCTGCTGGTACGTGATATTTGCACAAAAGACAGGCATTTCAAGTGGCAAATGGCAGGGACACTCCCCACGCCCCCATGAAACCATCCAAAAATGGAGTACCATAAGAGCAGGAGGGGGAGAGAGGGAGAGGGAGAGGAGCAGCGAACATGAAATTGAGTTTTCATGCAGACCATTTTCAATTTATTAATTGCTCGCGAAAAATGCCAACAGAAATGGCAAGTTGATGTGATGTATATCTTAATAAGGACATCATTTGGTGGCAAAAACAACTGTTTTTTCTTATCTTTTGATGCGATTTATGTGGGGTTTACTGGAAAAGTTACAACCTTGTTACATTTCTCTAGGTCTATGATTGTTTTATACTTATTTTCAAGGCTATGCCATCGTTTAAGAGTCGTTTAACATGCTTTCGACTGTATACCTACAGATCTTCGACTCAAAATCCACAAAAAAATGAAAAGGAACCCATGATATTACTAAATCAAATCATTGATAGATATATCCATCGATTTGACTCCTCTATTCCTTCACTTTTGCGACTGGCCCAGACCTAGTGGAATAACAATCCTTGGCAACCCCGATTATGGGTATTCATCTTTACGTAAACCAGTTAGTGTTATGCAGAATCGATTTCTACTCCAAACTCTGTCGGGATCCATCCCCTTTCCATAGCCCCACTTACTCTTACTCCCAGACCGTCTTTATCTTCTACTAAATCTCTTGATTTCTCTGCCCACACGCCCCTCAATCTCTCTATCACTTGATATCTTTTGACCGACTTATCCGAATTTCAATTTACCAAATACCTGACTGACCGCAAATTCAACATCATTCCATCTCCATGCCCTACTCTGCCACTGCCCATGCCCTTCCCTGCCACTCACTGTTACCATTAATCATCTCCACAAATGGTACAGCTCTCTGCTCTGCAGTGGGGGGATAGGAGGAGCTCTTCGGTGGAACTTCTTGAAGTACACTACGAAAACACTCACCGCAAAAACTTGTCAACTACGCCTGGGCCATTAACACGCCCTAACACAACAGAACAAACACAGACAGAGAGACAAAAACAAATATCGAGGCGGACGCACACAGAGATACTCCTTCAAACAGACAGATAGACAGACTTACAGGCAGAAATGGTGTGTGGCAGCAGTAAGAGGTTGCACGCAAAACCCCAGCATATAAACCTTGTGGCTCCCAAAGTCAAATTGCAAAACGGGGAAAGAAAAGAACAAAATAAACCGAACAGAAAGGCAGCTCCAAGGAAAGGAGAAAAAAGAAGAAAAACTAGAATGAAAGCAAGGAAAAATATTTACTACACGTAACAATAAATCCACTCGAAAAGGGGGGGCGGGCGAGGAACAAGCAAAGCCTGCACAATGCCCTCCAGCCTTAAGGACCTTCCGAAGGGCTGTCGGCTGGTTGGTTGGCGGAACCCTGTTCCAATTTGCAACAAAAGGCCCCCCCGAAGAACCCTTTTTGCCTCTGCAGCACGCAAGGCGACTTTGCCGACAAATTGATACAAAGATTAAATCTTGACTTGGAATGAATCGACACAAAAGCCGTGAACCAAAGTCACACTTTTCCTTCTCTCACCTTTTTCACTTTCCTTTTTTTTGGTTGGTAATTAAATTAACCATAAATTATTGATGGATTCGCGGGCTTAAAGGTGGGAACGAGGTGGGTCCCGGGTTTCAGCAGGTGTTTCGGGTCACAGGCCCGGGCCTGGCACTAATTACAGGCGAATAGGCGGCCATATCAAAATAATCCAGGACAATGTCCAAAAAGAGTTTTCCTGCTGGCTGTGGGCCATTTTCTAATTTCAATTGGTGGCTGTGGTGGCTGCGGCTGTGGCTGCGGCTTCCTCGGTTTGTTGGTTTTTTCTCCCCATTTTTTGAGGCTGCTGCTGGCTCCACCATTGACGTTCTGCCACAAATGTGACGCCAAATGACCATTGACATCGTTTTCTCCTCTCGAAATTGGCAACGTCGTCTCTGCTCCAACATTAAAATTAATTACCACAAATGGACAACTCTCATTACTGGTATTTCTTTCTCCTTTCTCTGCTTTCTTTCTTTATACTCCATGTACTCTATATACACAATATATATACATATATGTGAGTGTATATAGCTGCCATGACTATTGTTATTATGGGAGCCAACGGAATGCCGGAATGGAGCCTGGGATTTACTGGATGAAATTGGCATGGGAATGGGGCCATGTTGTGGTCTCTCGAAACTATACAAGTCACAAAAATAAATCATTAATTTTTCCTAAGCAGCAAAAATACACATTCTATGGGGTATATTCCTTTGGGTCTAAGGTGGGATTAAACCAGAAAAAACAGGATAAATGTAGAGAAAATAAGCAGAAAATAATGAAAAGCAGTTGCAGATAATTTTAGTTTATTTTTGAATCCCTAATGAAACAAAATGCCATTATCATTAGATGCTTGTATGTTTTAGGGGTATAATTAAATGTATAATTATATACATTTCGAATAGACCACCAGATGGACAAATTACAAGAACATAGCTCATTAAAAAAGTGGAACAATACTTTTCTTCGACTTTTTTTAAAACTATTTTCTTAAAAAAAATGTAAACAAAACAAAGCAATAAAGTCCCTTTAAAAAAGTCTTTAAAAAAATGATTCATTTATCGGATAAAATTATTTGTCATTCATAAATCGCCATGAAATGACTCTTAAAATAGCAATAAACTGAAATTGTATTATTGTAAGGCAACACCTGAGTACGCTAACCCATCCCATACCCTTACCGATATCCCGATATTAACCCTGAGCGATCCCCATATTCTAGTGCGATAAGAAGATTCTGCGATCGACAACAAGACGTAAAAATAAAACAAGAAAATAAACTAAAACCAAGAATGAATCTACAAATTGTTGTACATACATATGTATGTAGAAGCTCATGTATAATGTAAAAGTAGATTTGACGGAATATACATGCATATATGTAAATTTTACATATCTGTGTATAATCTGAGGTAGAATTACATTCGTGAAACGCTTTATGTAGAATTTAATGTGGAGCTAAAATCATTTTTAGAATTATTTAAAAATTCAGTCATTCTAGAAAACAGAATTAAAGTAATTTTGTAAGCCATGCCTCATATAAAATTATTCCAAAAACAAATTAAGTATTACAAATTACTTTTAATTGATAATATTCATATTAAATAATTAATATTAAAAAAAAATAAATATTTAACCAATTATAAAAATTACTTTTAATTGATAATATTCATATTAAATAATAATTAATATTAAAAATAAATAATTAACCAATTATAAAGACTAAGATTTCCCTGCGTATTCTTCAGATAAATCTTAATTCCCTCAACAGCGGCTTTGGCGAATGGTCAATCATAGTGTATTTTCTTACTAATTATATGTGTAGAAAAGTATATAATATAGTCTCCCTCCCAGCACCCCCCTGGCAGAAACTTCCTTCGACTGAAAGTTCAACTTTTTGGTAGCGCATTGAGCAAAAACCAATTCAATGCAATGCCCCCTCCCCCTTCCCCTCCTCCGGCACACAGCACCCCCTGGCTATTCCGTAGTGGCGCCCGTCAAACACAACAATGCCGCAGAAGCAAAATCGCGCCACTTTGGCTTTTGTGTGAGTGCATAGATGAGTGTATGAGTGTTTGTATGAGTGTGTGTGAGTGTATAGAGAGGGCAACAAACAAAACTGAATTCAGCTGAAAACGAATGGTCGACAGGCAGCCACAGAAGGACAGAGAGAGTGGGAGTGGGAGTGGGAGAGAACTAGTCTGAATGGCATGAAATGAATAAAAGAATTCGGGATTTCAGCTAAACCAAGAACCAAGAAAAAAGTAAAGAAAGCTAAGAAGAAACAAGAAAAGGAAGGATAGGAGTCGAAGGCTCGAGACATCAGATACCCTTGGAGATATATTTTTTCGAAAGAATAAAATTTGCTCCTAATATCCTATATTCATATGAATTCAATAAGGTTATTGTTCTTTTCAAGCTAAAAAGTTCAATTTCCAATAAAGCATAGATGAATATATTCTATAGCATTATGTATATATTTGTCCGAAGATTAGAAGAAACAGAAGAGCTTTCATATAAAACATATATACTCGTATATATTTACATAGTTCTTTAGTATATAGGATCATAAATACTGCTATCTCTGTGCTACAATCTATTCAAACATCTGTATACCCTCTAAAAAGAGAAGAAAAGCGAAGCCAAGTCAGTGGAGGGTGATGCTGCTGAAAAAAAAGTAGCTGCAAAATCATGAAATATTTCGTACATTAGCCGTTTCTATGCTCCAGGGAATGTACTACTATGTGGAGTTCCCAGGCTTCCACTTCCTCTCTCTGCCTCTCCTTTGCCCCTTCAAACTCTTTTCCCCCCCTCGTAGCATGCCAATAATACTTGCATTTGACTTTGTTACAATCCCAAGTCGAAAACTGAACCAAAGGATAGACAGAGAGGGACACATCCCGCGAGAAAGAGAAGAGAAGTCAGCAGCATCTTAGATATTCCATTATGACCGTTTCCCCATGTCCGTTTCTTGTGCTCGCTTCTCTCTAGATCCCTTGGTACATCTTTTTGTCTTTTTTGCTTTCTTTCCTTTTCAATTGTGCTTTCGGGCTCAATTACTCAAAGTTTTTTGTGTGCCCAGCTAACCAAATGAGTAGACAAAAGAAATTCAGTTATGCATTTCCATTTCTTGGCTACAAATGCCATTGCCCCGCAAATTAATTTATTATTTTTCAAGTGTTTTGCTCAAGGGAATAATTGGTGCAGAAATTACTAAAGTTCTGTCTCCCCGCCTCAAATATATCATCATTTCCTTGGGTAAGCTCCAACATTTCCCTTAGAATTTTCCCCTGACACCCGCACTGACCTTCGTTTGCGGGCCAAGAGGGTAAACTTCATCAATTTGCAACTTTGTGGCATAAACGGTCACACAAAGTTGTGATTATAAACTTTTTAACAGTTATTCACGCGTGCCCACTTAAATATGCAACAATTTCCGCATAATTTCATGCACACCTGAACGAGCGGGTCCCTCCGCCGCGGTGCCCCGCTGGACAGGTGAGGGGCTAATCACGTGACAGACTAACACGAAACTCCACGTGTGCGACTGTGTGTGAGAGTGTGTGGGTGGGTGGATATGCCGCTGAGGCCTTTGGCCAAACAATTATTACGCCCCAGCAGGCACACGCACGGACCCCCACACACACACACACACATGCCTCCCCGTCCCCGTCTCTCTCTCTTTCTCTCCCATACGCTTCAACAAACAGACAGGACACACATTTGGCGGCCTCTGTGTGGCTGACAGGATTTGCGGCTTGTGCGGGCAGTCCAACGATGATTAATACCAAACAATTTCCCTCTCTCCATCCTCTCTCTCTCTCCTACAGATATGATGCCTGTGCCATGTGTGTGTGTGCGTTTGTGCGTATCATGCGTGAAAATGCCATGCGATTTGGCACGCTATGCGACTTCCAACTGTTGAGCCGTAAAAAATTAGTGCGTGTGGCCCACAAATTGTGGAATTTTCGTGAACCAAAAAAAACGTGTCGGATAAGCAATGGACATGCGTTTTTAAGTCGAAATTAGAGTCATTTGTTGAATGGAAAAGGTGGGACATAATAATAGAGTTGAAACATTGGACAAGGGAAAATATTTGTTGCAAGAAGTTGTTAGGCCTTCGTCTCTTCATCTCATTCTATCGATTCTGAAACCCATTCTGCCTCTTCTAAAATTATAATCAATATTTAACGATACATTTATCGAGACGCAAACAGATTTTAAGCAACGATAACAATAAATTTGTGTCTCTTCTTCTCGTTCCATCGATTCTAAATCACATTCTGCCGCCCTAAGACTGTAATCGATAATTATCGATACATTTATCGAGATGCAATGAGATGTTAGTCAACGATATAAATAAGTTCATATCTCTTCTTCCCGTTCTATCGATTCTAGATCACATTCTGCCCTCCTACGACTGTAATCGATAATAATCCATACATTTATCGATATGCGAACGAGATTTTAGGCAACGATAAGAATAAATTTTCATCTCTTCTTCTCATTCTATCGATTCTAAATCCCATTCTAACCCCCTACGACTGTAATCGATAATTATCGATATATTTAATGGCAATTTATTGTAATTAAATAATAGCACTGCAATCGATCACAAATGTATCAATAAACAATCGTTTCAATTAGCTATCGAACAAATATCACTTCACACTCATAAAATATTCACCCACAAAAACAAAGAGCCTGCCACCCCACACCACCCCACCCATATCCGTTCCGCAAAAAATCCTTTGACTTTTTACAGCCGAATACCAACAAATATTTGTTAAACCTTTGGCACTAAAGGCACAGCGGGAACATAAATTATGTAGGACGTGTGCCAATAAAAAAATAAAGCCAGAAATGAATTTCTCAACGCCACCATAGGCGCACACACAGACATTTCAAAACAATTAAATAGAGCTGATGTGTGTGCGCGAAAAAAGGGCAATATTTATTTAAAGGCCGGGAAAACTCCGCCAAAAGTACGGGGTATTTTCCAAGCACCAAAAATACATGCGTGAATAACGGCCACAATGAGCCTGCAAATTGATGTACGAGTGCAAAGCGTTTACATATTTAATGAACTGGCTATAAAAACAATTGAAAACGCTAACAGCCAGAGATCGAAGCGTATCCAATGATAGGCGATTTTCTATTAAAGCGAATTAGTCCATGAAAATGGTGGGGATGTGTGTCTGTGGGGGATTATTGTGGGTATTGTTCGCCATTTTCCGAGTTTAACTTCAAATTAAACATATTTCCTGCACACACACACAACATACTGCCGAAATAATTTATGTATGAGCCAGCAAGCTCTCTCTAAACGGATTATAAAAATATGATTGGCTTATTGAATATGCGCTTCAGTGTAACAATCGATGGATTAATAGGCTCGCTCTCAGATTTTCGTACATTTTTATCGACAATTGTTGCAGTTGCTTTAAGCCTTGGGTTTATGGGTGTAAAAGTCACAGATATTAAGCTGCTTACTTGGAATAAATTAGGGATAAATATTCAATGATAGGCAATGATTTATTTCCACATTTTGTCTGTGTTTTATTTAAGTATTATAATCTGATCAAAAGTGTTTTCTTTATCGGATGTAGAGTCCTTTATTTTTGTATTTTTACAATTATCGAAAGTTATTTAATAGTTGCCGATTTTTCTCGAATTATATCGATTATTTATCGAAATATGTATATGCATTTTTATTTGAAAGTTAGAACCTGTATCGTTTATTTATATCACGATTATGAAAAGCTGTCGATAATTTCTCACATAATTATCGAAATCTAATCGAAAAAAGGTATTATCGACTTATATTTAATATTTAAAGAGCGTAAATATAATGTAAATTGAATGCAATTCTTTTTTTGCATTTAAGTCGACTATTTTTGTATTTTTCACTTATCGATTATTATCGAAAATCGAAAATTATTGAAAATGTATCGGAAGTTATATTAAGTTATTTAATATTTATTTAATATAGAAAGTTATCGATAATTTCTCATATAATTATCGAAAAATGCACTATCGATTTATATTTAATATTTAAAGAGCGTAAATATATTCTAAATTGAATGCAATTCTGTATTTCCACTTAACTATTTATCGATGATTCCCGAATTTTAATCATTTTCCATCGATTAGCTTAGAAATCAACCCATACTTGCAACCCAGAAACTATCTAGATTTCCAATAAACGCAAAAGCTGTCAGCAATTAATTGATTCCGACAGACACTGCCCTGTCGGTGGCAGTGTTTCGCAAAAGGCAGTCGTCGGTCCCTTATCAAACGACTATCCATATTAAGTGGCCATTAACCTCATCAAACATTTCGGTCGAACAGTAGATACACACATATGTACATACCAGTCGTACCTGTGTGTGTGTGGGGGGAGGAAGAGCCCTCCCATCAAACCCATGTACCTGTGCATTATTTACATATCAGAACCAACTGGAACTGGGGAAAGCACCCGCATGGCAACAAATACAAATACACACCGACCCCCAAGAGGGAGGGCCCTTGGCCAAACAATCGTAATTTACATAAGAGAACAAGATATACATAGTAGGAGTAGGAGAGAGAGGAGAGAAAGAATGCGAACAAAAGCTTAGCATAAAATATTTATAAATATTGCGTATACGTAATCGAATTGATTGATTTTGCAATTTCACGCAACGCAAGAAACCAAATGCCAGGACGACCAGGAAGCCAGCAGCAGGAGGAGGAGGAGTCCCAGGGCCAAACAACTAAAGGTCACACACACACACACACAAGGGTCAGGGTGAGGATACTCGCCGGTATTATTGGGGCGGTTAAAGTACGGCGCTTCTTAAGTGATTTCTAACTGTTACGAAGGAAGAGTGGATCCACAGATCCAGAGATAAAACACATTATGGTAATGTGCACACAGTAACAAGTTAGGGACACGCCTCCCCAACCCCCATTAAGACTTAAGTTCCACCCAGACACGCACACCCACACCCACACCCAGCGAAAGAGTAATCCTTTATGGCCAGAAAGCCAATGACTCTGCTTTTGACCATCGAATCGGTTGAATTACAAATGGTTTTCCTTTCGTTCGCTCTTTTCGGTTGTTTTTGCTCCATTGGATCCCCCACCCCCCCAAAAGTATCCGCAATCACACAGCGGCACGTGTTGCTGTCAAGGACAAGGAAACGGATCTCCTTCCGTCCTCTGTCCGGGACTTTCGCCATCTCTGGGCAAAAGGGTTTAATGTTTAGCAACAAGGAAGGAACACAAAAATGATTGGTAATTTGATTCTTTATTACATTTTCCAACAGGGCAACGGGTGGAGGCGGCGGCCACTGCTGCTTTAAAATTTATGAAATTTTTCCCCTCATTGGACAGGGTGTGAAGTGAGGCGGAGGGGGGGAAGGGGGGTCCGCGTGGGATGGTCAGTGTTTCGACCACAGCCTGAGGTTCATAATTGTCGCAAATTTTGTGGCCCAGAGGATTTTATGATTATGTCATGCATTTAAGAGTTGATTTTTGTTTGATTTCCCAGAGAAGATGTGGCGGAATTTTGCGGAATTTTGAAGATGGAAGATATTTCTAGGGGTACTTCTTAGAAATTTAAGGCATATTTCTAAGAAATAAAGGATTTCTAGGAGACCACGAGAAGTGGTTGGAAAACTTTGTCATCCAAAATTTAAAAAAATCTTTATATTCATTAACTGTTTCTATTCCTTTAACAAATTTATAGAAAGAATCGATTTTTATCGAAATAATCGATTTTTATCGAATTAATCGATTTTTATCGAAAGAACTAAATTTAATATCGAAGGAAATCGATATCAAAATAAATTGATTTATTGAAATTTATCGAATGTGATGCATTATTTATTTTTATTTTATAATATGATCGATAATTTATCGAAAGTTTTCTATTTTGTCAGCACAGCTATTGAATAAATAAGATAAAGAAGTTCCATTTTATTGTTCACTTTCCCATAAGAGTTTTAGATGTTATTCGACTTTAAATTCCTTTAGAAATTCGTCTACCCAACGGTTTTAGCCACATTTATAAATCTCCTTCGTAAAGGCCCTATGTTGTATCTTCTTTTTGTGTTCTTTGATTTACTCACCACAAACAAAGCTGCCCAGAGACTTTGCTGAGACTTCCAATTGGTGTTCGTCGACATTTTTATCTGCATTTTCTCGTAATCATGATTTTATGCTGCAAAAGAGAAACGAAACGTGCAAATATATTAATTAATAATCAGATTTATTCAAGAAACAGTCAGGCAAGCAAATTGAAATTAATGTACCATACTTAACAAGTAGAAGAAGCAAATATCCCACACCTTGGAGACCCCAGAGGGGAGTGCTGCTGCCGCGGCACCCCTTTCACATAATTAAGCAAAAACACAACGGAGCGTTGCGTTGAACGATTAATGAAGCAAAATGCCAGCTGATGGCAGCCCCAAGGATATGGAAGGGGGAGATATATGAGCGGACAGGCTTTGGAGACAGGAAACCAGCAAGGAGATGCACCCCCGGAAGATATACCAAGCCCAAGCCCCAAACGAAACGTAATAAATACGTTTATGGCATTGGAACATTTGTCATTCAAATTAAGTACAAACGACATTATTCATTTTCCAAAAACGGGGCCAGCAGGAGCGAAGCTTTCCTCACCAAAAACCCAGAAAAAGGCAAAGTTTTACAAATTGTATTTACTTTGGCAAAAGGCAAAGGAATTTATTCCTTTAACTTTCTTCTGGGCTTTCTTCCTGGCTTTGTTTTTGGGGAAAATAATGTTGCCTTTTCTTGGGTAACATATTTCCTTTTCTTGTAAAAAGAATTCCCTTTCTCTTGGCTTCAAAATTTAATTTAAATTTATGGACACTGATTTGCTGCTTTTTTTGGCGGCTTTTAAATGCATTAAAAAGTCTCAAAACTCAAGAAATATATGTCTAACAAGGTCTATTAGGGAAATGAATATTAATTTGCAGGAAAAAAAACTCCCTCCGGGTTCCTTTTTGTTCTCAAAATTTGTGAGTTTCTGCTCTAAAAATAAAACCCAAAACCGATTTAATAATTGCTTTAAAGTTCTCCAGGTTCCATTCTCATCTAAAATCAATTTAAATACACGCCTGGGAGCAATCAAAAGTTTGCCCTGGAAACACGAGGCACACCCAGAGGCCGCCCCACAAATTGGGGCACATATTATTCCAACGAAACCAACAGAAAAACCCCCCGCCCTGTAGGGGCTATGGATATTAATCGAGTATGAAGTTCGGGTGGGGTGGGGGCACATTCCCCTGGTAATTATAGATGGGAACCGATGGAATATGCACCCCTCCCCAGTCCCCCCCTGTCTGCAGACAGTTGTCAACGGCTTTCGACCCGACGATGATGTGGTTTTCCCCAGAAATATTCCATCAAAAATCACAAGCACAGGTCATAAATTAAAATCGTTTCGTGCCCCCTTGTGGCACATACACCCTTTCCGTTTTGTTGTTGTCCCCCTCCTGTGGCACGTGGGCGTTCACGCAGGTGATTTTATGTGGTTTTTATGTGCGGTTTCTGGGCTCTGGGCTCTGGTCTCTGGTCCCTCCATTTCAGGACACATTTTTCGGTTTGTTGCGTAATGTAATTAGATTTTCCAGTTAGAGGTGAGGGGGGTGTGTGTTGCCATGTGGTGGGGTATGGGGGGTGGGGTGTGCGGTTAATTAGAGATTTATTTGCTTGGAATATGTATGAACAAGAAGTCGGTGAAAAGAGATTTCTCTTGAATAAATATTACAACAAGAAATGTACAGAACATCTGTTGTTATTTTCCGGGTGTTTAAAAGGCAATTGGGGTGGCAATAGTGGTAGTTCTTAAGGAAAAACTGTCCAGAAATGATGATCGTTGAATATATGTGTAGAAGAATACTCAAATTGAAGACTAGTTTTAAAGGAAATGAACTTAGAGATCATTTTAAGTCCTGAACTTCCTCTAATGGAAGGTACCAGAGCCCATTTATCACTCTTCTGATTAAGGTCTTTGGTTCTACAGCATTTATTCCCTTTAAGTGACTTGTACTTTCACTCCACATTCATTATTCGTTCCATTTGGTCCATTTATTCCACCTCAAACCATCGCCGAACTCTTTCTCATGGCTTAATCCTTGGTTTTCTTCCCAAAAATTGTTTTCAACCCGATTTCCGGTTGTTTTATTCCCAATTTGTCCCAATTTGCATATTTCGTTGTGCAATTAATTAAAAAATTAAAAACTCGATTTGGTACACAATGAAAACCGAAAAGCGTCCCCCCCTCCCACAGAAACAACAACAAAATAAGGAAAGGGAAATAAAAGGGAATACTTGAAAAAATAAATTAGCTATGCTCTTTTTTTTCGTACCACCCCCGCCCCCAAAATCCTCTACCCCCTCCAGCACCTTTACCTTTTTGTCTCCCTCCACTCTCTGACGTTGTCATTGTCAATGCCCCTTGTTGTCGTTGTCGTTGTCGTTGCGTTGTCGTTGTTGTTCTTTGTTGGGAAAATGTTGCGCATTGAACTTTTAATTAGCAGACAGAAGGCATGAAGGGGCACAGCACATACAATGGGTGGCAGGTGTACTGTGCCCCATGTTTCCACCCCGAAAACGGGGGACGGAACGGGGCTGCTGCACCACAAAGTGAAATTCATTTCTATGCACAGATTGTGTTTGCCTCCAGAGAAAAGAGCTGGAACGGGGAACGAAGGAACGGAGGCGAGGAGGCACGGAGGAAAGTAGGCACGGAGGGAATGGGTTCACACACATGGGCTTGTTATGGGAAGGGAATTCTGTTTCGACTTGAAGATCTTTGAAAGAAAAGCCTCGCCCATCTTCTGGGGCCATTGGGCAACGATCGAAGATCGGTTCCATGCTCACGGGGCGGTGAGGCGGCTCCACCTCAGCTTTGGGGCGTTGGGGCAAGAAAAAGTAGTCTTAAATCGTGTGAAAAAAGCACCCATGAAGGGCAGGCCTCCAACCACCGACAAAATAAAGATAGAGAGATATATAATTATTTTTTCTAGAATTATTATTTTATTATTTGAAAGGGTATTACAAGTTTCGGCTTCTAATGCACCCTGCTGTTGGCTGTTGGCTGTTGTTGTTCTTCATAAATTATAAACAATTATAAAATCTTTTCCCTGCCATTTCCCGCCCTGGAGGGTGTGCTGGGGGAAAAGCAAGCCAACCGAGGGTGGCCTTTGAAAAACTGTAAAACGAAACACTACTCCACACGTATTGTGCTCGGCACTTTTCGGCAAACACTTTCACATTTTCAGAACACACACACACTGCTCCTTCGCCCAAAAACCAATCGCCAACCAATAGACCAATGAATTTTCTCTGGCCCAAGACTGTCGTCCAGGCGGTTAACAATGAAATAGCAAATGGGAACTCGCCCGTGGATACAACGCAGGAGAACCAGTTGCTTACTTATATAATTTAGCAAAGTCGATCCATAAAATAAGGTGAGAAAAGGGATAATAATAGTGTTTCAAAACAGTGATCCTTCCTGATGTGTTTCCTTAGATCTTGAGGCGATGGCTTCATGTCGTGCCCCCGCACAGCCCCGGCAACAGCAACAACAGCAGCCAGCCTGTCCGCCCATGTCCTTTCCCGTCTCGTATCCCTACATGGACGCACAGCAGCTGCAGCAGTTCTACATCGCCCAGATGCTGCAGCCGCAGCCCCCCATCGGGCCCAATGTCTACGTCCAGCCCTGGTACATGTGTCAGCCGCCGTCGTGCCAGAACTACGGCTACTGCTACGGCATGCAGATGCCACCAGGTGCCATGCTGCCGCCGAGCTGTAGTTCCCCACCAGACACACCCTCCATTCAGGTGCGTAAAGGATCTTGTTCGACCTTTCACCCCTTCATCTGCGATCTTTAGTCCACAGGATCGGAAAACAGCACAGGAAATTGCTGTGGACCGACCACCAGCACAAGATGCGTGCCCAACGATCGTAAGCGATCTCCTGCCGGTGGCAGGACCTACCAGCAATGCAGTGTGCCGCTTCCAGAGACCGCCTGTGGCTGGTGTGGCAGCGTCAACAGCTTCCAGTCGGATGGCAGCGCACAGTTGGAGCCTCAACGCTTTGCGGCATGCAGCATCTGTCCGGCGCCCAGTCCAAAAGAGATCCAGGGGCCTGTGGCAAGGAGAAGACAGCAGCAGGAGGAAGAATTCCAAAACGATTCAAAAATGGAGCAAAACATGGCTTCAAAGAAGGAGCCACAGATTGATTCAAAAAAGGACCAAAGAATCGATTCGGAGAACGAGTCAAAGATCGATTCAGAGGATGAGGAGGAAATAATCGATTCAGAGAACCATTCGAGAAACGCTTCCAAGAAGGAGCAAAAGAAAGATCTAAAGAAGGCTCAAAAGCTCTTCCAAGGAAGAAAAGCACTCTTCCAAGGAAGAAAAGCGTTCTTCCAAGAAAGAAAAGCACTCTTCAAAAGCACTCTTCCAAGAAACACCACAAAGAGGACATCAAACCGGAGAAACCGGCGAAACCGGAGACCCTCAAGGAGGACATCGACAGTGCGCTGGGCAGCTCCGCCAGTAGCTTCATCAAACGCTTGGGAGTACTCATGCGCCATCGCTCCACCAGGAGCTCCATGAAGCGAAAGCAAAGCAAGGCCAGGCCGCAGGTGGAGGCCACACCAACTCCGTCCATCACTCCGGTCTGCTCGAACATCA
This sequence comes from Drosophila lowei, assembly GCA_008121275.1. Taxonomy (NCBI): domain Eukaryota; kingdom Metazoa; phylum Arthropoda; class Insecta; order Diptera; family Drosophilidae; genus Drosophila; species Drosophila lowei. The sequence goes on along the minus strand of CM017779.1, from coordinate 10,828,068 downwards.
GTTCGGAGTCCTTGCAGCAGCCACCCACGAGGTCCAGCTTCTTGAGGCGTTTGTTCGGCGAAGTGCGCGACAATGATATGGCCTTCTATGCGCAAAAATCCAGATGCTACATACAATCCGAGCCAAATCTGCATTCGGACAGTCTGGAGCAGCTAGAGGCCTTCAAGAAGCTAAGAAAGAAGCAACGGCTTTCAGGCAAGGGTCCCTATCAAATATAAGCCATCCCCTGAGCACCGACAGGCAGATTTTCAAGTGTATTTCAAATTTCAGACAATAAAATTAGCCAAAGGGCACAGCCGAAGTCAGGAATTTGAGTCTTTAATTGGCCATCTGCCAGATAATTCTTTGGAATTCAAGTAATTTGCTCAGTAAATCCTTAACGAAGCAGTCCAGACCCCTGTCTAGTCAGATTTTCGCACAGCTCATCAAATCCAGCAGAATCAGAGCCCCACCCACCCAGACAATCCGACAGACAGACAGCTGGACAGACAACTCGTTTTACACATGAGAGGCGAAGCGGGTTTTTCAATTGATGACGCAAAAGCAATCGAAACAGTCGAAACGATGACGACGACGGCGGCTCATTAAACGACCATCAAGGCTTATTAATTTTGACATTTCAATGGCCATATATCATTATCAGTCAACAGGGGGGCCATCAACAGCCGTCATCAGAGCCATCAACAATCCGTCAGTCGGTCGCAGTCGGTTACAGTCGGTTACAGCATCCACGGCATGGAATGGACAGACAATAATACCGCCAGACAAATTCCCAACACGAGAAGAATGGATCGAAAATTGCCCAGTTAACAGGCCAACATGCCAACAGGCTAATCAGCCTCGTTACCAGCATGGTAACACACGGTAAAAGCCCTTGCCCCCCACCACCCCTTGAAAACCATACTGTTTCCCTAACGATTTGACTCTTTTTTTGTTGTTTTTGGAAAAACTCGGTAGCTGAAAATATTTGGTGGCTTATGAAATGTGCTACGAGAGGGGTTTAAGGAGTTTTCCATTTTCCATTGGGAAGGGAACCTAGCATATTTCAATAGGTTTTCGGGAAAATACATAGGTTTCAGGCATAATTTTGTCTAATTTTACGAACCATTCGAGGGAGGAAAGGAGGTATACAAGAAGGGACTTTAAATTTGAGAGACTTTGTGGACATGTTTCTTTGAAATATTTATTGCTATTGATCCTCTTGATTGCTCAACTTTTAGCCATATTTCTCTACCTCTTTAGGCTCCCACTTCGAAAGACCTCTTTCTGCCAAGCCGATTTCTTTTTCTGCTCCAATAAAATTGTAAAATTTTCTTAAAATTCAAATTTTAGTTTTGATTTTAGCCAAAAATTATTTATATTTTTGTATCTAAATTATTTAATTTAAACAACAATTTCTTGGACTATTTAAAGTTAAAAAATACCTCTATTGCTTAATTTTTCTGTTATTTTGTTTTAAATATTTGGATCTCTCTCTCTCTCTCTCTTCTATGTGGAAGAACTTTTACTAAGAATTATAATAATAATAAAAGAAAACTTGGTATTAAAAATACTAAAAATTACTTTAAAAAATAGAATTGTTATAGGTTTTTACCCTAGTGCAAATTTTCAACAAGTTTTTACCCTAGCTCGTCGAAATTAGAAGAACATAGCTCATAAGAAACTAAGTGTCCAACCCCACTTTTGTATGACAAAATTTTAGACCATTTTTCGTTAAAAAATTTTTTTAAAATAATGCCATAAAGTCACGCTTATAAATTTTAGCCAATCTTATAGAAAATTAATTAATTTATCGAATAAAATTCGTTTTCTTTTAAAAATCTCGATGGAAAAGCTCTTAAAACAACAGTAAACTGAAAAGTTATTGCTGTGCCTACACTTAAGTCCGGCACTGTATATTTCAATAGGTTAAATTGGTTAATTTTCAATAAATTTAGTAAATAATATAGGAAAAAGTATTTAGAAATTAATTTTACTTTTTGATATACATGGAAATGCCCATATATAGTTTCTCACAAGTAATATAACCCCCGAACTATTCACTCAACCCCCTCTCGCTCTCTCTCTCTCTCTCCCTCTCGCTCTGTCTGCCTGTCTGTCTCCTCATTAACATTTCAATACCTCGCGTACGCGGACTGTCAGAAAGGGCGGCCTGCCCTTTGTTTGGCTTTCGCTTGGGGTTTTGTTTCCCGTCTGTTTTTTTTTTTTGGGCAATGCAATCGCAGTGGGGCGTGGCAATTATGTTTGCCCCATCATTAGTGACGGCTCAGAGCAGAAGGTGCGACGACAACTTCAATTCCGACTCCGACTCCGATCTCTCTTTGGAGGGAGTGCAACGCTTGATTGAAGCCCACGCACAGGTAGCCCTGGCACCATGCCACCATTCCCCCCCCCCACATCATTGAAATACATCTATTTATTATCAGAATTTCGAAATATGCAATGGGAGGTGAGGGGAAGGGGAAGAACAAATTGGTTTTGGGGGAAACTTGTTGCCCCCTGCAGCAGTCATCGTTGAATCGAATTTGCAGTCATCTAAATATAAGAAAAATACCAGAAAACGCCCCCTCCCCTCATCCCAGGGGGCTGTTTCACCTTTCTTTCTCCTGCACACAGCTCCCCCCTCCCTCCCTCCATCCCTGTTCCTTTGGGGCTCCGTTCCTCCATTCACCTTCTCGACTTGACGATGTTGCCGTTGACAGGCGAGCGAGCAATAAGTTTCAAATAGTGCCGACAGTTCCGTCGAACGTCTCGTCGCTCATGTCAAACGGAATCAAGATGAGAGGCAAAAGGGGGGGGTGCCACGAAATCAACATGAGAGGGGGCATCAAGAGGGGCGAGGGCAAGTGGCAGTATGATTGAGAAGGGGATTACAGGAGGATAGAGGCCAGGGGAGAAGGTGAGAAAGGAAGAAGTAATCGAAGCATTGCCTGAAGCCCGCCTGCCCTGCCTGCCTGCCTGCGTCCTCTCCTTGAACTCTGATGCCGTTTCGATTTCAATGAATTTCATTCAAGTATTTTGGCATACTACACTCAGAGAAATTTGTGGGGGTGTACATACAGTATGTGGGAAGAATATATGCCAATAGATGGAGGGAAGATTCAAAAAAAATATAAAAAATGAAGAAAATTCTTGAAAAATTGAGAAAAACTTTTAGAAATTGTAACCAAATTTATTTGATCATCTTCCACAGGGAATTCCCAAAAGAACTATGATTAAAGTATGTCTAAATAAAAAAAAAAAGATAAAAAAAATATAAAAAAAAACAAATAAATATAATATATTTATATAAATAAAAATAAAAAATAAAATAAATATATATTAAAACTATAATGAATCAATTGAAATCCAAGAAATATTCAATCGCACAAATAATATAAAAAATTGTAAATAATATAAATATAATAAATAATATAGTTACAAATCCCATATCTTATAAAGGGCTGGACTGCCAATACTTTAAAACCTGCTTGATCTTAGAAACACTTAAACCCTCAAAGACCTCAAATAACCAACCTTTACTTATCATGTTTTATTCCCGTTTTAATACAGAAAAAAGTGCTGTACTACCCCTTCATTTCCCATTCAATTTCAATCGCCAAATATCCAGACAAATCAATTCTTTTCCCGCTTAAACTCCGCGACAAATTTTCACTCTAAAATAAAGAATTTATTCCCCTAAAATATTTAATCAGCGGCACATTCCGAACCGGAAAAAACCCATAGAAAAATCTATGAGGCACTTAAAATTCGGTCTAGCCGCAGTGTCCGCCGCACACGGAATGAAAACCATTCCGTATTGAGGAAAAGCAGAAAAGAATTTCCTCCGCTCCGACCAATAAATTATTTACCATGTATAAATCAAGGCAGAGCAGGAGGAGACGAGCGAACGCGCACACGAAACTTGAAAACATGTTAAAGCCATTCAAAGATTTATTTGTAGTCGAAAGGAAGGGAAAGGAGTCTCGGAAAGAGCTAGGGGGAAGAGAGAGGAGCTTCCAGGCAGAAGTCCATTCAGGCCTCGTCCTGCAGTTGGGGGCCAAAGTGAAATAAAATCTAGGAATGCAGAGAGCCAGAGCCAAAAGGTAAAGTTCCATTTTCAGGTGAAGATGTTACCCACGACGTTCTTTATTTTATTTTTAATTTTCACCGAAGAATATGTGTGTCAGGGAACGGGGTCCCCCTGCCCCTGCCCCTACTGCCACTTGTGCCACTATTCCAAACAAAACTTGCACAAAACTTCATCGTCGTGGTCGTGGTCGTTGCCGTTGTCGTTGTCGTCGTCATCGTTCCTCTGGGGCACTCCGTGGAGGCACTCGAAAGACGGTGGTTCGCATGTCTGGCGGTCTGCGAGAGTCTGCTCTTTGATTTCGTGGCAGATTTCAAGTGTTTAACTTCATGGATGAGACAGCGGTACACGGGGCACGGGGCAGGGGGCAGGGGCAGGGGCACGGAACTCCATGCAGTTTCATAATTTACTGCCTTGTCGGGAGTTGGAGTTTTTGGGATGGAAGTTTTTGGTTTTTTGCCATTAAGCGGTTGCATTAACCGCATCCCTCTTTTCAGGCGGAGGCACATCCTCCCTTCCTCTCACTGCCCCCTCTGGCTTTAAATTGGAATCCCCTAGAAAAACCATCCCCCACACAAATATAAGAACCCGAAATTCCCAGCCAAAGCGCATTTAAAGCTTTCAAGAGAGTTTCTGCGGAAATACTTTATAAGACGATAATTGGCTTATGGGGGGGTCTGCGGGTTGGAGCGTTTCACAGAAATTGTATTGCAAGCAAAAATAAAGATAAAAAGGAGTTTATTTTAAATAAGATTTTGAAAGGAAATTGGGATTATACTTGTGCTGATAGGATGCCGTAGATAGGAGATGGGAGGAGATATCCCCAGAGTAGGAAAGGGAGGTTTCCCTGCAGATGGAAGAGATACCCATAGGAGGAGGAGGATTCCTGTGGGAGGAGGAGATTCTTGTAAGCTATAAGATCTAAGTCTCTCTAGGAAATCTATCCCCTTCCATAGGGTCTGGTCTTTTAAAGGAAAAGCTCTCCAAATGGTTTTCTTCCGTGGATAACGTAGCAATTATCCTGTTCTTTTGCTGATTCTACAGATAAAATCTCATATACATTCGATTTCAAATCAAAACGACTCTTTAAGGCCCTGAATATCATCCCTTTTTAGATGGAAAAATTGAAAAATCATCTATCCCTCAGTTCTAAAGAAATAGTCCCCCATAAAACACACACTTTTCCCAATATCACCCACTAAAAGCACTTATCCCAAACGGAACTCAAAGGAAAAGAACACAAGTGCCTCCTAGAACTATCAAAGTATCACTTTTCTCTGACATCAGACCTACAAATGGAACTATAAATCAGAGGAAACCTTTAAGAACCCATAAATATGACACTCTGTAAAGTTTCCTTTATGGTTTTACCTGTGCGAAAGGAGTGAGACCATTTTCGGGCAGTAAAGAGCGTAGCTCCAAAGGAGAATGCCCCAGAATCTGCTTGGCCCCAATAAAGTTGTCATAAATATAATCGTACATATGGCAGAGCTGCTTGGGTCCCAATCTAAATCCAGACTCTGCCGTCGGAGGGGGAGAGCAGCACCTAATAAGTGAAGCTAATCTAGAATGCACACAGACAGACACACACACACACACAAACACACAGATACTGTCGAGAGCTCTTTTCATAAAGCCTAAAAATGTTCAGGCACACAATGGGAATTATGGCAGGAAGAGAGATGGGCAGACCGTAGACCATAGACCGTAGACCGTAGAGCGGGCACTTTTTAAGTAAATTATAAAGCATTGAAAAATGTGTGTTTTTGTTGAATGAATGAGAATGAGAATGAAATGAAATAAAATAAAGCAAATAAAATGCTAGAAAGTATGCAAAAAGTCAACGACAGATGAAAAGAGTCGACCGAGACAGACAGACAGACAGACAGACAGACAAGACCCCTCTTGTGGGCGGGGGGGGCGCGAAAGGAAACGCAGACAATGTGGAGAATGTCGGGAATTGTCGCCTTCGTCTATGTGGGTGGGTGTGTGTCTGTGGGTGTGTCTGCCTTCTTCAAGTCCTGCACACGATGATCCTTTTGCTACGGTCTGGCTCTTGGCGCTGCATGTTCATTGTCCTTTCCCCCAGAATGTGTGTAATGTAACATTTGCCAGGCTTAAAGTTCACAAAACACAAAACTATTCACAGTTTCTGTTCTGGGCCCAAAAAAGGGGTTCCGTTCCAGACGTTCATAAAAGCTTGTAAGAGCTATGAGGAGCCGGCTAAAAGGTGTCTTGGTTGTGGGTTTAAGGTGGTTTTTTATGAGTCTTGGGGATTAAAGAGTGTTCTAGAAGGAGAGCAGGATATATGAGGTTAGAGTTGAGGGAATATACGGACTCTAGAGCATATGTTACTCAGTTTTGTTTCATTTCTATAACAAATGAAGGCATTATATCATTATTCTTGATGGAAAATCGAATAAAACTATAGATTATAAGCCAAGGGTTTACCAACCAAATGGGGATTCTACTGTCTACCATTCCCTATCCCCTGAAATGTCCCTTGATATGATTTCTTGTAATATTTACCGAATATCTTCGAATGTTTCCTACAATTTCCAAGACTATTTTCCTTTTCCTCTCCTATATTTATATATATTTATATTTAAAGCAAAACAAAGATGAAAATATATATCTTTTATGGCCTTTTCTTTGTCAACTTTTTCGCTACACTTTTCTTAAAATTTTCTGGGTTCCAAAAGACCCGAGACCCTCTTTTAACATGCAATTAATTACAATTAAGCCAAGGGTACCCCTAAAGAGTACCCCCAATGTAATGTCAGATGTAATGTAAATGTAATAAGCGACATACCCCGGTCGGTAGATGAAAGATTTGATGCCACGCTCTCGCCCATAGGAATCCAGAAAGAGCTGTGTGGCAAGAAAGAACCGTTGCTGCTGCTGCTAATCCACTTTAACAGTTCTCGTGCAACACACCAAGACACACACGCACACTCCGACTCCGACTCTGACTCTGACACGCTGTGGCACGAATGAACACGCTGCGTGCCACACACAAACACAGGTGAGCCGGGCCTTCGTTGTTTTATTTCTTGCACTGATTGTTACACTAAAATCGAATTAAAGTTGCCCGCTGCCGCCGGTGCTGCACTTGCCGCACTTGCCACACGTTGCACAACAACTTTCGCCTGCAACTTTTACTTTGTTTGCCGCCCCCCGCGCGCACAGGATACGGGAGGACACGGAACACAAAAAACTTTCAAGACGTGCAGAATTTCCTTCCCTTCACTTCCTTTTTTTTGTTTCTTTCCTTCTTTTTTCTTTGTTGGGTTTTTCTGGGCTTTTCTTTTTTTTTTGTTTTGGTTTTTGTTTTTGTTTTTGTTGGATGCTGGAGCGCGTAAAAGGGATTTTCTAATAGGAAAAACGCGAAAACGCGACAAAAGTTATTCCTTTGCTGCTCCTTTGGATCCAGGGATCCTTTCAATGGCGTTGGCCCTTCCTTATGATGTATTTGTTATAATTATTTGTTTTTATTGCAGCTCTTTTTCGTGCGAAGATCAAAGGGAAACGGAAGTTTGTGGCTTTTTTCCGGCTTTTTTCAATTTATTTTTCAATGACTTTTAATGTTTTATATCCTTTTTTGTGTTTAAATGCTAAACGGATTGAATTGGGTTTGGGAATTATATTATTAAGTGATGAAAACCAGTAAAAATCAATTTTTAAAGCAATACCTATTTATGTTCTTTCTTATTTCTAGGAAAATAAAATAATTCTAGAATTTTCGCAGCTTCTAAAACCTAAAGATCTATTTATTTGGGTATTAATCCTATAATACTCGATCCAACAATCAACAATCAATCAAAGGTATGACATTTTCTTCTGAATTCCAAAGGAATATCGAGAGATATAAAAATAAATAGCGAATATCGAATATCGAATGAAAATAAAGACACTGAAGATTGTTTATGTTTTTCTGGAAATATCAAAAATATTGAAGGTTTTATGAGAACCACAAAATATCATAGCGAGTTTCATCATATCCATAGATGTTGCGATTTCTGTTTTCGTCCTTAATCCCTAAATCATTTCTAAAATAAAAGATTCTCTTTATCCTTTGGGGGGGGGTGGGCATTTTGGACATCCAATGGATTTCTTTGAAATGCTCCTTTAAATGTTATTTTTGTATCCGGGAGATCCAGTTTTTTTTGTTTTTTATCCTCAAATATTTTCAAACTTTTTAAAGATCAAGCTTTTTTGATCATTAAAAATATCCATTTTTTTGGTAATATTTTTCAAAATAATTATTTTATTTTCTTCTCAAGTTTTTCAAGTTTTCCACGATTTTAGTTTCTGGAAATCTTTTAGTTTGATCTCAAATTTTTGGTTTCTTTTCTGTTTTTTTTTCACTAATTTTTAATTTTCCGAATAAATTTTGTTTATGTTTAATATTTTATTCTTGTTGCATTTTGTAATATTTTCACTTGCAACAACAATCATTGCAGCAAACACCGACACGACACTCACACGCGAAATGGCATGAATGCGGCATGGAACGGCATGTGGCATGCGGCATGCGGCCTGAAGTTCTAAGCAAGGGCTCAGTGTTTGAGGCCACTGTTTGGGCTTGGGGCTTGGGGCTTTCACTCTCTTACCGTCAGCACGAACCGTTCGCGTTGAAAGTCGATTTTTTTTTGAAAAGTGGAAATCCATCGGCGGAAGGCGGCCTTCGTATCACATGCGCGATTCAATGTTGACAGCAGCAAATGTTGCAGGGCTTGAGTGTGAATTTTGAGTGAGAATTACGACTCTTGTGATTTCCCCTCCATGAGGTGAAGGCGTGGTGAGTGTTGCTCAGCATTTGTTGAAAAGAACGTGTTTCTCAGCATGCATCTTATGGAGGGGTAATGTAATGTTTCTCAGCATGCTGCTATCAACATAACACCCAATATTATTGCTTACAGAAACATGTCGCGGAAATGCTGAGAGATAAATTAAAGATTAAGATAAAATTAATATAAATTCTTAAAATTAAAAATGTACAAGAAGTTTTGTTTCTGGAAATTCTGCTGCATGGCAACTAACACAGATGTAAAATTGCCGTCGCGACACCTGACGGAAATGTTGACTAACCAACACGTTTTTTCACCATAGAGTGCGCCACAACTGCCGTTCCTATCGACATTTTTGTTTATATTATTTGTAATTTTTGTATACAAAAGGAAAGCAAGTCCAAGCAGGCCAACACAGATACTTTTTGGACCCAATATTTGTGCAATCTGTTTCGAATATTTGGTGGAGATCGAGAGGATGAGGTGTGTAAACAAGTGGGACTAATTAACCATTTCTTGCGGCTTTTTAACGCCGCCTAAAGGCCAGTCGTCATGTCGGAGGAGTCCGAAAGTCGAGAAATTCGAATCTGAAGGTCAACGTAACGGCAACAAATGTACCAAAACATTCTTACCAACATTTTGGCCGACATTATTGCCAACAACAAGTTCTAAATACTGCCCCAGCACAGCAACTTTGCTGCCAAGCTTGTTGCTAACCATTTTCCCCTCTATGAGGGGAAAGTATGCATCTTGTTGACTGAAAGTGTTGCTCAACATTTATTGAAAAGAACATGCTTATCAACATGTATCATTTGAAGGGGTAATGTTTTGCTTTTTTTGTTCTTAGCATGTTGCAAACGCAAGATGTTGTGAGTTGAATGTTGTCCAAGATGTTGCTCAATTTTTGTTGCATATTCTCAAAGTTTTTTGAGGAAATAAATAGAGTCCCCCCTCCGAAGAGTCGAATGAAGTGTTTTCCCGTTTGAGAATCTGAGAATGGAAAATTCATTCCGATTTGAATATACATATTTCCATTTCCATTCGCTTTCAAATTTCCAGTTCCATTCAATCTTTGGAAGCTTCTTCAGCATTCAACAGGTCTTTCTCTGTAATATCTATGAATTATCCGAAATCGAACATCAATCGATGCAAATTGCCTCAGCCGTTTATGGGGGCCATTTGTTGGGGCAGAGGCAGACCAACAGAGTGGGTACATCCTGCGATATGCTATAAAACTGGCACACCTCGTAATCATTGTCTTTAAAGGCGGACAGAAAGAAGGGGACATATAACATAATGACATATAAATATTACAATTATTAATGAAAAAAATAATAGATAATCAATACAAAATAATGTATGTAAAAGATAGATACTGTTTATTTATTTAAATACAAATATAATAGATAGCTAACTTATTTCTATCTTAAGGTACAGCCATGCCCGTTCTTTTAAGCTCTAGATAATGTTGGAAGTGCTTCCCATACTGCCCGAAATATTTACCTCTGACCACATTTCAATTTATTTCTAATGCGCTTAAAATTTGTTTGCTCGAAGAAATGCAAGCGATGCTGGGGGTCTGGGTCTGGGTCTGGGTCTCCAATCGAAGGGAGTGAGGGATAAAAGGGCGATAAAAAGTGGACTTTTGTCAACGCGCTTTCTATTCGAATCACACAGCACCAGAATCAATCTCTTAACATATTTTTCGCATCCATTGGATTTATGTTGTTGTTGTTTTTTTTAAAGGTAAGCCTATTAACGCCAACACGAACACCACCGAATGTGGGGCTATGGGAATTCTCTGGGATTTTCTTTTGTTGGTGCCACAATCGTAGGAAATTATTTCAAAAGTCAGGGCTTTAGCAGAGTGGGAGATGGGGAAATTGTGGCATTATTTAGATACGAAAATATGTAATTAGGAGATAAAAAATTTGTGGAGAAAACTGTTCCGGAGAAGTCCACTATTTATTTGCCATCCCTTTAGCTGTTCTTTCCCCACAATAATCCGAATCCGAATCAAAATTCACACTTCCATTAACACTCGACATCGGATTTAAACCCTTGACGGCCCCCAGACGGCCGTACAAATGAATAAAACATTGAATAAAAATGATGCCAAAAATCAGGGCATATTGAAAAACAATTTTCAATTAATGGAAAAATTATGGAAAATTATGTAAATGAGGCCTACAAACTAGGTTATAATGCAACTGTCATTTAGGACCAGTCAGGGGAATACAGAAAGAGAGAGAGCCATGCACAGATTGGAGGGACATCCAGCAAATGGAAAACGGACTGCAACTCTCCTTTTCGACAGGCTTAAATAATTATAATAATAATTATCCTTAAAATGTGAACAGTAGCAGCAGAATCGACTGTGAAAAAAGCCATTGCCTTCGAAGCTTTGTTTCTGTTTTTGTTATTTTTTTTGTAATCGGCTTACAAATGACGCGCCTAATAGCTGGCTTTATGCCCCCTACAATGGATGAGTGAATGAATGAATGGGTGGATGGATGGATGGATGAATGGTTGCTTTTTTCATTTATTTATTTACACTGTTGGGGATACTCTATAAACTGAAGGGGATTGAGAGGGGCTTAGCTGGCAGATGGGGGTTGGGAAGGGCACTCTAAAAAGAACTCAACAATAAATGGGCTTTTGTTTGAGTGTGGGAAACATCAAAAGTATCTCCCAAAAATATCTATAAATTCGTTCCTCTTACGAAGGGTATCCCTTTATTCATTGCCACATTTTCCTCTATTTATTTGACCATTTTTCAGCATTTTTCTGGCTGGCATTTTTTTTTTGCCGGTGGACTATGGACTATGGCAATTCAATTTCATGGCTCTGTGCGTAGGACAATTTACCCCACTGTGCAAGTGCTAAATAGTTGACTGAATGGCAGACGCAGACACAGACACAGACACAGATCCAGGGGCATGCCACACGATGCACGATGCACGATGCACGATACACATCTACTCGTCCATTGGTGGTACATTCTGCAAATAAATGAACTGAAGCGTTGATAGCCTCTGCCGCTGCTTCCAAGGGATCCGTGGCGGCTACGTGGCATGGAACATAATGAAAACTTTTCGATCGAGTGCACTTTTGCCCCACTACAGGCGGCTGCTGCTCCTCCTCCTCCTGCTGCTGCTGCTGGACCTTCTGATGGCTGTTCTGTTGGCTGCTGCCAATGCAAACACATAATTGTTCATATGGTGGTGCAGGATGTGCAACAGCAGCAACAACAGCGGCAAATGTGTGGCAATTGCCATTTTAAAGCTGTCGATAGATGGCTTGATTTCTCCATCAAAATATAAACATGCCACATTCGGTTGATTGCCTTTACATGATTATATTTATTATAATTTAATTTTGTGCATTTTCTGTACTGAAAAATTACATAAAAAGATCAATAAATTCCCCCATAAACCCACAAAAGAATAAAAAGAACTAATCAACATTTTGTATTATTACATTATTTCGAAAATCATTTTAAATCCCCTTAAAGATATCTTAATGCCTCGTAAGTCCCCCTTCCTTTCGTAATAATTATAGCCACAAAATAAACAAAAAATTAAAAGAAAAAAGAAGAAAGAAGAAAGCACCCCCGAAAATGCTCTGATGATGAGTAGCCAGAAATTATCACATAACTTTTCATTATGCTCAGACGAAACCAAAACCAAAACGAATTTGAATTCGAATTCGAGTCCCCCGAACAATGCTGACCCATGACCAATTAAAACCTTTTACCTGACCCCAGCGAAGCCTCTCTCCAGCGCTACGGATGTGCCACGAAAGAGCACAAACACTTCAGCAAAATCAACACAAAGGGCGAGGGGTGGGGGACTGAGTGTAGGACCCCACAGACTCTGAACAGATGGAAACATATTGCTTTCCTCACCTGCAGACACACTCTTTGGGAAAATATGCTCTCAACAATTTGTAAGCAGTTATCCTTATCCCCCCCCTAAAAAAAGGGTTTCAGACAATTAAGATTTAGATACGCAACGCACGAGTGGGCCCCAAAGGAAGGGCAGGGGAGGGAAAGGTCAGGTCAGGGGCAGCGCCAAACCGGTCTTCGAATGTGCCCCTTCCACTTCTGTGAATATTAAATAAAATCAACAAATAAAATAAAAACAAAGGCCGCAGCCAAGTCAAGCCCAATGAAATTTGACTAATTGCCAGTGGAGGTAGGAGGTAGAGGCCAGTGCCGCCTGCCTCATGCCACACATTGCATGCCGCATCGCATCTCCTCCCAGACAGTCGTCGGCATTCAAATGCAGGCAGATAACAAGGAAACTGCATTAAGAATCATGCCACAAGCCCATCCAAATCCACATCCACATCCACCGCCAGAGGAGGCAAAAATCCATGTTAAATGGAAATGCTGAAAGTTTTCGATTCGGGAAAAAATCGTAGGGGAAAAATGTATAACTTTTTAGGTGGGAAAAGGGTAAACCTCAACCTCGGCCGAAAATCTCTGCGTATTTAAATTTATTTATTGATTCCATAATTAATTGCTGTCTCGCTGGTGAATCGTGTCTGTGCTTTAAGTATTTTTAGATGTGACTAACTAGAGGTTTGAGTCTCAGGGTTTGAGCTTGGGAAAGTTTTTAGGGAAAGCATTTTAGGTGGAATTTAAGAGAACTTTTCCTAAGAATTTCTCTACAAAAATCAACAATTTTATTAACAAATAGAAGCAATTAAATCCGTTTAAATTATTGCATAAACTTACACGTATTATGGAGAAATTCCCTTGGAAATATTCCTAAAAAAAAGCCTGGAATATAAGGGAACTTTTCTTATGAAAATCGCTACAAAAAAAATTTCTTATGTTTAAAATCTGTTTAAATTATGGCATAAATCTAAAATTCCTTGAAAATAATTAGATTAAGAATGGCTCTACAAAATCAATAATTTTATTAACTAATAAAAATACTTTGTATATTAATTAAAACTGTTTAAATTATTGCATAAACCTACACAAGTAGCCCCAAGAAATTCCCTTGGAAAAGGAGAAATTTCTTAAGAATGGCTTACAAAATCAAAATTTTATTCCTAAAAAATTTGTATATTAATTAAATCTGTTTAAATTAATGCATAAAAGCCCTGGAATCTAAGGGAACTCTTCTTAGGAATTGCTCTATAAAATCAACGATTTTAATTACTAATAAAAACACTTTGTATATTAATTAAATCTGTTTAAATTAATGCATTAAATCTACAAGTACCCCCAAGAAAATCCCTTGGAAATATTCCTAAAAAATCCATGGAATCTAAGGGAACTTTTCTTCAGAATTGTATCTACAAAAAACAACAATTTGCGTAACTAATAGAAGAATTAAATGTTTATGTTTAAATGTTTATCCCCAAGAAGTTCCCTTACAAATAATCCCAAAAAATCCAGTTCTAAAAAAGCCTTGGAATCTAAGGGACCTTCTCTTAAGAATTTTATCTACAAAATCAACAAACAATATCTCTATTAAATCCATTCAAATTATAGCACATTCTAGCATGATTCACATATGTATCCAAAGTGTCCTCTGAAATCTTCCCTGGATATCCAAACCACAAAAACTTCTGGCCCCAAAAATCGCAAAAATCACGAACCGCATAAAAACTGCGACAAAAGTTGTTCTGCGGCCAAACTGGCGTCTTGAAATATTCATGCAGGAGGGGCCTGGCCAAGTGTTGACTTTTGTGTCGTTGGGGAAGCCACAGCCATGGGGATGTACCCATTAATATCTCCGCAGACTCCACTCCACCCCCCATTAGGCCAGAGCTAATCTTTTTCTACGACTTACAATAGAAAGGAGGGGTCCCCTGCCCCAACAAAAGAAAAACAGAGCACGAGTATTGGCAAAGCCGATGCTCACATATTTATGATCACTCAATTATTGTGGAGGGCGTTGGGGAGGAGCTTGAGTTTGAGGCACGGCACTTTCATTTCGCTTATGGGTTCGTATTATTTATTCCCAGTGCTGACCCCTGCCCCCTGCCCCCTGCCTCCTTGTGGCATCGTATGTGGTGTCGAATGGCAGGGCTGTGCGACCCGTGCGGGGCATTAATGTTAATAATTTATATGGGAAATGTATGCCGATGTACTCGTAAATAGTTAAAAATTATATTTGATTACGGGCCAGCGTTTCGCTAGGAAAATTGGAATTGATTTTCTTTTTTGTGTGTTTTGTTTGTGTTTTTGTTTGTGTTTTTGTTTGTCGAGTATTGAGATAAATTGTTTAGTAGGCAATTTGTATAAGTGTTGAGTGGGGGGGAGCGTCCTGCGTGACAAGGACTTGTCCGGCGTGCAAGTTAAAAGTGTTTCTTATGGTGTGCGTAAACAAATCCACAGAGACAGAGACGAAGACGAAGAGATTCTCGTGTGTGTGGGGGTTTACGAGCATTTTATATGGCACTTACTTGACCCCCAGACCCAGAGCCTAATGCTGCGGTAGTGGACCACATTTGTGATGATTAGATATGCTTTTGGCATAGATACAAGGAGCTAAAGGAAGGGCAGGATTGCCTGGAGGGGCGACAGTGGGCGAGCATTCATATTCCCAGCATCATCCCTTTCTGATTGAAGGAAAAACTCAAAAGCTTATGCGTACGATCAGCTAATTATTCATCTGCTGAATGGAATATCCATCCAGCATCCAGTACGTATCTCGAAAGCCACAAAAGCCAAGGAGGACGCCGCCTTCCTGCCTTCCTGCCTCCCCGCCCTGCCTGCAATCGCGGCGGCTCAAACTCATTTCCTAATCAATTAAATATTCCGATTTCAATGGCCCAAAGCCAACGAACGGACGACTGAATGCCTTTCGAGGGTGAAGAGGAGGAGGCATGGAACAAAGGGAGTGCCTCGGACCTGGACCTGTACTCTGGACTCTCTCTGGATCCTTTTGTGATTACGTAATTACGTTTAATGAATTCAGGAAAATGAAAAATGAAATTGAAAGACCATTCCGTTTGTGCGAAACGCATTCGAAGAAAAATTCTCCTTTTGCCGGAGAGGAAGGAGGAAGGTCTTTCGTTTTTTTTTTTTTTTTTGCAATACTTTTTTCTTTATCCTTATTTTCACTGTGGACTGCAATTTAGGCTTTTGTCCTTGTCGTTTTTCATTTTCAAGTCCTGACAAAAGGGCTGGATCGAAAGGGTGGGGGGGAAGGGGGGAGTCTGGGGAAACGGTATGCAAATTTAAGTTTTGGAAAATTTTACTGGACGGTAAATCCAAGTATTTTTATGTGTGGGTTGGGCCACACAAAGCCAATTAAACACTTTTGGGGCCAGGCCATCGATTTTGCCATTGTTTCCCCATCCTTTGGCTCCTGTCCTCTCCTGCCTCTGGCTGGGCACTCTGGATGGGCACTCCTTGAGTGCCATTTTGCCTTCCCGGACCCAGAAGTGTTTTAAGAACATTTTCGGTAATTGACATTTTGACATCAATTACCGCACTTTCGGGGACGGACGACACAAAAACTTGTACTCTAGGAGCAAACTCTACTGCAGGATGTTGTTTTGTGGCAACAACAGGAGCCACAAAGTCCTTCAAACACTCATTGGGTGCGTGTGTTCAACAAAATACTCAATAAACCGAAAACAGGCTGGGGAACTGGTCTTAAAATTCGAGATCTGCAAGAAAATTCATTCCACATATTATTCCAAGTAGAGTTCGTAGGCAGTTAAATTCTTACGATATGAGTTCGAACAGAAAATACCAGAAAATACTAGAAAAATACTAATAAAAATACCATAAAACAGCTTATATATGTCAGGTATAAATCATCAGATGTTTTCAAATAAAAAATTCTAGTAAAATACTGTAAAAATACTAGACAATACAAAAATTACAGAAAATACTTAATAGTATAGAAAATACTAGAAATATACATAAACAAATACTTGAGAAACCAGAATAATACTTGGCACAAAATTTGTATTATTAAAAACCCTTAAAAATACCATTAAAATAATCCTGAAACAGTTTTACCAAGGAATAATATTGTACACTTTATTATCCATATTTATAATTTTCATTGAAATGATCCATCAGGGAGGAGGAACTTCCATAGAAATGACTAATAAACTATGCATTAAAGACATGTCACACATCGAAAATCTGCCTAATCCGGAGCAGACTCCACTCCAGGGGGAGTCCAACCAACGTCCGTTTCCGAGTCTCTGCAGAAGCGCCTGGAGAGCACGAGTTGGTTCATGTGGCACCTTGCTGTTAGATGGAACGAAAGTACTTATTCAGATCAACCGCATATAAATATTTTCGAAGTGCTTACAAAATTTGGATCTGCTTTGAAATGGCCAACTACTTTTTGTACCCGGAGGAACGCGAGAAGCTTGACAATTGGCTCCGGAAATGGGACATCGACTACCGCACTCGAGACCAGTTCCGAGATGCCATGCCATGCCCGTTGCCAGACTCGTGGAAAAGGTACACAAGGATCTTGTGGATCTCAGCATATACAGAGCCTGCACCAGCGTGCCGACGATGCAGAACAACTGGAAGATATTCAAAATTCTCGTGTATGATGGACCGAAGATAGGGAATTTCTTGAATGAATGCTTGAATGCTCATTACAAGAGGAGAGGCACTAAGTATTTTAGAGACTATGCAACCAAAGAATTAAATATGCAGCGAATTGAATGGTGCTTTGGTATCTTTTGGGATTAGGTTCTCGTTTGCAATCTTGAAATGTCCATGTCTCTCTTTCAGAACTCCCCACTCCAGGCCCTTCTCCAGGGAAATATTCACTGCTTCGCACAGGTGCTCCACGTCGTTCCAGCGGGGATTCTTCAGTTCGCACATCTCCATGACTATTTCGTTCTTGGAGGCCACGCCCACACTTTGGATGTATGCCACAACATCTTCGGGCATAGACTGGCAGATACGA
Source organism: Drosophila lowei (assembly GCA_008121275.1). Lineage (NCBI taxonomy): Eukaryota > Metazoa > Arthropoda > Insecta > Diptera > Drosophilidae > Drosophila > Drosophila lowei. The sequence goes on along the minus strand of CM017779.1, from coordinate 10,810,297 downwards.
GTGCGACTTGTCGTGTTTTCGAGACTCATTTCGCACTAGTTTACAATAATTTCTTAAAAATTTAATTCTACACAAAAGATTGTTTGTTTTCGACTAGAAAATGGAATAGCCTGCCAGTGGAAATGGAGTGAAAATTCCCAGAAAACTAGATGAAGAAAATGAGCATTGAACAGCAGGAAATCAAGTGTCAAGTATCCAGCTCAGATCCCATTCGAAAAGGTCCTTAAAATTCTTCCAACAGATAGGCCAAACGCATCTCATCAAGGATTCAGATAAAACATCTTCTTGGCCTCCATTTGGCGTCCAACTGGCGCCTCTTTTGGAGCTGCTGCAGCTCCCTTGGAGCCATCCGAACCGACAGTCAGTGCAGACTCGATGCCCCAGACTGTCAGGCTGCCAAAATATTCGGTATGTACTGCTCTGTAGTCGTATAAAAAGGACGGGGCCAGGCAGCTAAGCATATATTGAAATCGCAGCAGAGTCAGCATCTCCAGCAAATTCGCTACAAAGGAAATGTCATTGAATTTTTACACCAAATGCAGAACAGACAGCCCAGCAGTAGCAGGGGGGAAAATAATAAAATAAAGACAAGAATTCAATGCTCTTTCGCTTGTGTTTCACTCCGCTGCAGCGAGCGGCAAAAACATTTTCAAGTCATTTTAGTAATGGAATGACTTTTGAATATTTGAAGAGCTCTTTCCGCTGCACGGATGGTAGCTTTCCCAGATACTGCTCGTGCTCGTGACTCCCCTGCACTCCCCGCCATCGCTCCATCAACATTCTGTGCACATGCTACAGATTCCACTCCTATATGGACAGAATCTTCATTGGAGTTGCGATGCTGGGAGGAAAACTCTCGCTCTCAGCGCTGTCTATCGTCGCTTTGAAATTTTCATGAACATTGTGCTGTCGACATTTGCTTGTTTCCTTTCCTTTTTTCGTTTAATTTATTAAACATTTCTTTTTTCCAGCTGCCTGATTTTTCAGAGTTTTCCATCTGGCCAATCAGGATTCTTTGTAGCTTTTATTTTTGGTCGGGGAAAAGTCGGAATAAAGTGCCCTGGCCAGCGAAAGTCAACTGTCAGGAGTTTCAATTGTGATATAATCGTTTAAATGGGGCAATCTTGCCAACAGGCCAACAGGCAAGTCCTTTCCTATTGTAATAATCCGACTTACCATTTTGATAGGCCCAGCCTAAAGCCGTTACATCTTTCACGTGAGTGTCCTTGAGCGAGGGTCCTGAAAAAAACAAGTAAATGTGCACATATATTAATTTAAAAACAAGATTATTTTTAAAAAGAAGAATGTCAGCATTTTAACGATATTAGAAGAAAAAAAGAAAAATACTAGAAAAATATCAAAAAATACTAAAAAAAATATACTGGAAAAACACTTGAAAAATGACAAAAATAATACTAGACATGCTAGAACAGATACCACCAAAACTACCTTTAAAAATACTAGAAAAATACTTGAAACTATCAGAAAAATACTAGAAAACATCAGAAAATCACTGAATACAAAACAAAGAAATTACCAGAAACAATACTAGACATACTAGAAGAGAACTACTTTTAAAACCAGACCAACCAAAATACTAGAAAAATATCAAAAAATGAAAAAAAATATCTGAACATATCAAAAATAATACTAGACATACTAGAACAAACAATATAAAAATACCTGAAACTATCAGAAAAATACTAGAAAAAATAAATAAAATAAAAAACAGACATACTAGAAGAGATAATATCTGAACAAACCAGAAAAATACTAGAAAACAATATAAGAAAGCAAAAATAAGAGAAATAAAAAAAAAAACTATGAAAAATACCAGAAATAATACTAGACATACTAGAATAATATAGTTACCAAGAAGGAACTACAAGGACTACAAGATATTAGACAATACCAGAAAATACTAGAAAAATAGCTTAGAAATGTTAGAAAAATATCCCAAAAAATACTACTCATACTAGGAGGAACTACACTACTGGCCAAAATAATAAGTACACGCTTATGAGCTTTCTTTCACGTCTTATAAAACTTTTTCTCATAAACATAATTCAAAATCAAATTTACTTTTAGTTTTCTAACCTACAGTAGACTATAAAATATTTATCATAAGCATTTTTCATTTCAAATATATATTTTATGATCGATTAAACCTTAAAACATAAACAAGGGTTGGCCAAAATAATAAAGTACAGCAATTCTTCAAAGCGAAAATCTAAAAGCGTATCAACATTTTTCCACTTTTTTCTTATTATTTATAATCTTATACTAGTATCCTGTATAGCCACACTTATTTTGATGACTTTGGCGATTCTTCTTGACATACTAGCAATAAGTTTGCGGCAAGTCTCGACTGGAATCTTATACCACGTTTTTGCACAAATTCTCCACAATTCTTTGGCTTTTCGAAAAGTATTTTTACCAATTCGACGTTTCAAGTCACCCCAAAGGTTTTTAATTGGGTTCAAGTCAGGAGACTGACTTAGCCAACTCATAACGTTAACATTTTTTTTAGTAAACCAAGCCTTGACCATCTTTGAGGTGTTTTTTGGGTCAGTTTCCTGTAGAAAGACCCATCTCAAGGGCATGTTTTCCACAGCATAAGGTTGCATAATGTCTGTCAATATGTTTTTATACCCGAATTGGGTCACAGGATCAGTTATGCGATGTACGGGCTCAACGCCATGCCAAGAAAAACAGCCTCAGACACCTACACACCGGCCTACATTCTTAACCATTTTCTTTGTGTACCGGAAGTCGAATTCTTTGCCTTTGGGTCGTTGTATATATCTTCTAGAGTCATTATCAAAAGATTTATTTTTTTGTTTCGTCTCTCAATAATATATTATTCCACTTTTAAGACCCATCTGACCCAGACCATGCCAAATGATTTTCGACGACTTTTTGCCTCATCTTCAAATTTTTTACTCGGAGTAAGGGAACTTTTTGGACTATACGTCCTGTTAAGTCTGTATATTGAAATCTCCGACGAACCATCAGAGCTGATTTATCTTTGCCAATTTGAGCGGATATAGCCTTGGAAGACATGAACGGATTCTTTTTTGCAAGACTGATGATGCGGGTGTCCGTTGTTTGCAAAGATTTCTTCTTCCATCCTCGATTTTCAATAAGCACTTTAGATTTTAAGGCATTGTGAACAAAAAATACCGAGCGTCCAAGACTTTTCGCAATTTCCCGGAGAATTTTCCTTTCTTTTTGAAGATTTATGGAAAAAGCAGTACGGACTATGTAAAGAATTTTTTTTAACTCTCAAGTACTTAAATATGAAAGAACTCAATAAAAACCAACAAGCCTTTGCCCAAATCCTTATCAAATCCTTTAAAATTTATGAATAACACCAGTGTACTTATTATTTTGGCCAGCCCAAAATGCCCATCCAGCAAAAATGTAAGCATAGAATTTTATAAAGATGGTTCACCACTTTAATTTTTGATTTAATTATTTGGCAAGACTGTAACCTTTCAAATATAAACAATTGGCAGCCATACATTTACAAAATTCGAGCTATTCCATAACAAACTAGCACGACACCGATGTACTTATTATTTTGGCCAGTAGTGTACAAGAGATAATAATAAAAAAACTATGAAAAATACCAGAAATAATACTAGACATACTAGAATAATATAGTCACCAAGAAGGAACTACAAGGACTACAAAATATTAGACAATACCAGAAAATTCTTGAACAGTAGCTTAGAATTTTAGAAAAATATCCAACAAAAATACTACACGTACTAGGAGGAACTATTTACTATGCTCTTTCACATGTTTCTGTATCGTTATAGAAAAAGTCGATGGCTCTCTAATTTTCGGCTCAGTATTAAATTGGAGCGAACATTTTGTCACCCGCACTCGGGGGACTCTGCAATAAAATGGCCCGCACAATCAACAAACCAGAAACCAAAATGCTAGCAAAAAGAGAGCAGAGCCAAAAAAATTGTAATATTATATAAATAAAATTCTCATCATATTTTTATAACCACGTAGACATAAAGATTCCTATCACCAGGGAGGAGGCAGGGGCGGAGGTGGAGGAGGACAAGGTCCGAAACGAATTTTGGGCTTCCGCCTTCCTCTCATTTCCCCTCCTCTCTCCTCTCTCGAGTGTTGCTCTCTTTTCCAGTCTGTGTGTTTCTCTGTTGGTTGTAATCTTTTGTTATGTGACCAATAAAGTAGGCGGCTGGCTGTTGGCCCTCAAGCGATGGCTGGTCCAGATAGGGGGGCGTGGCGTGGCATGGCTAGGGCTTGGGCTCGGGCCACAAGGCGTACGAAATTGGTACGTAAACCCCCGGCATAAGCCAAATGTGCAATAAAAGGATTTGTGTGAGAAATTGCATGAGCACGCATTTTAAATCCACATTAAGTATGGATGGACCTTAACAGAGGGGGGTATGGGGGGCATGGGGAGTGCGGAGGGGCAAAAAGCCAAACGGAAAATAAATAAACATGAAAATAAATATGTAATGAAAGGCAGCCAAAGGGCGGGTAGGGCACTCCGTGTCCGCGCGTTGCAAATTGTTCAAGCACTCTGTCTCTCCTTCCCTCCCCCTCTCTCTCTCGCTGATGACGTGATTGAGAAATGATTTGTGTGTTCGTTAAGACGTGGAAGGACTTCTCCTTGGTGTGAAGGTCCCCCTATCATAGTGAGATATTATAAATAAACATAGCTATTTTTTCTGGGCTAAAGGAAGCCATTGACCGCAGGGGAAGAACTCCTGTAAAAGGAATGGCTTCAAATAATGGAATGCATTTGTAAAAAAGTGCAGATTTATGGTCGGAATAGTACTGGTTACAGATGGATAGATCTATTCAACAAGCAGGCGAAAAGGGTTCTCAGATATGGAAATTTCTTCTCTGCAAAAGATAGACCCACCTGTCTGTCTGTCACACAACTCATTTCTGCAACTCAGTTCGTGCCAAAAGCCATTCATTAGAGGCCATTTCAATGAGCCCAGCGCAGTCCCTGCTGCAAACAAAGACCCGAGACGGAGACGGAGACGGGGACCCATCTGCAAGTCAAAGTTCGAGCAAAGCCCCAGCCACCAGCAATTATGGGGCTCTCTTTGGGCCGGCGCACCGGCTATCATTACAAAAGGTTGGCCCGCAACGGCCTGCCTTCGTGTGTGTCTCGGCCTGGCCGATAAATCACGTCTTGTTTCGACTTCAACTTTAACTTCGATCTGCAGTGTCTCCTCTTTTGTCTGCGTGGGAGATGTGGGCGTGGTTGTTGTTGCTGTTGAGAGATCGCTTTAATGCAAACAAATTGATTGCGGGTCAATGGGTCAGGGGTTTGCCCAATATCTTAAAGGTTTGTCTTGTGGCTATAATCATGGGAATCTGGCAAAAGTAAATGTAGCACAGATATATTTTTGAATTGTAATTGAAACTGAATGGAAAATTAAATAAACTTGAGACAACAATTAATACAAATGTCAGCTAGAATCTCGGGAAGCAGCAAAAGAAAGAACCGAACAAAGTGTGGAATACCCTCGAAAAATTAAACGAAAAAACACCTCCAACTGGAACACAGAAACAAGAGTACCCCCTTTGCATAGGGTATCATTGCAAACTTTTTTCACAACTAGAAAACTTTTTTACAAGCAAAAACAGCAACAGAAAATAAAATAAAACAACATTCACACATGGCTGGGCGCTCCACTGCAGCAGCTCCCTTCCCTCAGGAGTCCCCCCCTCTCCACTTACAGCAGAAACAACAGAATGGGAATACGAGTGGGGAATGGGGAATGGGCAATGGCAGCCACTGTAAACAGAAAGTTTCAAGTGGTTCTTGTTGCGGGAATTGAGGAATCAATTCAAGAAAAACTACCTCAAATGGAGTCCAAGAAGATGTTTTATCTGAATCCTTGATGAGATGCATTTGGCCTATCTGTTGGGAGTATTTTAAGGACCTTTTCGAATGGGATCTGAAGTAGATATTTGGCACTCGGTTTCCTGCTGTTCAATGCTCATTTTCTTCATCTAGTTTTCTGGGAATTTTCACTCCATTTCCACTGGCAGGCTATTCCATTTTCTAGTCGAAAACAAACAATCTTTTGTGTAGAATTAAATTTTAAAGAAATTATTGTAAATTAGTGCGAAATGAGTCTCGAAAACACGACAAGTCGCACTCGTATCTGCCAGTCTATGCCCGAAGATGTTGTGGCATACATCCAAAGTGTGGGCGTGGCCTCCAAGAACGAAATAGTCATGGAGATGTGCGAATTGAAGAATCCCCGCTGGAACGACGTGGAGCACCTGTGCGAAGCAGTGAATATTTCCCTGGAGAAGGGTCTGGAGTGGGGAGTTCTGAAAGAGAGCCATGGACATTTCAAGATTGCAAACGAGACCCTAATCCCAAAAGATACCAAAGCGCCATTCAATTCGCTGCATATGTAATTCTTTGGTTGCATAGTCTCTAAAATACTAAGTGCCTCTCCTTTTGTAATGAGCATTCAAGCATTCATTCAAGAAATTCCCTATCTTCAGTCCATCCAACACGAGAATTTTGAATATCTTCCAGTTGTTCTGCATCGTCGGCACGCTGGTGCAGGCTCTGTATATGCTGAGGTCCACAAGATCATTGTGTGCCTTTTCCACGAGTCTGGCAACGAGCATGGCATGGCATCTCGGAACTGGTGCATCGAGTGCGGTAGTCGATGTCCCATTTCCGGAGCCAATTGTCAAGCTTCTCGCGTTCCTCCGGGTACAAAAAGTAGTTGGCCATTTCAAAGCAGATCCAAATTTTGTAAGCACTTCAAAAATATTTAAATACGGTTGATCTGAATAAGTAATTTCGTTCCATCTAACAGCAAGGTGCCACATGAATCAGCGCTCTCCAGGCGCTTCTACAGAGACTCGGAAACGGACGTTGGTTGGACTCCCCCTGGAGTGGAGTCTGCTCCAGATTAGGCAGATTTTCGATGTGTGGCATGTCTTTAATGCATAGTTTGTTGGATCGTAGTTTTTATACAAGTGCGAAGGAGAATAAAGTGTACACGATTATTCCTTGGTAAAACTCTACCTCTAGGACACCTTTTCCCATCAATTTGTTTGATGGATTCCCACTTAAAACGAAATGTCTGCGGCAGTTCCAGTCGAAGGCAAAGAATCCCCTGGTTATAGACCCAATCGGAGGCGCGATTTATTGGCTGGAAAGTGTCAGGTGCATAAATTCAAAGCAAGAACTTTTTGGGCAAAAAGCCCAAGCAGCCGACTCCCGCAGCATCCCGGCAATCATTCATTGCGTCAATCAAGGTGGCACCACCGTTTCGCTCCGGCACTAGCATTTCAATTTAAATTAAAAACTTTAAGCAAACTTTAAATACAGCTTACAGATGCCCCCACACCCCACACCCCTCTCTCTCGCTCTCTCTCTCTTCTCCCACCGCGTGTGTACACTCCAGAACTCGGCTAAAAATCCAACGCCTCGTTGGCCACCGAAGAAGGCGTAAGTAAGTAAGTACGGACCGAAGTGAGCAATGAGCAATGAGCGCAGGCTGCAGGACTGCAGGGCTACAAGTAAGTTGTAGCTCGACGAAAACTTCTACGGAATACTACGCGTAAGCATACGCGTATGTACGAGTGTACGAGTGAGGATTGGAAACTGCATTTAATACCCGATAAACTTTATGCACTTTCCCCCATATACACACATCACATCGTCCCCTTATCCGGGCTCCTTTTTCAGCTTCAAACTCGATTGCCGCATTCATCCGTTCATTCACTCGCTTTGATTTCATTAGGAAAAAAAACACAAAACACAAAATACGAGTTCAATTCCAGACACGTTCCCATGTCGACCGCAAAACACACACACACACCACAAAACAATTCTAAATTGCCAAATTGAGACTGGATTTCAGCCATTCAGCAGGGTTCATTATTGTACCTTTTAGCCATTCAGGGGGAGATTATTCTTCTGCCTTTGACCCATTCAGGGGGCATTCTTTTTACTCATTCTACTATTATTTTGTAGCCCTTTGCTGAGGGTATTCTCATGCTAAAGAGACATCCAGTGCAGACGAGAAATAAAATCTTTAATTTCTTTTTAAAATCTAGACAACAAATCTTTAAAACCACATTTAAATTAGAGCCCTGCATGAATACAGTAAGAGAAAAAATATAATTTAAATTAAATATTCGTTTTTTATATATAAGCAAAATGAAAATATATAGAATTCATTTTTATTTAACAAAAACAATTTAATCTATATATTAAACTTTTTTAAAATATATAATATATTAAATTTGTAGGAAATATATTTAATCTAAGTATTTTTTTTTTTTTTTTATTTGTTTTAGTATTTGAGTTTTTATTTGAATATAAAATAATAATACAATTTGTTGTTTGATGTTACTTTTGGAGCAACTATTTAATCTAAGTATGAAAATGTTTAATTTTTGCATGAATCAAATTTATTAGATATAAAATATATTTATGATTAATATGAAAAATTATGAATATGAAATATGAAAAATTATCTATGAAAAATATTTATTTTAAATAGAAAATATATATATTTTTTATTTATTTATTTTAAATATTAAATATAAAAATTTGTAATATGAAATATGTTTAATTAATTAGAAAATATATATATTAGAAAATTTTTCATTTATTTATTTTAAATATAAAATATATTTATTTTAAAAACTAAATATATTTGATCTAACTCTGAGTCTAGCTGTGATTTCCAAAACCCACTGTTTTCTGTTAACTAATTAAAATGGTGTTTAAAATTCTATCTGTTTTATTTATAGATTCAAAAAAATATCTATACTTGTCAAAAATTGCACTCAATTTCCACAATTATCGTTAAAAACTATAAAATGTATCCACAATCTGTTGATTCGCTTTTGTGAGAATCCGTCATACATATTCGATTTCCGTTAAAAGCAATTGTTGTTGCAGCATTCGTGTTACGACGAGTACGAGTGCGTGCCAGTGCCCGTGCCCGTGCCCCCACTTCGCCTCGCTCCTACTCCTTTGAATCGAACTCTGTCTGAAATGTCACGTGTTTCATGCGTCCTTTCATGCCACTGGGATGCTGCCACTGCCACCGTTATACAAACAAACACTCACACACAGAGAGAGAGAGAGAGGGATTTTCCCTTGCTTTCGTGCTTCTCTTTTTCGTGCACATTCCCATTGCGTTGGTCATTTTTGTCATTTTTCGCACACACTCAAAAAGCAGAATTAATTACGCTAATTGAAGAGCCAGAAACGACAGAGACCTAGAGAGAGAGAGTGGGAGAGTGGGAGATGGAGATACGAGTGCAAAAAAGTCACAGATACATAGACAGATATGGAAGTGGAAACGCATTGACTCGTAGTTTGCTTTCAGGCGCATTCCCCCATGCATTCTGCCGCCAAAGTTTTTATTAAATTAAAACATTTATCTCTCTCTCTTTGTCCAGCCACAGTTTCCATGTAAATTGGATGGAATTTGTCCATGCCATGTGATTCTCGTGTGATTTCGCGACGCTTAGCTGATTTTGATGATTTTTGACAGATTTTAGTGGGGATTCAACTAATTGAAAATTTTTGAAAGGGAAAAATTCCCTTTCCTTTTTTAATAAAAGCAAAAATGTGTTTTTCAATTTGAATTGTAAGAATTGAATCCATATACCATTTAAACGAAGAGGTTGCAATACCATTCGATGGTATTTGGTATATTGGAGATGTCCTTAAAGTAAATATACCTAATATGTGCTTACATTCTGAGAGCTTATGATTCTTAACCAATTTTGGCTAAAATTTAATGGGTACCAAAGATAATAGAGATTTTAAAAGAAATACCTTCAATTATTATTTTAAATTTTTATATTAAAAATAAAAAAAAAATAAAACTATTACATTTTCTAATAAAAACTGAAAATAAAATGAAAGGCATTCATTTATTTTTTTTTTTGTAAGAAAAGAAAAAAAAAATTATAAATATTAATAAATAATAAAAACAAAAAAAAATAAAACAAAGAAAACATTTTATAATTAAATTATAATTTATTTTTATTTATAATTTATAATTAATTAATTTTTGTAATGAAAAATTTAAAATAAAAATCGAAAGTATTAATTTATTTTTGGAATTTATCAAAAGATAATAATCAGAAATTAATTTTTATTTAAAATTAAGATTTATTTTTTATTTTAATAATACAAATCAAAGATTAATTTGTATTATACAAATTATACTCCTTACGATCCCTGCTTTTTAGGATTTCCTTTTGCAAAAATCTCAATTAACGAATGAACTGTCTTTTGGTCTTGATTATCATTCGTATATATTCCCCCTTAATTTAATGTTCTATTTAATTATGCTAACAAATGAACAGCACAGCTCCTTTGACTGCAAAAGACAGTGCCGTCCAAGGAGAGCGAAGCGGAATGCGTCTACATTTTCGAACTTCGACAAACTGTCGGGGGAAAACTTTGCCAAGCCGGGAAAACCCGTCGAGAGTAAGATGTAAAATTTGCACAAAATGTAAGGACGTGGCATAGGAAAATGCATTCTCGATTGGAAAATTGAACAAAAGTATTTCGAATACGTGCGGGAATATTTATGTGGCTAATTCTTAACGAACGAGGAAAAGAAAAATGAAACTGAAGCAAAAGTTGGGTGGGGTTTAAAATGCAAATCTTTTCTGAAAGTACGGAAGTTGACACTTAAGTTTATAAATCCAATAAAAATCACATTAGCCCCGCGGCGCTGCGGCGGCGGAAGGCAAACAGCGGCGGACTCTGATATCCGCCAACAGAAGTGGAACTTAAAGGAGAAGGAGGCAGTCCCTGGAAGTAGCTAAGCGCAACTTGAGGCACCCCTGGCCCTGCGGCATAAGAAATGCTAATGATCGCCCACAAAAGTGTTTAAACGGAAGCCGGAAAAAGACCACAAAAGGCTTTTAAATATATTCCGAATAAAAGCGGGGCAATGTCCACTAATGGTTCGTGAATCTATTCGTGAATACAAAGAGTATTTTGAATAGATTTTGATTTTTTTTTTTATAGAATTTGTCATCCCTGAAATTGTTAATTTTGGACCTATGGCGGAATTTATCGTCAGAATTGATAATAGGAAAATTATTATTCCTTAAATTAAATAAATTAAAAAGCTAAAAATTAAATTTTAATTTGTTATTGGGTCCTTAAAGGTGATATTATATACCAAACGGTATTGAAAGGTATTGAAGTGTAGATCCAAAGAAATTTAAATTTTAATTGCTATAAATAAAAATTATTATAATAAAAATAAATAATAGTGTAAGATATGAATATTAGTTTGTAAGATTTGAATATTAGTTTAAGATTTACTCATCGATAGTATTATAAGAAATATCAATGTACTCGATATATCGATATTTCTTATAATACTATCGATGAGTAAATCTTTAACTTTTAATAGCACGGTTTTATTATATGTTCTTCCTTCTTGATCGTCGTATTCGAATGAATGTGTGTTGGCATATCGATACTTGTCGAGGACAAGTATCGATATATCGTGTACATTGATATTTCTTATAATACTATCGATGAGTAAATCTTAAACTAATATTCAAATCTTACAAACTAATATTCATATCTTACATTTGGGGGTAAAGTACATTAGTAGTAGGAATTCAGATAAAGAGAAAAAAATGTTGAGGATACAGTAGAGAGGGACAAGTTAGAGTTTCAGGAGGAAAGATTACTAAAATCATTGATAGTTGGGGTTGTAGGTGCAACGCCAGAAGATGTTGATTTGATATTGCAAACAGAACAGATGCGAGACAAGGAAGTAGTTAGGATTCGAAAAATGCTAGAGGATGGAATTGAAGTAGATTTTGAAATGATAGATGGTATTGTTTACAAGAGGAGTTGTGAAAACAAACTATGTTTCTATGTACCAATGTGTATGGAAGAGCAGTTGATAAGGCGGTCACACGAAAAAAAACTAGGACATCTGGCCGCAGAGAAGTGCGTGAGTGACCTTTTGAGGACCTACTGGTTTCCGTCAATGAGAAGTAAAGTGGCAAGGTTCATCAGAAACTGTCTACCGTGTATACTACACTCGATGCCTAAAACAATCTATAACAGAACGCTCCATAGTATCCCAAAGTCGTGTGTTCCTTTTCATACCCTACATGTTGATCATTTGGGTCCGTTGCCGAGTATTAGATCTAAGCGAAAACACCTCCTTGTGGTAATAGATGCATTCACTAAGTTTGTCAAATTGTTCCCGGTTAATAGTACCAGCACGCGGGAAGCGAAGGATGCCTTAAGTAAATATTTTGATTTCTATAGTCGCCCTACTAGGATAATATCAGATCGTGGGACCTGTTTCACCTCGTTAGAGTTCTCTAGTTTTCTGCAGGGAGAGGGATAGAGCACATTAAGGTAGCTACAGGTGCACCGCAGGCGAATGGCCAAGTAGAGCGGGTGAATCGTGTTCTTACTCCTATGTTAGGAAAACTGTCAGAGCCCCTTTGAGCAAGCCGATTGGTATAGGTTGATGAGCAAGGTAGAGCACGCCATTAATAACTCCGTTAACAGCAGTACGAAAAAGACACCTAGCACATTGTTATTTGGAATACCCCAGAAAGGACCCGTTGTAGATGAATTAACCGAATACCTAGAGGAGAAGTTAGCGTCAGAACTTAGAGAGTTGGAAACTATAAGAGAAATAGCAAGTGAGAACATACGGTTGTCGCAGAAAAGAAATGAGAAGATGTATGCCCATAAACATAGAGCCCCATTAAAGTATGAACCTGGTGACTATGTAGCAGTCCGGCATGTGGACACAACACCGGGGATCAATAAGAAGTTCGCACCAAAGTATCGAGGACCGTACAGGATCAATAGAGTATTGGATAATGATCGTTATGAGGTTGTCGACATTGAGGACTGTCAGTTGACGCAAATGCCATTCCGAAGTATACTAGAACCAGCAAGGTTTAAACCCTGGGTAGAGTGTAAGGATAAAACCATAGTCTCATGTTGTTAATCGATGAAAAAGTATGTTAAGTAAGACAATACCGAATAAGAAATGTTTAACCAATTGTATGCCTTAGTGTGTAGATCGTGGGCGATCTGTAGTCAGGTTGCCCGAATGTAAGATATGAATATTAGTTTGTAAGATTTGAATATTAGTTTAAGATTTACTCATCGATAGTATTATAAGAAATATCAATGTACTCGATATATCGATACTTGTCCTCGACAAGTATCGATATGCCAACACACATTCATTCGAATACGACGATCAAGAAGGAAGAACATATAATAAAACCGTGCTATTAAAAGTTTACAATAGGCATATTTAAAAAAAATAATAGAAAAAATAATTAAAATAAAAGTTATTTCAGATATTTATCATTCATAATTTAAATTATAAATTTTTTTTTATTTTTAAAAAATTTTTTCTTTATTATTTATTTTAAAATTTATTTTAAAAGTGCGTTGGGTGGGAGGGAGCACAGTGGTTTCTTCCATCTTTTCTGCTTGTGTGATTATTTGTGCATTTAAATTTATACATAAGCAATTACGAGAAGTACAAGGACGGCTGCCACAAAATGGGGCACTTGTCTAGGCGTGAAAGGCGCCACCGATGGATAGCCTGATGGCTGATGGCTGACACAGAAGCATCTGTGCCTGTGCCTGTCTGTGTGTGCCTGTCTGTGTGTGTGTGTTGGTGCGGAGCCAAAGACCAATTATGCGCACATTTCATGCATAAGAAAATTCAATTCCACGTTCATTTGCACATGCAAATCAAATTTATTTGCGGCAAACACACTCTCCTTCGGCTGCAGGACATGCCCCCAAGCAGGAGGATGCCACCGCTCACCGCGCAGTGCATTTGCAAGTAGTTTGTGGAGAGCCTGCTGTCTCCCGTCTCTCCGAGCCTTTGAAAATGTTTCTCAAATTCTGCCGCGAACTTTGACAGCATCTTCCCCTTTTTGCGGCCCTTTTTCCATCCTATTTTCTACCGTTTTCCTTGCTATTTGCCACCAATTTCAATATGCCTTTTCCACGCACTTTCACAGCTTTTCAATTTTCCATTTAGTGGAGTGGCAGAGTGCCGGATGGGGGGGGGAGTTCTATGGTAATTCTAATGGTATTTCATCGCACTTCATGAAAAGCCCTCATCACATGTGAATGTTCTTTTGTATCTTTTGAATGGATGGATGTATCTTGGATAATTAACGTTGGGAAAATGTGGTGTTTCCATGGAACATTCCCTTGATTTATATGCCTCTCTGAAGCAGGTAAACATTATAAAGATATTTAACATTTTCCCTTATTAAACAATAAAGGAAATCCTTGCTCTCTGTTTGGATCAAGTGGCTTTCCATGTGTTTGACATTTGTCATCCGTCCACTCCATTGCCGGACCCTATAGAGGACTCCATATATAGAGGACACTACATTATACTCATCCGCTCATTGTAGTAGTCGTGGCCCCCAAACGGAAGGGAGAGCGCCTGCCTGGCTCCACTCGAAAACTTGAATAATTAAAAATACAATATTGAAGTGCAAACATCTGGCAGAAAGAACGGAAAACAAAAACGGGGAGAGAGATGACCGTCTCCCTGCTGCACTTAGTCAAAGATATCCACTTGCAAGGACAACGAAGGGAGATCCTTGGATGACACTGGGACTGGGACATGCCGGGAAATGCTGACAAGCTGCGCAAACAATCGAAGCGAAAGGCATGACAGGACAACAAAAGAGTGAAGAAAAATGCAGTACGGGTCTGTGGGTCTCTGAGTCTGTGATTTCGCTGCAGGCTGCTGGCCGGATGAAGGCTGCATGGAATGTGGGTTGGGGGTTGGGGCAGGAGGCAGGGGATGTGTGTGTGTGCGGTGGAGTGCTTATGGGTCAACGCCAGAAACAAGCTATGAGAATGTGCCACGCTCCTCTGGGCTGATGAATGTTGGCAACCAAAACGAGGACCGCTGGGAGATGCCAACGTGACTGGGAATTTTCCCTCTAAATCTGGAGAAGATGGGTGTTTATATGGAATTTATAAGAAATTTAACAAGATAAACTTGCTGGCAATCCAAAATGTAACCCTAGAGGTGCTATATCTTTATTGAAACCAAGGCCTCCATCCCCAATCTCTACTTAAAGGGAATACCCTCACCATTAGCAGACATCTTCAGTGGAATTGTCTGCATATCGTATGTTCCATATGGAATCTCATTGGTTGTGTGGCATATCCCTCAATCAATGGCTCATCTCTAGACCAAAGAAATGTCAACGTTGTTGTTGGTGGGGTTTTCTGGCCGCGTGCCTTTGTTTAGCTTCACTCTTGGCCGCTGGTCATCCGCTGTGTTTGCTTCGACTGATGCTGCTGCCACTGCCACTGCTCCTGTTACTGTTTTATTTATTGTTTGCGCTCATTTGAGTCAATTACGACAAACGGAGATTGTTAATTGTTTTGCTGCTACGAGTATCTGCAGAGTGTGGTGGCTGGCCGTTCAAGTCCAAGACAAACAAGCCGCATCCTGGACCTGGGCTCAGAGAGGGGTAGCGGTAGCCTCCTAGTGCTCGTCCTCGCCTCTTCAGATTGTTTCATATTATTTATTCGTCCTGAGACGACTTGGTTCTTCTTTGTTTTTGTCTGTCTGCCTGCCCGACTCCTGTTTTGTTCTGTCGTTTTTGGCATTTGCTGCGCTCTCTTCCTCTCTCTGTGTGTGTTTGCTTTTGGCCAATAAACGAGCCAACTCTGGCGGTGGTTCGGCCCTCTTGGGGTCGCGTTTAATGGTGCGTTTAACATTTCATTCGGTCTCTAGAAAGAGCGTCCCCTCTCCGCCCTCTGGTCTGGCAGGGGGATGGGGCCATGCTGCTGATGTTGACTTGTTGTCCTGTCTCCTGTGTGTGTCCTGTCTCTTGCGTAAACTTTAATTGACTGTCAGTTCATTTGAGGTAAGTTTTAATTAATTTTTGCTAGCGTTTGCTTGGGCTGGCACTTGTGTCTACGACAAGGACTCTGGGATGTGGATATCTCAACGAAGGATACAACAGGATAAGTGGTGCATGACACTCAAATGTCCTGCTAATTGTTTAGCCAACATTTTTTGCGGCTTCGCCTTCCTTCCGTCCTTGAGGGTTCCTTTTTATGAGGGGGTCTGGTAATAAATTCCTCAACTTTGGCATCAGCGAACATTAAAATTATTAATGGCACTCAAAGGCTGAAAATCAAACAAAAGGCGGAGTGTGTTTTTAAGGTTTTGAACAGGATATTAATATGAAATTTCATATGCCCATTTTATGGCTGCTCTTTGGGGCTGTTCTCTTGAAGATAACTTTAATTTGAAGGCTTAAATACGACCCAATTCCAAAGACAGACCATCCTTTGAGGTGGTTTAGGCATTCAGATTTGTTTGAAGGACTAGAGATTTCTTTACTCTCAAAGAAACAACTATCCTACGTCCCTGCCACCTCTCAGAGGGCAGGTGCCTCTTCAGAAATGTCGAACCTTGACCTACTTTGAAGCCATTGAAAACCAATCTTCAAAAAACATCTTGAAACTTCTGGAACTTTGCAGATCTTTGGAAATACTACCACAAATGAAGGCTCTATCGCCTCGAAGAAAACTCTCTTCCATCTTTGAAATATTGTTATATTTTTTGTATTTTATTTTATTTTATAAAATTCCATTTACATTAGAAGAACGTCTCGAATAATTCAACGCCCAAAACGTATAAAAAACGCAATCGTTTAACGTTCTCGAGCCTGTAATTGTTGTAAATAAATGCTTGTAATTCACAGAATTCGAAAGGTTAGGGAATGAATCCTTACCCTCTGTCCTTCTGTTGATGTCCATGAAGAAATTCCATCAGGTCTTCCCGCTGAAGATCCTACAGATCCCTTGCAGTCGAAGGTCCAGGAGTTTGCTTCCTCATCCTCTTCGTGGGATACATTTTCGATCTAGTCTCGGGCGTTGAGCCTGTGGAGCACGAATAGGGCTTAAAGCTGTTGACATTGCTATACAGATCTCTTACCAATTTTAAATTTCTTCGTCTTCTTGGCCCTTTCAGGGCTCTTGGTTACGCGGGCCGTGCGTTGCGATGGAATGTGTTCGTAATCTGACTGTTTTCCTTGACTTTCCTTTTTGGGCACCTTTTGATCCTGCAGTTTCTGCTGCTGCTCTTTCGCTAACTTTTTTTCAGGCATCTGCTTCTTACGTTCCAGCTGCTGTGGCACCTTGGGCACCCTGACATGCAGGAACTTGTCATCACTATTGATTTTCTTCAATTTCCAGTGATATTCATGGCGATATATTTTGGGCTGAAAGTTGATTGGCATATGGGCGTATTGCTCCATCCTTCGAATGGTAAGCATCGTGCGATCATTTCTTCCGATTTTTTGCTTTATGCTGGCTATATCTATATGGCTATCTCTCTGCTGCTGCTTTTGCCATTTGGATTCTCGGAGAGTGGTAGATTCCATCGAAGGCGCTTTCTCCTCCTCGACTGGAGGGAGCATGTCCCTTGCCCTTCGATTGGGCCCCTCATTTCTTTCGATTTTATGCTTCGTGCTGGCTATATCTATAAGGCTATCTATATACTCTGACTGCCGATCCCTGAGACTCTGCTGGTGCTGCTGCCTGACACTCTTCTGCTCCTTTTTGACTTCTGGGAGTTTGGTAGATTCCATCGGAGGGACGATGTCCCTTACCCTTCGATTGGGCTTACTCTGGTCTCGTTGATCCTCCTCGTGATGGCTTTCCACGAGCTTTGCATACCTGCTGGCCAGATCGGATGTCTCATAGCCAAACGGCGACTCCATCTGCGTGATGTTGTACTGCATTAGGTCGATGAGGCGCTGCGTTGTTCCTGCCTGCGTTTCCATGGGTTTTGGGGCGAGGCTTTGCTTCTCCACGAGATGCCTCTTCAGCATGTGACTGCTGAAGTTCTGCTGCATGGCCGCCTTTGCCACTTCGAATCGCTTTTCCTCAATCGGCAGCAGCGATTCGAGTGCATTCTTTAGAACCGTTCTCAGGGGACCGCTTTTCGACCAGCCCGTGGTGTCTTTGCTGGTTGGCTGCTGCGCATCCGGAAGCGTACTCAAAGCACATTTATTCATTGCCCGACTCCAACAACTAAATGCTACAAGCGATATATCTTTAAGTGTTTGCTCTGACGGATGGATGGATGGATGTATCTGATGGCTTACCATTTTTTCTCATACTAAAACTTGTGCAAAGCTTCGCTAAAATATAAAATGTTTTTTTTACTGCCATAATTATCACAAAAAAAAAAATAAAACAATATAAACTAAAAAAAAACTTAAAATTTCGACATATAGGTTGTTGACCCTCGGAACTTAGTCAAACGACTGAGAGTTTCTAGATTTTTGTCAGCCCAAATCGAAGCTACTAGGGAAAACCGGGCTACTACTCTGTTTATATGGAGCCAATATTGGAAAATCATCTCATTCGATTTGCAAATGAAATTTCAGCATAAATACGGTATCATTTCACGAAATAGTGGTACTCATCATAAGCAGAAACCAAGTAAAGTGGACAATCCATCAAGTTCTGAATTAATCTAGAAAAGATAGATCGATAGATCGGTTACAAGCGTGGCTCAAAGGGTGAAAATAGCCTCTCTTCAGGGGAACAGCTGTAACAGACCACCAGCGCTGTTAGCACCCCAGATTAACAGTCTGTTAACGCTGTTACAGCCTGTTACAAAGCTCTGTACCCGCTCTCTGACAGCGCGCTGGCAGCGCTCTAGCCCTCTAGCTTTCGCTCTCAAGATCCACACGGCTCTTAAGATCCACACGTCTCTCGGGCTGCCTTAGCTTTTAAGCTAGAACATACCTACATATGTATATAATTAATAATGTATCAATGAAGAGGCCCCCGTACTTCTTCTTCGCTTGCACTACTTAGACTACATTTTTGGACTTGGAGCTTCTGCGGACTCATCTTTCCGCGATCCGTCCTCCTACAAACAACTGCAGTTACAGAAGGGCACAGAACTTTATAGATCTGCTACAAACACTGTACAAGCAACAGACTAATACACAACTTGATGGAGCGCGCACTTTATTATACCCGATACTCAAAATGAGTATTGGGGTATATTAGATTTGTGGTGAAAATGGATGTGTGTAACGTCCAGAAGGAACCGTTTCCGACCCCATAAAGTATATATATTCTTGATCAGCATCAATAGCCGAGTCGATTGAGCCCTGTCTGTCTGTCCGTCTGTCCGTCAGTCCGTCTGTCCGTCCCTATTAGCGCCTAGTGCTCAAAGACTATAAGAGCTAGAGCAACGACATTTTGTATCCAGCCTTCTGTGATATGTCACTGTTACAAGTATATTTCAAAACATCGCCCCGCCCACTTCCGCCCCCACAAAGGATGAAAATCTGTGGCATCCACAATTTTAAAGATACAAGAAAAATAAAAACGCAGAATCGTAGAGAATGAATTTATCTTCTAGACTGCAGAATCTAAATTGGATCGTATCATTATTATAGCCAGAATGAAGAAAACAATTTCATTTTACACGTATCATAGCCGGCTTTGCATAGCGCAAAACATTAGCGCCTAGATCTCAGAGACTATAAGAGCTAGAGCAACCAAATTTTTATCCAGATTCCTATAATATCGGACCTTGACGAGTTTGTTTCAAAATTTCCTCTCACCCCCTTCCGCCCCCGCAAAGTGCGAAAATCTGTGGCATCCACAGATCTCAGAGACTATTAGACCTGACTGTCGAGCTCTCACTGCTACAAAACTATTTGTAATTTTTCACTGCAGAACTCACTGTTGATAGCTTCTGCTACAAAATAAAACTTAAAAACCTCACAATTTTCATAAATAAAAATCAAATCAAAGCCCCTGTAATGCCACGAGATGCCTAACAAATACCTTCCACGCAGCGCCCGTCGACACGTTTGGGATGCGCTTCATTAAACGCTTCAATTAGTTAACTTTCAAATGAACCAAAAAGGTCTCAAGGAATGTTGCTCAATATTTAACAACTTGCGTTTGGGGTCGAAACCTTTCCAGAAAACACCTTGAACATGACTTAACCAACCGTCATCATCATCAGCATCAGCATCATCGTCATCATTATCATCATTATACTCCTACTCGTCGCTGAAGGAGCCTCGATTCGTCCCAGACGTGCTTCTCCTCGAGTTCTTTCTATGTTATTTCTCGTTTAGAAAAATTGCTCACGCACCGGTTCGTCCTTTTATAGGGGAGAGGGAGGGCGATAGCAGGGAAGGGATATTCTGGGTTGCAGGAGAGAGGAGAGGTCGGTCGGTCGGTCGGTAGTAGATTTTAAGTGCTGGACCGTTCCGTTCCTTCGCTATTTCTCTGTGGGTTTTGCTTTGGTTTTGATTTTGATTTTGTTTACCGCTTACCGTTCACCATCCATCCGTTTACCGTTTCACAGTTCCTCCATTCCTCCGTCCACCGTCCACCGTTCGTGTATCGTTCGTCGCCTAAGCGCATTAAAAGTTTTTTTTTTCTTCCTTACTTTTTCTTACTCTCTCGTTACACTCTCATGGAGGGTATGATGGTTCCTGCTGGGGGTTTGTACGTCGGTGTCTACGACCCTGTGCCTCAAATTTATTTACTGTGGCGTGTGGGGTCGAAAATCTTTTTGCGATTGACAGGTTGGAAAATATAATATTTATATTCGAAGTTCATATTCATATTTAATTTCTTAGTAATATGAATAATTTTAAATTTAAAAAAAAACTCTTTGAATTCGCAATCCTGGAGCCGCTCCAAATCCACGCTGAAAAAATCGTGTACCAATAAAATATATGGGTCTTTGGCTCAACCGAAAGCAGAATCCAATGTAAATTGTAGAATATAGCCCCATAAAGTTGTGATATTTGTCTGAGATTGATTGAGATGAATAGTAGAGATAATAGTGAAAAAAATCCATCCGCCAGAGTGTTTCCCAATTCGGTTTCGTCTTCATTCATTCTCTGCCTTACATTTTTGTATTCTTTATATTTTGCTGTGCACTTTATCGAAAGCACATCACGTCTTGCACCTGATTTGCTGACAATCCTCGGACAAAACAGGACAGGAAAGGACATTCTAAACAGTACCGAAGAGAACCCATCAAAAGCAGAGGCTTAAATATATCCCATCCCCAAAAACAGTGGGAGAACTTTTGCCAGCCGACTTGCATACGAAATTCTATGATAATAATTAAGATTAATTGGTCCTTGTGGATGGCCTCGATGGATGGCCTTTTGATAAGTAATTTCAAAGAAAGTATCTGGCTTATGCATACCAGGATGGCCTGCAGAGGTGTTGGCCAAATGAGACCTGAATTGAGACCCTAATTGACAGAAGTAGAACCATGCCTTGCATATCTATAATATGTATCTCGGGATGGCTGTCTGGCTATCTGGCAAATATGCAAAATAGTTCCATCTTCAGTGTCTGCTTTGGCTCTGGAGCCAAATGCCTTTTGTTTGTCTTAATTGTCTTTGGCTTGGGCTTATGGCAATTCCAGGAGGCTGTTGGCCAGACACAGGACATTGCTTTTCATTGTAAAGCTAAGAATAATATTCAAAATATAAGATACGAAATACTCAGATTATTTGTGCAGTAATAGGCAGCATATGCATACGGGAAAACTGTTTAAACAACGCTTTGAAAAGTAGATTCTGCCCTCCATGGCTCTTGGCATTGGCTTTCACTCTCAACGCTTTCCCTAATTGCCATCTTGTGGAGGGGAGTCCACATCATTCACACATCATTCGCAAAAAGAAAGTACACGAAAGCCCTCCAGAAAACACATCCTGAAGCCGAAGGCCCGAATGGAACACAGCACAATTCCATGCAAATGCCAGCTGCATCTGTATCTGCATTTGGAACTCTGCTGCTATCTCACATCTAGCATTTTGGGTAATTAGATTGCAATTGGAATGGCGATGGCGTTGGCGTTGGCTAACGTGGCGTATGCGCAATGCCCCCAATGGCCTCAGTGACCTGCCCGTTGGCTTTTTCTCTGCCGTTGACATAAATTGCTGATTATGCATAAAAGTGCAAGCCCGAAATGCAGTTGGAAAACCATTCAAGTCTTTGGCAAACTTCTTTTTGGTCAATTGAGCTGGTTACCCAGGAAATGCCAGGATGGCTTTAACCCATGGCACACCAAAAAGAAAAATAGCAATTGGTTATAAAATTGGGTTCATTTTGTATTGTATTTCGTGTAAATCAAAGAAATTTGACTCCTTGGCAGAGGATTTAGGAAAACTATAAACACAAATCTCTATTTAGTTTCTTTTCAATCGAATATTTTCTCAATATCTGTGCCATAAAATCTCTAAAATGCAATCCTTCAATGCAATTTTTCGCCAATAAGCCAAGGGTTAAATTGCATGTAGATATAATGGCCGGAACGGGGGCGGGGACGACCCTTCAATTGGCCATTTGCCTGGACTCTGCCACAGATACTACGAGCACGAATCGTATGCATGTTGGGGATTTATTAACTGTTGAATTGGAAAAAAATGCAGACAGGACAGACACTGGACTAGGGGGGGCCGGGCCATGCACCATTAGTCTCTTGGGCCAACAAAATGCAAACAAAAATCTCCCTAGCCCAGAGTCCGAGTGGGAGTTGAAGTCTGAGGTTCAAAGGAAATGCAGGAAAATGGAGGAAAATGGGGGAAATGGTCTTGCATGTGCATGGGTTAGCGTGGAAAGCACTGCGCTGACTAAGCATACGCAGGGAAATTGAAAAGGCAACTCGCGTATCTTTGGTGAGCAGAGCAGCATTCTGTGCATAAAATTGATGAAGCATACGAGAGGAGAAGAGTACGGGAATACTCGTACATATATAGACAAATTTGTATGCGTTATTTCCTCTCTCTCTCTCTCTCTATCTCTCTCTATCTATCTAGGGTAGGAAAGGGGGGCTTATAAATCAATTGGGAATGCAAACAGCTTACTCTCTTAGCTGGCAAATAGGAAAAGAATTTCTTCCTGCTTTGCTTAAAAAAAAAAAAAGTACTATGGGTACGAGCTTATAGAAGGGCAAAAGTTTGGATACCATGGGGGAGTATAAGAGCTAATCGTATAGATGGATAAGCAGAGAATTATATACAAAATGTCCATTAAAAGAGCAGGAAGGAAGAGGGTGGAAGTACTCTGTACATGGATGAAGAATACAAGTAGATGTAGAATGACTGACATGTATATAGATGACATTATCGTTCAGCTTCCATAGGAATAAATTAAGAATAATATATAAGAATATATATCATAATAACATAAGATTTATATCCAAGAATTCCATTAAAAGAGCAAGACAGAGAAAGGAAGTTCCATGTAGATGTAGAATGACTGTAGAATTACGGTAGGATCAAATGAAGGCAGTACATGTAGCTGTAGAATGACTTTAGATGTAGATGTAGATGCATATTACTGTCGATGTAGAATGACTTTGCAATAAAGATTTTACAAGAATCAAGAAGGACTATGGACGAACAGAACGCACCTATAACACTAGTTCACTGGTTCTTATAGGATTTTCATCGCTGAACACGAATCTGGTCTCTAAAAGTGCCTATCAGTTGAGATTTTGAGAAAAACCCTGTTTGTGTAGAGAATAATGTACCTTGTAAAACACACCTTGCAAGCCGTCCACAACTACATATAATAATCATCGATAACAACGATTACGTCAACCAATTAATCAATTCATTCCAAGAGACGCTACAACAACAAAATAATGCAACAATAATTAGCCTTGCCTCGAGCTCGTCTGGTACTTTTGAAGTATATGGTCTTTGCAGATTCATCGTCTTGCGACAACTCAATTCGCTCCAAAATCGATCAAATACAAAAATAAAAAAACGCGTGAACTGTCAAAAAAATTAATTAAATCTAAAATGCCTCAATCAATCCAAAATGTTCATGTAGCACAACTTTTTCATGTGCGCTCGCACTCTACTCGCGCTCTTAGAGCGGTACGCAATGGCGCGGACATGAATTGGCACTTTTGGAGGCCTGATTCGTTTCCAGCGATGAAATTCCCATAATCCGAACAGTGTAAGGGATCCCTAAGTGATTTCTTAAGCACCCAGTCCCTAAAAAGCCTTCCTTTTGGCACTATTATCCATTAAATAGTTCACAGCCCATTTAAAAAAAAAAAAAAAAAACACCTTTTTAAACATTTTACATATTGCATTTATTCTTTTTTTGTTGATTTTTTGTAATCCTTGTTATGTTTGTACCCTAAGACTAAGACTAAATTTGCATCTTTTTTTTTGCTGATTTTACAGTATTTCTTGTTGTGATTCTATTGCATAGCTGTTTCCATCAATAAATTTGGCTGAACCAGAATCCAGCACCTGGATTTCTTTCTAAAGAAGTGGCCGTGGAACATCAGCAACAGCCCGGACCACAGCCTCCACAGGGATAGCAGCATGGATAGCAGCAGGGGGAGCAGCAAGGTGAGCAGCAGGGGGAACAGCACGGGCTGCAGCAGGGGCTACAGCACGGGCTGCAGCATGGGCTGCAGCAGGGACCACAGCATGGACTGCAGCAGGGTCCACAGCAGGGGCTGCAGCAAGGATAACAGCCGCCACCACACATCCTGTCGCCGAATATTCGATTCCGCCACTTCTTCACGGAAATAGGTGCCGGTTCTGGTTTTGGGTAACTCTTTCTTTTGATTATACCTGGCAGGGCATACTACGATAGGAACCTAAAGTTTTTGAGTGGATTCCCAAAGTGAATTACTAAAATTTTTGTTATTTTTTTTACACTTACATAGAACGAAAATTTAACAAAAAATATAGATGTTTACGGGAACAGGAATGGAAACAGACTGAGGAAAATCCCATTTCGAATATGCCTGATCTACTAAAGAACAGGGCTACTGAGTTTTAAAGTTTTTTAAAAAGGGAGAGCCTTATCTTAACATAAAATAAAATAAAATTTATCTTGGTCATGCTTGGCCATGAAATAACTGTCAAATGAAATGGAAATGTCAGCGGCAGTTCTTCAAGAGGTTCTGTGTTTTAATTCAGGAGAAAAGCAACACTGGATATCAACCCTTATAAGCCCCCCTAAATAATTATGAATTAATCAATAGAAAACGACAAAATAATTAAGTGTAAATAATAATCACAATCAGACATCTGTTTTATTAAATCTTTTTTAACATGGGAATCTTAAAAAAAAAAAAAAAAAAAATGGTATTGGCTAATTCCAGCTGGGCCCTTGGTATTAATTTGTATTAAGTGAAATCTAGGAAGAAAAGGAAGTTGCAATTAGTTATGAATTATATATATATACATATATGATATATACTTACAACAACCGTTCTGTGCATGGCTTTCTTTGAAGCGTAACCCGTATCTGTAGAAATCATTATTGCTGTCCATCCTACAAAATCAAAAGAAGAATTAGAATAAGATGGTCAAGCATAAATCTCTCAAGGACTTACTCCAAGTATATGGTTCCTAGTACCGTGCAATGGCACGTACATGATGGTTTACCCTAATTCCAAACATATGGCCAAACACGTATCCTTTGCGTATTGATTTGTGTTAATCGACCATTTTTCTTTGAAGTGCGTCCAGTGCGAACAGTGTGTAGATTGGCGTAGAAGAAGTGTGTAGATTAGCGTATAAGAAGTATGCTGATATATGCTTAACGATTTGTAGTCTGTGTATAGGTATTTCCTATATAGAAGTGCGGTTCAATGAGTTTTAAGTGTGGAGTAACGAGTATGGGCTGACTTGTGTGGAGATACTGTGGAATGGATCCATGTTAATATGCCAAAGAAATTTCACTTGTCACTACCTTTTAGCCATCATTGGAATTAGGGCTATAAACTATTCACAAACACAAATTTTAACTCGCGTAAACATTTTTACACACTAATTTTGTAACTTAAATAATTTTCATATTTTTTTTTCCCGAAAAAAAATAATAGTTGTTGCCTGAACGAGAGCCGGAAAACTAATGAGAAATCGTTTGGTTTTACAACTGAGGTCTGAATATTCCACAGGCTGCAGCCTACAGCCTACTGTGATGTATATTTTTCAGTGAAAAATATCTGTCGTATCTGCATTAGGTTGCAATGATCAAATTATTGTCATGGGGGACTTTAACCTCCCATTTCTTTCTTGGCTGCCTTGCGATGACGCTAACCTTTTGTTTCCCAATTGCCACAATGACTTTATCAATGGGCTAACGGATATTTCCCTTGTCCAAATTAATGCCGTCAAAAACATTAGGGACAGACTTCTTGACCTCATGTTTGTTAACGATGCTTCACTTGCTACGGTATCTAGAGCAAGCCCAATATCATTCCCTGAAGATCCTTACCATCCAACTTTGTCGATATCCCTTGAGTGTACCCGATCTGGTTGTGCTGACAGTTCCATGGCTCCTTGCCACATAAAGTGTTTTCGCAAAACAAACTTTATCGATTTAGATCTACATCTCTCGCGTGTTGATTGGTCGTTTCTTTATTCATTACCGAACATAGACGCAACTGTTAACTCGTTTTATAGCTCTATTTACTCCGCCCTTAATACATTTGTTCCAGATATCACCGTACCCGTATCGTCCAAGCCTCCCTGGTTCACCAAGTATTTGTCATACTTAAAAAATAATAAATCCAGGCTCTATAAAAAGTACCAGAAGTCGGGCTCCACGTCGGCCTTAGCTCTATACTCCTCCGCTCGCTCCCTGTTCCTTGCCGTTAATAGTCAGTGTTATAATCATTACCTTTCACAATGTAGTAGAAACTTTCGTAGTGATCCTAAAAATTCTATTCGTTCGTTAACTCTAAGCGTAAGTCAAACGCTTTTCCTCCGTCCCTTCATTGTCAGAACAGAACAGAAGCTTCTGCTGTTGGTATTGCAAATTTATTCGCTACCTTTTTCCAAACAACGAACTCGTCTCATATCTATAACGCATCCACTCCGTATCCGTACCAGCTACCTCAAGCTAACAGCATTTTTCTGCCCATTTTCGAGGAAAACGTTGTTCTGGAAGGTTTGTCATCTATGGACTTATCGTTTTCTGCGGGTCCAGATAAGGTACCAAGTTGCATTTTAAAACACTGTGCCCAGTCCCTTTGCAAACCCTTGACCTTTCTCTTCAACCTCTCTTTGGAAAAGTCTTGTCTTCCATTAATTTGGAATGAGTCCTTCATCATTCCGCTTTACAAAAAAGGTTCAAGATCAAATATTGAAAACTATCGTGGTATCGCAAAGCTTTCCGCCATCCCGAAGCTTCTTGAGTTCCTGGTAACCCGGCAACTGCAACATCTTTGTTGCAGCTTGATATCTCCGTCGCAACACGGTTTTTTCAGACATCGTTCAACATCGACTAACCTTCTTGAGTTTTCTAACCTAATCCACCGTGGTTTTCAAAGTGGTTTGCAGACGGATGTAGTTTTTACGGACTTCAGCAAGGCATTCGATTCTGTGAACCATGCTCTGCTTATTCACAAGCTCTCTTTATTAGGGTTCCCAACGAATCTTCTAGATTGGATTTTGTCCTATCTCTCTAACCGTACTCAACGTGTTTTGTTTTCTAATGTTTTATCAAATATTGTTAATGTTACTTCAGGTGTGCCACAAGGAAGTCATCTGGGCCCGCTTCTGTTTATTCTATTTGTGAATGACCTTCCTCAAGTTATATCATACTCTACTACACTAATGTATGCTGATGATGTTAAAATCTGTCTGCCTTACTCTGATTGGTATTTGCACACACGCCTTCAACTGGATCTAAGTGAACTACTACTGTGGTGTTCAACTAATCTTCTTTTCTGAACCTATCTAAATGCAAACTTATGACATTTTACCGTCGCGCTCCACATTTTGTCTCATATGCTCTAGGAAATCATGTCCTCGAGCGAATTTCGAGTTCAAATGACCTCGGAGTCCTTTTTGATCATAAGATGTGTTTTAAAAGCCATATAGCTGCAACAGTCAATAAAGCTAAGGGTGTTTTAGCGTTCATTAAACGTTGGTCCAAGGAGTTTGACGACCCGTACGTTACGAAACAACTATATATCTCGTTAGTACGTCCTATATTGGAGTATTGTTCTTGTGTTTGGAGCCCGCAGTATAAAGAGCAGCAGGTTGTTATTGAATCCGTGCAAAAGCAATTTTTAATTTTTGCCCTTCGTAACTTTAACTGGGACTCGGGTAGAATCTTGCCACCCTACCGGTCTAGGCTAAATCTTATTGACCTGCCGTCGTTGCACCATCGCAGAATATGCAACGGCGTAATGTTCGTGCACAAGCTCCTTCTCGGGATTATTGACTCCCATACTCTCTTGGGTCAGATTGACTTGGCCGTCCCATCTAGACCTACCCGTACTTTTAGGCCTATCCGTTTACCCATATGTAGGTCTAATTATGCCGAACATGAACCTTTTAGGGTTTTATGCCATAATTATAACTCCCTCTGTCATATCCTATCCCCTGAACTGTCTCTTAAACTAATTGCATGCAATATTTATAATCACTTAAATTTAACTAATTTTTAACTACTCTTTTTTCCTCCTTTTGTAATTAAGTATCATCATTAACAGATAATTTGTTAATTTAATAAATAAATAAATAAAAAAGAGCGGTACGGTACACAATGGCACAATGGCGCGCACATGGATTGATTGGCCTGATTCGTATTCACCGATGAAAAGTGATTTCTTAAGCCCCAGTCTCTAAAAAAGCCTTCCCTTTGGCACTATTATCCATGAACTAGTTAAAAACCAATTTTATTTGCTTCATTTTACGGATTTTATGTTGTTTCTTGTTATGATTCTGAATCAATGATTGGCTGAACCAGAATCCAGCACCTGGATTTCTTTCTAAAGAAGTGGCCGTCGAGCATCATCAACAGCCTGAACAGCTGCCACCGCCGAGGGCCCCACAGGGATAGCAGCATGGATAGGAGCAGGGATAACAGCAGGGGGAGCAGCAGGGGCTACAGCACGGGCTGCAGCATGGTCCACAGCACGGACTGCAGCAGGGTCCGCAGCAGGGGCTGCAGCAAGGATAACAGCCGCCACCACACATCCTGTCGCCGAATAGTCGCCACTTCTTCACGGAAATAGGCGCCGGTTCTAGTTTTGGGTAATTCTTTCTATTGATTATCCCTGTCAAGCCATTCTACGAGAGGAACCTTAAGTTTTTGAGTGGATTTCCAAATTGAAATATTAAAATCTAAAATTTTGACATAAGGACCACAGATACCCTCTTGTACTGCAAATTGTTATATTTTCCAGCATAAAGTATGCCATGATTTCGGCTTCCGCATGGACTATATTTTGTAGGTGCTTAAATAACACATTTATTTCATTCAATCTTTGGAGCTCCAACCCTTCGGACTGTTTTGTGAAAACACAAAATAAAATTAAATTTTTCCAACTTTTCCAAGCAAAGTAAGCGAGTGCCAAATTCAAATATAAAACTAAATTTAATTTGTTTTTAAATATTTTCTGGCAGGACAAAAGCAAATTACAAAGATGTGCAGCTGGCCTTGCTATCCCTCTGCCGCCCTCTGCCCCTGCGGTGGGTGTGGACCCAGTGGCTTCTACGATCCCTGCTTTGGACCCTACAATGGTCCATTCAACTCGTGGTGCGGTGCCAGCGGTCCAGGATGCTGGGGCGGACGCTGTTGCTAGTCGGCGCTGGACAGGACAGATCACGCAACAGTCGGGAGGGTTTGAAGATTCAAAAATGCAATAAAAATTCTATGTTTTAAGTATATTTGTGGTAGATTTTAATAGGGGGGGCTTATGCTTGGTCATGCTTGGCCATGAAATAACTGTCAAATGAAATGGAAATGTCAGCAGCAGTTCTTCAAGGGGTTCTGTGTTTTAATTCAGGAGAAAAGCAACACTGGATTCAACCCTTATAAGCCCCCCTAAATAATTATAAATTAATCAATAGAAAACGACACAATAATTAAGTGTAAATAATAATCACAATCAGACATCTGTTTTATTAAATCTTTTTTAACATGGGAAAAAAAAAAAAAAAAAAAAAAATGGTATTGGCTAATTCCAGCTGGGCCCTTGGTATTAATTTGTATTAAGTGAAATCTAGGAAGAAAAGGAAGTTGCAATTAGTTATGAAATATATATTATATATATATGATATATACGTACAACAACCGTTCTGTGCATGGCTTTCTTTGAAGCGTAACCCGTATCTGTAGAAATCATTATTGCTGTCCATCCTGCAAAATCAAAAGAAGAATTAGAATAAGATGGTCAAGCATAAATCTCTCAAGGACTTACTCCAAGTACAGTGCAATGGCACGTACATGATGGTTTACCCTAATTCCAAACATATGGCCAAACACGTATCCTTTGCGTATTGATTTGTGTTAATCGACCATTTTTCTTTGAAGTGCGTCCAGTGCGAACAGTGTGTAGATTGGCGTAGAAGAAGTGTGTAGATTAGCGTATAAGAAGTATGCTGATATATGCTTAACGATTTGTAGTCTGTGTATAGGTATTTCCTATATAGAAGTGCGGTTCAATGAGTTTTAAGTGTGGAGTAACGAGTATGGGCTGACTTGTGTGGAGATACTGTGGAATGGATCCATGTTAATATGCCAAAGAAATTTCACTTGTCACTACCTTTTAGCCATCATTGGAATTAGGGCTATAAACTATTCACAAACACAAATTTTAACTCGCGTAAACATTTTTACACACTAATTTTGTAACTTAAATAATTTTCATATTTTTTTTTCCCGAAAAAAAATAATAGTTGTTGCCTGAACGAGAGCCGGAAAACTAATGAGAAATCGTTTGGTTTTACAACTGAGGTCTGAATATTCCACAGGCTGCAGCCTACAGCCTACTGTGATGTATATTTTTCAGTGAAAAATTATATTTGTGGGGGAAAAGAGATTGGGGTTCGTATTCTAACGACGTTTGCCCCATTTCTTAAGCAATGCAAGGTGTGGATACTCGTATATATAGCCTCTTGCAAGAGTCTCGTCAGCAGGATTTTTTTCCATTGGTCACTTGAGAGGCCTCTGTTGATGGAAACCGCCTTCGAGGTCATGTAGGGCATCTCTAGATGTGGCTTTGCCGAAACCGTAGGACCGTAACACTCCCATATAGAAATATACGTGCCAGAGATTTTTCTGCTCACACACACACACACACACACACCTGCAATTGCTTTGTTGCGTTAGCCTCTCAGCAACAACAACAAATCGCAGGGGATTTATTTGCATTTATTTTGCTGTTTTTTCATTCTCGATCGTCTCTTTCGTCTGCTCTCTGAGCAACAACAATGCGATGCAGTTGCATTTTGTTGCTGTTATCTTTCCCCTCGGTCGGCTGTGACGAAATGCTCTTCTTTGTATTGCTCTCTCAGCAACAACAACAATAATACGCCACCCACCCACTGCTGCCACGACTCTCTCGCTCTCTCGCAGTCTCAGGCCTCGCTCTCAGCAACTGCGGAGCAACGAACAACGACGGGACTTGACATTGCTTCGTAGATTCTGTCTTTGTTTTGATCGGGCCCTTATATTTATATAAATTTTTACATAAAGACTACAGGATACCCTCTTATAACACAAATTGCTATATTTTTAAAATAAAGTATACTTGACCCCATAGAGCGGTACGGTACACAATGGCACAATGGCGCTCACATGGATTGATTGGCCTGATTCGTGTTCACCGATGAAAATCCCATAATCCGAGCAGTGTAATGGATCCTTAAGTGATTTCTTAAGCACCCAGTCCCTTAAAAAGCCTTCCTTTTGGCACTATTATCCATGAACTAGTTAAAAACCAATTTTATTTGCTTCATTTTACGGATTTTATGTTATTTCTTGTTATGATTCTATTGCATAGCTGTTTCCATCAATAAATTTGGCTGAACCAGAATCCAGCACCTGGATTTCTTTCTAAAGAAGTGGCCGTCGAGCATCTTCAACAGCCTGAACAGCTGCCACCGCCGAGGGCCCCACAGGGATAACAGCATGGATAGGAGCAGGGATAACAGCAGGGGGAGCAGCAGGGGCTACAGCACGGGCTGCAGCATGGTCCACAGCACGGACTGCAGCACGGACCGCAGCACGGACTGCAGCAGGGTCCGCAGCAGGGGCTGCAGCAAGGATAACAGCCGCCACCACACATCCTGTCGCCGAATAGTCGCCACTTCTTCACGGAAATAGGTGCCGGTTCTGGTTTTGGGTAATTCTTTCTGTTGATTATCCCTGTCAAGCCATTCTACGACGAAACCTTAAGTTTTTGAGTGGATTCCCAAATTGAAATATTAAAATTTTAAATTTTGACACAAGGACCACAGATACCCTCTTGTACTGCAAATGTTTATATTTTCCAGCATAAAGAATGCCATGATTTCAGCTTCCGCATGGACTATATTTTGTAGGTGCTTAAATAACACATTTATTTCATTCAATCTTTGGAGCTCCAACCCTTCGGACTGTTTTGTGAAAACACAAAATAAAATTTAATTTTTTCCAACTTTTCCAAGCAAAGTAAGCGAGTTCAAAATTCAAATAATAAATAAAATTTAATTTTTTGAATATTTCGTGGCAGGACAAAAGCAAATTACAAAGATGTGCAGCTGGCCTTGCTATCCCTCTGCCGCCCTCTGCCCCTGCGGTGGGTGTGGACCCAGTGGCTTCTACGATCCCTGCTTTGGACCCTACAATGGTCCATTCAACTCGTGGTGCGGTGCCAGCGGTCCAGGATGCTGGGGCGGACGCTGTTGCTAGTCGGCGCTGGATAGGACAGATCACGCAACAGTCGGGAGGGTTTGAAGATTCAAAAATGCAATAAAAATTCTATGTTTTAAGTATATTTTTGGAAGATTTTAATGGGGGGGAATAACTGGGGGCTACAGTGGAGGACTGCTGAGGTCTAGCCACCTGATGTAGCCGATTCTTCACTTGGATATACAAAT
This sequence comes from Drosophila lowei, assembly GCA_008121275.1. NCBI lineage: Eukaryota > Metazoa > Arthropoda > Insecta > Diptera > Drosophilidae > Drosophila > Drosophila lowei. Next base: position 10,777,342 of record CM017779.1, on the reverse strand, counting down.
ATATTAATATATTTATAGAACGGAATGAAATATATTCCCAGGCCTACTATTTTCATTAAAACTAGAATTTGACAGTGTTTTCCATGAATGTAATCCGTTTAAGCCCCTTCATGCACTCGTTTCACCTTTTGTGTGGGGTTTTTGAACTAGTTTCTGGCTGTGGTTCCTTTGGTTCTCCTGGTTGTGTCCTGCTACTAAATTATGTGCTCATAAAATGTCATGCGTTGATTACATGTTATGATATCCCGTGAAGGATGTGTGACTTCTGCTGGTAGTGCAAGTGAATATAATGCGGGGCTCCACTGTGGCTGTGGCTGCTGCTGATGTGATCTGTGGCTAGAGTTCTGTCAAAGCAAAGCCAAATGTTGCGGTGCCCTGGTTAAAATAATGAAGGTAAATAGGAAGTGTTTTAGAGCCTCTATAGAGGCACTATACCACCCATCTTTAGCGTTTCAAACCCTCCCAAAATCATCCGAAAGCAAGGGCCTTCTGCAATTGAAAAATGTCCAACTGTCAAATGGAAATATAAAACAATAAACAGAAAAACACGAGTTTCTGCTGTCAAACACTGAAAAAAATAACACCTGTCCTGTACTTGGGGCTTGTAAGTGGCATGCAATATTCTGCAGGGGTTTTTCATTGCATGTGACACTGAAAAACACTCATTCACTCACTTTCCAATGAAAAATCATGTTTAAGTGCTTCGATTGGTCTCCTCCCCTGAGAAATCAATTAGTCTGAGGTTTTTCCACAGAGAAAGAGAGGGGGAAATATAATGATATTTTAATTGAACGTATGGATAGGAGTTCTGTGCACCCAAAAGTAGTGGGGAAAATGAGGCATTCAACATTTCATTCGTGCCTTAAGGAAGGAATCCTTGTGCCTCTCCGAAGCCTTTCAATTGCTAATTAATTCATATGTGTGTGGTGTGTGGTGCGTGGCTTGGTGTGGTGTCAAAAAGTTTATGTTGTGCTGTAATTAAAAGTGTGTGTGTGCGTGTGTAGGAGAGTGTACACTGTACACCAGCAAAATCTAATTTGCACATTTTCGCACTTAATTCACACGGAGACGAAAGAGGTAGAGGCAAAACATGGCACTTGAGAGGCAGACGACAGCATTGACATGCCGCTGTCGCAGGCACCAAAATGTGCGGCTAATATCCTTTCATTTATTCAGTTTGTGTCTCGTGTGAGTCTCCTGGAGGCGCTCCATGTGGGAAAATGGATGCATACGCATTAATTTCCGCTTTGTCTTTCACATTTTCACTTAACCCTGCGCCGCCAGCGCCTTGTAATATCAGGCGGTGCGGTTCTTAACTTAATTATTGACTTTAATGATACTTTCTTGGGACTTTCGAGAGGGCTTAAAAAATGTTAAAAAAGGGCTGACATCTTGAGGGGAAATTTAATTAAAAGTAGCTGCCAGTGAGGGCAAACATAAGTCAAACAAAATACTGAAAATAGTATACACTCTTTAAGGCTGTCTTTGTTCTGTTCTGTGGCATTCGACTTAATGCCAAACAATTTGTCAACGATATGGTATTATCAAAGATTGCTGATTGAAATTTTCGCTCGCTGGAAGATTGCTGGAAGATTGATTTGCAACAGCAACAATGTGGCACACACAGATCCAAAGAATGTTTGAGCACGAGAGAGCACAATCTGCAGTTGAAGATGAAAATGATTGATTTGCCATAATGCCAGGAGGCAGGGTGGGGCAGGGGCAGGGGCAGGGAGCTCTCTCTCTCTCTCTCTCTGTCTTTGCAGAGTTTTCCCAGTGTCTGTTTCTGTTGTTGTTTTAAAAGTGAACCAGGCATCAGGCAGCAGGCAGCAGGGGGGCGAGGGGCGATTGCTAATCATCAATCAATCATATTGCCACGGGGAATCGCTCTGTATGCCATGCTTAAAACAAAAGCCAGAAAATGCGCTCTCGTTTCGCTCTCTCAGAGTTTTGATCCTGTAAAGTATGCCATGCCATGCCATCGGTTTGTCTTTGGCTTTTCTTGTCTTTCCTCGAGCTGGCTGGCCAGCGAATTTAATTTCGTCTGTCAATCAGCATTTGTTGCTGTTACCTTTGGGCAGGGGCCAGACTTTAAAACGGCCAAGCCAAGGGAATGAGCTAACAAAAGGTCAGAGACATATACCAGAGTCGAACGGCGGCGGGGGCGGTGGGACAATGGAAATGGTCTGCTATAGAGAGAGACTCCGAAAAACTTGCGCAAATTGATTGTAATTGACATTTATTGGACAGCAGACAGGGCCGACATACAATTTGAGAACCCGTTTTTCCGTTTTCCCATTTCCCTTCCCTCACCTGAGCTTTGTTGTGCAATTGGAAAGGCAAAGAAATCCAGTGCAGTAACCCTCCTTTTTGGGGGGAGATGGGGAAAATTTTGAAAAAAAATTCAATTTAAATTTTGGTTTTAGGTACTAATTTCTCTATTGTTTCTATAGAAGTAATGATGCAGAAATGATCTTAATTAATGAGGGACTATTTCTCATAGAAAAATACAAATAAATACCTTACTTTATGGGGTTCTGCTCACCCTTTTAACACTTTGCCTTTGCAAGACACGGATTGAGCAAAAATTATTAAACAAATTGTTTCCAATTTACATTGGTTCCTGTTATCAGCCGCAAATAAATTTACTAAGACGGATGCCAACAAAAAAATCCACCAATTTTATTGTTTACAAGAATATCAAATAAAGATTGAGATCGAAGAAACGGACGTTTTTCCCATGCAATCAAACCGACAAACACAAAATAAAAAATAATCGAATTTAATTAATAATTTCGACTTTTCATAAATTTTTAAAATCAAAATTTCGATTCAAAAAAATACCGCAATAAGTTAAATTTTAATTCATTTTTTATTTGTTTTTTTGTATTTTGTAAAAAACAAAATTTAAAAAAAACCTTTTTAATCTTCATAAAAATCTGAACCATAAAAAATATAATATTAATAATTCATTAAAACATTTTAGAGCTCCAAATCTATCTAAAAAACTGGATCAGATAATAAAAAAATTACTTCTTTTTAATTCATAAAAAACTTCGAACAATCAAATAATAAAAAAAAAATTATTTAATAAATATTTTTAGAGCTCCAAAATATTTAAAAAACTGGATCAGATAATAAAAAATGCCTTCTTTTTAATTCTAAAAAATTCCGACAAAAAAAATTTAAGTAAAATATAGTTCATTAAACATTTTTGGAGGTTCAAATCTATCAGAAAAAGTGGGCCTAGTGGTGAGTTTTGTTTTTTGCAGCTTTAAATACAGAAATGTTCTCATTTATTTTTGATATTTTTTGTAAATAAATAAAATAAAATAAAATTACAGCAACTGTAGCCCGCTAATTGATCGCAGTCCATCACTCCATCACACACTCGCACCCACTTGCTATACCCTTAAAAGCCGAAAAAACCGAAACCGAAACGAATAAATAATTACAAAACACTTTGGAAACAATTCATCAATTCGGCAGTTGAGCGATTTTCGTGGCTTTTACCGCTTTTGGCCCTAAAAATCAATGCAACAAAATTTGTTATATTATTTGCACATAAATTTAATTGAAAAACTTTTGTGCAGAAAATGCCATGCAACATTGACATTGTCGTTGTCGTTGTCGTTGGCTGTCGATTGTGTGGCCATTGAAGGAATTTCCACACAAAGGATATCGCTTCCGTTCTCCACACATGTGATAGACTGAGAGAGAGAGAGATATATAGAGGGGGAGAGAGATATATAGAGAGAGACCAACTAAGTTTTCGGCTAAAATTTACTTTAGAACAAATTAAAAGTTCAAGTTTTCTGCCTCCTCGACTCGACTCGACGGAGGGGCGTGTGAAGTTTTACAAGAGGATAGATATGCCCGGAAGCTTGTCCCCTCTCTCTCTCTCTGTCTCTATTTTCTCTTTTGGGGATGCGTGTGTGTGGGGGCGTGACTGTACTCAATGTTGTACTTTGGCTTGTACTTTATGCGCCACCGCACAATCATTAAAGTTCAAATGGAATCGGGACTCGTACCAATCCCTCAAGTTGCCAAAACTTTTTCAAATGTTTGTCATTCAGTCCCCCCCGCCCCCACCCTTCCGGCCACCCTTGCCACATCCGGTATCCATGTGTTTGGTGTTCTGTAACGTCAGCGACAGACAATTACCCAAGGAATCGCCAGATGGTAGATGTTTCTCGATCAAGAAAAGGGAGATTCAGATACTATTTGTAGATGAAAGATTGATACCATTTTTGGCATTTATAAAGAGGTCTTTATATATACATTATTTATAACTATAAATAACGTTTGTATTTTTTTATAATTTTTTTTTTGTTCTGAAATAAATTCAATTTTCTGCCTTCTACGCTCTCAGCAATCAGGCTTTCCAATTCAGGGCATCCACTGAGAACTTTATGGGACTAAGAAGGCTACTTAGGAAGACCCTGGTTCGATTGAACAACCAAACGGCATATTTCCTTGTACGTAGCATTCATCCATTACCCGAGGATCGATGGTGGATGATGCATTACAATCGGACATCTTTTAGCTGTCCCTACAATCGTTTTTTGTTTCCCCAAAAGAGTTTCTATAAATATCCATAGAAATGCATGCAATTCTTCTATAGAAAATCCATCAAATTGTCGTAAGACTTTCTCTCAAATAAACCCCATAAAAGATATGTAAAAAACGATATCCTTTTGCTCAATTACCGATTAGCCGGAATCCCAAAAGTTCGTTTAGCACAGCACCAACAAAATGATTGCAAAGTTTGTTGGTTTTCTAACAAAAAATATGCAAATCCTTGCATTGCTATCAAAGACGAAGACATTCCGAGATTAGTGGGGGAGAAAGTTTGTTTTTTTTTTTTTTGGGACAGCCCCAAGAGCATTGCAGGGGTCGCAGGTCACCAAGTCCGATACGTCATCAGGCGGCGGCACGGGCACGGGCATCATCATAATCATAAATGATAAATTGTCAATTCCCGCTGGCCATGTCCTTTCTTTCCTTTCGCTGTTTCTCAAAGTTTTCCTCCATAAAAGGCAAAACAGCAGTAAGTTTTCCCCCCCATTTGGTGAGGGAGAGGGGCGGCGGCTCGGGGTGCCAAAGTAATAAAGGAAAACACAACAATCATATTTTTATGGGAGGGGGGAAGGGGGGGGAGAAAATGCAAATGCAAAATGGCAGACAGCAGGACAACAACCCCACCATCCCCACTCAACTCCAATTTCAACTCATTCGCGTATCCTTGCTGGTGGCCGAGAAAGGAATCCATGGAAAAGCTGGAAAAAAAACTAAACTGAATTTATGGCACTCCAGCGAGGGGTATACCCTTATTCTTCATATAAGTATGAGTTATAGATCGTTCGTTCTGTAGCCTAAAATATTCCCAAATCCTTCATTAAACTTTGCTTTGGTTCCGAAACGAATCCAAATTTATTTCAATGGAAATACTGAGACTCCAGTAATGTAAAATATTCTACATGTGTGAAGAAATCCAAAACATTTTGGTGGGACAGGCTAGGCAGACCGCGATCTCTCTCAATTTTGATGGGAAAACCATAGAGAGAAGGAGTGGAAACAGGAAATTCTTGCACTCCATTTACCCTCTTTATGGGGTCTTTAGCCCTAAACTCCTCGACTACCGAGTAACTCTGATGAAAAAAAACCCAAACGAACCTCTAAAGCGACTTCTTAGACCTCCTTTTCATACCAATATACCCTTTGGAAGAGAGTACTCTAACCGGTAGGTAGGAAAAACCCACAATCGAATCAAGTTTCTGTAGGTGGCAATGATGCTCCTGCTCCTGTGGCCGATAAAATGATTTGCGTACAAATTGGTTCAGGGCGAAATTCGATTGAGCTGTGGGAATATTCAGGCGTCCCTTTGTTAACCGGGTTAACGCGCAAAGGCCGGCAAAAGGGGGTGTGGAGGGGGGGGGGGCAAAAGGGAAAAGCGGAAAAAAATAGAAGGCAAAAATATGGCAAAAGAGAGCAACCACAACGGATGTAGCGGCGGATAAAAGAATTCTGGCAGCCGCCAGAAACGAACTTCGTAAAGAGCTAAAACCGATTTGAGAGAAAAGAAAAAAAACTTTATTTTTTGTGGCCCAAAAGAAGTTTGAGAGGAGAAAAAACTCCAAAAAGCTTTTGTGGTTATTACGTTCTCTTCTTCCTTGCCTTTCTTACGGCTTTCCTTATGCTTTTTTCTTTTTTTCTTTTGCCTTTCTTTATTTTTTCTTGGAATGCCGGGGCGTAACAATCTCTGATGCTGCTGCCAAATATGCCGGAAATTTTTAATGATTTCCGTTTGCAGAGGAGTCCTGTCTCCTCCGGAGGAGTCTCTTCTCCTATTCTCAAATGAAAACAAATCGCCATCGCATCGCTGCTGCAGTCAGCAAAAGTCGCAATCGCAGCCAAAGAAACGGCATTCATTACATTTTTCATAGATTTTTCCCTCTCTCATTCGTTGTGTCCAAACAATTTGCGGAGATTCGTGGGATAAATCAATCGATATGTCATCATTAGTTCTAGGCGATACTCCTCCTCTCTCCACCGCAGACGGGTGCCGAGTGCCCACTGAAGTGAGGACAAGTCATTCATTCACCATTGGGCCGTGATGGGGAAAGGGACCACCACAAATAAGGTGAATGGGCACTCTTGGGCACCAAAGGACAGGCCCCTTTGGTTGAAAATTAAACAACTTTCTCTCAGAAACTACATTTTTATATCTTTAGATGTCATTCCATGGGTACTTTCCATACTTTTGGCAGTACATATCACTTATTTCATAGAACCCGCATAAATCTCTCATGTGTACAACTAATTTACGAGATTCTGAAGGCTTTCAGGCTTCGAGGCTTCTCAAATCCCTTTGTAATGATTGTCTTTACAATCTGTAAATTTACATCTGTAAATATTTAATTTGTATTTTATTGCTATTATTTTATTAGTATTATTTATTTAATTTTATCTTTGTTTATTTGGCCGTACACTCAGAGAAAAATGGCCTTGAATTGTAATATGTTCTTTTAGGTTTTAAAATCGATACCAATAGATCTATGTCGAAAGTAGAATTGTTAAAAATTTTTTTATATTAAAACAAACATATTTAAATTAAATAAATTTCCCTAAAATGTTATATATTATTTTTGCCTAAAAGTGTTTTTTCGATTAAAAATGGGCCGTATTAAAAAAGACAATTTATACAATTTAAATCAAAATCAATTTAAATACAATATTTGAATTTATTTTTAATTTTTGTATGTTTGTATTTAAAACCCAAATATTTAATTTAAATATGGGTGTGTTTCTTAAAGCCTGATTTTTATTTTCATTTTGAACTAAAAAAACCTAAAAAAAATAGTTATTTCTGATTTTAATAATACAAATTTGTATTTATTTGTATTATACAATTTACTGGTCTCTTTATAAAATTTTTTCTCTGAGCACACCTTTGTTTCTCTCTATTTGCCGATTAACAGTTTCCATCTTCCATCATTTGATTGCTCTTTTGAGTGGAGGAGGGGATATTTAAACCCATTACGAATCGGCAAGGCAAAGCAATGCGAAATAAACAAAATTAAGTCGGCAAACACACGTACACACAGACAGACACACACACACAGAGGACACACACAGAGGACACACATATTGTCAGCGCTCTTTTGAAGCGCTCTCTTAAGCCTTGGGTGTTTGGCACTGGAGGGCTAAAAGCATAAAAGCCAGAAACATGTTGATTACATTTGCCAGATTAAAGCAGACATAATCAATCTCGGCGATTGCCTCACTGACTGACTGACTGACAGACTGAAGGAGAGACAGACTGATGGACTGAATGAGTGTGTAGCGCCCCAAGGCGTCGGAGCAGGAGAAGGAGAAGCGAAGAGCAATAGACACCTGGGCGGCATAGTGCTACCTGGGAAAATCGTGCTGACACAAAGAGCGACGTTTGATTAAGCGAAGCAGCGCCTTTGGCAGCACTAGGTACCAGGACATGACACCCACACCCCTTCGACACTCCCATCCTCTACCGAAGACACCAACCACCTCATTCTCTTTGTGACGCTGCCAAATGCAATCAGATTACACTTCGTTTGCCGTTCCGTTCCGTTCCTTTCCGAGTGGGATCCCTTTTTACATTTTTTGCTCCCGCCTTCTAAATTGTCAGCGATAACACGGAGAGGAAAAGCAAACGGAAAACTGGAGAGAGCGAGGGGGATAGAGTGTGGAGTAAATATTATGCAGGGCTTTCGCTATTAAATATCAAGAATACGGCAGGCATGGTCACCCACAGCGAGAGAGAGAGAGAGAGAGAGAGAGAGTGCGTGGTTGTGTGTGTGTGTTATATCGCCTTCTATGGCCTGCCTGCAGCTATGGTCGGGAATGTATTTTATATCTCGCCCTTGCATTCATATTATAATTTGTTCCACCTCCGGCCATGTTATTTAGTTACGCACTTACATCGTAAAAATGTCAGAAACTATGGTGTTGATCCCCCCAGGACATAGTGCCTCCACTCATACGAGTAGGAGTATATGTTTATCATTATTTCTCCTCACTTTCCAGACCCTTTGCGTTTCGAGAAAACGTTGCGTGAAATACTACCCCGAAGCAATGTCTAGGCGTTGGCATGAGGGTATATAATATACTTCTCCTTAAGAAAAAACAGTAAGGAACTTCCACGGAAAGAACTTTTTCAAATTAAAGTCAGAAATTGAAAGAATAATCCAAAAGTTGAATGGCTTTTGGGATATACATATGTACGTGTATAAAGATCGGCAGTTTTTTTTTTGCAATATTATGTTTTTCCCTTGATTTTTTAGGTTTTTAACAATAAATTTTCATTGCCCATTCAGTAAAAGCCGAACAGCATTAATATTGAACCACTGCAAGAGTTTAAGAACATTAAAGTTCAGTAATGCTGATATAAGGAATCTGACATTCTTAAGGTTCGAAATTAAATTTTATTTTACAATTAAAATCAAATTAAAAAAATTCAACTCACCTTTTTCATAAATATTTCACGAAAGAACCTTCTCTTCATTTTATAACATTTTTTTCATAATCTTGCATCGTTCTTTGAGCTGCTGTTCTTCTTAGACACACGATAAGAGAGAGCGCGACCCGCACGACGATTACAAGAATACGACGAACGAAACGACGACAGAAAAGCAATGGGAATAAAAAATTGGCACAATTTAATTAATATTTCATATGTTTAAATATATACATATATAAAACATAGGAACTTTCACGCAGTTTGCCGATTTGTATACATTTATTTGTACCTTTAAAATTTGAATTGAATGAGCAGATTCCAATAAGAGCAAGCATTGTCAGTGTATTACTACAAGAACACTCCCACGACACTCACATATGTTGATCGCCCAAAAGAGAGAGAGAGAGAGGGTCAAACCTTCATCTTCACCTTTAATTGCTGCTCCGCTTTACTGCAAGAGTGCTCTCTGCAAAAGAAGAGCGACTTGGTGCTCTTTTTGCATTCTCTTTTTGGTTCCCACACGCACACACAAAAACAAAAAGAATGTAAGACGCCTGTGACCCGCATGGTACCGAGGGTGCTCCGCTGCCATTTCGCTGCATTTACGCTGTATTTGCACAAGAAAAAAGTCAAAATACACTTGTTGCACTGCCCTTGAACATTTTAGCTATGATCTGCAATTGTTCTTCCACTGTTTCTTGTTGTATGCCATTTTTCCAGTCCCCGCACAAGACATACGCACATTTTCTTACATTTATCACTTTAAAGCCAGGATTTTTCATATTTTTCACTGCAATTCACTAACAAACATTGTGCGACAACTTTTCCAAATGATTTTCACAATTTTCCCGCTTTTCACGACCCGAAACCGGCAAAAGAACGCGGACCAGACTGTGAACGCGTGCAAATGGAAGTTGGAACTGGGAGAGAGGGGAGCGGGTGTAAATGCGTGGGCAGCTTAAAGCTAAAGCTCGCGCTTTCATGCTCTCGTTTTGCCTATTTAAGCTCGCTCATGATGCTCGCTCGCTCATATACTAACACTCTTTTGGATCTTATTTTACGCTCAGCACTACCGAGAGCGCTGCAATGTTTGACGAGAGAGAGAAACACGAAGTTTGCTGTTGTATTGAGCAAAATGAGATCCAAAAGAGAGCGAGTTGCTGGAGCGGTCCACCTTGTATAACTTCATCATGAACTCGCTCATCTCATTGACAATTAACATTTCTTCTTACTCCCCTTCCCCTCTCTATCTCTCTCCTAATGCAAAATAGAAAAGCGAAGGTGTTGTGCGCCGCTATTTGTAATATAATGCAGAATGCAACTGGGGATGTAATTCAAATATTTCTATAATATTATTGAAAAAAAATCATAAATCAGTTATTAGTTTTCGAAGCAGCAATGAAATATAAAACTTTATCTTGTATGTGGAATGTATGTGAAATGTATGTGGAATGTATGTAAGCGAGTGTGCGAATGTTCGTTTAGCTGTAGCCATGTAACAAGATCAAGTGGAATGTAATAAATAATGTAGAATACGCTGAATATTAACAAATAAAAAGTCATAGTAGTGCAATGCAATGCAATACCTTGGCACACAGCAACTGACTATGCACCATAAAATGTTTAATATAACCACTTTTGTCTACGAAACCTTTGGCATTTGACTAATGATTCGAAATGCCAGAGAATATGAAGTCTTGTCGTCGCTAAAATTAGATTGTCAAATTTGAGAAGGGTTCTGGCACTACGAGTGTATACTTGACTGTCACGCCACAATATGAACATCATTTATATGAAGCCGTATAAATTTGTCACTTCCCAAACGAGAAATGCGTGGCGTGCACGCCACGTCATGCAGCAACACCCCTCGGCCCCCAGCCATTTTGCCTGGGTTTCCTGGTATGTCTCCTTTTCGACTCCAAAGCATTTATTGAATCCATATATTGATAATTTCGCTTTCTATTTCGAATGGTTTTTGTTTTGTTTCTCAAGTTGAATGCTCTTTTAGAACTTTTTCAATATTTATTTCCAGTTTGAAATGGTTATCATTTTCCCTCCTTTTTTTTGGTCCAGCACAAGCAGTGGCATCCTTCCTGCCCGGCTTCCTGCTTCCGGGTACATCCACCACAAACGGTTATTGTTCTTTTGCTGTTGCTCCTACCATTATTTATATATATTCTATATATATGTTTGGATCTGTGGTCAAACTTTGCTGCCACTTGCTGGCTGGTATATAAACTGCTTCTAAATTGCTTTGACCAAGTTGATTCCTGCCTGCGCTGCCAGCGCCCACCCGCTGACAAGATTTTCACTTCCGCCTAAGAAAAACTCTGGCCAACAACTTTCCGTTCCATTGTTTTCTTCTGCAACTTCCTCTCTGTCTTTCCCCTGTTCAACTGGGGATCCCTACTCCTACTCCTACTCCTTTCTCCTGCTCCTGCTCTGTGCTCCTTCAACATTTCCTCTCAAGTGCACGCAAAAGTTGATTTATTGTTTTGTATTTTTACAACTTTTGACTGCAGTTTTCCTTTTTTAATTTTATTGTTTTTTTCCTTACAACTCGTTCATTACTTTTGTTGCATTCCAGTCGTTCAATTATTATTAAAATACATATCTTTAATTATAACTAGTGGGATCTGTGTTGCTTTTTGTTCCTCTACTAAAATATACCATTTGTATTCTCCTACCAACCGTCCACTTGTCTATTGTCAATCACAAATACTCAATCACAAAAGGAGACCCTGCTAATTAATTTCGTTTGCTGATTTGGGGGTTTTTCACAAGACAGAGACAGGGACTATCTGCACAACAATTCATCATCATCATCATCGTCGTCGTCGTCGTAGTCGTCGGACCCCATCACGTAGCTTGTCTCTGGGAGACGACATCGAAGAAGGACATGTGGGGCAGTGCAATCGAAAAACCATTTTCTATTTTGTATTCCCCAGTGTCAACACAGTGTTTGTGCTTCTCGTATTTAAACAATAGTTGTCCCTGGCAGCACAGGACAGTACACCCTGCCCTGCAGGGCTGCAGCCCGCAGACAATTGCTTGGGATTGCATTTGCCCATCGAGGCGTACATTACATTACATAAAGGACCAAGCCAAGGCGAAGCTCCTCCAAATGGTTTCAAGTGCAATGCAGGAGACCACAAGACAAGACACGGACATGCCCATGGAACAGACAGACCATCAGATCGCCATGTCAGTCGGACAGGGACAGGGACAGGGCAGTGGGTATGGAATGCCTGTCAAGCATTTAAATGGTCCTTCTGGTTGCTCCTTCGTCCTGCTGCTCTTGCATTAATTAAAGATGCGTGGCATTGTTGGTCGCCCCCCACCCCCTCCACCCGCTCATTGTGTTTTGAATTAATGTCAAAGGATTCAAGTAATTGGGAGGGAGCGTCTCCTTTCCTCTCTCTCTCCTCTCTGGAAATTAGCCAGGCTGACAGTCGACAGTCGACCCTTGGCAGATGATTTGTTCCTATTCAGCAGGACAACAGCAGTTCTGTGTCCTGGCTGACAGAAATCTCCAATTAATCAGATATGAACGTAATGTTCGGCTGGAGAAAACCCAATCCCTGGATATTGTCTATCAAAGGGGGAGAGAATATGTATTTTCTTTGGAAGTGCAAGAGAATGGTGGGATATTTTAAGGAAGGTATTCTATGAAGCTGTTAGGAATCAGTCAAATAAACTCATTTTCTTAGTTAAAAGTCTGTAAAAGTACACACAAAAACACAACTATGAAACTATATTTCAATTTCCTTTTTTTGCTCGATCGTTCTTATGAAAGCCATAAGGTATATTGCTCCGATTTGATGAAATCTTTTCGAGATATGTAGAAACATCTTATCCCACAAATCCTTACGTTTGGTTAAAATATCTGTAGAATTATAAAGGATTTTCTCCTTACTTTGCATTCCTTAAGGGATTCTTTCTGTGGTAGCTATATGATATAGTGGTCCAATCGGAATGATTCCAACAAATGATATTTCTATTTATAAAAGAAGACATTGTGGAACAATTTTCTTAAAATATGATACAAAATAATCGAATTGTTGCTTTCTATACAGCTAGATCCCATTAAATAATCTTCCTACTCATACAAAACAGACTATTTCATTGAAATATCTTCCCAGCTGAGAGATTAGTTTGCACAGGGATATATCAATTCGGTTATTCATACTGATAAAGAATATTTCTTATTTCTGGGTTACAAAACCATATAAAGGGGAATAAAATTATTTGGAATTAATCAACATTGCCTACGGCTTGTGACAGTTGCAAAAGGTATAAGAAAAGGATTAGAAAAAGTGGATAAGACATGGATGGTATCCTTGGTTTAAGATGAAAGGTTTCTTAGATAAAGGATTATCATAAGCTAAGAGCAATTCTCATTATCGGAATACAATAATTTGGTAGAAAATGTCTTTTGTTTATGGAAACATTCCATCATAAAGTACAGGATTTTCTTGCTTATAATCTACCCTTAATATATGCTTGAAAATACAATTTTAAGTTTCTAAAATATATATATATTTATTTATTTAAAAATAGGCGCAAAAAATATGAAAAACATTAAATATATTACGACTAAATTCTATTAAGGAATATGTGGGCGTAAGGATAGGTGGAGGTACATAAAAACACATGTTTGTTTTGCCTGTCTATGCTGGGGGCTGCTGAACGGAATACCAGGCAGGCTCTCGTGAGAACGGAACCGAAACAGAACGAATTAAGTAGAATACAAAATAATACTTAGATCCGAAAGTACAATCATAATTTTCTCTTTACACAAATTCGAATAAGTAATAAATTCGAAAGATTTTCGTAGAGCCTTTGGGGGAAAAGCTTGATCCAAGAGGGATCCTAGGGGAGTGATGCTGCCTGTAATACTTTCTATCGAATCTGTTTTTGGTGAGGCCTTTTCTGTTCAGCCTTCAAAGTATTGCTAGTAAAATTGTTGTCGTATTTATCCGTCATCTGTCTCATGCAATAATCACAGCTTTAATTGGTATCTTCTGACTCGTTTTTTCTCCATTCTAAGTCGCTAATTGTTCTATACAAAAATAATTTATTCAATTCAATCCATTCAAGAGCGCCGGCATTCTCCATGTCTCTGCTCGAATTCATTCCGTGGGCGGGGGACTGGGTCTTCTAATTCCTTAAGGTCACTTAAGTACGTTTTTCGATTCGATACAAGTGAATATTGAAGATTGATTATGATGCATTTGATCCTTGATCAGTGGGTGTGTGTGTCTGTTTTGCCCTTAGAATGCCATACGGCTGATCATTTGGCCAGAAAGGCGGCCTTTAGCTTTTGATATTCCAGAATTCGAGCAATGCCGTACTCCTAGGAAAAGAAATCAGGAGTCAAATTAGATATTTCTGATATATTTGCAAGGTATTTTTAAGTTAAGGAAGCACTGTATTCACTCGTTCATTTCGAGCGAGTGGGCTTCTCGTTTGCATTGAATCCTTAACCTTAAAAACATATATGTACTTCTATCGAAAGACCTACCCAATAACCAAACTCTATGGCTGATGTCACATTAATCACCGACCACAGGCTCCAAAACAGATGCGACATCATCGTAAAGAACTGTATCTCTGAATCCACATTCTCCAGCTCTTGTACCGTGGGATTATAGTTCTCATCATCGTGATATTTCTTTAGATAGTTCACAATGAAATCGCGTCTCTGTTGGGCGGTGGCATAATTGCTTGTATTATGATGAAAATATGGAAACTGCGGATTGGTATAGTCAAAGGTCCATTCGATGAAGTGATTGGCCAGATCGTAGCCACGATAGTTATAGGCACAATACTCAAAGTCAATGATAATAAGATCCGGCTCATTATCGTTGGTGAAGCTCGTATCCAGGGCTGAATCATCGGTGGTGTCCAACAGTTCGGGACAGCACGAGGACGAGCTGTGCGATTTGCTAGAGGTTGTAGGAAAACCATGGGGGTTTTTTGCAAAGTTTAGTTTAGGATTTAGAAGTGAATGTCATGTGGATAACCTGTATTTTGTTTGCTTTTGGCCAGCACATATAAATTTTACAACAGCAAAAATTGTCTCCATCTAGAATTGTAGGGTAGTTTTATATGGGCAGAGAGCATGTACGGTATAGGCCAATATATTGCAATAGGAGTTAGTTACTGGCTAGAGCGGCCAACAACAAAATACACGGGTTAGCAGCTCAACAAATCCGTTGGTCTACTTACTTGACTTCTGGCTCCGACAGATTGCTGTTGCCATCCAAACTGTCGCCCAATGTCTCATCGAAATTGGATCTATCAAATAAACAATCGATTAAAACAAATCAATTCTGGGAAATCAATCAAACATCCTCGTACCTCAAGCTACTGATGGATTCTCGAGGCGTACGCTCTGGTGTCGCCTGACGCAACAATATATTTCCCTCCTGCAGGTCGTTGTGGCAGAACACCACGGGATATTCCCCGCTTTCGATCACCGATCTCAGCCATGCTATCTCCTGCACATAGTCAATGGTACGCATCAATTCCCTTTGCTTCTGGAGCACTGCGGAGTCCGGTTTCGATTGGATTTTGCCCTTGACAATGCTCTCAAAGCTGGTCACCCAACGCTGCATGCAATTCCAGATCCAATCCGGCTCCTTGGACATGGGTATATTCAGGCTGTGGATTTCACCCATTTTCTCTGCCACTTTCAGTAGGATACGCTGTTCGGCCAATTCCGCTGTGGCCAAGGCACGTGCCTGCAAGCAAAATCGAGATTTATTTTAATAATTCAACCAATTTCTGTCTAAAAATCCCCTGCATACCGGTAAGTATTGCTCGATGCGTCCGCCGGGAAAGATGCCATGCAGTTTGGGTCCAAAATTACGCTCACTGAGCAGGGCAAACACAACCGATTCGGTAATCATGCTCTCCAGCGCATGATCTCCATGGGTTTGTCCATAGATACGCAGCAGGACCTGCAAAACGATGCAATGATTAGACACTGAAGAGGGCGGTGTCTCTCTGTGCGCATGGACCTACCTCACGCGGTTCCTGCTTGGGGGCATGCAATCGTTTCAATGAACTCGAATCGCCGCTATCGCTATCGAAACGCTGACGTTTGTGCGCCTGCTTGGCGCTCGTGGCTGCGTCGTCATCGTCTGCCGTCCCGCCCACGGACTCGGACTCCACCTCCACCTCCACCCCATTGCGTGCAAAGTCTGGGCTATTTTTGGCGCCGCCATCGGCGACTATGACGTTGTCTTTGGCAACATTGCCATTAGCCTGCTGCTCCAATAGTCTCTGTTCTTCGTTCTCATTCTCATCCGCATCCGAATCGGGCAGACTTACGTAATACAAAAAGTTTGAAAGACCGCCACTAGAAAAAAGGGACAATTTTGAGTTATTTTCAGGCAAAGTTTGAATTGGGATTCATGGCACACACACCTGATGCGTTTCACCACCAAAGATTCTGGGGTTACGACCTTCCAGCGACCGGTTAGATAGTCCCGACAGATGCGTGCTGCCGCATGGCGAATTTCCTCAAGGGTTGCCTAGAAGAGAGAGTACAACAATTACTATCAGAGAGAGCTGAGTAGAGAGAGAGAGAAGTAGAGAGGACCAAAGAGAGAGAATTTTGCATGCGAATCGACAAAACAATTTTTTGGCCCTGGGGCCTGGGGGCTGCTGTACTAAAAATACCAAAAATCCATTCTCGTGTGCTAAAATGCAAATGCAATTAGTGGCCCCAGACGACAGGCATGACAAATATACGAGTATATTGATTGAAAAGAAGGTAAGCCAAGGTAACCAAAAACAATTGCATTCTTAAGCATTATTGATTCAACTAGGAAGTCAACACAAGGTAATTTCAAACTAAAATGCAGTATTCCAGTACTAAAGAAGTTCCAAGAAATAGTTATTTCAAGTTCTTATGATGCCAGTTCTAGTATTTTTATGGAATATACTAGCGTTTTATGATGAATAATATTCTAAAACTGTTTTCAAAGATCATAAAATGTTTAAAATACCAAAAAAAAATAATAGAAGTATTCCAGTATATAAAATGTTTCTTATAAGTTCTTATAGTTCAGTTCAAGTATTTTATGGAATATACTAGCATTTTATAATGAATAATGATTCTAAAACTGTTTTCAAAGATCGTAAAGTGTTTAAAATACAAAAAAAAAAAAATAAAAGTATTCCAGTACATAAAATGTTGCTTATAAGTTCCAGTTTTTGTATTTTTATGGAACATACTAGCATTTTATGATGAATAATGATTCTAAAACTGTTTTCAAAGTTCATAAAATGTTTAAAATACCAGAAACAAAAATAAATAAAAATAAATAAATATATTTCCATTTAAAATGTTGCTGACTGCATCTTTAAGTTCTTATAGTTCCAGTTTTAGTTCCAGTTTTTGTATTTTCATGGAACATACTAGAATTTTACATGATTAAATGCTCTAAAAACGTACTAAAACTGATTTTGAATCTTAGAAAACGTATTACAAATCTATTCCCATGCATAAACTATCAAAATTCTTAAAAATAGTTGTATTAAAGTTTACCAAAACAGATATAACAAATGATAAGATGTACAAAAACTGGTATACCCTATAAAATGAGTCAATTAAAGTACTCTTCACCAAATAACAACCAAATTTAAACCATATATTACATGATTAATAACTCTTACATTTCGCTTAAAGTGCTGCCAAATATTATCATATTTACAACGTTTACTTAGACAACAGTTTTCAACAATTTCCTGCTGCTTCTCTTGGCGACGTTTTAGTGTTTTGTTGTTGCCACAAATTCGCTGTCTCATGCTACGCGTATTTTGTATAGTTTACAGATATGAAAATATACCGATTAAACAGACACGATATATAATATATAAATGGTATTATATAAATCTGACAAAATAGTTGCAAAGGCACACCACAACAGGAATTCTTGAGATATATATGTAGTATAAAACGGCAAAAAAGAGAGTCTTTTTCAGTTGGACTTTCAGCAGCGATTTGTTCTTCACATCTGGGCGGACAAAAACAAACTGAGTCATCGAAAGACGTCGACCCAGAGAACATGTACAAACTACCTATAATACGCTCTCTTTCCCTCTCTCTGGCTCGCTCTCTGGCTGAACTTTCTACAGTGGTTGTTGCTGTTGCACCACCATTGAAAATCCAACCACCACCGGCCGGCTACGGGCCACCCCCTTCCGACGTGGTTGCCATAGTAAACATATGCTTCCTTATAGCCCCAGAGGTCCTTCCTCCCACACTCGGATATTTTTATCATTCGCCTATACAATTATATAAAACTTTACTGAAATGTAAAAAAAACTCTTCTAAAATTTAGATTCCTCTCAAAAAATAGTCTAGGTAGAGCCCTTCGCATATGAGATTTTCAACAGATGTTCCTGCGGCACCGAAAAATACCCTTGACGTCAGGTAGAAAATAGTTTGAAACGTGTCTGTTGTCTGGGTGTCTGTTGCCTGGGGTTTGGGCCATAATTGCTTGTAATTCTTTGTCATTGACAGATAAGATTAATATTTAACCACACACACCTGGTAATCTGTTGGTAATCTCTTACCATATGCTATATACAAATCCATATATACGTAGACTTGTGGCAAAGGGTGGGGGCTTACATGGTCAAGTACACTCGATTATTGCATCTTTTAACAGGAAACAGATGGTTTATTATTTGCACAAAACATTCAATGGCGTTCGTTGAACCCATTCTCTGTTCATTCTCTGAGATACGAATTTCAGAGTGTTTTTGGGGCATGTCCTGACGAGTTAATAAATTTTGTAAGACTTATATATAAATTTTGAATTATTTGTGGCATTTCGAATTAACAGAGATTCTTCTAAAACCCTAATTTGTTACCTCAATATCTTAGATATTTCCCAAGACCCATTTAACCCTCTGATTTTGTAACATTTTTATTGGCATCTGGCAGCAAAGCCCAACATCAATCTCGAGTGATCCAGTTTTAGAGGCAGCTGCAACTCTCGCCTAATCCATGGAATTTTCCACGCAACATGAAAATCTTCCATTCCATTGGACTTCTATTTACAATAAAACGCACAGTACGGGCAGAGGCGCCCGTCGCACCCGGACCAAACCTCTTATCAAGTTTTGATTGCCGTTTCAGGGCGTTGTTTTTGTGTTGAAGAAACTCGCGGGGTCATTACATACTATCATGTTAATAACTAAGCAAATAAAATCTATTAATAGCCAAGCAAATCCCTGAATACAAGGAAAATGGATTTGGGGACTTTGGCCAAAAAATGTCCGCTTCAATTGGCTGTTCCGGGGCCTTATCATACGCATACATAGTTGCGTAGCAATTTTTTATCAGCAAACTATAACACTATATAGGAGTGCTAAATACTTAAACCATTTAGCACTAGGCGCTGCAATAAATTCATTAATTGCCTGAATTTATAGATCTAATATTCTGTTCAATGCTGAATCAGACATTCCGTCCATTCCATCCATAAATGAATATTGCATTGAACTCTCGGGAATTTGGCAATGTGCATACATATGTACACATATGCATTTTCTTAAAACCTTAAAGCCCTCCTAAGCACTATATGGGTCAAATTTTGGGGCTAACAACCTGATAACCTGATACACATTTCATTTGATTAGATTTCGCATTCTAGCTACTTCCTTCCTCGAAATACTTGCCTGGCGCTTATATAATCATTTTAAGATGGCAATAAATCGTTAATTTTTCGTTTAATTTGATTTAATCTAGACCTTACTACTATTACGTCAGTCTAAAGCGTACGTTAAGAAAGAGAGAACATGTGATTTGATGTACATTCAAAGAAAAAAGCCATGCAATTTTATATTTACGCTTAAATAAAAATAGTAGATTTGCTTTGGGAATAGAAATTGTATAAAATATACATTAAAAAATAAATATATTTCATATTTAAATTAAATATACCTATTTCCTATTAGATTAAATATATATACATATTCCCTACGAGTTTAATTATTAATGATTATATTATGTATACTATTTAAATCAAAGTGAATTCTATTTAATTTTGACGATTTTTGTATTTAAAAACTGAATATTTAATTTATTTATGGATGTGTTTCTTTTTACAATGCCATTTTTCTCTGAGTGTTGGCATGCCATAAGAAAGTATTGTACCCTTTGTTTGTGTATGAATCATATGAACTTATGATAAGTATTAATATGATAAGCTAATATATATATAAAAAAAAAAAAAATTTAATAAATATAAAGAACCCCAATTTTACTGATAGTATAATAAGCCCTCGAAATAATGGGATTTAAAATTATTTTCCATTTGCCCATTAAACTTTAACGAGGCACAAGGGTGATTATAAACCCATTTGCGAATACGGGAAGGTCTCGTGCAAATGAGTTACCCGTGAAACCCCCTTTGGGAAGTACCCAGTTCCAGTGTTCCAGTTGTTATTGTGACGATTTCATAGAAAACCGACAGCGAAACGATCGTGTGTGTAATATTATAGACGTATATATTAACCATACTATATGGAAACCCATTGTTAATCTGAAACCAATTATGAACTGCGCAACAGTACGAGTATAAGCCGCAACACGTGAGGCAATGACTCTGTCTAACCGCAACAATGTCGTCGAATCTTTTCTCTACTTCTCGTAAATCCACAATCTACTCGTAGTCTGTCCTGAACGAACCCACTTTTGGTCACAGAGCAAAGAAACTCGCGTAGTAAAAAAAAAAGGAAACAGCGAGAGCTTATTACTGATAAGCCCAAAAACCTCGAGTTTTATAAAAGAGTGTGGGGGCAATCGGCCAATGGCGATTGTAAATGTTTCTGAACGATTGCGGATCTCCAGGGAACGTGCAAAATCAACAATGTTTTCTCATTTCTTTACCAATGAAAGGAAACTTGAGAGACTCGCAGGGCTACATATGAATACTCTTAGTATATGCTTTGTATATAAGGTGGATTTATTTCATGATAAGAACTATTTACATCTAAGATCAAATGGTATGAAATTAAGTTTCAGGGATTACAACCATTAAATCAAACTTGACAGAAACTGATAAAACAGACTACTAGGGTGTCAAAACTTCGCAACAATCCATCGAAAATCAGCCCAAATCGAATCTGCATACGCAAAAGCTCTACCACAACAGCAAACACCGGTCAAGGTACGAAACGAAAGGTGTGGGAAAACGTGGGCAAAACACACGCACACTGCCACACACCGCAATGCATACAGAGAGGAGAGAGAATCGATGCATGGTCGAAAACGCAGTAGGCAGTCTTTGACTTTTGCCGCTTACGATTATTTCGCAAGCTTTACTTATTTTTCACTCTTTTTACTGGCTCTTACCGTTTGCAAGTTGCTGGACATCTTCTGCTGCCACCTCTTGTCCTCTCTTATTTGCAATGTTTATCTTATTTGCCAATTCCGGTACTACGCACACGAACACACACAAACCCTCTGTCGATAGGTAACACGCGCCAGGCCAGGGCAAAGTACTTCAAGTTTTCGTTCCCTTTGACGTCACTCTTAATATTAAATATAGTTACAACAACAAGTAAAGGCACGTTCGAGTAATAATAAAGTATTAGTAAGTACTTTTGTATGCGCGTATTCAGTTTTCAGTAAACGGTTTCGTTTCGTTTCACAGGAGCTTTTTCCACGTCCACTCGCGAGTACGATTTTATTCCGACTGTGACTTGTTGATCGGTGCTGCTAGCTAACACAAATCGCGCTCTCTGTTAGCGGTTCTTGCTGTCTTATCATTTTTTTTGTTTTCTTTGCAAAACACACGGGTTGTTTTTGCCCAGGTTGATTGTGGAACTCGTTTGAATTTATAAAGTTTTTGTTTGACCTAAAAAATACCGAAACTATTTATTTCGACTTGTTTGTTGTAAAATGTTTAAAAATTTTAAGTTTAGAATTTCGATTGTTTGATTGAGCTGTCTAATAACAATAAAATCCCATTCATTTAACAGCTTAAGCTATTTTTTATTATTATTTATTTTTAAATGCGTTGTATTATTGACTCGGAACCAGTTTTTTGTTTTTATCTATTTCAATGTGTTTACAAATTATTGTTTTTGCAGAGAAATATGTGTCTTTTTCCCTTTTCTAGGTCAAAGACGTTCTTCAATTGCGTTTCAAAAATTATTTATGCCTATGAAAGCTTTGTTTGCTTGCTAGAAAACACTAGACGTGCACAAAAGCACGAACGCACAACGATAAAATACAAAGTTATCGACCGTTATTTTGAATTTACTTTTAAGATATGAGCATATGGCAACGCTGCACTGTGACACGCAG
This sequence comes from Drosophila lowei, assembly GCA_008121275.1. NCBI lineage: Eukaryota > Metazoa > Arthropoda > Insecta > Diptera > Drosophilidae > Drosophila > Drosophila lowei. The sequence continues at coordinate 10,755,008 of CM017779.1, read as the reverse complement.
AGAGCTGTTAGGCGCAAAGCCTTAGATTGCTGTTAGCTCGCAGTAAGCTTACGTTTTTATAAATTAAAAAATTATGCATATTTATAAATATTTAAACGCTTTCAAAATAGTTTACATTTCTTGCAAGTTAAAATATTTAAAACAATCGAAAAATCCTCCCCATAAAGGTCTCACCAACGAAATTTTGCCGAAAGCTTTCTGCCTGCGATTTTTAGAGTGATTCATACTTTCCAGATGCACAATATTCAATTCGATCATTGATATTTTGGTAGAACAAATAAAGCTTTTTCTAGAATGTTCCTCTTGCCTGAGTCACGACACCGACCCACATTTAAATTCTATGTACTACGTCTAATATTTCAGGCACGACTGTAACCACTCTGCTTAAAAGTACAGTTCGTTTCGCACTGTACGTTTTCCAGCCAGATTTTCTTGGAAATGGCTGGAAGAGGTTCCGTTTCGGAGAATAAAAGATTTTTGGGTACTTGAATGTTTCTCTTCCATTTATTTTTGAATGTTCTCGAATGTTTTTGTTTGTCTGAGTCTGATGCTGTTCTCAGCCCGTCTTAGCTGATTTGCTTGTGGAAATGGGTTTTTTCATTTAGCAATTTTACATTTTAATTAAGGTTTTCCTCATTCACATTTTACTTTAATTATTTCAATTCGTGTTTTGCCTCAGTGTTTTGTCTATGGTCTGGTCTGCTCTGGTTTCCACTGGTTCGCTTGAAACCAATGACAGTTACGTTACTCGAAATTGGACAAATTAGTAGGTTGGCTTTAAGTACGCCCCAGAAGAACACCTCTTCCTGAGCGCAAATACAAATGGAAAAAAAAAGAACCATTAGAAGACTTGGACAGGCCATTGGTCTAGTAATTACGTATAAAAAAAAAGAACTTTATATATAGTCACGGCAACATTTCCTTTTTTCTTATTTTCTTTCGTTGGAACATGATTCCCTTCTGTATATAAAATTGGGAGGGGGGTTGTTGTGTTCAACTGTTTTGATTGCTACTATATAAAAATTTCATTTCTTATCCGGTTTTATTGTGTCTATATATACGAATTTTTCTCAAGTTCTTTTTTTTCTTTTGCCAGCGTTTGTGTGCGGGGGGCTTGGCAGTTTGCTGTTTTCGCATTTGTTTTTGAACTTGATATATATATATATATATAAATATTAATAAACATTATAGGATCGTACCAGTAAAATTAGGAAAAGAAAAAAATATGCTTATGCTCTTTTTTTTTGTCACATGTTCTTATATAATGGGGAGGATTTTCCTTTTGCTTCGTATTTATTACAATTATTAAATGACGCTTTTCGTTTACAACTTTATCTTAAAACATAGAGGGGTTCCGTCTCGCCATCTTACTTTTGCTTGTTCTTTCTTAATCGTTTGCTTTATATATATATATACTTTTTTTAAAGTTAAGTTAAGTAAGGTTTTTAAATGATAATGGATTTTCTTCATCTTAATTTTTGTTGGTTGTTTTGTTTGTTTGTTGGTTTGTTTGTTAGTAGAGAGACAGACAATCGGGACGCTTTAAGACTACGCTCCCATTGCAGGATTGTTAAAGAGAATTGCGCGCCCGAACCCCCCGCGCGCACAAGCACCCTCGAGCTCTCCAACCAAACATGTATCAAACGTTATCAAGCCTGCCGGTGCCCACAGAGGTGTGCGTGTGGGGGGAGCGGGCGTTCATTTGTGTGTGTGTGTGTGTTCTTTTGTTTTAGTGTTAGTAAGTAATTTATATGTACGAGTAATGTGTGTGTACGGCGGCTGGTGCAGACCGGGAACGATGCACCATTTAGGCAGCCACCTCGCTGGCCTCGGCACCGTTTTGAACCTCATCCTTTGTGCTGGCCTCGTCCAGCTTCGCCTTCTTCTCGGGGGTGGCAACGGCCTCATCGGCCTTGGCGGAGGCCTCATCCACCTTCCGCTTCACTGCCTCGACGACGGGCGCGTCTGCAAGTCAAAAGAGAAAACCAAAAGTTAGCATTCGCTGGAGAGCGGGAGTGGGGAGGGGGATTTACACACCTGTTGAGTCACCGTTGGCTGCTTCCTCGGCTCCGTTCTCAACAGCAGCGGGTGCTGCCTCGCTGCTCTCCTTGGCCTCATCGCCGGCGACTGCCGCCTCTTCGTCCTTCTTCTTCTCCTCAGCAGCTTCGGCGGCAGGAGTCTCAGCGGCCTTCTCGCCATCAACGGCATCGGCGGCGACCTTCTCGGCCTTATCGGCAGCGGGGGCAGCAGCACCGTTCTCCTTGGCACTGCTCTCCTCATCGGCGGCACCGTTCTCTGTGGTGGTTGGCTTCTCGACGGCTGCTTCGTCAGCAGCGACGACAGCATCCTTCTTCACGGCATCCACTTCCTCAGCGGGCACCTTCTCGACAACAGGGGTCTCACTGTGGACGAAAGAGAGCAGAATAATAAATTAGTGATTTTCCCCAGAATATAATTTCCAGCATTTCATACAACTAAAACCAGAAAATTTTCCATTCCAACCCAAGCGGCCGGCGAACGGTTATTTTTCCCCACCCTTCTCTTTTTTGAAGCGCTTCCGCGTCTTTCAACCCACCCCAGGACGCGGCCGCACACACAGCACACATCATTGTAACATCTGCCGACGACGACGCCAACGCCGACAGCGCTGCCGTAAAATGATAAATGGGAGCAACAACTCGTGCAAACTGCGACGCAAAAAAGAAACGAGAAAAAGGTGAGCGCTATTTGGCAGCGTGCTCTTTCATATGTAAAACAAATATATATAGTACACAAGTATATGTACTGGTATATATTCAGGTTTCTTTTTGTTACATTAGAATCATCACGTACACTCTCATTTATAATCCAAATGTGAAATTTGCATTTCCAATCTTTCAATGCGATTGAGCATTCTTTCAGCGAAAACCGATTTCTCGTACCTCGAAATGGATCACCCTGTTACATGCATAAAGTGGGAAACATAAAAGAGATGCTTGCAAAAAATAAAAAGCGCGACTTGTTTGAAATAAAACGAACGAAAAAAAAACTGGTTTTTATGCGGCGCGCACACAAGCCATACAGCCGTCTCGCTTGCGCGCACTTATCAACAGTTCAAATGTGCGCGCGTCACGTAGCAGAAAGAGCGGCAGAAAGGGAAACAAGCATAGCAGGATGAGTGAGAGGGAGGGAAGCATAGCAAGCAGCAAGAGTCAGAAAGCATACAATGAAGAGTGCGAGAACGAGAAAGCATGAGGTAAAATGTGCAAGGCAAAAAGGAAGGGACACAAATAACGGTCAACAGCACATACACATGCCGGCTTAAAACACCCACTATGCTTCTTTCAACCCCCCTTCCACCTACACAACCTAAGACAACAGACAAAAGATTTAACGGGGTTTTTCTGCTCTCTTTCTCTCCCCTGTACACTCTGCTGCGACGCAAAAGTTTGAAAAAACGCAAAAAGGCGGCCGGCGTGCCGTGTGATTATTTTAGGCAATGACAAAATACCTGGAAACAACAAAAACTTGAAACGAGCGAACAGAACAGAGAGAAGAACAGCAACAACAAGTTAATACCAAGCTTTGAGCTTTAAACGAACCAAAAATTAATGTACAGGCAAAGGCTGAAGCAGCGAAGAACCAAAAGGCAAAAGCAAACAGACAAGTCAGACAAAAAGACAGACGGCTGAAACGGCACGAGAAAAGAGCGGCAACTTAAATACTACACATACATACATACACCTCCATACACTTTTGCGCACTCCGCTTTGAACACACTCAACATTGTACTTCTTGCCTATACTTCGCCACAGCCACCAACAATGCTGCTGCTGCTACTGCCTACACCACCACCATCACACACACACACAACACAGAGAGCAAGCAAAGTCTCGTTGTCGTTGGTTTGCCGGCCGGAGAATGAGCGAGAAGGCACTATGACGCCGCGCCAAATTCAACGGCGTCGTTTTTTGCGCGCACGTTTACTCGGCATTGGCGCAAGCGAGACAACTGTATTGGTGCCGCAAAGCGTATATAGACACAGAAATTCAAAAGAAAATTTTTCCAAACCGTTGCGAGAGAACATGGAAAAAGATGTACACTTGCGAAATTCGAACAGATCCATGCAATTGTTTAAATAAAATGCACAGATGTACAGAACACAGCACAAACAACCAGATAAAACACACACAGAACCTTCTAATCAAATATTACTCACTTTTTCTGCTCAGCCACATCAGCCATTTTGATTTACTGTTGGTTTTGGTTTCGAAAGCGAAGCGCGAAAAACACGTTTAAATTATTGGGTTCGGTCTACGCAAAACACGACTCGCCGAAATGCAAAAAAACAACACTTGCTTCCAAACAAAATCACCAAATTTTATAAATTTGTTGCAATTGCTTTTCTCAGTAGCTGTGCTATGAAGTCGACTGCTGGAGATTTTTGCCACAGGAGAACGTCGTCCACAGAAAAAACGCCGAATGAGAGGGCGAAGAGCGTCGCCGGAACTTATATACAGTGTGTGTGCGGTACAGTGTGACCCTCGGAAATATACCAAAATATACCGTCTCATTTTGAAAATATACCGTAAATATACTGACGAATGCAAGTTCTGTTATACATATTCCTCGATTTTGATATTCCGTGGAATATTATTAGCTGGATAGAACATTTAGCCATGCCCACATAATTTTATTCAAATAATGAACCTATTTTCTAATTGACTGGTTGATTTTAAACTCTTGCTTTTGTTGGATTTAGTCTAAAAAAGGTGAAGAAGGTCAAATAAAAAAAACTTAATAAGACGTAAGAGAAAAATCGTTACTATTGCTCGATTTTGATATTCCGTTGAATAATGCTGACTAACTAAAACTTTTAGCTCTGCCCATATAATTTTAAGCCATTGATGAATAAATTTTCTACAAGATTGGCTATTTTTAAGTACTCTCATTTACTGCGTTTTGACTAAAACAAGGTTTAAACAAAAAAGGTCAACAAAAAAATAGTGGCAACGTAAGTGAGTATGGAATGCGCCGTAAGTGAGTATGAAATGTGACGTCAACCGTCAAAGTTTGGGCACAGGTATACCCTATTGCGTTAACATATGAAGAAACTGTTTTTCCAAGCTGTTTTAAAACGTAATTAATATAGAAATTATCTCAAATTGATATGTTTCAGACGTATTCTGCATATGGTTAGGGTCTTGTAAATAAATCTCGATCGCGATACCCGTTCTTGGTTTCTGTAAGAAGACCACTACCTTCAAAATATCGTTGAAATACCTTTAAAACAGAGACTGACTATATTGGAGCCTGAAATAACAAACATTTTCTTAATTCTATAATATCCATTTCCCCAGGGTATGCAGATCCTTGTCATGTTGAGGGACAATGCTGCTCGTTTTCTCATTGGAATGTTGCTGTAACTTTTGTGCATGGAATGAGACTCAGTGTTGCTACCGATTCATACCCGATTCAAAGAGAGCGAAAAGGAGGGCCTTAACCGATTTGAAGAGAGCAAAAAGATCCGAATGGTACGCGCCAAATATAAATTGTTTGAAAGTGACAAGGATATGAATGCAATGTGCAAAGTAGCAAATCTAAATGTGATACTTGGTTGTAGTTTAAGTAAGAAAAACCATATTGAATTAATTTCAAATTATAGGTGCAAAGTATTTGCTCATCTCTGTTGCGCGAATTTCATCTGTAGGACTGATGTGTGGATTTTGTTACTGGCAAAACAATGAATATGCAAAACTTAAATGGTCTTTCGTCGAATTCTGTTCATTTTACCTGAACAACGAGCTGTCCTAAAGGATATTACAACTTCCCTTTCAACGTTTTGGCAGGCAGTTGCACCAAAAGACCGAAACCGATGGATTAGGCAGCAGCATCACGTGCCATTGTGCCCGCGCCGGGATTAGTTTTCTCGAGGAAAGAAAACAGGGAATAAAGGACAGATGTTTTAAGATCTCACAAGATGTCCTGTCTGTACAATCCCCTGCTGCATTTTCATTTGATTTACTTTTAAATGGAGACAAAACCTATTGCAAAACATTGTGCATCATTCAGATAACTCCATTTTCGTATTCCGTAGGTGTAACCAAATGGCGTCAACCGGTTTTTGGGGGCTATTACCATTGCAATCAATCAAAAACTTTTCTACCACTGATCCGGCAAACGGAAATTACAATTTTCCAGGTAGTCAGGTAGTGGCCTTCAGAGCGTTCCGGATCAATTTTGTATAAGAGGGCAGCTGCTGGGTGGTTGTTGTTTTGTTGCCTCGCTGTGAATTTGGTGCACATGTCTTTTGGGCACTCGACACTGAATTTCAGCTGCTCTTCTGAATATTGGACGTTGTAAATGTATTTTAGTTCTTAAATTGAAGCTAATATCACTGATTAAAGTAAGGTGAGAGGGAAGAACTTTTATACTTGTAAAATGAACCAAACTTATTAACAATATCATACTACTACCATGGGAGCACACGATTGTGTTGGAATATTGTTCGAATCACCCCCATCTTGAAGAAACAAAACGTCTTCCGCTTTATTATGCGTTTTCCCCTTACATCTGCCCTCAACCACATGCACTTATGGTCCGACTCATAAACACACACAAACTTACCCTATACAGCTGCACATTTTTCAATGCCAGCCAAGGACAGTGGCAGCTGCAGGCAGGCAGTCCGCCCGCCCCTTCGCCCGTCTGGCGTTACGTTCCGTTCCCGTTGATTGGCATTTAGTGAGAGGCATTAATGTTGCTTTCTAATTAATTTTATGCGCTTGCGGCCATTTCAGGGATTATGCTTACACACACTTGCAGAGATGAACTGTAAATGCACAGTTTTGTTATCAAGCTGCACAGCTGTACCGTTATCAGTTGCATGCTGAGACTCTCTCTCCCACTGTCATGCGCCCACGAAGAGCTTTCCGCGGCAAAGCTCGCTCTTGGAGAGAGTGCCACGCTGCTGAAAAGGTGCTGCTGCCTGCTGCTGCTGCTGCCTGCTGCTGCTGCTGTATTGTCAAAAATTTTCACTTAACAATCAGTCAAGTTTATCGTGGCGCCTTAGTTTAGTTGAAAGAAAATTCGCGCTGCGCAACGCGTCCGGACATCGCTGGGGCAGCCCCAGCAGCAGCAGCAGCAGCAGAAAAAAAGTGAACACAACGAACCAGAAATTGGAAAAGGAATAATTAGTGATAATCAAAAAAAAGAAAAGTATGGCAAAGAGTGTTCTCTGCTGGAAATTTATGTGTGTGTGTGTGTGTTTAAATCTGGGAATGCTAAATGAGAACAACTGTACATGCCTGGTTAACCGTTATCGCAGCCTCCCAAAAAGAAAAACCGTGTTGGAAAGAACGAAAGAAAGAGAGGGGGTACTAGGCCGTATCGCTGTACAACTAACTGCCTATCCCTTTTTGGAGGAGGTGTCACTTATTTGGATTAAAATTAAAATCGAAATTTGTATGCAGTACACACACATAGACACGGACACGGACACACGGACGGAGGCAACTATACAAACAAAATCAGAACGCATTAAAACGAACCTTGAGCAAATCAACCTTACACACACACACAGACGCAAACAAAAACCAACACATGTACGGGCGACGTAAAGGATTTTCTTTTTTTGTATGCCCAAGAAGAAGAGAAACAAGAAAAGAAGGCTAGCTTCGAGGGTCGGAGACGTTGATACCCTACAGGGCCATGCCATCGTTCGGTACCATCATAATTATGGCAACTATCTATATCTCAGTTCTTGGTGTTGCCATTTATGTACATACTTATATGTAATACATTGTGCAGCAAAAATAAGTATCTGTACAAGATTCCATTGAGATAGCTTTAAAACTAAGGCACTACTAATTGAGACGGCATAGAAATAGGCAGATGGAAAGATAGACGAATGTTAAATCGACTCGGCTGTCGAGGCTGATCCAGATTAGAAATACTTTGCTTCGTTCTTAGTTTTAACAAATCTGCTAAAAACATAACAACCTTAAAAAGGGGTATTAGAAGAAGCTCCTTTATGTTACACAGTCCGACCGTCCGTCCGTCAGTCAGTCGTCGTCGAATTCGGCAATAGGGATACGACAGTCGAATATGAAAAGGAAGCAGAACAGAGCTCCACCACGGACAGAGGGAGAGGGAGAGAGAGAGCCATACAGGAAAGACAGAGAGAGTGAAAACATGGCCACGAGAGAGGGAGCGGGAGCGAGCGTGCACCGTGGTCTGCGCGGGTGTTGAATGTGGTCGAAAATATTCATAATTTATTCAAAAATCTCGTAATAGACGTGGCAGGGAGAGGGGTGTGGGGGAGGCATCAAATTGGAATTGGCTTTGGGCAGGTGCAGCCTTCGGCTTGTGCATGAAAATTTGACAAGTCAATTTCAATTTCTGTCCCGAAATAGAAAACTCAATTTTCTCTAATTAACTTCCAGCGGAAATTGGTACTCTACATTCAAGGGGCGGAAAAGTAGGAAATGGAATACTGGATATAGGTGTTCTGTGAGGATGGTCGGGACTATTGGGTGCATTGGGATAATTTCCTAGAGCTTGGAACATTTTTCACGTGCTCGAACATTTCTAATTTAATCAAGGAATTCTGGCCTATCTCTATGCTAGGTCGTTCAGAAGTGTCATTTACAGATAAGAGACTCCAGTCAGGTCTTATCTTAATTTATTTTCGGGGGCACATCCAGTGACCAACGATGTGATTAAAATAAGCGATTTGCACCCCGCCTTATCAAATGGAAATAACTCAATATATTACCTGAGAATGTCTACATATATATTATAATAGAAACATGGCTTATGTCTTTCATTTGCATTTGGTCAACCGCCACCCACTGTACAGAACAGTGAAAAGCTTTTTGCTCGCACAAGGACGCTTCCGCCTTGGCTCTCCCGCCCACTCCCACTCCCACTGTCACTCCCGAGCAAGAGACGCCACGAGGCAGCGTTAAGTCTTAAATTTACCGTTAAAATTTGTGTTGTGTGAGAGTTTTTATACTGGGATACCTCGTAGGGATCAGGGCATATAATAGACTGCATTCGCGTTAAAATGTTAGTCGATCTTCTGTTAAAATAAGGATAATAAGACGACCGTTCCTCTCATTGTATGAATCTATTCTATATGGTTGCAAGTAAATCTGTTTAGCAGGTATCCCCATAGTCGGAATATCGACTATACTATAGCCTCCCCACATTCCTCTCCTTCTGATTCTGCTGTTTGAGTTTGAGCTTGGCATTGCTTCTATTTACCCAAGCGTCGTGCCGTTTCGTCTCCCAGTTTCCAGACCCCATCATAAATAAATAAAGACAAAACGCGGCAAACGGAAATGGATGTGCTTCATTCATAAACCAGAGCCTGGACAGGTCGGGTCGGGTGCGCTGATCAACGAAAAGTAAAACAAAAGCCCACTAGCAACTGCTAAAAGCCTCGCATAAAAGAAAAAGCGGACGCAACCATGCCGGAGGAGAAGGAAATGTCCGGAAGTAATCTGGAAAACGGACAGGCCATGGCCAACTCAACGCCAAGCAGGTCCAAGCAACAGCGCCAGAAGACACCCACAAGGCGGCGTCCCCATGATAGTGATGTGGTCGCTGGAGGAGTTGGCATCACCGGTGGGGGCGTGGTCATCCTGCCGCAGCATGTGCTCAACGAACTCTATCACAACTACTCCATTAAGCAGCGGCGCAGCGGCCTCAAGTGGTTCCTGTTTGCCGCCGTTCTCTTCAATGTTTGGACCATTTGCATACCCTGGGATCAGGCAATACCCACAAGAGGTGACACATCCTTCGATCTAGTCTGGCCATAGATTTGGCAGGGTGTTTATTCATTTTGTATGTTATTTTTCAGTTGTAAACTGTTGCATGCTGGTGGCCTATTTGGCCTTAACGGCCCTGATGCACATTGGGCGGCGTTCGGAGCAGCCTGCACTGAGACGTTTCCATCTAACATTCCTGACGATTGTGCCGCGGGCCCTTTGGTTCCTGTCCATGCTCCACTTTGCCGCCTATGTGATGATGCAACCCAGCTTCTCTCCAAGGTAAAGGCACCCTTTAAATAAGTACTGAAAGGTATCTGGAAGTTTAAAATATCCTTTATAGGGATGTACTTGGCTGGGCCATCTTGCTAAACTTCCTGATCTATGTGACGCTGCCGCTTCCTCTGATTTTCCTTGGTCTGGTGATTGGTTTCTGCACGTACTTCAATTGCCTGAGCCTTCCCGTTGGCTTCTCTCGTCCTGATCCTCTCATCTCGGATCAGGCGGCGGCCAATGCAGTTCTGATAGCCACCGCCGCCTTGATCGGCCTACTGTATTACTTTATGGGCGAGGCCAAGCAGAAGCGAGCCTTTTTGGAGGCCAAAAAGAGTCTGGAGGTGAAAATGGTCATCGAGGAACAGTCGGCCGAACAGGTGTGGATTTTTTCATAGGAGATCGTTGGATAAGGACTAATGTTTATGGTTTTCTATGATTAGGAACGTTTGCTGTTGTCGGTGCTGCCCAAGCATGTGGCTATCAAGATGCGCGAGGACCTGGGCTCATCCAGTTCGGAGGCATTCAAAAAGATATACATGAGTCGACACGAGAATGTGAGGTAAGTTTGGGCTCTAAAAAGAGTGTTTAATCTACAGGAAATGGTAATAAGATGAGCATTTTTCTAAGAGATCTAATGATCCCAATTCGTTTCTTTGAAATATAACGAGTAACGAGTCTTCCATTCGTTCCTTCTCTCAGCCGAGTGTCAAACCATGAGTTTATTTTCTCGTTAGTCTCACTTATAGCATCATTTAGACCTCAACTCAATGGTAAAACCTCTGAATGAAACCCACTCTACTTTATGGATACTTCTAACGGAATTACCTTCCATATACCTCATTTCCTTTACTCGTTATTTGGATTCCTTTGCTTCAAATCACAATCAACTCTGTTTATTCCAGCGGAAACATTTTCCAAAGTAAATGTAGCCCCATTTCCATATCCTACTTTCACTCAGTGCTGCATATTTGTAGGTGTTAATACTTAAATTAAATTCTATTGCATTGTTACTTGTTTAACCATTACACACTCTCTCTCTCTCTCTCTCTCTCTCTCTCTCTCGTTCTCCCGCTCTGCCCACTGATTTCTTTTGTACAAATAAGCATACTATATGCGGACATAGTGGGCTTCACCGCCATCTCCTCGACATATAGCGCTCAAGACTTGGTTAAAATGCTTAACGAGCTCTTCGCACGCTTCGATAGGCTCGCCGAGGTAACAATTTCCATGGTGTATTTTTCTATCCTACTCGTCGCACATTTCTTTGTTGGTTTTCCATGTTTTTTTTCCGGATTTTTTTTGTTTTTTCGGTATTCTATTCTGTTATGTTTTCAGCTGTTCATTCACCTGGCTTTTCGGGGGGGCATTACATTAGAAGAACCTCCTCTAATGATGATTATGATGTTTAAGATAAAACCATCTAGAGAATTTTTCATTTCCCCTTTTCGAGTGTGTGTGTTTTCCCCCCCACTTTAATTTGAATTCTTGTTACGTTTTCTCTGGTGTTTTTTCCGCGGCTGTCTTTTCATTTTTGGTTTTTAAGGCCACCTTTTTGGGGGTGTTGGGGCTGTTTGGGGTGTGTGTCAGTGTCCCTAACTGACCAACAAAAGTTATGTCCAGTCAGGCGTGCAGAATGTTTCGAGTTGATTTTTTCTCTCATGCGAATTATTTTTTATTTGAGTTATTTTAAGGGCCCCCGAGGAGTATCGCTACTGATTTTGTGTCGCTATTATTTTTAGCTTGGGTTAATTTGACTGCAATTTCGGTTGGGGCGGGGAGTATGGGTATGTATGGGTTTTCCCTTTCACTGATTTGTGGGGGTTTTCAGTTCATTTGTTGGCCTTTTTGTTGGGTCAAAGGGGGGCATGGATGTGTCTTTAAGGGGTTTTGTGGCTATCAGTTGATACAATTTGTTAAAGAATATATTTTGTTTATACTTTTTAAGGTTTACACTTTGTTTGGTTTCATTTTCATTTATTTTTTATTTTGAAAAACCCCTACTTTAAATCTTTGATACTCATTAAATCACTTGACTCTAAATCGCATTTGGATTCACCTTCAGAAATATCAACAATTGCGCATTAAGATTCTGGGCGATTGCTATTATTGCATTAGCGGTGCCCCCGACGAGCGACCGGATCATGCGGTTATGTGTGTGCACATGGGACTCTCTATGGTGAAGGCCATCAAGTGAGTATGAGTATTCTAGTTGAGTGAGAAACTCCCCAAAGGACAGAAGGGACGACATGCGGCATGCGACAGGCGACGCCAAATCAACGTTTGTTCAATTAATAATAATTGCACTTAACCACGCGCGCGCGCTCGCTTCCCTGTTGCCTGTCACGAGTCCAGAGGCCCAGAGCCCCAGAGCCCCAGAGCTCCAAAGCCCGGTGCCCGTGTCCAAACGGGAGTCCGGACTACGTAGCCCGTTTTCCTAAGCGCCACTAACCTGCCACATGATGATGTTGCGTGTGCCTCTACTCTACTGTCCTCTCTTTTCTGTGTGCAGGTATGTGCAGCAGAAGGCCAATTCACCTGTTGATATGCGTGTTGGCATACACACGGGCGCTGTGCTGGCAGGGATACTCGGCCAGCGGCAATGGCAGTTTGATGTCTACTCCAAGGACGTTGAGCTGGCTAATAAAATGGAATCCAGCGGCATGGCGGGGTATGTTTAACTCTCACACTCACACTCACACTCTCCTCTCTCTTTGCATCTCATGCCACCCACTGTTGCATAATTGATAACGGGGGTCCAGGCCACACTTGTGGCAAGTGCTTATTATGATTTGACTTTCGTCACTTTGGTATGCAAATTTATGGGTTCTGTTTGTGCACCGCCCACTCTCCCACACTCTTCCACACTCTCCCACTGCCTCACTGGGTGCATGGATAAGTGCTCATGCAAATTGTTTTCTTTTGCTCCCCTTATATCCCCTTATACGCTCAGACGCGTTCACATTTCGGACAAAACTTTGGCCTTCCTCAATGGGGAGTTTGAGGTGGAGCCCGCCTTTGGCGAGAAGCGGGAGGAGCTATTGCGCATAGCTGGATTGAAGACCTTCTTCATAACCAAGGTGGTTAAGCCGGTAAGTGGAGGAGGATATTTGTATAGCACCCAATTCATGTCTAATACTCGCACAGTTTGCGTCGCCCTGTGCCAAGAAAATCAACGAAACGCAAGCCGAAAACTCACAACTTAGCCCCAATGGATCCACCACCGATGTCGTTTCCGGTGGCGGAGAGGACAACGATGCCACGTTGGACGATGAGGAACTGCTGGCCCAGAGTGCAACCACGAATGGTCACCAAACAGCCGAGGCAGAGGATGAGGAGGAACAGGTCAAGTTGGAGAACTTTAAGCAGCGCTTGAAAGACGAGCTCGTCACACGAGATGGGCATGAGTAAGTCAACAGGATATATCAACGCTAAACATCAATTGAATGCCTCTTTCTTCCAAAAGGAACCTCACCAAGGACACCAACATATTCCTGCGCTTCAAGAACCCACAATTGGAGCAATCCTATGCCGTGTACCGAGAGCCCTACAGCTCCCTACCGCTGCTGGCAGCACTCCTGGTGCAGTGCATCGATGTGCTATACTCCTACCTGGTGCTGCCCCGCTCCACGCTACATTTCATCAACATAGCGGCTCCGCTGGTGCCAATTGCCATGCTGGTGGTGATCAGCATTGCCGAGAGCTTCAGCGGCATGCTGCCAAAGTTCTTTGTGGACGTGAGCAAGCGCTTCAATGACATTACCTTCGTGCGGGAACTGGCGGCCATAATTATCGCCCTCACCATTGGCCTGAGCAATGTCATCGACATGGTTCGTTTCCGAGTCTCAGTCTGGGGCGTGCTCAAGTCCTTTACATTGTATTGATTTTCATCATCGAATTTTCCTTGACAGTTCTTCTTCGTCACCTTCGTGCGCACCGAGCACATTGTGAGCGAAAGCGAATTCAATGCCACGGCTGGTCTGGGTCTGGGTCTGGAGGCCGATGTGGATGTGGCCGGCGCGGAGGCGGTCACCGCCGAGCACCTGCTGCCCGAATCGTTTGTGGAGCAAATGCGCGATGCAGTACCCACAGAACGTGTCCTATATCCGTCCTATTTGAGCAATTTCGGTGTCCTAATATTGATTGCGATTGCCGTGATTGCTCAGCTCACGCATCTGACTAAAATACTGCTATTATTGTCCATTGCCGGTGGGTCTATCCTCGTACTATGTAGCCTTGACATTTGTAATCTTAATATTTGATTCGATTTCGTACAGCTCTGCATTGCTACTTCAACATATTCATCATGCAGGACCTGTATGCCTTGGAGGATGACCTGGCACATCAGCCGTAAGTGGAGGATATATATTTTTAAGGCTGTCATTGGAGTGGACAGAAAATGACTATACCAGACTGAACCATTTAAGGAGTCTTTAGAGGCATTTTAGAGGCAAAAACGAAGAACTATTTGATTTTCTGACTAGAGAATTGTTAGAGTTATTGACGCAGAAAGTCCACGGATGTTTTGTACTTTTTAAGATTTTATTTTACTTAATTCTTCTCCAACCTCTCCGTCTTGTCGATACAGCAAAAGTGGCCCTTGAACCCAGCTCCGATCTCTAGTTCTCTTCCGATCTAGTTCTGCGAACTAGAACTATCGGACGATTATTCATATCGATACTTATTCGGATACTTACGATATTTCGTACAACTTTCATAGTAAATACAATTGTAGATTAACACTAATAATCATAAGCTAGCAGCAAGGTAAATACAAATGTAGGGCTATAATACTAAAACAACCTAACAGCTCGGCCATCCTGACAATTAGATCGCCCTCGATCGTAAATATGTAATTAAGAGTAATTTTAATTATATGTGTATATATATAAATTATTAACTATTTAAGTAGGAGTCACTTTCACACTGATTACGCCAATCTGCCCATTTCCTTAATCGGCATGCCTCTATAATGCCCTCATACGGGATTTGACTTATTTGGCAGTTTTCAATGTCATTTAACACATATCTGTCGTTCGGCAATACCTTTCCGATGATGTACGGACCCCGTGCTTCGGAACAAATTTTTTTTATTTGTACCTATTGTGGTGTCAATGTTTCTCATTACAACGAAATCGCCTTCTAAGAACTCAATATGATTTTTGTGATTCCTTTCAAAATACTCTTCACTCCTCTGCTGACAATGCTCGATTTTATCCAAAGATTTCTTACGTACTGATTCTAAATCGCTTTGAGTTCGGTCTTGTTTATCATCTAAGTATTCTGTTAACGCGTCAATATTACAACCCCTCTGTTGGACTCGAATAACAACACTGAAGGCAATTCTTTCGTGGTCGAATGGACTGAGTTATTAATTGCATATTCAGCCCTTATTAAAAGTTTGCTCAATCTTCGTGATTTATTGGCTCAGTTTTTTGGCGAGCATAGCTTTCATAGTTCTGTTAACCCGTTCTACCTGACCATTCGCTTGGGGTGAAGCAGTTGCCACTTTCACGTGTTCTATATTATTTTCTAACAAAAAATTTACTAAATTCTAATGATGTAAAACACGTTCCTCTATCGCTAATAATTCTACGTGGACGACTATAAAATTGAAAATACTTTGAAAAACATGTGTTGACTTCTTTTAGTGCTTGTCGTATTTACAGAAAACAATTTTACAAATTTCGTAAAGGCGTCAATGATAACTAATACATGCTTCTTCTTTGATATAACAGCGGGAAGTGGTCCAAAATGGTCTACGTGTAAGGTGTCGAATGGGATTGGTCGCTTAGGAATATTGTGAAGTGTTCGATTATTCGCATGTGTGGGGACTGAAAACATGATACAATTTAAACAATTTCCTATAAACGAATCGATTTTAGATCTCATATTCGGGAACCAATAATGTCTTAAGATTTCTTTCATACATTTCTCAGTTCCTAAGTGGCAGAAGTTTTCGTGAACTCTTCTGATTATTTGCGTTTCCATTTCAGCTGGGACATAAAACAACTCAACGTCGCTCTCACCTATTTTATAAACAATTCCATCGCTCAATGAAAATTTCTTAACAGGTCCATGCTCCAATTGTTCCTTTAATTTTCCTATATGGTTGTCCCTGTTTTGTGTTATCTGAAGCTGAAGATTAATGTCGTCACACTCAATCACGGAAACTATTCGGTCTTTGTTATCACTTTCATGAATTGTCACTATTGGTTCATACTCAAAATCTTGATTAAGCGCTGAAGGATATCTACTTAAGGTGTCAACATGGGACATATATTTTCCACTACGATGTTTTAAGGTATAATTATAATTTGCTAGCTCTATGGCCCATCTGGCGATATTTGAATGAAGACGCCCCTTTCCTAAACATAAAACTACTGAGTTACAATCTGTTATAATTCTAAACGGATCCCTTCTAAATAAATCTGAAATTTCCTCAATGAATAGATCACAGCCAACGTTTCCAGTTTGAAACTTTCGTATCTTGCCTCTAGTTTTGTCGCTCTCTGTGAAAAATATGCTGTTGGGTGAAACTTATTGTCATCTTGTTTCTGCAACAAAATTCCACCAAAGCCTTCACTACTTGCATCACAATGCAATTCTGTTTCTCGATTTGGATTATACAGAGCTAATACTGGGGACGAAATCAGTTTTTCTCGAAGATATTCAAAATTTGTACGCATTTGTCTTGAAGCTCAAACTTCGTTCCAGGTTTTGTGGGTTCTTGTAATGGTTTTGCTATTTTTGAGTAAGCAGGAATGAAACGCCTAAAATAAGAGAATAATCCTAAAACCTTTTGCATTTCATGGCGATCTTTTGGCAATGGCAGATGCTTAATGGTTGCTGTGTGTTCACAGTTTGGGCTTATTCCTTTACCAGAAAGGGTATATCCCAAGAACTCAATACTTTCATAACCAAATTGACATTTACTAACCTTAATTTCCAGTCGATATTCTGCGAGAATTCTTAAAACTCTACCTACTGTTATAAGATGTTCGTTCAACGACTTGGAACCTATAGCGATATCGTCCATATAAACTACTACATTACCTTCGCGAATTAATGGTTGTAAAATGAAATTAATAAATCTCATAAATACTGCTGGTGCATTCATAAGTCCAAAAGGCATTCTTGTGTATTCATATTGTCCGCTAGGTATGACAAATGCTGTATACTGCACCGAACTCTCTGCTATTTTACTTGGTGATAACTGTGTTTCAAATCTAAAAAGTGTGAAAATTGTTTCCCTTCTAATCTCTCTAAGCAGTCGTCTATTAGTGGCAATGGATATCCATCACGAATGCAAATCTTATTAAGCTGTTTGTAATCTACACACATTCTTTTTTCCCCTGATTTTTTCTTAACTAATACTATTGCAGAGCTGTAAGGCGAGTTTTATTTTCTCTTATGAAGCCTTTTTTCAATAGTTCATCTATTTGGGTATCTACTTCTTTTTCTCCTGATATGAAAGTCTTCTCGGAACAGTGCGTACAGGTTCTTCTGATTTAAGTTTGAGATTCATTTCGTAGTTATGTTGAATTGCTGGAATGTTAGTTAAGTCTGAATAGTTAAGTTTTATCAATTCCATGAATTTACTACGTTCTTTATCAGTTCGCTTTGGGTCGATATTATAGCTGTCCTCTTCTTTTGTTATTTCAATACTATATATATACGGTATATCTATGCCGGTTCTTTCTAATGATTCACTTGCCATATGCTTTTGCTCGTTATCTTTCAATAAAAGGTCAATGTTATTACAATTCAATTGGTCACTAATCTTATTCTCATAATTTTCATCCTTCAATAATCCATTATTATTGATATCTGATAACATCATCTCACTATCTCTATTTGTCAATACTACATTTTCAATTTGGTCACTCTCAATGTTCCATTTTAATACTCTATTTTCATCTAAGTCACTGTTCACTAATTGTCAATACTACATTTTCAATTTGGTCACTGTCAATGTTCACTAATACTCTATTTTCATCTAGGTCACTGTTCACTAATTGTCAATACTACATTTTCAATTTGGTCACTGTCAATGTTCACTAATACTCTATTTTCAATTGAGACAATATTGCTTTGCGTCACTCGCTTTACATTTTCAATTTAATTTTCAAAAATTAATTTTACTCCATAATTTTCAAGGAAACAAGCCCCAGAAGGACATTGTACGAAATATAGTTGTTTGGTAAAACGAAAAATATAAGTTCTTTTTCAATGTTATGAAAACTAAATTGACAATTATTCTCCCAAAAATGCTTATTCTCGAACCGTTAACTCCAAAATACTCAGTCGGTCTTAGTACACCATCAAAATTTTCATAAGGTATCGCCGAGCGCTGCATCAAATTAATAGCGCTACCGGTGTCCAACATGCCAGACAGAAATTTAATTTGATACCTGCGTTTTATATCAGTGTAAAAATATACCCCTACCTGATTAACAATAGGAACAAAAATATTGTTCTCCTCTCTGTCGTCCATCGGCGGGTTGCTGGCTGCACCCACGGATCGCTGGGTTGGCATAGGCTTCTGTTGGCAATCCTTCACACTGGAAACACGATCCCTTCTCCCGCTTAGGTGCGGGACACGTCGAAGCATAATGGCCATGTGATGAACAATTATAGCAGCGCACCTGGTTCCAGTTATCTCCTGAAGCAGTCATCCCAGTGCGCTTAAAATTTGTCTGGGTACTCTTCCTCAAAGCCTCGTATTGTCGAGCTAGCTCCTTAAGTTTTCCGACGGTCGACGCTGAATACAACAAGGCGATACTGGAAGATGGATCACGAAAACCATCAACGATGAACTGCACTGTCAATTTCTCTCCGATGTCGGCACGCATGAACAAGTCCGCCTCTGTTCCCGCCTTCATCAACGTGCGCACATAACGAAGCTTAAAATTGTTGCTTTCATTCGGTTCACGCCTCCGCCATTAAAATCCGTTCAAAATTCAAGACCCATTCAGAGGCTTCATCATTTTCACTGGCAGAAAAATGGGCAATAAGTTGCTTGACCATTCGGATGTCATCGGTCACATTGTTGTCCATTACCATTAAGGCAGCTAGTTTCTTCTTTTTCTCAGCCACCCTTATTGCGGCGTCAAGTAATTCTTCTTCTTTCATATCGTCGATCTGCTCACTTTCAGACACTTTCCTCTGATTCAATATCTAATTTATTCACCAGATTTTCAGACACTTCGTCCATTCCGCCACTTATGGCAAGCTTACGAAGTTGCCTTAGTGTTGCGCTGGCTGGAAAAAAATGATCTCCTTCTCCAGCAACCACTACAATTTTCTCTTTGTCAAGGTTTGCCATGGTTTCCTCAGCCATTTATAAAATGTGGAAGATACGCGTTGTCGGGGATGCCAGTAGACAAATACTTATGTAGGCAGATACTTTAAAGGGCTACGATACCACTTCTGAAGTTATTGACGCAGAAAGTCCACGGATGTTTTGTACTTTTTAAGATTTTATTCTACTTAATTCTTCTCCAACCTCTCCGTCTTGTCGATACAGCAAAAGTGGCCCTTGAACCCAGCTCCGATCTCTAGTTCTCTTCCGATCTAGTTCTGCGAACTAGAACTATCGGACGATTATTCATATCGATACTTATTCGGATACTTACGATATTTCGTACAACTTTCATAGTAAATACAATTGTAGATTAACACTAATAATCATAAGCTAGCAGCAAGGTAAATACAAATGTAGGGCTATAATACTAAAACAACCTAACACATTTAAGGAGTCTTTAGAAGCATTTTAGAGGCAAAAACGAAGAACTATTTGATTCTCTTACTAGAGAATTGCTAGAGTATGAGAAATTGATTAAATCAAGTCTTTAGACTGATTTTGAGCTGTTCCTTTAGTCTATCGTAGACTCAAAGCAATTTTGTTTGCCTTTTCAAAGATATGGCATCCCTTACCATGAAATATTTATAATCCTTTTATTATATTTTCCCAGCATCATATCCTCACGATACTGTGCCTCTGGTCTTCTGCTGGTGGCAGCCCTAGCTCTGAGCACCTTGGCCCGACATGTAAGTACCTATAGTCCCACATAATGCTTCACTTAAACCTAATGGAGCTATCTTTTTCCAGATGGATCACGAAGATCGGGTGATCTTCAAATGGAAAACCGAGGTGGCGGAACAGAAAGAGACCGCCAACGATATGCGGCAGCGTAACGAGGCCTTGGTATACAATGTCTTACCCGTTCATGTGGCTGAACATTTTATGAAGAATACCAAGCGATCACATGATGATCTCTACTCTCAGAGCTATTCCGAGGTGGGAGTATTATTTGCCAGCATGCCGAACTTTTCAGGTAAACATAGCACGGAAACAACACGGAACTACTATTTTTAAACCTGATTAAAATGCTCTATTTGAACAGATTTCTATTCGGAGGAAACTGTGAACAATCAGGGTCTGGAGTGTCTACGTTTTCTAAATGAAGTTATCTCTGATTTTGATGCGGTATGTGCTACAGAACTTAAACTTGAACCAAACCTTACGATTCCTATTCGATTTCTTTCTGTTTAAGTTATTGGAGCTGCCACAGTTCCAGGATATCATCAAAATCAAGACTATTGGCTCGACTTATATGGCCGCCAGTGGCATAAATCTTCAGCGGAATCTTCGCTCGGATGCTTCCATCACCGAACGCTGGGCCCAGTTGGCCGTGCTCGTCGAATTTGCCCTGGAACTCACGCACACTCTGCAAGGCATCAACGAGCAGTCCTTTAATCACTTTGTCCTCAAGATGGGCATAAATCATGGACCGATAACCGCTGGTGTGATCGGTGCTAGGAAGCCGCACTACGATATCTGGGGCAATACGGTGAATGTGGCATCGCGCATGGAGAGCACTGGCAAGGCTGGTGCCATTCAGGTCACCGAGGAAACGTGCAACATTCTCCAGCAGTTTGGCTATACATTTCAGCAACGTGGCCTGGTGTCGGTCAAAGGCAAAGGTCAATTGATGACCTACTATTTGCAGGTGCGCTTCCTGAGTCCCTCCATAGAAGATCTCTTAATAATCACATATGATGTAAATCTTTCCCAGGGCAAGTCTCAGCCTTGTGCAGAGCCTGCAGCTACACCGGCAGCCATTGAGCTACATGAGACTCTGGATTCCACCACGGAGCTGGATATCTCGGACATCAAGACGCCCCTGCTCAAACTGAAGGGCCAGGAGGCGCCAGCGGCGGGGGAGAGTGAAAGGAGTGGGCCGGCGCCCAGTCTGGGCAATGGCAGTGCCGGCCAAGTGGGAGAATCTCAATCTTTATTGGAATAATTTGCGAGTTTTTTCTTAGATTTATATTTTAATTTGCATTTCCATTTGGACTGTGTGCGAGTGTATCTATGAGTGTGTGCATGTGTGCCTGTGTGAGTGTGGCTGTGTTATACTGTTATACAACTGTTATACTTGCTATAAATTTGGTTTTGCCTCCGTATTCGTGTGATATTCTATAGAAAAAACCATTCTAATTTAGTTAAAATTATAAATTTGCTTTCAAAAAGTTTGTAAACTGTGTACCTAAGAAAACAAAACGATAATGTATAACTTTTAAATATATATTTAACTATGGCTAAGTACTTTTAATTAATTGTGAATTATCTATTGTTTCAAACAACAAATTGTTATCTCATTTTCAAGGAACTGTAATATAAGTGATCCCCACTTTGCTTTACACCAAAAAACTAATCGATGTGTAGTTGAAGTAGGAGACAACAACAACCATTCCATTTTGCATCTGAATGTGTAAAATAAACGAGTATTTAATAGTTATTATGTACGCGCATAAACTAAACAATAGTAATATACATATGTACGACTATATACTTATATGCTAAGTCCTATAGAATCCGTATCCCACCACAGACAAACTGCAACCCACAAGCAAGTCCAAATATAGTCGAACAAAATTTAATTAAATTATAAATTAATGAGAGATGTTAGTGAGAATCGAAACCATAGATGGCATAGAAATCCTAGGCATGCGTACCATTAACTACGTTAACATATTTACATATATATATACACGCATACATACATACATACATACTATATATGTAGGCATATATAGTTATATACAAACTATTATATATAGCATCGCATGCTTATTAGAACATTTCAACGAATTAGCAAAGGAAGCAAACAACAAACGAACTTACATAGCGAACAAATCGAATAGAAAGCGAATAGAAACTAATATAAAAGTGTAAAACGTTTTCAAATTGATCTAAAAATTGGTATCTAAGTATCTATTTGTTCATGTTCATGTCCATGTCCATGTCCCCATTAATTTCCATTTTGTTTAATGGCTAAAAGCAGGACAATCAATTAAGGAAAACAGCAGCATCGGTGATTGGATTATAGCTTTTCCAAAATTTTCCAATTTCTCTCTCCACTGGTTAACTAAAACACAAATAGATACAATTTGTAAAACTATAATTTCCTTAGAGAAATGCTTTAACTTTTAGGCCATACCATACCATACCATACCTGTTAGATATTGTGTTTTTAGCTTTTAAAACATTCAACAAAAATTGAACATTTGCAATTTTTTATAATTTTCGAAAACAAAACTAAAATGAACTAAAAAAATTAAAAAAAAACATACCAAACAATTAGAACATTATAGTAAAAAAAATAAATAAATAACGACTAAAACGAAACTTTTTCTCTATGGGTATTCAAATTTGCGCGCACTGCTTGAACATGGAACTAGTTTCTGAACTGGTTTCGCCTAGTGTCAGAAAATAGCTACAGAACGATTATATGCTTATATAAATTCGAAAAAATCGAGCACATAAATAAAAAAGTACACAATTGTCAATAAACAGTTGATAATAAACAAGCATAAACAGCTGTACTAGGGTAGTGGAAACGGTTAGATTTACCCGAAAATTCGCCATCCCTCGTCGCGCACTGCATGTCTTCGCAACCCTATTGCCGTCCCCGTCTGACGACCCATTTTTCAATAGCAAAAAGGTGCAAAAAAAGTAAATTTTCGGCGTAATTAATTAGTAAATAAATTATTTGAGTAGTAGGTGAGTGCTGTCATTGATAATGCCGTTGTCAATGGCAACGGTGGCCCTCCAACTGTGAAATTATGCAGCAATTAAGTGCAGTGGAAGGCGAACGAACGCGCTGTGGGCCCCGTCGTTGCGACGGGAAGGCTGGCCTGGCTCTGATTATGCTGCAAACAGCGCTGCCCACGTACAAATGAGGGTCGCCGTTGTTGTTGCTCTGGGTGTTGTTGTATTTGTTGGATTGAACGAAATGAAAATTGTGTTTACTTGGATATACTTTCCCTATCGCCCCGCTGCTGCAACCTGCAAACGAAAACCAACAAGTCCACTATCCAAACTCCAGACGGACCCACACACACACACGAGAGATGTCTCTGAAGCCAAAAATAGTGGAATTTGTTGATGTTTGGCCGCGCTTGCGCTGCATAGCAGAATCGGTGATAACATTGAGCAAAGTGGAACGAGCCGTATGGAATACGAGTTTTAGGTATGTAAGTGTGCACGGGTGACGCTGCGGCATGAGTTGCCAAAACTGAAATTGCTAAAAATTGCCCCATCTAATATACTCACACACACAAACACTAACGATTCGACACATATAGCGATGTATATACGTTATGCGTGGCGCAGCCGGAACCGATGGCAGATCGTCTGTACACCGAGACAAAGCATTTCCTCGAGAAGCATGTACAGGAGATGCTCGCCCAGAAGGTGCTCTCGGAAACGGATGCAGCGAACGCGAATAAATCCCTCAGCAAGCCGGATTTGCTGCAACGCTACTACACCACCTGGATGGAGTATAGCCAGGGCATCAAGTATCTGCATCAGTTGTACATGTAAGCCCCCAGAGAGTCACCTGCCTCACCGGACCTTCCTCATTTGTGTGCTTCTTCCTTTGCAGCTATCTGAACCAGCAGCACATCAAGAAACAAAAGATCACCGACACGGAATCGTTCTACGGCAATGTGTCGGGCGATGCAGCGGAACAGATGGAAATTGGCTAGCTTTTGAGCCCGATTTACTGTTCCTGAGAGCCCTGGGCATGGCTTCGTCAGTGTGATCAATCGTCGTCCCAGTGAGCCGTGCCGAGCATGTGGTTCGGAAATGTGATACTCTGCTAAAGAAATCAGGTTTTCGATTTTCGGAAATCGATCAGAAGCTTACCAACAATATCACCATATTCAAGTACATCGAGACAAGAATGTCTATCAAAAGTTCTACAGTGTCTTGAAATGGAAAACCGAGGTGGCGGAACAGAAAGAGACCGCCAACGATATGCGGCAGCGTAACGAGGCCTTGGTATACAATGTCTTACCCGTTCATGTGGCTGAACATTTTATGAAGAATACCAAGCGATCACACGATGATCTCTACTCTCAGAGCTATTCCGAGGTGGGAGTATTATTTGCCAGCATGCCGAACTTTTCAGGTAAACATAGCACGGAAACAACACGGAACTACTATTTTTAAACCTGATTAAAATGCTCTATTTGAACAGATTTCTATTCGGAGGAAACTGTGAACAATCAGGGTCTGGAGTGTCTACGTTTTCTAAATGAAGTTATCTCCGATTTTGATGCGGTATGTGCTACAGAACTTAAACTTGAACCAAACCTTACGATTCCTATTCGATTTCTTTCTGTTTAAGTTATTGGAGCTGCCACAGTTCTAGGATATCATCAAAATCAAGACTATTGGGTCGATCAATGGAATCTTCGCTCGGATGCTTCCGTTCCGATTAATATCCGAAAGTAATGAACTGCCAGAAATCACTGATACTCCACAAAAAAACGGTTAACACTTTTGGTTAACAAGACGCTTGGATCTGGATCTGGATTAATATCCGAAAGTAATGAACTGCCAGAAATTCCACAAAAAACGGTTAACACTTTTGGTTAACAAGACGCTTGGATCTGGATCTGGATTAATATCCGAAAGTAATGAACTGCCAGAAATCACTGATACTCCACAAAAAAACGGTTAACACTTTTGGTTAACAAGACGCTTGGATCTGGATCTGGATTAATATCCGAAAGTAATGAACTGCCAGAAATCACTGATACTCCACAAAAAAACGGTTAACACTTTTGGTTAACAAGACGCTTGGATCTGGATCTGGATTAATATCCGAAAGTAATGAACTGCCAGAAATCACTGATACTCCACAGCTCATGGAGGCTGCTGCTATTTAAGTCACCGAGTAAACGTGCAACATTTTCCAGCAGTTTGGCTATACATTTTAGCAACGGCTTTCTGATGCCCTCCATAGAAGTTTTTTCTATAATTACACTACTGGTCAAAATAATAAGTTCACGCTTATGAGCTTTTTTCACGTCTCGTAAATCTCTTGTAATAAATATAGAGAAATAATTAATTTCACGTTTTGTTTTCCAACCTACAGCAGATTATACAAATATTTAAAACAATCTGTTTCACTTCAAATATATAGTTTGTAATCGATTAAATCTAAAAAATATAGACAAGGGGTGTCCAAAATAATAAAATAATAATACAGAAATTCTACAAAGTCAAAAACTTAAAGCGTATCAGATTGTTGTATTTATTTTCCTATTTTTAGTAATCGTATGCTAGTATACGGTATAGCCACCCTTATTTTGTATAGCTTTGGCGATTCTTTGCGGCTTGCGGCAAGTTTCCACTGAAATCTCATACCGCGTTATTTTGTACAAATTCCTTGAATTCTTGGTCTTTTCGAAATGTATTTCTACCAATCCAACGTTTCAAATCTCCCTATAGGTTTTCAATTGGGCTTAAGAGAGGAGACGTTTACCTTGCTCTCCGTAAATCAAGTCTTAACGAGTTTTGAGGTGTTCTTTGGGTAGTTGTGTTGAAAGACCCATCTCAAGAGGCATGTTTTCCCCAGCATATGGTTGCAAAATGTCTGTCAATATGTTTTTATACCCGAATTGGGTCATAGTATCAGCTATGCGATGTATCGGCCCAACGCCATGCCAACAAAAATAGCCCCAGACACCGGCCACCGTGCGTAGCCATTTTCTTTGTGTCGAAATTTTTGCCTTTGGGGCTTCGTACATATGGAGTCATACCAGAAAGATTTATTTTTGTTTCCTCGGACCATAATTATTATTCCATTTTTTGGACCCATCTGGTCCAGAAACTTTTTGGCTATACGTCCTGGTAAGTCTCCGACGAACCGTCCGAGATGATATTTCATTACCAATTTGAGCGGAAAGGGCCTTGGAAGACATGAACGGATCCTTTTGGGCTCGATCCTTCGGTACTCGAAGATTTGTGGTGGAAGTGGATGTGTGTAACAACCAGAAGGAAACGTTTCAGACTCCATAAAGTATATATATTCTTGATCGACATCAATAGCCGACTCGATATAGCCATGTCTGTCTGTCCGTCCGTCTATCTGTCAGTCTTGTTTGACGTCTAGTTCTGGATTGCATTGGATCCGCCCTCTGGCTGAGGAAAGCGAGATAAAACGGCTGGTGTTGCTGTGAGAATGGAAAAATGAAGACAGATGTAAAAAAAACATTTAAGAAATATAAAAAGAGATAAAATACAAAAAAATTAAATTCTCCCAAGCGGTTTGACTGATTTTTATGAGATTATTTTTTGGCAAAAAATCAAATCGTGTCTTTTGCGAACAGCGATACCAAACGACATATAAAATATATTGACTGTGTACCGGGTATAAAGGGTATAAATGTTCCTCCTCGTTGAAAATTGTTTTCTTCCATCCTCTATTTTCAGTAAGCACTTTTGGATTTAAAACATTCTGAACAAAACATACCGAGCTTCCAAGACTTTCGCAATTTCCCGAAGACTTTTCCTTTTTTACATACATGTGTATGTACATACATACTATATATATAGGCATATATAGTTATATACAAACTATTATATATAGCATCGCATGCTTATTAGAACATTTCAACGAATTAGCAAAGGAAGCAAACAACAAACGAACTTACATAGCGAACAAATCGAATAGAAAGCGAATAGAAACTAATATAAAAGTGTAAAACGTTTCAAATTGATCTAAAAATTGGTATCTAAGTATCTATTTGTTCATGTTCATGTCCATGTCCATGTCCCCCATTAATTTCCATTTTGTTTAATGGCTAAAAGCAGGACAATCAATTAAGGAAAACAGCAGCATCGGTGATTGGATTATAGCTTTTCCAAAATTTTCCAATTTCTCTCTCCACTGGTTAACTAAAACACAAATAGATACAATTTGTAAAACTATAATTTCCTTAGAGAAATGCTTTAACTTTAGGCCATACCATACCATACCATACCTGTTAGATATTGTGTTTTTAGCTTTTAAAACATTCAACAAAAATTGAACATTTGCAATTTTTTATAATTTTCGAAAACAAAACTAAAATGAACTAAAAAAATTTAAAAAAAACATACCAAACAATTAGAACATTATAGTAAAAAAAAAATAAAAATAACGACTAAAACGAAACTTTTTCTCTATGGGTATTCAAATTTGCGCGCACTGCTTGAACATGGAACTAGTTTCTGAACTGGTTTCGCCTAGTGTCAGAAAATAGCTACAGAACGATTATATGCTTATATAAATTCGAAAAAATCGAGCACATAAATAAAAAAGTACACAATTGTCAATAAACAGTTGATAATAAACAAGCATAAACAGCTGTACTAGGGTAGTGGAAACGGTTAGATTTACCCGAAAATTCGCCATCCCTCGTCGCGCACTGCATGTCTTCGCAACCCTATTGCCGTCCCCGTCTGACGACCCATTTTTCAATAGCAAAAAGGTGCAAAAAAAGTAAATTTTCGGCGTAATTAATTAGTAAATAAATTATTTGAGTAGTAGGTGAGTGCTGTCATTGATAATGCCGTTGTCAATGGCAACGGTGGCCCTCCAACTGTGAAATTATGCAGCAATTAAGTGCAGTGGAAGGCGAACGAACGCGCTGTGGGCCCCGTCGTTGCGACGGGAAGGCTGGCCTGGCTCTGATTATGCTGCAAACAGCGCTGCCCACGTACAAATGAGGGTCGCCGTTGTTGTTGCTCTGGGTGTTGTTGTATTTGTTGGATTGAACGAAATGAAAATTGTGTTTACTTGGATATACTTTCCCTATCGCCCCGCTGCTGCCAACTGCAAACGAAAACCAACAAGTCCACTATCCAAACTCCAGACGGACCCACACACACACACGAGAGATGTCTCTGAAGCCAAAAATAGTGGAATTTGTTGATGTTTGGCCGCGCTTGCGCTGCATAGCAGAATCGGTGATAACATTGAGCAAAGTGGAACGAGCCGTATGGAATACGAGTTTTAGGTATGTAAGTGTGCACGGGTGACGCTGCGGCATGAGTTGCCAAAAACTGAAATTGCTAAAAATTGCCCCATCTAATATACTCACACACACAAACACTAACGATTCGACACATATAGCGATGTATATACGTTATGCGTGGCGCAGCCGGAACCGATGGCAGATCGTCTGTACACCGAGACAAAGCATTTCCTCGAGAAGCATGTACAGGAGATGCTCGCCCAGAAGGTGCTCTCGGAAACGGATGCAGCGAACGCGAATAAATCCCTCAGCAAGCCGGATTTGCTGCAACGCTACTACACCACCTGGATGGAGTATAGCCAGGGCATCAAGTATCTGCATCAGTTGTACATGTAAGCCCCCAGAGAGTCACCTGCCTCACCGGCCTTCCTCATTAGTGTGCTTCTTCCTTTGCAGCTATCTGAACCAGCAGCACATCAAGAAACAAAAGATCACCGACACGGAATCGTTCTACGGCAATGTGTCGGGCGATGCAGCGGAACAGATGGAAATTGGCGAGCTTGGTCTGGATATATGGCGACTGTATATGGTCGAGTATCTGGCCACAGAGCTGGTGCGACACGTCCTCGAAGGCATTGCCGCGGATCGGGCCAGCAATGGGACCCTCGACCATCATCGTGTGCAGATCATCAACGGTGTCATCCACAGTTTTGTCGAAGTGCAGGACTACAAGAAGAGCGGCTCGCTGAAGCTCTACCAGGATCTGTTCGAGGCCCCCATGCTAGAGGCCAGCGGAGCCTACTACACAGACGAGGCCAACAAGCTGCTGCAGCGATGCACCGTCTCCCAGTACATGCAGGAGGTGATTCGGATACTGGAGTACGAAAGCAGACGAGCACAAAAGTTCCTCCATGTGAGCTCGCTGGCCAAATTGCGGAAACAATGCGAAGAGAAGTTTATCAATGATCGTTTGGGCTTCATCTATTCGGAGTGCCGCGAGATGGTGTCCGAGGAGCGGCGGCAGGATCTGCGGAATATGTACATCGTGCTGAAGCCCATACCCGACCACCTAAAGTCCGAGCTCATACAAACCTTCCTCGAGCACATCAAGAACGAGGGCCTGGAGACGGTCTCGGCGCTTAAGGGCGAGAATATCCACATCTCCTTCGTTGAGAATATGCTGAAGGTGCATCAGAAGTATCAAGAGCTCATCGGTGACGTTTTTGAGAACGATTCACTCTTCCTGAGCGCCCTGGACAAGGCTTGCGCCAGTGTGATCAATCGTCGGCCCAGTGAGCGGGTGCCATGTCGCAGTGCCGAGTATGTGGCTCGGTACTGTGATACTCTGCTGAAGAAATCGAAGACCTGCGAGGCGGAAATCGATCAGAAGCTCACCAACAACATCACCATATTCAAGTACATCGAGGACAAGGATGTCTATCAAAAGTTCTACAGTCGATTGCTAGCCAAGCGACTGATACACGAGCAGAGCCAGAGTATGGATGCGGAGGAGGGCATGATCAACCGATTAAAGGTATTATTTTTTGTCTAGTCATTAATATAGCGCTAGTGCGTTCCTCAGCACATTTTTTAGTACGCTTTAATTGAGCGTGACGACGCAAAAGCAGAAAAGCAAACTGTAATCAGCAGCCCAAGCTTGATAACGAAAGACCTGACCTTTCGTAATTCACCATTCAATTAAAACGATAAAGCTCGTGGAGATCTTTTGTGATAAAGCAAATCAGTTTGATATGGTTTCATGGCAGTAATCATTGTTTACCCCCACTAATCCATGATTATCATTGTATTTTCACAGCAAGCCTGCGGCTACGAATTCACCAATAAGCTGCATCGCATGTTTACGGACATTTCAGTATCAACAGATCTGAACAACAAGTTCAACACTCACCTAAAGGATACCAATGTCGAGCTGGGCAAGTCGTTCATCTTTATTTTTGATTGGATTTCTTATTAAATGTGTTCCTATTTCTATTTGTATAGGAATCAATCTGTCGATTAAGGTCCTGCAGGCTGGCGCTTGGCCATTGGGCTCTACGCAGGTTATACCATTTGCAGTGCCACAGGAGTTTGAAAAATCAATTAAAATGGTACGTGTTGCGGGTGTGATTCGAAATGAGAAGGGGGCGACATATTCTTGGAATGAAAATCAAAGATGCTTCAAGCAGGGAAATCGATTTTTCTCAATTGTTCTCGAGCATTGAGTAAACATTACTTGTAGTTACTGATAACTGATCCTTTCTTGTGTCTGTTTACAGTTTGAGGACTATTATCATAAATTATTTAGTGGCCGTAAGCTAACGTGGCTCCATCACATGTGCCATGGCGAGTTGAAGCTGAGTCATTTAAAGAAATCCTATATTGTCACAATGCAAACGTATCAAATGGCGATAATATTACTGTTCGAGACATGCGACAGCCTCAGTTGTCGGGAGATACAGAACACGCTGCAGCTGAATGATGAGACGTTTCAGAAGCATATGCAGCCAATGATTGAGTCAAAGCTGTTGAATGCCAGCTCAGAGAATCTCGCCGGGGAGACACGTATCGACTTGAATATGGAGTATACAAATAAGCGTACGAAATTTAAGATAAGCTCGGCTCTACAAAAGGAAACGCCCCAGGAGGTGAGTGATCTCTTGTGTGTATAGATAAACGTATATTTAAACCCAAATTCGCTTTCAATAGGTGGAGCACACGATTAACTCGGTGGATGAGGATCGCAAGCTGTTCCTTCAGGCAGCTATTGTGAGAATTATGAAGGCCCGCAAAGTGTTGAAGCATAATGCGTTAATACAAGAGGTATGTCTTGATGAAAGGTTACAATCGACAGCTCCTAATTCGAAATTTCTACAACAGGTCCTGTCATTATCAAAAGTCAGCTTTACGCCCAATATTGCAATGATCAAAAAGTGCGTGGAATCGTTAATTGATAAACAATATATTGAGAGAACTGCTAATTCGGGGGATGAATATAGTTACATGGCCTAGGACAGTGTGTCAGTCCAGAGCTTTGGCGTTTAATCTGGAGATTATTTAATCCCAAAAAAAACTAATAAAATCCCGAAACTCCAAAACACACAACACACACACAAACACGCAGAGAGGATGTAAACCCAAACGTTATATTTTGTCTATCCGTGCTCAAAAATAGACAAGAATGTCAGCTAACTATATACCGATAATTTTGTCTGATTAAAATATACCGAAACAAAAAAAGGAAGAAATGGAATGCTGTGTAGGTGATGCAATTTAATTTTTGTTTGTTTTATGATCTTAGCTTATCGGAATGATGGAGAATGTGTGGCGATCGATCGATGATGTTACTGATACTTTTAATTTAGTTTAGTTAGTTGCCTCGTTTTGATTTAATGCGTGTGTTTTATATTATTGTAGATATATCCCATTTTGTGTATTGTATATTTATCTGGTTTTATGCGCACACGCACAAAGCAGAACAAAAATATGAAAAATTGTATAATAAAAACCGAAAACAGATTTGCGAAAATACCATGTGTGTATATGTATGCGAAATATATCTTCCTTCCACACACGTGAATTCCGATTCCAAAGTGTTCCATTTTCTAGGCAGGACTCCAACACACAAAAACACACAGAGTGGGGAATGGGCGAGAGCATAAAATATATTGTATTCTAGCATTACCAAGGAATATATTTGTAAATGAATTTAAATGTTATTTACTCAAACTCCAACGTCAGATACTTCGAATAGTATATACAGTTCGGGTTTACACTAATATTTCGATTGAAACACTTGTTATTTATTTTCTGTTCATTGCTATTCTCTTTATTTCATTTCATTTCATTAACCCTCATATACAATTGTTAATTATTGGTATATTAAAAATTCTTCAGCTTCTTGTTAAAAAATTATATATTACTCTTTTCTGTTTGCGGCTATCTGTGTGTGTTTCTGTTTGTGTTTGTATGGCATGTGTTTTCCTGTGTGTTGGTTTTGTGAGCTTTTATTGTAATTTGTCATTTGAAATTATGTCTGAATCCCACATTAAATTATTTATTTTGTTTATTTGAAGACTTAGGTCAGAAGTTGTTTTTTTTTTTGAGAAGAATGCGTGAGTTTAGTTTCATAGATGAATGAAAAAATAGATTTTAATTGAGTAAATATTATTGTTTTATTTGCCTTTCCTTTTGGTGGAATATAATTTACTTGCCTTTTTTTTAAGATTTTTTTAGGCATTTCGTTTTTCATTTATCTTGTAGTTATTTTATTCAGATATTCGTATTAATTTTGTAATTTTGTCTTCACAAAATGATCAATTTAATATATATCTATATAAAAAGTACACAAGGGCTTTTTTCGTTTTGGTTTTCAATCATTTTATTCATTTTCATGCTACTTGTCTAAAAAATATATTCAATAATATTAATTCAAATAATTGTACATATATTATAATAATAATAAATACCAACTTTCTATAGCATATAATATAATTCGTTAATAATACTTTCAACTTGCTCTGGGTGGTGGCGGGAGGCGATAGGGGCAGGGGCAGGGGCCTCCTCCTCCTCCTCCTCCTCCTGCTCGTAAAATGCTGCCTAACTTCAATCTCATCTCCAGCGTTGGCTTATCAGTGAGTGTTAATAAAAAATATGTTATCTCCCATACAATATATATATCATTCTGTTTTGTTGTTTTTTTTTTTTTTGTTCTTTTTAATATTTAATGACTAGTAAACGTTTACAGTTTTGTTGTTGTTATTGCAGTTTATTCTCCCAAACTTTCCATCTATATTAGCGCTCAAAAATTGAGAAATGCTCTCTGGTAAAATCGTGTTGAGCATTTTATGGATTGATTTTCCATCATATTCATTATCGAATTTTCTTCGTTTTTTTTTTGTTTTGTTTTTATTATCAAACATTCTTTGAAATGTGGAGGGCGTAACTTCATTCTTTTATAATTTTGTTTGTTTATTTTGAAAATTAAATATGTATTATCTTTACTTGAATTTGGTTGTGGATTTCCTACAGCTTGACTTGTTGGGTAAGGATTCTTCGCGGTTTTTGGACTCTCGTGAATTGCTTTCGTTACGGAACGATACGGAACTGCTATATAATTGCACTTTGCCCATCCGTTTTTTCAAATACTATTTCGCCCATATCCTGGCCAACAATCAACAAGATCATTTAATAAACCACCCATCATCATCATGATATACGAACCCTAAAACTTATTTCTCAGCTACACAAAAAGGGCTTGAAGTATCAAACATCATCATCAATAAAGTAAGTAATGCTGCCTGGAACCCTAAACGGTTCAGTTTTACATAGTTCAAACTATATGTATATAGCGCTCATACTCATACTCAAACTCGTACTCGTACATATAGATACGATACGTATATATATATAAATTCAGTGCTTTTATAAGTTGTGTAAATCTCTGTCTGCGTTTTCTTAGCCCATCCATCGTTGCGTGCATTCTGCGTTTTACGGCCAAGGAATAATTGCATTAATTGTGTGGGTTTTGGCAAGTTCAAGGTCTGGGGGAGCATGAAAGATCACACATACGTATATGTGTGTATACTCATGGCAGTGTGATCCATCTAACCGTCTGGTGTGTGTCTGTGTTTGGTGAGAGAGTGCGGAATATCATTTTCATATGTTTTTCATTACATTTTTCATTGTGTGTTCCATAATATTTTGTCGTTTTGTTTTTGTTTTTGTTTTACAATTTCTTTTGTTTTACTCGTTTTTTTTTCATTTTTTTCAGTCTTTACGATTCACGGCTTTTGTGCATTTGAATTATTCAGTTTTTACTCATTACTATATGACCGATATATACGATGCTGCGATGTGTATACAAATTGCTTCAATTTAATGTTCAAGGTGAACGAACAGGCGAACACGTGAGAGCGTGAGAAAGATTTTTGTTTCTGATCTGATCGGATGAGAGCAGGTGAGTGAGTGATCGAGCCGAGCCGAGCCAAGCCGCGGAGTACAATAAAGTTGTGGAATACATAGATACGACTCTCTCGGGGCTCTCTAAACTTCCATTTACATATGTGAAAGTGCAGGGTTATTATCATCATCTTCGATTCTATATGGTGGCATGCGTGGTATGCGTGTATATAAGACATATCCAAAGGGTGGCTTGGCAAAGGGGCAGTGCCTGGGATCTCTCTATAAAATGCAGCTTCCTTCCTCCTTCCTATTGATCCAGCGAGGCTGTTTTCGTGCGCTTCCAAAGCGTTTTGAAGAGACCTTTCTTCTTGGGTTTAGGATTGGTGGTGGCCGTCACCCCCGCAGCGCCATTATCTTTTCGACTATTGGTGTTGTCCTTTTTCTTGTTTGAACCTAAACACAAAAATATAAATATGGAATATGGAATACAGGACAACTGCATTATGGCTTATTACCGATCGTCTCAAATTCATAGGCGTGCTTGCTGTTGCTGTCATCCATGGGCTGATCGCAGTAAGCCTTGTGCTTCCGGTCCTTGTTGTGCTCTGGCCAGGATTAAAGACAAATTTTTATATAGATTCTGATTGTTAGCTTCAACTCCTGCCACCCACTTTTCTTGGTTATCAGCAAGCTGGTCACACGCCGTAGGGCCTCACGCGGCGATTTGTTCAAAAAGGAAGGCGTCAGATTCGGTGGCAAAGTGAGCGGTTTACGTGATTGTCCTGTACCGGACATGCCCGCAGGATTGTCCCACACTCGGACCGAGGCCAAGCGGTCAATATTCTCCGTTGATGCCGGACGCATGCCACGTTGCTTGGGATACCAGCCGCGTGCCGGTGCGCCAGTCATGCGCAGCATTTCATTGGAGGCCAAGGCATGATTGATCGAACGCTGGCGACAAATTTGGGCAGTGCCGTAATTGCCGCCTAGATGGGATTGAAATTGATAGATAGCTGCATATGCATTCTAATGGATGCACTCACCTCCAATCCCCAATATGGATGTGCCCATATTGATGCTGTTCGATGTGCTTGATCTGGGTGCTGTACGACAGCCACTCGCTGGGAGGGGCTCATTTTGGCGACGATATGGCGTACGTGGTATGTCACAGCTGCATTGGGGAGAAGGGAGAGGGCATTCAATCATCATTAAATCAACTCTGGTGCTGAAATCACTCACCCTCTGGCAAAGATTGGCGTTTCAGGAAGACTACATGAGGTTTGCAGGCGATGCTCCTCGCGCGGCGACTGCTTCAGGCTGCGCTTGGTGCCATAATTGATGTACCTGCGTTGATACGAACCCGATCCCCATCCCCGCACGAGCTCATGGTACCCATGACCGGGGGTGGGGGCAGCGGTGGCATCTGGCCCAGACCAGTGGGTGTGGTTATGCCGCTGCCACTGCTATAGTGGCCAAAGAGCTTGGGGGATCGCTTGCGATACTGGGAGTCAATGCTCCAGGACTTCATCGTATTGGCCGAATGACCACCGCCGGCACGATGCGGTGGCACCATCGGTGGTCCGGGCAGACCCTCAATAAAGCTGGTCGACTGATGGGCTGGTGCCGGCGGCGGTGGCAGCTCGTCATTGAAGTGACGCACTGCTGCAACGTTGTCACGACTGCGTCGCGTATGACTATTGCTGTGCACAGCCGTTCCCGAGGCGGTGGCATGCACCTCCACCACGGTGGTGCAGCGATTCGGTGGCGTGGCATTCGATGCCGTTGGCAGTTCCAGCTGCTTGCGCGGCTCCACCGGAGACGGCGGCAGCGGGGCATCGTAGTCAAAGAGATCTGGATTGGAGCTGGGCGGCGAAGGTGGCAGCGGGCCAAATGCCGGTATCTGCGACAGCAGCATCTCCTTGGCACTCTCCGACTTGTGCACGCCGGGACGAAATTCGAGTATACGCTTCGCATGGAGCTCTGCTGCAGCCGCGGCCGAGGCAGCAGCAGCAGCTGCCCCTCCAGCAGGTGGCTGCTGACCCACAATGGGTATATCGCCACGGAGCAGGGCGCTAATGTTGTGCTCGATCTGCTTGAGGGGAGCACAGCCGTAACTGAAGTCGGACAACTCTTCGTCCTCCTCCAGAGTGGGGGCCAGATCTGTGTGTGGTGTGGTGGCATTCGAAACTCGTGGATCTGAGGCGGGAAAACGTTATTCTGTTGCTTATATTAAAGGTCTGGTTATGGACAGTTACCATTTCCATTGTAGGCAAACATCTCGTAGCTGGGATTCCCATTCAGACGCGCCTCATCGAACTCCTCACTGCTCGAGGTGTTGTCCGGCATGGACTCTGCACTCAGCCGCTTCTCTGTAAGCATCGCTGTCTTGCTCTTCACAGGCTTGATGTGCACCAGCTGCTCCTGGGCCTCTGCAATGTCCAGCGATAGGGCCGCTCGATGGGCGGCGGCCATCTCCAGTCCCCGGCGTGTGTGCGCCGCATTCGCCTCGCACTCCTTGTAGATGAAATTCATCTCGGCAGATGTTGGGGGCGGTGGCAGCGGTGCAGATTCGCTTTGCTCGCTGTCGCTGGTGTAGAACTCGTTGCTAATGGCTCCGGCTCCACCACCGCCACCGCCACCCTGGAGAGAGGTGCGCGGTGGCTTCGGTATGCTAAACACCTCCGAGGCACGGGGTGGCTTCTTGGCCGTGGCTCGGCGAATGACGAACGTCCCTTTGCCCAGCATACTATGCTCGTTGTACACAAAACTGTTGTTGAAGTCGTCCAAGTTCTCTGCTCGCTGTTGGTGCTGCAAAAGGAAAGGGCGTAAGGGCGTAAGGGCTTGTAGGGGATATATTTAGGTTTAAGGTCAAACCTTGTTAGACGTAGCACCACTGGTGGTTTTCTTTGAACCACTAGATTTCTTCTTATTGCTCTTAAAATGTATTTCCCAGGCCACACCGTTCTGCTTGACGGGCGTCAGATCCGTGGAGATGGTAGACTCTTCCAGCGAGTCCTCCGAGTAGTCATCCTCCTCCTTCTTGACCAGCTTCGAGGAGGAGGCCACATTCAGATGGGAAGCCAGGGGCGAGGCCTCACCGCTGGATGTCTGCTGGGACCCGGACGAGGAGGTGGAACTGTTGGAATGTGGATTCAGCATGTGACAGATCTCCTTGTGCTTCTCCACCGAACTGAGGAGACGCTTGTTACGTGCCCCCTCGCCGGCGGCTGCCTTGGCCGATGGACCCGGGTAAATGGTGACCGGATGTTCATTTACGATTGGCTCCGGCAGTTTGGCCAGGTTGCCCCTCAGCACGGCATTGTGCACGGCACTGATGTCGATGCCCAGTGCGTTGCGCTCCCCATTGCAGCTGCTGCCCGGACGAATGGAGGCCAATCCACTTGAGGAATCGGCCACGGAAACCCCACACAAATTTGAGGAGGCAGAGGTTCTGGCCCCACAGCAGGGCAGACTCGAGTAGTTGGAGTTTGTGGCCGGCGTCGAATTTGCACTGCGAGCCTTGGGCTGGGAGTTCAGAGATAGAAGAGCAGGGATGGATGGATGGATGGATGGATGTGTGTGCGGTGAATTAATTGGTTTCCCATTAGCCAGAATGGTAGATGGATGGGATGCCCGTGCATCCTCTTCTACTCACCAACGTCGTCTGTATGAGTGGCGTTTGCGTTTCCTGGCCATGCTCTGCCTCAGATAATTTGGTTAGATTCTCAGCTGTGCCATCGACTTCATTGAAACTGCCCTCGGGCACTGTGTCTGTGCTGGGTGTCTGTGGCACATCTTCAGAGTCCTTTTTGGACATGCTGTTAAAGTGAAAATTGATTATCTGTATTATCATGTTGTAACGTGTCTCTGAGATCTTCTGCATGAGGAGTGTGTGTGTGTAACGTCCTAATTAGATGTCTGGCGATTGGTTTGTTCAATTTTGGGAAAAGCTTCTTCACTTCAATAAATTTTCTGACAGATTAAAATTTTGATTTTTTGCCAAGCATGTACACAGAATTTTAAAAATACATACTCACGAATAAAACTGCATATGCCTACCTTTCTTGAAGTTTTATAGAGACTAATTCAATAAATGGGAAGTCTTGAAAGCAGCTCCGAAAGCTACTACGAAATTCTAATTGAATTACCTTATAATTGACAAAGCAAGGGACCTATGAAAAAAAACTTCTAGGATCTAAAACTACTAATATTCATTTTTGAGGAAAAATGGAAATTCTCTTTATCCAGTCTTGGTGCCTTGCTTCACTTGTACTTGCGCTGTATTAATTCCATTAACCCAAATTGGACTTACATTTTGCGACTCAGACTCATGTAGCCATCATCCTCGGATTGATTCTCCCCGCTGTTGCAGTGCAAGGCCACCGGTTTCGTTGCTGCTTCCTCGAACTCCGATATGATTTCGTCGAGGACTTTGATGGGCTCAGGTATGTCATCCAGTGAGATGGGCTCCAGGGATTGCAACTGTAGTTGATCGCTGCAAAAAACCAAATGAAAATGTAATTGACTGTGCGCTCTGCGCTCTTGCTCTCCTCTTCCAACATTTCCCAATGCCCTACCCAACACCTCTGCATTTCTGTCGACTGCAGCAGCAGGAGGGAAGGTTGGGGTTCAACAATTTGATTTCAATTCAGTTAAAAATTGCGACATACTTTTGCTTTTGTTGGTCGCTGCTGGCCATAGCTGCTGCTTCTGCTTGCTCCAATGCGGGTTCGGAGTCTGCTGGACCATCAGCGACATCGGCAGCGGCAACAGCATCCGCCCGGGCATTACCAGCCTCTGCTTCTGTCTCTGTCTCTGCCTCTGCCTCCGCCTCCACCTCCACCTCCAGTTGCAACGCCTCCTCGGATTCAGTTTCAGCCTCAGTTTCGTTTGAATCGCGTGCTCCACACGATTCAGGTGCTGCTGCCATTATGCGATTTTCATTGGGGACCTCCACTTCACTCTCCTGCTCTTTCTCTTTTTGTAGTTGTTGCTTCTTCTTTTTTTTTCTGTGCGCCTCCTCCTCAGCTACGTTGATTATGAAAATGTAATCAATGCGCGCCCACAGACTTCAACGTCGCTGCCTTTGCCTCTGCCTCGGTCAACGTCGCTGCTGCTGCTGCTGCTGACGTTGCTTTGTTGTCGGCTCTTTCAATTTTCATCTATGCAACGTGTGAAAGTGATTGCTCTCTCTCTCTCTCTCTAGCGGACTGGCTGTCTCTCTGTCGCTTTGTCTGTCCTCTACTTCTCTCAATGTTTTCAGGTCATTAAATTCGTCATCGAAATGTTATAGATGCGATGCTGTTTGTTGCCTCTGTGGGGGAGTGAGAGAACAAGAGGTTATGAGATTTACAGTTTGTTTTTAGTATTATTGACTTTGACTTTTGCTCCCGCGCCCGCGCCCGCTTCAAAGCTCCTGCTGTAAGCCCCCGCTTCGTAAGCTTCAGGCTCCCGTTTGAGAGGATTGGCATTCGCCATTTATTGCCGACGGAGCTATTAATAAATAATTAATATTGATTTCGTAGCGTGATATCCAATTAAGGAGCTATTAGCTTTGCGTGCCCATTTTCAAGCTCTACCCAAAACAGGGCAAGTCCCTCGCAAGGATATGGATATTTTCCGCTCAGTTGTTCGAGGAAATTGACATTGATTGGGGGCCTAATGGCAGGGATAAGATTGCTGTATGGATATGCGCTGTCAAAATTGACCTTGATTTGTCTCTATCATGTTTTGGAAGCGTATTTGTACAGTGTGGATTACATTCATGTGCCAAGGAACATGTCCCTTAATAATGTATTATACGAAAAGGTAGTCTCTCCTCTCCTCCAAAATTTGCTTTGTTGTCTAGACTTTAACTAACTTAATCATTGATTCAATTCGAATTGAAAGGAAGACCTTTTTGTTGTGGTTAGACTTTTCGAAACCCCAAAGAGATGAACAAATAATCTACTAATCTTTTACTTAAAAGGATTTCTGTATATATGTATATATTTATTTCAGACCCCTTTCCAACAATGTCTCACACTTCCTCTCTCGCTCTTTGTTCCCAATTGAAAAATTCGTTTACATTATTTTTGTATATTCACAAAATGTAAGCATATTCGCACGTAAACACATACACATAAACAACTCCAGCCAATTGTAAAAAATTGTTTAATCAAAAAATGTGCATTGATTTTTCAGGTTGAGTTGTTACCGTTACGACCCCTTGTCTGAAAGAGACTGAAGAATTGAGAAGAGGTGCGAAGAAACAACAACAGCAACAAGAAGAAGAAAACGGGAAAAGGGAGAATGAGAACGAGAACAGCAACAACGTGAGGCTGGCTGGCTGCCGAGAGTGTGAGAGAACACTATTCGCGCACTCCGTCCTACTCCTTCCACCTTATCTTCCTTCATTCATATTTTCTATACACCGTGGGGGCCGGCCTGCTGGGAGAGAGAGGAGTTTGGGTCAGGCGCATTCACACACAATTTTCTTATTCCCTCCTCCCGTCTCTCCCTACATTCGCAGGCTATATATAAACATGGTTTTAGTTGAACAGAAAAATGTATAAAACTTTTCGCAATTGCATTCTAGGTTGGCCTAAAAAAGTTTGATTGGAACGGATGCACTGACGATAATAATAAAAGTTTGCAATATTTAAGCTTCTAATACGGAAAAATTCCATTTCCGGTGTAAACGGCAACTGTCTAGATGAGTTCGAACTGTTACTGTAGCCCACCCACACCACACACACCCACACACATGCACAAAAGACAGGCAGGCAACTTTGTCTAACTGTAAAATTTACTGCGGCTACGTCGACGGCGCTGCTTATTCCCGCTTCCCGTCTTCGCCGTTGCTTTCCTGAATGAAGTTTCTGCTTGGCAGGGAGTCTGGCATCGATTTTTTCCTATGCAGACACACACTCCACTCACACATACACATGCACAAAACACCAACGCACATACACACACGCACCGCACAGTGAGCCGCAGAAGAACAACGAACCGACTTTTTCGGCTTTGCCTAATAATTACAGTTAAAAGCTTTTCTCACTACCAAAAGGTCAAATCCGAAATCTTCCAGTTGGAAATGTTACTAAAAATAGCATAATTTCAGCAGAACCGACACTGCCCGGGGGAGGGAGGAGGCGAGAGAGACACGACAATTGTCGGAGGGGGTGGTGGATGGTAGGGCAATTGTAATGACAGACGCCGCGGCGGCGACGACGGCGGCGGCAATAACAACCAAACGGTAACGGAAACGGGAACGAGAGACGATGAACAAAACAGAATTCTCTTCGCATTTTGCAATTTGCTTATGAATTACACAAAAACACACACACGAACAAACATATCTACCTACATAAGTGCAAGTCGCGTTTGTTGCTACAGAAATGCGTTTAAATGGAGCCAAAACGTAGCTTTGTTTATGACATCAGTTGGCGACTAAAATCAAAATCAGAGAAACGTCTAATGCAAATCCAGAGATGGCAGAACAGTCACTGTTACCTGAAAATTGTGAGCATGGTTTGGCCAGTCTGTTTTTCACCCCGATAAGTGTAAATTTTGGTTAAAACTGTAAAGTTATACCAATCTGGGGATTCCTGAAATGGAATACACTGCTTTAACTCTATTTATATAATTAAACTGCATTTAAAAATTGGCTGTTAGCTATACGTTACTGCCTAAAAATATTTTTGACAGTCAACAACGAAAATGTTACTCATCTCTAATGCGCATAAGAAGAGAGCAGGCAAACGCGTTCGTTAACACACTGACGCATTTATACACTAACTTAAGGACAGACCATTACTATATATTTTGCGGAAAGCCTTTTAAAAGAATTTTCCTTGGTTTGAATTAATAATGAATTAATTTAAACAAGTTCAGCTGCAATGAATTTCACTGAATATTTTTGAGGTATTGACCAACCTTTTGAACAATTAGATATACTCTCTAAATGATACATAAAAATCCTGCTCTGCCAGAAGAGAGTGCGAGAGCATTGGAGTAGCAGCCATACAAAAGCAACCACACAAAACAGAGAACGCGAGAGAGAGCGCGTATTGTTTGTGTGGGAGGGAGGTTGAGTTTCTGTTAAAAGTCTGTTAAATCAGCTGACGATGACATTTTCCAAATTTTGCCGCTACAGTTGGCGGGAAATTTGAATTCTGTGAATTTTGTATTGATTTTATGTTTTTCCTATTGCAGTCGAAAGAATCTACTAATTGTTTCTCTGGAGATTAACAAAATTAAGCTTCAGACGATTTATTTTTTGTCATTTGGTTCATGCAATAATAATACTTATATTAATACTTGGACTGACTACAGCTACTTTCTCCTGAACAAGTATCTACATCTGAGCATTCTCCACTCTCCTCAGCTAGTTCATCGGCAATTGATTCCATGACTTTTCGCATGCGGTGCGTTTGTCGAGGCTCTCTGTAGAGAGCACTGAGAGATCTTCTGGACCGAAGCTTACTTCGGGTTTGCTTCGTCCTCTGCAGTTCGTTAGCCTCCTTT
The DNA here is from genome assembly GCA_008121275.1 of Drosophila lowei. Taxonomy (NCBI): domain Eukaryota; kingdom Metazoa; phylum Arthropoda; class Insecta; order Diptera; family Drosophilidae; genus Drosophila; species Drosophila lowei. The sequence goes on along the minus strand of CM017779.1, from coordinate 10,712,253 downwards.
ACTGACTCTTTCTTCTGTATTTGTCTTCTCCGCTCCTCCAAGCGTAGTTCCATTGGCGTCTTCTTTTGTTGGGCAAAGAAATCGGTCCACTTTGCACGTTGCTTTGCCACATAATCGTTGTCAACATCGGAATGAGCATAAGACGAGGACGGAAACATGACTCTGTTATTGCTTTCAACCGATCCGAACCAATCGATGGACTTAAAATCCATCCTTGCAGTTTGTAGTTTATCTATATTCGTCCTTGGGGAGAGTCTGCTCGAATGATGGACGCGTTGGCTTTTGTGCCCATTCAAATCTTTCAAAAAGTCAATGGAAAAAGATCCCCATCCCTGCTTTTCTATGAATTCTGTAAATGACATATCTTTACCTTCTTTTTCTTCTTCTAATTTGGTCTTGATGTCGTTTGAATTTTGGGGATGGCTGTCCTTCGTTTCCAAATTAGTTTCTGATCTCTTGATTACGGATAGCGTATCGGGCTGTACCTTAAGTTCGAGTTTCTCTGTGGAACCTTCCTCTTGTTGGAGCTTAGCTTCTGGTACCTTTTGGGAAGTGTCTCTCCTTTGGTTTCAAATTAGTTTCTGATCTCTTGATTACGGATAATTTATCTGGCTGTATCTTAAGTTTCAGTTTCTCTGTGGGACCTTCCTCTTGTTGAAGCGTAGCTTCTGCTACCTTTTGGAGATGGCTCTCCTTCGTTTCCAAATAAGTTCCTGAGTTCTTAATTACGGATAGTTTATCTGGCAGTATCTTAAGATTGGGCTCTTCTAGGGGAGCTTTTTCTTGTTGATGTAGTAATTGGACCTTAGATTGATAGACTCTACTGGGAGTCTTCAGGCGCTTTCTTACGCGGTCCTCCTTACAATTCTTATACATGATTATAATTTAATTAAATATGTTTTTTTTTAAATTGTAAACGTGAAATTTCTTGCTCTGTGTATGTAACTTTATATGATGTTTATTTCAATGACATATGGATTCCCTTTTTAGATTTATTTTTTGGTGCTTTTGGCTGCCTTTTTCATCACTTCCGCTGCCCTGGCCTTGTTCAGACGCATCTGCTCCAAGTCCCTTTCTCTTTGTGGTATGATTTCTGTGGTGTCTGGTATCCTCGGACATTTGCCAGGCTTTGGCGTCGGCTGCGATGTGGATGGCTGTTCATCAGGTGTTTCTGTTGTTGAAGCCTTTCGTTTGCCACGCTTGGGACGGGCGGGCTTGGCCTCGGATTCCACACCCGCTGGCTCAGCCTCCGTCGCAGCTTTCTTGGCACGCCTGGTACGGGCGACCTTTTTTGGTTTCTCCGGCGTCTCTGCATCGATCTTGCCTGACATCTTGTCAATGGCCGATTGAACGCGTTTGCTAACCTGCGGCTGTTGGACCCTCAAGGCACTCTTGGCCGTGAAATAGTTGCGAATGGAACCCTGAATCTTTTTCTCGTTGATTTTCTTGATCACCGGCTGGAGGATGTCGTCTGTCTTGGATGTCGTCCAACCAAAAGACTTTCGAGTGAATTCTCTGATCGATTCCACATCCGGTGAGCCCCAGCTGAAGGCATCGCGATTGTCGTCCACCTTGGGTTCCAGATACGCCTCCACCACGGCCATGTTTGGGAAGCCCTCGTGCAGTTCAATATTCTTCAGCTTCTTTCGAAGCGCCAGGCGGGCGGAACTGCCTGGAGGAAGGCTGGTGCTCTTGTGTGCCTGCCACCAGTCCCGGAACCTAACCAAAGTGGCTAAAACTGATTGGTTGCCGCTAGAGGCAGGGCTGGAGGCATCCAGTGTAGTCGAGAAGGAGGCGAGAATTTCCATGGCCGTCACTGCACCAATTCCATGAATGCCCGTGGTATAGTCACTGCCCACCAGGCACGCCAACTGTATCAGCTTGCCCCGATTGCAGTTGAATGTCTGCTCGATCTGCTCGGCCCGGAACTCCAGAACATGCTTGTTCTGGGCAAAGAAGTTCTTGTAGACAGTGCGGCCGCCAAAGAGCCAGATATCGCTGTCATCCGTGATGGTGCCGTGCGTTAGTTCGGTGGCATTAAGGAAGGCACACTGTGCCTCGGCCTCCATGGGGGCTACAATGTATGGTATCCCAAAGAGGCGTAGTAGCTCCTGGCAATCTGTGCTCATGCGTTGGCTTATGGACATGCCCATGCGGTCCTGTCGATTGCGTTCGATTTCCAATTCCTTGCGTTCCTGGGCCAAATTATCAGCCATCGACTGCAGCTCCTCGGAGGTCTTCTGGGACTTAAGGGTCTCTGCTGCATCTCTGATGAGCTCCTGTAAAAGTAACTTATAGATTAAATAAAAAAGGGCATTGGTTCCAATATCTTAGTTACCTCAGGATCCACAGCCTTCTGTGGCTCCGTCTCTGGCTCGTTTCCCTCGAAAAGAGACTTTGAAGCCTTGCTGGATCTTTTCGTGGGCGAAACTACATCATCACTGTCGTCTGACCCATCAGCAGCTCGTTTTCGATCAGATTTGGGTGTTCGCTTCCTGTAGAATGGTTGCGGTACCTTTGGTGTACCCGGCGGTGTACCGTTATCGGCCACTGGCGACTTGTCTGGTGTCCTTTTCACCACGTAACTGGTCTCAAAGAAATCCTTTATGGATTTGTTCTTGCTCGGCGTTTTATTGGGGGAGATTCGTTGCTTCTGATTGTCATCGCTGTCGCATAACTCAATCACTTCTTCGGTGTTGGCATTGGCTTTGACTTTGGAGACAGCTTCGTCGTCGGAGGATAACTCAATGATTGTGCTATTGTTCAGCTTGACCTGCTCCAGCTTGATGTTCTTCACGGCAGCGATTTCTTTCTGTAGGTCATCGAGAATGGAGCTAAGAACCGGCTTGGGTTTGGGTTCGGATTCGTCCACTGCTAATTTGATATCTTTGACTGCCTCGGTTTCCTTTTTCAAATCGTTCAATATAGAGTCCAAGTCAGGTTTTGTTTTCTCCTGGCTTGTGTCTGCTGTCTTTTGTTCTCCTTCTGTTCAGTAGGCATTTCTTCTTGGCTTTCTTTTACTTCGATTGTTTCAGTTTTTGGACTAGTTTCATCTGTGGTTGGTTTCTCCTGTGAATCTTCAATGATCTTCAATTCCTCACTCTCTGGTACCTCTATGAAATCTTCATCATCTTCGCTTTCCTCTGCCGCTTTTTCCTTGCCAAATATATCCGCAAACAGATCGTTGGTGGGCTTTAGATTTTTAGTGATGTCCAAACAAATTTCTAGACCAGCCGATGCCTTGGTTTCCACGACTTCCTCCAAATCAGAGTCCGTATCCGTGTCTATAATCTGTACCTTATCCTCTAGGAGACTCTTCTTGCTCTCTTCAATGGCCTTTGAGAGTTGCTTGGCCTCCTCCACGGAATCGTTTGCTATATCGACGGGGACTACAGTTGTGCCTAGTAAGTGTTCGAGGCTTTGCGTATCATTCAGTTGAGTGGACTCCATTATGTTGCCCACCTCCTCATCGTTCATGCCGCCATATTCAATCATGTATGCCCTGGCCGGACCCTTGGCTGCGTGTCGCAACTGTTTGCTTTGAGCGCGATTGAGCCGCAACTCCTGATCAGAGTCATAGTCGTAGTCCTTCTCGTCGTACACTTTTGTGGTGGTCTCTTCTAGGGAGAGGGCCAAGGCCTGCGCCAAGTCCGCATCGTATTCAGTGCCCATTTCAATAGTCTCTGCCTTGCTGGATGTAGATGGCTTCTCTTCATCGACTGGCGGCTTTGTCTCTGGCAGCTCCTCAATTGTCTCCATTTTCAGCTCGTTTTTGGTGCTCTCCAAAGCCTTCTTCTTGAGATCCCTGACCAGCAGGAATCGCGTATGCTCGTCCGAGCTGATTTGCCGCGTGCTCTGCTCTATGGCCGTGGGCGTTACAATGCCCTCCTCGCTGAAAAAGTCACACAGCTCGGAATAGGTAAGCGTGTGTCCGCCCATTTCCTGTTCCGCCTGCTCCAGGCTCTGCTGGACGGCGCGTCGCTTTAGCAGACGCTTCATCTGGAAGGAGCAGAAGTCATCGCTGCGGGCGGGTAACTCATGCAGACGCCCCCAGGAAGACTGTTTGCGCGTCTCCTTGATGTCGGTGAGTATCTCGTGACGAACGTCGGCGGGAAGGTTCTTAAAGTTCTGACTCTTGACATCGATGGCCTGCAGACTCGAATTGTACGCATGTCGAGCGGTGGACTCATCAAATGAGCTATCCGAAGTGGCACTGGCACTGGTGTAGTCCAAATCCTGATCGCTCTCATCTGGGTTATCTTGCCCAGCGGCCGAAGCCGGCAATTCTGGCAGTTTAAATAGATCATCCTCATCGTTTTTTGACTTGCTGGGCGGCGGTCGTTTCACTGGTGATTTCAACAAAAGCTCAGCATTCTTGCCCAGCGCCTGTTGCACAACCTTCTCCCTGGCCAGGGACTGCAAGAGAAGAGCCTGTATGCGGTCTGCTTCGTTGCTAAGTTTATTGCGCTGCTGCTGACGACGCGCCTAGAAAGAGCGCATCAACTAAGGTTAGTCTTGCAAGTGGGACAAAGACAGAGGCAAAAGAAGAACCCACAATCGTATCCCTTTTCAGTTGAGGCGTACATCCATCGAATATGAAGACTGGCCGTACCCGGTAGTAGAGCAGCTTGCACAGGCGATGAAACAAACCCAAAAGATGGGCATTGTTCAGAGCGGAGCCCTTGTTATCCTGGAAACCCTTCACAACCTGATGCAGCCATATGGATATGTCTGCAAGGCCGTGGTTACAATTCAATTGGAAATAATTTCACAAAGCCATGCAATTTAAGACTCACCCACGGCCAGTATTTTCCCTTCTAAAGTCTCAACCGGCACAGGCTTGCCGCAGGGCTCGATTAGCTTCCACAAGCCCGTGACTCCCATGCTTCATGCAAATGTACAACTCCAATAATATAAAACATGCAAAATAAAATAAATCACTAAAGAGACGCGAGGCTGACGCAGCTGATCAAGCACACCGGGTAGTAGTGTTGTAAGCTGCCACGAATAGAGTTGTGAGGGCACGCGAGTACAGTAGACATTGGAATGCACGATTCTGGGAATTAATAGACAACAAACCGTGCTGATTTCTTTGTTTATGTAGATTAGTTTATAATGGATACCATCGAATATGTGGGTGGAGTTTTCGATCCTTACAACAAGATGAAATACTAACATTAAACTTAAAATGACATATTCTTTAACATGATTCGACTTAGGGCTATATATGATTAGGTTGCCTCTTCGGTTGCTCCACTGCCACTGGCAGAGACATCTGCAGCGCCACTCGCATCCTTCTTGCTGGCCTTGCTGTCCTTTTTGTCCTTCACAACTTTGCGATACACTTCCAGATCCTGCGACAGCGACGGCACGAAACTCTCAAAGTCCAGTTCCGTGAGTGTCTGCATTATATCCTTGGCCGTAATGGTCTTGTGGTTCTGTTTGTGGGCAAGTGCCGTCGATGAGGATGTCACAAAAATTGCAAACACCGACGCAGCTCTGGCAATGGCCGCACGCGCCTCTTTGCTCACGTTCGCTCCATCGGGCAAGGCCTCCTTGATTAGCCGTGCAATCACTGCATTGGGTAGATTCAAATCCTCAATACGTTCAACCATCTCTGCTGCGATTCCTTGTCCTTTCGTTAACGTTTAAAATGCTGAATGTTGGATGTGATCCGGCGTCCGTCTCTTCCCGCGTAAACAAAACAGCTGACGGTGCTGGAAAACACCAACGCATGAACTGCATGAAATGCAGCGATCTGGCAGCACTATTAAATTAGTCCACATTTGTTTGCGCTTTATTTTCGCCATTCAATTGTTTATGTATTTTTGGTAAATTATTACCAAAAAGTCGGCATAAATGTGCAACCAGCTTCGGCGTGACTTTAAATATATTTTCTGCGAACACAGGTGATAAGAGCCTTGTGCGTGTGCCCACGATTGTAAGCGCCGCGCACAGCACATGGAGCAGAGCGCGCCAGCGACGCCAAAGAAGCGCAAACATAGCGAGTACCACGATCCAGACTATCTCCAAACAGCTTCAACCAATGAAGATAATGAGGATGCAGCTACAAACCAGCAAAAGCGCACGAAAGTGGAGCCGGAGTCGGCGGCCGAGGAGGAGGAAGAGTTGGACAAATCAGCTCAGCCACAGCGCGTGCCCGTGCCAGACACAACGGAAAAGTTCGAGCGTATCTGTGAGATCATCCGCGTAGAATTTCAGAGGGAAATCTCGCTTAAGGATGAGCAGTTGGCCGAGATAGATAGACGACTACTGCAGGCGCGTCAACTGCTGGACAAGCTGCGCTTTGAAGTGGTCAGCGAGTACTATCGGAAGCAACAGGTTCCCCTCACAGCGGGCGACGTGGCCAAAGTGCGGGGTGGCGAATCATTGTTCAGTGATGAGAGCGCTGGTCCACAGTTGCCGCTGCATCCGGCCATTAAGAAGATTGTCGGAAAGCGCCCATTGCTCATCCAGAACCACCTGCCGGAGCGCACGGCTGCCACACTGGCCAAGCAGACGATAAGGCAGCGAAACCCAGCGCACCGCCGTGCGGAGCGTCGCAGACAGCAAAAGATTCGCGAGCAGGGAATTGTCATCGATCATTCAAAAGATCAACAGCAGCAATCAATCAATATCAAGGTGGAGGATGAGCAGCCATGCACCAGTCGTCAGGCACACGAGCGGCAACAGCAGCAGCAGCAACTGGAGCTGAATGCTTCGCGATTGAACAACAAGAACAAATTTAACTTTGTGGTGGGCAACACATCCAAATACATTGGCGGGGAAGGCAACACTACATTGGAGAATGGTGGCCAGGCCCTTGTCTACAAATGGCTGGTCTATGTCCAGGGCAAAGGTCTGCCAAAACCCGTGGAGACGTACATCAAGAAGGTGAGTCTGTCGCTAGTAGCCAGTGCAACCTTTTTAACCCATTCCATTTTCGTTTTAGGTGCGCTTTCAGCTGCATCATTCGTATCGGCCCAACGATATTGTGGATGTTCATGCGCCGCCATTTCAGTTGAATCGACGTGGCTGGGGCGAGTTCCCCATGCGAATACAGCTGTTCTTCCAAGAGCATCTGCGCCAGAAGCCCGTGCAGCTCATGCACACGGTCGTGCTGGATAAGACAATGTGTGGCCTTCATACGATGGGGGCGGAGACTACTGTTGAGGTTTGGTTGAGAGCGGAAGGAGCTAGGGTCAAGCAGGAACCAGTTGAGCCTCCTACTCCGCCAATGCCTGCTGCTGCTCTTCCAGCTCGTACTGCTCTTCCAGCTCCTACCGCTCTTCCTCCAGCTCCCTTCACACCTCCCATTGAGTGTTTAAAGCCCCGAACGATATCCATCACCCAAAACAAAGAGGAACTGGATGACAACCTCTTTGCCGGCATCAACAAGATCGAAATGAGCGACGACATCGAGCAGATTGAGCCAACGGTTTTGGTCACGGAGCCCCTGAAGCTCAGCTATAGCCCCAAAATGCAGCCGCCCACACGAACGATACCGTCGAGACCGCCGCTCCGGCTGAATGCAACTCCGCTCAGCCCCTCGCGGCCATCTGTAGTATACCTGCCCGTCAATGGAAAAAGTCCGAGCCCCATCAAAAGTGAGAAATCGGTGCGGGTGCGACAGGTTCAGAATGGAAATCGGGCCAAGCAAAACGTTGTCTTCCAGAAGGAGGGAAAGCTGTACATTATCGATCCGCAGCAGAGCAAGCTGAAGCAAGCGACGCAGCAGCGATCATTACTGAAGCCGCAAGTGAGTCTGCTGAAGGCGCCGGCAGTCAATCGCCGCCATCAGCTGGTGTGCATCCAGCACGATCATGGCTATGCAGACATGACGAGCGTTTATATGAAGGAGGAGCTGCAGGAACTGATCAACACGTTGCCGAAACGCTGCTGGACATCATCTCTGTTAAATACTGCACCGATTCGACCCCGGAAACTGGATCAGATTTTTGGCAGCGTCCAGTTCAAGAGCATGCGCAGCGCTGTAGAGTTTCTGCTGCGTCGCTTGCCACTGACAGGGAGTCCGAGAGTGGATGAAGAGCCCCCCTTCGTGTGTCCCCCCAATCTGTTGGCCTTCCAGGAACAGTCTGCATTGCGCCAACGTTTCTACGAGTACGTGCGGGCACGGCACCTGCGTCGCTGTATGCTGCAGCACCTGGGATTGCAGCAGTTGTATGAAAGTGGCAAGGAGCTCTACTGGAGCCTGCGGGAGATCGTGGGCTTTGCCCGTCTGCATGCGTACACGCCGCCGCTAAAAACGCTGACACCCACCGAGAAGCGGCAAACGAAGCAGGGAAGCGAAGAGCAGTTGTCACAGCGTGTCCAGGACCAGCTCAAGGAGGATCCACAACCGCATCTGTCGGCCTATTGCAGTGTCAGCTCCACCAATCGCATCGACGCCTGGATAGCGAAGCAAACGGGTCGCCTTCAGGGGCATGAACAAGAAATACAGGATCAAGAGTTCATCGATGTCTTGGGTGTGGACGCGTCCAATCTTCGTCCCATCAGCCAGCGAAAAGCGCAGTGCGCCTCTGTGGCAAACAATCGCCAGCTGCTCTACCTGCCCCCACCGGAGCACCTCGAGACGGCCACGCAGCTGGTCCAGGACATGTGCAAGGACATCAACATCAGCCTCGAAGCGGAAGAGTCCACGCCGGGTGTCTCTCAGTCGCTCTCCTGACACTTCTCGGACGTGTGCTGAGCATGTTTGTGGAGCGACTGGTACGCCGTTCTGTGGCAGTTAAGCTCCACCAGGACACCATTGAACAGCTGCCGCCGCCAGCCGCCAATGTGCCGCTCTGCCTGCAGCCATACGACATTGGTCGGGCGATTGCGCAGTGCCCAGATCTGGATTTCCTTGGGAATAGCCACCTGGGGGTGACTCCCATGGAGCCGCAGGCGTAGCTGTGGGAATTTATTTGTTTTTTAGCAGCACGCAATTCACAGTTCAAATTCTCCTGGGATATTAGTCGATATCTACGTGTAATTTTTGTTTGACTAAGCTTTAAAATAAGAAATTAAATTAATTAATTTATAACAGGGTATTGACGGTGCGACTTTTCTCTGTGTGCTCAGAAGTATGCAGCAAAATATTTCACATTTCCTTTTTGTGTCGGTTTCCGCTAATTACCGAAATTCTCAGTACGACCAAGCGGGAGGAGAGCAAAAGAGATCACTCGATATTGTGCATCCATCCTCTTCGTATTGCATTTCTCTTTTGGCGCCCGTTATGTTCTCTTTATGGCACACGCGCTCCACGCTCCACTCTACTCTCTACTATTTTCATTCATACGGCGGGAGCGCGCGCATGCTGCTGGCTGCTGCCTGGTCCATCTGTTGATCCGATTCTGTCCTCTGTTTCTCAATCTCTTTTAGTCTCTTTTCCAACGTTCGCGGAACAACTTCTGAAAAACAGAGAAGGAGCTCGCTTCCCGCGCTGTGCCGCGGCCTATTAAATTTAGTTCTTTTCAAAATATCTACTCGTACAGAATAATGATTCATGAATAATTATAATTCTAAAGGCTTTTCAATGCGACATTGCTTCTCCAGTACGTGGTTCTATAATAAGCCCACCCCCTCCATGTGTGTGTGTGTGTGTATGTGTGTGTGGTGTGTGTTTGGTGTGTCGCTGTGTTTGTGATCGTGTGACAGAAAATGTGAGGCGGGCGCTAAAAAGTTCTATTTTTATTTTGCAGTAAAAGCCACAAACGCTGCCCACAGCCAAGTGTCTGCCTGAGATGCAAATGTGTAGTACGAATATGTTTCGGATGCTGTTGCGACGACGCCAAATTGTGTTCGCGGCCCACACGCCGCCGCTTGATCCTTAGATCTCTTTCTGGACAAGTCCAACCAACCCCTTTCCCACTTACCCGTCGAGCAGCACCTTCACACACAGACTTTCGAAACGCCTTGGAGCGTCTTCCAATGATGCGAATTCCGTTTATTCACATAATCAAAGTAATTTTCGTGCTCTCAACAGTTGTCGCCGTCACAGGTAAGCGCAACAACAACTGCCGCGCTGCCGAAACCTGTCAAGGCGCTGCCGTATCAGTGCAATTGCAATCAAGAGGCTGCCAGACTGCACTTCCACTCTCTTTCTTTGCAGATTGTTGTTCGAGCCGAATTCTACTACTCCGCGAGCACACGCTGAAAATTGTGCAGCATCAGCACAATTTTCACAACCATATGCACGAGCATGCTCACGAACTGCAGCAGCAGATCGAGGAGCATGTGGTCCAACTGGTCAACCAGATGGAACTGCAGCAGCAGCAGCAAGAGGAGCAGCAGCAGCAGCAGCAGTTGCAGGCCACGGTCCGGGAAGTGCCACCAGATCCACGAGAGGATGAAGAAGGGGAGCTCTTACCCAACACAGTTGAAGAAGCTTCCGTGGAACCCATGCTGGAAGAACAGCTACTGGGAGAGCAGCCAACAGCAGAGCCTCCTACCAGCAGTACAGAATCTTGGCTAACTGGCGAAAGCACCACAAAAACAGATGGTACCAAGGAGACGACGACACTCACTACAGTGACTCACACCGGCGAACCGCCACCCGATGACAGCTTGCCCAGTACGAGGGCCACGATCTCGACTACAATCCCACCGGACAAGGTCAAAGATACGGCGGAGATCATCATGCTGCCCTGCAGCGACTCCTTCAAGACGAGCTTCTGCCTGAATGGCGGCAACTGCTTCCGGTATCCGCTCGGCAACCAAAGTCTTTACTCGTGCCTTTGCGCAGACGGCTATGACGGACAACGATGCGAGTTCAAGAACTGGAATGGTGAGACTGAGACCCAGTGGGCGGGAAACACTACTTTATTCTAGCCAGCATTTCTTCTTCCGTTTTGCAGGGGACTATGTGAAGGCCCCGCCGGCACTGGAGGCACACCCGAAGATCCGAATGGCGCGCATCGTCTTCTCCTTTCCCATGCTCATCCTTCTATCGACGATCTACGTGCTGTTTGCGGCCGTATTCATGCTCCGCAATGCGCCCGAGTATCGCCGGAAGCAGCAACAACTACACTTGCACAAGCAACGGTTTTTTGTCAGATGTTGAGCCAGCCCCGAAAGTGGGGCTGCCAACTTATTGCGGCGTTTTTGTATTATTAATTTTGCCAGTTGGGCAACTCTGCAGTTTGTATATGCAGTTATTTTTGTTGATTTGGAAACGACTTTGGTTTCACAATAATCGAATATTTTGTAGATGGTAGGACTCTATGACCATATCTTTACGTTGCGCAACGCAAAGTTAACGCTTTAATTTATTGAATACATTTAGTATACTTAGTAGGATTTTCTATTTAGTTGCAAAAGACGCACACATTAGTAATTCTCATTTTTTCTCATTTGTTTCGCTTTTGAAGCTTTCGTTGGAGCTTTTGTAGTTTGTTTTTGTGGTAACATTTTGTTACGTTACGTTACGTTACGCTACGTACGTTAAATTAACCATAACGAAATATTTAGAATGTACTTAGGAGATAATCTTAGCGCCTACTCCTCCAGTTACCGCACAACTATTTCTTTCCGTAACACTCTGTTACATCCAAATCGTATTGTATGGAGAAACGTATTTTTTGTAGTAGTGCATTAAAGAGAAATGGGACTCGAAACGGGACAACCAAAAAACGTTCTCGACTGTGTTTCCTTTTTTTTGTTTCAGCCCTGATTTTGGTCCGCTTTGCCCTGTATCTGGTCTGGGGGGACTGGTAGTGAAGCACGCTGTTGGGTGTTTATATTTTATAATATATATTTTATCCAATATTTCGTCCAAAAATTCTTTACAAATTTCTTCGAACTTACAGTTAAATGTATAGTAGAAATTATTCAAAAAATTCTCCTCACATTCATCATTATCATCGTTTCGCGTATGGATTTTTGTATGGTTGTATGGTGGTGTTGTTTTATCCTTCTATAAAGATCTTCAATATGAGAATGGTATGTATGCGCGTGTGTGGTCGTGAGGGGAGTACGAGTATACGTGTGTATGCGTTTGGGTTTGTATGGGAGGGAGGTGTGTGCGAATGAGGCGAATTTATTCCCATTAACTGGGGGTATGGAAACCCCCCTTTTATGGAATTCAGATGCACCAACACGGAACAGTGGCTGCCGCGTCTATTGGTGGGTGTGGGTGTGGTTGGTGTGTGTGTGTGTGTGTCAAGTGCAACTCTGACTTTATCTTGGATTAGGGATATGAAGTTCGTACAAAAATTATTAAAATATGTAAATGTTAAAAAATGTATTTTTACTTTTGTTTTGTTTTTTGTTTGTTCTCTCTCTCGTTTATCTTGTAATTGTTGTTTTTGTTTTTACGTTGCGTTCTTTTGTTTCTTGTATCGTTTTGTTGTTGCTTTCTTATTTCTTTTGTTTTGTTTTGTTTTTTTTTTGGTTTTCTGTTTTAATAATATGTAATATTATATATAATAATTATGAGTAGGATTATTCGCATGTAACGGGCAGTTCCTGTGTTGTCTGGTCTGCCGCGGCATTCTTCTCCTTCAGATCCTTGGCGATATCCTGGCAAATATAGAAATATCTGAATTAGTAACATTCATGGTAATGGATGGTTTGTTTTGTGTGTGTTTTAGGCAAACAGAGTGGGAAAAAACTTAAAGCACAACAACAACAATTAAGGAGAAAGTATAGGACGACGAGGAGCAAAGAGGATCCTCCATCGCCCACAGCCAACGCAACAACAAAACAAAATGTTACCAAAAAATGAATCAATATTAATTAATGTAAGCGATTTTTGGGTGTACAACGATTATATCAATGTAGGTACAGTTGTGTATGGTCTGGTGTGTGTTTAGTGAGAGAGAGAGAGAGAGACAGAGACAGAGAGAGCGCAAGAGTTACGGCAGCCAAACAGATGAGGGGAACAGAGAGTTATTTGTATATGGGCGAGGAGGGATTTGTCGCGTGTGTGTGTTGGTGGTTTGTGTAGATGTTTGTGTGTGTGTGTGTTTGCGTGTAACAAGATTAGGATGAATGCAATTTCATATGAGGTTGGATTTATTTTTATTGTTATCGCCAAAATGCAGCAGTCCCCACCCAAAATACACTTAACACTCTGTTTGTTATACCCTGATTTAGTAATACATCATTCCGGGGGGAGGAGGTTACATCACCAAAGATTCTCATGCACAATGGGGTAAACCATCATCAAAATCAATCAATGTCAACACTAAATGAACTACATTTAACTACGGCAACAAAGCGCGCAATATAAATTGTGGTGTTCCTGCAAATGCTTTTGAACTTTTAGCACCAAAATTGTCATGATAGTACGATCATTAATTTGCTGAATATTTTTTGCTTGTCAAATCATCAACATTTACTGGAATACCACTAACAACAACTGATTGTATGTAGATGCAAATGGGGTAGTAGGACACACAGAAGAGAGACAGAAAGCAAAGAGGAGAACGTGAAGAGCTCGCTGAGCAGCTGGGTGAGTGATTGGCTCCAACCGTATATGCAAATGGCTCACGATGGACGTTTGCTATTCACCTTGTTGTTGCTCTCTTCCTCTGCTTCGTCCACTCGGACATCCACCTGTGGCAGTTCCCCAATTTTAGTGATGAGCGTAGCAGCCTGATCGCTGATGATGTTATCGACAGTGCTGTCGTCATCGCTTTGCGATTCAACGATTTGCTCCTGTTCTGGCGCTCTCCGCTCTTTATCATCATCATCATCATCCTCTGGTGTCGGCTCGGCTGGCACTTCATTACCATCTGTGGACGTGGAAGATGCGACTGCGATTGTTTCCTCGACGAGAATCGCTGGGGGGGACACCAGCTGTTCTAGTTCCTCCTCTGCGAGCTTCTCTTTTTGGTCTTCGGTCACAATCTCGGCTGCCTGTTCGGTTATTTCATCCACAATGCTGATGGCCTGCTTCTCAATTTCTGAGCGTTCTGCCTCAGTCGGTGAGGCCTGTGCCTGTGTCTGCGTCTGTTCTGGCTCGTCGATTGCATCCTCGGCTAGGACAAAGGCAGAGACACGGGAGGGTGGCGGCGACTTGGGCAACGGTGGCGGACTGCTGTTCCTCACTTCAACAACTACATCATCAATGGCTGTGGCAGGATCAGAGCTGGGCTCTGAAACAGACTCTGTATCGACTGGAATTTCGGCTACAGGGGAAACGGGAACAACAGCTTCACGTGTCTCTGGTTCAGTGGGGGACTCAATTGCGGATTCGGGTTCAGTTTTGGGTTCAGTTTCGGTTTCGGGGTCAACAACAACGAATCCCTCGGAATCGGCATCGGCATCGGCCTCCACCTCGCTACTAACCGCTTGAATGATTGCTTCAACGACTTGAGCTTCTTCTTCTGCTGCTTCTGCTGCCTGGAGGATCGTATTGGTTAGGATTGTTTGGGTCTGAACTAACTCTGCGGCTGCTACAACAGTCTCGGTCTCATAGGTTGTTTTTGTAGTGGTTGTTGTTGTGTTGTGGTGTTCTCTGTGGTTTCGGTTTCGTTTTCGGTTGTTGTTTTTGTACTTGTATTTACAGTGTTGTTGTTGTGTTGTGCGTTGGAGGAGTTGAAAGTGGTGGTGGTGTCTGTGTTGGTGGTGGGGTTTACCTCAATTTGCGACTTGTTCTTGATCTGTTCGGCCTCAGAGGACTCGGCGGCAGTGACGGCAACGGGTGTGGGCGGTGGCGTGGCACTGCCGGAAGAGACACCGTTTGTGCCATTCTGGTGTGGCTCCTCATCAACGCTGCTTGGAATGTTCTCGGCTGCTGCTGCCTCAGTTACGGGTGAATCGGACAGACCATTGCTATCGCCATTGGTCAGCGCCTCGCCGGCAGCTGCAGCTCCTCCATGGCCATTGGTCACAACCTCGGCGGGCTCTGGCTGGCTCTCCTTGACGGCTTCTTCGGTGGTGGTGGCGACTGCGGCGGCGGCAACAACAATCGTCTCGGTGGTGGTGGCAGTGACAGTGGCAGTGATTGGTTCTTCAGCGGTCTTGGGCTTTTCCGCTTCTACGACTGTTGTTGCTGGGGATGGCGTCGCCTTCTCCCCCTCTCCGCTGGCCTGTTTCTCCTGCTCGCTCGCCGAACCGTTTTCAGCGGGCTTTGCTTCATCCTTGGACGTGGTCTCAGTGGCAGGCGCACCGCTGGCATTCTGATAATCATAATAACAACGCGGATTAGACACATTTCCTCATAAAAGTCCATTCTGCAGTTCACTTACCTCTGCTGCTGCTGCGGGCTGCTCGGCTTCTCCGTTTGTTGTGGCCGCTGGCTCGGCGGCGGCAGGAGCTGCTGCCTCAGCCGTGGTCGGTGATGTTGTGGCCGATGTTGGGGAGACGGGCTCCTCGGACTTGGCTGGCTTTTGTTTGTCCTTCTTGCCAAACGAGATGCTGCGGAAGGACCACTTCTTTTTTACCTTATCCTTCTTGGACTTAGACTTGATGCTCTCGTCAGCCAAGGGGGAGATCTCCTCGCCGGCGGCTGCCTCCTTGGGAGACGAGCCCTCTGGGGAGGCATCGCTTTTCGGCGTTTCGGCCGCTGCCACATCTCCAGAGGCGCCCTCGCCTGCTGCGGCTGTACTCTTCTCGGTGGTCAGATCTTTATCGTTCTCCGAGTGCTCCTCAGACTCCTTTTTCTAGAGAATGGATAGATGCAAGGGATTAGCGGACTGGCTCACATTGGTTTGCATCCAGCATTCACTTACCTCGCTGGCCGCTCCTTCCTCACCAGCCGACTCCTTGGGCGTGGCCGCATCACCATTCACTGCCGGCGCGGCCGCCTTCTGGTCGGGATCCTCGATCTTTTCTACCTTTCCTGCCACCGCATCCCCCTCGGCGACCTTCTTGGGATCGGTGGTGATGTCGATCGAACGCTTGCTCTGAGCTTTACCCATGTTGCTGCTTTTCCTCTTTTATCTGTTCCTTCCTGTAAACTGTAAACGCCAAAAAGAAAATGGGAAATGGTTTAGTTATAGTACTACGAGTGTACGCATTATTTATTTTTAAATTTGCTTCTATTCTTATTTATACATTTGACATTTACACAGCTATCCAATCGATCGATTGATCGTTTCATTTCGTTTCGTTCTGAATTCGATGATCTCATTAAGGAGCAGTCTGGGTGAAACTTGTGGCTTATCGGAGATCCGGTCGAGCCCATTTAATAATGCAATTACGGAAAAGCAGAGCAACTAACCGTCGCAATCGTAAACGATTCGGCGACGTCCCATGAATCATCCGGCACACACTTGAACGTTGTTTTTTTTTTTTTAATCTTGTATACTGGGAAATTTGAATGAAACAACGGTATCCGACAGGGGGAGGGATGGCATGCAATGCGTCACTTTTGAAGAAAATCGAATTACACACAAAAATGAAATTAAAGTTCACTTTTGCGGCAACGAATTTGATATACCCTTGCTTTGCGACGAGCAAGTAAAAGCTGAATTAGCCAAGATTCTATTTGCATAATAATATGTAATTACCCTCTGAGAGGGTATCCGTAATTTTCCAAGGGGAATGAAACCGAAACCGTTGCAAAGGGAACATTTAAAGAGAGTTCAGTGCAGTACAAAAAGAGCGGAGAGAGAGAGAGAGAGGGGAGGGGCAGGGGAGAGACACAAAAAGTTTGCATTTTTTAGGGGTTGTAAGGCAAAAAAGGTACAACACGATAGTAGGGGGGTGGAGGTAGGACTGGTCGTTCCGTTAGTCAACAAAAATGGCGGCAATTTCGCCACACACCTACTACCAACCACACACGCACACAAGAGAGAGAGAGAGGGATGGAGAGTGAAAATTGAGTTAGTGCAAACACACACACACGGAAAGACAAAAGCAGATGTTTCTGCTTCCCCTTCCCCAGCAACAGCAGCTTCCTCCATACATTCCACACATCCGCAAGAGCACGTGCGGCGCCATATGCAAATTAAGAATCTCGGGGAACTAATAAATGACTCACTCATCATTAAACTACGGTTAGTGGAAATGAGTCAAAGGCATAGACCAAAAACCAATGCAGTACTCTTCGTAAACACACACACACAGATATGTACATTGGGTCAATTTAAATACGTAACAAGACATCAAGTTTCATGGGAGAAGGGGATGGGGGTTCAGTGAACCCAACAACAACACAACAGCATTTCAGTTACGTATTTCGATGACAGCGATAGCACCAGAGAACCAGAACACTAGACAGTTAAAATTTGATGCTCGCGCCGAAAGAGAGAGGCAGAAAGAGGGAAAATTAATTCGTTGCCTATTCAAACAACAAAAACAACAAAGTTGATGAGTAATTGCCGAAATATGCCTGCAAAAAACACACACACACACAGACAGAAAACGTAATACAACCCCCTCTACCATTAGCCAGGTACTGTGTAAGGTAATAACATAAAAGCGTAAGTAAACTTGAGCGCATGACGCATCAAGGCGAAAAAGGACATCGAGTGAACGACTGGCAGAGGCAGAAGCAGAAACAGCAGCTGCGGCAGAGGGTTGTGGCCATTGTTGGTTTTCCTGCAGCAGCAGCGCAAGCTTTAAGGGAACGTAACGCAACGGGGATCGGGTCTGGTCATCGCACGTTGCCATGCCAACGATGTAGTTGTCTCTCTGCCGCTGCTTCCGTCTTTCTGCCGCTGCGGAAAGCGTCCGACAAATGCGGGGGCGTGTGAAAATAATTGAGTACGGTCTGAAAATATGTTGGGATGCAATAGAAGCGTTGCCAGAACGGAGGAAAGTTATGCATTAGCCCTAGGCTGTTCATCCTTCGTCCAATCTTGACAACTACATTAATCGTAAAGCTACCATGAGAGAGAGAGATAGAGTATCAAAAACTTTGAGCTCGACGTAGCCTTCCCTCTTCAGAGGCCACCCTCCCTTGAAGCATTGTGTCTTGTTTCTTTTTTTTATTTTATTAGTTTAATTCAATTTAGACATGACTTTTGACATGCCGCACTCACTCTCACACCAACACAGCCAAACATGCTTTCACACGCACTCGGTTTGTAAGCCTCCACCGCCACACCTCTGACAAAGGAAAACGAAGAGAGCAGAGCAGAAGCAGAGCTAACAGCAGCCTCAGTCTATAAATAAAAGCGCATTTATCAACAATGAAGCAGCAGCAGCAGCTACACAAAGCGCCGCTGCTTGCATGAATGTTAGTGTGTATGTGTGTTTGTGTGTGTGAGTGCGAGTCTGGGTTTCAATTCTCTGCGCTGCCCATCAATTTTGACACTTCAAGCTGTTGTGTATCACTCCTACTCTTACTCTTGCACTCACTCCCTCTCTCGCACTCTCCCTCGTTGTACAGTTAGAGAGATGCGCCGTAAATTAAATTGATTGTACTGGAATGTGCCGGCTGAGTGACTGTGTATCTCTGGGTTGGCTGTCTAGCCGGCCGGCCGGCTGTCCTCCCATCCTCTTAACTGGTCAAACATTAATTTCACATCTCTTTCTCTCTCTCTTGCCCTTTGTCTGCCATCTGTAGCTGCATGTCAAAGCGCAGGCGCGCGAGCATGGGCATTCCATTTGCAAGATCAGTGGCAGGGCACAGGCTCTGCCACATTGTTGTACAATTAAAATTGAAAAGTGCCCCCCCATTTAAGTGCATGCGCACTTGGGGCCGCACAATTGAACTTTTATAAACTAATCAAAAAAGATCGTTAATAGCTCAGCCTCTGCCACTGCCTCTCTTCAATTGAGTGGAAAGTTTTCTTCAATCAGTCCCCGGACAGGCTCAAGTACGAATAAGTAGGAGAGGCAGACCTACAACAATAGCAACAATAAGAACAGAAAGAAAGCTGCTGATAAGCCACGCCTAAGCCACAATCATGCAAGCAGCAGCTGCTGCTGCAACTGCAGTCGACTGATCTGTGCATACATACTACATACGCGTGTGTGTGTGTGTGTACAGTCGCAATCCACTTTAATTGTCATCAAGAGACGACAGCCACCCACGCAAAAAAGCTCACTCTCACACAAATTGCATACGAGTATAGAGAAGACGACTCCCAAATCCACGCGAAAAATCCAAGAAGAGCAGAGAATGAAGCTCAGTGAAAGAGAGCATTGAGTGAGCCTCAACAATGTCTCAAGTAACCACCGGATATAATTGTTGTTGCTGTCGGATGTGGATGTATTCGTGTGTGCTATTCTGGAGGAATTGAGCGTTGTGGCAAAATGAAAATGATACGTAAAATGAATGCATTCCATAATTAGTAACAAGTACAATACACACGACTCGCATACACGCATATACGCACACACACGCTGTAGTTGTCAAGAGAACCCAAAGAAAAGAGAAATTATATTTTTTTCAATTATCATTTCCGGTCAATTTTGAATGTTCTGACGGTACTAAACTCCATACTCCTCCCCTCCCCACCCTTCATCACTCCCTTTTTTGATATGATATGACATGATACATTCCACATGGCCAAAAATAAATAACGGTAAAGTATTCCCAGAAAGAACCTGATTTGCTGCTACTCGGATATCTGCAGTAGCACATCGAGTGATAATAATAGAGAGGAAGTAGAAAATGTGGGGGGAGAAACGAAGAAACGGTGGGTTGGGTACAGGAACAACACGATTACTAAATTGATAAATCGAATGGGAAGAGGAAGAGGGGAGGGGAGCGGAGGAGGGCACATAAGAAACAAAGAAAACACCCATATCAGCAATACAAGTGATTCAGAATGGGCTCCGAAACAGCAAAAACAAAAAAAAAAGGGATTTCCACTTAAGAGTGGGTGCTACGTGATCTAGGCTGGGTGCACGGTGCACGGTGCACATGTACCCAACCTAACCCATGTTTTTTTTTAGTACATGCGTATTAAAGATACATAGTACGAGTAGTATATCTTTCGTTCAGACAAACACAGCTACTCCGCAGAGTGATCTGGGCAAACATTACCTTCCCCACATTGTAGACGTGCTCTAGTCAAGTTTTCACTGCCTGACAGCTAGATACCGGCTTATCTAGCCGGTTTTTATCGTTCCCATCTTCAAGATATTCTTGTACTCCACTCTACCGCCACACTCTGCATACACACACGCACGTTTCTGTGTGTGTGTGCGGAGAATCTATCCATAGGGAAAAAAAGAAATAGAATGGGGCATCGATCGTAAAATTAGACGCACTTGAAAATATCTTCTTCCCCTTCGGCATGCCATTCAAAAACTATCAAAACAGACAATCGCACAGACACGGACACACAGCAACAGATACAAACTATAATGAGACCCAAAACGCATAAAATCATCAGCACCAGAACCATCAAATTTTATGAGCTCGTTGAGAACGTCTCTCATATGCACACGTATTGGTGTAGGCCAACAACTTCTTTTCGCAAATAGCATACGAATTGTTGCTATTTGTAGGCGCATGTATGGGTGCGCGCACTCATCGAATTCTTGAAAATATTTCAACAATGTGTAATGCCCGTCAGGCCCCCTTATACGAGAGAACATAACAAGAACAACAAAGAAATACCAATATCGAGTAGGAACGCTGTATCCCAGTATTTCAACTAAAAGATACCATACTCGCGCTATGGCGTTCTTTTCATAGACTCTTACAATATGAAAATGATATGATTTACATTTGAAAAGGCTCATAACTATCACTTTTAAAATTAGGGTCACACTAGGAACACAAAAATTATTTAAATCGGGGATATTTCTAGGTGTGAAACCAATGTACCCTCTGAACTAAACGACTGTAGGGTATATTAAAAAAAGCGCGCACTTCACTCCACACTCAACTACTGTGGGCCGGCCGACGAAAATAATTACAATAAATATTTGAATATTCAAAGCTTTGCTGCTTCCTTTTCAAATAAGAAACCTATGATGATGGGGAGGGGGAGCGAGAAAGACGGAGAATAAGTGCCAATAAATTTGTCGCCTGCCCACGCTTATTCGAACCCCACTGTAGACGAAAGGATAAACGAACATAAAGTAAATCAGAAATCAGCAACAACAAAAAAACAAGAAGGTGGGCTCTGGCTGCAAGTCCAGCAAACCGGTTCGTTCGGGCTCTCTTCTTGTTCTCTCTCTCTCTCTCTCTCTCACTACTTACAACTCTTTTTTCTTTTGCTAGTTTCTCTCTCTCGTTGCGGTTAATTAAAACTCCAAAGCGTGCGACAATTGTAAGTTGTGTATTAAAAAGTAGTAACAAACAAGAAAGGCAGCAACGGGCCAATTAGTCGCCTCGTCGGTCTTAGAATTAGCATTCCCAACAAAATGAGTAGAGTGTGGATGTATAGGAGCAAGGAATTGAGTGAGTTGTCGCAAGTGGCGCGCGCGCCCGCACTTTTCTGATTAGAAATTCACAGGGGGAACTCTTCGAGTCTGTCTTTGTCTGGTTGTAAACGTCTTTTTAATGCATAATTCATAGTGTAGCGGTAACTGCTATGCCTCTGCCTTCTGCTTCTTCTTCTGCTTCCGGTACTTACTCAGCCAGCCACGGGTGGTCTCCTAGTGAAAGGCTCGCTCTTCTGTGTCTGCACTTATCTAGTGAGAGTGCTTTCTTAATTAAACCGTTTAGCTGTCGCACTTCAATCTTTCGTTTTTTAATTTTTTTTATCAACTAGAACTTCTCAAGAGCGCACAATTTTAATGGCGGATGAATAGGCGCTGAGAAAGAGGCACAGAGTTTTACCCGGGAGAGCAAGCGCGTTGCAAGTAAATACGAACCGTTAAGTCAAGCGACAAACGACGACTGGCTCGATCAATGGGGAGCAACTTCTGTTGCACTCAACCAAAACTCGACAGCGAAGTCAACAGAAGCAGAACCAGACAAAGAGCAGCAGCAGCAGCAGCAGTGGCTGGCCGCAGGCAGAGCGACGCTTGCCGGAAGCGCTGGCAGAGGAGTCACCGTCGTCATCGACAGAGCGGCGTCAGAAGTAGCAGTAGCTAAAATGCGGGCGGGCAAAGACATTTACACATGCATTGACCATCATCATCATCAGTAACCGATAAAGGCAAGAGGTCTTTCTCTCCTTCTTTCTGTTCTCCCGCTCCCGCTCCCCTTCCCGTGACCCAGCCTTAGTCAATAACAAACTAATGAGCCTTGGCGGCGTCAATGCGTATGCTTTATTGCTTTATTTTGCTGCTGCTGCTGCTGCTGCCGCTGCCATTCATGCCTGCTCTCCATACACAATGACCCCACATGCCAGCGCAGTCCACTCCAGACGCAGGCCGCAGTGGCAGAATAACAGCAGCAGCCACAAAGCGGGCATAAACCATATACATAAGTGTGCATACACTTTCACACATACAGACACAGATGCATGCTTGGATGCATGCGCTATTGTTGTTGGCACAATGCGAGGAAGGGAGGCAGGCGTGAAGAATCACCGAAATTCTGTACCATTCCCCCTCCTGCTGCTGCTGGTTTTATGGTGTAACATTGAACGGATTTCTGGTATTGTTATTTAATTATCGCTTCGGATGGGAAAGTAATTGTGTGTTATACACAAACACACACAGGCATAAAGATTCCAGCAACAATTGTGGGGCACACTAATTGAGGATATCACTGGCTATTTCTTGGGCATTGCCCGCAGAGAGTGAGAGGGTGGGAGAACTCTTCCATACGAGTGATGGATATCTTCCAGAAAGAATTACAGTTACATGTTCCATATTGGAGATTAATGGAATATCGAAACGATCTATAGAAAAAGTGTGATGAGATTTTTATCGTATCGCCAAGACGATCAATTCAAGTTTTTTCTTCAAAAGGAAGTATTCAAAGACACTCACTCACATACATATGCAAATGTGAGCAAGACAAAGTCCGAAGCTCAACTAAGGAGTGAGGAGCCTGAGCCAAAGTGTTGAAAAGTCTCTTGTCACCGACATACGACTACAGAGAAGAACCACACACAAGGGTAAATTTCTCTCTCGTTTAAATATATGCAAACATCTGTGTGAAAGATGTTGTTGCGGAGGCAATCGCCTGTAGGCGGCAGCAGGCAGGCAGCAGCGGATTTTCATTCTCCATTCCGTTTTTCTTTATTTGAAAATTGGATCCTACTATACCACCACTTGAGGCCAACTACTACTCGTAATTCCCCAGGAATGTTCCCATACCCCCCATACGAAAAAAAAAAAAAACATAATTGCCGTTCTGCATATTTTTTTACGAGGCATTTGGCATGGCCGCGAATGAGAAGCCAAGAACTTAAATCTCAATTGTTTTAATGCCAAATCAACAGAAATAGAAAAATATTTGTAATCCAAACGAAAATCAATCGCAAAAACAGCAAAAACCAGCAACAAGAATAAACAAAAGCGATGGAGGAACAGATAAGCGGCCCTGGGATCCGATGCGATCCGATTTGCTGCTGCTGATCTCTTCTCTTCCCCTCTCACACTCCACTCCACTCGGTTCCCCATTTAAATTTAAGCTTTGGGCGTAGTATTTCATTTTTGTGGTTTTCTGTTTTGTTTCGCTTCAATTTCAATTTCTGTTTACGCTCTGCTGTTCTGCTGCTGCCTGCTGTCACTGCGCTCGTCGCTGCTGCTTATCAATGCCGCCCGCAATATTCACACCCCGTACTCGTGCTGATCAAAGGGTATATTCTTTAGAGAAAGGATTTTTAAACTCTTTAAAATTTTGGCATTCTTTCTCAGGGTTAGAGCCTTCTGAGAGCTGGAGAAAAGCAATATTGGGGGCCACGCTAATCAAATTTTTAATATTTCTGGTAATATCTATCACAGTATCTGTTTTAGGTATCTTTTAGTCGTTAACCTCATTCTTAATTGCTGTTTATATCTATCTATCTATGATACATGCGTGGGGCGTACCGAAAGCATTTGTATCCAGAAGGAACCTGCACTGAGAGATTAGAAGCCAGGCCATTGTGCGATCGGTCTACGTTAACCACAATTCGCACTTGATGACGACCCACAATTCCCGGGACGGTTTATTTGCTGCCACTCCCCACCCTATCTCCCCGTACCGTACCGCTCTGAATGTTTACTCGAGTTTGAGCAAACGTTAACAAATTTACCAACAATTCAATCATTCTACCAGCTTGAGGGGCCAGCAAATATGTAATTTGAAACGACTTCAACGAAACCGCACGACGCGTCTCATTTGGATCCTCCTCAGACAAAACCTAGACCGATTCGGAGGAAAAATGTTACCTGAAACTCTGAAACTTTACCCAAAATAAATACATTTCATATAACGAGTAGGATAATCTACACTTGAAATCGATAAAGAGAAATCTTTAATAACGTTCCTATAAAAGTTGTATAACTTTACTATATCAGTAGTGGTGGACAAAGGGAGGAAAGGTTGGATTCAGACCCCAGCGATCAGATCCGGGTAGTTAAAAATGTCTCCTTCAAAGCAGAACCTTATTTTTCATAGACATTAGTCATTCTATCGAATAATTATACTCTCCATATAAAGGGTCTTCTCTGGCATGCCAAACTCCTGCGCCTAATTGTAATGGGCCTCTCCTCTGCCAGGGTATAAAAATACATCCCAGCAATTGCAATGACAATCAAAGGTCTTCTTCTTCGATACACCCACTCCCTCTGTGGACGACGACGACTACGACAGTGAAGGACCGACACGCACACACAATTGCACTCTCACCAACACAAGTGCATCGAGTGAGCGGTGGGGCGGGGTTAGCATACCCATACGCGGGCTGGGCATGTAGGCGACGACGCCAGTAGGGCGGTGGCTGGCAGCCGTCTGATGAGTGACGACTGCTGGCGCTGCAAAAATGCGACGCAATTTTTCGTAACAAAACTGTAGAATAAATAAAAAGACGATCCTCAGTCAGCGACGCCAGCGGCGACGACGACTGCGACGGCGGTGTATCGATAATCTCGGAGCGTGTAAACCTAAACCGAGACGCAATACGGGGGAGCGGAGCTGCTGTGAAGGGGAGATCGACTTCCGTCAAATAACAGTCAACACTGGACAACAAATTTCAGTCGACTGCACCTTGCACAAGGATGTGCCGGCAGCCGTGTCCGAAAAACATGTTAGCAAGTGTAATCAGGCGTGCAGTGCAAACAAAGAACACGATTCCCCCTTCCCCCACACACCAACTCCACGGCAGGGCAGAGCAGCAAGGCAAGACAACGACAATGAAAAAGAAGTCAAGTCAAGGCAACAAGGCGAAGCGAATGCACAGGGAGATACATACACATACACATGCATACGCACAAAGGAAAAGGCAGGCGTGCGTGGCTGTATGAGTGTGTGTGTGGGTACAGCACAAAGCGTAAAGGATAAATGAAGCACGCAAAGGAAGAATGTTGATAAGCGGCATAGAGCGCAAAAACAGGCAACAGAGAGCGAGTGGAGTCGGAAAGAGAGAGTATAGAGAGTTAGCGAGAGAGCAAAACGGATACAAGCCCCACCGGCATGGGCATGCCTGTTGTCTGTTAAAGACGCCAACGTGGTGGCAACGCCGACGCTTCGAAGGCGGCACACCCAAAAAATTGTGAAAAACGCTGCTCAAAAGTGGCAAAATTTAAAGGGCATCCAGGGTGGGGTAGGTGCCATAGTAACAATGGAAGACCGGCTTTTGTCTATTTTTGGAGCAGAATTTAAACAAATTTAATGATAAACATGTTTAATTCAATGCTTTTCTTGAGCCACTCGCACACGCACACTAAGCCAACGTGCATGGCGTCCTTTTTTCCTGACTTTGTATGCCTGCATGTGTATGGGTGTGCGTCGGCGTCTGCGGCGTCGCCACTGTCTGTGTACGTCTCGAGACGGACGACACTTGTGCCAATATTGAGAGAAACATGTATTATTTCAGACTCGGCACTTAACATTTAACATAATTTAAATATTTCTTTATTCGGACACACACAACTTTATCCTGTACACAGACGCGGAGCACAAAAGCGGGTATAGAGAATTTCAAAAGTACCACTTACACACGCACACATACACATATAGGCAGACTGCATGGCTTGGTTTTTCAAAAAATGTTTGCTTGTCGTCGGGTCGGGAAGCATTGTTTGATGAAATGATTACTGAAATTGCAATTTACCTGGCTCAATAGTCTAGCTAAACACACGCACTTTGTTCTTTCGTTTCTCTGCGAATAATGTTAAACTGTTCGCAGCTCGCTCTCTTTGCTTTCTTTCCGTTTCGGTTCGGTTTCTCGTTTCTTGTTGCGCGCTCCACAAATAAAAAATGTCTGCATTAGTGTGACCGCGGGCTTGTCCATAAGATATACGGTCAGACCCTCATATATATACTGAAAATACGTCACAGTTTCAAAATATACCGTAAATGTACTGACGAATTATCCCAGTTCCATCATACATATTCCTCGTTTTTGATATTCCGTCGAATATTACTAGCTAGATAGAACTCTCAGTCCTGCCCACATAATATCATCCGATTAATGAATCAATTTTCTACTTGACTGGCTTGTTTTAAATACTTGACTAGTGTTCCTGCTACGGTGATTGCTTTGATTGTTTTTGCCTCAATTTTGGTGCCTCAACAACAATATAGCGTCTGTATGATGAAAAAACGAACTTAGCCCACTTAAGTCCCCTCTATCTAAAGAGTTCATCGACTTGAGGTAAATGGCGGCAAATATTAGTGATTTTAAATTCTTCTTGTAGATTCATGCCATCATGCTAGATTTGATATTACTGGTTAGTTAGGACTTCCATAACTGAACACATAAATCAATTTTCTACAAGATTAAATACTCCCATTTATTGTATTTTGACTAAAACAAGGTTTAAACAAAAAACAATCAACAAAAAAACAGTCGCAATGTTGCACGTAAATGTTGCTGGTTTTTGAAATCTTGCTGCTGGTCAACCGGCCATTTGTATACCCTATACTGTTTTCCAAGCTGGTTTTAAAACGTAATTAATAAAGAAATTTTCTCAAGTTGATATGTTTCCGACGTATTCATGCATTTGATTAGTTTCCTGTACATCCTGATCCCGATTCATTCTTGGTCTCTGTAAGAAGACAATAAACTGCATAATATCGTTGTGATAGCTTTAAAACAGAGACTAAATAATTTTTGCCTTCATTGGAGCCTGGAATGACAAACATTTTCTCAATTCTAAAATATCCAGTTCCAGGGTATTCAGATTCGTGCCATGTTGAAGGATAATGCTCGTTTTCTCGGCACATGATTCTGAATGCTGCCGCAACTTTTTAAGTGGAATGGACTCATTGTTGCTACCGATTCATACCCGACTCAAAGAGAGCGAAAAAGAGAGTTTTACTGATTCAAAGAGAGCAAAATAAGTGCAAATATACGGTCTCATTTAAAAATATACCGACGAAATTTAGATCTTCGTCGATTTTGATATTCCGTCAAATGTTAATAGCTACTAGAACCCTCAGCCCTGAAAACATAATTTTATCCGTTTGACGAATCATCATCGAATTCTCATCTTCACTAGATTGTTTAATTTGTTTTCATCTTCACTGGATTGTTTATAATATAAGGTTAAAGCAAAGAAGTTCAACAAAAATGACATGAACTTTCTAAAATTTTATTTGAATACCTTTGCCTACAATGTAAATCGTTTCCTGTCTATGATCGGAAATAATAGCATTGAACAAGTATTTATGGACTCTTGTTCTTACTCATTTTAGAGAGTACCCCTACTGTTAGAGTATGTTTTGCAACGCGTTAGTGCTGGTTAACAGTTGCGCTACCGCTCACAATTTCGTGATTTAACAGAGCTCTGTTAACGAATGGGAAAAGTCGCAAAAGCAAAGTTGTATTATACTTCCCACAAAACACCATTCAGTCCGCCCACAAATAGCAACAATAAACATATGGCATAACACGTAATAAGCAGAGGATTCAGCTGGTGTTCTGCGAAAAAGCCAAGCAGCTATAACAAGCCCCAAAAGCTGGCCAGCAGCAAGAGGGCCGTGAGGTGGTGTGGTGGGCGGGTGTGGTGCCAAAGTGTTATCTACTTGCGTAGGCTCTGATGCCTGCTGAGATAAGACCCGGACCTGGAGCCGGAGCCGTAACCAGGCGAATCAACCCATCCCGGTATTTATCAATATATCCACACTTAATAGAGTCCACACTCATCTTACATCTTTCATTTAGGAACCGCCGCCATGGGCTGCATCACCAGCACCAACAAACTGAATGAGCTGCGCCACGACAACGTCTTTCGGGTGCGGGTGGCTCACCTGCAGCCCAGTCCCGGTACGCCCATCATCCGCAGCGGTTACCTGGAACTGACCCCGCGTGAATTGATTTTCCTTACGCCTGGCTGCGAGCCGATTGTGTGGGCCCTGCAGCACCTACGTCGATACGGACTCAATGCGGATCTATTTTCATTTGAGGCGGGGCGACGCTGCATGTCCGGTCCCGGCATTTACACGTTTCGTGTGAACAATGCCGAACAGCTGTATCCGATGTTCCAGCGCTACATCAATGCGGTCAACACGGACGCCTTTGCCCAGGGGGAACGCGAGAGAATCAACTCGGCGCACTCGGTGTCCGTGCTGATGGGCCGGACGGATGCGAGTCCACACAGCAACAACTATTTGGAGCCAGCCCCAATCGCCCGAAATCTTGGAAGCTCTCTGCCAGAATCTGCCAATGCCAATGCCTCCTTCCAGATGCCAACTGAGTCCACAGTACAGCTCGAGGACTCTCAAAGCCTCCACTCGCCCGTGCTGCCCTTCACGACGTACGCCAATGCCCAGACCAATGTTTATCTCGACCAGCCATTGAGGGCCATCCCAGATTGCTGTAAAGATGGGGGACCCTCCACTGGGGGCTTGCCCGCCAGCAAGGACACGCCGCCCAGCAGGCTGAGCATACGTCGCCGCACGCTGGATATGCCGCCGCTGGAGACGGCACCACCACCAGCACCCGTGACTCCCGTCGAGGGTGTGCACATGTATGCCAATGTAGAGACGCCCCTCTTCGATCCAACCACGGAGCGCTGCTACGAGAACGTAAACCGCTTGGAACTGCCGCTGTTGCCGCCGCTGCCGCCAAGAGAGGTTAGTCGAGAGTCCTCCGAGCCTGCCACGCCCACCAGTCTGGCGGGCAACTTCAGTGGTGTGAACTATATAGTCCTTGATCTGGATCAGCCGCGCAGCCCCGTCAGCCAGTGCTCACCCAGGATGTATAATGGCTTTGGCAGCGGTCTCTCCTTGGTCACTGTGACCACAGCCGAATCTTTGGCACAGGCAAAAACAGCGCCAGTTACGCCCGAGGCCAACTCCGTGCTGGATGTGGCCATGCCGCCGCCACAGTCCCATAGCCTGAACAGTGTGTCCAGTGCAGCGGCAACCACGGATATGGTAGACACTGCGGCGAGCAAGCTAGCAACCAAGGCAGCAGTCGAGTCATCCACGACACAGGGTTACTCCACCATTGACTTCATACGCACGTACGCGCTGAACAAGTCATCGACGGAGCTGCCGGAGCTTCGCCATCATCCGCCGCACGAGGCCGAGGAGTTGAGGATAACGCGGCACAGCAAATGCATCCGAAAAGCCTACTCGATCAGCGAATGAGCAGCAGCAGCGGCAGGCACGGGCACAACGAATTTTATCAACGCCAAGCCAAAGGGAAAAGGGAAAGATTTGTTTTCCCTGAGCAAAGCACTACCCCAAGGTATATTAAATAGAGGTTAAGGGGGTGTGTTGTCGCACTCTCATTATATATAATGGTACCTTGACACAAATGGTAACCAGCAGGTTGTTTCAGTCACACGCATGACTTGCATACGTACTTAATATGTATTTATATAGTGGTATTTAGACATAACGGGCTGTTTAGAGCTAGTCATTTGGATATTTTATGCAAATTAATCGTAGACAAAACAGGACAGAAAGGCTTTTAACACTTAATTTGTATGTATATTGTATATTGTACATGTGTAAGTTGTAGTTTTTAAGCACGTGCAAGAATTGTTGTGGATATGGGGGAAACGCTTTTGTAGTTTTCTTTTTTGTTGCCAAAAAAAAAAAACACAAAAAAGTCAGAAAGCATCGCCACATTGCATTGTCAGCTGTGAGTTTATAATTTTTATATATCGCTAAATTGTTATTCGAGTTGTTAGGTATTATACACACATAAACAGTTTTTTGCAGTTGCATACAACATCCATACATCAAATATTATTATTGTTAGTGTCTAAGACGAATTTGTGCAATAAAACGAAAGGACCTTGTAACTGGTTTCATTTTGTGTATTTTTATTAAGGAAAACTGCCATTCCATTTCAAAATAACCAAAAAGTTACTTTATATTTATCATTCATATATATCATTAACAGATCAAATTTCTAAAAAAGGAAAAAAAAATTCAAAAGTAAGAAGGGCTATAACATATTAATATCAAATTCGAAATCTATTTGGGGGCATTATAAGTTCGGTTTCTTCAGAGTTGCTTCAAGCAACTCTTGCCCATTATCAATGGGCATTATCTTCGAAACCTTCTCTTTCAATTAAATGAGCAGTGTCCAATATTCCACGGAAGTTACACATTGCGTGTAAAAGCTGCAATTTGTATATTTTATTTATTAACTTTTTAATTTAATCAAGCTGTACCACCTTTCCACTTACCACAACATCTTTAATTTCTTATTTACGCGTTTTCTGATTCTTACATCTGACAGCTCAAATGTAGGATGCCGCCCCCATGAGTATTGATGCAAACAAAAAAGCACTTAGTCATTAATAGAAAAACGATCGAGGTTTTCAGCGTGTTAAAATGGGGAAAATATCAAATTTATAATCGCGTAAAACCGAGTTCGTGTTGAAAGAGTTCGAGTGGAAAAGCCACACCTTTTATTAATGTACACTGCACTGATGCAGTCAGAAGCACCGTTACTTGATTCAAATTGAGAAAGAGAGCACATTGCACTCAATGGCAATCAGCATCTGAGTACTTTAACCTTCGATAAGAAGAGCTCTCAACCGCAATTACACTTACTCTCAATTTCACTCCTCCCTCTCCACGCAGTTTCAGCGACCGAAAGACATTCAATTGTTTTTGTAGCGAGAGCTGCCATTGAAAAATCTGGAGCTGCTGTGATCGTGATCAAGAACAAATGCAGAAATTATGGATTCTGGCCTTGGCCATTCTAGCCAAGGTTTTCCTAGTCCTTGGCCTTGGCATGGGACCCGAGCTGGCCTTGCACTTGGCCCCCGACACTCTACCGGATGTGCAAGAGGAGGCGGCTCGTGCGGTGATCCAGAGAGTGATCGGTCCGCGGTCCTCTCAGCTTTTTTTAGTGGAAGTCAGCAGACTCTTGGATTTCCGCAGCTTTCAGGTGAGCGTTTCCATCATTGAAGACTAAAGATGATCCAGAGATGGAATCTCCTTTTGCGAGCAGATTAGCATGCTGGACAGCGGGCAGATTCTTATAGCCGGCTGGGATGGCGTGTCCGTGTGCAAGGGCTTCCATCATTATCTCAAGTACGTGCTGGAGCGGGACGTGGACTGGTTCAAGATGCGCATCGAACTGCCGACGAACCTGCAACTGCCCAATGTCACCATCCGCTCAACATCGGCCAGCCCCATATTGTACCACCAGAACGTGTGCACCTGGAGCTACAGTTTCGCCTGGTGGGGATTCGAGCAGTGGAGACGGCACATTGACTGGATGGCCATGATGGGCATCAGTTTGAGCATAGCCCCCGTCCAGGAGGCCGTATGGCAGGAGGTGTACACTCAGCTGGGACTCAGCGGCGCAGAGATCGAGGCCCATCTAGCCGGACCAGCTTTTCAGGCGTGGCAGCGCATGGGCAACATCCGCGGCTGGGGCGGACCCCTTAAACCCGAGTATCAGCGCCTTCAGGAACTGCTGCAGCAGCAGATCCTGCGCGCCCAGCGAGACTTGGGAATAAGCGTAGCTCTGCCGGCTTTTGCTGGTCATCTGCCCACGGCTATGCGTCGAATCTATCCGAATGGAAACTACACAGAGGTAGAGCGATGGAATAGTTTTCCAGATCCCTACTGCTGTGGGCTGTTTGTCGACCCGCTGGATCCTCTCTTTGACCTGGTGGCCGCACTCTTCCTGCGGCGCGTGGTTCAGCGCTACGGCTCCAATCACATCTTCTTCTGCGATCCCTTTAACGAGCTCCAGCCACCGGTGGCAGAGCCCGATTACATGCGATCTACGGCCGCGGCGATACACAACTCCATGAGGAGTGTGGATCCGGAGGCTGTGTGGCTGCTACAGGGCTGGATGTTTGTGAAGAACATCTTCTGGACGGACGCCATGATGGAGGCCTTCCTCACCGCGGTGCCCATTGGGCGCCTGATCGTCCTGGATCTGCAGAGCGAGCAATTCCCCCAGTACCAGCGCACCGACTCCTACTACGGCCAGCCGTTCGTGTGGTGCATGCTACACAACTTTGGCGGCACCCTGGGCATGTTCGGGTCTGCCGATTTGGTCAACAACGGCATTGAGGCGGCACGGCGCATGCCCAACAGCAGCATCATTGGCGTTGGCATCACACCGGAGGGCATTGGCCAGAATTATGTGATGTATTCGCTTGCCCTGGAGCGGGGTTGGAGTGAGCTTCCCCTGGATTTGCACAGCTGGTTCCATCACTTTGCTCGGACACGCTATGGCGTGGATGATGAGGGTCTGCTGCAGGCCTGGCAGCTGCTGCGGCGCAGCGTTTACTCCTTCCACGGGTTGCAGAAAATGCGAGGAGGATACACGGTGACACGACGGCCGGCACTCAATCTGGACCCCTTCACCTGGTACAACGCCACCGACGTGCTGGAGGCTTGGGAGCTGCTACTGTCATCGCGGGCCATCATACCCCTAGAGGACGACAAGTATGCGATCTATGAACACGATCTAGTGGACGTTACGAGGCAGTATCTGCAGATCAGCGCCGACCAGTTGTACGTTAATCTGAAGTCGGCCTACCGAAAGCGGCAGGTGGCACGCTTCGAGTACCTCGGCTCCAAGCTGCTGCAGCTTTTCGGCGACTTGGAGCGCATCCTGGCCAGCGGCTCGAACTTTCTACTGGGCACCTGGCTGGCGGATGCCCAGCGAGCAGCTCCCACCGCTACAGACAAGCCAAACTTTGAGTTCAATGCCCGCAACCAGATCACGGCGTGGGGACCCGACGGCCAGATCCTGGACTATGCATGCAAGCAGTGGTCGGGTCTCGTGTGGGACTACTACAGGCCGCGTTGGGCACTCTTTCTGGACGATGTGACTCTGGCTCTGCACTCGAATCGGACCTTTAATAGCACCGCCTTCAAGCTTCGCGTGTCGCAGGAGGTGGAGCTGCCGTTCAGCAACAAGTCTGATGTTTATCCGGTGGAGCCCATGGGCAATACTTGGTTTATCTCCCAGAATATCTACGAGAGGTGGAAGGAATACCTGAGGGACACGCACTTTCTGCACAACAATCGCATATCTGTAAACCTCAAGTTGGGTGTCCAATGATCACTTGATTTATTTCAACCATTTATTTAATACAAAAAATAGATTCAATAATTATTTGTTCACGATTTAATGAGATTTTGAAGTAGAAGCTTAACTAACTGAAATTATATGGAAATATGAGAGGAGAGTCTTAATTAGTCTTAATGAGCTTTCTCTCTCAAGTCCAGGTCCAGATGAATACAAATTCCTAGATGCGTTCCAAAGAGTATTAGAGAGAGGCTTTGACTCGAATTGAAGAAGCTTGAGGCTTGATACAATTATACAAGGTGGTCTGCAACCGCAACGCGCGCTCTTTTCGGGTCTTATTTTGCTCAGAACAACAGCAAACTTCGTTCTTCTCTGTCTCTGAGCGTAAAATAAGACCCGAAAAGAGAGTTGGCGGACCACTTTGTATAATTTCATCATGGCTTGAAGCTTGAAAATGACATTCTTAATGGGCTTTCTGTCTCGCGTCCAGGCCTCTTTTAGAGATTGTGCTCCAAAGAGATTTAATGGTAGTCTTGTGCTCTCTGAAGATATTGAAAAACGTGCACATCCTGGATTTGCATCATACATAAATGTAGTTTTAATTGATTTTTATTTAAATTAATGTACAAACTAATTATGTAAAAATTTAAACATGATCATTAATACGCATTTCTATGGTTACACTTTTGTTTTCTTCTTCTTATTTTTTGTTTGTTTTTTCTTCTTGTTTATCTGTATTTTGTATCTCTGTGTGTGTGTGTTTTGGGGTAATTGCGTTTTAGTTCTATTTCTCACACACATGACATGACATGACATGAACTGAACTCTAAATGATGATTATGATTCGCTGATCTGCACACTCGTGTTTCTGTTGGATCTGTTTCCGCTCCGCTTATTCGTGTATACTGCTTAATAATGCTAATTTTATGCAAACTAGTTTTTGCATAGAATTTTTGTTACATCTGCTGCTGCTGCTGCTTATTATGATCTCTGCCATCTCTACTTCTAACTTATTGTTTGTTAGGCTGTGTTGTGTGCATGTTGTGTGTATCTCTGTGTATGTTGGGTTGTGTTGTGTTCGCTCTCAAGTATTCTATCATTCATACACGATATTCTACAAGTATTTAAAATTCCCAAACAAAACTGTTTATGGTATTCTTTCGTTTGTTCGCCTTTTAGGTGTTTTAGACTATATAATGGGGAGGGGGCGGGAGCGGGAAGTGGGATCAGTTGGATTGGTTTGTGGTTTCACGTGTGTCGAGGACATTGCGCAAAAATATGTTTTAATCATATTAATCGTATGTAATTGCGCGCGAATAACCATTTTTACTTTCTTTACTCTCTCTCATTCACCACAACAAAACGCAACTATATATTTATATGTATTGGTAGGTGTATCTGTATGTGTGTGCTCTGTGTGTGTGTGTGTGTGTATATATATATATAACGTACTTATATGCATTCAATCAAACAAACATTTATACTCTTTCTCGCCGGAGAAACACTCATACATCTTCATTGTCATCAACTGAAGAATATTCATCTGTATCTGAATCTGAATCATTCTGAATCCAAGCATCAACTAAAAACATGCTAATTGGGGGGACACATCCAGACACATCTATTCATCCTGCATGTCCTCGGGCAATTCGTGTGGATTCAACATGCCTGGAATATTCCGCTGCATCTGATGCTTATTGGACTGCTCCTCGGCCAGGGCTGCCTCGCGCTCCTCTAGATACAAATCGGAATCATCCTCGCCAGTGGCCTCCTGTAACAACAACAACACAAATGATTAATCAACAATCTACAATTAAATGGATCCGATCCCTTAGATGGTTACTCACGCGAATCTGTATGAGAAAATCTCTCAAATGCTCCTTAAATGCTTGCACATTCTCGTCCAAATTGAATAGGCCAGTGACAAAGACTTTAATCTGATTATCGGATAGATGATTGAAGGCCGACTTAAGCAGCGAGGCAACATACTCCTGTATGAATATCATATTATCGGGTATGGGTCCCAGGTCCACTGTTATCTTACGATTCTCCACCAGCGAGAACATATACGCCAATATGATGGCATGATTGGGCAGTCCAGCCGTGTGTGAGGTGTCCGTTACCACTGAGAAGATTTGCATTAGAATATCCGTGAAATATGTCTGATAGAAACTCTGCGCCGCATTCGGATGCATTTCCAGGTTTTGCAGCATCTGTAAACAGTCAATGGTTAAGTTAACAAACAATACTCTCCAAAGACTGTCCATATTCCTCCTACCTTAAAGAGTATATTCAAACCCGTATCGGCCACATTGCGCATTGTGTGCTTAAAGGCCCACACCACAGAGTCAAAGACCAGTTTGAACTGTGCCGGCGGTATGTTGAGGAACGCCTTGAAACAGTGCGCATTGACCGCGTGCAGTAGCTCATAGAAACTGAGCCGGTGCTGGGGGAAATCTTCGAAATTCTTGTTTATCATATCCAGTGTGCACTCGAAGACGGCATCGAATATTTTTGGTACTTCATTAGTGATATGCTGGCGCAGTTTATTAACAATTATGGCCATCGCACTCAGGACTTTTGGCTCGCGTGCCGATGGTACTTTGCAACGCTGCAAAAAGTTTTGAAAACAACAAAAATAAATACATTATTAATATTCAGATTGTTCAGAGGATTAGCTTCTCCATATTTGGTAGTGACCTCACCTGATAGTCTAGTAATATAGCATCTAGCAAGGGCGGTATAAAGTTGTCCATTACTAGCTGATTGTCATTAGAGCGCGAGACCCATTCGGCTATCAAGTTTAAAGTCTCCTTTTTGACCACATGCATGGTCTTGATCAGTGGCTGATTGTTCACATTCACGCCATTCACTTCGATGGCCTGGATAATGTTCTCGGAAGTGATCTTGTACACATTCAGCATGTCCAGATATATGCGCCCCAGTTGAATGACATACGCATGACCGAGAGCTTTACAGGCGGCCACATTCGTTTTCAGAATGCTTCCCAACTGCTTCACTGCCGTCATGTTCTTCAGAAAATCAACATTTTTCGATGCACGCGATATGATGTCGTCCCAGACCTGGTTGGGCAGCTGCATATACCGTTCGATAAGCGCGTCCTGTTGTACCTGATCCACCTGAGCGGAGATCATGTAGCCGACAGCTTCGTAGAAGGTGTGTACCTGCAGGGTGAGAAAAGAAAACTTCCCTTCAGAAAGCCATTCGGTAGTAGAATTTTACCCTTAGTTATGCTCACCTGCTGCGGCTGCAGATCACAGATGATGCTGCTCATTGTGCTGAGAATCTCGTCAATGAATGTGCATGCCTCGTTTGGCTGGATGGTGACAAAGTAACGGCGGCACTTGATGGCGATCTTAATGAACGTATCGCAGGCCATGTCCTGCACGCCGTCGTGTGTCTCGTGCATAAATTCAAACAGTTTGTTAACCACAGTCTTCAGGAATTTCCAATGGGCGCGCAGGAAGCGCGGATACTGGCCCACCACATACATGATATTGGAGGCAATGATGGCCTTGTTGTCCTTGCCCTTTTTCTGCTCGCACAGACCCAACAGATCCTTGATCACAGTGACCAGAAAACGCTTCTCGTCTTCTTCACAAAATGCACCTAAAACGGAACAGAGAAGGCATTGATTGAATGAGAGAATGCCGAGATTTGCAGAGTTAGAATTCAAAGCTTACCGGAAATGGAGCCAATGGCCCAACACAGCGTGTTGAGGTTCTTCCAGGAGAATTCTGTGCCATTCACTTGATTCAGAAGCTTCAGCGTCATAATGCGATCCGTGTCCACGCAGTCCAAGTGGGTGAGAAAAACGAGAGTCTCGCGCATGTTCTTGTACAGGTTAATTGAGTTTGTGTCCTTCATGAACTCGCGCACCACCTCTCCGTTCTCGTTCTCCACCACCAGGACCTCCTCCGGCTTGGCCATGCGTGAAATCATGATGAAGCGCACCTTGGACAGAATGGGGGCATAAAAGCGACGGCGCGGATACACTTGCTGCCGCTTCGACGACTCGAGTGTCGGATGGAAGAACTCCGAATTATACAGATCCTCAACCAGACTGTTCCAGTACTCGAGACAGATCTTGAACACCTCCACGTCCTCCACCTCGCTAATCATGACCAAGTACATGAGGGCCTGATTCAGAAAGTCCACATACTTGGCATCCTCCACCAGTTTGCCGTGTTCCTTGAGGAAGGTGCACAGGAACATGGACAGATTCAGCACCAGCTCCTGTTCGGTGTCGGTGCCGTGCTTGAACACGTGGTTCATGTTCATGTTCTGGCCAATGATCTGGTCCAGCTGGACCATCGTGTCCTTGAATAGCGTCGCAAAGTTCTCATCGTAGTTGGTCGCCGTCAGACCGGCGATCTCGGACAGGCACTTCAGGGTCACATTGCGGAAC
The DNA here is from genome assembly GCA_008121275.1 of Drosophila lowei. NCBI lineage: Eukaryota > Metazoa > Arthropoda > Insecta > Diptera > Drosophilidae > Drosophila > Drosophila lowei. The sequence continues at coordinate 10,674,453 of CM017779.1, read as the reverse complement.
ATGGGTACGGTAAGAAACTTGAATATCAGCGTCTCAATGAGCGTCGTCTCGAATATGTAACCCAGGGGTATCCAGTTGAGGAATCTGAGCAGGGTCTCCAGTGTGACGTGGATCAGGGCAGCGTTCATCGAGTTCTCAAGCACAAACGAGCAGAGCGTAAAGATTTGCGAGAACTCCGAGCACATGGTGTCCTTCAGATGCTTGGCCTTGGTCTGCGTGATCTGGCCCAGGGAGAAGTCGAAGACCTCCTCGCTGAGATTCTTCAGTATAACCATGTTGTTCATGCAGAGGCTCTCGTTCGTCTTTGAGGCACCGACAATGTCGCTAATGAAGGTCTCCCAGTTGCGGGGCCACTCGCGCTTCAGGATCTGCACCAGAATCATGTTCAGTTTGTTCAGATAGACTTTGTTCTGCTCCATCACAGTGGGATCGGAGGATGTCTTGATGATCAGACTGACCACATACTTCTTGATGCCCTCGCACTGATTGCGCGGCAGCACCTTCCAGCGGGTCTTGATCACCTCCTCGAGTATTTGGAGGGCATAGAACTTTGTTTGCTGGTTTTGTGAATATTCGAGAATGCTATCGACGCGCGTCCATGCCTCCGGATGCTCCTTGAGTGTGGTCAATATGTCTTGGGCAAGGCGCAGCTGATCGCCCTGCGATGCGTATACCACCTCGACAATCTTATCGAGCAGATTGATGTCGAGCTTCTGCGAGAAGTCGAGGAGCTTGCTCGCCTCTTCTGAGGTCAACATCGCCATCGCTTTGTAGTAGAAGCGGCGTTCGCGTCTGCGTCGCTCGGAGGTTGTGTCCGCGTTAATTTTGATTGCTTTAGCTTATTCCTCCGGCCTGAGGTGAACGGTGTACGTTGTGTGTACGACGGCGTACGGCGTACGGGCGCAACTGTGATGATGTTGTGGAGCGGGAGCGGATTGGAGTGGCAAGGCAATGTGGATGTCGATCCCTGGCTCTGGACCGCTGCACTGAACTGGAAAAAAATCCAGTCAATAGATGAGGGAAACAGTGGAAATTAAATTTATTGCGTTTTCGGCCTGCGGGCAACCATATTTTTTTTTTGATTTTCTTATTTTCTTTTTTGGAACACTCATACAACTACAGGCCAACTACACCACACGCTTGCTTTTGCTGCCTGCGCGCGCTTACACTTTTTCGCACACTCACACACGCACACAGGAGCATACCGCACACGCACGCACACAAATACAATTGAACGCATCGTCGTTGCTGTCGCCGCCGCGACGAGACTGCGGCGGCATTTCACAATTAATACTACTCTTTGCACCTCATTTCGGTGCTGTGAAGAATAATTGTTGTTAAAACTAACGTTATTAACTTATTTTACTTACCTATTCCAATTCTAGAAAAGAGCAGCGTGTGAAAACGACGAAGACGGACAATGCGAAATGCAATTTGTGTGAACAATGTGACCGTGTGGCCGCGGATTTATCGTTAAAATATACCGTCCGACCCTCAGAAATATACCAAAATATACCGTCTCATTTTAAAAATATACCGTAAATATACTGACGAATTCAAGTTCTATATTCCTCGATTTCTATATTCCGTGGAATATTACTAGCTATCTAGATCTCTCAGCCCTGCCCACATAATGTTATCCAATTAATGAATCTATTTTCTACTTGACTGGCTTATTTTAAAAATGATGAAAAACCGAACTTAGCCCACCTAAGCCCCCTTTATTTAAATAGTTCAACTACTTGAGGTAAACGGCGGAAAATATTAACGATTGTAAATTCTTCTTTAGGATTCATGCCGTCTTTCCTCTGAACTTAAAAAAAAACCACGATATCTTTCACCTGAACTGCGCTAAAATGATTAAACTTTCATTATTTTCGGTGGAAAATTGAAATACCCCCTTGGCTTGTAATAGGTTAATCGTTCTCCGTCAAGGATTAGAAACCATATTGCTCAATTTTGATGTTCCGTCGAATATTATTAGCTAGATAGAACATTTAGCCATGCCTACATAATTGTATCCAATTAATGAACCTATTTTCTAATTGGCTGGTTTATTTTAAACACTTGCTTTTATTGCATTTTGCGTAAAAAAAGGTTGAAGCGAAATAGGTCAAACAAAAAGAAGGTTTTAGCGAAATAGGTCAAACAAAACAAACGAAAGAGGATAGTCGTTCATATTGCTCAATTTAGAGATTCCGTTGAATAATTCTGGCTAGCTAAAACCCTTAGTTCTGCCCACATAATTTTATCCCATTGATGAATAAATTTTCCACAAGATTGGCTAGTTTTTAGTCCTTGCTTTTATTTTATTTTGACTAAAACAAGGTTTAAACAAAATAGTTCCACAAAAAAACAGTCGCAGTGTTGCTGGTATTTGAAGACATGTTGCGTGTAAGCCGTAGTATAGGCCTTTGTACACCCTATTTCTATAAGTTGATATGAAGATATGAAGATTATATGAAGATAAAACGTAATTCATAAAGACCTTTTCTCAAATTGATAAGTTTTAGACATATTCATGAATATGATTAGTAAATTTTATAAATATATCTCGATCCAGATACCTATTCTTGGTCTCTGTAATAAGACCTTTACCTTCAAAATATCGCTGAAATAGCTTTAAAACAGAGACTGACTAGTTTCTGCATTAATTAGAGCCTGGGATGACAAACATTTCCGCAACTCTATAATATCCTTTTCCCTAGGGTATGAAAATTAGTGTTGCCCGGACTCATTGCTGTCAACCGGTTCAAGGAGCGCCTTAACCGATTCAAGTTCGATCATCGATACTATCGACTGGATACGGATGCTACAGCAGCCCTGGTTCACAGAGTTGCTTTCAGTGAAATCGTTATCTGTGATTTTGAAATCACTTGATTGCATGTAAAAATCATGTAAAAGTGGCGTTTGTGGGCGTTTCATATGGAATTCCTGATCGATTGAGATAAAAAAATTAATTTTTAAATAGTCCTTTGCAACATATGGAAAATTGTGTTGCTTGGTAATTTTTTCTGCACAAATTACGTCTATTTTGTACATTTTACATTAGATTATGAGATGCGACCGTATGGTGTCTCCTTGGTCAATTCACCTCTGTGTAGTTGATATGTAGAAAAGTTAATTCAATGGGAAAAAAATGTTTTCACGGGCTATGTGTTAAACATTAATTTTTAAAGGTATATTTAAGAACCTTTTTTTAGACAAAATCCAATAAAAGCAAGTATTTAAATAAAGCCAGTAAAGTAGGAAATTGATTAATTAATCGGATAAAATTATGTGGGCAGGGCTGAGAGTCTTAGTTAGACAGCATTATTCAACGGAATATCAAAATTGAGCAATAGTAACGATTTTTCTCTTACGTTTTATTACGTTTTATTTGTTTGACTTTTTTCGCCAAAACCATTTTTTTAGGCAAAATCCAATAAAAGCAAGTATTTAAAATAAACCAGTCAAGTAGAAAATTGATTCATTAATCGGATAAAATTATGTGGGCAGGGCTGAGGGTTCAATCTAGCTATTAATATCGAACCGAATATTAAAAACGAGGAATATGTATGAGCAACTTGAATAATTCGTCAGTATATTTACGGTATATTTTTATAATGAGACGGTATATTTTGGTATATTTCGATATTTTATCGAAATATGTGTGTGTGTGTGTGCGCGTACCAAAAATATTTTTATATTTTTTTGTCGGCCGCGTATTTTGTTTTAAACTTGGCGGTTAGTGCGTAAAATGTCCATTTATTTGCTATGTTTAACAACAAACGGTGGCTTGCCCGTATTTACACGCAAAAAGGGAGAATGTGACAATGTGAGTGGTATTTACGTGGGCCCTCAAAAATACCTTTGCTAATTTCCACTTTGATTTTCCCCCCAGTTGCCGTTTTCAACTGTTGCTTCGCTCAACGGGTTTCACATGTTCTTTAAATCGCTCGGCATTCAATTGGAAGCGACAACGACCAGTAAACAACCAGTTCAGGCTCAGGGGTCGGGTCCCGCCGATCCGGAAGAGTGGACGTACATTTGGCGGGACCGCAATGCCGTCACGTTGATTGTTTGTAGCAGCGGTGTGGGTTCAGAGCAGCTCCTCCAGTCGCTGGCCGACCTAGTCTTTGGCGCCATTGGTATGTTCATCACGCGTGCATCTGAGATGGCCCACGCCACGCTGCTGGAACGCCTCAAGAAGGATGCTAAAAAGTACGTGCCCATTGTCGATGCCATTCTTGAGGCAGCCTGTGCAGGTACGCAACTGCTGGGCTACACCGACTGTGTCCTGACCTCGGATAATGGCCAACTGCTGCAGTGCCTGAATGAGTTCAGCGGACATTGCGGCTCCTTGTTCTGCTGTCTTGTGGTGGGTCATCGCATTGCCGTGGCCACTGAGGGTTGGTGGGATTTGGATACCATAGACAGGGAACTCTTGCTCTTTCTGCTGAACTCTTCCAGCACCCTGCAACATGATGTGCCTGTCTATCTGCCCGTAAAGAGTCCAAACATTGCCTACCGCTTTGTCAGCATACCCGTGGCTCCGAACAGTGCTCTCTGTGTGCTGTGTGGTGCCGAGAATGCCTCCTTTAGAGAACTGCACATGCATGCCATGAATGCCTATCGAAACGAGGGCAATGTGCTGGCCGCCGCCGAACGCTGCGTTCCCCGAAGTCTACCCGAGCATCTGGACATTGATGGCAATGTGTTGGCCATTATCCTAATCAATCGGCAATCCCGCAAAAGCCTCTTCACCCGGAATCTCCATCAGTCGGCCAGTGCCAAGCGCATTATCGTGGGCGACCTGCAGCGTCTGGACATGCTGAAGAAGTTCTTTGACCAAACAATGGAGACAATCCAGCAATTTGAGGCTAATCGAGAAACAACAACTGTGCTGATGGATCAATATAGCTGCTCGGACTATCACAAGTGTTATGCCTATGCGGATGAGCAAAGCAATGTAATTTTTCTTTTATTTGTGGCTGCTGTGCCCACGCATGCAATGAGGTAGGTGGCATCAGGCTGTGGTCTGTGTGGGAGAGCTAAACAAATGTCTTATTTTCAGATTTCTTGCACAACGTGTCCATGCAAGCATTCTCCAGGAAAAGTCTGTGTGCTGGTAAATATTTATTTATTCTAAATCTTAAAAGACTGATATTTTTCTACAAATTATACACTAGCTTATAAGCAAATCCCCCTTCTATGTGCATTCCCTTTTTCTCTATAATATAACAATATTGTGTGGCTGGGAATACCCATTGTTTGTTTCGTAGCTGAAGAGGTTTCTTGTTCGAATCGAGGTTAAATTGTACCCTAGAACCGACAGTAGCTGCATCTGCAATGTCCGAATGTAGTGGAATATTAGACGTTGAATCTCCACTGTTCGTCCCAGGGACAGGTTGGGCCATATGAACGCCAAACTCTTTGGAGATATCCAGCAAGTGGAAAGTGAGGCTGGTGTTTCTGTTGCTTAGATGGCGCTGATCCATGCGAACTCTCTTCATCATCGTCCTGCACTCGTCCACGTAGCTGAGGACTCCAGCAATGGGGATTTTGCCTGACACTGTTGCTTGGCGCTTGGCCCAGCGTCTGCAGCCGTATTCTCCTGTTGCTCGTCGCTGGCAAAGCGGGAGCGGAATCGACGTTTGGTGAACATTACGACAAGACATCACATAGTTTAAAGTATTTGCAGTGGTGGTATGAATGTGTAACTCTTTGTTCAAACACCAGCAGTATAAAATGTAAGTGAGTTTGAAATGTAACGTATTTGAACACTTGTTGCTTGTCAACCGGTGTATGGACATTTGTATACCCTATTTCGTTAATTTAATATTTAATTTTCCAAGCTGCTTTGAAACGTAATTAATAATATCTTTTTCACAGATTGACATGTTTTTACATATCCATGCATTTGATTTGTTTTCTGTATATATATCTGAGTCCCGATCTCGATATAGTACGTTTTTGGGCTCTCTGTTAGAAGACCATTAACTGCGATATTTCGTTGGAAAAGCTTTAAGACATTGGAGCGATGACAAACATTTCCTCAATTCTATAATAACTTTTCTTTCCAAGGAAAGTTAGTTGCTTAGTTTTTTTTCGTCTTCTTCTTTGTCTTTCTACAAATTATTAACACTGTATCATCTTTTAAAAAACACATAGTTACCAAGCCAGCAAAATTGGTTCTGAAAATTGCCACAATAGATAATCTCTGCCGCAGCGCACATATATTTTTCCCATAAGGTATTTGCTTCTGTTTTTACAGCTAGTCGGTTAACAAAGTAATATCGTAACGCTATTTAAGTATCCATCAATTCCCATTGTAAATCGCACAGTATCAATAGATTCTATTGCGAATTACAGTATCGATAGCGATATCAGCAAATCGCATTTGCTAGCGCCAATCAAAATGTGTTTAAAAAAAGAGGCGCCATATTATATTTTAGAATATAATGTTCCACAGAAATATTTTAATACAGAAACTAATTCAAAACCAATTACATCTAATTCTGTTTTACACGGTCTTTTTTTACACGGTTTTGAAATAACGCGGTTTGAAAATCAAATTTTTAAATTTTTTACACGGTTTTATTTAATTTAACACGGTTCAAAATAACAACACAAATATATAAAAACACACACAGCTCACAAACAGCTAGAAACCAAACGAAAACAACGAAAGAGCATAAAGAGAAAATGTAAATATTTGTTTCTCTTTCGTTTTTTTTTCGTATACGATCAATGTCTTTTTTTATCCGGTTTTTTACACGGTTTTTAGGAACCAATCTACCGTGTAAAAACAGAATTAGGTGTATTACTATTTACGTTTATTTATGCATATGTGTGCATATATACGTTATATATAAAAATAAATTACGCGGTTGTTTGGATCGCAGTGGGATTACTGCAGATTAAATTGTGATGACTATAAATCATCTGATAAAATGTTATTGCATGATAAGCGCAAATTTCTTAGAATTACTTGGCATTACGATCAAGTCAAAAGTCCCATTTGTATAGTTAACAGTATGAATATAATCTTATCGAAGGGAAGGTCTTTACTTATCGGTACTTCATTCAAACAAAAAATCAAATAAAATAAATTCTTTGTTTACTCCTTCTATGAATGGCATATTTATTGAATGAATTAATGAGATTCCCTTCCCCGCATTTCTGTTACCATTTGTCAGATAGATACGGCCGCCTTAGAGAACGTCGCTTGCGTTTGCCGGCTAACGCCTGTCCCAATCCGGAGACAGTGCCCAATTGCAGCAGCAGAGGATTACTTACCAATGCGGCGGCTATGCCCAGTACAGCCGCACTTGCCAGAGGTATTAAAAAACTCTTGGCCAACAGCGCCTTCGCCGAGACATCGGTATGTCCGTGGCCCTTGTGCGTGGCTATATCATGGGCCTCCACAGGATAGTGGTAGGCATACTCTTGGACAGGTGGGGCTGGATTATAATGGGGATGGCCCAAGCCAGCAGCATGACGCGTTCCATAGACATCGAATGGTATTCCACCAGTTTCGCCACTTGAGCTGCCGCCATAGTAGGCTCCAGCCCCACCGCCGTGTGTGTTGTACTCATAAGGATATGGATGGTTATGGGTATTAGTTTCAAAGTTAACGTGGTTCTGTCCATGCGATGCTCCTCCGCCTCCATAATGGCCTAATAATAGATACATTTATATACAGGCAAAACACATTTTAGAAGTCTAGAGCTTACCCACAATAATGCGCTCCTGCGGACTATTGCGCCACTTGCTATAGGCCTCGCTCAGGCTCTCACCCAACCTGCCCAACGAAGGGTGTAGACCTGAAGCAGCCTGCGTCTCCGATGAGAGGCCACCTTTGTAGAGCTCTGGCGGTGGATCGAAACTCTTGCCTGATGCCGAGCCATCCGAATTAATTTGATTGGTAGCCGAATCATCTCTGGCATTCTCTGCCAGAGACACTGAGACGAGACTAAGCCAAAGAAGGCTCAACGCCTGAACCTTCCGTTTGGTGGGCAACATTATGACTAAGCTCGCCCGGCAGCGATGTCATCGACTTTATAATAATGTTTTGGGGGATTGTATTACTTACTGCCACTGCAGTGGAGTGGCGACAAATTGTGCCTTGTGCTTTAGCAATTGTCTGCTTCGTTGCGCCAATCAGTCTCGCTAGACGTGTGGTGGATTTTCACTTTTCCCAAGAGGTTTCATCAGTGGGTGAGGAGCGGAGCTGCCTGAAGCTTAGGTTTGTCAATGCTTTATGGAATGATATATGTGTACAACTAGTATGTTAATGTGAAAGGCGAGATCTAGAGATGTCTAAAGCGAGAAACTACTCGAGCCACCCAGGGAAAATGATTGCAGGTCGCAGCATAGTTAAGAATCATTATGAAATTATCACTGTTCGTTCCTGATGGTTGCATTCCGACGAACATGACCAATTCATTAGATGTTTGTCCAATTTTAAACGGAGATCCAAACCAGTTAGCGCCCTGCTTGTTGCCTGAAATTTCCGGCAGTCAATGATCAAACATTTCCTGCCAAAAAAAAGCAAAAAGAATCTCGTGGTAGTCTATGAAAACGTGTCAGCACCTTATCAGCTTATTGAGTATTGCGGTGGTATTTCGCGGAATTGCTATCTTAGGAAATAACATTGAAAAGAAATAGAAACATTTCCTCGATGCAATATAGTAATCTTAGCCAAAGCGCTACTGGAATTTTTTGAGTTGATTTCTCTTATCTTAAGTCCATTGTAAAAACGGAATCCATCAAGCTACCAATCAAGACTCTGAATAAGTAAGACTATATATATATATTCAATAAATATAGATTTTTGTCATTTGTTTATTTCTAGTATGTATATTTCGGAATTCCGTTTATAGAAACTATTAACAATACCATGGTGGGAAGCCGCCGTTTCTACAGCAATTACCTAATGGTTTCGGAGGATTTGGTGGCCTATTACAGCAGCAATAGCTGATGTACTTGCATGGTGTACAGCATTTCAGGGACTTCAAGGTCATCGGTCTTTGCGATTTATTCACCGAAGTTATAAATTCTCTCCGTTTCTCTGGGGATGGCGAAGGCGACTTCGCCTTCCTGGCCTGTGACATCACTTGGGTGCTTTGGGGGCAGCTGGAAGGACAGCGGGTGCCGCCTGGCTTGACCCCTGAAGACACTTTCCTACTGCTGGCTGAAGAATTCCGTTTGGCAGCACTACCTGTACTTTGACTCGAGCTTCGCCGAGAATTCTTCCGATCCGTAGTAGCGGTTGAACCACGGCGAGAACTCTTTCCTTCCGTAGCAATTGCTAAAGGTCGTTCATTCTTCCGTTCCGAAGTAGTGTCTGGGCCACGGGCAGAGCTCTTCTTTTCCGTAGCAATACCTGAAGATAGAACTGCTCTGCCATGTCGAGTCAGGAGAACTCTTCTTCCTTTCCTTAGCAATGTCTGAAGATAGAACACTCTGATTCGAGCCACGGGAAGAACTCTTCTTCCTTTCCTTAGCAATACCTGAAGATAGAACACTCTGATTCGAGCCACGAGGAGAACTCTTCTTCTTGAAGATAGCAATACCTGAAGAAAGAACTCTTCTGATTCGAGCCACTGAGGAGAACTCTTCTTTTCCGTAGCAATACCTGAAGATAGAACACTCTGATTCGAGCCACGGGAAGAGCTCTTCTTCTTTTCCTTAGCAATATCTGAAGATAGAACACTCTGATTCGAGCCACTGGGAGAACTCTTCTTTTCCGTAGCAATACCTGAAGATAGAACACTCTGATTCGAGTCACGCGAAGAACTCTTCTTCCTTTCCTTAGCAATATTTGAAGATAGAACACTCTGATTCGAGCCACTGGGAGAACTCTTCTTCCCTTCCGAAGCACAGGCTGAGCCACAACTCTTTCGTTCGCTAGCACTCACTGAAGATCTTGCAGTCTGGGTAGAGCCACGGGGTGTGCTGTTCCTCTGCTTAGCACTGTCATCCGAAGATCCTGACGACTGTTTGGAGTCTTTGTTGACTGGAGCCACTTTCGAGCTATGTTGCATGTCCCGGAATTTCGAATGTGACATGTCAAGTTGCTGCTGTATCGATCTTAAGGTGTACGACGATCTTTTCCCGGGGCTGTCCATTGAACTCTGGGATCCTATGGCTCCTATGGATTCTACTGAGCTTTTCTCTGCCGTCTGGTTCAGCTCATCAGCCGCAGCATCTGCGGGAGCCTCTCCTCGCTTGTTGGTTACCTCCGGGTTGATGTTTTCCACCGTAATACTCTGCTCGCTGTCTCTACAGCATGTCGAATCATCCGTTTTCATCGGTGTCTGTTGCATTAGCAAGCTGGGCGCGGTTGCCCAGTTGCTGGCGGACAGACCCAGATTGGCGGACACCTTGCCCCTAGCCTCCGCAGCCTCCGCTGCCGCTGTGGCACAGGCAACCATGGCTCGACCCAGCGTCTCACAGAGCGTCTTGATGTACTCAAGATTCGGGGAGGCTGGGCACTCCTGAGCATTTGTATTAGTACTCTGATCCTTTCGGTAGCCATCTTGGGTCTTCTGATCCCTTCGGTAGCCATCTTCGGTCTTCTGATCCTTTCGGTAGCCATCATCGGTCTTCTGATCCTTTCGGTAGCCATCATCGGTCTTCTGATCCTTTCGGTAGCCATCATCGGTCTTCTGATTCTTTCGGTAGCCCTCTTCGGTCTTCTGATCCCTTTGGTAGCCATCTTCGGTCTTCTGATCCTTTCGGTAGCCATCTTCGGTCTTCTGATCCCTTCGGTAGCCATCTTCGGTCTTCTGCTCCATTTGATCATAATTTTCGGTATTTTCTTCTCGGCTTGTCTGAGCAATATTTTGATCCCATTGGACATCTTGGCTCTTGTCTGGGATTGTCCCCTCCTGTGCAGTCGAAGGGCCGCATCGACATTTTCCACATTTCCGTGGTATGTTTTCCATTGCGTATGTGAAATCCTGTTCCGCCTGGGGGTCCTGATAATCCATACAGTACTGATTGCAACAGGGAGCTTCGCCGCGTACATCACCGAACTGATTGCCAGCATTGGGCTCCGTTGGCTGGCAATATAAGGCATCTTCTGGACATAGCATGTACTCCACTTTATAGCACACTTGTCTACACCTCTTGTTGCCATTGGACCGGCCACCGTCTCTGCCTGGGGGAACTGAAAAATCTTCCGTCGTCCTGGCCTCTCTTTGATACTGTCCCTCTGGCTGCGCTCTCGTTGAATAACCATGATTCCGATTACTGGAAAGCGATTGTTGATCCACCGGCGGCTGTTGCTGTTGCTGCTGCTGCTGCGGCTGCGGCTGTGGCATGATATACAGAGGAATAGCATGCACGGATATGGGCATGCACTGTGTCTGTCCGTTGGCGCCCGGCGTCGGCTGCATCAGGCGTATCACGATGGTTTGCTGTCCTTGGCCATCGTCCGACTGCACCACCAACGGCGCCCCCGACTCCATTCCCAGTAATAATTTACTTTAAATTTCTATTCAACATATGGCCACAACAAACACTGATTGGATCGGAACTGTGACAGATACGACATTAGATTCTAAGAGACTACTGTCTTTAGATATTATTTTGGAGTTCCTGTAAGGGGGAAACCTCCAGTCCCCACCTTACAAGGCGGAGCGGCAGCGACCTGCCCCGTACGAACCGTAAGCCCGCACAGGGCGACAGGAATCTACTATCAACAGCCAATGGACCGCATATACCGAATATAATTTGACTTTGTTAGCATAAGAAAAGCGGACCCAAAAGGGCCCTTTACATTCAGCAAGATCAAAAGGCATTTTCGGAAAGTATTTCAACCGCCTTAAGCTTTAATACTTGATGAGTTCTGGGGAGCTCTTAACGTTGAAGATGTTCTTAAAATTGAGATAGTTATTTACACTTCTTTGGATTTTCTGTCATCCCTACCAGAGAGTACAGAATACGAGTTTATTCTCTGTTAAAATAATTCCCCTAGCAGAGTATGCCCTGATACTTTAGGACACGGATCGGAAATGATCAGAAAATGGGAGTAAAACGGCACTGGTCTTTGGACCACGCAACACCGGAATACATCTTATGTGAATGCCCTGCACTCTATAGAAGCGAAGACTATAAAAATACCAGGATGTTGGATGAGGCACTAAAAGGCTGTTCTATGGCGGGGTTTTTCGTGATGACGGTCTAGAAAAAAAGACTAGAAAAGTTTATCGGTCTGAAAAATTCAGCAACAAAATACATGGTCTATTTTATAGTCTTTGATAGAAGGTGATCTCAACAGTGGCAACAGTGGAAAAAACGACCCTCAAAAGTCCATTTTAAAATCCCTGACATACAGGGATCTTCTAGGGGTCCTACTGGTCGGTATTGCAAGAAAACCTTGTTATAATATTAATAATAATAATAATTCCTTACCAAAATAATTTCTTGAGAAGTATGCCCTTTATTCCTATAGAATTATCGGCAGTTTTTAAGTGTCTGAGACAGTTCTTTGAACGTAAACAAATTCTAGCAAATGGTGGATCCTAACTGACCTTGCTAAACTCCCCTCATACATATGCATAACATACATATCGCCCGACTGCGTCAATCGGGGACCGGGGACCGGGTACCGGGTACCACATCTGAGATTCAAATGCCGGTAGCGCTACACTGTGTGATTAGTTTTCAAAGCTACCATTATAAATATGTGTATGCATACATGCACCCAAAATAGAATTTATCAAGGAGTGGGCCACAATCAGATAATAGAACACGTATCAGGTGGAGAGGCTCGACTATAAAATGTAGAACATTTGCAGTTCTAACTCACATTCGTACGAGTATCATTCAACATGAAGGCGGGTAGGTGTTTGTGGAAATGCGATCTAAGAAAATAAAAAACTTATTGAAAATTCTTCATACTGCAGCTCTAGTTTTCCTGCTCCTGGCCCTGTTCGTGGCTGCCGTCTATGCCGCTAGTGACTGCAATCCTGATGGCAACGGAAAGCCAACCTGCCAAACTGGAAATATTGGACAAAAATTCCGTAACAACTGGGATCCAACGCGTTACTGGTTATGCGCAGAAGCTGGTGAGCCCGAGGTTGTACGTTGCAATCAGGAAGGATACGATCCCGTTACCAAGGAGTGCGTCGACTGGTCGTTGTGGAGTTGGTATCCACCATGCGCTTAAACAGCAATGAAAAAATAAAATTTAAATAAAAAACTATAAAATGATGGCCTTTGATTTTAAGTCGATTAACCCCTCGTCTTGTTAAAGCACATTATTCCATAACAACAGAACAGATTCGAGAACTATTCAATCACATCCTAGCCATCCCTATTACGCAGATAAATATATCATATTTTTGCAACCAACATTTTTACAATAGAGCTCTCTAAATGGTGCTATTGATTATCTACCACCCTCAATCATTCGTACACAGATCGGATAATTATTACAGAAAAGATTACCACAAACATTTTCCTTGTTTGATTGAGGTTTGGGTCTTGTAGGTGCTGTCTTTTCTATACACTAAAAAGTTCATAATACTAAAATAAAGTTGAGCAAAGAAAATCTATAAAACGAGATAGTATATCTATTTTTGACTTTGCACATGTACTGCAAATAATCAGAGTTTCGCAGACGAGTCAACGTTAGATTAACTTTTTATGGTAGAATTAATACATCATTCTTATTTGAGAGAACTTTTGTCTAATATATGTACTTAAAATGCGACAAACAGTTTGAAAATAGCTCATAACAATACCTATGTACGGTGTGTGCTAATATTTTAAATAATATTAAACCATTTGTTGTACAATCGAAAAACTAAAATGTAACAACATTTTATATCTAAGTAACTAAATCATAAAAAAAGAGACAGCCACAAATAGGGCCAGGGCCAGGAACACAAGAGCTGCTTTCATTTTGGTTGAGCAGGCGAATACTTCTGTGTGTTCTTCCCCAATGATGGTACGCTTTCTTATATAGTCGGGAGATATTCCATTACCATCTCTCTCTCTCTCTTGTCGGGGAAAATCATATTTTGGCAGTAACATGAAGTCTCTTGTATGTAATTCGTGTAAACTTTGTGCAAAAATGATAAGAGGCGTACCTTAATCTGTAGCAAAAATCTCTAGAAGGCTTTTTGTAGTTGTAGTATCATTGCCTTCATAGAGACTCTTCCTATATCTACCGATGGCGTCAACCGAACTTTTTGGGGCACGAGCCGAAACCAAAGGCAAAGATATCGCTGGCGATACATGGCACGATTATTTTTAAGCGATTCCATGTTACCGCCAAAGTATAATTTATCTAGACGTGAGAGTGTGTGGCATAAGTCCGGGCCGATAACTGTTCCAGAATGGAACCACTCCGGACTATATAAGACAGCGTATCATCATTGGGGAAGAACATACAGAAGAGAAGCATTTGCCTGTTATACCAAAATGAAAGCCGGTAAGTCGAAGCCAAGTGCCTAACCAGGGAATACCAGAAACTGATGGAGATCCCTTCAATGCAGCTCTAGTTTTCCTGTGCCTGGCCTTGTTTGTGGGAGTGTCCTACGCCGCATCTATCTGCAATCCCGATGGCGATGGCAAACCCGACTGCGTTGGACGTGCTGGACTTGTTGCACGAGACTTCTGGGATCCTACCCACTACTGGGTCTGCGACAGCACTGGCAATGCCGTGCTCGAGCAGTGCCAACAGCAAGGATTCGATCCCAAGACTGGGGCTTGCGTTGACTGGGCCGTGTGGCAATGGTATGCTCCATGCCCCTAAGCAACTTTGACAAATAAAAGCTGATGGAATATAAAGTATATATTACGAATTTGTATTGTAGTGGCATCATTATCCATCTAGACTTCATCTGTGACACAAATTTTCGTTCAATATTTGTTTTCTTTCCGTTTTTTTTGTGAATTTTTGTGTATTTTTGATATGGGGAGACTTGGGACCGAACTCCCTGTCGCGCCTTGGCATCGGGGTTTGTCGCTGGCACAGATCAAGGCGGCCAGCGATCTACAGACTGAACTGAAACAAGACCTGGAGGAGGAGACCACGCACCGGGTGCACGATTGCTTGCTTCGCCTGGGCGTTTGTGTCCAGTTCGATTGTTGCCGCTTGAACAAGATAATTGAGCTCAGTCAGGGTGACAATTTGGCGTTTCTATATTTTCTATATACGATGGAGTACCAATCGGACTGCCCGCATAAGAAGTACACACTCAATGAACAGATCGTTCTGTCGGCCATCGCATACTTGGATATGCCGGCCACTATTGAGGCCTTGGAGAAAATACTTCCGTTACCCGAGAAGCGTTTGAAGACTGGTCCTTCAAAGCCGTATCCGAACGAAAAAAGATGCAAAGAAAACACCAAGCAGGGTACTAAAATACTACCATACTTTGAAAAGCAACGAAGACCCAAGCGGAAACGTAAATATTTCCATTCAACACCGCTCCCCTACGAAGCGGGCATTCCGAACGAATCAAAGGACTCTGAAGACCCGGACTACCGCTGGTTTGCCGACTACGAATTCCATCCGTCCAGGCGTATTGTCAAATCCGTAATTAGCCAAGAGATTCTCAAGCTCTTCGATAGAATAGACGAGTTTCGGCAGGGTCCTGGAGCAGATCGCCAGGATATGTGTAAATATCATCAGGAGAGTCGTTCGCTGGAGCGGGACGCGTATGTGGATAGGCAGCGTAAGCAATGTCTGGCCATGATTGACTTGGACCAAGAGCGAAAGTTGGTGAGTGGAAGAGCCATTCTACCTATACATACATATGTATATCCTATATCCCATATCCAATATCCTTGCCCATTCCACAGCTGACGAGACAACGTATTGCTAAACAACTGCAGCTCGATGTGGATCGATACATCCAAAAGTTTGGTAATAATCGCTGGAGTCCCGGCGTGCCAGCGTTTCGGCAAATCGGATGCACCGCCTGCCGGCTACTGGGTCCGACACCCCTACCCGTTATGGTCCTGGACAGTGTGGAGGAAGAGAACTGTAAGCCTTGGCCGAAGTTGGACGGCAGCTGTGACCAAATGCTGCGGCTCAGCGGTGGGCAAGATTGTAGGCGACCCACAAAAGAGAGAACCACCACAAAGGGGAACTATTTCCAAGGACCCAAGCTGCATGCCCCCTATATATTCGACTATATAGGACTGTTTGGCAGATACGGCCAGATGTCTTTGGACGTTGGAAAGTGCATTGGTGGCGCCGTGCTAAAAGCGCTTGAAGAGGACGATGGCAAGGAAAAAAATAAGCCAATTATAGTCAATCGGTGGCATATAAACGAAGCCGTCAACCAATGTGTGAAGAGAATCTATGAAAAGAGCCTGTTGGCCTTTAAATTCTGCCCGGATTCAAAGGAGCGTCTTAGCTACGAGGGAAAAAGTCATTTCGATCCCGATGATGAGGTTTTTATGGACCGCATGCTTTCCGATGCCTTTAAGATACTCAAAAAAAACAAGAAACTCGTCCTGGCTACTCTATACAATGGTCATCAGGTGCCGGAGCTGCGGGAATGGATAAGGCGGCGCTACGGCAAGCGCTATACGGTGGCTACGGTGTCCGAGCTGGGTGACACGAGGCAGAAAATGAGGGAATTGTCGGAGATGCACCATGAGCTGTACACTGTATTAATGGGTCACTCGAAAACCAGAGAGAAGCAAGATATTAGCTATGCACATTATGACCTTTTCCTGGCAAGGGCCCAGAAGTTTCAGCTCTGCTTCAAGGACCACGTCAACGAGATAGTCATGGAACGGACGCGCCTCTGCTGGCGGGCCATGAACTATCTACGCACCAAAAACTACACCGGTCTGCAGCAGACCTTCTTCTCGTATATGCCGAGTACAGCCTGTGCGACGGCTCCTCTAGTCACAAATACCAGAAAACTGTATGGAAGATGTGGCAGATCACTTGGCAAATGAATATCGGCTGAATTAATGGACAATACCATGGATCAAGTGGAAGTTATTTCTCACTTCGAATGGCATTGTTCGTTAATTTAGACAAATATTTACCAAATACCAACCAAAAATGTAGAAGAATATCACTGCATTCATGAACAATCTAATGGAAATGTTGGAAAACTTTGTATTGCATTGCTCATGAATTACGAGAAATTCTTTTTAGAAAATTTACTATAACTATTAAATATTGGACTTAAACAAAATTTGGTAAGGCTTTGTATAACTTTTTTCAGTCACTGATAAATTTAGTTTTCATGAAATAAATGACATTGCAATTGAATATAGCTATTTATACGGCGTAAATTAAATTAGGTTAAATTAAATTTTAATAAAAAAACGGCACTAAAATATATGGTAATTAAATAATTACAATCATTATAGTATATAATATTTAATTTAATTATAGCCTTTAAAAAAACTGGTGAGCGGCTTTGTCTTGGTGCCAGCCGCTCGTTTATGTGTTCCATCCTTGTCTAGGGGAGTGCTAACTTGCTCTCCTTCCAAACAACACGATAATGTTTGATGGGCAATGCGCTTATATACGGCCACACCCGAGAAAAAAGACTTGGGAATTATAAGCGCAAGTGCACACATTTTCTGCTGGAAGAACTCTAGCTCAAATTTTCGACTAGGGCTGCTATTAAAATGCATTTAGTATGGAAAAAATTCTTGGGAATTACAGGCTCACAATCAAACAAATCTTTTTTAAAGGATTCTGCTGTTAATTGAAAGTTTTTTGTTTTGTTTTTGCTCGACTAATTATAGCTTGAATATTTTCTGTGCAACCTAACATTGACACTGAAATTAATTGATTTGATTGACTTCCCGTTTAGGGGACCTGCAACGTGACATGACCGACAGACCTACCTCATACAAGGGCCATCAATACTTAACCATTAACCATATGACCACGTCTTAGTATCCAAAAATTAACCAACCCAACCACGTAGCCCTAATCCCAGCATATAAATAGGCAAGTTTGCAGCACTAAATTATCAATCATCGAATAGTTGTTCAACAGTTTGGTTGTCTACCAAATCGAAAACATTACTAGAAGTACCATGTGCAGTTACGCCAAGAAAGTATGTTCCTTGCTGGTCCTGATGCTGGCTCTTGGGATGATTGCAGCTCAGCCAGCAAGATCCACCAAGCGGCTACAAAAACAGCAGGCGGCACCCTACCCATCCGCCGAGGAGCTCAAACCGGAGATACCCTTTGAGGAGGGAGTGCCCGACCAGACCTATGGACCCCCGGATCTAACTTATGGCCCGCCACCAACCGACCAAGTGGAGCAGCTGCCCAGCGCTAACGAGCCGCAGGACTTTACACCCGATCCGGATGCAGAAGAGGTGCAACCCATCGACCAGGCACCAGCACGTCTCAGTAAGAAGCTCGTACGTCAGCCCCAGCTCCAACGATTGGTTTTACTCTCCGAGAGGCCCTTGAGACTGGTTAGCCCACAAACAGTGGCTGTTCGCGTCCCTGTGCTGTGGTAGAGATATGAAAGAACAGTCGTGATATTGGTTTTTATAAACATTACATTAATTATTGTCTTTTGTTACTGTATGAACAATTAAAGAACATTTTGTGGATACACCGAATACATATGTATATACAGAAGATTGGGGGGACCCTTTTTGGAGTATATAATAACGATTAAAGTATGCGGTTAAGCTATAGCTAAAGTTCGTTTCTGGTAAATTCTAAGCCGTTGTTTTGGAAAGATCTGCTCCGATCCGGCCTAGACTACTGCGGATCCATAGTAAAATCTAAACAATAATTTATTTAAGAATACTACGAGAAAAAATCACTTTTGGCATTGTGCGCGGCGCGGTCCTTGAATAAAATCCTCCTTTGAACAGTAAATCCCTCCTTTGAACTAAATCAAGAAAAAAACTATATGTAAAATTGTATACTTAAAATGCTAGTTATTGTCTGGTACAAGAATTGTAGCTAATGGATAACACAGAATTGCAACTGATTCGTGGACAAAAAATACATAAAACAAAAATTTGAGCACCGCCACTGGGCCCGATCCACGTTTAAAAAAAGGGGGGCAAACAACCTAATTATATAAATATTCGTAGAGTTCTCGACTGCTACGTAAAGCCTTCGACATTCGTAAATTCGCACACACTTTTCCCTGTTTAATGTGTTCTATCGTTTAAAATTTGAGCCAGGCTTGCCCAAGTGCCAAAGACAAAGCCACACAGTCCAAAGATCAGGATAAGGAAGTCCTTCCACAGCATCCAATTGTAGCGGCCATAGCCCACATGATAGAACGTAATAATTTCAATAATTGGCGGCGCAATGAGAGCCAATGCAGAGCTGCTGACGGCTCCCACCAACGAAATAATAGAGCCCAGATTGGGAATGCAGGTGGCCAACAGAACTGTGGAAGAAATAAACAGAATATATTAGAAGGGGAACCATCAATCAAAGATTTCTATTTATACGTACAGGTAAAAGTGACCAGCACTGTTCGCAGGATAGTCGCTGCCAAGTCCTTGGCCCGCGTAGTGTCAAAATGGCTGCGTACGAACGGCTCTACAATATTCACGGGCACATAAAACTGAAGCGTATACGAGAGGAAGATGGCCACGGCCATGGTAAGGCGCACCAGCTGCGAGAGGCTGAAAGATTAAGAGTATAAGAGATGTGTGTAATGAAGGAATGGTGAATGGAAAGATTTTCAACTCACGCATCGCCTTGCGGCAGATTAAGTGTAATGCTGCCCTTGACGTCTTCGCCGTACTTCAGGTAGCCAAAGAAGCCCACAGATGTGTACAGACAGGCGACGATTACCATGCCTGTGTTGAGAACGCCCCTGGTGCCGCCAAAGTCGTCGGGTGTTCGCATATTGTTCTCAAGCGGCAGCACCACACCGATGCCCTCAAAGGCGTAGATGGCGGTACCAAAATAGAGGGGTAGCGTGGCCCATGTGCCTATCGGCTTGACCGTGTGCACGTCCGGAAGATCGTGCAGCATGTACGAGAATGTAATGGCCAATCCGGCCACCGTGAGTAAAGCCGCAATGAGGGAAACGGGAGTCAGATACTTCAGGTTCCGCACCAGATTCAGCATAATCATAGGCATCAGCATCATCAACAAATATATGTGCAAATTGATCTTATAGTAGTGATCCATCACATCCTTGATGTTCAGCGCCACAAACAGAAAGTACACGCAGCAGAATCCAATCTGTGTGATGAACAGAAACGTGGTAACGATCCGCCTGGCCAGTAGAGAGTATCGCCGCAGACCCAACGGTCCCGTCTCGAAGCTGCAGTAGGCCACACCTGAAAAGTCCAAGGCCGGCTGCTGCAGCCGCCGGCACAGCTCGTGGGAGCAGTTGACCAGCATGTGCATGCAGTGTGTGCAAATGGCTCCCATAATTAGCGTGCCAAAGAGACCAACATAGAGACCGGCATTCTTGAAAGCGTCCGGCATGGCCAGAATGCCAGTGCCAATGTTGCCCTTCAGCAGATGCACCAGCGTCTCTGAGTTGGATGTCGGATGTTCCAGGGTGCGATGGAGAGAGGGATTATAGCTGCCCTTGTCCACAGCCGCCTGATCTTCGTCTCCGGATCCCGAGGCCGAGGCTGCCGCATGCACTGTGGGGGTGAACTCTTTATTCGAACCATTGCACCTTCAAAACGCACTTACCTGCTATGCTGTCCTCGCTGTGGACATTAACGAGCGTGTTGTCAGGCGGCGAGCTGCGGGCCGGTCGTGCTGGTCCCCGGCTAGCCTCATAGTCCGATGCATCGCTTTGGAGCAGCAACGGTTGGCGTTCCGTCATCTTTTTCTTGCGTGCCGCACCCTCCGGAATCGGAATCTAAAAGAGACGTACGAATTGATGCTTTGATCAATTGAGAGCGACTGGGAATAGATGTGTACATGTATTCTCCGCGGCCGCACAGATCGCACTGAACCTCTATGCGCTAACGATGCCCGCTTTTCGACTTGTAAAATTTTCCGCTGACTCAGTTTTTTCCACTAGTCCCCGGTTTCCAATGCTTGCATACGAGTAATAACAAATTTCTGATAGTGCAGACAGACAGAAGCGCGTCCCAGTCCCACGCAGCGTAGGGAGTGGAAAATTTCGAGACAGAGGAAGCAGATAGTCAGACACTCAGCCGCAGCCTTGGACTTGACTCGACTCGAAGTTCGACCTGATATAAAAACATTTAAGTGCAACAGAAGCCTCCACCCCATCCATCCACAAATCGATATCAAATTTTCGAGTCCAGTGACTCACTTTCGTATAGCTGCCAAGCTCGAAAACACAAAAACAAGCTTTACAGAGATCGCGATAAGACCTACATATCATCAAGCACGCCACCGATCATAATACTATGCATCATAATACCGCAATTATATAATATATATCCAAACAAGTTATCAAATATCCACCCATATTTTTCTCATTGTTGATACAGCAGTAAGTTTCTCGTACAATTTCTGTCATTAAGCGATATTTAATACTTCCGAAGAAGTATATTACAAGCGAGGTGTGATTTTGAAACAGAATGAAAAAATTGACTACTACGACAATAAAATGGCTAAGATAGTCCACTCTTCTGTGGCTTGTGCGGTCTAAAGTTTAAAAGTATATAACAAGCACTTGCCAAAAGGTTCTATTCTAGCAGAGATTTGGATACACAATAGATATACATAGATATAGTAAAAGTAGGTAAAGTAAGTACTTATATCTTTCCAGGTCTACAACTTTATCGCTAGACGTTTGGGGGCTGTTTTTCTAACATCTCCCTCATAATTACTCTAAGCTTTGTTTGTGCACCATGAAGAACAGCAAACAAAGCATAAATCATCTTTAATAAAGATGCTTGGTGGTTATATCCTCTTATCTTCACCGGACCTTGCACCACCACCGACTTGTACAATAAAACGTAAAGCAATTACAAAGATATGCGTGTAATATCATTTTGTTCACTTACGGATAATAAGTCACAAAATATAGGGAATGCACAGTAGTTATTGTGGAATTATCGGAACTAAAACTGCAAGAAATCATAATTAACAGAATGAAAATCAACTGAAAATGGAAAAATCCCATAAAAATGCATGCAAAATGTATACATACGCGTATATGTATGTACTTTCTACCTGTTGAAGGTTGGTTAACGGTGTCAAGTCCTCCATTGATTTTTCCTTCTTGACACTGACAATGAAAGCGGTGAGGAAGACACGAGACGAGACCCACTCCTGCGAAGGTCACAGCGTCGATGCGCAAGTGTACAACTTGTATCTGGGTGCAAAATCAAATTAAAATTTAAGTTTTCCCAGATTGCATGCACACATGTGGGGTGTGGGGTGTTTAGGTGCAGAGAGGCATGCGTGTGCTAGCAGCGGGTGTATTTCGCGCGATTGTGCCACCTATCTGTGGTATGCTATATTGATGTGAATCTGTGAATCAAGCAACAAGAAAGCAACAACAATGATTCACGTTGACATCCCACTACGTCTTCATTCATGGACACTTTTCTTTTGATAACAGCTTCCAATGCTTTTCCACGCTAACAGTCAACAGCCTGTTGCAACATCAGTTACTGTTTTGCTATTGTCATTAAGCACATTTATTTGCATACGTTACGATCTGTTTTGAATCAGTTTACATTTATTATTATACCTGCGACCGAATTAGCCAATTGTGACCCGACTATCGACCGACATCGACTATCGTCTATAAGACCGATATACCGATGAATAACAACTTGAGTTAACCGCGAAAAATAATGCTAATTATAATTACTCTTGTAGGTCCATCCTATCCGTGTGTTAAACTGTGTTAAAAATCTTCCAAATTCATAATTTATGTGGAGTTTATTTTAATTCCCACTGGTCGACAATAAATTAATGGCTCTATGTCCCTGATCGGAACTCAAATTCTTCGATTTTGATATTCGGTGTAATATTGCTAGCTACCTAGGACCCTTAGCCCTGAAGACATATTTTTATCCAATTGATAGATCAATTCTTGGCAAGATTGGCTAACTTCCTTTTATTGGATTGTTTCTAAAATAATGTTTAAGTAAAAAAGGTCAAAGCATAAAACGTAAGTTTTCAGTCTTTGTGTAACCATCGATGTCTTAAACCATTAATATATCGCACAATTCCAAAACCATCGATATCATCGAAAGTCCCATCTTTTGTCAGCTCTAATCGTGACGTGTCTGGGCGAATTTTATACAAATTTCGACTTTTTTCGCTCAATTTCCCGTAATAAATACATTAAAAACGGCAGAAAGATGGTGGTCGAAATCACCGGCGTCATATCGAAGTTCTACAACGACTATGTGCAGAACACGACAAAGAAGCTCAAGCTGGTGGACATCTACTTGTGCTACATTCTGTTGACCGGCATCATTCAGTTTGTTTACTGCTGCCTGGTGGGCACCTTCCCGTTCAACTCGTTCCTGTCCGGCTTCATCAGTACCGTCAGTTGCTTCGTCCTGGGAGTGTGCCTCCGTCTCCAGGCCAATCCGCAGAACAAGACCGTGTTCGCAGGCATCTCACCGGAGCGCGGCTTTGCTGACTTCATCTTTGCCCATGTGATTCTGCATTTGGTGGTGATGAACTTTATTGGTTAAATAGACGAAAATAACATTTGTACTGCTACCATTCGCATATATTAATGAAACGTAAAATAAATTATAACTTTATTTGAAGAGTTTTTTGTAAGCCTCGAGAAAGTTGAACGGTTCCGGTTTAAACTCCAAATGAAGCTCGGGGTCGGGTATGTTCATTTGTTTGGGCGCTATTGGCTGCACATAGTCCTCAAGTTCCGGCTCTGCTGCCTTTGCTCTATTCTCCTTGGAATGTTTGCCCTTTGACGGCTTGCGTGCTATCTTCTTGGGCGGCAGTATCGAATCGTTCACATTTAGAGGAACCAAACCCTTGAACACTGCTTGGTTTGGTAGAAAGTTCATCTTTTGGGTAACCTTTCAGAATTTGGACCATTTACTACTTTGCTATTGATACTATTTTATGATACTACACTCACCTTTGGAGCCAGGGCAGCCTGATTCTGCGGCGTGAGCTCCAATTCATCAATGGCACCCAGAATATCTTTTGTGATTCGTATTATTTCGTCCTGCGGGCGCACACAAGAATTTAAAGTAGGAACAGCAAACACATTGTTTGACCCCACGGTAGCGTGGGGTGGTGACTTTGGACGGTCGGCAGCCTCAGCGCGAGCAGCCACTGGGTTTTTTGGATTTGGAATAGCTCGAGATTTTTGTTTCCGAGGCATTTTTAAAACAAAACAAAACTACTTTTCCAAAGGCACGCCACACTGATTTACAGATTTTACAGCACTGGCGACACCGGTTTCTATGCTTTACAGCACCGACAAAACCTGCTGCAACAGCTGTTATCCGCCGCTAGTTATATTTTTATTTATTAAAATAAAATGGCACTGTCTCGTGCAAAGCCCGAGCAACTGCCAAAAGATGCTGTTGTAATCTCCGAAGATCAAGCCTTAAAATACCAATGGAAGATAATAACCGCCTGGGACAAGTTTGGAGAGGTGTACGTATAAACCACACATGTGTAGATTACCGCTTACCTAACAACTAAACAAAACCCTTCTTTACAGATGGTCCCTGCGCTATGCGCCTGGGATTCTAAGTGCTTTGTCTGCTGCAACGGGCGCCTATATCAATAATCACTATCGAACTAAACTGCGGCTCGGCAGCCATGGACGGCTTTCCAGTTATATGCCAATTGTTGTTGTACCCGCCATATTCACCATGCTCACGCACAAGTTCTTCATACAGCGCCCTATACTGCTGGATCCGCTGGGCGAATGTCCGATTTGCAGACAAGTACGGAGTGCAGCGTTCCAAACAAGCCTGGGAGTCGTTTATCCTACGATACTGGCGCCCTTTGCAGCATTTATGTTTGCCACCCGTTGTTACACATACCGGTTACCTTCGATTACGGAGAGCCCCAAAGAAGTGTTTATGCTGTGGCGACAGCTTACGCGTCCTATTGTACCTTCACTGGCCACCATTATTGCCTTCCAGGCTTTCCTGGCCATGTATTTGACGTACAAGCAGGAAAAGCAGAACTTCAGTGTGATGCTGCGTATGAAGGAGATTGAATATCAGCTGGAACAGGACCATATGCCACAGCGAATCGACTTTTAATTGTTTCAGTTTTGTAGGTCAGTGAGGAATTTAGCGCAGTTTATTAATTAAAGATGTTATTAATCTACTGGAAGAATTGACACAGTATTTTTTATTCGCGGTATAACAGTTGTTCAGATGTTTAAATAGAGAGGGTTAACCCTTACAGGACATTCCTAAAAAGCTCGTACGATTTTGATTAAATTTTGATATGTTTGCTTTGGAGACCAACAAAAATGTTTACCTTTGCAAACACCTGAGATATAGACGGGGTATTTAATATACGATTATAAAATCGTATTATTTTTATCTGGTTGTTACTCCAGCTAAAGTTTTTCCACATAGCAACATAAGTGCATTTTCGGTACATCTAAATTTGAATGTTTAAATTTTAATTTTAATTAAACTTAGTTTGCAGCCAGGTGCGTTAAAATATCGCTGTTACATTTTTTCTGTATAAAACAACTGCTGTAAAAATTATGCCATATGAAAATTGTTCTTGTAGATGACCATTGGCCCTTAATGGGTTAAGTGGGTATCGGTATATTCCGGTATATTTCTGAGAGTACTATCTGCACGTTGCTGCAGGCTGACGAAATTTGTTTGCATTTGCATTTTTTGAAAACGTGAGTAATAATAGCCAACTTGTTTTGATCGAAAGCTCTGCTGGTGAGCTCCGCAGTAAGAAGTGAAACAACTGATTGATATTCTCCTGTTAAATAGCATAGTAGTTGTGTAATTTCATCACGTAGAGCAGTGGACTTTCACTGCCTTGGTTATTTGCCCTCTCTGTGGGGTTAGGAGAGCGCTGCGCTCACACAGTCTGAGCCCATTGTCGCGTGGCAACCATTATTTTTGCACTCACCAACCTACAACCTCCAACTCCTGTCGTTGCAGCAGCACCCAACAAAATGAAGTTCTTGACCGCCAAGGAGGTGCGCGACGCCTATCTGGGCTTCTTCAAGGAGCAGAAGCACATTTATGTCCACTCATCCAGCACCATTCCGCTGGACGATCCAACGCTGCTGTTTGCCAACGCTGGCATGAATCAGTTCAAGCCCATCTTCCTGGGCACCGCCGATCCCAACAGCGAGATGTCCAAGTGGGTGCGTGTGTGCAACACACAAAAGTGCATCCGTGCCGGTGGCAAACACAACGATCTGGATGATGTCGGCAAGGATGTCTACCATCATACGTTCTTTGAGATGTTGGGAAATTGGTCATTCGGCGACTACTTCAAGAAGGAGATCTGTACCTGGGCCTGGGAGTTCCTTACAAATCGCCTGAATCTGCCCAAGGATCGCCTGTATGTGACGTACTTTGGCGGAGACGAGGCCAGCGGCCTGGAGCCCGATCTGGAGTGCAAGCAATTGTGGCTGGATTTGGGCCTTAAGCCGGAGCACATTTTACCGGGCAGTATGAAGGACAATTTCTGGGAGATGGGCGAGACCGGGCCCTGTGGACCCTGCTCTGAGCTGCACTTTGACCGCATTGGTGGCCGCAGCGTGCCGGAGCTGGTCAACATGGACGATCCCGATGTCCTGGAGATCTGGAATCTTGTGTTCATCCAATACAACCGCGAATCGGATGGCAGCCTCAAGCAGTTGCCCAAAAAGCACATCGACTGCGGCATGGGATTCGAGCGCCTGGTCTCGGTGATCCAAAACAAGCGTTCCAACTACGATACAGATCTGTTTGTCCCACTCTTCGATGCCATCCAGGCGGGCACTGGTGCCCCAGCCTACCAGGGCCGCGTGGGTGCCGATGATGTCGATGGCATTGACATGGCCTACCGCGTCCTGGCCGATCATGCCCGTACCATCACAATTGCCCTGGCTGATGGCGGTACTCCGGATAACACTGGTCGTGGCTATGTGCTGCGCCGCATCCTTAGACGTGCTGTTCGGTGAGTAACCAAATAGGAATATGGGAGGATATAGAACCTTTAAGAACTTATCTTTTCCTTCAGCTATGCCACGGAGAAACTGAATGCCAAGCCTGGTTTCTTTGGTACGCTAGTAAACACTGTTGTCGATCTGCTGGGGGATGCCTTCCCGGAGGTCAAGAAGGACCCACAACACATCATTGACATCATTAATGAGGAGGAGTTGCAGTTCCTTAAAACGTTGACGCGTGGCCGCAATCTACTCAATCGAACTATTGAGAAATTAGGCAGCCAGTCCATCATACCCGGAGACGTTGCGTGGCGACTCTACGACACCTACGGCTTTCCCGTGGATCTCACCCAACTGATGGCCGAGGAGAAGTCGCTGGAAATCGACATGGCCGGCTATGAGGCGGCCAAACAGAACTCCTATGTGCTCTCGCAGGGCAAGGGTGCCAGCAAAATTGAGGAGATCAATCTGGATGTGCATGCCATATCCCAGTTGCAGGAGCAGGGCGTGCCACCCACCAACGATTCATTCAAATACAAATACGAGGCCGTGTCGGAGGAGCGGGACTCTGCCTACAACTATCAGGAATGCACAAGCAAAATCGTTGCCCTTCGCTTCGAGAATCAGTTCGTGAACGAGATCAGCAGTGGCCAGAAGGCGGGCATTGTCCTGGACAAGACGAACTTCTATGCGGAGAGCGGTGGCCAGATCTTTGATCAGGGTGCGCTCGTCAAGCTGAACGACGAGGCGAATGAGTTCCTGGTCGATCGTGTCTACAATCGTGGCGGCTATATCCTGCATATTGGCGTTGTCGAGGGCACCTTGAAAGTCGGTGATGAACTCCAGCTCCATATCGACGAGAAGCGTCGTTGGCTCACCATGAAGAATCATTCGGCTACGCATGCCCTCAATCACTGCCTGCTGCAGGTCCTGGGTAAGGACACCGAACAGAAGGGCTCGCTGGTGGTGCCAGAGAAGCTGCGCTTCGATTTCAACACCAAAGCCGCTATGACCATCGAACAGGTGGCCAAAACGGAGCAGCTAACGAAGGATATGGTCTACAAGAATGTCCCCATCTACGCCAAGGAGTCGAAGCTGGCTCTGGCCAAGCGTATACGCGGTCTGCGTTCGGTCTTCGACGAGGTCTACCCCGATCCAGTGCGCGTAATTTCGTTTGGCGTGCCTGTGGATGAGCTTGAGCAGAATCCCGATGCCGAGGCCGGAGAGCAGACCTCGGTGGAGTTCTGCGGCGGCACTCATCTCCGACGTTCGGGTCATATCATGGACTTTGTGATCAGCAGCGAGGAGGCCATCGCCAAGGGCATCCGCCGTATTGTAGCCTTGACCGGGCCAGAAGCCCTGAAGGCCATCAAGAAATCGGAAGCCTTTGAGCAGGAGATTGTGAAGCTGAAGGCCACCATAGATGCGGACAAATCAGGCAAGGATTCAAAGTCGCATGTCAAGGAGATTGTCGAGCTCACAGAACAGATATCTCACGCCACGGTTCCCTATGTGAAAAAGGATGAGATGCGAAATTTGTTGAAGGGTCTGAAGAAGACGCTGGACGACAAGGAGCGCTCCCTGCGGGCAGCCGTCTCTGTGAATGTGGTGGAGCGCGCCAAGGAACTGTGCGAGGCCAATCCCGGGGCCAACGTGCTCGTCCAGCAGCTGGAGGCCTTTAACAACACCAAGGCACTCGATGCCGCGCTCAAGCAGGTGCGCACCCAGCTGCCCGATGCTGCCGCTATGTTCTTCTCCGTGGATGCCGACTCTAAGAAGATTTTCTGCCTGAGCTCGGTGCCAAAGAGTGCTGTGGAGAAGGGCCTGAAGGCAAACGAATGGGTGCAGCACGTCTCCCCGACTCTGGGCGGCAAGGGTGGCGGTAAGCCAGAATCCGCCCAAGCTTCAGGCAGCAATTACGAGCGCATCGAGGAGATCATTCAGTTGGCCACCAAGTTTGCACAATCAAAGTTGGCCTAAAACACAGAGATCTCCAGAGATCCACAAAAATCGAAAGTCCTATAATTACTCAGAAATTTGATAAAAACCTTTTTTGCATAATGCTTTGATCTGTTCCAAACAGCATTTCAAACGAATTTGATCGCTTATTTATAAAACTAAAGCAGCATTTGTATACACTTACTATAAGCGATAGAGTTTTATTTGGTTTTAAGCTTGATTTTTTTTGAGTATCCAATCGACTGCATCAGCGAAATTCTCTACCAAAGCTGTGGGCGGCGGCGACAGGACGACATCTGGTAAATATTTACCAGTCTTTACGAGTATACCCTGGAGACCCATGGCCATTGCTCCGCCAATATCATCATTGGCGTCCTACAAATAAAATTTGAAGCAAAACTGCAGGATTTTAAAGGATGTTTATGCCTACATCACCTATCATGACGCACGACGATGGGTCAAGGCCATCCAAAGCCCCCTTGAAGAAGTATGGATTCGGTTTGCCAATCAGTTCTGCAGTGCATCCTGCGGCGTACTCCAGACCCTTGACAAAGCAGCCAGGTCCCAGGGCCAGGCCATCTGATCGTTTGTAGTATTTTCCCTGATGTATGGCCACCAGTTTGTGCTCCTTATTCTGCAGCAGCACACTGTGGCGGAGATGCAGAGGCACATTAATAATAAACCATACCAGAAGCCCCTCCCTCGGACGCTGTTCCCTACTTAAAAGCCTTGTTCATTTGCTCATAGTTGAATGCCTTGGGGGCCAGACCAACTACCACCGAGTCCTGGCACCGATTGGGATCCTCTGGCGGAAAGTCCTGGCGTGCATCTTCCGACAAGAGATAGTATGGATTTAGTTTTCCATTGTGCACAAAGGCGACAGCGGCGCTTAGGGAACTGTAGATCTCCGAGCGGTCCAACTCGAAGCCAATCCTACAGAGACGTTCGTGCAAAGTCCCCTTTGAGTCCTTGGTGGTATTTGTTACGAATTTAACAGTCACTCCAGCATCACGCAATCTGTATATGGCATAATGATACGAACACACTACACATGCATTTAAATATGTTTCCATATGGTTTACCTGGCCAATGCTTCAACTGCATTTGGGGTTGGCTCATCCTCCACATGCAGGGTGCCACTGAGATCTATGAGCGCGGCTTTAATGGACATCCTTCTTAATTGTCCTATCCCACGCCCACTCAAAAACATTTAATATCAATTCCCGACAAGGCAGCGATACTATCGACATTGATTACTTGAAGTATCGATGTGCTGCTGCATCAGCTGTTCATCTAAACCGGTACTTTCAATAATGTTGTTTTTGACCGGCAGATCGCTCCTGGCGCGGGCATTTGTTGAAATATCTAAGAATGTGACTGCCCAAAGGGGACCCCAAGTAAACTACTGCAAAGCAGCGACTGCGCTGCGGCCAAAGAAACCAAAGTCCACACGCAAAGAGGTTCGAGCGTCTAGTCAATGAGGAATTTACATAACTCTTTCCTTCCACTCTTAGGCGCAGTACTTTTCGGATGCCAAGCGGGTGCGTGCTGTCGGCGGGAAGGGTGGCGATGGATGCGTCTCCTTTCTGCAGCTGTGGTGCAACGAGCGGGCTGGACCGGACGGCGGAGATGGCGGCAACGGGGGCCATGTGGTTTTCCAGGCCTCCAACGATGTGCGCAACTTCAATCACGTTGGCAGCGTGCTGCGTGCCGAGGAAGGGGAGCGGGGAAACGCCAAGGACTGCCATGGCAAGAATGCCAAGCATTCCGTGATCAAAGTACCGATTGGCACGATCATCAGGAACGCTCAGGGTCTGATTGTCGGAGATCTGGGGCACGCGGACTTGATGTTCGTGGCCGCGCGCGGTGGAGCCGGCGGCAAGGGCAACCGCTTCTTTACCACCGACAAGGAGACCAGTCCCAAGGTCTGCGAATATGGACCAACTGGCGAGGATCTTTCCTACACCATAGAGCTGCGCAGCATGGCCGATGTAGGCTTAATTGGCTATCCAAATGCTGGTAAAAGCACCTTGTTAAATGCCCTAACTCGTGCTAAGCCAAAGATTGCTCCATATGCCTTTACCACGCTACGTCCCCACCTGGGAACCGTCCAGTATGATGATCTTGTGCAGCTCACGATTGCCGATCTGCCAGGACTCGTGCCCGATGCACATCTCAACAAGGGCCTGGGCATACAGTTCCTCAAGCACGCCGAGCGTTGCACATTATTGCTCTTTGTGCTGGACGCCAGTGCACCCGAACCTTGGATCCACTACGAACAGCTTATGCATGAGCTGCGACAGTTCGGCGGCAGCTTGGCGAGTCGGCCGCAGCTGGTGGTGGCCAATAAAATCGACATGGAAGACAGTGCCGCCAACTTTGAGGAACTGCAGCGAAGGCTGCAGAATCCTGTGCTCGGGATTAGTGCCAAAATGGGCCAAAATCTAGGCCAACTGCTAAGCAGCATTCGCTTGGGCTTCGACCGACACAAAGCGCAGGAAAGATCTACCCGCTAGAGAGAAAGAATGGCTGTAAGTTTCCAGATTTTGTTTTTATTATAAAAGTAAATTTATTTTATTCTAAAATGTACGACAAATGATGGGCTCTAATTATTTACGGGCCCTCCTCTGATGTGGGTAGCCAAAAGGCCATATTTGTGCAAGCAGAGGCCAACATCATGTATTTCGGATTGAACTGAATGCACTGCACAGGGCCGGGATGATCGCCATTAAGGACGGATATTTTATTGCCCGTGTCGGCATTCCAGATATGTACACGGCCATCGGTGCTGCCCGAGAATATGAACTGCGAGTCCGGACTGAAGCTGGCTTCGATGGCCAGCCCTTTGTTATTCGGATAGCCGGTGAATGTCTGCAGTGGTGTGCCATGGAAGGCGTCCACCAGACGTATAACCGAACCGTTTGTGCTGATCAATATAGTTTTTCCATCCCGGGAGAACTTCAGGCCAGTCCAATCGCACTCCTTCTCCTGGTTCAGTTTGAAGGTGACAAAGGGACCCTTGTCGAAGGACCGTAGGTCGTATAATTTTATGCTCTCCGAATTGACACCGGCTGCAAAGATCAGTCCCTCTGGGTCGTAGGCGGCAATGGGGCGTCCCGATAGGTGCATCAGACCCTGACAGTTTGGTGAGCGCAGGTCCCACAGCCGCAGTGTCTTGTCCAATGAGCCGGATAGAAAGGTGTCCTCCACTGGTGAAATGCACAGCGAGATTACCTTTTTGGTGTGGCCGGGAAAGTAACGCAGATATTTGTTGTCGTGCAGACTCAGATATCTGATGGTGTCGTCCACTTTGGTGGAACTGTGTATGGCCGTGTTGTTGGCATGTGTGAAGTGTATCAAATCCACGCCGTATTTCTTCGAGTTGACCGTGCGGGACTGTGTTCCCTTTTCGCAGTCGTAGATAACAATTTGGTCGTCCTCGCTGCAGGAAATCAAATGCTCCCCGTTTGGTGCAAAGTCGATTGCATTGATCTTGTCGGTATTCTCGCGGAAGATTTTCGCGACCTTGAAGCTCCGCACAACTGAATCAATTAGTTTTATCTTCATTTTTCCCCGAAAACAATTTTTTTTTTTTCAATAATTTTTTTAACGCGAGGCTGCCAGTGTGACCGCGGATTTAACGATACGGTCTGACCCTCAGAAATATACCAAAATATACCGTCTCATTTTCAAAATATACCGTAATTATACCGATGAAACAACGAACTTAGCGCACTTAAGGCCCTTCTATTTAATCAGTTCAACGACTTGAGGTAAATATCGGAAAATATTAGTGATTGTAAATTCTTCTTGCAGATCCATGCTATCTTTCCTCTGAAACAAACCGACCTGTAACAATTTTAAAATTTTTAGATATCAGAAATGCACAACTCTTGAAAAGTGTTGGCAAATACACAATTTGTAATCGATAAGTGAACTACAATCGGAGGCATATTCAAATTTGTATTTGGTTGCCTTAGTAACACATCGTATTTGATCAATGATTTCAAAATAGAAATTCCTATACATAAAACAGCCGAAAAAACTAAAAATTCCCATACAAAAATATAAATAGCGCTGCAAAATGATTGGCACTGGTTCCAGCAGTACGACGCGTCAACGGAAGATCCGCGAACAATGCGGCTCCTGTCCGAATCGCTTTTCCAAGGACAAGCGTCAAATAATAGCCGAGGATTCCGACACCACCGAGGTGGAATCATCTACGGACGAGGAAGATCGCTGGAAAGAAGTGGCGCGGGCGGCTGAAATACCCGCCGATTACTACAACATCCAGAAGCTCGTCAAATACATCAAGGCGGGCAATCAGACGGCCACCATAGTATCGCTGTGCTGCCTCAAGGACTACGACCTGAGCACGCAAATCAATCAGTTCGCCATCCAGGACATTGGTGGTCTTGAGGTCCTAGTCAACATTCTAGAGTGCAGCGATACAAAGTGCGCTCTGGGTGCCCTCACGGTTCTCTCAGAGATTACTCTCAATATAGACATACGCAAGACCATTGTGGATCTGGATGGCATACCCTTGATTGTGGATATATTGAACTCTTCGATGAAGGATCTCAAGACCATGGCTGCTGAAACTCTGGCGAATGTGAGCAAGGTTCGTTTGGCACGCAAATACGTGCGCACTTGTGGCGGAATCCCAAAGTTGGTCGATCTTATAGATATAAAACTAAGGTAAGTACAGATAGAACTAAGAAGAGAGACCTTCTTGCGGAACCTTTTATCTACGCAGCATTCTGCAAACCCCTCGAGATCAACTAAATGCCGAAGAACTGGAATCTCTGAACATGGCACGGGCTGGAGCTCGTGCTCTATGGACCCTAGCCGATTCCAAGCACAACATGGAGCAGATGCGCAAAAGTGGAATAGTTCCCTTAATGGCACGCCTCCTCAAGTCCTGCCACATCGATGTCGTTATCCCCATTATGGGAACAGTGCAGAAATGCTCCTCGGAGCCCAAGTTCCAATTGGCCATCACCACAGAGGGTATGATAGCCGATATAGTAACACATTTGAGTGCCGAATGCATAGATCTCAAGATGGAGGGCAGCACGGCCATTTACAAGTGTGCCTTTGACGAGACCACCAGGGATCTGGTGCGCGAAGCCGGGGGACTGGAGCCCCTCGTGACCATCATCAAGGACAAGACGGTGAGGGAGAACAAGCCGTTGCTGCGTGGCGCCACTGGAGCCATCTGGATGTGCGCCATTTCCGATGTGAATGTCAAGCAGTTCGATAACATGCGCGCAGTGAATCACCTAGTGGCTCTGCTCAACGATGAGGATGATGAGGTGTTGACCAATGTCACCGGCGCCCTGTCCGAGTGCGTGCGCTTCCAGAGCAACCGGGAGACCCTGCGTCAGGCAGGTGGCTTGCCTCTAATGGTGGCACTGCTCAACTCCTCCCATGCCCCGCTGCTGGAGAATCTGGCCAAAGCCCTGAAAGAGTGCGCCGAAGATTCGGATAGCATGCGCATTCTCGAAGAGCTAGATGCCGTGCGCTTGATCTGGTCCTTGCTGAAAAACACCAGTCCTCGAGTGCAGGCCCATGCCGCCTATGCCATCTGTCCGTGTGTGAGCAATGCCAATGATTCCGCCGAACTGGTGCGCAGTCTCGTGGGGGCCATGGAGCTGGTGGTGGGCCTCCTCAAGTCTCGTGACATTATGGTGCTCTCAGCGGTGTGTGCGGCCATTGCAACGATTGCCCAGGACCAGACCAATCTGGCCATACTCACCGATCTTCGGGTGATCTATAAGTTGGCGGATCTAGTCAACACCACGGATGATCTGCTGCGCATGAATCTGGCTGCCGCCGTGGCCGCCTGTGCCTGCTTCGGCAACAACACCGAGGAGCTGGGACGCCTGCGCACTGTCACGCCCATTGTCACCTACATGACCAGCGAAAATCCCATGGTGCATCGCAGCACAGCCATGGCCCTGGAGAAACTATCGATGGATCCCCAGAACTGCATCACCATGCACCAAGTAGGAAGCCTCTTCGCCCTTCCTTTAATTCCTTTTTCTGAATCTCATGGGTTTCGCTTCCGTTTTTTTTCTTTCAGAGTGGAGTGGTTCCATTTTTGTTGGAGTGCATTGGTTCCACCAACAAGGAGCTGCAATTGGCTGCCGCTGGTTGCCTGCGGAACATCCGGGAGCTGGCTTTGCGTGCCGAAGAGTATTTGCTTAAGATTGATGATGACTAGGAGCTGGTCACAATTGGTTGTTTTATCTATTTTGCTGTTAAAATGAATATATTATGTTGATAAAAGCTATATATCACTTGGATCTTTCCTCTACAGGTCTATAGAATCGTCTCTCCTTTGTTATTCCATAAATAAACGCATCTATTTCCATTATAACATCTATCTATAGTATATATTTGGCGCTACATTTCGGCTAACTATTCACTCTACCCCCTGCATTCAAGTAACCCGCCCTAGCGATTCAAGCCATTCAATAGCTGGCATTACTGCCTCTTGTGGAAATGCTCATGCGTCGCTCGACGCGATTTGTGTGCGGCAGCAGACAGCCTGGCGGTGGATACCGCCATCTCCTAGGCCGAGACAACAGGGTGCCATCTGTCGAGGCTCGACTCCGGAATGGGGCATCAATGTCGCTTCGTGAGCTGCTCAAACTGCTGCTCGCAATCTCATCTGTGGACTCTGTATGATCGCCTCCACTGCTCTCCTCCAGGCAGGCACTGCCAATGACCAGGAACGAACGCCGGCCGGCGCCCAGAGACGAGGCATCGTAAAAGGAACAGGATCCGGAATCGGGTGTCAGAATGCCATTGGCCGCATTCGCCACATCGCTGGTGGAACGTTTGAGCTTGGGGAATTTGGTGAACACACGCCAAAAGCGAAACACATCACGAAATACATTGAGGACCTGCAAAATTGAAAAAGTTATTTTGAGTTATCTTTCTCCTGGTATTTCTCTCCTGATATTACCTGATCCACACTTTCTCTGACGGATATCTCATGGAAGCAAGCGCAGGAGAGCTCTCTAAAGCGACGCTGCCCTTCTTCTAGGCTTACCATGCGATCTCCGGGTTGATCTGTCTTGTTGCCCACCAATATAACAGGTATATCCAAAGTGTACTCCTAAATAGAGAGGGGAGAACGAGAGTTAATGTGTTGATTGATCGATTTTAGGATCACTTTTTATACCCGGTAATCGAAGAGATTAGGGTATAAAAGGAGAGCCGCGGCCCTTGCCTCAGTTACTCACTTTACTAGCCGATCCCAGCTTACGTCTTCGCTTGTTATAGTTAATGAGGAACTTCAAACGACTGCATTCATCAAAGGAACACTTGTCCGTTATGGAATACATGAGTATAAAGGCATCCGCCCAGCGTATATTCGACTCCAAAGTAACACCATCCAGTTCCTAAAGAAAGGAACCCCAGATTTAATAATCAGTAGTCCAGTAATTCGAAATTAAAGACTCACCTGTAACTGCCCTGTGGCATCGAGTATATCAAACTGCACCTGCTCTTTGTCCAGTGTCGTTTGGCACGTATATATCTTCTCCAGATTCGGGTCATATTCCCCAATAAAACGGCGTGTGATAAAACGTACCACCATGGCTATGGGAATGCAGATTAACGTATTTAAAGTTTCTAATTTCGAAATGTCAAAAGGAAACCCACCCGTTTTGCCGACACCGCTCTGGCCGAGCACCATCACCTTGAGCGTCTTTTGTTTGTTGGTGTGGAGGCCGAGCTTGACCAACGATGACTTTGGCGAAGTGGCATTCATGGCAGCCAAGTGGGAATAATCCGAAGTCTGCTAAGCAAAATAATAAGTGGTTGAACCTTAGTAGGAGCATTAGAAGTATAACGACTAAAGGATACCTCCGATGCTTAGAACTATGTATTATTTAGGTGGAATCCACAAAAACAATATAACCTTCTACGCCACGAATCCTGGGTATCCTGGGAGTATAAGTGATGCTTTGTTTTGCGTGTAATTGGGTGGCGGCGGGTTTCCCATGGCTGAGACAATATGTCTGCCCCAAATGACTGACATAACCTTTGTAAGCATAGATTCCTGGGCCTCCTAACCCACATCAAAGCCTTACTGTTTGCCCTGTATCCCTGTAGACCAGCGTGTCTGTCCCTGTAGCCCTGTTGCCCCTTATTCCTGGAATGGGACTAGACCAGGTCGCATTCTTATTTTGGGCCCAGCTCCGTCACCGAACGGCACCGGCATTATTGCATATTTTTGAACTCCAAGACAAAAGCTTTAACATAAGAAGCGAACACCCAACAAAAGGTTCACTGTGTGTGTTTTTTATGGCCACCCATGGATATACTTTTAGATATATTATATGTATGTACAGAGTGTACATTCATATATGGTCTGCCATGGGGTGGAAAGTGGAAGTCTGTTTGTGCTTTTCAGAAGGTCAACAATGTCAGCGGCAACAAGCCACCGACAACTATGAAACATTTATTGGACACTTTTTGCGTTATCCCCCAGTCTATATGTCTGGGTCCCAGTCGCATTCCCTGTTCCAGGGACAAGCCCTACCACCCCACACAGGGCACAACGCGTCATTGTCATGGCCATTATTATTATCATGGCCACGCCCCGCAAGCCGATTAGCGAGGGATGTCAAAACACTTCAAAAAAAAAAAAAAGAAAAAAACACTCGAACAAAATAGCAAACAATAAAATATCAATTATCACTTGGCACAAAATGTCACTTGCTCATTTGTGTCCTTGGGTTCCATCTCCAATAGCGAGTATTGCCGCGTCCTCGGAGTAGGTGACAGGACAGACCCAAGATGGCTTGGTGTGGTGTGGTGTGGCTTTGTGTGCGAGGTCTTTTAAATCTGTGTGTGTGTGGGTGTGTATGTGTGTGGACAGGAAATGGAGGAAGAAGGTCTCAAAAAATTTCGACGACACGTGCCAACGATATGTTACCTCAATTAGGTGGTAACTACAGTGCGTCACAGAACGTTAAGGCTGGCAAACACGATTCAAACAAACAAAAATTCGCACCTTTGACATGAGTAGCTTAATGATAAGTAGCTTATTTTGTAGATAAATAATGCCACTAAAAAATTAAAGTCTAAAAATAAAACCAATCATACAAAAGCACATTTTTAGAAGATGGCAAAGTTGAGGAAACCTTACAACTTTGGCTCGATATCTCGCTTTTGCAGAGTAATTCCTAGACCTAGTACTAGTACTAGGTTCATTCTCCTAGTAATTCATAACTAAATAAAACTAACAATAAATCCCCATAAAGATCCTGGAATATATGTACATATGTTTAAATATAAAAAACTCATCCAGGCCTACAACCTCATTTTTGCCTCGAGCAAAGAACATTCAAAAATGTTCATTTTGAGCAAAGGAATCCCCCATGAGCTGCAGGAGATGACTTTTGGAAGAATTGATAAATATCATCTTCAGATATTTGGTGGGTTAAGACTAGTTTCTATAACATCCGGATTGGAGCTTCCTCTGACAGATCGTCTGGTTTCAATTTCAATTCGGGATTTTCCTGTGGTTAATCTTCCGTTATATTCAGCAAGAGAAGGCTCTGGCCGGAAACCTTCCTCCTCTCTATTCACTCGATTAAACTGTCGTTTTAGCACCAGAAAGATGACACCAAGCAACGCCACCAACATATGGGGGAGGAATCCCGGCATCACGGCGCTGTAGAACTCATGAACCAGCAAGCCGACACTTTTAAGACGGTTTTCCTCTCACCATAAGACATTTTTCTTGACACACACAATCGGAGCGCACTGTACACTTTAGTCGAGCTAAAGTGAAACAAATCTATCAGACATCAGTTCTCACTTACCTCTGGCTCTGTGAGACTTACATACTACGTAGCCATGAACAACTCTCTGCAGCCGTGTGCCCCATTGCTTATTGCGCTCAAAGTTTTGCTGCGTAGATTTTAATTAGTTGGATTTGAAACTCAAACACTTGAGCGGGCCATGACAGCACTGTGCGTGCCTAATGAAGCGTTTTCCCGGAATCGGGCTGTTGTTCTCCATTGGCCTCCATCTCTGGAGCTCCAGCTCCTGGATCTACCAAGTCCTCCAGCGCTATCTATGGCTGGGTCTTGTGGGCCAGCTGCCGCCAGTCATTGAGTCATTGAGTGGCCCACGATTTCCGCATAACCTGGCGTATACTTAATGCAGAGCATCAAGTGGTTTTTGGGAGGACTTTAAGTCTCATCCGTAAAGTTTTTCTGTAGCCAGACGACGACTTTAATCCCCCGAAAGCAACAAACTTTTGTTACTAATTTGTATTTAATTATAACGAACGATAGAGCACTGCTCTCTCTCTCTTGGAGCAATGCCCTTATCCGCCGCTAATCATCCATCCGCCATGCCTTGGTTTTCACACGCCCGTATCCCAAAAAGTGTGCCACACTAAATTGAATTGTTTTCCCTCTCTTTCCATGGCTGTGTTCCCCTCCCTCTTTCTGTTGTCCCTTTATTATTTTTTTATTGCGCAGAATATTTTGTACAAGAAGGGGAGAGCGAGGTGCAATCAGGCAAGGTGTAAGAGCCAGCTCGGGCGCACATTAATGAGTTCTGAGAAGCATTCTAAGGGCCAGAAAAAAATGGTTAGGGGTATTCTTTTTAGCCGTTACATCACTGCTCAACAATCGAATTCTAAAATGAAATGAAATGGAAACGATTTCAAAGGTGTGCTTTGACGAAATACGAGAGAAATATAATTCTGTGAAGTTACAAGATGGGGGGCTTAATTTATATATTTGATCTCTATGTCAAGAACAGAATAAGTGCATCACCTGAACACAAGAGTGGATTGAATTAGGTACAAGGATACCCAAATAAGGTGCGGGTATTTTTAGTTCCGTGCGAAATGCGAGTCTTTTGAATGGAAATCAGCTTATTTTCATTTGAAATTAACATCCTAAAAAGTGTACTTTTTTAATGATATAAAAAAAAAATATTAAACTTAAACTTTGCAGCCAAAGAACATATTCAAAAGACTCGCTAGTTCACTCCTCTCCCTGACGGACGGGAATAAGATGTAACGGCTGGTGTTGTTGTGAGAAGCGTAAGAGATAGACAGATGTAGCACAATAAAAACAGTATATTATCGGTAAAAAGGTACATTTTTTACGTTTTTTAATTCCCAAAGGAATATTTTTATATTATAATAGAAACATAGAAACTTATTCTTACAAATAATTCTTTTATGAACTCATTACAAAAAATCTTCTTAAAAGACCGCCGAAAAACGCCAAAAACCGCAAAAAACCATCAAAGTTCTAACCAGTTTCCCTCGAAGCCATCAAGGCCCCCCAAACCACATTTATGCAACAAGTTCCACCCACTAAGCCACACAAATATTTTCTCATTGGCTGATTAACTGCTTATCTTTAATCTCCAGCTCCACCCCAAACATCCACTCTGATTCCAGATAAGTGAGAGTACCCCTTATGTGAGCTAATAACAGGACTCTTGTTTGCGCCACTCGTCAGGACATCGACCGGACCTTGGCATAGGCATTGAAAAGCAAAAACCCATACACGCTCTGGACTCTAAGGAGAGAGGAGGCGAAGGGATGGGAAAGAGTAGGTCCAGGACCAGGACTCAGTAAGGAAAGAGGAGTAGAAGCAGGTCTGGACTCTCAGCAAAGAAGTAGAAGGAGGACCAGAACCTGTCGGGTTGATGACCCTACACTGTTTATCAACATACTCGTATGTAGCTCTATTGCGCAATACCCTAAAAAGCTCTCCGACGCACCCCAGACGAAGATTAAGTTACCGTTGCTCCTCTACTCACTCTATGAGTCGATTGTGCATGCCCCGTCCCCCCTAGATGGGCACGTGTTGGGTCAGTTGTGGTTGTCATCACTGGATGTTGATGAGGATGATTATGCTGCTTGAAATTCCATAGAAAACAAATCAAAATGCCAGCCAGAAACAACAAGTGGTTAAGATAGAGATGGCGGTACGGGGATATTGGGGTTTTAGGGGGCGGTGGGGACATAATGTGGGTTGTCATGGTGCCGACCAATTCCACTTTCGGCTAAGGTCATGGGAAGTGCGGCACTTGCTGTGACTCGTTGTTGTACCCTTACTCTGGCAGAAGGTATTAATGCTTTTGACAAAATGTTTGTAAGGCTGAGGAGGCAAAAAATGCCACTCCAAAAAATAGAATGCGAGGAGAAAAATATCTACAGATGTCCGTCTGTATTTTCGAATTTCTAAGATAGGATTTGTATTGGAGCCCGGCATGTATCCACAGTATTCATAAAATCACAGCTATACTCATGCCTTTTGAATGCTTTCTATGTTTCTTTCTCGTTCTCTCTACCAGAGAACCAAATAGCGAGTGAGCGAGAAAAAAAACCGAAATTTTCCGATCTTACACAGTAAAAGCTCCAGCTCCAGAAACAATTATTTGTAATTTCTGATTCTGATTATAATTAAAAAAATTATTTGCTTTCAGAACAGTGGATCTGTTAGGGTATCTTTACCTTCGGCTTTTCAAAACTATCCCTTCTTTTATGTTAATGATTGAAGCTGCCCCAGTACTGGTACATGGTACTCTCTGTATCGCCCCTTCCCAGGCACTACCTCTCTTTCTTCCCTCTCCCGATTCTCCCATTTCCCCGCTCCACATTTCCCGCCTTTTTGTGCTCGTCATTCCGCATTTCAGTATTGAGTATTTCAGAGGGGCCAGTGCGAGGAGTGTTAACATTAACATTAACAACAACGACACGACCGTTGCCATTGGTTTTTCTCTTTCGGTTTGATGGCTATGACCATGAAATCGAAAATGCGTAAAAATGGTTGGAGTTGGCGGTCAACCTGCTCTCCATTTCCCCCTCGAATTGTAGTCTCACCTTGAATGGGGTCTTAAAAAAATATATATTTATATATATATATATGTATTTTTGTAATGAAAAAATAAAGAAATTGCTTTCATCGTGTCTTAGACTGGCATTGTCACATTGTCTGCCAAATACAAATACGAGTCGAGCGTCATAAATGTTATTTTAGTTGGCTCAAATGGATGGGTCCATGGTGGTATTATTGTGTTGGCTCAGCGATGTTCAACCGAAATAAACAGGGCTCTTTTTCAAAACCAAAATGAGACTTGTCGGGGATGGGCAAGGAAAAGCCGGGAGGTTTAGGTAAGTACATAATGTTTTGCCTGATGGTTTTCTAACTAGGAAAAAGGGGTACAGGTAACTTTAAAAAGTTATAAGCTGTTTGATATATGATATTGGAAGAACAAGGGCAAGGTTAACAAAACTTTTAAAAGACAAATAAACTAGAAAAACCAAGGACAATGGTAAAAGGCTGTGAATATACCTTACGGGAAGTGCATTTTCAAAATTATGTTAATTTGCTTCTTCTTTTTTTTAGTTCGCTTAACTAATATCTGCCTAAAGAAAAATTCTTTAAAATTCAGAAAACTTGGTTTTAGTCCTGTAATTTGATACTCACTTTGACATCAAATTTCATAATACAAAGTAAAACAGAAGCCCCACAAAAAAGTTGTGCTTTTTTATCTACCAGCAACTTTTTCATAGTCAAAATTACTTGAATTCCCCTTTTGGGAGCACCCACTGTACATATATAATTATTATCAAATACTGTTGGCTTTTATCTGCTTTCATTTCGCCCCTTTTCATTTCATTTCAATCAAAATGTGTTTCCCCCCATAAATATCGATAGGATTTATGAGTGCCAAGAGCCCGCAAGTGCCTTCCGCCTTGGACCGTGTACTCAAATTGAATATAATTCTCTTTGCTTTACACATTCCTTTGCCACATTCCTCGCTACCGCATTTGCCACTTGTCGTAGGCTGTGATGCAAATTATCAATAACTTTGAAGGACCCATTACTTTGTCCTCCATCCTCTTACTCTTCTGGTGTCTGCCTTTTACGATCCCTAGCCTAGAATCATAAAGTGCTGTGCCTCACTCATTGTGTCAGTTGGTCGAAACGATGAATTATTTTGGATACCCTGGAACGATGGAACGAGTTGGTAGAAAAGGAAACAGAGCCCAAAGTGTTTGTTTCTCTAACATCTTGGATCGGATTCCTTTATTGTACAGATTTCTACAGATATAAAATAAAAGCAGCACTTTGAATGTATGCTAGTTCCATTCCACTTCATCCATGGTTATGTTATTCATTTGGTCATAATTTATTAAAACATTTAACCATCTTTAATTCACTCTGTCTCAGGTGTAATGCTAGGGTATCTCCGACTTGTATCCACAAAAACCTTTCGCTCCTGGTCGTATTTTTTCCTGGTGGCTGTTGCGTTTGTCAACGTTTGCTACTGTCTGCGGTCGGATGGCAATAAAACGCTTTTGTTTGTGGCTTTATAACCAACACCACAAAGTAAAAGCCGGCAGCCACCGCAGCCCCGAGTATCGGGTGCTATTAACTAGTTGCTTTATGAAGGTGCTAGATGGCTTATACTCGTAGGAGGTGGCTAAGGGTGTTAAGCTTCCCTCATTATGTATACTTGATCTTAAGAGTATAAAGATGCTTTTCCTGTATCGTGGGTAAAGAGGAGCGAATTCTGTATAGAAGACATCGGACATCAGACAAATGATAGAGGAATATAGATTATATCGCACGACAGACGATTAATGAAGAACCGCACGAATAATTTGCATTTCACTTTTGCAAATAAACAAGCAACGACCTTGCCGCCAAATTTAAAACATACCAAACAAAACAAATCAAAAACAGAACTAAACGCAGAAACACATCGAAATGAAATTTGTTTTATTTCGAAAAGTATTCTCAAAGTCAAACAGTTTCGCACAGAGATCTCTGAAGGCGGAACTACGGAACGTAATGAAGCAATCAAAGCTAATTAAAATGATTTACAAATCAAAAGAGTATATGGCAAAAAACATGAGGTTAAAAGTTATGAGTTTATAGTCGGTCCATGGATGAGGCA
Organism: Drosophila lowei; assembly: GCA_008121275.1. Lineage (NCBI taxonomy): Eukaryota > Metazoa > Arthropoda > Insecta > Diptera > Drosophilidae > Drosophila > Drosophila lowei. The sequence continues at coordinate 10,630,520 of CM017779.1, read as the reverse complement.
CGAGTCAAGGCTGCGCTGGAGAGGCCAAAAAAAAATCAAACAGGGGTGTAACCCGACGAGGGGTTGAAATAATAAGTGTTGAAAGATAAGTTGATTAGGTTATACCTTGATTTAAGTTTGGCTTAATAACACTAAAGGGTACATTGTTGTCGAAATACCCCTCTCGAAAAACCGTCACTATGCCACTGCCATGGAAATAATTGTTTACAGAACGCACAAAACTAGAAACAAGAACAAAAGTCAAACATTTGTTTTAATTTATTATTTGTTTATGAAAGTTTCCTACTTTGTGTCGATGCTTTTTGTTTTGCGCTAATTTTAAAAACACAGCTTTTTTACATTTTTAATAATTCTAATAAATTAGATATTATATGAAGTTGTATAAAAATTCAGTATACGCACCGTTTGATCCACACACAAAATATTTTTAAACAAAATACGGTTTCTCCTTGGTTTTTGATTATTTCAATTTAAAACATTCATAACAATATTTATAGATATTAAATGTAGTTATCAAATACGATTTACAAGTATATTGGGCACAATTTTCGTTTGGTTTTATATTTTATTTTTATAAATGATGAAATTATTTAGTTATATTTTTGTATATGTGTAGTGTTTTTTTCGTTAAGATTTATTTGGTTTCTTTTTTTGAATTAATTATTTTAATAATTATTGTTATTTTAATAACTGGTATTCTCTTTTATATGCCGATTCTTTTTTACAAATTATTTAATCATTGGATCATTGTTTGCATTTAATTGTTTTCACCGAATTGTTGACACTTCAGGTTCTCGATGCGTATTAAGCCGCTGGCACATAGCAATTATGCTTTTATATATCCGTGCTCGTACACCCATCCAATCCGCCGGGCCAATCACTATCGGGTCCGGTGTTGCGATGCCATCGAAGTGGGTTTATTGCGACGTAGAAGAACCGCCAGATGCGCTCCAGCCATTGTAACGCCCTCCACCCTCCAACCACCAACCACCTCCTCCACCACCTGCAGATGCGGCGACGGCGTCGTCGTCAATAAAGTGTTGGCGGCCACTGTGCGTAGACAAATGTAAAAAATAGTTCGCCAAGGCCAAGGTATGATAATTGGAGGGTATGGTAGTCTCGATCTCTCCTCTTCCGATCTCGTTGATTTTACTACTGTTTTACAGCATCACCTATTAAAGTCTGGACATCACTCCACCTTCTTTCATATATACCTTGGACAAGGAAGTGCATGGGCACGCACACACTTGAACACACACGCACACGCCCACCACACGAAAACCGGGCGCAGCAGAATCACCGGCAGAATCAGCGACTGTGGGGGCGCGAAGAAACACGAATGATAACAGCAGGAGAAACAGGGACGACAAACGATATGAAGTTTTTATACAGACACGTATACGACACGTCTGCTGCGCTGGCGTCGGTTGAATGAGGCGAAAGAGGCAGCAACAATAACAAAAGCAGCAGCAACAGTTAGCCACAAAAATGTTGCCAGACAAACGCAGCAGCGAAAGCGCGCGCAACATAGTGCCATCAGACAAAGGCATGTTCTATTGCGGATATGGAAAAGACCAACGATTCTTTCTCTTAGCTGGGGCTACAGATGAATGATGTCAATTAAAATCATTCCCACCTTTTGGAATCCGCTTGGATCGGTTTATCTCAATACGTGTATAAAGTTTATCATGAAAACTAATAGGATATACATATCGATTCTCGTGTATATCAAAAAAGTCCTTTTTACCGGCTTGGCATTGCTAAAGTCTCGAGAATAATTCGAGAACAGTCAGGGGTTTCGTGTTTAGTTTTGTCTGGCAGTATGTTGCGGGATAATGTTGCTAGCGGATGTTCGTTTCTGTGGAAGCAGGACCAAGTAGCCTGACTGTAGGTGGCTTTGTGCGTAAGTGTATGTGTGTGTTTAGGTCATTTCTTTTCATCTTTAGTGTCTGTATTCACGTCTTGAGCTGTTTAATTATTTAGGGATAAGGGTCAAAGTGGGTATCGTGACTTTGGACAGACTTATTAACTATCGACAGTTGTGGCAATCGTGTGGGACTTTTAAATAATTTACAGTGATTTTCGGAAAAACTACACTAATGGATGAAAGAATGTCTTCTTTTCGAATAATATCAGTCATTAAATATATATCTATATGTAGTTTATGGAAAGCTATATTTAATATATAATATATTTGGGAACTGTTATAATCTTCAATGGCTCTTAAAAAACAAACCACCCACAACCCCTCAAAATATTTTTGACATGCCAAACCATATTGATTTCGAATGATGGACTTTAGCTTCCAAGTATCTTTTAACATAATCCCTTTATGATAATGCAATCTTTCTCATCGGACTGTCATCGCCAATCAACGGCCAGTAACAATGTTGCAAACACACAAAAATGTATCTGGCTTAGGCACGCTTCATCCTCGTACAAACATGCTTCCCCGACAGGGGGAAAATCCAGTTTTCCGCCCAACTGACCTTCACTTAACATTAGGCCCAAAAAAAACATAGAAAAAACACACACCAAAATACAACAACAAAAAAATGGGGAAATAATGTGGGGAGCGAGGAAAGTATGCAAACATTTTCCATGTAATTGGCAATAAGCCATGCCCTAATGCTAGGCCAAACACGACGCCCACACACACAGACACCGACACAGACAGACGGCCGCACAAACACAACGACAGATGTTTACACGGCTTTCCACGCGCTGTAGCGTGCCCCAAATGGGATGGATGGTAAAGGGCAACCTGTTGACATCGAGGCGCCTCGTGGCACGTATACGTAGCCGCATTCACTAATTGCTTCTGACAGTGGCAACAGGTTAGATTTTGTCAGATGAGCTGAACATCCATTTCGGTTAGCTCCTCACACTCGACTGCCTGAGGGCTGACTGTCGACTGCCCCCGTAAGAACCCCTTTAGCCATACCCAAATTCTCGATTGATTTACGGCTACCACAGGAGTGGAAGCGGCACCCCATCTTGCGTCCAGGTCAACGTCATAAGCATCTGTCATTTTTCATTCTTGTTGTTTACGCACCACGAACGAAAAGGTGTTCAAAACAATCTCCCCCTCATACTCGTATTAGTGTCTTTTCTACAACTAATTTACGTAGGTGGAAAGCTCTTTCTAAAATGGAGCGGCCGACAGTTTTAAGATGGTGGGACATGTTGTTAAGTAAAGAAAAGTCCCTCTGTATTATGATAATTATGTTTCAGGTTCAGCGATGAGCGATAAACCCACTTTTGCTGTGATTTTTTAAAGGAAAATGAAGATACTCCATTTTTTCGTTTAGCCGAAAAGTATGCTTTAAACTTTGTCAAATTAGTTCATGGAAAATGAGAGAAAATTGGTTAGTAGATATGTATGTACATTGTGCATGTATATGATATAAGGAAAATATGTACAATATACTACATATATAGTACATGGTTCAAAAGTCTTTTTCCTTTGAATGCTAACACTTTAGGCATTCTGTGGAAGTTTAAATATTAGCGAAGTTGTCAAATTTTGAACATAATCTATTAAACTATTTCCAGTAATGTCCATCTTAGAACCACCTTCCAGATACGAGCATTGCAAACCACTGTGCCTACACCCAGATCAGAGAAAAAAGCCCTAAGCCCCTAATAGTTACACTTAGATTTAAAATGTGTACCATTACATCTGCAACGAGAGTGAAAAATTTATATTTAAATCAAAAATAAATATTTTCAATTTCTTTTCACTAAGCAATTTTTATCTCAGTGTACTGTTTTGCTATTTTGCTAAGTGATTTTGTAAATTCTATTTACGACCGCCAAGATCGACCGACCTCCTCTGGCCCCTGTGGCCTTTTACCTGATCAACAAACAAGATCTTCGAGCTTTTGGAAAAGCTTTTCAAGAAAAACAAATATTTAGAAAATAAAAACAAAATCGATTCGATCATTTGCAAAAATATTTACCGAAAAATGTGTATCAAAGTGGTATCTAGTTTTATTTCCATTAATTGACAGATTTCGGTCTGACAAATTGCGCAAATTAAGATCTCTGACAAACCAATCCGTGAAAATCGTTGCGAAAGTGAGTGAGAAAGTGCATTTGGAATACAGAGAGATTGATGTGTCTGAGTCAATATTTTGATGATGTTGATACAGTTTCTGGCTGAAGAGGGGAGCCGTGCCTAGGGCTGTCCGCTGTCAGAGGGGAGCTGTGGTTCCATCTGTCGAAGATGGTGTGGACACGTGCAATGATGATACACCAGATACTTGTTTACAGTGCAAAAATTGTCTGGGATCTAATTAAAGTGAAAATTATATATACTCGTACATAGGCTTGCGGACGAGACAGCTGGGGCCATGTCGATTGCCGCCCCAATTCGATTATAAACAACTCTCGGCTTGGCCTCATCGAGTAGACAGGGAGATATTCCATTCCCCTTCGATATGAGTGGGTTGCCTACTCTGCTCTGCTCTCACGATCCCCCGATGCGATAATACTGTTTGTATTGCTAGTAAACAATTTGGCCAGGTCTAGGCCTCGGTCTGGCTCTCTGTCTGCGCCTGAGCATGCATTTGGGGCATGTTCTGTACACCGACAGCGAGATTTATTTGCATCAACACACAACACTCATACAAACTCTATAAAACTCTACATAACATATATCCAATATCATTAAAAACCGAGTTGTTGTATGAGAAATCTCATAAATTACTCACCAAATGTTTAAACCGACAATGCAAGCCCGAATATCCGACCAATACCTCCAAGCCCACACCCACACCCCTTGAACATTTGTGTACTCCCCCTTCACTCCTTCACCTCTTTCGGGTTTGTGTCTCCATGGAGCGCGTGTCGCACTCATGCTGTGGCTATTATTAGACGCGCTGCTGTCGCCTAATCAATTCCAGTGCATGCAACAAATATTTGTGCCCCGAAATCGGGCTGCCCAGATGGGGGCGAATACAGGCCAGGACGGGGACGGGGACGGGGGCTTGGATTAGGAGTGGGTCTGAGAGTGGGCTCTCCTCTGGTTACCTCCTACCGGCAGACACGCGTATTGTCACGTCAAAGGGATTTGTCGGAGGACAGGGTCGAGGACATAACCAGATTTGCATTCTCATTACCAATTAAAGCGTATGGAGAGGTATGGGTTAAAGCCTTTATGGTTTGTAGTACATATGAAATTTATGAATTTTGGTTTTTGTTTTTATCACCATCGAAATGAAAATGAATGAAAGAGAAGGCAATGCACGCGCCAGCCACGAAGGCAATGCATGATGCATGGAGAACAGAGCAGATATATGGAGGGGATGCCTTTGTTCCCTTCCCAAACCAAACAAAAATAATAAAACAAATGTTTGAGGAAACGATGTGACACCGAACCGAGCGGAAAATTGTTATAAAACTGCAGTCGACAGTGAGGCAACAACTCAAAACGCATTGAAGATCCCACAGGGACAGGTGTCTACGTGCATACAAGCCACTCTAATCCATACAGAAAGGTAAACTAGTGAAAACTCATAGCGATACTCCATAAGAGTATCTGTGCTCTAGAGCAAACAAGTGATAGTTAGCTAAAAAGAGAGACAGATATACTCAAATTAGAGGCTGAGAACAAGAGAGACTTCAGAGCCTATGCGATTTCTTATCAGTAGAGAGAGAGAAACTATCATCCGCTTTATAGGCCAGCTATGCCAGGCAAAACCCTCACAGTTGTAGCTCAGACATTGAGAGAGCAGCAGGCAGATAAGACACAACCAAACGCGGAACTAATATTCTTCGCACAAATCAATTCCAGTGCAAGTCCAAGCAAAACTCATATACCTTTTGGTTCTGATCATAACCCTAACAAGGAGTAAACAGGAAGATATCAGAATGCCTGAGCAGAGAGTGGCTCCCGTGATCAACCGCCTGGAGGAGTTCGAACAGAAGCTACCCGGGTAAGTCCAAGGGATTAAGTGCTAATCTTTGACCTTGCCTATGTCATGTAACGGGGCAACGATTGCTGATAAGACCTTATAGTCTCTAATCTCTCACTCTCTCCCTCTGATCTTAGCTACCTGAATATAGACAAAAAGTTGGCAATTCTTTTGGATTACGATGGCACTTTGGCACCCATTACAGATAATCCAAGCGCAACCGAAATGACCGTGGAACTGGAAAAGACGCTCCGTAGTTTGGCCAAACATCCGCAAATATTCCTGGCTATCATCTCGGGTCGTGGCCTGAGGGATGTCCAGGCTCATGTGAGCATCGATGGCACCACTTATGCGGGAAATCATGGCCTGGAGATCGAATATCCAGATGGCTCGAGGCACGACTACGAACTGCCGGCAGAAATCAAAAAGAACTACACGGATATGCTCAGAGAGCTCAAGGAAAAGGTCGAGAAGAATGGTGCCTGGGTGGAGGATAAGCGGGTATCGCTTACCTATCACTATCGTGATACAACTGTGGCGCTGAAGGACGAACAGAAGCAGTTGGCCACGGAGATCTGTCTGCGTCATGGTTTCCTGGCAAATCAGGCCCATGAGGCTATTGAGGCTAAACCTCCAGTAAATTGGAACAAGGGCGAGGCTGCTCTTTACATTCTGAAGCACAAGTTTGGCGACAATTGGCCCAAGGATGTGAGGGTCGTCTTTGCCGGCGATGATACCACCGACGAAGATGCCATGAGGGTGAGTCCTCCTCTCTTATTCTTTCAACGAAGTTTATTCAATTGAAAGCTACCTTCTTCCTTTTCAGGTTCTCCAGGGCTTTGGTCGTTCATTCCGCATTGCTTCAGATGCCCAGGAACAGACCTTTGCAGACTTTCGATTGCCTCAGCAGGCTCTAATTACTGATCTTCTCAAGTGGATAGCCCATGTCTATGTTTCCTAGACTTAATAAGTGAAATTGTGTGTACATATACTCGAGACATAAAGATTTAAAAATACATTTTTGAATAATGGAGGTTCTTTTTGGAATTTGAAAACTGATTTTAGAAACGCAAGATATGTGCATATCCTTGAATCTGTGGCTTTGGAATGTATTATTAATATAAAGGTATATACTTACTGGTATATATACTTTTGAATAAAATATCGGGCGACGACCCAAAGTAAAATATCGGGCGAAAACGACCGAACCTTTATTCAAGAGTCTCAAAGCTGTACTCTCGGACCTTCTGGATCCTTGTTGATGGTCTTTGATCTACATGGGAGTATATACAAGTTATAATCATTAAAAATCACGTACAATTTTTCATAAGATATCTATCTAATAATATAAAGAATTTGACATCAAGCGGAATCGCCAAATATTGTATATGAAGACACATATAACTTCTATAAGATAACGATTGTGAGATAAGTTGTTGTTTAATTGGTCCGTTGATAAATGGATAGATTCTTTAATCTTATAGCAAACACATAAATAATCTCTACTTGTTTGAAGATCAAAGCCAAATATTGAATAAATACTTTTGAGAAAATCTTTTATAGATACTTCGACAATCATGATTTCCTGCTGCCTGATCTCTCATTGGATTAGCAGTCCAAAGATAGATAGATAGATAAAGATTGATGTTAAATTTGGTAAATCTATGTTTACAGATCATCAGCAAAATCAACGTATTTTTCTCTTCCAAAGTGTGTCAACCACTAGCCAAAAATGATTCCAAAAGCACAAACGACCTCAAACAAAGGTGCATCAAAGACATCGTCACTATATAACCACCTCCATCTCACTCTTTGCCCCCTCTCTGCGCCCAAGACTCTCCTCTCTGTCATAAGAAATTTTGTGTGGATAGAACCACAGATCGTATGTGTATCGTGTGTGTATAGTCATTCTTTTAATATATATGTACATCGTTCTGCTCCTATACACAAGAAGATCCATTATAGAATGTGTTTTTTTATGCGCATATATATATATACATATATATGCCTCATAAATATTGTGGGAATTACTTGGCCAACGTACGGGCCAGGGTTGCCAACACCTTTCAGTGAGCGAGCGAGCGAGCGAGAGAGTGAAAGAGAGAGTTGCCAAAGAGAGCAGAGATCATCGGATCGCGGATACTTATAGCTCATAAGCGATGTGCGGTTGTTGAGGATCGCTGGTCATTAGTATTATTAAATCGGTCGAGGTACGTCCAGCACGGCGCGCAGTTTCCGGTAGATACGAAGAAAATCGGTGAAATATTTCGATATATAGAGTGGCAATAAAATGGCAGAGCAAAAGAAGGCACCGCTATTGAAGAAGGAGGAGGAATACGTCAAGGCCCTTGAGGGGTAAGTCCTAAAGGATCTTCACCGGAAGGAGAGCAACTAAGTTTCCTTGTGTTTCTGTGCACAGTTTCATTGCACCCGAAAAGGATCAGGTTGTCTTGCTCCTGGATTACGATGGTACCCTCGCCCCACTCACCGAGGAGCTGTCCGTGATGCCCAAGGATACGGAGATCAATATCAAGAAACTGGCTGCCAATGAGAAGATCTTCATGGTTGTGTTCTCTGGTCGCGAACTGAGCGAGATCAAGAACCACCTGAAGTTCCCCAATGTCACCTATGCCGGCAATCATGGTCTGGAGGTGGAGTATCCCTCCGGCAAGAAGTTCAAGATTGAAATGCCCGAAGAGCTGCTCGAGAAGCACAACAAACTGGTGACTGAGCTGAAGGAGAAGGTGGGTCTTCAAAGAATACAGACACAAATTCTTCTCAAAAGATCTCTCTAAAGAGTGGTGTACGATCTTTTCGTTCAGGTCGTGTGCTCTGGTGCCTGGGTGGAGGATAAGAAGATCTCCGTCACCTATCACTACAAGGGCGTCACCGATAAGCTGAAGGCCAAGCTCATTGCCGAGGCCAAGGGTCTGATCCAGTCCCATGGCTTCCAACTGATTGAGACCCCCTATGCTCTGGAGGGCAAGCCACGCGTCAACTGGGACAAAGGTTAGTTCCATTTTCTCTATATGTATATTCGATTCGATATATCATCATCATTTGCAACAACTGTTGCCATCCATTTGGTGGTGGTGACTGCCAAAGAACTGTCCTGTCCCCATGCCCCATGGCATTCCATTTTCCCCCGTCCACACTTCGGCACCTGTTCGAAACAATTCGATTTTTGACTCGACGGTTCGATGATTTAATTATTGCCAACATTTTCTCTATTTTTCGTGGGCGTCTTTCACAAGAAATACTTATATTCAACGAAAAATATTTTCCGACTAAATTAAAATCTCTCAGTTATACACACATATATAAGAATATATATATGCATTTGTCTTCCACATATAAAAAATGTTCTTCTAGACAAAACATCCCGCAGCCAACTGATGTCAAAAGCGCGCCTAAACATATATGTATTCCCCCATCCTACGAGTGTACAGTATACAGTATATATAGTTACTCACTCGCCCGATTCCTTATGATAAATTAACAAATCTATGTAATATTTCATACACACAAGTTTTCACTTTCGATTTGAGACTTTGAGTCACAATATTTGTAGGAAAGAAAACTAGAACTAGAGAAATACATTTCGTCTAAGTTTAGTGGTATTCGGTGGGGTATGCGTAATTTTAGATGAATAGAACCAAATGAGGGCCGAAACGAATTTGATTTTGATGACGTTTTCCGCTAACGTTGCGTGGCTTCAAAGATACAGAGAGAGGGACAGTATTTTGAGTGATGAATTTTTAGTTTAGTGGGAAAATATTTCTTTTTTTATAAGAAAAATACTTCTATAACTGGGGGAAAGTCAGAAAAGGAACATTTCCAATTTGTAGCTCAATATAGATCGTTCTATCAAATTCTTCTCAAATTATAGTTACTCTAAAGAGAATCCCCTAGGAAATTCTCTTATTATTCCATTCCCAAGAATCTTTTTTATCCCAAATTTTATTCATTTAAAAGATCAATAAAATTCAAACTAGTGTATCTAATTTTTTCTATCCAAAAGATATACAATTTATGGCTCAGCCCATCTCCAATAAATATCTTTTATCCCGTCCTTAAATCCCATTTAAACCGCTCAAAATATTCAATAAATTCCAACGGATTGCTTAAATTCCCAAAACTAAAATTTGCCACACACAAAAATGTATACCCCACTGGAGATGGAGATTTATGAGACCCACTTGTCGCCTCTGTCCTCTGGATGTCGTCCAACCAGCCAAAAGTCTCATATCAAAATCATCTTTCAGGCCAATGAGCCGTGGCGACAAAATACACGATAAATATATATCTTTAAGACAGATATATGTTTCGTGTATGAAATGCGTGAAAATCAAAAATTAATTATGATTGTGTACGCCTCCAAAGGCAATAAATTTCTAACAGGCAGAACGAAATTATTGCAAAAAGAAGGAAAGCAAAAACAAAACCTCAAAAATACACACGGAAAAAATGTATATCTTTTTGCTCATGATAAAATTTTTTGAAAATTTAGAAGTCTCGACGGACGTATACAAAAGAGAAGAGGAATTGTTGGTGCCGTCTGAAAAAAAGAGAAGAAAACTGCAATATGGCTGGGGATCTGGGTCTGGGTCTGGGGGGACTTTAATGATCTATAGACTGCGTCACCAATTAAACAAAAATGTAGCGTTAAACGCTTAAGAGTAGAACAGGAAAAAATAACATAATTAAAATAATAATACCCCAGAGAGAAATACCAAGAGATGTACAGACAAATGATCTATATAGATGATATATGTACGAGTACTACTCCTAACTGTGTACCGAGCGAGCGGGCTAAATGATTTCCCAAACACTCATTTACTTGGCCAAACCAGACCAACAACTGAAACGAAACCCAGAAGATCCACCCACGTAGACAGCTATAAATAATCCCCATACATACTCGTAGAACGGGAGAAAGAGGCATAGTGTGGGTAATGGGGCAGAATTCAGTTCTGTTTCTTGGCGCTGCAGGCGTTTTTATACAATCATCCAAAATGTGTGTCTAGAAAACAATTCTCAAAAATGTAGAAAATTTTTGTGCTTGATGTTTATTCAACAGTTTTGGATGGTTCCCAGCAGTGCAAAACCCATTTAGTTCAATTTTGGAGTTTGTTCAAACAGAACTGGAATGAACTGGAATTTGGATAAAGACGGGCATATTTTCCACATTTATTACAATTTTTTTTTATTCGAAAATGATGGTCCTTTGCCTATTCAGGTATTCAGGAAATTAATTCTACTCCAACACGATTAGGGGATGTCGTGCTGTATTTGGTAGGGTCCGTTTTCCTTTAAATCAATGATCAATAAATATTCAATAAGTATGCACGCACACCTATTCTCAAGCATTATTGTCTTTGGCTTAGGAATTTCTCTATAGTACAAATGAACCTATTACCATCCAAAATTATCATATCAAATGGCTTCTGTATCGAATATAACCTTCTGTAACCGCAAACATTATTCTTTTCCATTCTAGGAGAGGGCGCCAAGATGATCCTGGAGAAGCAGTTCGATGCCGATTGGGCCAAGAACCTGAAGATCATATATGTGGGCGATGACACCACCGATGAGGATGCCATCAAGGTGTTGCATGGCATTGGCAAGACCTTCCGCGTCTCAGAGCTGCCGACCCTGAAGACCTATGCCAACTATCAGATCAAGACCGTCGAGGAGGTTGGTTGGTTGCTGAAAGCCATCCAGGCCTACTACGAGAAGAAGAAGAAGATCTAAGCGATGGATATCCCCTCAAAAAAAGGATTAGAAGCATAAGCTAAATTCCACACACACACTCACACAGAAACACACACATAAGCACACAACACACATGCACACTGAAGGGAGGAGAAGGCGATGGAGAATGTTCTTAAGGATCGTTTATGTAGATGTTGTCTTACAAAAATACAATATTAATTATAAAATATTATCTTATAAAATGTGTCCGAAGAAAAATGCTGCACAATCTCTCGATATCTGATTTGTGTCTTTTCGATTTTGCAAAATAAAACCATAAATAAAACATTTTACATAATTTTTAGCACTATTTCTAATGCGATACGAAATCCCTGCTTATGTCTTAGATCCCACACCTTTATCGCCTTTCCCCTTTGTGGGAGCCACCACGTCCTCCTCCTCGGCCGCCACGTGTTCCCTGCTTCACCACTGTCTGTGGGACAGTGGGCGTGGCTGCGGCTGCTATGACGGGGATGGGAGGCTGGACCAGGGCACCGGGTAGAACCGCCGGCACCACGGCAGGAGAGATGCCAGCGGGACCACCTTTGGCTGGCACGCCCGAAGGACCCACAACTGGGAGACCGCCTGGCAGTACGGCTGGCAGAACGACTGGTGGTACGAGTGGTGGCTCTGGCCTTTTAGGTTCGCTCATATTGATGTTCTCGTTGAAAATCATACAGAATTCGCCGATTTTGAAGACCTCACCATTCTTGCCGGAATAGAGGGTGAGACAGTGACGCCAGAGGCATGCATAGCCCTTAGTTAACCGAATTATATCCCCCGGAATGATTAGTTTTCCGGGCTCGTCCCAAATGGAGACATTTATGCTGGCCGTCTGGTCGCCCACCTTAAAATTCCGCACCTCGCGATTTTCCTTCGTGACCGTTGCAGAACCAACATCCAGGACAATGAAGATCACGTTGATGTTCTTCAGGCCCGGCTTGATGTCCTTGATGGGTATACAATCCACGTTGTACATGATAAAATCTGAAAGATCTAAAAATTAATAAGTTCCAGAAAATTATTTCTTTGCATCATTTACAATTGACTTAGAGATGGGTCAAATATCACGGAACCTGTTACTTCTCTGCAACAGAGTACCTTAGAATATAAAACAATGCCTATTTTCAGCTAATTTGTTTACTGAATTTATTTAATAATTGCAGCTAATCGCTGACCTAATATAATACATAAAATGTAAACAATTTTGTAAAAAGTCACATCGCCACAAAACAGCGGTAGTGTTGGTAACAGAGTGCACTCATCGATAATCATCTGTCTGTTATCGCACTTCTTGTTTACCTTGGCATTTTCACGCCAGACCACCTCTGGTCACATTTGCCAAAACAACAAAAAAACAATAAAAACGCATTTGTGTTGCTTACAAAATATTTGTGCGCTCAAAAAAATGGCCATGGAGTCGGGGACAAGCAGCTCAGAGTCGGGCAGCACAACAACAAGTGGTTCCACCAGCTGCACAGACACGGGCAGCTCCTCGGACTCCGATTCCAGCAGTGCAACGCCCGAGGAGAAGCCCTCGACGGCAGCTGCTCCAGCCTCGAAATCCCAGCAGCAGCAACAACAACAAACATCCGGCTCCACAGCGCTACGCCGAAAGGCGACAGCGACAGAAGCAGAAAAGCCCAAGACTTTCGGTACGACATCTCTGACCTCTGCTGCCAGTAAAGTGCGCTCCGTGGCGGCCTCCAATCATCGTTTGACCAGCGATGACGACGACGAGGATGACACGCCGCCGCCTGTGAAGAAAAATGCTCGCTCCAACAACACAGGAACAGCCGCAATCGCAGCAACAGCAGCACCAGCAACAAGGCGGAAGCCACCTCCTGCGATAGGAAGAGCAAAGCCTCCGCCGGCATCCAGAAGCAATAATCCACCGCAGAGATCTGCGCCAGTCGCTCGGGCCACGGAGAATGGCGACTGCAAGAGGCCATCGCTCTCCTCCTCCTCCAACAGCACAGATGACTCGACAAAGGTGGCCAAGAACGGCCGCAAGGTGCCCCTCAAGATGGCCAGCACAGTGCGGGCCAAGCAGGTTGCAGCTCGAGCGAAACTGCCGCAAATCAAGAAGAATGGTGGTGGTGCAGGGCCAGCACCAGTGCCAGTACCACCACCGCCAATCAGCAGCGAGGGAAGTGATTCAGAGAGCGGTACCGGCTCTGGGGATGACTCCAGCTCGGGCAGCGACTCGGAGGGCAGTGATTCCAGCAACTCGTACAGCTCTCAGCCGCCCAAGAATGCCAAGGGCAAGCGGCCAGTAGTAGGAGGCAAGCCGCCACGATCGGACAGCGAGGAGGAGCGCAAGGACAAGGCCAATCCAATGCGAAAGCTAACCCGATCGCTGAGCATGCGCAGGTCCAAGCAGCAACAGCCCAAAGAGGAGACCGACTACGAATCGGATGAGGATCTGGAGAACGACAAGATGTTGCTCACAAAAAGCAGCCCCGGAAAGAAGCCGGCTCCCTCGATCCTCAACAGTGCCAAGAGCAAGGTGAAAAAGGAGGGCGTTGCCATTAGTAGTGGAGTGTTTAGCTCCCTCAAGTCCCGTCCAGTGTCGCCCATTACACAAACGGAGAAGAAGTGCCCCATCGAGGGCTGCGACTCCTCTGGCCACCTCAGCGGCAATCTGGACAAGCACTTTCTGCCCGAGGCGTGTCCCATTTACCACAACATGTCCGCCTCCGAGTGCAAGGAGCGGGCCAGCGAGAGGAAGATCCGCAACGAGCAACGCGGGAAGATGCCCATCAGCATTGTGAAGACGCCTGGCAATCAGCATACAAATCTCAAATCGCTTACGCCCGAACAGCGTGAATTTCTGGCCAAGATCAGAGAATCTCGAGCGAGTTTTCGGCCCATCAATAATAATTTCATGGATTCAAAAGTGGGTTTTGGCTTCTTTTTGTCCCTATATCTCCATTATTTGATGATCCTTCATTAAACTATTCGGTTTTCTTTCAGGTTAAGCTCGAAAAAGACTGCACGGATGAGGATCGTGAACCGAGTCTCACGGGCCTGGTGCCCGACTATGACCTGCAATTGTTTCGGGAGGCCCAGGCTCAGGCCTCCGAAAGGATAGAAGACGAACTCAAGGATCTGCCTGTAGGAAAAGGAATCAAGTGAGTAAATCCTGGTTTGACCAACACAGAAATACACAAATCATTCCCAACTTTCCGTCCAGATACATCAGCATGGGCAAATACAAAATGAAAGTCTGGTATCAGTCCCCGTATCCGGATGATGCTGCCCGCCTGCCCAAGATGTACATTTGCGAATTCTGCCTGCGATACCAGAAATCCGAGACGGGCATCAAGCGGCATGCGGAGAAATGCGTCTGGCGGCATCCGCCAGGCGATGAGATCTATCGCAAGGGGAAGCTGCAGGTCTGGCAGGTTGATGGCAAGCGCTATAAGCAATACTGTCAGCATCTCTGCCTGCTGGCCAAGTTCTTCCTGGACCACAAGACCCTCTACTATGATGTGGAACCATTTCTGTTCTACATCATGACGCTGGCAGATATCGATGGCTGTCATATTGTGGGCTACTTTAGCAAGGTGAGTCGACTATAGGGGTTTTACTTGGTATACTGTTGAGATTATAAATATTAGTTTAGGGGGACTCTTTGTGGGACTTCTTGGGAAATTACTTGATGGGTTATGATTTAGGATACTATAATTGGGATACATTTCAGGAATGATGTGTATTTTTTATTTTTGTTTCCTAATTATTGGAATAGCTAAAAGTTCGATTGGTCCTAACAAATCCTTGACTTTTAAGGAATGTAATTGGAACCTTAAGTAATAAGACTGCTTTTTGGAAAGCAAAGCTAGTTCTTCTTAGTACTATTATATGGCTAAAGCGTTTTACTCTGCTTTCAAATAGATCTTATGTATTTTTCCATCAATTATACTTATTCTATGTGTAAATGTATAGAATATTCTCATTAACTATGATATCTGTTTCATGTGCTGTGCATTATTCTATTTATATTATTTCTATCTCATTTTCGGATTAATGATATTATTCAATTCAAGTAAATCCAAAAGCAGCTTAATATTCGAATCGACTTGGATCGTATAATTTTTGGAGCTCTCAGGGATTCCATTATTAGCTTTTATGTTGCCATATAATTCTACGACTCCTCTTTCCAAAACCAGCTCTTTCCTGCTCAGAACATCCCAGCATTTTGTGGGTTTTCTTTCAGTAATTGAATCATTCCATTATTGAATAAGCTGTAAAATTATCTTATTAACTTAATTGTCGATTAAACAATTATATATAAATTATAAAATTTAGACAATTAAGGGATTTATAGAGATTTCCATTAGTCATAGAACGTGCCCAAAATTGCTCTCGAATAATTGTAAGAAAACTTTGTGTTAATAATTGATTTCTTACAGATTTCCCCCCCAAAAGTTGTGTCTCTAAAAGTTGTCCAAACTTACTGCAATTATCCCTCGAAAGTTTGTTCCCCGAATTTGATGGCTAATTGCAAATAGTTTTGATAGTTTTCAATGCTGATTTTCGTGTATCAAAATTGAATAATAACATTTAACAGTTTTATGATTCCTTTATGTCTGGAGACAGAGCCCGCCCGCATCCTCCATCGCCCATCCTCCATCCCCCAACACCAGAATGCCAATGCCAGTCCATATCGTAGCTCCGTGGCCACAGCCCATGTACGGTGCGGGTACATACATATGTATCCCCAGGATCCCAGACGTGGCAGACTTGGCATGCCTTGACCATGCCCCACCAAAAACAAGATGATATTTCTCTTCTATTAGTTGTTTTTTTTTTTTTTTTTTTTTTTGGGTAAATAAGCAACGGACAGAGAGAGGAACAGAGAACGAGAGAGAGATTTCCCCAGCTTTAAAAACAGCAAATGGTTTCTTGACCTCCCCCATGGTGTGTGCCCCTCTGCTGCTGCGGCTGCCTCTGCTGCTCTTGCTGCTGCTGCAGTTTTACTGCAGAATGCAAAAGTTTTCGGGGCGCTGGCAGAGACTGGGTTTGTGTTACAAATTGCGCATGTCGTTGGTTGCCCCTCCAAAAACTTGGCGCAGCATCCCCATTGAATGCGAATGCTCGGGGATGCAGCATCGGAATACACATGTATGTACTCCAGTACTCCGGTACTCGTACTATTTAGTTTACATGGTCTGCCTGCCTGCCTGCCTTTCCCCCCCATTGACGGTGATAATTTTCGGCAATCCTTTGTCCCACAGTTAACCTCCAAGTTCTCAGACTCCCACCAGGTCCAGACAGGCAGCCAAAAAACCCCTCGCCCGGTTTGGGGCAGGCCCAGACAGCAGCTAGACATTGAGGATTGGGGCAGGCAGGCAAGCATCCTCGTGGATGCTGTGGATGTTGGACACGATTGAGGTCGTGCACCTCTGTGCACCAGGGCTCTGCGTCTGCGCCTGGTGTGTCCCCGGGACTCCTCTATGTGGATGCGTTCCCAGACATCATGGCAGACAAAAGAAAAACGTACAATATGAACAAAAAAAATGCAGAAAAAAATGTAGGAAAAGCATCAAGGAAAAACCCGCAATGTACATAAATGTATTTCCGAATTGTTGCCTTTGGTTCACACATAGAGCCCCCCCCGGAGAGCAGCAAAAACCCGTTTCCCAAATTCACAGATCCCCCATCCAGACTCTGGTCTCTTTTACGGGGACAAAGTGTTGGCGGAGTTTTACTACGTTTCCCAGTCATTCCATGATACATACTATATGTATATATACGGAGTACATGTCTCCTAGATCCCCCAACTTGTTGTACTCTCCCCTTTCCTGTCTCTGTTTGTGGCTCTTTCTCCTGTTCCCGGGTCTATTTCTCCTCTTTCTCCTTTGGCTTGTCTCTGATTCTGCTCTTTTGCTCTTTCTCCTTTTCCCTGTCTTTAGTTCTTCACTTTCGCCTCTTCCCCTGTCTATGTTTCTTCTCCTTCTACTCTTCCTGACTCTGTTTCTGCTCCTTTTCTCCATCCTTTTCCCCAATTTTCCTGCTATATGCGTACGTTTATATTATTTACGCACAGTTCTCCAAGCTCTCTCTCTCTCCCTGTCTTTCTCTCTGGTTATAGCCATCTCTTTTCGACTCCTATCCCCCATTTCTCTCTCACATCTACTCCACTGTTTCTCTCTCTGTCTGTCTCTGCTGAGCATCGATTCATTTCATTTTGCTGGTCATTGAACTGCCGAAAAAAGCCAAAAGCGACAGATGAATTTTGCCACTGCCACACCTCCCCTTTTTGAACGTCCCCCCACCCACACACCCTGCACTCTGTCTGGCCGATCCCCCTGCCTCTATCTCAACCTAAAAGTACATTCCATCCCCCATCTACGAATGTACATATAGTATATCTCTCTGTCTGGAATTCTTCCTAAGTATTTGTCATTGATTCAATTTTCATAATATATTTAAACCTTTTGTTGTTTCTGCAGAATCAATAGCCATTCCATTTTTAAAGTGTTTTAGTTTAAGATTTACTTTATACGAGTATTGAATTGTTTATTTTTATATACCTACATTTTTCTACAATGTTTGTTATTGTTTTTTTGCAGCATATTCCTTTCCTGCAAGAGAAAAACTCGTTTTATAATGTCTCATGTATCTTAACACTGCCGCCATATCAAAGAAAAGGTTATGGGAGATTACTCATCGATTTCAGTAAGTATTCATTAAATATTTTATTATTATTAATCGAATATGGTTTCGGGAATATATTTAAGGTAGTTTCGATCCAAAAATATGACTTTAAGTCGATGAAAAAGTGGACGCTCTGTATATTTTAATGAAAACTGGCATGATATTGATAGACACTCATTTATTATCCATTCTTAGTTTCATAAAATTAAACAATTTAAATGTTTAAAGTGTTTGACAGGAAAAACAAAGTGTAATACGAATTCTCTCACTTTGATTCTTCATCCTTATATAGTTGAAAATCTGTATTAGTTTTATATTGACGAAATATTTCTGGCTTATATTCTATTCTATTCTTTGAAGTAATGTTCATCTCTCTGTGCAAATTCGTGCACAGAGGACAGTAATTTTATAATACTTTGGTTCTATCAAGTACAGGATATGCACTGCGACTCAATGAGATATATTGAGTCTAATTGGCAACTTTTAGTTCAAAAAGAACCTGAAAGCCTTACAACGACTACTTCCAGAAGAACAAGAATACCTTGAATCAATCCCTGAAAGAGTACCTCCTACAACATATTTGAAAGTCCCGAAAATTTGTTGGACTCAATCTATTCGTAACTTTTACTGCTTGTTAGACCTTTTAAACTCCTTTTAAGCTATAAGTTATAACAATCATATCCTCCTGAATATATCCACTCCATTGTATTTTAAATGCATGCAGTTTAGTTAGTTTCGAATATGAGTCTAACATCTATCTATCCTGCATGTACGCGATCGGTTCGGTTCGTCATGCGGTAGCCCACCTCGGTCGGTTGGGCGAGCGTAGGGCTGCGTTCCTGCCTGGGATACCGCTCGCGTCGTCTTCGGCTTAGTGTTGATGGTGCAGTCTCTTATATCAACGTCCAAATATAAAACATTTAATGGTAAATTTTCTCTTTTTGGTTAAATGACGTGCAATTCTTTAACTAGAACACTAATCTATAAAATGATATCGTAACCAGAAGCCGATAATTCCATTGAAAATTGGACTAAATGAGGCCTGGTTAGTAACACTTAGTGGTTAGTGCGAGTAATAATGGTAGCTAAATCATGGATTATAAATAATGAGACATTAAAAAATGTCTGGCTTTATTGATTATGGTTGTTGCTTCTTCTCCTGGTTTTTTTCTTCCTTTTTGTGGGGTCTTTATGTGAGTCATGAGTGTATACTCGTATATATTGATACCGTGTGTTCAGTTGGGGTATATTCAATTAGTATATGTATGCAACGGCCAGAAGGAAGTGGGAATCATCATCAATAGCCGAGTCTATACATATATGTGTTCTCCAAAGTCCTTGGCAGAATGAAGCTTTCTCTCTCTCCCAATATGGCTTAGCAATAAATGGTTGCCTTTCGTGCCTTGCGCAGCACCTTTTATAAACTGAGTACTGGGTATCTTAACGTCAAGGCACGTGTTTTCGACCAAAACGTTTCGACTGCTTTTGCGTGTATTTGTGGAATATAATCATCATTGCATGAGAAAAGTTTTAAGCATGCCAGAGACTTGGGACTGGACTTAACTCTTAGCTTTCCAATTGCTATTCCCCCGTCCCTCCAGCTGCGCACACCCCTATCCTTTCCCCTCTGTTCGCTCAGGTAAGCCGAAACGAAGAACATGCAATTTCTGCATCAATTAAACGTAGACCAAAAGCTGCACTTACGAACGCACACACATGGACATGAACGTGGATACAGTGCATAAGTAATTTTTAACGTTGCTTTTATTGTTGTTTTTTTTCTCAAAAATTGTTTAAAATTAATCCAGGCGAAGACAACAAAAAGCAGACATAAGACAAGACATTAAAAAATGAGAAGGAAAGGCTAACTTTTGGGGGCCGAAGTTTTAGATACCCTGCAAAAATCAGTCCAATATATTATTATAGTCATCAGAATATGATCAAATCTTGGAAAGCAATGAGGAAACACATGAAACTATTGTTTCTCGAGATTCGTTAGGATATCTTTAGAGAAAAAGATAATCAAGATGATCCGTATAGGATTGAAAAAGCTTCCTTCTATTTATTTGCAAAAGTTTAGTAAGAACAGTAATACTCCCTTTCCCAGAGTACAACAAAAGAGCACCCACAGAAAGAATCACCCAGCTGCATCAGACAGTGGGCTTTAGGAACTTGGAAGAGAGTAGCAGAGAGAGCAGCACTTGAGTCATTCATTGTTGTTGTTTCTGCTGCGTGGCTGAATGGCGTCGAAGTCGACGCCGACAGTGGCGACGGTCTCTATGTACATTGTACATGCAATGCGGTCGTCGTTGGTGGCGGCTGCGGCGTCCAGTGGGGGGAACGAACGAACGAAACGAAACGACATTGACCTTACACACACACACACATACCCACACAAATGCAGACACAGACAAGTGCCGGCCGGCAAAAGAGTGATGTGTTGGTCAAAGGGAGAGAGAGAGAGAGAGAGCTTACTAGCAAGTGTGGGAGAGGAAGGTACTATGTGCGAGAGCGAGCAAATCATTTTCGTCATCATTTACGGAGAGGTGGGAAAATGGCATTGGAGGCAGGTGAACGGTTTTTGGACAGACAGCTGGTTGTTCTTGTACGATGGAGGGGGGGGAGAGTGGGTTTGTTTTAGGGGTTACCTTAAGGACTCTCTCTCACTCTCTTAGTCCAAAGCATGTGTGCAAGAGCGAGAAAGCTCTACCATTATGTCCAGGTGTAATAACTGCAACACGCAAAATGCAAATGAGTCGCAAATAGAGGGGATAGAGCGAGATAGACAGAGACTGAGAAAACTTTACGCTACGCCAGGGCTGCCACCCTATCTCTCACATTAACCCATGTGTTAATTAATGGAAATCAAGACCCTTGTGAAAAAAGTTTCTCGCCCAAAAACACAACCGAAAAGAAGAACGCAGCCAAAAGAAAAAAGTTTGCCAAACGTGCCGCTTTAAAGTTTCGCCTTTTATCTTTTTCGGACGCTCCCGCATACGCAGCGGAAAATAAATAAAATTCTGCAGACACAACAACAACAGGCGCTGACGGCGGCAGACAACAAAGGTCAGCACAGGTCACAATGAAAGGGCGTCGTCCTCCTCGTGTTGCTGGTTACAGTGGCCACTCGTAAATGATAACTTTTATGATTCGAGAACTTCAATCAAACTGGAAATTGCCAAAAATTATATTTTTTGCGTTACAACGGAGAGTTTCATACAAAATAATTTCACATAAATGGTTGCACAAATTTGCAGATGATGGGAGAGTAGTGTCACTTTTTGAACCATATTTGTACCACTGTTCTGGTATCAAGCCAAAGAGCGGGTATTCTCGTACGTGGTACTCATTACTCACTTTGTTGTTATCGCTTCGCCGACTGTCTAGGTCTAGAAAAAGGAAGAAAAAATAATAATTAGAGCCTTGCTAATTTGAGTTAAAGTTGCTCTCTACCCTCCTCATCTCTCTCCCTCTCTCTTTGTTTTATCAAACATTTTTAGAGAGCATTTTTCGTTCTGTAAATCCTTACTCGGGTACTCACAACGCCTGTGGCTATGCAACATTCTGCAGAACAGAACTCGCATCGTCAGCGTTCGAGTTCGCGTCGCCCGCCGACCGCCGAATGGGAATCAAAATGGATCGATAAAGTCGTCTCGACATTTCCACTCACACTCCCCTCCCTCAGCCGCACCACCACTGCACTCGTCTCCTGCCGCTTTGCTGCGATAAATCCACGAGCAGCAGGACGGAGCTAGGTGAGAGGAGGCGAAGTGCGGCACAAAGAAATCAAAGTGGCACCCAAAACGTCCCCTTGCGACCAAAAGCCAGAGCCCTTCTCCTTCCCCCCCTCTGAAATGCATAAAATGGTTTGTACCGTGTCACAACCAATTTGTGGAAGGCCGTAAGACTATAACATTTTTGATTTAAATTCTAAAAAACTAAGATATTTTCACAGAGACAGAGTGTCCCATAATCCAAATGAAAAAATAAATGAAAGTAATCCATTTGTTTACCGTAATCTCAAACTTTATTTAGGTTATTAATTAATTTAATTATATTTCGCTCCTTTTTCCTGAATTATTTCCCACTGTGCTCAGCCGTGCAAAAAAGCATCGCAACCACGTTGCTTGTGGAAGCTTTTACCAGCGTGCAACCCTGCGCCCAGCAGTCAGGATTTCCCAAACGTCCCCCCCTCCCAACAGCTGTGTCTGCCGTCTGGCCCGTTGAGTGTGTCTGCGCGTATACGTTCCTCTGCTTCTGGGCTGTGTGTGTGTCTCTCTCTCTCAGTCTCTCTCTGTCTGTGCCCCTGTATTGGTGGCTGGATGCAAGTTTTTTTTCCCGAGCCTGCCTCAGTGGATTTTATGTTGTGAGGGCACCGTGCGTCCTCGTCCTCGTCAATTTACTTAGCTGCACTCATTGTTGCTGTTGCTGTTGCTGCCGCTGCGGCCACGTCGTCTGCTTTCTCTGTCGCTGCGGCTGCTGCCGCCTTTATACACCCTTTGCAGAGAGTACTACGATCTTTAACAGAATATGACGTATTTTTCTACCCACACTTGTAACAGTAGCTCCTGTAGTAGTTTTTAAACGTTTTTTTTAACCTTGGGAAAATCAAGTATTTAGTATTTTTGTATGAAGTAGGCCAAGAGGACATAGTTCAGTCAAATTTAATCAAGATCTGAAGACCATATCCCACACCATCCATAAAAGAAAATATTCAATTTTGAAGGGTATCAACACCTTCGACCCTAAAAGCTTGCCTTCGTTTCTTGTTTGTATTGTTGCTGTTGTTGTTATCTAGAGTCGGGAATTGTTGCTGCCAGACGTCGTCGTCGTTGTCCTCGGGTCTTTTGGGGTGGGTCTCTGGGGGTGACACTGTTGTTGGGTTGAATGTACGCCAGAACGTTGTTTAAATGTCCCCCATTTTGCCTCTTTCCACCCATTGAATACTTTGCGGAATCCTGTCTAGACACAACACGCACACAGACCCACTCCCAGACCCGAACCGACCCGGGCAAAACAGGACAGAACAGACCTTCCCATACCGCACAGGCTGAGGGGCGGGACAAAGTTGGTCACCATAAATAATACACCGGAACTTGGAGTTGTTACTCTATCTATAGCATACTTACAGGGGTTATACTGAACCGTACATGACAATACGTTTGTTCCTTACTTTGCAGGCTATCTCCTGACACGAGTGGAGGGCAAAATCGGTTCGCCGGAGAAACCGCTATCCGATCTGGGCCTGATCTCGTACAGGTCCTACTGGAAGGATGTGCTGTTGGACTATTTGTGCAATCGTTCAGGGAATACCCTGAACATCAAGGATGTATCTCAGGTAATGAGAATTATATACTCGTTTTATTTATAAAAGAATCTCTAATAATTTCTATATCCCCCACATATAGGAAATGGCCATATACTCTTATGATATAGTCAGCACCTTGCAGGCTCTGGGCATGATGAAGTACTGGAAGGGCAAGCATATAGTACTCAAAAAGCAAGTAAGTTCTTCGAAACGATATTGGATCTGCTCATGATCACATTACTAATACACTATACATGTTTTCTAGGACGTTCTGGATGAGTACGAGGAGCGTGTTAAACGTCGCGGTACCTTTCCCAAAATCGACGACTCCTGTCTGCGCTGGCAGCCCTTCATTCCCGTACAGCCCAGTGCCGAATCGCCTTAACGCCGTGGCTGGAAGCATGCCGCGGCATGCTTTATGGATGACGATGACTCTGCACCCATGTACCCCGCATCATCATCCTGATGCGTATTTGCTTAGAGATTTTATTATTTGTGGTTTTACTATACTAGATCGTAAGGCTAAAGTATTTGTGTGCGTGTTTGTGTGTGTATGTACTTTATTTGTTGGTAGCGCTAGATAGTAATTTTAGTACGTAGGATTATAGTGAAATTTTCCCAAAAAAAAACAAAAACTTAAGATGACAAAGAAATATACTCGGTTTATGATCAAAGAAGCTTTTCTTCGAGAGACCTACCACCCATGCTATACTTATTATACTCATGTGAGACGTGTGATTCATTCCTGATCATCTTCATCCTATCATCCGTAAGAGATCCGTAGATTTTTGAAAATGATCGAAATCTCGTTCAATATCATCAGAGTGATACATTCTCATCACATCACCATCTGAAAGACCGGTACGTATCCTCTCATCATATCATCATCTCGGAGAGCCTTAGTTCTCTCCTCATCACATCATCTGAGAGAGACCCTTTGCTCTCATCGCATCATCATCTGGTTGGATGAATCATGGAAGAAATACCGAAACCGACAACACGTTTACATGGTCGTCTGGTGAGACGTGCAACAAAGCGAGTGGCAGAAGGAGGTGCAAGAATGGGAGGGATAGGGTATGGAGCGGTGTGTAGCAACAGCACAAAAAGTGCACACAGGCGCACACACCACACACCAAGAGACAGAGACGAGCGCATTGACATTGTCGCTTGATGCAGAGACAGGTAGACAAAGGGGAAAGGGCGGCTCTGCCAGCAGCAGCAGCGGCAGCACCAGACAGGATGTGATTGTAGATGTGAGTTACAAGGGGGCCAGGGCCTGGGGAAAGAAGACAAACATGTTTATAGCCAAAAAGCATACATATGCATCGTGCAGAAAGTGAGAGAGCAGCAGCAGGGCCCAGAGAGAGAGAGAGAGCCAGACCGAGGGCAAAGAAGAGCACAGTGGGATAGAAATCATAGATAAAGCTTTAGTTTTATTATTGGAATAACGATGAAACAGCTGGAATTATTATTATTATTATTTTTAGCAATGTGATATAGAAATTTCTAGAAAAAAGAGTTGCATAATCTCACTGCCAGTAGATAAGCGAACCGACTAGATGTTGAGTCAACTTGCGGTAATTTTCCAGAATCTCATGTATACATATACTATATGGGGAATCACACAATTTTGTTTTCTCTTCGGATTTTGGAAGAGGCGTTTTACTAATAAACACACTTAACAAACTATGTATGTATGTACATATGTAAGTAAAATGGGCGTTCCATGAAAAAGTTTCGAGTCATTACAAATTCCAATAGATAAACGAAACAATTGGGTTAATGTTTCCGGTAATATCCATGTAAATTTGTATTTCTAAAACAGATACTTCCATGCACTGTTGTTTTAAGTAAAGCTCGAAAACAATTCTTATCTGTCTTCCGATTGAACATTACACATTACATATCGACTTATTTATTGATCAAGCCCACTGTGCAAAGCTTTTTTGTTGCAGTCAGTTGGTTGGTGGTGCAGTTTTATAACAAAGGAACTCGAATGAGAACTGGCAAATGTATATACAGTGGATATTCGTGATAATGAACCTCATATGTAAAACAGAAGCTCTATACTAAACGTAATTTGTATGGTATTTAGTATTAAAAAATAAAGCACTGCCAAACGGAATAAAAAGGTGCCAATTTCAAATTGTTTGTATTGTATTTTAATAACCACATATCTCCTTTTTTAAATACCCACTGTACCACCAGCACATGCATTTGTGGAAGCAGGAAGCAGCTCCTCTCTCCTCAGTATAATATCCAATAGCCCCCTCGCTGGCGGCGCCACTGTGCGAAAGAAACGGCAACACATACAGTGAACACATACAGTCTCGCTCCGACGACGCCGCAGTCGACGAAGTCTCTAGCAGTGTGTGTGTGGAAATAAAATTCGCGCATTTGGGTTTTGATTAAGCAGAAACATTGAGCATTCAGCATTTTGATCGCAACAGCCGGCTTGCGCGGTTCGCTCGCTCCCAATCTCCACTCTCTTGCTTCTTGCTTCTTGCCTCTGCAAAAATTTATCTCTGGCTTTTTTGGCTTTTGGCTCGACGAAGACGAAGAGCTTGGGCAAAGTCAAAATCAGACAGGCGGCGGCCCCCGGCCCAGACGACCACAACGGCAACGGCGGCGAGGCGACGACCACAACGACGTTCTCAATAAATAAAATAAAAGGCCAGACCGTGTCTGGGCGGCCGCACAGTCGTTCAGTTTGCACCAAATGAGAGACAACGAAGACGGCGACAAAGAGCAATAAGACGAAAAAATGTTAAAACTGTTAAAAGTACAAGCGCGTGTGTCCGTGGGGTGTGTGTGGTAGTGTGCGTGTGTGTGCGGTGAACAATTTACAAAGAAAAATGCAACGGAAATGCGAAAGAAAGAAAAAGTTCAAAGCGGAACTGCAAACATATTGTGAAATTTGCGAGAGGGAGAGGAAACTATCAACGTGGTTTCTTTCGCCTGGAGCTTCTGGGGTTTTCTACAAAGAAAAAAGGAATTGAGAAAAGAGCGAAGAACAGTACAGAGAGGCCGAGAGAATTGCTCGTCGAAGAAGAGGTTCAAGATTTATTTATAGCATTTTGATATCACAAGGCACAGCAGCAACAACAATAAAGTGACGCAAATGTTTGAGGCGGCAGCTTCTAGGCTGGGTATGTGTGTGTGTGTGTGTGTGAGTACGAGCGACCACATGATTCTACATACTTCCAAATTTCCTTTTTGCCCACACGCGCCACTCACACCAGCGCAGTCACACACACACAACACTTGGACAGTTGCCCTGCAAAAACTTTTTTGTCGCTCAAATATTAATTTTAGACAACATTTTTTCTGCCCCAGACACTGCACAAACACACATGCAAATGACAAATTGTCTGTGTGTTCGTGTGGCTGATCGTCTGTGAGCTGGTTTTAGCTTCCATTTTATTTTTTTTTTCGCTCAGGGTTAAGGGCAGAGAAGGCGGCTTGGCTGGGGCTAAAAGCATGTGCTTGCACTGCAGCGCTGCACCAAAAGAGATAGAGAGAGAGAACCAGACAGTGAGAGTATGGGCACCCACTCACACAGACATGCACTCGGGGCGGCAATTGTCGTCGTCGTCGTTACTATTTGAGGTTAGGAATGCCCCACCCAAGCAAGACACATATACATAGC
The DNA here is from genome assembly GCA_008121275.1 of Drosophila lowei. NCBI lineage: Eukaryota > Metazoa > Arthropoda > Insecta > Diptera > Drosophilidae > Drosophila > Drosophila lowei. Next base: position 10,603,228 of record CM017779.1, on the reverse strand, counting down.
AGCAGACATGGCTGCCTCGTACTATATATATGTATGTATGTACATAGAAATGTATATATATGATATATATGTACTCTGCGACATTCGCAATTATTCACAAGTCGAAAAGCAAAAGCTGTTGGCGATCGCTGCCGACATCTCTGACACATCATACGCTCGCACAGACACACACCCATAAGCCCATGCGCGCACACATTTTCGAAGCGCGGCTGCTGCAAAGTTTATGAGGCGTTGTAAAAAAGAGAATTAAAAGTTTCGGCTGAGCAGGCTGTTAATTTTAACATACCAACAAAAATTGTGTGCAAAATTTTAATTTTGGTTTTATACCTCTATTTGCACATGTGTGTATTCGTGTGTGTGCGTGCCTTGGACAAAAGAGAATTCGCGAATGTGTGGGGCGGGCACGTGTGTGTCTCTCAGCTGCTGTGTGTATATATGACATGTGTGAGTGTGTGTATTTGTGAGTGATCACGCACGTAGCTTTGCTGCTGCGTCGGTTAGTAACAGCGGAGAGAGGCGGACAGAGGGAGAGCGAGCGCGAGCACAAAACGCCGGTTCTTTTTTCGCGTTTTCTCTACCCTACTCTTTTCATTGCTTCTTTCGAAGCGCTCTTTCTCATGACTTCTTCTCGGTCTCGCTCTCTTTTTCTTAGCTTTTTAAGCGGTCTGTTCCAAAGGGTATCTCATACAAGGTGAAGCATTGCCTAGCACTTTTCTTTCTCTGCAAATTTCTTAATCGCTTGTATAATTTCTTAACTCTTTCTACTTTTCTGTAGCTCTTTTCACGCTCTTCTTTTCTCATAAGATCGTTTCTCTTTTCGCGACGGAATGCCGTCTCTCTGTTCGCTCTTCTCTTTCTTTTTTTTGTTCATTCCTTTTCACCGCGGATATTTCTTTTGCTTATTTTCTTTACAGGTTTTCAAATATAGAATATCAAGGGTCTCTGCCTGCCTGGCGCGACACCAATTGCGAAAAAATTTTCTTTGCTGAATGAATGTAATAATCGGCATTTTTCGCCACTGATGACGTCACGTCCTCTGGCTGACTGGCTGGCTGCTCTCTCTCCCTGTATCTTCCTCTCTTTTATGTAGTCATTAGCACGTAATGTCTGTGTATGGCGGCCAGAACGAGGTGTGCAAAGAAGCATATGACTAATTTGGTATTGTTATTGCATAAAATCGACAACTGGAAAGAGCTTCAGGGGCAGACATCCGCAGTAGCAGCCACATCGGAGAAGAAAAAAAAGAGCAAAAGCTTAACCATTATGTGGCGGCGTCGCATGAAGTCATCAGCAGCACCAGCACCAGCAAAAGCGGCAGCAGCCTGGAAAGAGACAAGCATATGCTGCGAGAGAGAGAGATCGTTAACCTTTAAGCTGGACATGGGACGCGGCACAAGGTCGTTTCCTCCCGTGGTTATGGCGCATGAAATATGGTCTCGCGCGGAGAGGAGCGAAGTGGAAGCGACGCCATTTGTTGCAGCGGCAGCTACAGCAGAACAGTGTTGCCAAGCCAGCATGCACCATCTGGTCTCGTCTCGTCTCGGACCTGGGTTTGGGCTTGGCTTTATATCTCGTCCCACAACCCCAACCCACCTTCTTGAAAGTCTCCTACCATGCGCGCTAATCAGAGACCGGGGCTGGTTTTTTCACTGCAGTCAGGTACCTGAAGTAGCGCGCGTGGTGTTAGACACGAACATCTGTGTGGCATCATCATTTCTAGGGAATACTATAAATATTCCATGTGTCTCCCATGTCTATTGTACTTCATCAGGTGCTCTGGTGTGTCCTGTAACCCGGCACATGTTGAAGTACACTCAATATGTGGCGAAGTTCGTGTGAAACAAACAGTTCAATAGTTATTTAGATTAATCTATTATTGCGTGTTATACAGCACATAAAAGAAACTTAATCGTTATAAATATTTCATGTATCATTAAATAAATGTTAAAATGTATAGACTTGTGGTTTTTCTGACAGTTTGAGTGGAATAAGTCTTAATTCTTGAGTAAACAAATAAATAACCAATTGAGAAGTTTTCTGTTTCTTTGTGGGATTTTGGCCACCTGTTCTTGCATTCCATACAGGTGGCGGTTATTCAAAAGCTAAAAATAGATGGCCTTGCCGCTGTTTTGACCCAATAAACAGAAAGAATTTGAATCATTCCCATTAATCATGTCATAAATGGTTTAAATGTATGCAGAATTCCGCCAATAAAGCTTTTAAATTATTCAAACACGAGACAACCCTGAACAAGGCGCCAATTATCGAGAGGCTATCAGTGTGACCGTGTTGCACTATCGACTGGGTCGGTCCCGACGATCCAAAAATTGACATTTTTGTTGACCGTTTTTTGTTTAAGCCTTATTTTATAAAGCTGTCCAACTGGCAACGTTTTGATCTATAATTAATGCCCAAGCTTAAATATACAAAAGAATCGAGCAGCATGTCCCGCAACATGGTCGGGATGCAATGAATACAGAAACTAGTCAGTCTCTGTTTTAAAGCTATCAAAACGAAAATTTCCGGTTTATTGTCTTCTTACAGAGACCAAGAATGGGTATCGGTATAGAGGTATACATATATACAGAAAAATGATTAAATCATGAATAGGTAACAAATTTCAATCTAAATTCAATCAAAATTCAATTTCAAAAAGTCATTAATCATAACGTTTCAAATCAGCTTGCAAAACAGTTTTTTAATATTAAGTACTTTTTAGTATTAGTTGTTTGCCTGCTTAAATAGATGGGACTCAAGTGGGCTAAATTCGCTTTTATTGGTATATTTTCGGTATATCGGTATATAATGGTATATTTTGTCAATTTCATCAATCTATTAAATTTTATTTTCAAAGGTATATAGAAATCCAATAAAAGCAAGTATTTAGAATAGGCCTGTCAAGTAGAAAATTGATTAACTAATCGGATAAAATTATGTGGGCATGGCTGAATGTTCTATATAGCCAGTATTATTCGACGGAAGATCAAAATCGAAGAATTCGTCGTATTTTTTGAATCGGTTATGGCCCGGTTGACAACAATGAGTCCCATTCCATATATTTCCATATAATTTAGTTTTTCATGTGTTGGGTTTAAATATACCGCCAAACTACGAACCGGTTAAAACGGTAACGACCCATGTTGATTTCTTGCTGCAGCAAATGTTTCGCGTTCTATGTTGCTGCAACATTTTCATGCATACCCTACCCTGGGAAAGGATAGTATAGAATTCAGGAAATGTTTGTCATCCTAGGCAAAAACAATTTAGTCTCTGTTTTAAAGCTATTTCGCTTATGTCTTCTTACAGAGACCCATTTGCGCATTCCATACACACTGTTGCGGCAACATTAATTTGTAAACCGTGTTTTAGTCAAAATACAATACATGCAAGTAATTAAAAGAAGTAATCTTGTAGAAAATGTATTCATAAATGGGATAAAATTAAGTGGGCAAGGCTGAGAGATCTATATAGCTTGAAATATTCGACGGAAGATATTTTTGGCAATACCCGGTTCACAACAAATGAGTCCCATTCCATTAAACATGCTAATTCCATGTTCACCATATCCAAATGGATGTTATAGAACAGAGAAAATATTTGTCATTCCATTAATGCAGAAACTAAGTCTCTGTTTGCTATTTCCGATATTTTGCAATACCCAGAGACCAAAATGGATCGGTTATAGAATATACATAAAATAATTTGTCATCCCAGGTTTTGAAATAACGGTTTGAAAATGCAATTTTAATTTTTAGCCAGTTTTATTCTGTTTAAACGGTTCAAAATTTCAAACAAATATATTTTGCAATTAGTGGTCTTCTAGAAACCAACAGACAGCATTAAGAGAAATGTAAAATTTGTTTCTCTTTGGGTATCGGAAAACGGAACCAGATAAAACAGAATTATATACAGAAAAATGATTAAATCATGAATAGGTAAACAATTTCAATCAAAATTTTAATTTCAAAAAGTTATTAATCATTAAGTTTCAAATCAGCTTGGAAAACAGTTTTTAATATTAAATACTTTATAGTACACCTAATTCTGTTTTTACACGGTAGATTGGTTCCTGAAAAACCCGTAAAAAAAAAAAAAAAACCGTGTAAAAAGACATTGATCGTATACGCAAAAAACGAAAGAGAAACAAATATTTACATATTCTCTTAATGCTCTTTCTTGTTTTCGTTTGGTTTCTAGCTTTTTTTTGAGCTGTGTGTGATTTTATATATATTTGTGTTGTTATTTTGAACCGTGTTAAATGGAATAAAACCGTGTAAAAAATGTAAAATTGTTGATTTTCAAACCGTGTTATTTCAAAACCGTGTAAAAAAAGACCGTGTAAAAACAGAATTAGGTGTATTATTTTTCGCGGCTTAACTCCAGTTGTTTGCCTGCTTAAATAGAGGGGACTCAAGTGGGCTAAATTCGCTTTTATTGGTATATTTACGGTATATCGGTATATAATGGTATATTTTGTAAATTTCATCAATCTATTTTTTTAAAGGTATATGTAAAGGGTAGAAAGGGTATAGAAACTTCCATACACAGGTTTTTGAGTTTTCGCTCACAAATCGTACTTACGTGTATCATTTATTACAATAGATTGCATTTAAATCCTTTTCGCTCATTCACTTTCAAAAAATTTCTATTTGGCGCTTAAGTTTGGTGGGACTTTTTTGGGATTTCCTTTGATGGGATTTTTCCTTGCCACAATGTCCTTTTCAGCTCAACAAATTCCCTTACATTCCACTCTCACTTACGGCGCATTCCACTCTCACTTACGTTTTCTTACGTTTTATGTTGCTGGCAACATTTATTTGTATGGGCCAGACTCATGTGCCGTGAAATCGAGCAGCACTGTTCCTCAACATGGCGCGGACTGAGCAACATTCTGCATACCCTGGGGAAATGGATGTTCTAGAATTGAGAAAATGTTTGTCATCTAATGCACCAATAAAGCCCAAAACTAGTCAGTCTCTGTTTTAAAGGTATTTTAACGATATTTTGAAGGTTTTGGTCGTCTTACAGAAACCAAGAATGGGTATCGGGATCGAGATATATTTACAAGACCCTAATCATATGCAATAATATGTCTAAAACATAACAATCTGAGATAATTTCTATATTAATTACGGTTTAAAACAGCTTGAAAAAACAGTTTCTTCATATATATTAACGAAATAGGGTATACCTGTGCCCAAACTCCGGTCGACGTGACATTTCACACTCACTTACGGCGCATTCCATACTCACTTACGTTGCCACTGTTTTTTTGGTGACCTTCTTTGTTTAAACCTTGCTGTAGTCAAAATACAATAAATGGGAGTACTTTAAAATAGCCAATCTTGTAGAAAATTTGTTCATCAATAGCCTAAAATTATATGGGCAGAGGTAAGGGTTTCAGTTAGTCAGCATTATTCAACGGAATATCAAAATCGAGCAATAGTAACAATTTTTCTCTTACGTTGTATTACGTTTTATTCGTTTGACCTTCTTCGCAAAAAAACCTTTTTTAGGCAAAATAAAGTAAAAGCAAGTAGTTAAATTAAATCAGTAAAGTAGGAAATAGAATAATTATTTGGATAAAATTGTGTGGGCAGGGCTGAGAGTCTTAGTTACTCAGCATTATTCAACGGAATATCAAAATTGAGCAATAGGAACGATTTTACTCTTACGTCTTATTAAGTTTTTTTATTTGACCCTCTTTGCTTAAACCTCTTTTTACGCAAAATGCAATAAAAGCAAGTGTTGAAAATAAACCAGTCAATTAGAAAATATGTTCATTAATTGGATAAAATTATGTGGGCATGGCAAAATGTTCTTTCTATCTAGCAATATTCGACGGAATATCAAAATCGAGGAATATGTAAAATTGAACTTGAATTCGTCAGTATATTTACGGTATATTTTTAAAATGAGACGGCATATTTTGATATATTTCTAAGGGGTCGGACGGTATATTTTAACGACAAATCCGCGTTCACACCGTAAATCTGTAACCTCTGTAAATTTTTTCAACTTTGCCGCATTCGACTCGATTTATTTGTCTAAATTTTAAACACCGAAGCAACGCGCTATACGCCTGCTGCCGACCGAAATTCAAAAGCTCAGCGCTCACACAGAGAGAGATCGAACGGAGAAAGGACAATGCTGCGCTCCCTTGCAACGACACGAAACGAATTGGGGACCCTGCGAGCGGTGCTCCTCCGACGACCAGCCACTGCCAGCCTCCGACGCGGCGATGGCCAGATTGGAGTGCGTGCCCTCAGCACCCGACTGCTGGCCAGTGCCCGGAATCTCCAAGCGAGCAGGTACAATCATCATCACCACCTCCCACTCTTGCTGGCTGTCTCTCTCCCCCTTTCGTTGAGGTTAGAAATGTTGTGTAATATTGCAAATGCTGCAGCAGGAGCGCACCACCAAAAGGGGGAGGCGAGTGCGGCGCAGGGGCAACGGCAGAGCTATCTGCTGATTGACGGCGTCGTGTCCAAGTATTTAGCAATGTGTAAGTGTGCGTGAGCGTGGGCCAGTGCGTGTCGGTCGTCGTGCCTCAAGGTCGTGCATACGTATGATGCGTGATAGTGCTGATAATGAGGAATGATAATTTGGTCAAAATTTACAGCCGAGTGTTTTCCATATGTGTGTGTGCATAAACAATCAGACAATCAGCTGATTGAAGAGCCAGTATGAGGCACAATCGAAGGGAAATTCAATGTAAATTCACTATCGATCCTCCACAGGTCCACTTTGAAAAGCAGTCGGCCTCAGTCGCTAAACGCCTGGAGCTACAATTTTGCCCACAATTATGCCAGCCTGCCGGAACATCTCCGTGTGCCGCTTCCTGCCCTATCGCCAACGATGGAGCGAGGCTCCATTGTCAGCTGGGAGAAGAAGGAGGGCGACAAACTCAACGAAGGTGGGTATGCTTTTCCTAAGATATACCCCCAATCCAATCCATTTATATACAACTCCTACTTCTCCTCCAGGTGACCTCCTTTGCGAAATTGAAACTGACAAGGCGACTATGGGCTTCGAGACACCAGAAGAAGGCTATTTGGCCAAAATCCTGATACCCGGCGGCACCAAGGATGTGCCCATTGGCCAGCTACTGTGCATCATTGTGAACGATCAGGCCAGCGTGGCTGCTTTCAAGGATTTCAAAGATGATGCGCCCGCTGCCGCACCAGCACCAGCGGCGGCTGCAGCACCCCCACCACCAGCAGCCGCTGCACCTGCACCAGTTGCCGCACCACCGCCAGCAGCAGCAGCAGCACCCGCACCCGCAGGTACAGCCCAGACCGCTGCCGACCAACGTGGCGATCGGGTGTATGCCAGTCCCATGGCCAAGAAACTAGCCGAAGCACAAAAGCTGCGCCTACAAGGTTGTACATCCCATATCCAACTGTCCCACATCCTGCTGTGTGCATGCACCGCTCGACTAAATGCCTCTTATCCCAGACCTAGTCCCCGTCCAAATGTTCTGTTACTAATCCCCGGCTTTTGTGTGCAGGCAAAGGCAGTGGCGTCCATGGCTCAATTAAATCCGGTGATCTTGCAGGCCAGAAGCCTGCTGAAGCAGCAAGGGCGGCACCGGCCAAGGCAGCACCAGGTGCCCGCTACAAGGACATCCCGGTGACCACCATGAGGGCGGTGATTGCCAAACGTCTGCTGGAGTCCAAGACCCAGCTGCCTCACTACTACGTGACGGTCCAATGCCAGGTGGATAATGTAAGTAAACGATGAATCTCCTAAAAAGAGTCCACCCACCTCCCACTCACAAATTCATCCACCTTTGCAGCTGTTAAAGTTCCGCGCCAAGGTCAACAAGAAGTATGAGAAGCAGGGCGCCCGCGTCTCTGTCAATGATTTCGTCATCAAGGCAACTGCCATAGCGAGTCTCAAGGTCCCGGAGGCCAACTCCGCCTGGATGGACTCGGTGATACGCCAGTACGATGATGTGGATGTATCTGTGGCCGTCTCCACGGACAAGGGTCTCATCACACCCATTATATTTGGAGCCGATCGCAAGGGCGTTCTGGATATCTCCAAGGATGTCAAGGAGCTGGCTGGCAAGGCGCGCGCTAACAAGTTGGCGCCACATGAATTCCAGGGCGGCACCATCTCAGTGTCCAACTTGGGCATGTTCGGTGGGACAATCTCTCCCAAAATCGTCAAGAAAGAATCCTAAAATATTTTTCTCTTTTCAGGAGTCAACCAATTCTGTGCCGTGATCAATCCCCCGCAATCGTGCATCTTAGCCATCGGCACTACAACGAAACAGCTTGTTTTAGATCCAGATAGCCCCAAGGGGTGAGCTCCACTATACTAAATCCGTTTTCTCGAACCCTTTTATATAATATTTGTCTTTCAATTTCAGTTTCAAGGAAGTCAACCTGCTGACTGTCACTTTGAGTGCTGATCATCGGGTGGTGGATGGCGCTGTGGCCGCCAGATGGTTGCAACACTTCCGCGACTATATCGAGGATCCACAAACCATGATATTGTAAATCGGCCCCGGCACCAACACCCACCACAACTCCACCACAAGATTCGTAGGGACTCGCCAACGAAATAAAATTTGGATGAATGGATTTTATTGGATGTTACACGTATAAAATATTGTAAATTTTTCTATTGGTTTTGATGTCTTTCCTAGCATACTGGCACTCATCTGATTTTTAGCGCTATATATATTTAAATATTTAATTGTGTAATATTCGATGTAGTGTCCATATAAGGAAACAAAACGCAAAAATACTTGAATGATATTCGAATTAACTCACTCTCAGAGCTGTAAATTTCCGTTTGATATACATAATATATATTAGTGTATGCTTTAATCAAATTTGTTGATCATGTCCACTATGAAAATGGAGGCTAAATAGTTGAAAGTCCAAGGACGCGTTGAAATAAACTCATAACACCTACACACACGCACGTTCTAGCCAATTCTTCAAAAGATACGAAAAGGATTTTCATTTGAAGAGGGTTAGGGAATATGTTCATACTAGTTTAATGCATAAATAGATGCTTCTTGTATGGGAAAAGATGCTTAGCAGGAAGATCTCTGATGTACATCTCTTGAATGTACATCGTTCTGTTGGTGTGAGAAGAGAATGTAGCGGAATAAAAAGCAGTACTGAAAATAGGAAACAGGTAAAAAATGTAAAATTCTAATAAAATAGGTCATTATGTGGAAGTACATAACTTGCAGTCGTGGTTCCTGTCTTTCTCTCTAGGAGTTTCCCCAACAGCGATACCAAAAGGCAGAGATACCAATTCCGGCGCTTACATGTAATTACATAAATAATAAGCTCACACATATACAGACTGACCGAGCCTTTGCCCCGCAGCCTACAACGTTCCCGACCGTTTTGTTTTGGGAATTGATGTGCAATGGCTGCACCATTAAGTGACACTAAGCCTAAGCTTAGCAAAAACCCAACCGGTCGCGTGCATGTGGTAAAAGAAAATCCCTTTGTAGTAATAGAATTTCTAAAACTTAATTTCGAAAGGAGAAGATAGATCATAGAGGATATTATCTTAGAAAATTAAACTGCAAAAATCACTATAAGATTATAAGATGGCAAATTATAGTACTTTCCTGATTGTAATAGTTTCTCAATTAGAATCAGTGTTGAATTGTAATAGTTTTCGAATGGTAGTTATTTTTGAATTGAATATTCAACTAAAGTAATTTTTGATATTTTCTTAAGTAGGAACAGGAAGGTATTGAATTGAAGTAGTCGATGAAGTGTAGGGATTTAAGATTTAAAGTACCTCTTCATATAGTATAGAAGATAACTTAATGGACTGCTGAAATTGGAAGTGAATATACAGACAGATAGTTCTTTGAATTGGAAACGATTAAGAATGAAATACTTTGTTGAACTGAAGAAAAGGTGGTTCCTGTTATTGGAAAAACTTTTCAATTGGTAGAGCAATTGATATGGTCCTCATGAAAGAAGGTTAATATTTCGAAAAATTTCAATTCGAAATTGTTTAATTGGTAGTTTTACAAACATGATATCGCACAAGTACTCGAACTACGATGAGCGTAAGTAATATTTACGGACACCATCAGTATGAATCGCAAAAAAGAAATGTGCTTAAGTATGGAATACTAATTGAATAGAGGTCCTACCTATAGAAGCTTTCCAAGAGCTACGAATCCTTAGAATCCTAAAAATATCCATCTTCCACCAAGTATCCCAAGAACTTAATTCTTCCCAAAGTGTCCCATGAAGCACTAACCATACAGTATATAGATGTGACAGTTCATACAACGAATGCGTCACACACTGGCTAGCGCGCACAGTACCCCAGAGTACCGACGTCATCATGAGAGAGAACCCAGAGAGAACATCTTTGCATGTGTTAGTACACACGCAATATGTTTCGACAAAAATATGTGATTGTATGGTTTTTTCTTTTTCAGATTTTTTGCTTCCAGCATGTTTTAATGTATGGGTGCACATGCATTCTCACGTATTTTGCGTGTGTGTGTTTAGTATTGCTGGCCGCTAGAACTGAAATTTGAGTTTGGTTCTTCTTTTGGGTCTTTTGATACAAATAAATGAAAAATGGGCAGGGGTGGGGTATGGTACACTAGGACGCGGGAAATAATATAAAAGCTGTTATTTGTTTGAATTATACCACAAAATATAAAATATTACAATAATATAATTACACATTTATTTCCTTATTTTAAACAGGTTGATTATAAATTATAAAAATTATGTAAACGCCGTCGGTTCTCGACTTCTTTGTTTATTAAAACTAAAACAATGATGTATCTAAATATACGATTTAAGAAAAAATGTATATACATCTACTACAATAAATATGCATTCATATATATGGAATTGGTTTTACATATATTTCGAAGCAATTGTCAATCACACGCTTTCCGACGGGAATCTGCAAAGCAAAAATTTAGATGCCGGTCGCACCTTGAATACTCTCATGGACAATACCCTAAATTTCTAATTCAATTATGAAATATCTTATGTACATACATATGTACATAAATATATCAGTTTATTACATTCGTATATTGCATGAGGGTATTCAAAGTATTAAAAAGTGTGAATACTCTTAAAGGGGCGCGCAATAATTGGAATCTTGTGAGAAAACATGTACATAATTCGAATTTTGCTCTGGTTCGTTGCTTTGACTTACAGAATTTTAGGGTATTAACACTTTTTAATGAAGCTTGTCACCTAACATCAAGACAACTGTAATTTTGAATAATTTTGAATAATTTTGAAGCAAAAAATCTGAAAAAGAAAAAACCATACAATCACATATTTTTGTCGAAACATATTGCGTGTGTACTAACACATGCAAAGATGTTCTCTGGGTTTCTCTCATGATGACGTCGGTACTCTGGGGTACTGTGCGCTAGCCAGTGTGTGACGCATTCGTTGTATGAACTGTCACATCTATATACTGTATGGTTAGTGCATGAAGTCTCCATCTTCCCCCAAGTATAACCAATAAAATCCGTTTCAAATTCAGTTTTCTGTTTGGTTTATTATAGTATTATGTAACTAGTTAATTGCCAAAATGTTACGAACTAAGAAAACACATGCTGCAAGTATTTACAAATATAAGGATAAGCTAGTATCGAGTGCCACTTCTGGAATGGTTGCCTGCGAGAGAATGGTGGATGTGGATTACCACTGGGCGGGGCCCAGCTCGCTCCAGTCGGACACGTACTGGGACTGCTTCTCCAGGGCGGGGAACCACTCTTGGCCGCCATAATCGATGGCTGGCAGAGAACCCTTGTAGTTGGCCGGAAGGACAGACGGATCGAGGAACTTCTGCAGGGATTTCATGTCGCTGCCATGGAAGTGCATCTGTTTGAAAGAGAAAATAAGATACAAATCAGTCAAACGGATCAGTTAATGGATGGTTTATCCTCGAGGGGTAATACTTACGCGCTTGTTCAGCTTATCTTTGACGAAGGGCTTGAAGAGCGACCAAACCATGTTGAAAATGAAGGGTTGCTTGACAAAGTGCACCTCTTTCATGCGCAGCGGCATTGCCTCTTGGATGAAGGTGAGCAGGCGCTTGGAGAAGCTCGGCGACAGGGCCTTCACCTGCTTCATAGCCAGGCCATCAAAGTCCATTATGCAGACAACACCGCGCACCTGGGTCTCCTCCTCCAGCTGGGCGGCAATGTGGACCATGTAGAGCATGCGGAACATCTCATCGCTGCTGATCTCGCTGGGATCCCAGAGCTTGCCGCAGTTGACGATCAGCATACGACGTCCCTTCTGGTCGCAGTTTTTCAGGACATTGATCACGCTGCCCTTGATGAACTTCTCCCTCACCTGATCGACCAACAGGCCATGGACCAATGACGCATACTCCTTACGGAACGTGGCGGTGGTTTTCATCTGTAAAATAGCAAAAGGCAAAAGGTAGCATTGGTAAGTAGCGCCAAACTGTTAGATAAGAATCGCACGATTGATAAGGCTAGTTCTCTTCTGACCGTTGGACAGACCTATAAAATGCTTATAAAACTTATGCGGCTTCCTATGATGACAAAACAAAATGGCGTGAGTCGGATTTATGGCATGATTTGGTCAGGTTTCTTGAGGTTCGGGCTCTGTATTCCCCATAGAGCATTCATTAGCTTCAGTACATTACTTTCTAGTAGAAAGTTTATACAAAAGATGTACTACATACATATACGAGTATATGCATGCATTGAATAAATCCCATTATAAATCGAATCCGCTTATCGTTTGGTTGCCTTTTGTGTCAGCGGGTTCAAAAGCGTATCAGCAGCGAGAATTGAGAACATAGACGAGGTCTTTTCTTGTATTTAATGAACATTTGTGGATCATACGTTTTTGGTTAACATGAAGGTGGGTGGAAACACCAGAGGATCTTTAGGATCACTTTATCTGTAGAGTAGATCCTTTGAAGCTTTCAATTATGAAGGAACCTGTTTAAAATTCCTCTTAACAAATGTTGTACCCCTGTATCTGTTCTCTAGCTAATCTCGGATCTCTTTATACAGCTCCATTTTCCCTTTCCTCACTTTCCTATAGGTTATAGACCTCATTTCAATAACTCTCGCATGTCCCATGTTTGCTGGCGATAAGGGACTTGAGACGCCCTAAAATTTCGATTTGATTATCTTTCAAATACCGAGAACATCAAAAAACCAAGTCACTTCGTCAGCCATTTTTTGATAACGTGACGAGTCTTGTTTCTAAGGCGGTCAATCTGCATATATGTATGTTTGAATAAAGTATGATTAAACCAAGAGATGCAATTGTATGTGTATTCAATGTGGAAATGATGTGAGCAAGCATTGGGTAATCGTTTGTTTAGAGCTGTGTTGAATGCAGTTTCATAAAGATAAGCTATACAAGATATGAGATAAACGTAATCGGATGTATTGAAATGTCATCATCGAAGAATTTTATGAAAGGACTAGGGGCAAGCCCCCTGCGCACTGATATGAGTAAAATATCGGACGACGACTCAAAACTCTTTTATATAATAGAGAGACATAACGAAGGGTCACTTTTATGCATGGATAAAGGGATGGGGGGTTGTTTCCTGTTAATTAAGGATATAATTTGACAATTTCTTGAAATCCAACATTAAAAAAGGGAATAAATAAAAAATTCGATTTCCCCCATGGAGGATAGAGTTTTTTATCCTTAAATGTTTATCAATTTTTGTAACCAAAGAGCAAGTGAAAGCGATCTTAAATTGATTGATGATCTAATGCCGTAATGGAAGAATCTACTTCATAATGGATACCATTTTTGACTATAAGCGTGACTAGCGTTCACTTTCAGGACACGTACCTTTTCCAAAGCGCCCTCTGGATAGAAATGACAGGCGCGCAGGAAAACTGTTAGAAAGGCATCGTCATCCTTGTAGTTGAGCTCGGGCGAGGCCTTCAGCAGCTCCCGCAGCTTCAGGATGGCCTCGGCTTTCACCTCCTCCGTCTCGCGCAGCTCCACTCGGGCGATTTCCACTGTCTCGGGTTTCAGATAACCCACACGCAGATTGAACGCCTCCTCGCTGATATCGCTGGCCGCCATTGTAGGTCTGGATTTGGATTTGGGTTCCTAGTATTATGTGGGGGGGCCTGCGTGTACGATATTTTTGGTTAGTTTTCATTGTTGTTTGGTGATCACTGAATGCATTTTCGAAAATTGCATCTTAATTCACTTTTGATTTGTTGGCTTTACGGAACAATCTGGTTTGAACAATCATCGAAAATTACATCTTGATTGACTTTAAGTTGCGAACGTGTTTTTTGTGGTTTTTTGTAAGGGCTGTATTTACCTAAGTCTAGCGGTAGTGTTCGTATTCGGCTCTTAACTTTTGGCGAGCTTTAGATACTTTTTTCTAGTAGTGTTCTTTGTGTGTGCTTCCTCGCGACTCGTGCGGTTCGAGTCAACTGAATTTCGGTTTGCATTTGGAAACCCTTGTGAGTTAACTTCTATATTATATACGCCATACATACTGTATGGCGTCGTTCAGCGATACGGCTCAGCAGCGACTTGGCAGCAGCAGCAACGCAGCAGAGCAGCGGCGCGATCGAAGCAGTGCCGTCGACGTTGGGGCTGGACTTGATTCGACACGACTCCATTCCATTCCTTATCTCTTAGACGACCGTTGACTGGAAGAGAGGGACGGGACAGCTTCAAAAGGTCACCATTCCGACTGTCAATCACCTTACGCCCTTAACTAGAGAGCAGCCACTGCCCCAATTGAACCCGAACCCGGGCTATGTTTTGGGCCAGACCTGCTACCGGCTCGGTTTTGATCGTGATTGAGGCCTGACGATGTTGACATGTTGTTACTTGGATCTTGAACCTTACCTTAGCCTACCTCCATTTCCAAGTCCGTTCCCCTGTTTCAGCTGTTTCAGGTGGGTCGTGATGAATAAAGTAAATTTGCCAAAAATTAAACATAAGTAAAAGCAATTACAGAGAGGCCATCCAGGCCAGGCGTGCCTGTCTATTGACAGCGGAAGCTCATATCTCATAATGCCAATAAAACATCATGCTGACGCTTCGAGGTTGACGAGGGTATTACCGTGTAGATTCTACACTGTACTCATAGAAGATTGAAATCTGGAAAATATTTCGTTAGCTTAAGCTAAGCTTAAATGTGCAGTAGCTATTACCAAATGCAATTGAGTTTTATTTGAAGGATTTCAAAATTCGGAAAACATGTTTAAAATGTATGATCTATTTTAAGTGTAATTTTTGTTAGAAATTCATTGAATTTGTTGTAACTTCTGATTCATAATTGCTCTAATTGTTCCAGAAATATATTTTCACAAAAGATTCTTCAATGTATTAAATAATTAAATAATTTTATACAGTAAAGTGTTTGAGTGTATTCTATCAATATACTAGATGCAATTTGTATTCTATTTTTCGATATGCATCTACAGCACACTTCCACATTTTATCAGGCTGCACTTTTCCGCCTGTTCCTTTTCTAAGTATTTCCTAATGCTTCTATCATAGATCTACCCTTAATCATTTCCCTTAATTCTACAGGGTATGCAAACTACTTTCGACTAAAGTCCAAAGCAGAGTCCTCAAGCAAGTGATAAGAGAACCCAAAAATATTCTGCTTTAAAGGCTATTATCGAATGTTTCATGTACATTTTTGTTAAATGAACAACAGAGGCAGCGGCAGCGGCAGCGGCAGAGGCGTAGCAGAGCTCACAGCTCATAATCCTTATCAGTGGCGGCAGCGGCAGCGGCAGCGTAGGCAGAACGATCGACAGGCGCTGTCAGTAAAAGCAGCGCCTCGAAATGCATCAGCGGCAGAGGCAGAGCAGCGATAGAGGCAGAAAGCAGAAGGCAGCGCTGAATCAAGGTACAATAATACAAGGTTGTACATTTTCGTTCTATAGCATTCGTGTTCTAAATTTATTTCCGAAATTTTCACAGAATTCACTGCCCGATACGTATGAGATCTGGTTGTATGATTGAATCGGAAACACCTCACCTTATACTAATACACCTTGCGCTGACTGATCAATTGTTGGTGTTCCTTGGGTTTTGGGGCAGCAAACAGGTAGCAGATCGGTGCGAAGCGGTGGGTGGTGGGATATTCTTTTCACACCTTAGTTTTTGTTTTATTTTTATTTTTTTGGGGCATTGTATCGTGAACGTTATCATTGTTGCTGCTGCTTTTGTCATTGATATTGTTATTGGATTCCGTTCGTGTGATTATGGGACGTGTTCGATTCTTTGTTTTGAAATACATGTCCATGTCCCAAGCAACAACCCCCTGCTAAAGTCGACTTATACTCGTTCTCAATGCACACATTTCCTCACTAAGCAGATATCGTATATGTGTTTGCTATATAGTGTAGTCATAGGGCAAAGTCTGCACACTTGATACGATTTGTTGTCGCTGCTAAGGCGAAGGCGTCAACTTGCTGGCTTTGTGCATCCATTTGTCGTACAGAGTGAGGGTATATGGGCATTTCCGCCAAAATGTCAAGCGAGGCCAAACAATCATTAGAAGTCATTACTTTTGTCCCGATATTATTCTCTAGTTTTATTGAAAGTTAACTGAGATGATTCTTGATATAACTTGTTCCTCAAAGTCTTTCTAAAATATTGAACTATCTAAATAAAATGCCTCGAAAAAATAGAAAAGGTTTTCATACTTAATAAAGTGAAAAAATGCACACTGAATATTTCATACATATGCACAAAATATGTTGTACAGATAGACCTACCCGATTCGTCAAGTTTTACAATCTTGTTACCAAACCTCAAAATGTACTTCTGTTTTTGGTAACGTAACGTCAGGTCATATTTTGGCTTATATCTTTTAAACCGTACTTGTGATTGTTGTTATTTTTTGGTGTCTAATTAGAGGGTATCCCATAGTCGGAATATCGTCTACACTGCTCCTAATTCTTGTTGTTCTTTTATTGTTTTCGATTTCGCTCAAGTATTTGTTGTGAGCATTTGGTTTTTAGTTGCTGAGCCAAGCATTTTTGTGTCATTATTTTTGTTATTGTTGCTGTTTTTGCTAGATCGCTGCTTTATCGAGCTTCGCTTCTGTTTTGCCCCCCTGTTAATGAGTATTTAAATACATTTGTTAAAAAGATAACACACACAAATTCACCCATTTTAATTGTGTGAAGAGTATGCGTTTGATTTACTAGCAAAACATACGAACGATTCGATCAACAGAAACGTATCAGTTAAGACCAACACACAGCTGTTAAGAAATGGCATCGAGTACTTTCGAAACCGTGGGACAAAGACGGTGAAAAATTCTAAACTCCATACAAATTGACCATGTTTTATTGACCATATTTTGTATTGCAAACTTTAAATTATAGGCTCATAAAATAGTTTTAAATATGTTAAGCCAAAACTCACGACTTCTATGTTAAGCGATCAACAACCTCATTATTTATAGCACAACGTTGGCTTATCGCAGGAACGGGGAAAACTTACTCGTACCACACATCACTTCCACGTTACCATCAATGCCATGGCCAACAATATACAAAGCGTGTGGAATTCTAATCTGAAGATTGGCAAGGTATACCCAGTAAAAAGTTTCCATTGCATGATTTGCTAAAAGTCCCCTGCGGAGAAGCATCAGCTGGAAGCCTTGGAGTTTCCAAAGTCTACCGATAAGAAAAGAAACTATTTCATATCGAAATGTTGAACAAACGGATTCAATTCAGATTAACTAACGAGGACTGGTCATGCAGCAATATATACACGTAATATCACGGCATCACTAAGACTTGCCCTTTGGACATCTGTGGGGAAGCTCTATATAGTACGCGTACTCGTACTTACCAACTGCTCAAAGTGCAAAATAATCAGTTCAATTCTATTGGTGGATCATTTCGTCACCAAAACGCTTTCACTTCTACATTTATATTTCCACCCCAACACATGTCCGGACCTGAGCTAGACTTTGACTTTCAGTAATCGCTGACGTCGGTGTGCTGCTCGAAACAGCAGCTGAACAAAAGTGTGTCATGTTTGAGAAAATATACTATACTATACTATACTAGCACTCAAGGCTTAACGAGGGAGAAACCGTGAATGAATAATATCCAAGTTTTGGGAATTTTAAATGGTACTTGAAGGGATAAGTTTTGGAGGGGTTTTAAGAAAAGGGTGAATGAACATTGTACATATTTACTAAAGACTTTGGGGTGAAGTCCATGACTGAATAATCTCTAAATTTCATGGAGAAAAATCACATCACATCTGTCATATTAAACGATGGAAATTCTGTGCATGTGTGATCAAAGTTCCCTTAAAAAAGTAGTTATAAAAATATTTGAACCATAATAACATTATTTATACTGGCTATTAAACTTAAACACATTTTTCCCCAAAATTTGGTATGTATTTATGACGTCGTAAAATTGGAAAAAATTGGAAAAAATTGAAAAATTTTAACATTATTTGCGTGTTTGGTTTTACTGCCTAGAAACACTTTCGATACTAAGCGAATAGCCATATAAATAACAATGTATTGCAAAGTACTTGTAATTATATGAATAAACTTGACGCTCCAGCGACCGTAACTGACCTTACCAGAGAGCCATAGCACTCGTAAATTGCTGTACATCTTAGATACTCGTAGTTATTTAAGCCTTGATTTAAAAGCACAACGGAACTTATCAGAACATTTAAAATACTATCAAAAGTTGTTGAACAGTGTATTTAGAAATGTACAAAAATAAAACACTGCAGATTTCAGGTAGTTGCACTTTTCTGACTCATGTTTGAATCTGAGCGGATGACAATGGGCACATTCGTGGTCCATAGCACCAATCTGCGCTTTTGGATGAGCGGAATGTAGAATATTTGACTCGGACTCGAATGCGAAACGAAGAGGATGTAAGTGCTCGATATACTTGATGGCGTTTTCTGCCATTTTATCTTTCTTTTCTTTCGATTCTGTTTAAATCCCTTTGCGTATACTTGATATTGAATTCATAATTTTAGTCAGCTTTTCTTTTTGCTTGGTTAATTTCCCTGGTTAGCCGTGCTTACATAACACAATTAAGTAATTAATCAACAGGCTATTTGGCGCTCAATACACGGTCATTATCTTTATGGCACATACTATTCGTAGCACAAATGTTTATGGCTGTAATAATTTAGATAGCCCAACACTAGCAACAAATTATTTATCAGCCAAGAAGATAACGAAAGGTGTTCCAAAGAAGATCGAAAAAACTGCACACACGGTCAAACTAAACAAAAGAATCCGTCAAGAACAAATGCAATGAACTTCAACCAAGCTGTGGCCTTCAGGGGACTGCTGGGCTGGTCTAAAGAAAGTTAAGAATTTCAATTTTCAAGTGCTGCAATCAGCAGAAATTCGACAGCAAAAATAAAAAAAAAAAAAACTATAGAAATTACTGAAGCATGAAAGTTCGAAGCAAAGTTCGACCCCCAAGGGGGCTTTTCCTTTAGCTAATTGATAGATTAGGCACGGCAGATATCTCCAAGCTGATTAAAACAAGTTTATTGTTTGTTGGGGCAAGCAATCATTGAATAACATAATTGAGTATTCAGGTAAATTAAAAGAATGTAAAGACAAACAGGAAATTTTTTACCAACTAGGTCAAGCGCCTCCTACTGTCGATCATGATTCAGTTGCAGTGCAACTACTGCACCTCGGTTATGGTCAAGTACTCCTCGGGGATTAGCCAATTACTATGAATAAACTAGTGCCGTTAAACCGATGCTTGATGATGTTGTACACCATTTTCAAAATAATTCAGTTTATAATTCAGTCAAATAATGGCCGTTGTGGCACCGCAACAAGGTGTTCTGTGTTTAAAAATTCAAATTTTTTAAGATGTTCGAGATGGAAAAAGCTGTTCCTCGCATATTATTTTGAAAAGTCTCTCTATCGCCCCAAGCCTTTTGGGTGCCGGGCTACGGCTCTGGTTCTTTTAGCATTTAGCTAAACTTTTAAATTACGCGCTTCAAGCAAAGCTTTGAGCATTCAGTGTTGTGTAAGAGATAGAGAAAGCTTTTAACTCTCTCCAAAACGCAAAACTGAGCTCTCTCGCTCTTTTTCCCCATATCACTCAAATTCGACTGCACTCAAGACCAGTGCTGTCAACTTTTTATCAGAAAAAAAGCTGTTTCTAACTTTAAGAAAACGAAAAATAAAGCTGAAAATTTTCAAAAAAATCAAAAAATGAGCGTAAATAATGGTGTTAACAATTTTGTATTAAAGTGAATTAATACTAACAATTAATAATTAAGTGTTTTACGTATTTTTAAATTATTTAAATTGGCTCATCGTTAAAAATAATGATTATCCGGAATTCCCGCTTCCCGCAATTCACAAATTTTTCCCGCATTTGGTCTTCCAAAAAGCCAGATCTGACGGGAAAAAAGCGTAATCGGCAGCACTGCTCAAGACCAACTGGAATCAAAGTGCCGGACAATTTGAGCTTCCTTTTTTGATGTTAACTCAATGTTAAATATTAAATTGTGTATTACAATTGAATTTGCAGAGCGCTGTTTAGATTTTAGATAAGAATTGTTGGTTTAGACCTGAGCGAAACGACCAACTATAACTGATTTTAATAATTTACATTTGTGAGCTCACTGCGCACTCTCTGTTGTATTATTTGTTGTCGTTTTTGTTTTTTTGTCAAGCTTGAGTTGGCCAGTTAATTAATAACAAGAGCTGGGGAGCGCTTTTCAATCGCCATACCAGTTTCAGCCGCGTTGCCATTTGGACGTCGCCGCAGCTATATTTGCGTTTGCGTATTCATTCGCAGTGTCATCTTATCCCATTGTTGGATATTGTCGCGTCCTGCTTTGAGTTCCCTCCTCCGTTTCCGCCCTACCCTGCCGCTGCAATTGCAAAGCAAAAAACTTTTAAAGTGAAACGTGAAATCTCTTACTGTACTCGAAGTACCGTTGCCAAAAATATTATATCTTACTTTCGGGCAGATCTTTGTTCGGTTCGGCTTTTGCGGTAAGTTGCGCTAACATTATGGTTGTTTATAGGGGTTTAGGGGCTTAGGGGCTTTGGAGGGGGCTCCAGGTAATGTTTTTTGGGCATTGTTGCTTTTGGATTATGCGCATGCGAGCAGCAACGTTTGACACACTTTCTGCCTTTGAGAGTGGAGTGGCGTCTCTTTCTGTCTGTTTGACTGCCACCAGGCAAGTTATGGCTCTGTGGTTGTTGGCCATAAAAACAATTACCACTTGCCGCTTGCCTCTGCCGCCTGTGACGTTGGATGCATTTCGTCAGTGCACAGGCGCTTTGATTCCGGACAGCGGACACGGACACCAAAGAGAGAGAGAGAGAGAGAGACCAGTCCCCGGACCATGTCCAAACATACAGAGCGCACTGCAATGCATTATAAGGTGTTGCACTTCCCCCCTTGAGCTGCCCAGTTCGCTAAGAGGCGCACGCTCACTGGCGGCTTAGCACGTTGATCTTCCTCAATAGACGATAATATCGCTGCAAAGTTTTTCTTTTTGTTTGTTTAATGAAGTGGAATACTTGCCTAAGGCGAATGGGGTGTGTCGGTGATTATAGAGGATGCTTGGGATTTACAAAATTAACAACAATTTCGTGTGTGAAAATAAGTAGAGGTCTGAGTACTTCATCTCATCATACACATGGATGTATGTATGTGACGATGTTATTAAAGAGAGTTATTAAAGTGCATGCAAATGGTGGGGAAACTGAAGTGTATGTAGTTTAGTGATTAAAATAATTAAGTATTCCGTTAAAAGTGACCAAAGAGAAACTTTAATGATATAAAATATACAAAAAAGAAAAAAAAGTAAGTAAGAGTAATGAAATTTTGCTTGTGCAGATGATTCTTTTAGGAGAGTAGTTGTTCTCAACCCAGTTTTATAATTATAAATGGTTTGTGGAGGAAAATTAAGTTCTCAGAAGATTTTCCTTTTGCAAGTGCGATTTTTGTCTTGGATGTTCATGCTTTTCCTGTCTCTCATTCATACAGTTTTCTTCTATAGTTCCTAATTGTTTTTTATTGCTTTGAACGAAGTCCTATAATACCTCTTCCGGTTATCTAAGAAACGTTTCCATTGCAGTTCTATTGGATTTTTTCCTGCAACAATGAATTAAAAGTTTATGTCTTCCCTGTTGTGTATTTCCATTGCTATATCTTTGTTCCAATTGTTCCAATGCAGTTCTTGATCATACCACCTTCCTGATGAATTTATGCACCACAAAACAAATACGCATTATTCCTATGTATCGTATTCCATACTTCGATGCAGTGTTCCATTTCAGTTGACTTGCCTGCAGTTAGACTGCAACCCACATACATATACATAGATACATAGATAAATAATGCCACGCAAATGTAACACAATTGAAATGTAAATTGATTGACGACACACCATGCTGCTGGCAATTTTCTGCACTTGTGGCACATTCCACGTGGATCCGGCGTCCCGCTCAATTGGGTTTTAATTTCTGTTTTCTGATTCACGGGATCGACGGTCGCCGAAGCCTATAAATATTTCAGGCAGCGACTGTCGAACCACTTGTGCCACTGACACCACCAGAAAAGCAGAAAAAAAGTGTGTGTAGTGTGCGTGTTTTCCGAAAACGATTCCCTCCCCATCCAATTCCAATCGATTGTGCGGCCTATTGGGCCAACCAAATTTCGGCCCTGTTTGCATCATACATCTAATACAAACAAGTACGGGTATTCTATAACAATTTGACCTTGCTGCCGACTACGAATTTTGAACTCAAAACCAGTTAGACATCTTTTTTAGTACAAGTTTCTGCTGGTGCGGGCCCGGGGTTTGCCTAAACTGTTAGCATTTTGTCAAGTGAAGGATAGAAGACTGTAAAAGTGCAAAAAAAAAAAAAACACACACAAAAAACGCCGTTATTGAATTAGAAAATTTACATATCTCTGAAATACAACAGAAGTAAAATTCGTACTTGGCAGCTGAAGTGAAGGCGAGTTTTTATGGACATTGCTCGATTGGATCGGATCTGTTTGGATCGAATTGCTGTTGCTTTTGGTTTGGGTTTGATTTTGATTTTGGCATTGTGAAAGAAAACGAAACGAAACCGGCTATTCCTGATTCTATAGAATGTTATTTATTTAGTATTTGAGAGCCGGTTCAGTGGGTGATTCTCGTACTAAAAGTATCGGGTGGCGTTTTTGTTTTTAAATGCTATAAGTGAGGCTACCAGTGTGAGTTTGGTTGATAAATAACGTTATGTCCAGTTGCCCTAGATAGAGATATGCCCCTAAAATGTGTGATAATGGTAAGGGCAAGGAAGTATCACAGAATTCTGTAGGTTCCGGTATAAAGAATCATCATCATATTGATGGGAGATTACTATAAATATACATCAAAGATGTTTAAAATTTAACCGCTAAGTTCAATAGAATTTGAGTGCCAAGAGCCTCTTATGATGACAGTGTAAATCGACAAGCAATTCTCCCTCAACAAACATGGAACTTATACTCGTATTTCTGAAAGCTTTGCTTAACAATTTTCTGGACACTTGGCTGCCAATTGCTGTGAATTATTACACTTCAGAGAAAACACTCAAATGTGTGACATCATTTAAGAAAAAAAGGAAACTTAAAAGTTCCGATAATAATTGGTTAGATTATCTTCTTAAATTTCCATTCCACTTAGTTGCATGCAGCATATTGAACGTAATAGTATCTAACTACAAAACCCAATCGAAAGTTCAAAAGATCAAATGATCTTCAGTTTTTGGAATTTTCCACAACTCAAATCGAGACTAATTTGCATATCACGTTGTGATTACTTTCATTGATTTGTTTATAGCCGGCTAATTGCAGGGAAATCATCGTACCGTACCTGTTTATATCACAACGAGTACGAGTGATCAAATCGCTTACACCGCCCAATCGATTGGTATTCAAGGCACATTAGACTTTTGATCCGCGCTGGCATTGTACAATATAAAGTACATCACAACGTCAATAGCCAGTAGATTGTCCCATTTATGAGTCAGGGACAACGACGTGAACTGATCTTGAACGGCTTGGGGTTACCAGTCAATGCAGAATGAAAGATTGACAGTTTTTTGGCCAACTCATTCTGTTTTGTACCTCCCTCTCCTCTCTTCTTTGAGACATTTTCAATTAGCTCTTCATCAAAAGTGAAGTTTTCTTTATTATGGCAAGTCATGCACTCAATTTTTCATACACTGTCAGAGGGTACTATACTCGTAGTACTGAGTAGAAGTTTTTGATGGATAAAGGACATAGAAAATATGTATCGTGTCTGTATCAGTAGGGAAGTAGATTGAAGGAACACAGCATACGTTATCTAAGCATTTGTAGCTCCTAAAAGATAGATATGTGCAAGCTGCATAGATGATAAGATACTGCTCTTAATTATCATCTTTCAAAGTTTGGCGATCTTTTGTTCCTGAACCTAGAGAACTAGAGAGGGTGCTTCAAGGTGTCCTTTATTTCTTGTTAAATAAACAATAAATAGATTTAAGTGTACTCCAAACTTCGACCTTTTTCTCTCATTTTTTTCGAGTATTAAGAGTATTCATTCCCCATCTAAACGACGAATGCAAACAATCGCTCCGTCATCTTTTGTAGCACTACAATCAATGCAAAAAAAATAAAAAAAACGAAGAAAAAACTGAGAAAAACCATAATTTGCATTTAATAGCCAGATAGTTGCTGGTATTGATAATTTTTCATATGACTTGTTTATTTATGCACATCATGGTGCGGTGGCTTTTATTCCTTAGATCTAATATACTTACGGGGACGGGTGGAGACGGGAATCAAGTGCATTTCAAATTTTATGACATTTTTTCAGCCCCGTTCAGCCGGGGTTTTGTATTGTTTTGTTGTGCAGTTGTTAACTGGAATACGATTAGACAGCAGTTTGCTTTATGGATTAATTCAGTATTCAGTTGTGTGCTAATCTGTGTATATACAATAATCGTCTGTTTATATGGCCAAGGAGGGGCCCCTCGACTTCAGTCTGTGGACACAGACCCGATTAGACGTTCAAAAGAAATTTGAATTTCAATTGTGTGGTGTGGTGTGGGGCCATTGCTTCTTTGTTCTTTATTTCTTTTGTTCGGCGATACCAGTTATCAGCTTTGGAGTGGTATATATCCCCGACTGCCACTGCCATTGCTACTGGCATTGTATTGTATGTATTTTCAGAGTGATAGTCGGGCAAATTGCAGCGCTCGTTCCTTGGGGCCACAGTTTCCGCTTGTCGGTTGTCGGTCGTTGCAAGCAGCAGAGGAACGCCTCACTTCAGTTCGGATTGAGGCAAGAAAAAGGCCAGGCCACAAAAGTTCAGCGAAAACAAAAAATAAGATACCAGTGTTGTACTCGTATTGTATTGTACAATTATAAGTATAATTATTGAGGCAGGCTAAAGTTGAGGCACATACCGGTAATGCCTGTTTATCTCCGTTGGTGTACTTAAGTAATTATTTAACTGGCTTCAGACTTTGAACAGTTTGGGGAATGCTGTTTTCCCATTGCGAAACATCAAAGGGGTTGAGATCGAGGTTCAGTGTAGGTGTCCACAAATAATTAAATATACATACTCAACAAAAATGTTAGGGAAGCTCGTAAAAAAAGAAGCTTGTTGATTGATCAAATCTTTACAAAGTGTAGAGAAAAGTATGGAAACTCAGTTTGGAAAATATGGTTTTTATCTAAAGAAAAGTTTGAGATACTCAAAGATTATTGAAATGATCGGCATAATTTAAGGTCTGCATTTAAAAACCTTTCAAAATTGTCTGAATGAATATGATTTTATCTCTCCGGAAATATCTGAATCTTCTGTTAAACTCTTAATAAGAGTGATCAGGATTTAATGGAAACAGTTCCTTTCGTTTACGTTTCAAGTTCATTAAAAACAAAACCAAAACTTAAGTATCCACTCTGTTTCTTGCTACATAAAGATCTCTAAATTAATAGTTGTTTCAATGTCAACCAGAATCAGTATCAGGATCTTCCCTTCAACGGAAAATGTTCCTTTCATAAAATGAACTTGTTTTTGTTCCACCTAAAAGCAAATCAGAAATACAATAAACTTGTATAACCACTCTTTCTTCAACCTTCATAAGTGCATGCACATATGCACATATATATAACCTTAAAGAAACAGAATATCTTACAATAAAAACCTGATCTTTAACTGCTGAATCATCATGAGTGTGCTCTATTTCCACTAGAGTGGGAATGCCTCAACAAAGAATGGTGTTCTCCACAAGAAATTCATATCGGGTGACCGTGCTATTCATAGATCAAAGGTCACTGTCTAAAGATAAACACCATTCCCCTTTGAAAGTGAGGAAATAAGATGAAAATTGGATTTAGAATTGCTCATTTTAAATTTTAAAATGAAGTAATTTGACTTCAGTTCAATTATAGTAATTGAAATAAATGTCATATTATCATCTGAAAGTCAGTCCTGTTTTGTTATATATCTACTTGACATCTTGCATGCGCTTAATTGAATTTAATTTAAGTTTTCTCACGACAAAAATAGACTTCAACCTAATACATAACTTGGAGTATAGTATGTCACCTTTGATGTTGTGTTTCTTGATTTAATTGGATTTTACATCAGACCGAAATAAAGTAAAAAAAAAACTGACCAACAAATTAATATGCGCATAACTTTATGGGCTGTTGAACTTCATAAAAATACAATAAAAAAAACAAAACAAAGGCAAAGTCAAATACAAAAACAAAACACAATACCCAAAAATCCAAAGCAAATACAAATATAAATTGCCCGGAGATTCATTGACGAAACTTCTGGAGGCAAACAGAAGACTCCACAAAGAAGACTCAGTCGCAAGTCAGGCCAAAATTGGTCGCCTCTGAGTAAGAAAAATAAATATCTACTGCTGCTTAAACTTGGCCTTGACTTTTACCTTCATTCTTCTTGACTGCACAATGTCGAGTCTCATAATAGAAAACCAACGAATATCAAAAACTTACTAATTGCTTTAATCACAAGAGCAGCACTAAATCAGATTTAATGGACTACGATTTGCGCTACAATTTTCGGCCCAGTCTACACGACTCTACACCGACTGCTTCCTCCACTCTCCTCTCGTTTTTTTTCTTTCGGATTTTTGTGTGCCATTGTCAAGTCCTTCATGACAGGGCATAGATCACCGCCGGCTCACATGTTGCTACGTCACCGAATCGAATGGCTTTTCGATTTTGTTTTGCTAGCCAAGGTGTTGCCAAGTCGTCTACGAGCCAAATGGGCGGACCACGTTTCGGTTTTTCAAATAGCCAAAAAAAAGAAGCATAAAATATTGTAGAGGGGAAAGTGAATTTGCGGCATGCAGAAGATTGGAGACCCTTACCGCGCTCAGAAATAGAGCTTTCCAGAACAGACCCACTGACCTATTGGACTATCGAATCCTCTGTATGATATAATAATGAATGTATAATCTCTGATCGCTGATCTGTCTGATCTTCAATGTGGATGGTATTCCGGTTTCAGATTAAATATTCATAAAAATCGAATCATTAATAATAAACGAAACCTTGTTCTTAGGACTTCACCCTCTATGCAGTTCTCTAATGATTCCTATTGAAGATCTGTGGCAAGAACCCTGACCAACATTTGATACCCATCACCGGTAAGGGTATACACTAATCTGAGCGGCTCTCGAACGCACGTTGTGCGACCAGTTTTGGGCACTATTGTCTATTGTCTATCCGTCTAACGATCTTTTCCTCACCCATGCACCCTCTTTACCCGTTTGTGTCCAACTCTACCTGTTTGTACGAGCCGCTTCTTCCGTTGTGGCTATTTTTCGGCGTTTTTAGCTTATGAAGATCAGCATTGAGTCATACATAAACATGGGCATACGGACATAGACACGCAGACCCACAGACAGACAAACGGACGGACAGACGGACAGACCTATTGGACAGTTTCAGGCATTGGAGCTAGAAAGGCATTGAACTGTTGCTGCCGCTGCGGAAGTAACCCAGTTGTGCCAATCGACTTGAGGAAATACTTGCCAAGCCACTCAAAATGTTTAAGCCCAAACCAAAACAATTTTATTCTCGTTCGCAGCCTGAGTCGGTGAACAACATCGCAGCAGATCAGATCGGACGATCAACAACAGAACAGCAAGATGGGAAAGGCAGAGTGCATTAGCTACGATGAACAGCAGTTGCCGTACATCGATCTTGGATCGGCTCGCATCCGCATGGAAAAGGAGCCGGCACCCGAATGGGCCCTCAAGAAGGCACAGGATGAATTAAATGAGACACCGGGCCACAAGGAGCAGGCTATCAAGGAGCTAAGGGAACTTATACAAAGTAAATGGAGGAAATCATCCAAATTAGACACATCTGATTTCTTATGTGTGTGTTCTCTATTATTTAGATGAAAAGTATCTAAACTTGCCACTGGATGATGAGTACATGATGATGTTTTTGCGTCCTACACATTACTATCCAGAGAGTGCCTTGAAAAGGGTGAGTGTTCAGTGAAGTGAAGATTGAAAAGGTGCAAAAAAGAAAGTACAAAAAAGTTGAAAGAATCTTTGATTCAGTTTTAAATATTTGATCTTTAGGGCTTATATTTTCAATTGAGTTTACTCCAAAACCATTACATATCCCTGGCTTCAAGAAACATATCTCTAATCTAACATTTATTGTCTTTTTCAGCTCAAGAACTTCTATCACATGAAACTGAAATATGGCATTGCCTGTGAGAATATAATCCCCGCAAAATTGCGTAATGTATTTGAGGCAAATATACTTAATCTATTGCCAGAAAGAGACCAACATGGTCGCCGTCTACTAGTGCTAGAGGCAGGAAGTAAGTCATCATCAAACCTCAAGCAAAAGTACTCTCTTAATACCTATTTCCGCACCAGAAAAATGGAAACCATCGCAGGTGCCTTTGCCTGATCTCTTCCGTGGGATACAGTTGACAGTTTTGGGATCGATGGTGGAACCATATTCACAAATTTGCGGAGCAGTTGTCATCATTGATATGGAAGGTAATAGCATCTAGAATTAGTATTACGTATGATAATGGGTGTTTCCACTAAGAGATCTTAATCTTTATTTTGTAGGTCTGTCACTTAGCCATATTACGCAATTTACACCATCGTTTGCGGCCATGTTGTTGGATTATGTACAGGAATGCATCTGCGTGCGCTTGAAGGCAGTTCACATTGTGAATAATTCATACATATTCAATATGCTCTTTGCCATATTCAAACCATTCATACGCGAAAAGCTGCGCAAGCGTGTAAGTATTCAGAGTTTCTAGATTCTAGATTCTTTATTTACTACTCCATAATTTCTTTATGCTCGTAGATCTTCTTCCATGGCAAGGACTACAAGGCTTTGGTATCTCACATTCAAGCCAGTTCCTTGCCACCGAAATACGGCGGCACTGCAACATGGGAACTGCCTCCTGGAAAACTTCTGGGAGAGTTCTTCGAGTGTTATTCCAAGGATTACGAACGTAGGACACTTTTCGCATTATCAGTCATAACTTCTCAACTAATTAATTTCGTATTATGTTTACCTTTCAGTTGCTGACAGCTATGGCTATACTGCGGGCTATAAAATAAAGAAGTAGGCTACAAGTCTGCCTTCCCCTACCTACCTACCATATGCCCACACTGTCCCCCTTTTCGATTCGTATTTTAGTCACTTAAGTTGGGTCATTTGTGATATTGCAAATATTATTGTACTGTTATTAAGTTAAAGCAACGCTCAAAGATTGGCACATTCGTGAACGAATCAATAATCTTCTTTGGGGTTTTCTAGGATGTACATTCCGTATACTATATGTAGTACGAGTACCTATATTGTTCTAATTGATAATCAACTGTTGATAAAATAATAAATATGTGAAAATTTGTTGATAAAATTATATGAAATTATTGGTTAACTAGAATCCATTCGGATTCTTACAAGTACGAATTCCTATAGAATCATGGAACTTAAAGAATCATAACGAATTCATACGGAATTTGTTTTCACATTTCACATATATATTTATATACTAACATAACCGACAAACTGTTTGCCACAGTATTTTGTACTATTTCTGTTGCTCCGGATTATGTAATTTGGAAGCATTACTTGAATGTGCGAATGGACTTCAGGATCCGAGCCGATGAGCAACCCGTTTAACGGTTTTGTTGGTGGTACAACTTTTCCTGATGCGCAACACATGCCATTTGACCCATGTTTGTATTTGAGAGCTTGACAAGCAGAAATTCTTTGTCCATAGCTCTAATCAGCACTTTCGGATGAGCGTAATACTCAATATTTCGCTCGTACTCAAGTGCGAGACGTAGAAACAAAGCGGATGTAACTGCTCCAAGCATACTTGTAGGCGTTGTCTGCCATTTTTTCTGCGAGTGTCAATACATGATTATGATTAAATATGTACATGATTTTTATGATTAAATAATTTTGGTTATGTGAAAATGTACGAACTATTTTGGTTCATACAAAAAAAAATTCTTCTGTTTGGGATGAGTTCCCAAAACAGATTAAAAAATGGTGAGTGGTGGTAGGAAGGCAATTGGATTTAAAATTCATAAAATTTAATCCGAACTTTGTACAGAAACCATAGTTCAAGAACCTCTTTCCCAAAAAAAATGCAAGTAAAAACGTTTTATAAAATATGTAATTTGATATTTTGGCCTTAGGTTTGGTTCAAGCGAACTACAGAAAGAAAACATTTACAATACGAGTACAAAAATGTCTTATGAGTTACAACTAGGGAATGTAAAAAGAGTATTCGCATGCCAAACGAATGGCATCGGTAGCTACCTCATCTTTGGCATAGGCACTGGGAATGGTTCGAATTTTGATGGTATTTGGTATTGGTAAAAACGTATTGCCTAAACTAGGAACTACGACTAAGCACTAGGACGGCTTAACTAGCTAAATGGCGAAAGAATGCTTCCGTTACTCCTGCTTGTTCTCGCTGACGGACGTCGAGGCGGTGGCGACACTTTCGCCCGTCTGCGACTTGGACATGGTCGGGACAATGGTTGCCTTTTGGCCTCGCCGGGCGAGCAGGGGAGAACTATCCGGAGTTCCGTTGGTACTCTTCTCGCATATTAGAGTAGAGGCCTTGGACTTAAGCTCTTCGGCACTGGCGTAATGGGAGCGACTCTTGTAATCGCCATTGGTCTTCGTTTGGGTCTTCAGATCGTAGCGACGACGCCGGCACCAGGACATCATATGTTCGACGGGAGCCCAGCAGAGAAGGATCAGGCCAATGGCCAGGCAAACTCCAGCAAAGATATGCCCCGACAGCAGGACAATGGGCAGCACCCTCAGTTGATCGGCCATTTCCGGGGTGATCCTCACCTTCTGCTCGAACCAGATTAGCGGAAAGAATATTCGGGGCACATCCTTGTACAAGGCAATCCCCTCTATGGGCTCTACCAGCATGTTGACCTGAAAACGGGCTGCAACTTCCAGTGGAATTCCTGTATTTGGCTCTACAACCATGTAGAACTCATGATCCTCCTGCTTGGGCTCCAGTCCCTCCACTTGATCCACAAAATACTGATCGCCGTTGTAGAAATGCGGATAAGACATGAAGACGGGCGATCCAAAGCGGCAGGCACTGATGTTCATCACTCCCGAGGGAGCGCACTCACCGCCGCAGTAGCAAAGATTCTCGGGATACAGTGTGCCTGAAAACCAAAATTCCATTATCTGACCTTTAAGACCTTTAAATAATTACAGTGCCACTCACCATTATCCACAGATCGCGGCCCACCAGCGAATTTATAGCCCTTTAAGCCTTCAATCTCCACAGTTTTGACATAGTCCAGCGGAACCGTGCGGCACATATCTGGGGTAAAAAGGCCAACACTGCCACCGGGTTTCAGATGCTGTGGCTGAAATTCTCCCGCCGAGCCGTTGGTCATGCCGCAGAATGACTCGAAGAAGCCCGTGTTCTCCTGGTAGTTCCACGTGTGCATTTGTCCCAGCTTGGCCAGATCGTCAGCGCCCGTAAAGACATTGAAGACACCGGTTAGGTCGGCACTGCCATTCCGGGTATAGAACCAGCCAAACTTGTCGAAAGGCACCTTGACCTCATCGCCAAAGATGGGCATGGCCATCGCCACGTCGATCATCACATCACTGTAACCAGTGAACAGGAGCTCGTCGATTTTCTTACGGACGCTCATTTCAGGACCGTAGACCTTAAGACCCACATCGACCATGGCACGTTTAACACTGGGCCAATGCTTGGCCGTGGCTGCAGCGGACTAAGGAAAGGAACACCATACCTAGTCATAAGTAAGCCGGTATCAGTATGAGGTATACCCACCAGTGCAACCGCATTGAGGGTGTTAATCTCATCGTCCAGACTGCCGTTGCTGCCCTCCTCATCGAAGTAGAAGAAACTCCGACGGCGATAGCTGACAGAAGCGTTCTCCGGATGCCAATCGATGTCCACCTTATCGGGCCGCTCGCTAAATCGATATGGACCCACCTGCTCGAGTATGGGCTTGGTTGAGAGGTTGCCAAACTCCTCGGGATTAGTCCAGTTGTACAGATAGATATCCAAATTGAGTTCCAGCGGAGGCGACTTCCAGTTCTCGTAGACACGTGTATCGGGTGCCAGAACCATTTCCTGTGTGTAAGATGCAACATCCCCAATCCCCCCAATTGTGATTAATTAAAAATCTCAACAAGTTTCCCTCGATCTCTGACTCGCGCCAATTGCGGCGGCACTTCTTCTTTGACTCCCATTTGTGGGCTTGGGGGCGGCTAATCAAGTACAGCTGGTCGGATCAACACGTGTCCCATGTGTCCCACTGTTGTCATTCATTAATTACCTTGTGCATGATCCAATTGAATATGTCCTCCCAGAACATTCCGCACAATATGCCAAACAGTCCCAGGCTAAAGCCGAATATGCCGATAATTAATTTGCGATTGCTTTTCTGTCCCCACATGGTGCTGCTCTGGGTGGGCATGGCTCACGCTGTGAATTGGGGACTGTTATGGTGACTGTAATGATATGCAAGTTCTATTATTAACTTTGGAAACGAAAACAGAGGCACAAGTGCACATCAATTGGGATATCCATATCAATAGGGGAATGAGTCAAGGTCTGCGGGAAATAATTTATATAAATATGTGTCTAAAACAAGTTCATCATAGAAAAATAAAGCAATAATATACATCTGTATGTACATATATCCTAATCTGACGGGATTCGTAATGATCTTAAGTATTAAAGAGGCGAGGCATGAGTATAGCTTATGAATACTGTGGATTCATGCAGTGCTCTAATATCTTCGACTCTCTTATGCGACATCATGGGAAATATATGGAAATTCTACATGGATTCTACATGATACATACTACATACTACACCTACACTGCTATCTACAAAAAGTATTGCATACTTCCACTACAATTCAAAACCCATCTAGTCTGAAAGACGGAGTTAACTTGGGAGAAAACTATAAATTAGGGTTGATACCCAGTCTCCACAGTGTTATTAATCGATGAGCTGTGTTTTCGATGTTTTCCAACAGCCAACAGCCTGCCGCTGCGCTGCCAACAGATCGACTAAAAATCTAAAGAAGACACTGCATGTTTATCCCATAAAGTTGTTATATCTGGGCTCACTGCATAAAACTTGAAGTACGACCATGCTGAGCAATAAAAAAATTGATCCATAATAAACAAAAACGAATGATTAGCTTTGAATGAATGCCCATTTTTGTGGGGGAGGGCCCTTCATGTGACACTTTCTCAAGTTTGAAATGGGAGGAGGACAGAATCATCAGTAAAAAAGCATCAGTAAAAGGCTTTACCACTCACTTGGAGCACCAGAATATTTAAAAATACTTCTATAATGCTAACATTTGTACATAAATATATGCCTTTACATAAATGCATAATTATTAACTAGTATTAATGACATCCCGGGAAACAATGGAAACAAAGGAAATGCAAAGTTGACTTACTATTGATTGAAATATAAACAAATAAATGACCTTAGAGATGGAACTGCAACGAGTAAAAAATATTACTAACGTCTCCTTTTTAATCAATATAATTGAATCAATTTAAGCAAAACGTGACTTTCAATTGATGTTTACACCCGTGTAGTCATGTAGAATATACCCATAGCTATAAGTAAGTACATATACGCAAATACTATGTATTTTGTCGATTCCCGTATCAGTGGTGATAATTACAAAGCTTCGCCTGACACTTTTCAATGGTTTCAGCGTTTTAATTAGTTGGAAGCTTCCTTTATACTCGTACATGCTATAGGGTTTTCCACAATGGAAGTGCAAGCAATAAATAACAATAAATACGAGAATATTTGTCATAGCGGGTATCCACTGCATTCCGATAAGCGGATTTTGAACCGCGTCTGCTAGGTGAATAGACCCATGGGGAAGAGCTGTCTGTGAACTCTGACAGACATTGGCGATCAATTGAGGAACAATTGAACTGCACTGCACTTATCGCTTGAATCCCTCACAATCTCTGAAGAGTTCCCAGCATTTGCTATATAACAAATCAGCATAAATATATGTACATATGCACATACATATATATATATATACATATATAGGCAGAGATATATGTATGTTGTCATTGTTCGCATCGCTCTGATATATCGTCATAATTGAGTCTATCAATTGACCCCACAGTGAGCTATGGTTGGGTCTTTGACACTCTCCGTTATTGCACATGAATACGAATCTATATATAGGAACGGTGTACGACTATATGTACGTATGTATATTCGGGAGCGTGTCAACTGAGTTACTTTAGTGTAGATGTTCAATTGATATGATTATGTCTTTTTGAATGATGAATGACTGTCGCCGAGCATTTGTCGGCGCCTTTTTATGGTTGGTTGCACTCTTCAAAAGTCATAAAATGTGACAGATGTTTTAATTCGACTGGACATTGAACAGGTGGTTCCTGAAACATCACATCACATCGCACATCTTGGGAACACAAAATTAGTCTGTTAATTCAATTAGATACAGAGCACAACACAGAAGATTCACATTTTCATCGAAGGAAGACACTCCAACACTGAATAATTGCCTTCAATTAAGTTCAAAATTTCTCGTTGAGAGAGTTATTCATTTCGTTATTCATTATTAAATTAAGGAATTGTGTGTGCAAGGAATTCTTGCTGGCTGTTGATCTTTCTTATTAGCATTTTTGATATGCACTGAACGCGTAATGCATATGCCATGCAAATGAAAGAACACGGAACCGAACCTGGGACAGAACCAGAGCCAACCAGAAACTGTTGCCAGAGATTGCAGCAATCTATAGGAAAAGTGCCAATAGGTTAGAAAATACCTATAGTTCTTGGTTGGTATAGTGAATAAATAAATGCTCGGATCGGGGGTTTGATCTATAAAATAAACACACAAGAAACGTGATACATTTGTATATCTGACAGACACATCTATCTATACAACACCTTCTCAAATTCTCAAACAATTTCCCAACGCGAGCCACAAAAAGACCGACATAGAGACACACTCAACCGCAACTTGTTGATTCGACGTAGTTTAAAAAAATTCCGTCTCATCTCAGCAAACAAAGCAAATAGAATTTGCATTATGCTAGTCTTTAGTTTTCCGATAATGTGCCATCTATCAGCATGCAATTAAGTTCATTCGGCCCTCAATTACAGAAATACCCGCATCAATTAAATAAATAAAAACTAAACCTATATATATAATATTTATTTTGGGAAACTAAACGACAAAGACTCTAGCCGTTTGGCACGCAGCTGCAATTAGTGTGCATCTCAGTTTGGACTCAACTTGAACTTCAGTCACACGGGTCGTATGGGTAATTTGCTCTGAATCAGCTCTTCTTTTCCAGATGGAATGGTCTATATTCAGCAGCTGTATGGCATGGCGGAGAATTGAAAAGTAAATAAGTCATTCGAAGTGTGACCGACCGACTCCTGTTGTTTTCATTATGAACAGTCTCATTATCCTAGACAGAAATTGCAATGGCAATGGCAAATCGGTTAAACACAATAATGCTGATAAATGCATTTATAAGGGGTACAGTGGAAGCTCTGACGGTGGACATATTTGTAGGTGCCAATCTGATAATGCTCATCCCTACTCTGTACCTTGAATATGTCTCTTAGGCGCTGATCTCGTTTGGGATAAGAATAATGGACCTCTATGTGCCCCGAGAATTCGTCCGTTTTTTCGATAAATAAATAAATGAATGAATTTCAATATTTCCAGTGATCCAATCCCGATTTGGAAAAATCTTTGATCACCATAGGACTTTCTTTCGATCTGATCTCCATTAAACGCACAAAAGTACTTGCTAGAACATTTGCTTTTCCCTCAAGAGAGCCATCACTGTACTTCTATTGTGGATTTCGCCGTTTTCAGAGCCAATCGACTTCGATTTCTTTAATTGCCTGTAATCTTGATAAGTCTACCGGCGATTAAGCCAAATCAAACCTAAATGTTAGCCGTCAAAACTAAAATTTATAGATGAGCTTTCCATGAACGCTAGGTACTATTGTTTCTCTGTCGCTTCTCTCCCTGTGGGCACTCACTTGCGGTTGTTGTTTATTTGTTAAACAGAAACAAATCACAAATATACTCGTATGTGTATCCTTATGGGGGAAATTGAAATTCGATAAGGATATGGTGGACACACTCGATGGCACTTGGGCACGCGGAGGTATAGTTTACACTCTTATAGGATAGCACTTGCCACGGATACGGATATGGATATGGATATGGAGAGAGAACGCGACTCAGAGCAGTACCGTTACCCACGAAAGCTTGATTACGAGTGTGGCGGACGACAGCGCAGCCCTCAGAAACTACAACGACGACGGAGACGGTGACCGGCGTTCAGAGCAGAGCAGAACAGAACAGAGAGAATCAACGCCGGAGCAGCAGCTGCTCTGTTGCTGTTGCCGCTGATGATGAATGTCAGTCAAGTGCGCCGCCGGCACATCACATAAAAATACGGCTTGAGAAGAGCTTTCTACATATGTATTATGTCTGTGTGTGAGTGTGGGTGTTTGGGTTAATTTGCGCTTTAGATTTTCCATAGTTTTGTCATTGAATTTTGAATTAAACTTAATGAAATCTGAAACTCTGTCGGCTCTCAAACTGCACTGCAGCTGAAACTGGGGCAAATATTATAAATCCCTAATCTGCATTCGATTGCACTGGAAATTTGGAATGCAATTTCGCATGTCCGACGAGCTTTGCAGGAAACGTAAACAAATCATAAATGATTTGAAGTAAAACCAAATTTGATAACCAGTTGTCGAAACCTTATCAATGCGGCTAATCGGTGAGATTAGCACTGACTGAACCATACACAAATCAGCTCATACTACTACACATGTAAGCTCCGTAAATTAAGTGGACCGAGAACCGATCAAAGTTTCATAGAGCTACCAATTTTCGCCATCAACATCAACCAATAACTGTGCCAAACTTCGCCAAAACAAAACCAATCCAATCCAATGCGTTGGTAAAACCACCGACGAGGACTGCAGAATTGGCTGAGGCAATAGAACAATCAAATGTCTGAGGGCATGGAACACCCAAATGCTCCAGCGGGCATTCGGGCTGGCTCACTTATTGGATTATTGGCTCTCTGTGTCGCTAGGGGGTGGCATGCCGTGCAGATATGGATTAGTATTTGGTTGACTGACAGGTGAGTTACCGAAACAGATTATGTTGCACTGAAGTAAATTAGGTTGATAGGCAAATGGAACACATGCCATTTCCTGATGTGAAAGTAAGTCCCAAAATCGAATTTTTGCTGGTGTAACGGTTTTTCATTTGAATGTGACAGTGTTACAAAACCCCTACAGTGGTGCTGGACAGCGTGAAAATGATCAGGTTCTCTGGAACCAACGAACCGAACTGAACCGAACTATGTTATTTGGCGCCTAACAGACCCTCATTTTGGCAATTCTAGTGTGACCGTGCAATGTCAACTGCTGCAACCAAAATGTTACTTAAAATTTAAATTCAAATTCACGAGAACATGTAAAAATGAGACAAAATTCTTATATATTGTAAGGCAACACATTAACCCTTACCAACAACCCAATATTAGCCCTTACCGATACCCCGATACTGCGATACGTCTGATGGAAAAGGCATTCTACGATCGACAAGAAGAAGGAATTTTATTTTCAATGGTATATAGAAATCCAATAAAAGCAAGTATTTAAAATAAGCCAGTTAAGTACAAAATTGATTCATAAATCGTATAAAATTATGTGAGCATGGCAAAATGTTTTATCTAGCTAATAATATTCGACGGAATTTCAAAATTGAACAATAGGAACGACTATCCTCTTTCGTTTTTTTTTGTTTGACCATTTTCGCTAAAACCGCTTTTTACGCAAAATGCAATAAAAGCAAGTGTTTAAAATTAACCAGTCAATTAGAAAATAGGTTCATTAATTGGATAAAATTATGTGGGCGTGGCTAAATGTTCTATCTAGCTAGTAATATTCGACGGAAGATGAAAATCGGAATATGTAAAATAGAACTTGAATTCGTCAGTATATTTACGGTATATTTTGGTATATTTCTGAGGGTCGGACGGTATATTTTAACGATAAATCCCGGTCACACTGGAACAGACGTAAAGTAAACAAATTAATAAGAAACAAAACCAAGAACCGCGCCACAATTTTTTAAATTTAAATGTGTACTAAAGCCCTGCATAAACAGGCGACTAAATCGATTTGGTATATGCTTCGTTCTTTCAGTTAGAATGTACGCATGTTGAATGTTGAACTTATTCTTGCCATCGGTAAGGCATAGGATTAATGAATCAGTACTAGTTATCGCCAACCCGTCCATTT
This sequence comes from Drosophila lowei, assembly GCA_008121275.1. NCBI lineage: Eukaryota > Metazoa > Arthropoda > Insecta > Diptera > Drosophilidae > Drosophila > Drosophila lowei. The sequence goes on along the minus strand of CM017779.1, from coordinate 10,564,307 downwards.
TAAAATATTTGCATAGAAATGTTTTGTTTTTTAATATGTGTTTAAAGAAATATAAACCGAAATGCAACACGTAAATGCTTGACTAGTCATGGAGAAAGTGAATGTGGGAAGCATTTGCGCCGACTGCGTCTTCCATGTGATGTGTGGCGCGAAATTGGACGAGTATAATGAGATAACAAGTAGCGGCGCCAGTTATCTGCAACGACGCAATAGAATACACATATTAATTAAAATTCATTTGGAGATATCTCATCGTACAGACTGTAAATATGAGCGTGCGATCCAAGCGAAAAAGTCCTGCGGCTGTGAAGAGCACTCTCCTGTGGGAGAGCTGCAATGAGAGCCGGAACAGTCGATCGCGCAGCTCTGGATCATCGGTGATGTTGAGGATCTTATGGACAATGGCTGCACTTTGGTTGCTCTGCAGAATAGTGCGACTGCTGGCCTCCACAATCAGTATGATTATGACAATATACCAAATCATTTGAATGAGGAAGAAGGCAAAGAACTCATCCGTCTCAAAGACATCCAGTCGCTTGGGGTTCAGCACCGCTTCGAGGATGTAAAAGTCATCAAAGAGTATAAACAGAAAGGAGATGGCTATAATGCCGAGCAGTGGATAGGTGAAGTACTCCTCGATGGTGTGGCAAATGTCGCACAGCAGATTGTGGATGTTCGACACCTGTTTGATGGCATATTCCGGATTCAGGCGTATTATGGAAGTCACGCTGTACCGCTTCATCGGAGTACTGATAAAGTTTCGCAGACGATGCGAGTATCGCTTGTGATTCACCACCGAATGCATGGGAGAGAGCTCCAGGGCGCTGTACTGCTCGATGTGAGCATCCAGAATGTCCTGCAGGATCTATTTGTGGAGTAAGTATCACATTTACATGTAAAATGTTTTCTAATTTAAGTTAAGATACACTCACTTCGTTGAGCATGCTAAAACGACTCTTGGCCAAGTCCGTGGTGCATAGAAACTTGAAGACCATTAGGCTGATGTTTATGTGGGGCAGGGCGAACGTGGTGAAGGTCTCGAACGAGGGCGAGATGGTGGCACTCACCAGCAGACCATAGCTCACACACAAGTAGATGACGTTGAACAGGAGCATGCCCAGGGAGATCAGAAAACTGAACAACAGAATCCTACGATAGTCCAGCTTCATGCCCAGCCGTACGAATATCTCATCCACCACAATGTAGTTCTGTATAATGCTGACCAAACGTTGCCGCTTGAACATCGTGAAGCCAAAGATGGTGGACATGGCCAGGATACCAGTCAGACGCAGGGTTTTATCGCCCAGCCGCGTGATGTTCGTCTGAAAGAAGTAGCCAATTATGGAGTCGCCCTCCAGGCCAGAGGTCACGAAACACAACACGAAGAACAGATAGTGCACGATACCGGCGACGAATGAGTATGTGGATGTCTGCACTTCCTTCCGCGGATTCAGATTGAGGCGAAACGGAGCCAGGCCCAGCAGGGAGATGAATGTCAGCGGACGCAAAGCCTGAAACACATTGTCCGCCTGGGAGATGCGCTCCCACAGCTTAAAGGCCATTTTACACTGTTCAACTAAATGTCTTATCTAACTGTTGCGTAATAGGAAACGTCTGCACGACTCGCGTATTTTCCGCAAACTGAAGAACGGAAGTGCCCGGCTGATGATGATTGCCATTGTCATTGTTCGGTGCCAACAGCTAACGCGAGACAAGGCTCATATATCAAAATCGTTAAAGGGTCTGCCACACACCTTGGCACACGGCACACGTTACAGGGCAGACAACACGGGACACATGGACGCTGGGACAGCATAATAAGCTAATATCAATAGCGACAAATATTTAATTAAGCTTAAATGAGCCACCGCGAGGAGGTTTAAAAGGGGCCCGGGGACAAGGTCATCAGCAAACAATTGCCTCGAGTTCAGCGATTGACCTGGGCATTTTTATGAACCACTCCACCGTACTACAGGCTATACATTACAATTGGCAAACAATTTATGGCAAGCGTGAAAAGGCATTTAGGGCCCACGCAAGCCGACCAAAAGTTAGCAATACGCAGAAAGGAAATTTCACTCAAGATATTAAGAGCATTAACCTGATGGGTTTGTCGGCTAAACCACTAAAAAAAAGGAAGGAAGGAATAAGCGGACTCTCTAACTACATTCAGACGGAAACTTCTTCTAAAAACAGCATTTTAAATCCTTTTTTACGATTAATTTATTGCCAATAATTAATTGGAATATAGACAACACTTTGAAAGCAACAAAAACAAACATTTACATACAAAAAATACATATTCTGGTACATAGTAGTTGCGCTAACATCTGGACGTACTCGTATTCTATATCATTTCACCCCGGCTCCATCGCACTCACTCCACACCCATAATTGGTAGTATATACGTAACTACATACATTTACATCTAATTTGTATGATTCGTTATATTATTGAAGGTCTCACAACAGGAATAAGAATTCCCATTGCTATTGTGGGGGGAATTGGATGTGAACTGCAGCAAGATGATGAGATACGTGGTCAACGCACCACTGATCTGTTAAAGGAGATAAGTGAAAATTAGTGAAATACTATACACAGTTTATTCTATCCACCCACTTACCGTAAAATATAACGTTCTATCGATATTGAAGAGACCCGCTGCTGTAAAATTGATTTTCAAGTGCAATAACTGCATGGAAAATTGCTGTAGCTTTTCCTTGACCTCCGGGCTTTTGGTTTTGTTCATCAGAGAGTGGACTATGCCTCCAGTTTTTTCGCTCTTCTTGATGGCCCGATTGCTGCCCTCCACAATCGAAATGATGGCAATCAAGTACAGAATCATTTGACACGAGAAGAAGGTGACAAATTCCACCGTTTTGAATTTGCTTTCGCGCTTCGATTTGCCCAGCAATGTCTCCAGAACATAGTACGCATCGAAAACAATGATCAGAAAGGCAATGGATATGATCGTAAGCAGTTGGTAGGTGAAGTATTTGTTGGCCGTGGCGGCAGCCTCGCAAATCAGGTGATGTATCTCCATGGATTCCTGTATAATCTCTGCTGGATCCTTGGTCACAATTGTGTACATGGAAAAGGAGTCGAGACATTGGAGGGAACGTTGCTTCTGGACCACTCCCTTCAAGCTGTGAGAGTCCCACTGATGGGAGAGGTTCTTCAGGACCTGCAAATAGAACAAATGAATTTTTCAATGAATAACCTTAGAATCACATCTATCTTAACCTTATGTAGAGCACTCAAGTAGATGCGCAGTTTTATCATCAAATTGCCCGCCAAAAAGCAAACGGCACAAACTATGAAATGCGGCGAAAAATAACTTATAACCGAGGATATGGAGAATGTGCCCGCATCTCTCAGGCTGATCATGAGAAAGCTGCAAGTGACATAGGCCGTCGTAGTGCCGGTCATGACGAGGACCAAGCGATTCATACGCCGTGCTGCAGGTCCCTGGTGATGGGTTATCCCAACCCGCGGAAACGACTCACGTTCCAGGCAATCGAATACGGCCAGGACATGCAGCAGCTTCCGACGCTTGGCCAGTGATATGAGGAGTATGGCTGTGATGCCAAACATTCCATTGACTTTCTGCAGGCCATCGATCACATTCGAGATGTCCGTCAGAAAGAAGTTTGACATCAGGGAGCGAGGATCGAGGGCACTGTACACAAAGTTCAGAACGTATACAATCATGCGAAAGATGATGTTGAAGTAACCAAAGTAGGATGCACTGAGTCTGCTGCTGCCGGCGGATGTGCTGGTCACATAGTAGGGCACAATGCCCAGCCAGAGTGCCAGCCACAGGGTCACCCGGTAACAGGTGTAGACGTCGTGAGGACGCGTCATGTAAACCAAACGATTGAACAGCCACATGGCGTATGAGTAACGTAACGACATGAGTAGCTTCCGACTCTGACTCGCCCGAGCGGGATGGTAATCTCTATGAATAATGAGACGCTAATAAAATGGAACTCTACCCCAATTGATGAAATGATTACTAATAATCTTCATGACTAATACGCAGCTAATTAAATAAAGAGCTTCAAACGGCAGACAGGACAGTAAAACATGTCATTAAATTATTCTACAGTTTCAGTTTCACACCTTATTCAATGCTTCCAGGTGTTGCCACAGACGATGGAGGAAGGCTCCAAACAGGATCACAGTGCTCAGCAGAAAGATCAGGGGCACATAGAACGCCACAGCTGCGGGATAGCTGGGCCGCACATCGTTCCGCAGCAGCATCCAAGTGGAGCTGATTAAATACGCCAACTGCACGGTGGACATCAGAAAGAGCTGCGAGTGCCTCAACCTCATGATTGCCGGATAATTGAAGACCACACCCACATCCAGTAGATGTCCATCAATGCGGGATATCAGATTGCAGAGGTGGATCAGCAGGCGCACCCGGATGGTGCTGCACAGGAAGAGTATGGACATGCCTGTCATGCCAATGAATTTTTGGAGCGAGTCACCGACCTGAGAGATTTCCGACTTGAAGAAGTAGTCCACAATGCTCTGCTGCTGGATGAGGGCCGTGAGAAAGCAGTAGCTGAAGAAGCTCAACTGGATGAGGGCATTCAGGTACCCTATTTTACTAAGCTGGTAGTGTCGAGCCCCTGCCTCGCCCCTGAGTCGGAATGGCGTCAGACCCAGGATGTAGGTGCACAGGAGCAGCGTCTGCTCTGAGCCGTGGGCATCTCTCGGGTGGAACAACTCCCGCCAAAATCCACTCATCGCAAGTGCAACGGACAACTGTTATCCATTCTGTGGACACAAGTTCCTTTTATAGCTTTATCCTAAAGTTCAGTTCTCTGATTAGTTCTTAAAGTTTTCATGACCCAAGAACCCACATACCCACACCTTGGACTTGATGGCTGGCTAAATGTTGTCTACTTTTCGCCGCTGACAGGTCAGGTAATGGAAACCCGTCCATCACACATCCAGCAAGTTTTTATTTAATGACAGTTTTTACCCTCATTTTGTTGGCCAGCGCTTATGAAATTAAAAACTGGTGGGTTCATGGTTCATGGTTCAAGGCCAGTGTCCGTGCTAATTAAATTAATTGAATTGCATAAGAAACAACGCTTTAAGGAAGGGTTTAACCTGAAGGTAATACCGTTTCTTGGCGAGTATTGTGATCGATTTGGGAATTATTAAATTGGTGGGAGAGACTGGGCGATAGTTTTCAAGAATAGGAGAGGGAATTGTTTGAGTCTCAAGTCTATACAATTCGTATGACGTATCAAGTGCTTTATGACTAATAGTTTGCCTTTGCCTCTGGAATAAACTTGAAATTTTACCAGACTTTGGATGAAGATTCCCCAAAGATATGAAGAGCTTAAGAAGTTCGAACTATCTTTGGGGGATCAAGACATTAAACACTATGGGAGGGATATAAGATCTCTCAATATACCAATTTTATCAGAACTGGAACGAAGCCTTTTTAAAGCTTACCTTATTTACCATCACCAGACGCATCTCCACCAAATACGTAAAGCAAGTGAAAACGGCAATGGCTATAGAGATAACCGTATGTTGAATGAGGAAGGTGAAGTGCAATGCCATACTGGGGGCCACTAGCGAAGAGTACAGCACGGAGAAGGTGCCACAGGTGAAGCAAATGTTCACCATAAACATAGAGAACAGAATCATATAGCTGAATCGAAGGACCTTGCTGTACATGATCTTGATGCCAACGGTCTGCAGTTGCATGTCCATAGTGTGAAACTTCTGAAGGCAACGCTCCAAACGATGGTTGGGAATGATGGCCGTCAGATAGATGACAGTGACGCCAATAAAGCCGCTAACAATCTGCATCATGTCCCCAAAGTAGGTGATGCGCGAACGGAAGAAATAGCTGGCCACGGACTCGCAATTGTTGAAGATCGTGAGGCTATAGCAGACGGCATAGAGGGTTATATGAATAATCCCGTTGACAAAGCCGAATATGGTCTTTTTGATGTCCTTGCGGCCTGTGGCACTGTCGCTGCAGATGTAGAAGGATGTGAGACCGTGCCAGTAGGTCACATGGAAGACTGGACGCAGACACTCGTACAGCTGTTTGGCGGAGAGGAAACGACGCACGCGACGGCGCAACGGCTGGCACAGGCCGGACTCGACCTCTATTTCCACCGTATCCGTATCCTTGCCCACTTCCATGATTCGTGTAGTGTCCGCTCCGTTTGAGCTTCGCCCGGCAACTGTCGCCAGAGACCACAAATGATTTGCATTTCTGCCAGGCTACAACGTCGTGTCCTCAAACGCGTGAAAGCTCCTCCCAGGAAACTCTCCTATAAGGTGGGGCCAGCAGGAAAAGTAAATAATTTTCTATTTTAATGTACTGTCCCGGTCTAGACAGACAGTTGGACAAGCTGCTTTCCGGTCCGGGTCCGACCATTAACCTATTAGCTTAAGCTGCTGCATTTTAATTAATGGCAGTTTCCCCAGGGGACATTTTTACCCCAGGGTATTCTCTTTCATGGTCCGATTTCCCCACATTCAGGGGAAGTTTTTCCCGCGTGTCATTGGCGGTCAGCCTGCGGGGATATTTTCCATTTGGATCAATGAATGACCAGAGACCAATAATGATGTTCTCTCTACTTTTTCCCTACATTTATTGACTCCATCATAAGCCTAATGAGTTTTATGGTTTCCGTGAAATGCTCAAATGAATTTATGTCAATTGTTCAACCGGATATTGCTATGGTTATAAGGTCTGTGTGTTTTTGTGCCCTTTTGTCAGGTGAGATTTCGCACAGCTTGCGCGGAAGAGTGTCATCGGACTAAAGAGTATCATAAATGACATGATTATGATGGTTTCCATTGAGTTCGTTGGCTGATTTAAATAATGCGTAGAAAAGTGAAGCTTTAATGTTGCGAGTGATTCTAAGAATACTCTGGAATTTGCATATTTTTGCATTGAAAACCGTTTAGTTGAAAAAGAGTGAATCACAGAAAGAAAAAGATAGGAGAGCCTGTAAATATAATGTCATTTTGTTGAATAATTTTATTTAAATCGCAGTACTCAGAAGAGATACAGGGATGATTTTCGATACGAAACGATGCGAAATCAACCCTAGTGTCTCATTTTCAGCTAGTTGCACGTTTTTTTATGTGTGGAAGATGCCAACCATTTTTTGTCCATAGCACCAATCAGCACTTTCGGATGAGCGGAATATTTAATATTTGGAATATTTTGCTTTTACACGAATGATAGGCGAAGAAACTTGTTTCGTTCCAATTGTCGTTGTAGCTTTCGTACATCTCGTGCCTCTTGTGAATGAGATACTCGCCGTTGCGACATGCTCACACGCACATTTTTGTTATCTTATCGGATTCGGTTGTCTGTTCCTTCTGCTCTTCTATTTCGCATGTTTCTTACTTTATTCGTTGGAAGGTCCAATGGCACACAAATAGACCAAATTGCTATTCATACAACCCGTTACACACACACACACACAAATAGATCAAAGCATATCGACCTTGAAATGTAGTGGAATACCACTAGAAAAAGAAAGAGACCAAGCCGGATAGAACAATTCAATAATGTAGAAAAAAGTATAGGAATTTCTGTGAAAATAGTGTCATTTCTAAAAAGATTGTATTTTAAAATTCAAATGAGAAATCATTCCTTCATACGCTCGAGCTCGCCCGCCCATCCAGGACCCTGCTTCAGCTTCAGCTCCAGGCCCAACCAAGACGACTCCCCGACGGCCTTCAATGAAGACAATGAAGACGGAGGTGGCGGGGGCAGCGTGCGACGCTCGCACCGCATCAAACAAAAGCCCCAAAGGCCGAAGGTCAGCCAGGTAAGGGTCGATGCTTTCAATTCGCCTATCAATTCGTCCATCAGCATGGAGGACCAGATGGCGAAGCTGGCCAACACGGAGGCCATCAACGAGCAGTTCCTGCGCAGCGAGGGCCTATTCACGTTCCAGCTGCTCCGCGAGAACCAATACAGATGTTCCAGGCAAGTGAGCCAGGAGAATGCGGAGATGGAGTGCAACTGCTTCTTCACTGACGATGCGGAGGCCCAGGCCCAGGGGTATCTGTTCTGCGGATCGGGCTGCATCAACCGTAAGCTGATGATGGAGTGTGGGCCGCTGTGCAGCAACGGAGAGCGGTGCACGAACAAACGCTTCCAGCTGCGCCAGTGCTGGCCCTGTCGGGTCTTCCGCACCGAGAAGAAGGGCTGTGGGATCACAGCCGAGCTGGCGATCCCAGCCGGAGAGTTCATCATGGAGTACGTGGGAGAGGTGATCGACAGCGCGGAGTTCGAGCGACGACAGCATCGCTACGCAGAGGGGCGCAACCGGCACTACTACTTCATGGCGCTGCGGCCTGGGGCCATCATCGATGCCACGATGAGGGGCAACATATCGCGGTTCATGAACCACAGCTGCGATCCCAATGCAGAGACCCAGAAGTGGATGGTCAACGGAGAGCTGAGGATCGGCCTCTTCAGCGTGAAGAGCATCATGCCGGGGGAGGAGATCACCTTCGACTACCACTATCAGTCGTACGACAGGATTGCCCAGCAATGCTACTGCGAGGCAGCCAACTGCCGCGGCTGGCTCGGCAACAAACGCGAACCCGAATCGGTCAAAAGTGGGCCGTACCGCTTTCGCCGGGACACGATCAGCGGTAGGAAGCTCCTCATCCGCACGAGCGGCAACAACAACATCTGCTCCATCACCGCCCAGCCGAAGGCCAACAATACCACCGAAGGACAGCCCCGTGCGGAGTTTTTCCGTCACCCGGAAATGGATGCGACAATGCCGCCACACCATGGCTCACTATGCAAGGAGCAAAGGCCATCCTTATTCGAACGTAGGTTGGCCCAGGACGAGGCAGAGCAGCCTTCTTTGGGGCAGACCTCAGTACAGACCCCAAGATGCTGCCCTTCTCAAATAACACGGAGGCGGGCCAGTGGCTCCCCAGGATTGAACGATCAGGACACCTCTTGCGTGGTCTACAAGTTGCCGAAAAGCATGGATTCGTTGCCGCAATCCAGGCATTGGGATCGGACGGCTGAGCGAGACGTTTACTACTACAATCTGCAGGACCGCAAAACGCTGTGCAAAGCGCCCACCGAGCAGGCCGAGAAGAAGGAGGAGGAGCAGCTGCAGGGGATAGATCCGCGTGTACAGCATGCCCCTGGTATCTGCTCCTTCCTTAAAAACCAAATCCTACTTCCGTTACGAAACTTTCTCATCGATACGATTCAATCATCAAGAGATAACAAGAAGGAATAGAATATAGGTGTAAGCAAATTTCTTCGATTCAGATCATCATTGGAACAAGACAATGGCATTCATATCCCAATCTCTCAATTATGAAATTACATCCAAAACAAATCACAAGTTGAAGTGGAAAGGGAAGTTTCCTCCATTTGCCATCATTACAGACCGCCCAAAGTAGGCAACACTTGTTGACCATAACTCATAAGTCAGTCCTCTCCACTCTTTGTCAAACTGAATCAAAGCACACGATCTTTGAAGAGCAACAACCAGGTTAAACCAATAAAAATACACAGAACAGCACTCTTGTGTTTCCATAGATTTACATAAATTAATTTTCACTTCACTTCGTTGGGGCATGAGCAATAAAGCGACATGATGGTAAAAGCGATTACCCTCGGACAGTCACGCTGTCTGCACCTGCTTTCTGTGGCTTTTTGCAGGTAAATATTTACCAGAGGCACTCGCCCCCACACACTCACCTGATTGATGATACTGAGACGTCGCTCGAAGCTGAAGGCAATCACGCAGAACAAGCAAATCGCGATAGAAACAACCGAATGTTGCAGGAAGAATGTCATACAGACACAGAACGAGGGCGTCACATCCAGGGAGACGAGCAGTCGGAACACGCCCACAAAATACACACCCAAAATGATGAGCTTGAAGACCAGCACCAGTATCGAATATCGGAAGATACGGGAATACTTGACGCGCACCCCAATATTGGAGAAGTTCGTATCGAGACTGTGGAGGATCGTCAGGGTTCCCAGCAGTTTGCAACGTTTCAGGATGGCCGAAGTGTAGATCACAGCTCCGGCAATCAGGCCATTGAAGATCTGCAAACGATCGCCGATGGTGGAAATTTCCGTGCGAAAGAAGTAGCCCACAATGGACTCGCCCTGCCGCAACGATGAGATGTAACAGAAGCCGCACAAACAGATGTAGATGAAGATATTGAATACGCCAAAGCAGGACATCTTCAGATAGGATTCCCCCATCTTCCGACGGACCACATGGAACGGCGTTAGTCCGTACAGAAAGGTGAGGAAGAACAATGGACGTAGTGCCTCATAGACCTGCGATGAGATAAAGTACTTGCGCACCCGACGCAACGCAGTGGACATGACTATCAGGGGGAACAGCCAACAGCAGGGAGCGTGCACAACCGTCTGGGTGAAAGTGTCAACGCGAACTGGCTCACAAATGGATAACGATGTCCTACGAAGAATTTAAGCGAGCAAACGATGCGTACGAGTGGTGGAAGGAGCTGTGGCGAAAATAAAAACAAATGCCGGCAGGCGGAAGTTATGCCCAGCCAGAAGCTCATTATGATGTTGCCTGGGATTTGCAACAGCCAGTGGCAGGGCAGGGAGCCAGCAACAAGTGTCCCTGTGTGGGTGTCCGTGTCCTTGTTGGCAGAGAACATGGCCAAGGCGACGACGCCTTGAATTGTATTCATTTGTTTGGCTAGAATGAAAGCTGCCAGCCAGCCAGCCAGCATGTGTGTTGTCTGTCTGTGTACGCTTCGTGACGGGCAATTCATTATCTTCATTATCGTGTGACACTCGGGTAATCGCATATCTGGTCACACTTCAACTAGGGGGCCTGCTATGTAGAAAATGGGATGGACGAGGGATGGGGTTGTTCCTGACCATTTGCTGACCATAAGCTGATCAGATTTCTTCTTTTAATTTGCTTCACACAGGGTTTTGTCATGGGCATAAGTTAGTTAAGACTCTAGTCTGATTGACAGGTGGAATATGATGACAGAAATGGCACAAGGCTGGAGATGAACTTTGATTGTGCTTCATATGCTTTAAGCAATAAGTCCAACTAACGACTATACAATTGCCGAGATGTTGCATGAAGCCCCAAAAAGCATTTGGAGAGGTTTTTCAATTCTCTCTCTATGCTCTCGGGGCCGCTGCCTACTCTGCCTCTTCGCTTGTTCGTCAATGCCTTGGGCAGCTAAGTCGGTCCCCAGCATCCAATAAAAAACGAGGGGGAACGTTGTGAGTTGCTGCTGCGACCGCAACTCTACATTTATACCCGATACATAGTCATTACGCAAAGTGGGCGTCCGAGAGAGACAGAAATTCAGTCAGAACGTGTTGACGGGCGCTGCGTAGCCACTGCAAATTGATTTGTTACTTTTGGCTATAATAATAATCCGATCTGATTCGGATTCGGCAAGATTCGGCAATCTGGTAGATATGGCCATTCTCTATGATTGTGCGTTTTTAATTTTCTCCTATCTTCAAAATTGTGGTTGCCACAAATTTTCGTTGTTTTTGGCTGCGGAAGGGGGTGGGGCGAAATTTTGAAACACACTTGTAGCAGTGACCTCTCAACAGTGAGTTCTGCAGTGAAAAATTACAAATAGTTTTGTAGCAGTGAGAGCTCGACAGTCAGGTCTAATAGTCTCTGAGATCTGTGGATGCCACAGATTTTCGTCCTTTTCGGGGGCGGAAGGGGGTGGGGCGAAATTTTGAAACAAACCTGTCAAGGTCCGATATCATAGGAATGTGGATAAAAAATTTGGTTGCTCTAGCTCTTATAGTCTCTGAGATATAGGCGCTAATGTTTTGCGCTATGCAAAGCCGGCTATGATTGTGTTAGAGAGAACAGGGCGAAAAAAATGAAATTGTTTTCTTCATTCTGGCTATAATAATGATACGATCTGATTCAGATTCTGCAGTCTAGAAGATAAATTCATTCTCTACGATTCTGCGTTTTTGGTTTTCTCGTATCTTTAAAATTGTGGATGCCACAGATTTTCGTTTTTTGTGGGGGCGGAAGTGGGCGGGGCGATGTTTTAAAATATACTTGTAACAGTGACATATCACAGGAGGCTGGATACAAAATGTCGTTGCTCTAGCTCTTATAGTCTTTGAGCACTAGGCGCTGATAGGGACGGACAGACGGACGGACGGACGGACGGACAGACAGACATGGCTCAATCGACTCGGCTATTGATGCTGATCAAGAATATATATACTTTATGGGGTCGGAAACGCTTCCTTCTGGACGTTACACACATTCACTTTTACCACAAATCTAATATACCCCAATACTCATTTTGAGTATCGGGTATAAAAATACACAGTTTCTGGCGAGGCGCATAAGTCGGTCCAATAGAACCAAATACAATATACGTTGCTTGGAAATGACACAGCAAATTGATGCGCAATGTGAGGCCAAGGGTAGCCCAAAAGAGAATTAAAGAATGGTTGGACCATTCTTGGAGATTTTCTTTCTAGTTGCCATATCATCACAAATCATCACAGTTTAAACTTCTCCTTTATATCTACTCACCGTATGCAGATACTTCAAGCGACGTTGAACCGTGCGCGTGATTAAACAAAACAGGACAATTGTGATGGATATGGCCATGAGCTCGTAGACCAGGATGAAGGTCAGCTGCCAGGAGGCGCGCACCTCCATCTGGGCCAGGCACAGCAGACAGGTGACAGTAATAATGGTGTCCAGCAAGACAACCAAGCCCAAAACCAAGGTGGCTACTCCAAAGACCGCATTGAAATTGACGGGGTTGCGGAGCCGGTCCAGGCGCCGATCCACCTCCATTACATCTTTGATGAATCGCTGCAGGTGTCGGCGCAGCAGCAGGGGCATAATGAAGGTAAAGACTGCCGACCAAATTCCACCAATGTTATGGAGCCGGGTGCTGAACTGTGAGATCCGATTCCGCATGAAGCAGCCAATTAGGCTCTCGTTGTGGAGATTGATGTACGTGTAACAGTAGGCGAGCAACACCCATCGGGAGATGGCATTGACAAATCCGTACCAGGATTGCTGCATCCCGGATTCCCCCTTTGCGTTGTGGGTCACCACGAACGGTGTAATGCCCAGGACATAGGCAATGGCAATCAGCATCTGGATGGCTCCGTAGTAGTCACGGGCACTTAGCGCGTCGTCCAGTCGCCGACTACAGGCCCGATATGACTTCAAAACGCTGCGTATCATGGGTAAACTCCGACTAAATGTCGATCCGCGGCATACTTTTGTGCGGCTCTGTCTAATTTAAGTTATCACCGGAGTGCTTCTCCATATCGCAGATTAAAATGCATATCTAGGTGCGGCACTGTTGGTGTATGGCTGCGGCTGCCATGGCAACAAGTTTAATTTGTAATACCTGTTGAAAGGCTGATAGAATCGTTGCCCCCCCGCGACGTTATGTAAATTCGTTTCACCAATTAAGGAGGGTACTTGACTGAAACTGTGGACGCATTAATTCATAATGTGATGGGCTTAGTTCAAGTGGTAGGATTGATGTGAATTAATCCTATGTAACTATAATAGGTGCAGTAAACAAGGAAAAAAGGAACGAGCATGGACTACAGTTTTAAAATATCATTGAACTACAGTTTTAATAGGTACGATATTCAGGAAATCATCATAATGATTTGTATTTTTACAGATTGTCTTTTTACCAGCAACAAATACACAGTGTTTGCCGACGCACAACTTCAATCGAGACTCCCGACCCTACTTTGCTTGGGCATGTTTGCCTGGTGTTGTACAGTTTTTGATTCTGATGCTGGTGGCGAGTATCAAACTCGATTTACAGAGATTCATCGGATAGTTCAGCGTCCTTGATCTTACGAATCTCATCCCAGGTCAAATCAGATTCCTTGATCTTGTCGCGACACGCCGAACAGTAGGGACACTGGCGAAAGTCCATCAGGAAAGCCTCCTATGGGCATATGTGATGTTATACCGACCATAACCAACAGTAAAGAAAGACCTAGGCAAGAACTCACCATTGGATGCTTCTCGCATTTTGCGGCAACGCGTCCATGGAAGTACTTGTGGCAGCGACTACACTTGAGGGACTTCATTGGACGCTCGCATATGCATTTCTTAATAATTTCTTTCTCCGATCGCCCGTCGGACTCGATATCCTGATCTCTTTTCCGCAGATTGTTGTGGGCGCTCACGAAACACGTTTTTGACCTGCATGTTATACTCCTGGCCAAAAATCTTTGGTGCCGGCTTACGGCATGACACGTCACGCAGCGAAGCTCCGTTCAGATTTACGTAGAACGAGTTGAGACGGGCGAAAATTGCTTTTTGATCTGTCCCCTCTTATACAGGAATTGTAAGAATAATTAGCCCCACCGCACACTTGTGTTCAATGAAAGTCTTACCCATTTTTCTTATGATTTATAACTCGATTTTATGTTCAGGAATAAGAATAAATCCGACCTCAATTAATGCTTGATTGAATGTTCCGAATTAGAAACTACTCTACACAGCTTACTTATCCAATGCAAATCACATCGAGAATTTTTTAAGCACGAAGACGCAAATGACGCCTTTTGCAAAGCCCACTTTTATTTTCAAGTAACGGGGCTCACCTACCGAATAAGAAATATCGCAATGAATAATGTATTGTCGTATTCCACTACACTTAAATTGGGCTGGCTGGCTCATGACGCGGCGGTGGCTGAACGCCAGAGCCGAAGACCCTGGGAGACCTGTTGAAAGTTAATTGAGAACCAATTATCCCAGCTCTCAATAGAGATTACGAATTGTTTATTCCTTCTGAGAGCATATTTCATGATATATTTTCCCGGATAAGCGGCCCGAGGCTTTAACCTTCTCTTTGCCATGTCCTGCGCCGCTCTGGTGATTTTCCCGCTTTAAATCAGTTGGCGCGCGCGCCCTCTTTTTGAACCGGGCGTCCTCCTGCGACCTTACCCGTTTTGCTATTGCCGGATCAATACTGCATCCACGATCGCGTGCATCGCGCCAGCAGCTGGTACATTATTTACTTACCTACATTTCTACGACTTACGACGTACGATGCGATCTTCTCCTCTAACCCCGCCAGGTAAAGTTATTAAGTAATAATTTATTCATTTACTTTCTTACTCTTCTTTTCAACTTAGCAGGTCGCCCCATCCTGTGGCCTGGAATACGTCTTGCGTGCCCGCGGACACCGATACGCCCACCATCGTTTACCAGGGGCTTCACCTTTCTGGTGTTCCGGTTTTTATGAGCGAGTGTGCGCTCGATAACGGAGGCGCCTGAACTCACCGCCGGCTCGTGCGCACGGGGCCTCGGGATACGATTCCTGTCGCGCGATTCTGTGGCCCTTGGCCTGGGGAACTTTTTGGTCCGGCCACTGCCATGGTCCTCTTTCTTGCGTCCCACGCTCCTTGTCCTCTCGGGAGGTCCTCGGGAGGATGTGATCCTGGCTAGACTGCGGCAGCCACTGGCTTTTCTGCTGTGGGCCATAGCTACAATAAGTCGACAATGTGGCATCCCGTCCGCCACAGTGACCAGTGATCGACGGCGGAATTGTTGGTTCACGCCCACGGGAAATAATGTCAGCAATGTCAGTAAGTGAATCAGTATATAATTGTGAGTATATTTTAAAATATATTTTCCTTCAGACGGAGTCCTATCCGTGTCCTACCTCAGCCTGACAGAATCGTCTCCCAGCAGGACAAAAGCACATTCCTTGCAAGAGCCCGAACCTAACAAGCCATCGTCATCCTTCGACCTGGCCATCTACAACAAGGACCTTGACTATGGCAATCAAGGGAGGAGCTACTCGGGTTACTAGACTCTAGATTGATCTCGTTGTTGTTAGGTTTAAGGATATACACGTCCATTCATTTAGATAGTTGATACAAATTTGTTCCACAATCCCTGGAAGCCATCGCACGCTCAGATCGGCCCACAAATAGCAGAGAAAACTAAATATGTATGGTTAGGGTTTTTTGAGTCCATAGCGAAGTATCAAGGATATTTTTCCAATTACACAAACCTATGGAACCGCCAGATCGGCCGTTTTCTTTGGCTATATCTCGGCTATTTATGGGCCGATCGGAGTGCAGCATGTCTTTTCGTGATCGGGAGAGTCCTGCCAACCGACTGCCATCGGTTTTCGCATAAAATCATGATGGTTACATCATTAAATTTGCCAAAAATCGGCATCATTTTCGTAGTCGAGATTTTGATGCCGCTCGACAGTCAGGACCCCCACGATCCTGGGAGAATGGGTCCTTCACCGATCTGGCCCCATTTATCTGAGATATAGCCTTCCGAAGATTTTATTTTTGCATTTCATTAGAATACTGGTTTTTTCTGCATATACGGTATCCTAAACTAGAAATTCTACAGTTTTACCAGGCGAACAGAAATCAGCAGAAGGTCGCTCCTTTTTTTTAAGCGAAAACAATAAAAATCAAAAACAATAATTAAACAATAAAAATCACAAATAATTATTAATATTTATAGTTATTAATAAAATCTAAAATAATAATTAAACAATAAAAATCAAAAATAATTATTATCAATATTACCTATCAATATCAAAATAATAATTAATTTGATTAATTATTAATAAAAATCAAAAATAATAATTATTCAATAAAAGTCAAAAATAATAATTATAGAATAAAAATCAAAAATAATTATTATCAATGTTATCTATCAATATCAAAATAATAATTAGTTTGATTAATTATTAATAAAAATCAAAAATAATAATTATTCAATAAAAGTCAAAAATAATAATTATACAATAAAAATCAAAAATAATTATTATCAATATTATCTATCAATATCAAAAAATAATTAGTTTGATTAATTATTAATAAAAATCAAAAATAATAATTATTCAATAAAAGTCAAAACTAATAATTATAATAAAAATCAAAAAAATAAATTATCAATATTACCTATCAATATCAAAATAATAATTAATTTGGTTAATTATTAATAAAAATCAAAAATAATAATTATTCAATAAAAGTCAAAATAATAATTATACAATAAAAATCAAAAATAATTATTATCAATATTACCTATCAATATCAAAATAATAATTAATTTGGTTAATTATTAATAAAAATCAAAAATAATAATTATTCAATAAAAGTCAAAAAAAATAATAATTATATTATAATAAAAATCAAAAATAATTATTATCAATATTATCTATCAATGTCAAAATAATAATTAATTTGATGAATTATTAATAAAAAAAAAAAAATAATAATTATTCAATAAAAATCAAAAATAATAATTATACAATAAAAATCAAAAAAAAATAATTATTATCAATATTACCTATCAATATCAAAATAATAGTTAATTTGATTAATTATTAATAAAAATCTGAAATAACAATTATTCAATAAAAGTCAAAATAATAATTATACAATAAAAATCAAAAATAATTATTATCAATATTATCTATCAATGTCAAAATAATAATTAATTTGATGAATTATTAATCAAAAAAAAAAATAATAATTATTCAATAAAAATCAAAAAATAATAATTATACAATAAAAATCAAAAATAATTATTATCAATATTACCTATCAATATCAAAATAATAATTAATTTGATTAATTATTAATAAAAATAAAAAATAATAATTATACAATAAAAATCAAACGACGATTTTTGGCAAATTTAATGATGTAACCATCATGATTTTTTGCGAAAATCGTGACAAAATGGATGTCCTTTTTTCCGATGGCAGTCGGTTGGCAGGACTCTCCCGATCACGAAAAGACATGCTGCACTCCGATCGGCCCATAAATAGCCGAGATATAGCCAAAGAAAACGGCCGATCTGGCGGTTCCATAGGTTTGTGTAATTGGAAAAATATCCTTGATACTTCGCTAAGGACTCAAAAAACCCTAACCATACATATTTAGTTTTCTCTGCTATTTGTGGGCCGATCTGAGCGTGCGATGGCTTCCTGGGATTGTGGAACAAATTTGTATCAACTATCCTATCCTTAAACAACTATCCTTAAACCTAACAACAACGAGATCAATCTAGAGTCTAGTAACCCGAGTAGCTCCTCCCTTGATTGCCATAGTCAAGGTCCTTGTTGTAGATGGCCAGGTCGAAGGATGACGATGGCTTGTTAGGTTCGGGCTCTTGCAAGGAATGTGCTTTTGTCCTGCTGGGAGACGATTCTGTCAGGCTGAGGTAGGACACGGATAGGACTCCGTCTGAAGGAAAATATATTTTAAAATATACTCACAATTATATACTGATTCACTTACTGACATTGCTGACATTATTTCCCGTGGGCGTGAACCAACAATTCCGCCGTCGATCACTGGTCACTGTGGCGGACGGGATGCCACATTGTCGACTTATTGTAGCTATGGCCCACAGCAGAAAAGCCAGTGGCTGCCGCAGTCTAGCCAGGATCACATCCTCCCGAGGACCTCCCGAGAGGACAAGGAGCGTGGGACGCAAGAAAGAGGACCATGGCAGTGGCCGGACCAAAAAGTTCCCCAGGCCAAGGGCCACAGAATCGCGCGACAGGAATCGTATCCCGAGGCCCCGTGCGCACGAGCCGGCGGTGAGTTCAGGCGCCTCCGTTATCGAGCGCACACTCGCTCATAAAAACCGGAACACCAGAAAGGTGAAGACCCTGGTAAACGATGGTGGGCGTATCGGTGTCCGCGGGCACGCAAGACGTATTCCAGGCCACAGGATGGGGCGACCTGCTAAGTTGAAAAGAAGAGTAAGAAAGTAAATGAATAAATTATTACTTAATAACTTTACCTGGCGGGGTTAAGTCGTAAGTCGTAGAAATGTAGGTAAGTAAATAATGTACCAGCTGCTGGCGCGATGCACGCGATCGTGGATGCAGTATTGATCCGGCAATAGCAAAACGGGTAAGGTCGCAGGAGGACGCCCGGTTCAAAAAGGGGGCGCGCGCGCCAACTGATTTAAAGCGGGAAAATCACCAGAGCGGCGCAGGACATGGCAAAGAGAAGGTTAAAGCCTCGGGCCGCTTATCCGGGAAAATATATCATGAAATATGCTCTCAGAAGGAATAAACAATTCGTAATCTCTATTGAGAGCTGGGATAATTGGTTCTCAATTAACTTTCAACAGGTCTCCCAGGGTCTTCGGCTCTGGCGTTCAGCCACCGCCGCGTCATGAGCCAGCCAGCCCAATTTAAGTGTAGTGGAATACGACAATACATTATTCATTGCGATATTTCTTATTCGGTAGGTGAGCCCCGTTACTTGAAAATAAAAGTGGGCTTTGCAAAAGGCGTCATTTGCGTCTTCGTGCTTAAAAATAAAAAAAAAATTCTCGATGTGATTTGCATTGGATAAGTAAGCTGTGTAGAGTAGTTTCTAATTCGGAACATTCAATCAAGCATTAATTGAGGTCGGATTTATTCTTATTCCTGAACATAAAATCGAGTTATAAATCATAAGAAAAATGGGTAAGACTTTCATTGAACACAAGTGTGCGGTGGGGCTAATTATTCTTACAATTCCTGTATAAGAGGGGACAGATCAAAAAGCAATTTTCGCCCGTCTCAACTCGTTCTACGTAAATCTGAACGGAGCTTCGCTGCGTGACGTGTCATGCCGTAAGCCGGCACCAAAGATTTTTGGCCAGGAGTATAACATGCAGGTCAAAAAACACGTGTTCGTGAGCGCCCACAACAATCTGCGGAAAAGAGATCAGGATATCGAGTCCGACGGGCGATCGGAGAAAGAAATTATTAAGAAATGCATATGCGAGCGTCCAATGAAGTCCCTCAAGTGTAGTCGCTGCCACAAGTACTTCCATGGACGCGTTGCCGCAAAATGCGAGAAGCATCCAATGGTGAGTTCTTGCCTAGGTCTTTCTTTACTGTTGGTTATGGTCGGTATAACATCACATATGCCCATAGGAGGCTTTCCTGATGGACTTTCGCCAGTGTCCCTACTGTTCGGCGTGTCGCGACAAGATCAAGGAATCTGATTTGACCTGGGATGAGATTCGTAAGATCAAGGACGCTGAACTATCCGATGAATCTCTGTAAATCGAGTTTGATACTCGCCACCAGCATCAGAATCAAAAACTGTACAACACCAGGCAAACATGCCCAAGCAAAGTAGGGTCGGGAGTCTCGATTGAAGTTGTGCGTCGGCAAACACTGTGTATTTGTTGCTGGTAAAAAAGACAATCTGTAAAAATAAAAATCATTATGATGATTTCCTGAATACCATACCTATTAAAACTGTAGTTCAATGATATTTTACTGTGTAGTCCATGCTCGTTCCTTTTTTTACTGTGCACCTATTATAGTTACATAGGATTAATTCACATTAATCCTACCACTTGAACTAAGCCCATCACATTATGAATTAATGCGTCCACAGTTTCAGTCAAGTACCCTCCTTAATTGGTGAAACGAATTTACATAACGTCGCGGGGGGGGCAACGATTCTATCAGCCTTTCAACAGGTATTACAAATTAAGCTTGTTGCCATGGCAGCCGCAGCCATACACCAACAGTGCCGCACCTAGATATGCATTTTAATCTGCGATATGGAGAAGCACTCCGGTGATAACTTAAATTAGACAGAGCCGCACAAAAGTATGCCGCGGATCGACATTTAGTCGGAGTTTACCCATGATACGCAGCGTTTTGAAGTCATATCGGGCCTGTAGTCGGCGACTGGACGACGCGCTAAGTGCCCGTGACTACTACGGAGCCATCCAGATGCTGATTGCCATTGCCTATGTCCTGGGCATTACACCGTTCGTGGTGACCCACAACGCAAAGGGGGAATCCGGGATGCAGCAATCCTGGTACGGATTTGTCAATGCCATCTCCCGATGGGTGTTGCTCGCCTACTGTTACACGTACATCAATCTCCACAACGAGAGCCTAATTGGCTGCTTCATGCGGAATCGGATCTCACAGTTCAGCACCCGGCTCCATAACATTGGTGGAATTTGGTCGGCAGTCTTTACCTTCATTATGCCCCTGCTGCTGCGCCGACTACGAAAATGATGCCGATTTTTGGCAAATTTAATGATGTAACCATCATGATTTTTTGCGAAAACCGATGGCAGTCGGTTGGCAGGACTCTCCCGATCACGAAAAGACATGCTGCACTCCGATCGGCCCATAAATAGCCGAGATATAGCCAAAGAAAACGGCCGATCTGGCGGTTCCATAGGTTTGTGTAATTGGAAAAATATCCTTGATACTTCGCTATGGACTCAAAAAACCCTAACCATACATATTTAGTTTTCTCTGCTATTTGTGGGCCGATCTGAGCGTGCGATGGCTTCCAGGGATTGTGGAACAAATTTGTATCAACTATCTAAATGAATGGACGTGTATATCCTTAAACCTAACAACAACGAGATCAATCTAGAGTCTAGTAACCCGAGTAGCTCCTCCCTTGATTGCCATAGTCAAGGTCCTTGTTGTAGATGGCCAGGTCGAAGGATGACGATGGCTTGTTAGGTTCGGGCTCTTGCAAGGAATGTGCTTTTGTCCTGCTGGGAGACGATTCTGTCAGGCTGAGGTAGGACACGGATAGGACTCCGTCTGAAGGAAAATATATTTTAAAATATACTCACAATTATATACTGATTCACTTACTGACATTGCTGACATTATTTCCCGTGGGCGTGAACCAACAATTCCGCCGTCGATCACTGGTCACTGTGGCGGACGGGATGCCACATTGTCGACTTATTGTAGCTATGGCCCACAGCAGAAAAGCCAGTGGCTGCCGCAGTCTAGCCAGGATCACATCCTCCCGAGGACCTCCCGAGAGGACAAGGAGCGTGGGACGCAAGAAAGAGGACCATGGCAGTGGCCGGACCAAAAAGTTCCCCAGGCCAAGGGCCACAGAATCGCGCGACAGGAATCGTATCCCGAGGCCCCGTGCGCACGAGCCGGCGGTGAGTTCAGGCGCCTCCGTTATCGAGCGCACACTCGCTCATAAAAACCGGAACACCAGAAAGGTGAAGCCCCTGGTAAACGATGGTGGGCGTATCGGTGTCCGCGGGCACGCAAGACGTATTCCAGGCCACAGGATGGGGCGACCTGCTAAGTTGAAAAGAAGAGTAAGAAAGTAAATGAATAAATTATTACTTAATAACTTTACCTGGCGGGGTTAGGGGAGAAGATCGCATCGTACGTCGTAAGTCGTAAAAATGTAGGTAAGTAAATAATGTACCAGCTGCTGGCGCGATGCACGCGATCGTGGATGCAGTATTGATCCGGCAATAGCAAAACGGGTAAGGTCGCAGGAGGACGCCCGGTTCAAAAGATGGCGCGCGCGCCAACAAGATGCGCCAAATGCCAGCAACCGTAAAACTTATACATGCAGAATGTGATAATGTGTGTACACCAATACATTCAAATACGCTGGACCCTCAAGGGAAGCGTGTGTGTTATACTAACACATGCAAAGCGTTGCTGAGCCAGACCAGCATGATCACGCGGCGGTAGCCGAACGCCAGAGCCAAAGAGCCAGGGATCTAATCCAAACAGACAAACAGAATTTCACAGTCGTGTTATTCTCTTGCTCCTTAACTTTCTTTATTTGTGCGAAGAATTTACCTCCAAAAATTCCTTAAGCCTGGCTCAAACTGTAGCAGTATCGACTGGTGTTGTCTGGGAACGGCAGTAGTAAGGTATTGATGGAGACTCACCCTGCAAGCAACCTGGAGGCACTTGGACTAGGACTTATTAATTCAAGCCAGCCTACTTATTTTAGCAATATTAAACAACACACAAAAAATACTTCTGAAACAGACGAATATATCACCAAGCATCAAGCGAAATAGATGTTGCCATGACTGTGTTGCTTTCTCGTTCTCTCTATCAGAAAATCGAATGAAATGAGCGAGAAAAAACCCGAAATTTCTGGATCCAACACATTACAAATGACAATACCTGCTTCGTTAAGTCCGTTCTGGGCAAGTGTTGTAATGTAATGAGAAAGCTGAGATGTCCAGTTCTAACTGACCTACGATTCGAACACCAAACCCCACCGAATCCATTCAGCCACCTGTCTGCATGAACTAATAGATACTCCGCTGATTAGAAGCGATGAGGATGATGATGACGAAACAGAGGCAGAGAACTATGACAAATCCTGATATCAATCAGCACGCTCGTTTTTAACTACTCCATTAAAGAGCGAAGGACCAAAAAAACATTCTTTTAGATGAAGACCATCGATTTTTACTAAAAGTCCTCATGCCTGGTGTTCAGAGTTTGCTTCTGACTCTGATAATAATCTTAGAAAGTGATAGAAAACCCTTACAAAAGTATTACCAAATCGAAGCAAAAACCAAGCGAAATATAAACAACAACAACGCGACGAGTAGCGACTGCTGCCATCATCTTCATCTGCTGCCAGAAAAATGAACAATGCAAACGAGATTGCATAATGGATCCCCCGGCTTAATGAGCTCTCAGCTGCGTTTTGTGTTGTCGTTGTCTCCAGCGTCGTGCCTGAATGCAACAAATCATGTGTCTGGCTCAGAATTTTTGTCGCACATTTTTGCCAACAACATATCAACGCCATAGTAACTAAGCCACCCCACCAACAAAAGCCAGTCATAACACTAACAAAACAAAATGCAACCGCGCTGGAAGAAGGTCTTGACGGGTCGGTCTCTTAGATGGAGATTTTGCTCTGGCTTGGTCTGGTCTGGTCTGGTTCGTTCCGAGCTTCGGTCGTTCCTCCATGACAATGGCGCCGCGTCGGCATTGAGCAAAAGCAGCTTTGGATTCAAGTCAACTTATTTGTCTTACTTTTTTTCACACGTGCAATGGTATGGTATGGTATGGAAATTTTCTATCCGCTTGAAGGGTTGCTGCAAAAAAAAACAACAAAAATAAGTAATTTGCAAGTAAAATTAAACAATCGGCTTGAAGCAGATGAAAATGGAATGGTTTTTCGTTAAATTGCAAACTGAAGTGAAGCTAAACTTGAACCTGAAATGGTTTATTAATATCAAAATCATATAGCTATACATTTATATTTTGTGCACACAAGAAAAGATTCTATACAATCCAACCTCTAATGAGAAAAGCATGGAACAAAGTCAATTTAATTTGCAATCGACTTTGCAGCTCGGTCTGTGTACTCTTTACAATCATCAGCTTTAATCAGGCAAGATAATCTTTACAAGAAAATTCGGGATAGAAAATTATATATGTACACTCTTAACTCCATTTCAATATATGATCATAGCTTCAATCCATCTGCTCGGGAGAGTGCAATCATTCATTTATTCAAATAAATATTTGTTCACCTTAATAAACTTTGTGCAAAAATTAACATAACAAACAGAGTAATGAAAAAGTTCAAAAATGTTTTGTTTCCCTTGACCAAAGTGAACCGAACCGAACTAAGCCGTACAATTATTTGAACAATATTAGATTCCAACAACCATTCTGATGCGAATTTATTTCATGGCCAAAAACGATGAAGGTTTTCCTCAATTGACAAGAAAACAAAATACATAAAGAGCCACAACTAAATTAAATAAATAATTGTTTTGGGTGGAAAATATTTTGGATAAAACTCGGACACGATCTCTGATGAAACCCCTGACATTTCGACCACCAAACAGTGTGGAAAAATAGTTTCTTTTTTATTTTGATTGCTGATGGGTTACAGAACCCAAGGCGTCGACGCCACGTGATGCGGTGGCAAAGAGTCTCAAAGTCAGTCACTGGGTTATGGTTACCTTACCTCAGCCATGGAGACAGACAGACAGACATTGGTAGCCATCGACATCCAAACACATCCACACATCCAGCAAGAGAAGAAGAAGAAGTTAATTAGCATCAGCTCCGTCTCAGACCAAGTTAATTATGTTATGTTATTGTAAGTTATCTGGGTTTACGCTTTGTTACCGCACTTCTTTTCGAATGGCAGCCGATTCTCTTGTCCCATGCCAACGTCTGTCCCTGGAGGGTAATGATGTCTAGGAATAATAGGATTGGATTGAAATGGAATTAAATGTATGAATGAAATTGTATTAAAGTGAATCAAGAAAGAGGCAAATCTTGAAGAGGACATTTTGTAAGTTAAGAAACTTTTTCTTGAGGATGTGAACGCTTTTAGTTTTACCTAGTGAAAAATTATCACATTTTAGGTCTAAGAGAAGCTTCTGTTCAAAATCAATGGTTATGTAAACCAAGCCAATTAAGTTTTAAACAAAACCCAATGTATCCGAGAAGATCAGACAGAGCAAACTCTGTCAATCTCCGCACCACTTCCCCTTACCATTTCATCCGCAATCGGCCCGATAAAGTTTTTATGTCAATCTAATGATGACTTTCCTTTGGCAAGCGCCACGCAATGCGAATGTTACATAACTCGACACAAAATTGCGGCTCAAACAATGAGCCCAATTGTAATTAAAAAGTTGTCTGCTTAATGGGAATGAGGCTTGCTTTGCTGACGGAGAGGCAGCGGCAGAGGCAGAGGCTGGGGAGAGATGATAGATGTCAAATGGTAGATTAAGCGACCCAATTATGAGTATGTGGCGGGACGGTGTGGGATGTCGCCAATTTTGTGAAATACATACTATATACGGAGAAGGAAAGTGAAATTGCAGGCAATGGAAACTAACAATCCAAATGTGTGGCCCACACCAGGCTCTAAGTATCATAAAATACGAGTCGAAGCACAACATCTATGCTGCATGGTGTATGCTTTATGCTTTATGTTGTATGCTGTATCCATGCCGTGACGCGACGTCTAAGGTCTCTCGTACTTAACTTCATGGTAAACAGAGTATTATTTTTATTGTTGCGCTGACGGCGAGACCCATTTTTAATTGTTGCTCGCCTCTGGGTACCCATTTGGAGTGCAGATCTAATTGCAGCCACAGCCATGGATATGCTTTTTGAATTGTCTGTCTGTCTGTCTATATCTATTTTTATATTTTATGTTTTCTGTGAACTTTTCTGTGTACTTTTGTGTGTGTGTGTGGCAGCGGCCTTTTGCAAGTCAGCATTCTTCAAGTTCAAGTTCGGGCTCCCCTCCATCATTATGGCGATCAAAGTTTGGCGCTGTTCACACTTAATGATTTCACCCATCTATAGTTTCGACTGATTTTCAGCTGCTATCGGATGCTCGGATGCATAAATCACTTAAGCAAATGCGTTCAAAGTCAAAGTCGTAGCACAAACAAGAAAGGCAGTTTGGATATGCTGGAACGAAGTTTTAAATACCCTTAGGAGTAATTGCAGATTACACATAATTTTTATGGTTTGATATTGATTCAATTGATATGTCTCGCATATATCATAACTGGCAAAAAGTACAGATTCCATCAATGATTTTTCCATAATATTTATCATTATATTTACATTTTATCAATATATTTAGAAAACACCTCCCTCCCAATAAACACCGCAATACCCTTGTCCAGAGTGTATGCTAAAAAAATATGCACGGGTGTCCCCAGCAAAATGTGAAGCTATTTTGAAACCATTTGAAGTTGTAGGCTGCCACTTGAGCTCACTTCTCGCCTGGGGGAAAATGCAATTAAATTTAATTTACTAAACGACCTCACATCGCCATCGGATGCTGCCACGTTTTATGTTTCATACGCTTGTTCATATTTGAAATGCAATTTGAAGATGCGCTCGCGAAGTGCGAGTGCGAGTGCGAGTGCGTGAGGGGACATCTCCAATCAAAATCAGAATCAGAAGCTGATTCGCCTTGTAGGGGTGAACTTGAGACCACTTGAGCATTGAAAGTGCATAACTAAACAGATTCCGATTCCATTGTGGAATCGACACTAAGACAACAGGCATGCCAACATTATGTCTCGTAAGCTAAACCCATTTTTGATATTTTTTTTAAAGACTAATATGTCTTTTTTGGTGTGAGTTAAGGTCTTAAAATAATGACGATCTTTCCCTTTCTTCAAGGACTTTCCACACATATCACACTTTGCTGCAACAATTCGGTATTTGTTTGCCAATCTCTGAAATCATATATCTTCGAGAGTACCCTTCTCTCTTCAGTTTTTTTTCTCATTTTGCTATTTTTGTTGGCTTATATTTTATTTATTTCTCTTTCTTTCACCCATTTGTTTGCCTCTTCAACACCGTAGCCTTTTGGCTAATGATGAGCAAATTGTGCCGAAAGCAATTTAAGCTTTAATGATACTTTATTGACACCGTTTTTGCCTTTTGCACATTTTTTTCTGTCTCGAAATAATATCCAATTGTTACATAAAGGACAAATTAAAACAAAATCAACTATTAATGCATAATCATTTGTTTAAACAAAGCATATAGCGGCCTCAAGTGATCGATGTCTTTTAAATTTTGGCAAAGCCACCAAAACGAAAGACTCAGGCAGCGAACTTGTGTGGCGAACATGTTCGACACTGTTCGAGAAGCACTTCTAAGCAACAGCACAAGCACACTGACACAGTTACATGGCCTGCATGCAGCAAGTGGCTGCAACTGCCAGCTTACTTGTTGGCTTAATGCTCTTAACTCAATTAGCAATTGAATGCAGCCTCAGCCTCCCCCCTCTACATATTGCAGAGCTCTGAGCTTACCGTTTCTTGTCAGTACAAGGTGGTATATCAAACAGAAAGTAAGGCGCGGCAATCTACTTCAAAGCCGCCAATTTCGAACTATTAAATTGTGGACGAAAAAAGCGACTTTTTCATATAGAAAATTCGATTAAATGTTGGAAAAGATTCAGTGCCACTGTACACCTTACCTTCTTTTTGGTATACCTTTCGAGCAAGCCCCCGCAAGTCTGACTTCGAACATCGAGTCGAGCTTTTATTTTTGTTGTTTTTTCCCTTACTTCGCTTTGTTTCGTTTTGCTTTTGGGTTTGTTTTGCTTTGCTTTTGGCTTTGGCTTTGGGGGCTTGGGGCTGACAGGCTATAAACCGTGGCAAGATCGTCATTGCGTCCATTGGTAAAAGTGAAGCGTGCGCGTGCGGTTGTTGCCTCAACTACTTACAACTTTTGCACAACATAAGTTGGTCTCCCCAGTGCTGTGCGAGCTTTGTGCTTTGTTTGTGTCGTTTATTCCAATCCAATCGAGAAAGGTGACTATCTCAGTTTTTGGTATCCTTTAAGGACAAGTGACTGCTGTTATACGGCTAGTGAATGAAGTTTTTTGTTGGGAAACTTTTAGCGTACATATTTTGATTCTGATCAGTTGGATTTGTTGGTTTGGGCAATGGAAACTAAGGTGTGGAGTTGTTAAATGGGTCACTGTATGCACACTTCATTTTCCACCAAAAATTAGATCTATCGTAGCTCGTAAAAGTACTAAAAGTTGGGACAGACGATAGTCCAGTCTTAGAATAAGCCGTACATTGTTTTGTGTATCAAATCAATCAAAAAGAAGAAGTTCTATATAGACCTACCTCACTTACCTCACATTCCAGCAGAATATTTGATATTCTACCAGGAATATTCACTACTTCCACACATTTTCGACCTACCTCAAAGAAATCTGTCACAATAGATTCTGTCACTCTGAAGAACATCGCAAATAGTGTGAAAAACTTTGTCAGTTAACGCGACAATGATGGAGTGCTTTTTTCCACATTTTGTTTGTCCCCATTTCGGGCAGCTTTATAGACCGACACTCCCAGTCCCCACACGCCCCACCCCATGCACCAGGCACCAGGCACCAGGCATTGAGGCAGAAGATTACGCAATATGTTTTCAGTGCAAATGAGTGGAAAATCTAATTTTCCAGCAGCATGCAAATTTTCGGTTTGTAATTGCCAAAATGTCACGCTGCAGATTGCGGCAGCTGGGGCAGCTGAAGCAGTGGCAGTGGCAGCGCCAGTAAGCTACTGCCTTCTGCTACTGTAGCAATTTTGAGGTCGTAAAACATTCAAGCAACATACTAATAATATTTTATGGTTTTGCCATAAACTAACTTGATAAGAGAGGAGTGGAGAGGCCTAGGCCCCCCTTGGAGATCCACCGTTTGACATTTCTACAGCTGCCGCTGGATACGACCTCGAATGAATGGTTATCTAAATAAGAGAGATAGTATTTAAGGTTAAAAGTTCCATATCCATACAGAAACCTCTCCATCTGTGGAGGAGTAGGATCTCCATCGCCTGCTTCTTCGAGTCTGCATACAAGACATTCCTTAGTAGAAATCTCAAGTCACGATTCCGTCTCCGATTGACAACAAAATAATTTATCTCCTTGGAATGCGGGAAAGTCAAAAAAAATCTCTCTGGGCTCCTCCTGTCACTCTCTCGGATGGATTCTGTTTAAAGGAAAGTTTTTGTTTTGTTTTTTTTTTGGCACAAAGGGGCGTTTCTTGCCACTACGCGGAGCTCCGCTTTGACTGTAATTTGGGTTCAATATGCGAGTATTTCTTTGCTGATTGTAGCTTATTTTTTTTTGGTAACAAATTGTGTGACAAATTCCAGTCCTGCAGCAGTCATCATCATTATGCTGCTTTGATATTCGTATCAGGGGAGATAGTAATGAAAGGTCTGCAAATTGGTCTTTTGATGTGTAATTGGCATACAAATTGTGGGAAGTTTTTGAATGCCTAGAGGGTGATTCATAAACAGACACTTTAAAGATCGTTTTGGGTAGTTTTAAGAGAGTTGAAAGTGTAGACTGTAGTGTCGAAGATTTTCTTGGTTGCTTGCATATTTTGTGTATTTTTTGAAAAGCTTTACGATGGAAAACTTTCCATCTCCCTCTTGTTTAGTATTAGTTGAAGAGATTTACAATTTTTCTTGGAAGTACTCTTACTTACATCATCATCAAAAAACTGTTTTTCCTAGTTTAAGTCTGCCGTTTCTATTTTTTTTTTTTTCCATGACTAGATTCAATTTTCGAATCTTAATGACAACTGCATAGAATTTCAATTAAAATTATGAAACTTTAACAAAAAAAATTTTCACTGAAGAACATTTGGAAAAGTACGAAATAAATATGCCGATTTTAATTATTTTTTCCATGACTGTATAATGCATATTGTGGATAAATCGTGATGGGTATGAGATAATCCGTATTGACAATTCATTGATAAAGTTGGAATTTTGAATTTGAATGAGGGAAGGTCTTAAATGCTACGAAATCTCTTTTCTATCCAGATTCTTGGAAGCTCTCTATAGTTCGAAGCTATTCGTACCTGACCATTCCAACAATTTGCAAAATCCATTAGCACCTGCTTCAGCAGCGATGAGAGATGAAAGTGAATATCCCCAAGAGATCCACTGAGAAGCTTCCACCCGAGTCGAACCTCCGCCTCTGCCTGTGCCTCATCTCTTTCTCCGACTCATCTCGCCGTACAGCTCTCCGACACATTGTCAATATTTATCGATATGGCCTGCACATATAAATACAATTTTATGTCATGACCAAAAACTGAACGCAAAAACTCCAGAGACCAACCATTTTCACTATCATTTCATTTCGCTTCAAGTTGATGTTCATTGTTATGGTTTTTTGCTGGCTGTCTTTTAACTTTTGCTCATCTGAGAAAACCTGTAACCTGCGCAACCTGTAGCATGGTGGATGGTGGATGGTGTCCAGTAAAAGTAACGCACAGCAGCACCAGCGCCCGACCGCAAGCGGGGGCTCCTTCTCCTTCTGTCTGGCTGGTGTAAAAACTTGGCCACCGCCGAGCCGAACAGTTGACAGACTTTCTTCTACCGCCTGTCCAGTTTTTCTACATATTACTTTTTGAGCGCGACTTTTGTTTACTGTTGTTCAGCTGCTGCTGCTGCTGCTGCTGCCGCTGCAGCTTCTTGAAAGAAAACGATGGACCAGACCTGGCCAATTCCAGATCCAACCAAGACCTGGCCAAGACCAGACCCGACCAAGACCAGGCAATTAAAATGTCGCCTCCGTTTCGCTGTTGCACATCCGCATGCAACTTTCTTAACGGTAGCCAGAGAGTCGTGTCGCATACAGTGTCAGAGCCAGAGCATCCTGCTTGATAAGGGGCCAGGCACAACCCTTCTTCAGTATAAAAGGGGTCTAAATGGTGCTAGACTTGTTGACCAAAATGTTGCAAGCCCGCACCATAAGCACAAACAAACATTCTAATTAGCACTACAACAAACGTCTTGAACAACATCAAAAGCAACTTCTCAAGATATCTACTGTATGTACATAAGGTGGGGATGCCTTGTTGGTTTGTTGGTTGCTGCAACAAGTCATCATTGTGGCTATTGTTGTTGTTGTTGTTGTGGCAGGTGCTACTGCTGCTGCTGCAGCGGTTTGGCAAATCCGTCTTCTTTATAATTACTGTCATCGCACTGTGCAGTTGTGCTTAAAAACACACACAAAAACAAAAAACAGAAACTCGTCTTGGCTTGGTCTTTGCCGTTCTACAAACAAGACGCTGAAGCTGCCACAGCCACTGCCACTGCAACTGCAGCACGGTTCCACAGAGATTTCTCTAGAGAAATGTGCTTGAATGCGATTTTATGGATTGATTTCTAATTAACAGGAAATGCCATAAACAAATCTAGGCAGTTAAAAGTGAATCAAAGAAGTCTGGAGTTAAAAATGCCCTCTGATTTAAGAGGTAAAACATCTTAGAAGCTTTAGAAACTTCAAGGAACGGAGCACTTAATGGAATAGGTGTTTTTTCTTTTGTTTTGTCTTTTGTTTTGTGTAATATTTCAGAAGGAACAATTATGCACACACAGTGAAATAGGGCCCCCAAATAGTTACACTTAAATTGACAAATTTCTTCCATAATTTGAAAATACTTAATTCAATTATAATCTATACTTAAAATACATATATTTCATATATCAATTTAATATTTTCATATTTAAATGAAATATATTTCCTAGATATTTAATATTTAATATTTATTTTAAAGTGTTTTAAATTTAAATTAAATATGGACTGTATTAAAAAGCCTATTTAATTTGTGTTTAAAAACCAAATATTTAATTTAAATATGGGCCATGCCATTTTTTTCTCAGTGCAGTTGAGTTGCACTTTTTTAGTGTTTTTACATGACTCAAAATATTTATATTCTCCCATTTCAAAATGAAGGCTTATTATTTGAGATAATAAATATCTGCAAACGTAATTAAATATTTTAAAAAGAATTTTGATTGGAGCAATTTACTGGTTTTAAGCCAGGTTTTGCCTAATCCTATAGCATGAAAACATCTTTCGATATCGGGTCTTCTCAAACACCTGTTCGTTCCCCTCGCAGCAGCTAATGACAATTTTTCTCGAAATTTACTTCATCTGAAATAATGCTTCAGGCGCGTGATACATAAATAAAAAATTTGTTTGCCTTAGAAGAAGATAGCCGTAAAAAACCAGTTGGCCTAAGGCTGTGCTGTAAAATGCAATGTATGTATAAGCCGGAGATTAATTGCCCATGTATGGGGTGTATGGAATGGCATGGAATGGTGGGGAGGCACTTGCTGCTCGGCTGTTCGGCAGATGCAGATGCCATGGCAGCCATGCCACAAGTGGCTTGGAATTAATTATTTAACACAGACTGGCACTGGCACTGAGACTGGCTGTGTCGTCTCGGAGTTGGAATGTTGCGCAGATGTGTTCACGATAGTGCTGGGAAAAACATTATTTCAACCATTTCAGCTTCTCTTTACAAAGATTTCAGTTTTCAGTTGCTTCTCTTTTTGGTAGTATGCTGCAGTTATTTTGTAATATTTATTTGGCTATTGAGCACGTTTTGAAGGTTCCTTTTTGCACGCCGTCGCACAAGTGAATTATATTAAAGAAATCAACATTTGCAGAGGCCTAAGCCGTCATTAGTCATATTGTACAAGCATCTCCCACAAGTCAGGCCAAGCAAAAAGCACCTAAATGCCTTTCTCCAGCAATTTATAACAAGTGCCTCCCATTGAAACGTTCAATAAAGCAAATATTGCGTAATAAAAGAAAACAAAAACAAAACAACAAAAATACCCAAAAAAAAGTAAAACTCAAACAAAAGGAGACAAAAATGAGAGCTACTTGTAAGCTGAAGACACTCCAAAAGAAGACAAAAAAAAAGTGGGGACAATTGGTTCGGAAATATTTCACTGGAGCTGCCAATGCCCTTACCCACGACAATTAGTCGGAAGACAAGAGAGACAGAAAAACAACAACCGAAACGTGGGCTCCTACACATATATTTTCTTGTATAGGAAATGAGTTTATGAAGCAACGGAAATTCAAATTACAAAATTCACAAGCCGTGAAAAGGCAAAAACAAAACGACATGCAATTGCGCGTGGCCAAAATCCAAGGCATTTTTGGACTGTTATCAGCCGGAAGAGTTTCGTATATCATATATATCGTACGAGCATATTGGCCAGAGACCAGAGACCCATCGGGCCGTCATGTGTAATGCATGACCCATCCCATCCCCCGAGGCCCCCAACGAACTCTTTCAGCTTTCTCCATTTCGTATTGGTATGCACAAGACAAACCTCACCTCACCGCGGACTTCAGAGTTGAGCTAGAAACGAATGAGTACTGAAGAAGCATAACGTACATGTACATGGTGCTATGTGCAGATGGATGGTTGGGGTTGGTTCCAGAGTTGGTCTTGCTGTTTGGTTGGTCAAGGTTTTGGGTAAGGTCAGTCACACCTGCCCCATAAAATGAAGGTCAGGGAAGGTTTGAAAATGTTTAAATGGAGAAAGACATTTTTGCGAATATTTGTATATTAACTAATACCATAAAAATAGCATAAAGTCTAGAGTAGATAGATATCCATCGTTCTATTGGTTAGCTCTCCCTAGAGCTGTTCTCCAAAAGCATTCAGTAATCGCGACCATCCTGTAAATACTTGAAACTAAAATATAATTCCTTAACTTGGATTAGAAATGGTTCCTCATTGTCTTTAGTCTTCCACTTTTTGGTATCTCAAAAGTTCCTAGTAGCCCTATGAAAGCTCTTTTCAATTTAAAATTCTTTGTCCGATTAACCAAGTGTTACCTTGCCGATGGATCGTGCCCATCATCTGCAGTGCAGTCAACTGAATCGCTCGGTTAGTTGGAGATAATTAAATCTCTTTTGTCTGGCTGTTGGACAAAACATAGCACGCGTTTCAATCATTCCCCCAGACTCGACGATCAGCCAATTCCAAACCAATCCGGATATAATTGCAAAGGTTGTCTATAGACTTTATATAAGACTTGCTCGTTTACTTCATGTAATTTTGATGAGTAAGTGAGTGATAAAGAGAACCAGTTGCCGTGGCCTCCGCCAATGGACCATACAAAATTTGCATACAATTTTCATGTTTTCTATGTGGAAAAATTAAACAATAAAACAGATTTGCATAGGCAGTAGGCAGTAGGTGGGTAAAGTGAAGACTCGCTATGGGAGAAGCGAGACAGTTGCTGGGTGAAAAATTGAATGGGATGGGGCTTTGTTGATGGGGGAACAATTCTCACGTTACCGTTTTTTGTGCGGGTATTACGAAATAGAAACAAGGTTGAAGGCCTGTCCCGTCCCGCACATTTTCGCCCAATTCCGAATTGTGGAATGGAAAACTACTCAATTAGATCAAATGGAATCAAATTGCGCAAAATGACAATTGTGTGCGACAAATTCCATACACAAAACACAGTCAAAATTGATCAAAATCGATGCAAAACATTTCCAATCACTGATTTCGCATAAAAACGTCGCAGACCCCCCAACCTCCTGCTGGGAGTCATACTCATCCAAGCGGAAATGCTCTGGGTTGGGCTCCGACCCGACCATCTGATCTGTTCTGATGTGATTTGATTTGAAAACAGTTTTGATTCTGGGCCGAAGCTAATCAATCGCCTACACTTGTCTCTTTGCAGTTGCCCCGAGATGTCTGTGCTGCGGACGCTGTTGCTGCTGGCACTGAGCGCCACCATGGCGCTGGCCCAGCGCCGCTTGGCCCTGCCCGATCCCCGGAGCTGTGCGAACCGGGTGCGCCATGCCTCCTACAGAGATGCCCGCGGAGTTTCGCACTCGTACTTCTTCAGCTGGGAGC
Source organism: Drosophila lowei (assembly GCA_008121275.1). Lineage (NCBI taxonomy): Eukaryota > Metazoa > Arthropoda > Insecta > Diptera > Drosophilidae > Drosophila > Drosophila lowei. The sequence continues at coordinate 10,529,272 of CM017779.1, read as the reverse complement.
ATGCACCGACGCGCAGCCTCGAGGTGGACTGGCTGGATGCGAGAAATATTTGCCGTCGCCACTGCATGGACGCTGTGTCGCTGGAGACGCCGCAGGAGAATGACTTTGTGAAGCAGCGCATATCCCGCGGCAATGTGCGGTACATCTGGACGTCGGGCAGGAAGTGCAACTTTGCTGGCTGCGACAGGCCCGACCTGCAGCCACCGAACGAGAACGGCTGGTTCTGGTCCGGATCGGGCGCCAAGATCGGACCCACCTCGCAGCGCAACACTGGCGACTGGTCGCAGACGGGCGGCTACAACCAGCCCCAGCCCGACAACCGGGAGGCTGCCCAGGGCAACGACGAGAGCTGCCTCTCCATCTTGAATAACTTCTATAACGATGGCATCAAGTGGCACGATGTGGCCTGCCACCACATCAAGCCCTTCGTGTGCGAGGACTCCGACGAGCTGCTGAACTTTGTCCGCTCCCGGAACCCCAACGCCCGCTTGTAATTCTACTCGTAATTCTAATGCTAAGCTTAAACAAAAAACAAAAAACAAAAAAACAAAAAAGAAGATGAAATTAAATATTTATGTAGCCTTAGACGGAACATTGATTGGTTGATTGATTGATTCGTGGACTCATTGACTGTTCAATCCAATACTGATGCTTTCCACGCGCTTTTGGCCAATTCTGTTAAAATTTTTTTGTGGTTTTGTTCGCAGCAAAAATTCTAAAAGCAAAATTTGAATAACATTTCAGTGTCGATCCGCGCATGAAAAACAAAATTGTTAAATAATTTTAAAAAATTGTTAATAAATACAAATTGAACCCATACAAAAAACCCCACCAAATAGTTACATCTGTTATTTTTGGAGCTAATTTGGGAAAAGAATCGTAAACCTTTCTGAACCGATCTGATGTACCGTTATCATTTATTTTTGTAATCAAGGAAAACTCTTTGAATTATAATCGGATGAATCAACATTAATCGGTATTTTCTTTAACCTCAAAGGGAATTCGACAAAGAAACGAATTTTTTCATAATTAATTTTTAGCAAAAGTCCGAAGTTTCTTTTACATAGTTGTAGCATCGTTTTAGGCTTTGTCAGATTAAGTAGCATACAATTTCAAAATCCAATCATAGCCAGTGGTCCAGCCTAACGTAAATCCTTATTATTGTTCGCTATTTGCACTGCTGACTGTACTGAAACATTGTTACATTACACCGCATATGCTTAACACGTTCACGCACGTGTCCCTAGGCCGCTATGGGCGAGGGGTTCATCAACCTCCTGTCCAGACTGGGCTCACACGCCTCCAGCCACTTCTAGAACCACTTTCTAAGCAGGTTCTTTGCACAAGTCGGTGGAGGACGCTCCTCATATGTCCGCTAGAGTACTGGATTCAAAAAGTTAAGAGCATGCTATGGAAAAAAATTGCCTAATGTTAACCCTTTCAGGACCGAATTAAAGTGGGTGGGTTAAAAAATATATGCCGCCCTATTATTATTAAAATGACCACAAATAATAACCAAATTAATTTTCAGAGTCCTACGAATCCTGGTTCGTGATGGTTCAGCGAAATTTTGCCTATAGGTAACATTGGGCCTGAATGGTATATTTTGTATTAAATAGAAGGGGCTAATTTTACCTGGTAATACTTAAAATAGCCAACGCTACGGATCACTGCGGAAACGAACCTACAAAGAAAAGGAATCCACTTAAATTTAAATAAGTTTTTAAATAATTTTAGTTTAGTATTATTATATATCTATAATTTTAATAAATCAATCAAATATAAAATAAAGACAACACTGTTTTAAAAAATCGATCAAATGTGCATACATTTATACATATAAATACGGCTGTTTAATCCAATTACCAAAGAAAAGAATCTGCCTGACATGCAATGAAACTTTCGCCCAGGACACTTGAGGCTTGCATCTGATGGAACCATTACCACATTCAACACGAGCATCCGAACATTTTCAAAAAGATTTCACCCGCGATTAAAGGGGTAAGAAGTCTTTACCTTCCGCAGAAAAGTTTAAAAAATAACTAAATATTTTTGATGTTGCATCGTTTTTCATGTCAAATATCTATGCAATTACATTCCAGTTCTCCACTCTAACGAAACGAAACGAAACTAGATCAATCGGAACAAAAAAAGTAACGGAACCATCAGTGCTCTCTATTAGTGATAGCACGGATCGTCCTAACGTTTTGTCAATAAGATGACTGTACGGTGCAATCCCCTAATTCTCACACATTATTGATATTTTCATGTTGGTTTCTTTGCAGGAGCTGGACAACATGGAAACTAGCAGCGAGGGGGAGGACATCCTCAGCAACAGCAGTGACTGGAGCGAGGCTGACGATTCCCTTCCGACCTACAGGGAGGAGATCGATGAGGTCCCGGAGGTAGCTCTTGATTTGACGACCCACTCGCGGATGCCGCTCCCGTTTGCTGTCCAGCCGCAGACAGATCGCCAGGAACGTCCCATGCCATCCGCTGCATCTCTGACCAACTTGACTTCTGCTTCGGCTGCCTCCTTTAATGCTCACGAGCTTGCCACCACCCAAGCCCCGTCCCAGTTCGGAGCCAATTCCTCCTACGTCCAGTATCTGGTGGAAAAATTTTCGAACTACTCCGTGGTAACCATGAATCACGTACAGTTTGAGATAAACAAAGTTCTCTTCAAAGCTGATATGGGAACATACGAAAACGCCGAATAAAAAACCACATTTTTCCAAACCAAGACAACAAAAAATCACCTTGGGAGACACTATGTGTAAACATCCCCATATACACTTTAAAGACTCGTAACCAAAAACCTCAAATCAATTTTGTTCGGCTAAAAAAATAGTTCTGAAATAAGATTGTGATTTCGAAACAAAAGCAAGAACTAAATTTTGTACATCACGATCTTTGATTTCATTCGAAATATCGTACACACTAAAAAATTGTCTTTTCATTATTGTTATGTTGTTAATAATAAACACTTTGATTGTAAACATTTAATGCATATATTTTTATTTAGTTCATTATAGTTCTATATTTCACTAGAAAATGCATGTAAATATATATCCATATATATCATTAAATAGTTATTTCCTTTATCTGAATACTTTGGTAAGTTCTGTTGCTTGTTGGAACTTATTTATCTAGTTATGTAGGTAGTTATACATTTACGTTTAGGAATAATTAAATTATTAAACAATTTGTTAGCCATTTAGAGATTTCAAGAAGACACAGAGTTAGCAGATTTCATCTAATAAAGTAGCTGATTCAGGTTACACTATATGTATATATGGTATATACTATTAAAATCAAATATAATTAAAATAATAAAATACAGTTCTAAGGCTAACTTGTACAATTAATTCGGTTCGTGGTTTAATCAGTGATTTTGGTATGTCATAAAAAATATACAAATATATTATAGAACAATTCCAAATGAATATACAATTAAAATCAAAATCAAAGCGATTTAAGATCCAACTCACTTAAAACTGAGATACAAAAATAAACAATGTTCACAATAGGATATTCAATCGGTTATGGATTATGTCTAGAGTTCTGTGTGTGTATGTGGGGATGGTGTTGGTGGTGGTGGTGGTAGTGGTGGGTGGTGGTATCTTGCTCGACAAAATACAATCCTAAAAAGGTAAAATTAGATACAAATTAATACAGTAGTAGGAAGGCCTTCGATGACGGGGGAACAGAATGGCAATGGCAATTGGTATTAGTAATTTTCAATAAAGCTTACACTTAAATTCGGTTCGGTTCGTGTTATATAATGATAGCCAATGGTTAGATAGATGGACTTTCCCTTTCCCTTTGTAGGTTGTTAGTTGCATGCACTTAAACCCAAATTCTCGCTTTACCTGCCACAAGGAAATTTCAATTTCAACAAGAACATCAAACAAAGGAACACCAAACAAGTTTTAGGGCTACGATTACGCTGGGGTTACACTCTAGGGTAACGAACCGCTTCACGCTCTACGCTCTACGCTCTCTACGAATATTATCTCTGTTTTTTAGTAGCTGTGCGTGTACTTTTGTGTTTTGTTTTTTGGTTTGAGTAACTTATGCAGTACTTGAGTTATGTGAGGCGCCACTGATCGCGTTGAACAAAGCCATGCTATTGCGCTGATTTATGCTTTCAGCATCTTCGCTAAGCGGCTGGAAGGACTCGTCGTCGAGCAACTCACTAAGCGCCTGACACAGTTTCTCGTAGTTCTCCTTCAGCACATGATGATACTCCTTCTGATCGGCACTGATCATGCGCTCGTTCACGCACAAAGCCTTGTGGCAGACGCCAATGAAGTCACTGGAAAAGGAAATGAAGCACGATATATAGTACATGCTACACATACACGCGGATAGTTTGCCGAGCATACCGAAAAACATCTTTTAGATCACCAACGCGATCGAGTGAAAAGTTATTGATGACCTTGGCATCCAGAAAGGCATGTGCATAGGCCAGGGGTCCGGCATTTACCGTCACCGCGACGCTGCCTTGCAGGCGCAATTGCAACTTCTTCACATCGGCTGGCGGCATGATAATCTCCTCCAGCTCTGAAACCTTGGATTGCATCTCATCGATGGCCACTTCAATGGGACTCAGTTCGATGATCTCGCGGGACTTGACAGGAATACGCTTCAGCACATAGGGAAACGAGTAAGTAGCTAAGGAAAAGACAATAAAACAAAAGGTCAATAGATAATTCAATTCGGAATTGCATTCTTTTGGGTCTTTTGGTTATTTTGGGTGCTCTCTCACTCTCTATGACTGTCTTGCGTTTCCATTGCTCCTCAACGCTGCCTCGTGCTGCTCCCGACTTGGTGAACGGTGTCTCGTACATAAATGTGTTCACATCATGATTCTGCTCGAATTCATTGAGGCGCTGATCGAGCTCTGTTTTGGTAAAGAAGGGGATCACATGGGTGACCTGTATGTAGGCCAACTTGGCATCCAATTCATCGACTTTGACCTGTAAAGCAACGGAGGAAATCAATCGTCAAACGTTTATCTCCAAAAGTTATATCCAAGTTATCCTTGAAAACATTGATATGGGAGTTCATTCGTTTGAATTCATTCTATTCCACAAATCCACAGCAGCATCTGTACTGAACTCTTTTAAATTGTGAGTTTCTTTAGATTTATTTTGTTAAATAACATACATCCTCTAAAACTATTACCGAAAAACCCAACCAATTTAAGGTTTTTCTTACACTTTTTTTGGCAACAAAATTCTGCTAGAAGAAACCACACAATGGACGATGGCTTATGGCATCGGATAAAGGCCCTGAATCTCTATACCTTCGGGCGGGAATTAAAGATCGACGATGTAAGCCTTACCCAAAGCCAAGGGGAATCTTCATTAAACCCCGAGGCCAAGGAGTTTGTGCCTTCGCATAAGAACTTGAAAGTAAAGGAATTTGTACCCTCACATAAGAACCCTGAGGTGAAGGAATTTGTTCCCTCGTATAAGCACTTGAAAGCGAAGGAGCCTGTGCCCTCGAATCAGATCCCAGAAGTGAAGGAGTTTGTACTCTCGCATAAGCATAAGTCCGAGGAGAAGAATACAGAGTCTACATCGAAACCAACATCGGCGCATGCTGAGGCGATTGGCGAAACCGATGGCAAAATATCGCAGCGCGATATGCAGGATATAAATATCCAAAGGCAGATCTTTGAGCTCCTCACCGAGCTGGGTGATGAACAGATACCCCTGGACACCATCGTTGTGGCTCTTTTGCCCAATGGCCGGGGTCTCAATGTAAAGTTTACCACCAAGGAGTACGTCGGTGGCGAGTATCAGCTGGACGAGGCATTGTGCAGTAACACTTGCCTCACTCTGCATGTCAACGAGCCCGAGGAGTTTGCCAGCAAGCCGGAGAATGTGTTGGTTAATCAATTCCTCATTCGCGTGAACGATCATCTAAGCGAAAAGTTGGAGCACACCGATGACGTAGCAGCGCCCAAGTGTCCGATGAACAGGAATCGCAGCTATACGGAGCTGGAGATCGAGCAACAGATCGAGGGGATCAAGGTGTTTGACAACTTCTTCAACTACACCGAATCGATGCTCACCCAGGAGAGGGTCACCCAAAAGGCCTTCAAGGAGCTGTTCCACAGTCTTGGAATGATTGCCCACAGAAGCTGTTCAGCCACACCGGTTGGGAGTCCCCGCAAATCGATTCTGCCTCCTTCGAAAGCCGCCAAAATCGATGAGGATGAGCAGGAGGCAGAGGAGGCCTACGCCTCTAGCAATGAGTCCGAGTCTGAGGGACTTCGCGTCAAACAACTGGAAAGGAATCTACGCGGCAAACAACTGGAAAGGGATCTACGCAAGTATATGAGGGACAAGCTCTATCGCATTGAGGATGACAATGGTCTGCAGCTGGTGAACCAACTCAGCGATGCAGATCTGCAAGAAATGATGCCGAATGACTTCGAAATGGCTGGACCGCCATCCACGCCAGCCATCTCCCAGACGACCCAGAGCAACATACCATCCTACAAGTCCCCCGGACGCAAAAAGTGTTTCATGCATTCAACACTGATGACACCAATACCGGCTGCTCGCAACCACAAGGAAAGGGTGCCCTCAACGACTCAGAAAATCCGGCACGGGGGCGGCGCCACAGGCAGCAACTCATCTGCAGGGACCAAGAAGCTGCAGCCAGAGCTCCAGCCACAGTTCATTGCCACTGGAGTGCGCACCAAAACCCATCAGCGTGTGGCCAAATCGGGAGTAACTGGATCTCAGCACGCCAGCAGCATGGCAGCAGCGGCTATGGCCAGTCGTGTGGTCAAGACCAGTACTAGTGGCAGTACCATGAGCAGTGACAGGGCTGCTGCGGCGGCTGCCGCGGCGGCTGCGGTTACGCAGAAGCAGCAATCGAATCTCGAGTAAGTCTCAAGATATTTATTTGGATATTCGCATTCTCCCTATAACACGGTTTCCCCCTTCAGCAGCCAAGTGACTGGTAACGAAAATCCCACCAATGGTGGCGGAGTATCTGCCCCCAAGCAAAATAAGTCTCAAGGGGGCGCTAAAAAGATGCTGCCACGTAGCACACAGACTTCGTTGATGCGTCAGTTGGAGGTCAAGCGGGTAAGTGTTCAGATACATCTGTATCTTTAAGAGATAATTCGACCGACTGACTGTCAGTTATTGTACCCACAGCGCCTGAGTCTTATGCACGGTGACAGCGACCACGATTTGCTCTACAATGAGTACCTCTTCAAGTAATTATTTGACATCAAATGCAATGTACGTGTTATGTTTACGTTACTAAAAGTGTTATCCCGCCGATATACTTGGCCCTTCACACAATTTCTGATCTGGAATCATGGCCCCAATTTAGGCATCTGCCAGGTATGCCAGCAAAGGAGCACCGCGGACCGATTCCTCGCATTTGGCCCGCTACCGCTATCCTCCTCTCTCGATTATGCTGGCACTCACCGGTGACGAGTCCATTATTAGCTTAACAACATCCGCCCCAAATTTCTCCTTGTATTGCTTGGCCAGACGCTCGGAGATCTCACTCAACGAAGTGAGTTTGGGCTCCTTGTACACATACTCAATGGCATGATCCTCCTCGAAGTACATCTGAAAGGAAGACCATCCATTAGACAGGGATTCCCTATTACTTATATTGCTTTAGCAACCATTCCACTCACCATTCCGTAAAAGACAACCCTATAGAAGCGACCCAGCATGCGTTTGCCCGACCGATTGACCTCCACAATCTTGCTGTAGGCCTGCGCCAAATGCTCGTAACAATTGGACAGCTCGATGAAGTCGCGGGCCCTCTCGTGGATGGGCAGAATGAGTTTGTACAGATCGCCGAGGCACTCGAAACGCTCGGCACGATCTAGCAGATCGGCGCACTGCTTTAGCTGTTCGAGCAGCATATATTCGGTGTACTGCGAGTCCTGGGCCCCAGCATCCAGCTTGAGGCCCTGCTCATCCAGCGGTATGTTGCGTGATATCTTGCCAAAGGCCGCCGAGGACCAACTGAGACTGGAGCAGGCGGTGCCACGCAGGCGGAGATACTCGCACATGAGGGCAGCGATATGTAGATGACAGCAGGCGGCCTCCGAGAGATTGCCGTTCTGCTCGTGATTCCGGGCCATGGTGACCAGCCAGGTGTGCCGCAGCTCGGGTGTGGAGGCATACGAATTGGCCAGCGAATACTGCAGCTCGAGCAGCCTCTCGGGATCCATGTGATGGGCCTGCATCTGGGCGGTGGCCATGAGGACAGTGCGCACGCGACGAGTTAGATCCTTCACCTCCATGGGGAAGCCGGTGCCCTTCATGGCCTTGTCGCTGTTGGCATAGCTATTGATGATCGAAAGACTCTCCTGGAATCGGGCATTGTTCAGCCCAATCACATTGCCAATCATCTGCGACACCGAGATAATGACTTGCAGGTGAACGCGCGTCAAGGCCTTGCGACCGCTAAACTCGAAATTGCTGCGCATCAGCAGATACAGAACGGCGCAGGATTCGTGTCGGATCTCCACCAGCCGACTGTCGCAGGCCTTCAGCAGCTCGTACACCATCTGGCCGCACAGCATGGCATTGCCCTTGAACAGGGCCACCGAATAGTTGTTGATGAACGCGCGCAGGGCGGCAAACACATGCTTGGAGAGCCTCTCCGACTGCCCCAATTGCAGGAAGCGCAGGTAAACCCTCGCCAGCTTGCGCAGCACCAGGCTGTCGGTCAGCAGCTGACGGAACTGCAGGACATACATGCCGAGGCAGTCGAGTATGATCATGCCCACCTCTGTGGCCAGATTTGATTCGTAGAGAGCCAGCTGTGTCCTGGCCATGTCCTCCAAGAGATGTTCTCTTGGCTGATTCAGAGTACCACTGCTCGGCTGCTGCTGCTCCTGCTGATGGCCATTCTCCAGACCTGTGGGTGGTGCAGTCCTCGCGGGCAGCGTGTGCGCCTTCGTAGCACGCATCTGACGCGAGTCCGCCATCAGCAGCACACTCTTCTTGCCCACATAGCGGAATTGCTGCAGCGAGAGATCGAGTATGGCCAGAAATTGCAGGGTCTCTGTTTCGTTGCAGTTCTGCCACCAGGCCACCATCTGATCCTGCGACAAGTGCTTCACAATAAAGAGGAATCCCAACAGCAGATCCTTGCTCTCCGCAACACTAAACTTGTCGCAGCGTGACAAGATCTGGGCGTGCGTAAAGCTCACGGAACGATTGTGACCATTCCGCAGGGCCACATCTGTATCCCCGTTGGTGTACGCCCCAATTGTGGTGGTGTCCTGCGAGTGCTATATAAAAGGAAAAGATTTATTGATGGATAAGACGCATCATTTATGGCTTATGGCTTCTACTTACCCCTGAATCTGTGTTCGAATTGAGGGATAGATTAGATATCCCATTGCTTATGGGCTGTCCCGCAATGGCTGCCAGAAAATTGTTCTCCCTCATGTGAACCGAAGTCCGGCACGGACTGAGCTGATCATTGTGCAATGTCATTCGATTCTTCGAGCGCGGTGTGGACGTCAATGAGCCAAATGTCGAGGAATCCTTGCTAAAGACATAGCTGCTCGAGCAGCTCAGGCGTTTGGTGTACGAGGCGGAATCCACATAGACGTGCCCGTTCGGAGTGGTAGCTCCCGCCGCCTCGGACAAGTCATCTATGCGATGCAGATTGTCCATCACTATGCCCAGCCATGGCACGTAAAGCAGAGCGATGCGCGAGAGCTGTCCGCGCTGCTGGTAGCGTCCGTCAAGCTCGTGCTTGGCCAGCAGGTCCTTGAAGATGGCCAGGGCATGCCGCCGCACATGGCCCACCTCGTTGAGGCTGCTCTTCAGCTCCTGCAGCAGCAGACCCGAGAGAAAATGCTGACGACAGAACTCCTCGGAGAGCGTAAAGTGTTGCATCATCTCGGGCGGACGATTCTTTGGATTCAGCACAAAGGGGAGATTGAGCGGCACATAGTGTTCGTGCTGGCAAATCTCCTGCAGGAAGTTGAACTTGTATTCATGCAGCACCCGTGGATTGCCGGGGTAAACTCCTGCATGTAGCAGCGTATCAGACGATAGACAAATCCCCGATCCATGTAGCTGAGACACTGCCGCACAAAGCGAGCCACCGAACGATTGAGGAGCTGTGTCTCCTCCCCCAAATCATCGTAGCGCGTCGTGATGTATATGATCAGCACCTTGATCAGCTGCTCCACCCGATCCGCATACTCCTTGGGAAAGCGTTCGTTCCGCAGCATTCGAATCCTCCCGGTCGCCAGCAGGTGCTGGGCCATGCTCTTCACAATCAAATCGAAAAAGATGGCCGAATAGCGCATGAATTTGTTGACGATCAGGAAGTCCGTATTCTTGGGATTTAGCAGATACGGCAAATGCCTGCACAGCTCCCCATGCACTGTCCTCAGGCGGGCGGTCTGCTGGCTGTAGTACGGCGCATGGAAAACGTACTTCACATACGAGGCCAGCAGATCGGGACGCTTCGCGTCGAAGCTTATCAAATGGATGATGTTGGTCAGCAGACGTATCACATTCAGGCCAATCTCCTCGGACTGCGTGTGCACCAGCAGTGTAAACAGTTCATTCAGGAGCGTCGGCAGGTAGCTGATCAGCGAACACATATCGATGGCATGCGCTGCCTTGAGAATCTTGCAGGTCTCCGTTTCCGCTGGCAGTGCCCCCGTCTTGCCACCCTCCAGCAGACGCTCGCAGTGCGCAAAGAAGTTGTGCAGATGCTGATCCGCCGTCAGCACTGTGGAGTCCAGTCGCAGGGCCACCGTGTACAAGGGACGCTGATTGTCGATCCATTGGATGTCGGGGCCGCAGTTCTGCTAAGAAATTTGAAGGGTTTATAGGAGAGCCAGAGGGGTTTGGATTGCGGGATGGTGCAAGCATGCGTATGGATGCAACGTGCCGCAGCAACAGTGAAAAGAGAGAGAACACAGAGAGAGAGAGAGAGCGGAGGTTAGTTTTGAAGCCAGGATGAATGGATGTTTGGATGGGGTATGAGGTTGTTGTTTTGTAAGAGACAAAAAGACAAAAAACAAAAACATGAGTGTGATGAGAGCTTAAGCAGCTTAAGCGGATCGGATTCACTTACCCCCTTGCCCCAACCCAGTGGCTGTATGGACAGATATCCCACTGGCAATGTGGCAGCCACTGGCAGCGACTGCTCCTCCAGACAGATGCGATTCTTTTGCAGCAACGGCAGCCAGGCATACCCAATGGGCGTCTCAAAGGCTGCCTGGGCGTCAGATCGCTTCTTGCTCAGATTACAGGACACATGGTAGAAGGAGAAGAGCAAATGATGCTCGGGAAAGAGACCCAAAGGAAGACGCAATTTGATCTCCTCGTACCATGTGGGAGTGACATTATGATGCAGTACGGGACAGGCGATTTGTGAGACTAGCAGATCATGTCCAGGTCGACCATAGATGCACTGGAAAAAGAAAACGGGATAATAAATGGTTAATGTAGTCCAGCGAATAATTCCCTCTTTTGCCTTACCTTCAAGGGCTTACTGTACTCCCCATCGCCATCTCTGAGCTCCACCACGACCGTGATGTTCCTGGCCCGCGAGAACAGCTTCTGGCTATCGAACTGCAGACTCAACGGATACACATACAGATGATTGCAGAAGCTCGTGTACGGATGGGCCTCCCTTTCGCTTTGGTTTTGGAATTCAGCCAGCTCTAGGGTCGGCGGCTGCTTGGAAGCCGGACTGAAGGTCGAGAGGGGAGCCAGGGATTTGCTGAGACCGCAGGGCACTGTCTGCTCCAGGATCTGTAGGTGCATCTTGAGGTGCCCCGGGATGATGGTCAGCTTGCTGAGCTTCTCTGGCTTGCGATAGTCCACCAGGAGCTTGAGCAACTCCTCGTCCTTGAGCTTGGGCAGCTCCTGGCGATAGATGGGACTAAAGTCGAAGTCCTTGTGCGGCTCCACGTCCAGTTCGTGGCTGTAGAGCTTGAACAGAGGCTTGGCCGCCCAGGCAAACGGCTGGCGGTAGTGTCCAATGTGCTGGGCGCAGCTCTTGGCCGCCTTACACACCTTTTGGCCGAGCTTCGGATCTTTGCCCGCCTTCAGGTAGGGCTCTGCGGCCTGGGCAATGCCACATTGCAGCACCTTCTCCACTCGCACCACCAGATAGATGTCCGCATGGGGGGCACGCACCGAGAGCAGGCACTGCCGCAACTGCTGGAACTGCTGTCGGGGACAGCGCAGCAGCTCCGCGGACACACTATCGAAGAGGGAGTGTGGGGCCTGCGAGGCACTCCTGTCATCTCCCTCTGCGGCACGACGGGGTACGCCACAGCCCGCTACTGAGGCCGGAACAGGTGTATTCGGCAGCAGTTGGGCATTCCACGAGTCATTCACATTGAAGTAGAAACTCTCGCTCAACTTGCGTCCCGCCTTGGCATCGTACAGCGCCAGGCTGGTGATATACGGCTCAACCTGCTGCTCTGCATCCTGCCCGGGCCCAGCATCTGCTGCCACACACTGCAGTCGAAAGCGCAGACTGTGGCACGTGAGGAGCATTCGTGTGCCGTAATGCTCGCGATACTGCTCCACACTATCACTGGATGTGGCCTTCGAGGCGGTCTGATAGCAGGCAAACAGGCGTCGACGCTGCTCCTTCCTGGCCAGGGCAATCGAGTGATCTGTCTCCCTGCCGTACTTCATCAACTGCGGATGCAGCGATTGATCGAGACCCTTTAGGGTCCCAAATGTGGGCTGCTGTTCCGCTGGCTGCAGCAACTGGGGACCTGGCTGACGCTCGAGCGAAGCATTGCGCTTCTCCTCCTGGGCACGATTCTGGGCCAGCACTGAGGAGAGTTTCCCCAGCCAATCCTTAAAGTCCTGCTCGTTCTCGGCGGCCAAAGTGAACGACTTATGACCCGTTGTCATGCGTAGTTCAAAGCAAAAGCGTCCACGTTTCGGATTCTACAAATGGATTAACATCAAGAATTAAGAGGAAAGGAAATAAAGGAATATGCCGTCTCCTACTTGGACAACTTCTGTGCAAAAATCCATGACAATGGTGGCCTTGGCATCGCCCTGCTTCTCATCCTTGTGCAGCTCCAGCATGTAGGTGCCATCGATCTCCTGCCGCAGATAGCAATAGCGACGCTTAAACGATTTGTTTCCTATATTGGCAAACATTCGATCGGCAGCCGAATCGGGTCCTTTCAACAGATATCCCTGCTTGGTGATCGTATCCGCCTGAGAGCGTGTCATTTGTTCATCAATGCGATCCTGATCGGCATCGATTTCGTACACTTCTTCGAGAAGTTCCTCCGCCGGAGAGATGCTAAACGAAACGAGAGAAAGAGAGTGCTCCATTAAGGATCCCCGAATCATACTACTCGTATTTCATATCCACTTACCTGGGCAAATCATGACAGTTTCCACCATAAGCATTATATTTATAATGGATCAAATGATTCTTTGCTCTGTAGGTGTAAAGCGCCTGTCGTGTGAACCTTGTGCACTCGGCACGTGATCCCTGCTGAGTGCCCAATTCGTCTCCATGTGATGCCTCATCCGCCAACTCGAACTCATCCGCCTCTTCAGGCTGGGCGAGATGCGAACGCAGTGTAATGGAGGACAGGGCTGACTCGTAGGATGATTCCTGTGACACTTTCTGACTTGTAGAGCCATTCGACGAGCACTGTGAACTCTTGCGTGACAGCTGGGCGCCGTGCCCATTGGCGCTGCTCAAACTGCTGCAGCTGCTGTGTCCATTTGTCCATTTCCATTGTGGAGACTGCCGTTCGATTGAGTGCTGCCCTGGCGGCTCACCTGACTGTGACCATTCCCGTTCCCCATTAAAGCGCCATGCAATGGACACACAATCGCCTCGTTGGGTGGCTCAAAGCGATCCGCCACTGATTTGGCTGTCGTACGCTGCTTCCGTGGCATAATGATCTCCTACAGGGGATGAATCTTTTTTAGTATCCTCTTTTTGAATATATATATATATATGTATATTGTACTTACTGAAACATCATCTGCTGGATAGATGAGCAACTCCCTTTGTGGATCATTTTGGATCACTGTTTTATTTTTGGCCACAAACGCCTCAAAATCTATGGGCTCCACCACAAGAGGTTTGCTCTGTAAAACAAAAAAGAGGAACAAATACAACAAATTAGATGATATTTTCCATAATTTGTTCTTTTGCTAATTTATGCGTGCCGTGCCCCATCGAAGCGTTCGTCTATAAATACCCGGGGAAAAATAGGAGCAAAAGTAATGCCCAAAATGTTTCTCTTTCTGAGAGATTTATCGGTACAACGCACGCCATAAATTTATCCCCACTTTGTGATGTGTATCCCCTCTAAGATTTTCTTCTTGCAAAAGCCCCCCTCCAGAAAATATTTTAGACCTTGACCGCATTACAGAACGGATGCACACTCCCGCGCCGCCTTCTCTGAATCTCCCTCTTTCGCTCGCTCTCTCTCTCTATGTCTGGTCTCTGGTTGTAATGATATCTTCAATGTCTGATATTTGGTGTAAACAAATTCATTTCGTTTAAACATTTCGCTGGCTGTTTTCCGTATCTGGGGTTTTTTTGCGTATTAGATTTTCTCATCGAAATGCACATGATAGCAAAAATAATTTTGCATATGAGGAACGTATTTTTGAGTGACCCAATTCTTTCCATTAGGAGAATTATGAGGTTCCTCTAAATAGTGGTTATATATCACGTTAACATGTTATTGGCAACAAGCTGATTTGCTGTTTCCAAGAAGAACAATATTCTTCCGAAAAATCATATTACATCTACAGATTGTTCTCTATACTTTCTATAATATTAAATTCCACCCCAGAAATCCTATTACATCCACAGATTGTATTCCGTCATGCAATATTGTTATATTTGCAATCTACATTCTTTTAAGCCCCAAACATTTGCAAAATTTTATACAAATTCGAAACATTTTTGAAATTTTCACACATTAAATCACCTGTCTTTAGTGTTGGAACCTCAATGTGAAACCTCTGTATCGTGTTACACGAACTGAATATCTCCTTTCGCTTATGGCAACATTTGTACACCGAAGACAACGTCATTCGCCGTCATTCAACGATTGTGCTGCTAATGGAAACGGTCCCCATTTCTCTCTCTCTCTCCCCCTGTCTCTCTCTGAAGGGGTTAAAGTGTCACTTCCGTTTGACATTCTCCTCTCCTTTAGCCCCTCTTTTATTGTTTTCTTTGAAATTCAAGGTGTGTGTGTGGTGGGGTCTCTGGGGGTTGGGGCTCAGGAAGCGACAGGTCACAATGTAGGCCATGGGAATGGGTTCCGATGGAACATTTGATGGACGGTTAACTGCGCAGATACCAAGCATATGAGGCCATCGAGGACATTGAGGACATTAAGGACAGGATTGTCATAGGTTCGGAAGGGATATGGGGTAAGGTCGGTATTTTTAGAGATAGTTAATAAATAAATATTGCTGTTTTTATGTCGTTTTTCCATACTGATATTAAAGTTTAATGATGCCGTTTCATCGCCTCGTAAATATCCAAATTTCTGTAGAAAACGCTCTTGGATAAGAGCAGATTTAACTGACTTTTCGGAAGGTTAGAAATTTGTTAAGATTTAGTATTGCAGAAGGAACATTTTCCAAAAAGATCTATTAATATTTTATACAACTAAGAGTACTCGTAGGTATATCCCCTGGAAATGTGTTAGCTATTAAAAGATATATGTAGCTGTACCTTAACCCTGGTCCCAAAAAAACCAATCTCTACAAAAACCACGCCCACCAGCCGCAAGACCCTCTCCCACTCCCACTGCCACTCTCCACTCTGGAATGTCAATGCACTTCTGCCACTTAGCCCGACGGTCGTACGGGCCATGGGACATGTGCGCCACTTTATGTGGGGGAAAGGCAATCTTCATTGTAAGCCCAGGTCTGAGGTCTCTCGACTCTTGCCTCTCTTGGCTCTTGGCTCTTGGCACGCACTGCATGCAAATTGGCAGACGGTCGCCGCTTGCGTAATTAAAAACCGGCGGCAGAAAAAGGTAAACGAACAGCCAGCTACCGCCACAGGCCCAGGCCGGGCCGACAACAAGTGCATGGGCATTAAGCAAGTAAAGGTGTAGGCTTGCAGCAAATCAATTTTTGGACAAGTCGAAAAGCTAAAGTGACAGGCGACAAGCAATCGGCGATGGGCGACCGGCGGTGTGCGAGAAAGTTGAGCAAACATTTGGCATTTAAACAAGAAACCTAAGCAGCAGAAATAAATGGAAGAAGGTGGATTTTCCAAGACTTAAAAAGCAATAAACTGCATCTCCTTGATGGTAGTCCAAGTCCATTAGTCGACACGCAAATCTTCAGTAAAATATGCTTCATCAACCACCAAATCAGAGTGGACCAACACGGCGTGAAGACCGTAATGAGAGGCATCTCATCATCGTCATCATCAGAGGGAGCTATCATCAAGCCTGATCAAACTATCATCAAGGTGAAAGCATCAATTAAAGGAGTCGACGATTAAGATACTCTTCAGGAACAATTGGAACACGACCATGGAACATATAGTTGGAAGGCTATCAAAGAAAATGAATAGCAATTAAATAGCAACAACTGTTACTATATTTTTAGAGACATTATTCTTGATAGTAAAAGTTTTTATTACAAAAACTTGCTTTACAATTCCTTTTACCGCTATATGTTATAGTCCTTCGACCAAGTGATTCCGATTTATGCGGATGGTATTTAACGAAAACACTATTTTGCAGAAACAGAAATATGAATCCAAAATTCTTTTTTTTCATAAAAGATCTGTGAATATCCATTATACAGCCATGCTTCGGTTTTAGCAAACTTTTGCCATTACGACTACAAATTTTCGTACGAATTGAAACTATTATGCCCTGGTTTTCGCCACTTTCTGCTATCGATAGTGTTTCATAGATAAACAAGCTTTGTTGTTTTGGGTGCAGTAAAATTTCAGGTGTGATTAAAACAAATTTATTAAAATAAAGTTATAAGAAAATAAATTTTGAATTCAATAAGTACAGGCTTAAAACATCAAAAATGAGGTTTTCCGCGCATATAAATTGCTATTTATGTGCTATGTGCTATTCATTTTTGAAATCGCAAGCTCATTGGCTTAAACGTTTTGAAATTGTAAGAATCTTAGAATTTTCGATACGAGTCTGATTTCTTTCCTTTTTGGCCGTGCAAACTTCTAGTTAAAGTTGTAGTACCCTCTCGCAATAAAGTGTACATATAATAGATATTAACATCAGACATCAACCATCAGCCAGATTCAATTTTGTAGTCAGCGGTTTTTGAGGTTTGAGGCGCCACCATGGCAGGCAGGCAGGCAAAAACGTGACGTTTTATATGCATATTTCACTTGGAACAGAGTGCCTCCTGCCTCAAGTGGCTTGTGGCAGTGGCAGTGGCAGCCACTGGACCGCCATTCCTCCCGCTTCCCCCAAGAGCTTGACTTTCATTGATTTAAGCAGAGGAATTGCCCTGGCGAATGTCTTGAATGTCACTTGAGTCGCCTTGCCTTGCCTTGCCCCTTAGCCGTCTCTGTCTCTGGAATCTTGTGCGCCTCTGCCACCCGCTTATCAGTTGAAATTGCAACAATGCGGCAGAGATGTCTGCATTAACATCTCTTGGGAGCTGCCACAAATGGTGTGGATGTGGATGTGGATGTGGGGGGTTACTCGGCTCATTTGTGTTTCGCTTTGAAGTGGAAACCATTCAAGTGGTCTATGAATTTAGCCCCCATCTACCCTTCCATACTCTCCCTGCCATTCAACCCTTTCTTTCTTCCTGATTGGCATTTTCATGGAATGGAAATGTGGAAAAATTGTGACTAAATTTAGCTTTAACTTATTGCATATATGATTTGTAATTGCTTTTGTTTTTGTTGTTGCTGCTGGCTTTTCTGTCTGCTGAACTTTTGACCCACACGAAAATAGCTCTCCCTTTTTCGTATTGAAAGCTTTTATTCGAATTTATAAGTGGAATATGTGGAATGTAAAATCATTTTTAAGGGCAATTTGTAGCTTTTGTAAATCTAAAATGCTTTTAAAAATTGTTGGAATGCACTAAGGGAAGTGTCGATATAAGAAAGATTTAGAGAATCATGAAATGGGGAATGCAAAGCATATAAAACACGAGGCGGCACGTCTAATTTTTATATGTGCCCCTTAGAGTCTACTACCGGTTAACCAAAAATAAAATATAGAATGTCTAATATTTTCGTGACACGGTGTTTGGGGTTAAACCCCTGTCAAAACAAGTACATCGAGCCATTACATCCGCTTCGTTCCTTCATCGAATACCAATACATCAAATACCAATATTCCGCTCATCCGAAAGTGCTGATTGGTGCTATGAACAAAGAATGTCATCTTTTTCATGCGTAAATATTCCTATCATCAAATGGTATGTGATTGGTGCTATGAACAAAGAATGTCATCACAAATCATGCGTTCAAATTCAAACAATTCATGTTTCCAAATGCCGGTTCAAATAGTTCCCTAATAAAGGTCTGTGTTTAGTCATGATCATTGATTAAAAAAAATACAAAATAGTATTGTAAGAGAGAACCTTTTGACCAGTGATTTTGAGAGTGAATGTCGGGCCGGTAAGGGAATTCAACAGTGGTATAAAACGTATTTAAATTGCCCTACGAATGGGGTGTCTGATAGGCGTTAAATATCTCTATCTAAAAATGTAAATAATGCGCTCTGACCACAGCTGATGATCTTTAAAAGGAGCTCCCTACTAACTTAACAAACATCCTTTTACTAACTCCAGATACCCGATAGACTCAAATATTTAATGAGGGGTGCATGAGGGCGTATGGGAAATCATGAAAAATACCCCATAGAATGATAAAATGTTTAAAAATTATCTAAATTCTTGAAGCTATTTTTCGATAGTCGTTGTGACTGGGATGCAGCATACACAACATCCTTGGACCGTTGTCCTTTTAAACAAGCACCAATGACTCAAATGAGTTCGCTGCATTAAATCTCCAGCTCAATATCGCATTTGTTGCTATAATCATTGACATTTTCCCTTGCCTTTTCCATTACTCATCCACTATTATATATTTTTTACATTTATTAAAAATATTTCCATATTTTCTTAGTGCATTTCCGCAACACAAGGTCCCCATATCATATTTGCTTCTAAAGTTTCCTTGAAATTATCCAGATATTACAGCTGCCCCCATTTTCTTAAGTGGATAACATTCC
This sequence comes from Drosophila lowei, assembly GCA_008121275.1. Taxonomy (NCBI): domain Eukaryota; kingdom Metazoa; phylum Arthropoda; class Insecta; order Diptera; family Drosophilidae; genus Drosophila; species Drosophila lowei. Next base: position 10,510,026 of record CM017779.1, on the reverse strand, counting down.
TATAAAACATATGTATTTGTTTCTTTAGATAAACAGAAATTACACAACATTATAGTTTATTTTATTTTTGCAGTTTATGCGATATGCCGGAATGGTTGGAAGCCCGACAGCTGGCATCCGTTGTGGCATGAGGAATGTGGCACTCGTAAATTCCACAAAATTATGCCCAAGCAGACCCCGATGCACAGAACTCACAGATGCATTCCGGATCGAAAGAAATCATCTTTGCGGGAAACCATTTATAGAAGCATTCGGATCGGTGCGAATCATATTTACAAATGCGGCTGGATCGCCATGGAATGCACTGATAAAAGTGCCTTTGCATCATCGTTTAAACTTTATTTATATATATTTAGCATTGCTTTATCAGCTGAAGAGGTTTGGCCAGTCACAGGGAACTGGTTTCTGCCCAGTAAGACGTATGTTTTGGTCATCATTGGCGGGTTGTTACTGTCGTCGAGGGGGGTTCAATGAACCCACATTTATTATAAAAATAAAATGATATGTAAGTGGAGATGGAGATGGAAACACCTCTATGGAAGGTTGGTTTTCCCACCCATAAAGGTGATAACAAGTCAGCAGTTTTCCTCAGACATTCCATAAAACATTCCACTCTTCAAAAAGTGTTAAATGTTGCAAAAAAAAAACACTGACAGAAATTATTAAATTTCTCGCATTTCTCGAATTTTTGATGTATAATAAATTATATATGTAATTTATTTAAAAACTTTCTTCTTTATTCTATTCAAAAAATTTCCCCCAGTTTGAACGTTTTTATTTGTTAAGATTTTAATTTACATACAAACATGCAACACGCCATGCCACATACAACATGGTTATATCTTGCTATTGTTGAACAAATGACACGACAAATGAGGAAACTTATCATTAGCCTGCTGCGCCGTTCAATTCAAAAGTAAAGCCATTCATTAGATGGCCGTTTGTTAGCTTCCACAATGAAGGGAGGGAGAAATGAATGTCGCGAATGCATAAAAAGCATTCAAATCACACGTATGCGAGCACAATAATGCGACAACTATAGCATTACTTATACTGTATTTATAATGCACTAATCGCTCGCTGATCAGAGCATTGCATAAGCATCTCTCATACGATATACGATATACGATATACGATGAAATGATGATTCCATTCGGTGTCTGGGCGGAGTAAAAGTTCCGCAAACACTTTCTTTTCTTGCATAATCTTTGGCTTTGATTGGTAGAGATGTTTAAAGAAAGAGAGAGACAGGTTCAGGTATAACCAAAGATTATAGGTGGAGTAGAACACATGAAGCCATTAGTTACCATCGATCATCGTCAACATAGGATGGCGGCCCCTCTCCCTCCCAGAGAGCTTCTGCTAGGACTGGAGCTCTTTCTCGTGCAAGTATTACAGGCACTTCTTGTAGAAAACATACTTCCGAGGATACACCACCTTCACCTAATCCATGTTGCACTCTGCCAAAGACTCTTTGCAATTGCCACGGCAAGAAGCATCAATAGCCCGGAAGGAAATGGCGTTTGCCAGCATCTCTTCCAGTTCTGCCGAAGAAGAATGTCAGTCATAGCCGGACGCATTGTAGAGAAATGCAGGCTGTAGAGGAAGTCGGTCGGCATGAAATCGGAGGGGACGCCAGGACCAGGAGGAAGACCCCTGCACAGCAGGAGATTCTCGATACAAATAAATATATTTTCTAAAAAAGTGCTGCTTTATCTGCCTTATCAAAGCTCTAGCTTCTCTTTCTCCTATTGGACTTCCTAATCCTATTCAGATCCTAATCCTCTCTCATTCATTATCGTTGGTCATTACATGCCTCACATGAGTCATGCTTAAATATGAAAATAATCATGGCCCCTCCCAAACTTCCATAGAAAATTGTAGAAATATCCAACGCTTCTTTGGGCCCCCATTAGCATAGAAAAGCACTTGTATGCATAATGGAGCTGCTGGTGGTGGAAACCGTTTAAAACGTGTATCTTTAAGCGACTCAAGGTCAAAAAGGTATTGCAACTGGTTTCCCAACGAGGCCCTCTCGAGGGGGGGCTATTAGCCAATTTAACCAGAAGTTAAATACAAAGAAATACAAGAATAACCAGAAGCAACCTTGGGGACAAGTTGCACACAGAAAATACGAGTAATTTGCCCTTAAAGAGGGGAAATCAAAAGCGGAAAAACCGTAGAGCAGTGGCAAAAGCAAGTGCAGAAAAACCAGAGGAAAACTTAAGGCAAAAAAAAGTTCCCACGCAGGAAAACGAAAGAAAAAACCAACTATACAACAAAAAGGCGGAAAAAACGACAGAGACGAAAACTAATAATATAGGAGTAGAGTGCGAGTGCGAGTGAGAGTAGAGTACACATATGTACATAGGCCTCCTCTCCTCTGCCTCAGTTCTGGACGATGTCTGTCTTCAGAGAGCGAATACCCGTAATTAAACATCGAAGCGCACTCTGAAAAGAAAGTAAAAGAAAAGCCAGAAGGCATAGAAAAGAAAAGCGTACGAGTACACACACATTTTTGTGCAGAAAAACGTGCAAAAAATCAATCAAGAAACGAAGATACCCTGGAAGGTCGTTGAAGATATATAGTTCGTAGGTTCCCAACAATATGATTTAATAATCTACGATTACATTCCAAGTACATGAATCTACATGAAGGTTACTCACTGCTAAGCCACACTGGGAGAGGGAAATTATTTTTTGGGGCCCTGGAATCTTCAGCCAAAACAAAAAATACATATCTGTGGAAAATTCCAGGGAAAAAGATATACAACGGAGGGATTCGCATAGAAAAATACAGAAATTCAATGATTATTCTAGAATCCCATACAGTAATCTCTGCCTCCTTCTCTACCTTACAAACACTTTAAGAAACACATCATACCCTGTCTTTCTTCTGTAAAAGACAGGGCATCATTCCAATCAGCAGACAACACAACAATTGAGGCAAGGCGGTGGCTGCAAACATTTGCTGTCTGCTGCTGGCTGTTGCAAGAATATTGTGTGTCGTTTCTTTAATTACAGACATCTGAAGATAGCACCGAAGATATCTGCTTTATTTGTTGATGCCACTTGATGATGCCTGCCACTGGAAAGTTGACGTTTTCAGTGCAGTTTTTTTTCAATGGAAAATTGGGTGCCTCCACGGGAAGGAGGGCAGGAAATGGGAGGTTGATTCTTCTGCCATGTGTGGCTGGTGCAACTTTCTAAAAAGAGTACTTAGCACTTTCAATTACATTCAAAGACCACAAACGACAGACAACAGACGAAACAAGAATCTGGCAAACTAATTACATTTATAGCCGCCACTGTAGCCGGGTCTCAGGTCTCAGTCTTTCCCGATGCGATGATGGCTGGCGAGTGTGAAATATGTGTTAATTACACACCGAATGGCCATAATAAAATTCAAGTATCTTCTCATTAATTGCTCAATTGTGGGGATCTACACACACACAAAAGCGAGGTCTTTTGCGGGGTTAATAAACTCTTCGTTTTTGGCCAAACGCTAGAGTGCCACACCCGTAATTCCATAATCTTTGGCTTGACATTTCTCGAGTGGCGAGAGAGGGCAAAGTGGGCAGAGTTTCGAGGGACCTATTCATTCAGCAAATGGTAAGAAAACAAGTTTCAAAGAACAAGCAACATTTGTAGGATTTGTGGCATGCTACACTGATCAAAAAAAAAGATTAGGAAACGGTTGGGCAGAGCAACATTTGATAGGAAATATCATTCATGCTCATACACAAATTTGGTACAGGGAATTCCCATAGTTCCCAATAAAGAATAGAGATCACAGCGATACCTATGCCTCTGTAATGCTTTCGATCATTACGAATCCTATCTTCAATCAGATTCGGATTCGATTCCTTCGGGCAGAAGTAAATTTTTGTCTCGATTGCTCGTTCTCTTGACCAGAAAATCAAATGGAGAGTGAGCGCGAAATGAAAACCGAAATGTTCGGATCAGACACAGTAGACTTTACACCGAACGAAGCGAATACCGAATCCCACCGAATCGATTCGGTTGACTGTTCAAGCAGGGCTCCGATTCCCAATGTCTCATTGTTTCACAACTATCATAAAAGGAACTTTGAACTTTGAAGCACCATTTCAACTCTACTACAGACAGAAAAGACATAACACATTTCCAGATGCAAATACGAGTAGAGCAAGAGAGAGAACATCAGTTTTGTGCCATTCCCTATTTTGAGGGCAGTAGGGGAATTCCCAATTCCAACTTTCATTCAAAGAAAACAAAAGGCTTTCGTTGATAAAACGTTGCACAACACAAAGAACAGAACTAGGAACAAACAAAACAACTAGGAATAAAGGTTACTGACATCGTCATAAGTATGCATATGGTATATGCAAAGTGGGAATGAACTTCAGTGGAACTATGTGTGCCACTAACTCTAGAACTCTGCAGCAATCCAATCCGTTGGGGGGTTTTATATTTGCAGAAAACTTCAAGCATACAGCAGTAGAATAGAACTCCAAACACACAGAGACCTGACATTGTAAGTTGCCTAAGCGGAAGGCGAGTTTTGGTTAGTTAGTTTACTCGTTTTGTTAATAACTTTTCTGTTTTTTCTCTACTGTTTTTATTGTTAAGTGTGTCAGCGATAGAAAAATGTCTGAAAAGTGCTAACAACTGACTCACGCCCTGCTCTTGCTCTCGCCTCCTCTTTCTGGTTAACACTTTTTCTGGCCAAAAGTGAACGAAATTTGCACAAGAAATATTCCCGAGAGGCAGACAGTACTCGTATAAGTAGAATCGGTTCTATTCGATTCAATGCAAATGTCTCTATCCATGCAAATGGGGGAACTTTTCCTATAAAGGAGGAGGAGGAGTACATAGGGAGGTGCAAATCACTTTGCTGTAAACAACTTAAATGAATACAAAGTTGAATGGCAAATGTCTGACTGTTGTAGCGGTGTGGGCGGATGGGTAAAGAGCCCCTCCACTGTGTTCCTCAACAATTGGTTTGTTATGTCGATGCCCTACAGCCTGAGGTACTATGATTTGGAGCAGAAGTTTGTTAAGAAGAGACAATGGTAATGAATGATAGTCGTTCACGCGTGTCTGGCATTGCAAATATTGAATATTCCGCTCATCCGAAAGTGCTGATTGGTGCAATTGACAAAGAATATCACCCTGGTCAGGCGCTCAAATTCAAACATGACTCAGATGGAAAAGTGCAATTACTGGAAGTTGAGACACCACCAGAAGTATTCAACTCATTCTTGCTCATCGGCACGGATTCAGACACAAACCTATTCCTGTATTTGTAATTGCTTTCTAAGATTGTATTGTTTTGTAAATAAAAATCATACAGATTCTATAGTATATAGATTCTATAGGTCTTTTAGGGTATCTAAGTATTCGTTTTCCTTTGACAGCTCGTTTCTTGATTATTTTCATTATGCAATAGAGCAAAGTGCAACAGCAACAAAAGCAAACTCCAGCAGCCTCCACTTGTCCCCCTTACTTCCCCCTTGAACACCGCTTAAACAACTGTCAGCAATAATTGTCGCAAATAAACAAAACAAATATCAAGTGGAATATTCACAGAGGATGGCGGAGGCGGTGGTACAAAACACTGAAGAAGCTTTTTTAAGCCTTGGGGGGCCAGCTAGCTCCCACTGTGCTGCCGCTGTGGGTGAGTCTGTGTGGGGCGTATCGTGTGTGGGTGGGCGTGGCAGAAGTTGGAGTTTCATTTTTCGATGATTTCATAGGCGTTATATGACCATGTAATATTTTGTCTCAGAGTTGGGCAGTGGTTGTGCAAGACTTAATGTTACACTATCTTAAAAGTAATATTTACTTAAAATTAATAGAGAAATTGCTTCCAGTCCATCCACTCCCCTAAAACAATATCCAATAGAAACCATATATGTATATAGATCTCAATCCCCTGAAAGACCTAAATAACTCTCTTATAATCCTCTTCTATGTACTTAACATTGATGCAGAATTGCCTTTAAAAGGATGATTATGATTCTCTTATGATTTTCCCAACAAAACATCTCCGAGAAACTTTCCCATTCATCCCATATCGAAAGAGAAACCACCTAAAACTTACGAACTGGACAAAAGGCCCTTCAAAAACATTTGTGAACTTCCTCCCTGCTTCTACTTTTGATAAGCTTACGACGACGCTTACAAGACACGATGACAAACCATTGAAAATCTCTTCACCTTTCTTACACCTTTCACTTTGTCTAGTGAGAGTTTCTCCGCAAACCATGATCCAGCAGCACTTGATTTTTGGCACCTTTCTTAAGATATTCTCCTACCATTACCAAGTGTATCTCGAAAGCCAATTGGCATTCATTTCATTCACAGTTTGCCCTCCCCCCAGTTCTCATTTTGTCTGTGGTTTATACTCGTACCATAATTTATCAGTGCATAAAAATATCTACAATGAGAGGAGCAAAATTCTCTGTAAGAAAAATGATTATTTTTTGTTGGTTAAATGTTTTCAACAGCTCAAAGAAGGTGAAATTCTTGGTAAATCATAAAGAATGAACAATAAATAGACACAAACAACGAACCCGAAGCAATGAGAACAAAGATTTATTCTGGTATTTATTCAATATTCATTTATTTATTTTGGCAGAGCGGTTTGTGTGGGCTTTTTGTTTGTTTGTGGGACAAACGAGAGCGAATTTTAAACAATTTAATTTAATAGCAACAATTTTTTGAACAATTGAAGGTCCACCACGGCAATTTGCAACTCAATTGGAGCGTAGCCGGCAGGGCGGTGATTTTTGATAGGCGGAGGGGCATATGATGTGTCCATGAGTCAAACTATGGAAAAGAAAAAGCGTTCCACAGATGTTCCACCTGCTGAGGCGAAAAGAAAAAACCTCGTACGAGGCGTGTTTTCCAATATTTCGACTAGAGGAAACCGAAATCTAAGTAAAACATCATTTTATGAAGAAGGTGTCTGCACATTCTTCCAGTTCAAAATTTATTTAACGAATTTGGAAACATATTTTTCTCCTCATTGGCTATAATACGTATTATAATAATTATTTATTGATTTTAAAGATTTTTCTTGAAGTAGAAACCGTATTAATGATGCTACAAGTCGAATAATAAATATATTTCTAAGGTAAAATGGAAGATCTTTCAATAGAATATCTGTAATGGAAGCTAGAAAATCCCTCGTGGAATCATTCAACCTGTTTCCCTATTTATGGATATAATGTTTATGCAATCTTAATGATATTCTGTAGATAGGTAGATAGTAACATTATCTTGAGCTATACGAAAAATCCAAATCAAATCTTTAAAATTGTGGAAACTACAACCTATCTATTTACGATAGAAAACGATAGTAGCAGAACGAATGTTAGAGCATCTTAAAAAGGATTGCTCTAACTATTAAGATCTCCAAGATCCAAAGGTGAGGTAGATGACTCTCTGGTTCCCAACGAAAAGTAACTTCCAAAACACTATCCCCATTCCCATCCATCATATATACCCTTCCACCCCACCTCCTTACGGTACCTCCTCTAACTAGAAATCCCGACGACTCATTCTCACTTCAAGACCTGTTTTCAGATGATGCTTAAATGCTTATTTTTGATGTAGGGGTTCGGTTCGCGTAGATCGTGTTTCAGGTACTGGTTCTGGTTGTAGCACGTTTTCAATGTCAATATTTACATGGACTGTCGCACGGTGGGGGGCTATATGAGGCGTTATGAAGCCAATAAACACACTAAATAATCATCAAACAGCGTCATCATCGTCATCATCATCATAATCATCATCATGATGATGTTCATTGCTTTTAATTGCTTTGAAAGAAGGCTTCTTCCTTGTTTGTCCAGTCGTGAAAATAGTATGCATACAAAAAGAAAGTTTATCTCTTGTGAAAAATCAAATTAAAATGCTCATGACATATTAAAATTAATCTTGTGGCGGCCAGAGCCCAGCCCAGAAGAGAGAGGGATAAGGAGAGCAGAGAGGCAGAGAGATGTGCAGATTATGTGCCCCCGAAACGAGGCGAAGGCGAGTCCAAGGTCAGATCAAGGAATCGATAAAACTTTTACCGGCTCCAAGGAGGACACATTGAGGTCACCCGCTTGTTCTGTTGTTGTTGCTGTGATTGCTATTGTCGTCCGGTGCAAGGCACGCACTCAACTGGAATTGCTATGGATATACATATACTTATTTACAGTGAGAGCTCCATTGAGCGGATACATCTGGAATAGGAATTAGGTTTCTTAGTCAGTGAATCTCTTTTAAGAGGAAAATCCCTACCATGGTTCTGAGCAGAAGTTCCATCTAAGTCTAAAACCTTCCCTAGACCATCTTTCATTAGCAGACACTATAGAACAGGGCATCGTGGGAGCTTTCATCCGTTCTAAGCGGAATCCATACTGGATGTCCGCCTCAGGAGCTCTGCTGAATGAAAGATCATTTCCAGGAAGCTTGTTTCTTAGTTTGACCCAAGAGCGGATATCTCCCCAAATAGGAATCACGAATATACAAACCCTAAATCATCACCCCTAACCGGAAGAGCAGTAACAATATGTACGATAGAAATCGGAATTCTTTGATTCAAAAGTACAAAAGTAATGAAATTACCCGATCCGATTATCTCTCATAGACTTCTTTCTCTATTAAGGAGGGACTCTTCGTAATCTTCTTTGTCTATATAGGCGAGATTTCATTGACAAAATCCATTTCTCTTTACCAGATTTATACCAAAAGATGTAACCCCTATCCACGTAATATTCATTAGCTTTAACTTCTTAACTAGCTTAATGGAGATTATATGTACAAAAGTACTCAAACAGTAGGTGTCCGCCCCAGAAGCCAATTTTCCATGTCACAAGTGGGAGGTCTCCCTCTAAGCAAACCGTAGGCGTCCCTCCCATGACTGTAAATGCTTTAACTAAACAATTATATACTATGTATATTTGCTAATATTATTATATTTATTTTTACCGCAATAGAGAGACTACGCTGATAGCTCCCAGTGCTGTTCTTCTAAAATGATACAGAGAAAAGTTATGGAATTAAGAGTTAGGGTTAGTATTCGATGATCTGTGTACACATATGTATGTATGATCAGGTGAGAGATATGCAGAGATGACCATGATATGTACGATACCATCCCATAGATATACAAAGCTATAGGTACGATTTCAAGGGGGCAGGGCAGAGCAAACAGAACCGAAAGTAGCGTTTATTTAACAGCCAAACATCACGACAACAAAAAAGGCAGACTGGAACACAAAAAATAAAATAAAAGTTGGGAAACGATATTTCCGGCGAGGGACGAAGTGGGGTGTACGGCAGGGGGGAGAAACTGTGACCGACAGACGAGATACGAGATATAGAATAGAAGCAGCGGCACGGAATACGTAGAATATAAACAATAAAGAGGAGATGCGCAAAAAGAGCAAGGTAACAACAATAGCAACAACGAAAGCGACAGCGACCACAACACCAACAACAGAAATCGAAATAAAAAGCAAATTATAAATAATTAAAATAAAGACTCGACCACAAGATGACCTGGAATGAGAATGTTTCATTGCAATAAAATGGATATATATACATCGACTAAGATTTGAAATTTATGTACACATTTACCATTTATATAGAATTTATAGATTTTTAGAAAGTATTAGTGCACGACTATATTTAGAGATTTAACATGTGAGCAAAGGCGAATGATTGTGACCAAAGGTTTATTAATGGACTGTGAATTGAATCAGTCAATAAATCTGTTACGTATATCGTATAAATTAAAAATATTGTATATTATAAAAAAAAACTATAATAACAAATAACAATTATAGGACAATGTATGTAGAAAAAATATGGAAAACAAATTTCTCATTGTAAATATTCCCCAACTTCCCTTGTGGTAAAACCCTCAATATATTGGACGTTGACAAATGACTGCATCTTTCAAGAGGCGATGCAGTTTAACGCGCGGACCGTTTGACGCACGGCGCGTAGCCGAACCGAACGAGAACCAAGAAAGATAGCTGTTAGTAACATTCGAGGAAAATTAGCACTAAACTTACTAAGAAACTAAGCATGCAATCGGTACCACTACAATTACTAATTACTAGAAAGGTGTGTAAGGATTAGTAATTTAATAAGAGGAAGAGAATTAGTGGTGGATATAATATAATAGAGGGAATTATAATCCGAGCATAAGACCCTAAACGGTTCATGCAAGGAATAATTCGATCTACAAAGTGGAAGGAACAACGTATAAAAACTAACACGAAGTTTACCAGAAACAGATCAAGTTGTGCATATACTTAAACCGTTTACTCCCCACTAGTATTCTTACAAAATACACGGTACCAAACAGCAGGAGAGCAAAAGCACTTGAGCCATGACCATTTTACCTACTCTACTTCCTATACCGCACACACTCCACTCCACTCATTCACCCGTCGCCACTTCACACGTGAGAGACAGAGAGAGAGAGAACGGGAGAGCATTCAAAAACAATAAAACCCTCATTAAACAGAGGAAACCCCCCACCAGGCAGTCACCAAACATTGTGACACATTATATATAATTAAACCATAAACAAAAATTACACAAATTAGGTCTGCATTACGTGTACTAACTGATAATTTGTATTACAATCGAATGGATTAATCAACCCAATAAAAAGCACAAACGGTTTCCCCACTTTGGATCTCCCGTTGAGACATTGGGAGACTTTCGTTTGGAGAGATCTTCGCAACAGTTCGTTTGATTCAAGATTTGGGTTTGTTTTGGTTGCCATATAAGGAAACTTTATACACATTTATTGATGTTTTCTTGATGCTCAACATTATTGAGAGATGAGGTCATGCCCCAAAAAGGTAGAGGCTGCCTTGAGAAATGCTTCTCTGAATGGGGATACAAAGAGCAGAGTCATGTCCTATAAATCATTCGGGAATATTCAAGGAATCTGTCCGACTATGTGAGAACTACACATGTGAGAGGATTATGTGCCAAGACAAAAGGATCTTTCAAAGAACTTTCTAATGATTAGAGTTAAAATTAATTGATTTTTTGCTAGTTAAATGCTATTTAAGGGTTTTGAAAATGCAGTTCGTGAGTTAAGATAACTTATTTCTTATATAAACGCTACCACATATAGTATATTGCTCCCCACAAATATTTCCTCGCGTAATCACGTCGCAATTTGCTGATGCAAAACATTTCCAGACCTCTTCAGACCTTTGAAGGAGGGCTGCCTTTTCGCCCCTCGTAAATTTTAGCTTAATGCAAACCACACAAATGATATTTACCCTGCGATATCGCATAACACAAACTGCGGCGGCACATGTTTCGAGCAATAACCTACACAAGCAAAAGAACACATTTAACAAGGGAGAAAATAATTTAATGTAAAATTTTTTCTTTAAAGTATGTCAAGACTTTTTATCTTTACTAATTTCTTTTGGAAAACCAAACGTAAATGTTTGTTAACTTCATTATGCTATGACCCCATGAACTACATTAAAGTGAACAACATTTTTGTCGGTTATAACGAAATATTTAATTAATGTTGGAGCTGGCGATGTTAGGAGGAAAAGGAGAAAGAGAAATGTCCCCTAAAATAGACATAGAGCAATTTTCTATCATTTTGGGATGGGATGTGCAAAACCCCATGACAATGTTGGAATGAAGACACACTCCACACTCCACTGTGACCCACAATAGCCCACTCAACCATCAACCAATCATTAGAGTCGGTACTGCACTGATACTCTGCAGAGTACAAAGCGTATAGTTTACTCGAAGAAACAACAGGAGACAAGATCTTAGAGCATCTCAATTGAACACCAGAAACTCTCTAAACTTAAGATGGAGCTTCGCCTGCACCTGTTGCTGTTACTGTTTCTGTCAGCTACGATCAACAAGGGTATCCAGTACTTGGTTTGGCCTCCAAATCGAACCTTCTATCTATCTATCTATCAACAGCTGCTTATTATGGCTTGATTGCCTGTCGTACAGAGTTGATTGTTGATTGTTGCTGTTCATTTGGCTTCGACTCTCACTTTACGCACTAATTGAATTATGGGAGAGGTGGTGGAGAATAGAGAACCCCCACTCGTAATTGACATTGGAAGCGTGGATAATGGTGTGGCTCTAATATGATTTTCGTTGGTCTATAATGCAATTAGTGGGGAAATAATGTGTGGGGAAGGAGAAGAGACCGCTACACGTGGGCGAGGCAACCAAAAAAAAATCGAGTCACGCCTTGTTCACAGACAAACATAGATAAGAGGAATTTGAACAGGCTAAAAATAGTCAAAAAGCAAACAGAAACATCGTTTTTATAATAGCCTTAAACAAACTTAACATCTCCCTTGATTAGCCTTAAACAAACATACAATTTTCGTTTAACAACATAAATTCCACTCAGTGATCCTCCACTTTAGGGAATTACCACTGTTTTGTGTTCTTAGGCACACCTCATTATCATTAACCACGGAATATAAACAAAAGTGGATGCTGTGGAATGTTTTACAACTCACGGCCTTGACGTGTCAAGATCTCTCTCTCTAATCAAATCAACTTTACTAAACAGAAAGAGAGAGAGACGCCAGGAAGAGTGGACAGAATTACAGGAAAAGTCCCACTTGAGAGGAAGAACTAAAACAGCAGTGGAAGTACAAATTAGAGATGGACATGGACTGTCCATTAGCGACAGAACTATACATATGGGTCTCTATCCAAGCTAAATCTCTTTTTCATGTATTACCATATTTATATGCAAATTCTTTCTATTCTGTGATTTTGTGATTTCGGGACGATTGAGATTCATGCCCTGTCCGCCCCGCTACCATCTCTAATACAAAAACAGTTCCACTTGAGAACAAGTCTCCTCGTCGCCCGCCCCCTCACACAACCAACCTAACGATGACTTGGCGGCTTATGCAATGGAACGTGAATGAAGTATTTTTCCTTATAAAAACTTATGATCTGACGATGAAATGTGCTAAGTGAAAAGAAAATAATATTAAAACTCAAACATTTTGGATGTTTGCCAACGAAAGAGCCTCTGATTGTGTGTGTGTTTGTGTGTTGCAATAGGACAGGAGAGTGGGGAAATATTTGTGGGAAATTCCGTTGAATAAAGAAAATATAGACAAAATGTCATTTGCATGGATATAGTATCAATGGTACACAAAATTCTATATCATTTCGGTTTTATATGTTCCTCTGATCCCACTCACAACTGCAACAACACAAAATGGATAGTGAGAGAGAGCGAGAGTGACACACCCACATGGAGCAAAGCAACGACAAAAAAAAAACTGCAGTTTTGTACCGAAATAAAACTGTAAAACAAAAACAGAGAGCACAGATAGAGTAAATGAGGATACAGCATGAATAGAATCAAGGTACATATATCAGAAGGTGATGCAGCACGTAACTGCCTAAGCTTCGATTTACTTTGGGGGTGGAATGAGATGCAGGTGCAGGGAGTTTAAATACAAGATGAGTCATAGCATGTGGCTCATTGCGTTTCAGTTGCGTTTGCGTACCACAAAAATAGGCAACTCGAAAAGCAGTAAATGCCTCACCTTGTATTACAGCCACAAAATGCCGGCAAAAACAAAGATTACTTACCAAAACGGCACTCTCACGCACCAGCTGAGAGACATTCTCTCTCATCTGGCCCGCCGAAGTGAGCTTATTCAAGCCGCGCGTAAATTTACGCTCCATTCTCTCGATTTCCTCTTCACCCTCCTCCTACTCCTGCGGCAAAGGGTTCGGGAAGCGTTGAAGCATGGAACAAACAAGTTGTTGTTGTTGTTGGTGCTGCTGCTTCTGCTGCTGTTTTTGTTTTTGTGCCAAAACCGGCGGAACTACGAAAATAGACACCACTACACATACACACACGTACACATACACAAACGGACAGGATGCGCCGTAGTGAGCAGGGGAGCGCTGCCTCTGATCTGATGACTAATTCGTTGTCCTTTCTGCTTTTTTTCACACACTTTTCTCCAGCAGCCAGAACTTTTCCACTGGCTTTTCTTAATTTTCCTACACAATCGGTAAACACGCAAAGGACTTTGATATACACAAAACTGGACCGCACCAATACACATAAACACTACATTCCAGTCCCTTTTTTAGGGTGGGAGAAGGGGCCGCTGGGACCGGATCGGATTGTATTTTTCTGCCTCTCTCGGCAAATAGCATCCCAAAAGAATATAAACAATATATTTTAATGAGTTCAGTACAGCTGTTTACACATTTTTATAGACATGCACGATTTTTTGTTTTCAGCGGAGTGTGGTCGAGAAAATATCCATAATTTGTGTGTTTTCGCGTGAACCATGTTTTATGTTGCAGTGGCGCGGCGCGAGTTTTTGCTGTTTCAATTTTTCAAAGCGCGAAACACTCGCACGACCGACGCGAACGAGTCCAAAATAATGTGTGGAGCCAGGGGCCCATTTGTGGGGTTTTGTGTCATACGAGTGATGGGCGTCAGAGATGCCATTTTAGCATATTTCAAGCTATTTTTAAAAGCTATTTTAAAGATAGCTTTAAATGTATAATGAATCTAGATTTTATCGCTGCATTAAAAGGAACTTTTAATATATATAATATTTAAGATATTTATTACTAGATCCACAAATTTAATTTTTTTTTGCATAGTAACTACACGAAAACTACGGTCTGACCCTCAGAAATATACCGAAACATACCGCCTCATTTTAAAAATATACCGTAAATATACTGACGAATTCAAGTTCTGTTTTACATATTCCTCGATTTTGATATTCCGTCGAACATTGCTAGCTATATAAAACATTTAGCCATGCCCACATAATTATATCTGATTAATTAACCTATTTTACACTTGACTGGCTTATCTTAAACAATTGCTTTTATTGCATTTTGCGTAAAAAGAGGTTTTAGCGAAAATGGTCAAACAAAAAAAACGAAAAAGGACAGTCGTTCCTATTGTTCAATTTTGATATTCCGTCGAATATTACTAGCTAGATAGAACATTTAGCCATGCCCACTCAATTTTATACGATTAATGAATCAATTTTTTAACTATAAAATGCTTTTATTGTTCTTGTAAAAAAAAAAGGTTTAAAATTGAAAGAGGTCAAACAAAAAAAATCGTTCATATTGCTCAATTTAGAGATTCCGTTTATTGGCTAACTAAAATTTTTATATAACGTGATGAAAAATTGAAATTTAATTTATTGTATTTTGATAAAACAAAGTTCAACAAAAAAACAAAATATACCATTATATACCGATATACCGTAAATATGATATGAAGACGAATTATTCAAGTTCCATCATACATATTCCTATTCTTGGTTTTGAAAAAAATATTCAAATATCGTCGAAATATTACTAAAGCTTTATATAGATCTATCATCCTTTCCCCAGGGTATGCCCAGAAATTAACAACATGGAATTAGCAAATTTTTTATCCGATTAATTAATCTTCCGTCGAATAATACTGGCTATATAGAACATTTAGCCATGCCCACATAATTTTATAGGAGTGATGAATCAATTTCCTACAAGATATTCTTATTTTAGGGATTCCTTGTTATTGGATTGAGTCTAAAACAAGGTTTAAATTATTTATTTAAAATATTTATGAATATTTAGTGAACCTGGAACCAGATCCAGTTCTATCATGCTGCTGG
This sequence comes from Drosophila lowei, assembly GCA_008121275.1. Classification (NCBI taxonomy): domain Eukaryota; kingdom Metazoa; phylum Arthropoda; class Insecta; order Diptera; family Drosophilidae; genus Drosophila; species Drosophila lowei. Next base: position 10,494,352 of record CM017779.1, on the reverse strand, counting down.
GGTTCGACCGCATGTTGCAAGCCCAGAGACTTGGAGTGGGACACATGTTGCAAAGACCCGCAATGCACCTGAACTGATTCAAATGAACCTCAAATGAGCGGAATAGCTCTCTTATCACTAAATCAAATCAGCTCTTTTATAGCTAGTTAAATTTTTACAATAGAGCTTTTACACTACGGCTGCGTCATGCGTCTTTCCGGAGACAAAGTTTTTTTACATAGAAGCATAGTGGCAGCAACCAGTTTCGTCGTTTTCAAACGCAGTTCCGTCCATTACGAATGTTCCATTACTTTTGCGCCTTACAGCACATTTTTTGAACTGTGCACTATCACCACTAATAACAACAAAAACTAGCAGATCAGAAATCGGGGGAGGGGAACTACTTTAAACGAATTTTATTATTAGATAGGAAATTTTTTTTGAACCCCTGAAGCCATAACGACACAACACTGCTGATTTTATACACAACATGGGCTGTTAAGCGGAAGAATTCAGCCAACTCAGAATGTACTGTTATGGGCGTTGGCGCCTAATTTGAATTCAAATGGAACGGAATGGCGGTATTTTGTGCTCTTACATTTTCTGTTGAGGCAGGCTTTAATTACTTTTCTTTCTTATCTTATCAAAAATAGCTTATACATAAATACCCCAGGATATGGTTATAATCTTTACTCAGAGATAATTCCACGTTCCGTAAAAACTATATTTTTCTTTCATTTCATTTCATACTTAAAGTCGACAAAATCAAAAGTCGACATCTCTTATCTTAAGATATCACTCAGTGTGTAGCATTCGAGTTCTTAGGGTATCCGCTTCGCAAGTTCTGTTTACACCCGAAAATAACTTTTCCCATTCTCTTATCCAAATCTTGATGATGCATCACATTGTATAAGAGAGCCTACAATTTCATTGGGGATCATTTTATTTCCAGAAGCTCTCCATTCCGTAAGATGCAACGCAATACATACGAAACATATGTCCAAAGAGGAGAATCGGATTATCCTATGATTCCCATAAGAGTCTTCCGCTTGTCGTCTTCTTTGTGTAGCTTGGCGACATACATATATCGATGTTTGAAGCTTCTCCGTAGCCTGCATTTTAGTGATTCGAATGGGAATTGAACGCGTATTCATTAACTAAGAGGTAACACATACCATACCACTATTATGCCTTGTGTTCTTGTTAATCCTGGAGAAGATCTTCCGGACGCACTTCGTTGCTCAACTTTCACCCTGTAGTAAAATCCAATCTCAGAGATAAATAAATACGAAGGGTAAGAATAATCTGCTGTGCCAGGATCGATATATGGCGCAAGCTGAACAAATCAGAAGATAAACGAGCGGAAGAGGTCGTCCCATTCAGGCTATCAGTACCACACCCAAGAAGCTCCTTTCGTTATTGTAGCACCCCTAGCAGGGCACTCCATGGCTAATTGGGTTGGCATCAAAACCACTCCTGTTATGCATGCTCTAGCTCGTGGTCATTCCATACAGTTCCATTGGGCAGCGCGTGATTTTTTGGACATTTCGGCAAGCTCAGCGGAATGCATCGATGGATGACGGACGACGGACGACGACGATGACTGCCGAGATGGGAGGAGGGTTGGTTCATTGAAAGACGACACCCAATGCCGAGAATACAGCAAAAAGAATACTCGTACCACACCAGATACCTTCCAGAGTGTTGCTGAATGCTGAACGAAGACCAAAAACAAAGTGGAGTGGAGCTCCTATTCCGTATTCGAACTATGTTATTTGAAAGCGTATTTTCAGAATTGCTTGATGTTTATATAGTAGAATGATTCGACGATTCACTGAGACGATTTTGTCTTGTTTTTCATTCGTTTTATTATTGTTTCGTTCCTGTTTGCTTTTGTGTTATTTACGAACATTCGGGTTTAGACACAAATACAAATACATACAGTTTTTTTTTCTTTTTTTGTTGCTTCTTTTAAAAAACTACTACAAAAATTGTTGTTTGTTGTTGTTGTGGTTGTTGCTGTTAGCGCTTAAAGATCTACAACATATAGCCTTATGATCTATAACATATAGCATTCTAAATGGCATACATATTTAATGGGCATGTATGCGGGTTATACTCGTACAGATACACATATACATATACATATATATCAATATACTATATATATATTCATATAAAAAAATACAACAAATTTGCAATTCGTTTCACATTTAGTTTTTATCATTCCTTTTTATTTTCTTCGTTTCGTTTTGTTTCGTTCTCTCTTTTCTGTTCTCTTTTTAACTTTTGTTTGTATTCCTTTTCCGTTCTGAATGAAAATCACAGAGACAGAATCGGAGAATCACAAACAACCGAAAAATTCACAAATATTTCCATCTAACATTGATGGGGGGCGGGGGGAGGGTATGGTATGGTATGGCAAAAAAAACGTCATCATCATTTATCAGCATGATTGATTGCGCATCAATCATGATTAGAACACATTTAATCTGGTTCTTCTACGTATTGGTATTTGTTTCTTTTTTTGTATGTTTGTTGAAACGTAATTTTTTTATGTTTTGTTAAAAAACTAATTTTAAAACTTATAAATACTACAACGTACGAGATCCGATCCGCCGAAATCTCATAGAATTTAAGCAAAATTTAATGAAACACAAATTACAAATTAAATAAATTAAACGTAAATTAAGAGTTACATATAGGCATAAGGTATATAGAGAATAACTTTTTTAATATATACTATATATACTATAAAGAGAAATATTTGAAAGACGCGCATGTGTTTTGTGAGTGTGTATGTGTGTGATCGATTCGATTACGATTTCGATTAGCCAAGGGGAGAATGTATGATCGATTCGATTCGATTTCGAAAGCGAAGCGAAAGGAGAAATAGAATGCAATGCATAACAGGAAGCACGAAAGAGGTGATCCAATTCGAGTTCGAACGAACATTAAGGGTGGCACAAGAGAACAAAAGGTTTGGGGGCCAGGCTGAAGTCTGTATACCCTTTCCCAGCCATCAAAAAGGGGGTAACAACAACGGGGGCTATATAATTTGCCATTATATAGAAATTGCACTCAAATTGTGTGTCTGTGTGTGTGTATGTGTATCTTTTGGACATAACAGAAATTGCACTCAAATATAAATCTATCTTTTAAAAACTGTGTATTTAAAAGTACTCAAGCAGCGGGTTTTTTTTTTTGCCGATTGCACTGTTTTTTTTTTTTTGTTGTTGTTCCTCTGGGTGCCTTTTTTTAAATTTTTAATCTTTTCTTTGTTTCTGAATCTTTTTCTGTGTGCGGTTTGTGTGGGTGTGTTCTTATTTAAAAAATAATAATATATATTTATATATATATATTCATATTGTTTAAAGGAAATTACTATTTTAGCAACAATCGAGTGATCACATCGTTTAAACATACGTAAACTTTACTTAAAACTACATCAAAATCAATCATAATATAACAACAAATATTAGAGGGCCCATGGCCCAGCGGGCACAGGCTGTGAGGAGGTGGCGGGGGAGGGAGGGTTGCTCAAGGTCTATAAGGTTATCAAAACCGTAACCTGATTTCAAAAATGTCTCTCTCTGTGTTCTTTGTTTCCGCAGCAAGTACTATATTTACATTAACACGCGACAAAATGGTTTGAAGAAATATCGTAGAATTTCTTCGGATATCTCCTAGAGGGGGTCCCCTCCCCAACATGCATATATACCTACTATATAAATATATATAACCCTCCCACTCGATGATGACGGCAACGCGCAGCGTGATAACAATGTAATTAAGGAGCAGGAAAGGGTGTGGTTTGTAGCAGGGACATGTAGTGGGGGCAGGTGAGGGGTTACAACAGATACAACAGATGCTTGACGTATCAATTATCACGCGAAATGCAGTATTACAAAAAAAGGATATACACATACGTATATGTATATATAAAGTTTAAACAACATCAATATGATCACCAAAACATTGTTAATATTTCTGGAGCCTGGGTTTTCTTTCTTTTGTTTTTTGGGGGATGGTCCCCGAAGCAGTTGTACTGCAACGCCATCCCATCCATCACACGACAACAAAATATTTATATACGATATATATATGTATCGTATATCGTATATACACATAGAGATAGAGAGATATATAGCTTTATAGCGGAGCGCGAGAGGTTAGAGAGAGATATAGAGATAGATATAGATACAATAGATACGATAGCTAGCCTGTGAGGTTAAGGGCTTTTGTGTGTGTGTTTGTGTGTGGGGGGGCATGTCTACTGCGATGTGCTAAAATTTGATGGCGAAATTGAGGCCGGTGGCGTCTCCGTTTCCCCACCATCCACCTGATCCTGATCGGAACGTGCCCTGGGCGTCGGAATGGGCGCACTGCTGGTGCTGGTGCTGCCCAGCGATGTCTGTGACGAAGCCGCCGCCGCCGCTGCCTCTTGCTCTCGTTCCATCTCCAACTCTTCGAGTATCTGGGCCCTATTCTGCTCCCAGTAGTACACAGGCAGTCGCAACGTCGTGGTCAGCGTGTCGTTGTGCTCCTCCAGCGAATTGGTCGCATAGTGCTCCACGAGCTTCTTCAGCGTGGGATAAATGTTGTAGGGTGCCGCAAAACCAAAGCCACTCTCCGTCTCATAGATGATGCAATGCTGAACATTACCCTTGCACACAATCGACAGCGCATAGTGGCCGGCATTGCGGGCACGAATGAGGAAGGTTCCAGAGGGTGAGCCACGGAGCAGCTCCTCGGCATCACGACGCGTTGCATCCTTCAGGAACCAGTAGGCCTCGTCCCTGTGTGGCAAATTCAAGACACTCTCGTACTGTTGCCGCCAATTCGCGAAACCCATCTCGAGTATGGCATTCAGATCGTCTTCTGTGAGATTGAATCCTTTCAGGCGCCTAAGAAAGCAAGAGAGAGAGGAGATAAGGGAGGTGTTAGAGAGATTGTTTGAATACAGTTTTAGAGATAGTAAAAGTATTTTAATCAGATATACATGTAACGAGTGATCTAATGTTATAGATTCGAAGATTACAAAGAAAATTCTCCAATAAAATGTCTATAAAGCACTTATCAATTATTAAGATTTATTATCTCCAAGAAAACCTATACCATTTCTATAATTTCTTGTGCGATTTTTCTTCTACGATATTTTATATCAATGCTCCATAAACAGAGCTCTCTTCCATAAAAATACTCCTTCTTTTTGAAGTAGATACTGATATTGATCGAAGATACTTAATATCAGGATAGCAATGCTCATTAACAGAAACTTTCTTTCATAAGCACTATCTTCCAAAAGATTTCTGGAGGCTCACTCGGTCTTAAGTTTTTTGATATTAATATAATTTACTTCATTTTTGGTTTTACTTCAAGAATATTTGATCGAAAGACCTCTTCTTCGAAGGGTGTGATAATTCAACAAACACTAACTTCCAAATAAATCTGTCTTTAGCCTACTGTCGCTCTTTATAAGAAGCTGACCGCAGCAATTTCAACTGGATTCGAAACTGCGACGATAACTGTTGGGATGACGCTGCCACTGCCATTGCCACTGCCACAGCGAGCCGCTGCCGCCGTTGAGTCTACGCTCGTCTAGACCTCTGGGTTTCCTCATCACATCAGGCGATCAAAACGGGCAGGGGCTTCATATTCGGCTGCGGCTTCGTTCTTTGTGTTGCGGCGGTGTGCGGCTACTATCTGAACTAAGTGATTCACCCAAGAGATAAGCGATAGGTGGGCTAGATTCCATCATATCAAAAATCTTTGTAACTCTCTTCTGGACCGACTAAATCAAGATACGAAAACGAAGCCCCACAAAGATAGACCCAAAGACCGGTGGACTATCGGGGGACTATTCAATCTACTATCTAATCGGACAACCCAGTCGAAGTCCCAGTCCCAGCCAGTCCCTGCCTCCCCCTAAACCCACTTTTTTTTCTTATCGCCATTGAGACAATACTTGGCGTTTCGTAAACACATTATACATTTATTTCAATATATTTTTGTATATGAATATGTCTTCCCTATGTAGTACATAAGAGACAGAACGGAACGAATTTTTAAAGCACTTGGCGAACTTTTAAAGCCTGATAAGGAAAGCTATCTTTAGCAAAAGTCGCTAGGCTCTATTACCTTATCTAACAGTCAGAGACTGCCTCTTTTTTGGGCCAGTCATTCGTTCATTTGTCCGTTCATAGAAACCCCATAGAGAACCCATTCAACGATGACGTACTACACTGTAAAGTTAATGACTGTTGCTATGTACTATTAAATTCATGAATTAGTTGTAAAATAATGAAGATTGAAAATTGGTTTCAAATAAATAGGCGAGGTAATTATTCGTACAAATATCTATGGAAATGGAGATATTTCGATTAAAATTGAGTTGGAAAAAGGGTTGTTTGAATATTAACTACTGATATATATTAAGATCTTTAGATGTACTATGCAGATCCAATAAAATAGGTTATATAATGAATGATCTAATGCTGGTGGTTTCAGCAAAGAAATATCAGGAAATATCATTAAGAAATGTATGCATGGAAAGAAACTGTAAGACCGAGTGGGCAGAAAGGTGGATAGATGAGGAATGGATTGATAGATAATTCATCTATTTTCTAAAAGAGATCTTGATTATAGAAAATCGTTTTTATTATACGAGGAGTTTTATAAATTTTTATAAAATACTTTCAGTGAAGTTTTCAGAAAAAAAGGAGTATTTTCATGGAAGACAGACTCTGTTTATGGGGTATTGATATATCATATAACATAGCGTAGAAAAATACTCTTAAAAATACAAGAAATTATAAAAACCTCAATAAAATGCTGTGGAAATATTCCATAAATTCTTCCTTATATAAAACCTCGACCTTGACTACAATCCTGCAAATGTACTGTATGTACAAGTTCTTGCAATAAAAGGGCTCCCCTTTAAAAAAAAAACAATTGCCATTTACGACAAATACGACCTTGATGTGGCAAAGAGGAAAAAAAGAAAGAAGAGAATATACTTGTACATATGTATGTGTATTATATATTATCATTTTATATGGTCAAGCGATAAAGGGTTCCCGCAAAGAAATTGGAATCCAAGAGACTTTCTAATCAAGTGAATGATAAGAGAGGGGATTAGACTCCTCCCCAAGGTAAATTGGGATTTTCCGCCCCAAAGCGAGGGGTCGCTATGCGATAGGAGACACCGATATACTCGCTTAGCGGACACGACTAAAGATATATATGTCGGAGATGCATGAGAACAAAGGAGAAAGAGATGTATAGCATTAAGAAATGGTGACAATAAAGAAAGAATGCTGAGAGCGAGGCTGGAGAGCGAGAGAGAGTCGTCTCGGCCGAGTGTGGCGCGGTGTTGTTGTATTTGAGAGAGCGACATCAAAAAGGAATGGCAGAATGAGAGCAATTGCATCTGGCAATGCTGTGTCATGCAATTCGAGAGCTGAGAGAGGCAGAGACAGGAATGTGCTCGTCAGTTTGGCTCATGGACTTTGAGAGACAACACCGCGACTCACTGCGCTCGAGGCTTAAGGAAAATGTAAGAAGAAGAAGACCCCCTGTCCCTCTGTCCCTGACATCAGAAGTGGGATCGGCTATGCCACAGGAGCAGCGTGAAAGTACAATGCAGAAGCCTGCGTCATCGACTCCGAGTGAAAAATCCATGAGGCTGCCAAAGTTCAATCCAGACGCGGCCGAAGCTGATGCTGGCGCATGGTGCAAAACAGCTGACATGATACTGTCGGAGCATCCTCTGGAGGGCAGTGCGCTGGTTATGTCGCTCAGTGGAGCATTAGAAGGGGAGCGCGTCACAATGGCTTTCGCAAATCAGCTATGCTGGCATAACTTGGCCGCAATTCAAAGAATTGTTCGTGCACCGCTACGACGACGCTGAGACGCCAGCCGCCATTTTGTTGAACATTCTCAACGGACGGCCGAAAACAGGCGAGTGCTTGTCGGTATACGGGAGCCGACTAGTGACGTCACTGATGACAAAATGGAAGTCGATGGACATGGAAGAAATTGCAGTGTCACTCGTTTTGGCACACACGTCTCAAATCGACACAAGACTGCAACGTTTACTGTTCACTACCAATATAAAGAACAGAAATGAACTACAGCAGCAGTTGAAGGCGTATGCATACAGCAAGCGAAACGAGCATTATGTTCCAGACCATTCGATTGGACCCGACCAAAGAGGTTTAAGGCACACACTCAAATCAAGTGCCACCACTGTGGGAATCTCGGACATAAAATGCTGGAATGCCGTAAGAGGAAGGCAGAACAATCAAAGACGAATCAATATTATGGAAAACCATTGGCGGGACGAGATAGGACTGGAGTGACCTGTTTTAAATGCGGGAATGTTGGTCACATTGCATCCGCATGTACGAAGGAATGGCGGCACCGAATAGCAGCATGAACGAGAAGCGAGTGGACGTCTGTGCTGCAGTGGAGCCGAAAGGACTTTTATATCAATTTGGTGAGCCCTTTCCATTCTTCTTCGACTCGGGTGCCGAGTGCTCCTTGATCAAGGAGAAGTTAGCAGACAAATTAGCCGGAAAACGATTTAATAATATGGTCATTCTAAAAGGAATAGGTGAAAATGTTGTAACGATGCAATTTACAGATACTGTCCACAGTTCAGATTTGTCAGTTTAATATGGAAATTATGTTTAACGTAGTTATGGACGAGCATTTGAAACATGACATAATGATTGGTCGTGAAATTCTAAGTCTTGGCTTCGGCATCACGATGGATGCTGATAACTTTAACATTTATAAAACTAAACAGATTAATGTGATAAATGAAGAAAATGATAAAAATTATGAAACAGCTATGACGATAATTTAGAGTTAAATGATGATGATAAGTTTAAGCTTAAGAACATTTGTAATCTATATTTTGAAAAATTTTATTGTCGGTATGCCGAGTAGACGTGTTACGACAGGGGAATTAGAAATTCGTTTATTAGATGTTAATAAGACTGTCCAGAGACGTCCATATCGGCTTGGCGTGGATGAAAAGAATTAGTGAGAGATAAAATTAAGGAAATGTTAGCGGCCAATGTAATACGTCCAAGTAATTCTCCATTTGCTAGTCCAATCCTGTTAATTAAGAAGAAAGATGGCAGTGATCGCTTATGCGTCGATTATCGAGAACTGAATTCAAATACTGTAGCTGACAAATACCCTTTGCCACTGATTGCAGATCAAATTAATAGATTGCGTGGGGGTAAATACTTTTCTTGCTTAGACATGGCCAGTGGGTTTTATCAAATTCCAATAGATGCAGGATCGATAGAACGAACCGCCTTTGTAACTCCCGAAGGCCAGTATGAGTTCCTTGCTATGCCATTTGGGCTGAAAAATGCCTCTTCGATTTTTCAGCGAGCCATAGCTCGAGCCCTGGGTGACTTGGCGTACTCCTATGCAATTGTTTATATTGATGACGTGGTGATAGTCGCGAGGTCGAAAGAAGAAGCATTTGAGAGATTAGAAATCGTGTTAAAGGCACTATCGGAAGCAGGATTTTCATTTAACATTAAAAAAGTGCGCATTTCTCAAAACTGAAATAGAATATCTCGGATATTTGGTCAAAGACGGTAGTGTTGAACCAAATTTGCAAAAAAAAATACAAGCATTAGCTGGTTTACCTGAACCTAAGACTGTTACACAGTTGAGACAATTTATAGGTTTGGCGTCCTACTTTCGTAAGTTTGTCCCACAGTTTTCTGAGCGGATGAAGCCTTTTATATCATTTGACTTCCAAGGTTAACAGTTTTGTCTGGAAGGTCGAGCACGAAGAAATACGACAGAAGATTATCTCAGTGCTAACTCATGATCCGGTTTTGATTATTTTTGATCCACAATATCCCATTGAACTGCACACGGATGCAAGTGCAGATGGCTATGGTGCCATACTCATGCACAAAATAGACAGTAAGCCTAGAGTGGTCGAATATTATAGCAAGTGTACATCGGCTTCAGAATCGAAATATCATTCATACGAACTGGAGACCTTAGCTGTGTACAACGCTGTAAAACATTTTAGACACTACCTGCACGGTAGAAAATTTGTAATCTTTACGGATTGTAATTCGTTGAAAGCAAGTCGTACTAAAGTAGAACTAACGCCAAGAGTACACCGTTGGTGGGCGTATTTACAGTCGTTTGACTTTTCTGTAGAGTACCGCAAGGGAAATAGCATGGCACATGTGGACTTTTATCCCGAAATCCGATTGTTACTGCACCTGAGACTATAAGCAGGGTATCCGAGGTTCGCATCGACTTGACTGAAGTTACAGATAACTGGCTCGTAGCCGAGCAGCAGCGTGATCCGTGCTTGAGGGAAATCATAGCCCAGCTAAAATGGTGGGGAGATGCAGGACAATTTGGCAAGGACATATGAGTTAAGATCAGGAATTCTATATCGGAATATCCAGAGAAATTGCAAAACACGCTGTTTACCTGTAATCCCGAGGGCCTTCAGGTGGTCCGTGGTAAATCATGTGCATGAAGCGATAATGCATTTGGGATGGCAGAAAACGTTGGATAAGGTTTATGAACAATATTGGTTTGAACATATGTCTAAGTATGTACGAAAATTCGTAGAGAACTGCATCACATGCAAACTGTCAAAGCCTCCATTAGGCAAAGTTCAAATGGAATTACACCCAATACCAAAGGTTGAAATACCATGGCATACTGTGCATATTGACATAAGTGGCAAGTTGAGTGGCAAAAATGATACCAAGGAATATGTCATAGTGCAAATTGATGCTTTCACTAAATTTGTTTACCTGTATCATATCTTGAATTTGGATGCGGAGAACTGTATTAAGGCTGTAAAATCAACAATATCGCTTTTTGGGGTACCTAGTCGTATTATTGCAGATCAAGGTAGGAGTTTTGCCTGTGTACGATTTCGAGAATTCTGTTCAATGCATAAAATAGACTTACATTTAATAGCGACAGGTGCAAGTAGGGCCAATGGCCAGGTTGAGCGAGTCATGAGCACGATGAAAGGTATGCTGACGGCGGTAGAGACAGGCGAACGATCCTGGCAGGATGCATTAAGTGAGGTGCAGTTAGCTATGAATTGCACAACAAACAGGGTAACGAAATTCAGCCCTTTAGAGCTACTAATTGGAAAAGAGGCTAGACCAATGGGTTTACTGCCCGTAAATGAAGAGACTAAGATAGATTGCAAGCAAGCGAGAGTACAGGCCAAAGAAAATATGGAGAGTAATGCGAAATATGACAAGAAACGAGTTGACAAGAATAAGGCCAAGATTGTAAAACACAGGGTTGGTGATCATGTCTTGCTTAGGAGTGAAGAACGGCATCAGACCAAATTGGATCCTAAGTTCAGAGGACCTTTTGTGGTTGTTGAGTTGCTTGCAGGTGATCGTTACCTGTTAAAGTCATTGACCAGTAAGCGAACGTATAAGTATTCGCACGAGAGTCTGCGAAAGTTACCAGATGAGCAAAGTGATGAGAGTGATGAGGAAAGCGACAGTGGTGAAAAGACATTGGTCGTGGGTCTTTCTCTCCCACCTAAGAGAGGTGTGGGGAACGTCAAACACAGGGGCTGGTTCAAACAACAATTTTCATGCCTGGATTGGGTGATATTGTGTGTGATGGACAATGGATCTACTGAGATCGTGGCACTTGAGGTGCAAAGCGTCGCGAGGATGCGGCAAGAGCCTAGAGACTGTGTGTTGATATCGTGTATAGCCAAATGGATGGGTTTGCGCAGAAGAGTATGATATACTGAGAGAGAGGTCAAGCCGAAGGCACAAGTGCTGAACTAGCAGTGTTCAGACATGGCGTGTGGCGCGGTTGACGTGGTTGTGCGAGACGGATGAGGCACATCTTGAAAATTGGATTGTGGTAGCCTGCGAAACCAACATTTGAGGAATCATTAAATGAAGTTTTGTACTGTTTGAGTTTGTTTATGTTTTATTTTTGAATGGTCATAAGATATGAAAACAAGAAAGATGAAAAGACAATATTACTAAAGCAAGAATGATACCAACCTAGTGTTACAGTATGCACACGAGGACGTGTGAAAGTCAGGATGGCCGTGTCGGAGATGCATGAGAACAAAGGAGAAAGAGATGTATAGCATTAAGAAATGGTGACAATAAAGAAAGAATGCTGAGAGCGAGGCTGGAGAGCGAGAGAGAGTCGTCTCGGCCGAGTGTGGCGCGGTGTTGTTGTATTTGAGAGAGCGACATCAAAAAGGAATGGCAGAATGAGAGCAATTGCATCTGGCAATGCTGTGTCATGCAATTCGAGAGCTGAGAGAGGCAGAGACAGGAATGTGCTCGTCAGTTTGGCTCATGGACTTTGAGAGAGACAACACCGCGACTCACTGCGCTCGAGGCTTAAGGAAAATGCAAGAAGAAGAAGACCCCCCTGTCCCTCTGTCCCTGACATATACAATATATACATATATAGAGGAGCTTGCAGTTAAAGGCTTCACAGGCACGTAGACCCCCATGCATGGCCGTGCGCTGGTGCTGTTGCTGCTGGCGTGGCCAAAAACCAAAGCCAAACAGTTAACAATGTTATGCCATTATCATCGGTATCGGTCAGACTTTTGGGACTGGCTGACTGGCAAGCTGCCGGCCGCTGGCTGTTCGCAATGAGCGATCGTCTGTCTGTCGACTGCTGCCGCGTGTAAAATGAGCCAGAACCGAGTAACCGACCGATGGATTTTGTGCATTAACATTCCCTCAGTGGCTGGCAAAAACTGCAAACTGCAGTGCATGTTACCGCCGAGTGACCAGGCCAGCCCAGAGACTACTACACACAGACAGACAGAGAGTCAGAGGCACACACAATCGAATAGAAGAGGTCTTCTATGACTGTGTCTGTCAGTCTGTCGCCTGGTTGCTGGCTCCCCTACGCCACGCTAATCAGCAAACCACTTGGAGAGAGCTAAACATTAAATGACGTCAGCGGGTTCGTTTTGAGGCATTTTAGCACTTACTCAATATATTTGTCCTTGCGCAACTGCAGTATCTGCAGCTCGGGCTTGGTGGCATTGATCTGACGCTCGAGCAGCAGCTCCTCCTTCTTCTTGCACTCCATGTAGTGGTTCAACTGTTGCATCTTCTCCTGCATGACTTCGAGTAGAGCGAGGAGATGGGCCTGGTTCTCCTGGAGGCTCTGTCGGGTATTGGCATTGTTGCTGCAGGCCGAAGCGGAGGTGCCAGCCGTACCAGCGGCCGAGCCGAGTGTTGATGCTCCTCCGCTTTCAGGGGCATTGCTCTCTCCGGCGGCGGGTGTCTTCATCACCGATTCGTTGAGTTTTATTTGATCGCGAAATATCTTCTCGGCATTCCCAAACACGCCCTGATGGAGCTTTTTTTCCTGCAACTCCTCCCGAATGGCATTGAAGGAGTTCTTCTTCTGATCGAGGTTCTGTTCCAGCTGCTGCAGCATCTGCGATGTGCGTATAAACTCGTTGCTCAGCAGTCCCAGATCCCCATGCGGATGGGCGTCGTCGTCCTCGTGGGTTCGCACAATCGGATGGCTCAGCATTATGTCCAGCGTCTTGTTGTACATATTCAGGGAGTTGGCCTTGTAAAAGTTGACCATGTCCACCACCGAATTAAACAGTTTCTTCTCAATGAACCCGTACATGCCATTGATGTGGCAGATCTTTATCAGCTTCTCGTTTCCGTCCTTCATCAGTGTCAGTGTGTATTCCCCCTTCTTGGAGAGCGCATCGCGCACCAGGAAGCTGCCATCGGGCCTTCCGTGCAGTATATTCTTTGCCTCCTCGCGGGTGATGGGCCCCCAATACCAGGGCGCCATGCGAAGCTCGTCCTCATAGGGATCGACCAGCGATCCGGGAGCCTGTGGCCGCATCGTCGAGTAATGCAGCGGTGAGGGTTGCACTGCAGCGAAAAAGAGAAAAGCAAATGGTTGTAAGGTTGTAAGGGAAAAATTGTCAAGATTCAAAGGTATTTATTTCTTTTGATATTAAATTCGATAGAAAGACCTCTGAGCAGCAATAATCTTATGTTTAAATGCATGACAGATTCAGAAGCAAAGAGATCTTCAACACAAAATACAATATACTGAATTTTTTTTAGTTTAAAATAACATAGAGCTTTAATAGCTACAGAAATCTCAAATCACGAACTTTTCAAATTATATTACGGGGTTTCAACCCAAAAGACTACACTTCACAATCCACAAAAGATATCTCCAACCCAACTCTCCCTCTCTTTCTCTCTCTAAGTAAATGAGATCTCAGCCCCAAAAAAAAAACCTCTCACAGATAGTACGATATGCAATAGAGGTACGCTACACATGTAAGCGACTATAGTGGCGTCCCGGCTCTCGCTTGTTGCCAAGCGCTCTCGCTCTGGCCATGCCGTCCGTGCCATCTTGGGCAACCCTGTAGCGAATGGGGGGGGGGGACGATGATTTAGGTACTCACTTGTGTTGGCTGTTTTATTTGTCTCTTGGTGGGGGAGGGGGAAAGAAGCAGGAGGAGGTTAACTGGCGGCGGCTTAGTTTCGATTATTGAATTTAGATTCGCGTATTTTCTTGTGGTGTGTTAATTTCACGCTTATAGCTCGCCACTACCACTACCGGAGCAGCACACACATCTTTCTATTCTCGATTTCGCGATTCGGACTGAGGGGAGACACACACGCGCACACATATACCAAACACTAACACTACGGCAATACGACACAGGTTAAAAAAAATGGTTGGCTTTAATGTACAGAATTCGAATGGTTTTGTGTAATATTTGTCGATTATTGTGTCCAATTTCGCTACTTCAGTTCTTTGGATATGGCCGGGTTTGTGGGGTTAACTTAAAACATTTTTATACGGCACTTTTGGACGACAAAAAAGTATAATCACATAGCACGCGGACTTATCGATCAGTGTTGCCAGATTTTGAGAGTCACCATAAGCTAGATTGAAGAAAAAAATAAGCTAGAATAAGCTAAAACTTAAAAAAAAGCTTAAAAATAAGCTAACCATAAAAACACATACAAATAATGGTTAATTGAATTTTATTGATACTTTGTTTTCAATTTTTAATTAAAGTAATGACATTATTTTATCCACTTCATTATGCTATGGTCGGGGCTCAGCAATGTACAAACAAAGTGCAGCCTTCTGCTCCTCTGCTTTGAGGACTTTCTAACATAAGGTATTTTGTTAGTTTGTGTCATGCTTGCATCGGACGCAATATGTTTTTTAGCGACAGCATGCTGCCGTAATTCACACAACTTGGCCCCAATTGTTGCCTCACAAAAGTAGCAGTACGCTATTGTGGGGTCAGTTGGCACATTGCGTAGCCACTCATTAAATTCATCGAAATTTAACCAGAAATTGTGGAAATTTTGTTTATGTAAATTTTGTTTAATCTAGATTTCAAGCTATAAGCATATCAATTATTTTTCAAGCTATTTGATTTTAAAATAAGCCAAATCTAGCTTAAAATAAGCTAAAATGGCAACAGTGCTATCGATTCCCTTAGAAATATACCGAAATAAACCGTCTCATTATCAAAATATACCGTAAATATACCGATGCAAAAACGAACTTAGCCCACTTAAGCCCCCTCTTTTTAAACAATTCAACGACTTAGGAAAATGGCGGAAAATGTTACTGAGTGTAAATTCTTCGGGTAGATCCATGCCTCTGTAGAAAATTTGTAGAAAATATAGATAAAAGTATATAATATACCGTAAATGGGCAACATTTTTTTTCGAAGAAATCGTGCGGTGCTGTTCCACGTGGTATATCGATACATCGATATTTTATTTTAATAATATTTTTTCAGTGTTATTTAAAAACAAAATTTTTATCTGATATTTGATAATCAAATGAATTTTTGTGAAGTGAATTTTATTTAAGAGGTCAAAATTTAACCGCCGGTATATTTACGGTATATCGGTATATAATGGTATATTTTGTCAATTTCATCAATCTATTAAATTTCATTTTCAAAGGCATATAGAAATCCAATAAAAGCAAGTATTTAGAATAGGCCAATCAAGTAGGAAATAGATTCACCAATCGTATAAAACTATGTGGGCATGGCTAAATGTTCTATATAGCTGGTAATATTCGACGGAATATCAAAATCGAGGAATATGGTTTCCAATCCTTGACGGATGACGATTAGCCCATTGTAAACCAAGGGGGTATTTTGTTCGCCGCCGAATATGATGAAAATTGAATCATGTTAGCGCAGTTCAGGTGAAAAATATCGGGGGGTTTTTTTTAGTTGGGAGGATGTTAATCGTTAATATTTTCCGCCATTTACCTCAAGTCGATGAACTAATCACTAACTAATCAACTAATCACCAAGATTAACGGACATCAATAAAATTTTGTTAGTCGTTAGTACACAGAACAGAGAACTGTACAACACTTGGGCGGGATATTCAAATGGAAACTCGTGCCATACCGTTCTTTGACTCATTTATTTTACATTCAAAAACTTATTTTAGAGCTAAGCTACAGCATACATTGTAGTAAGAAAATAAGGATTTTGCGGATGGAGCCCTACTCCAGCCATCTGCGTAAATCAATTAGGCAGACACTCCACTTCTTTAGTGGTGTGTGTATGTGTTTTGTAATTAATTTCTTTAGTTAGTTGTAGTTATAGTCGATCTGCGTTTAGGCGTTGCGATTTCTAAGGTAATGTTTAGCGTTAATTTTTGTTTGTTTTTTGTGTTTGCCCTCCTCTTTATAAATTGGTAAACGATAGTTTAGTTATGAGGCTTGCGCCATAATGGTGCAATAAGGTTCGTATAATGCGTATTATTGGTTTTGTTTTCTTTCTTCTCCTGAATGTTTATCAATATGTTTTGTGTGTTTGTATGTGTATATGGAGTGCCTAATGTATCTGAATGATGCCCGATTCCAGCAGTTTCATTATCTTATCGGCGATTGCAGGATTCTGCAAGTGTCTGTAAAACAAATATCAATTAGGAAAAGCTATTCGTATAACAATTATGTGATAAATCGAAAACTTACTCTTTCACAGCATTTGGATCGTTCTGCATCTGTTCGAGGATCATGCGCATGGCCGGGTCTTTGAGGATCTGCTGAATTTCGGGATCCGACATGGCATTCTTGAGCACCTCTTGGGGATTGCGTTGAAAGTTCATCGAGCTCTGACGGTAGCCCTCGATGGCCTCGGCATTGTTAGGGTCGAGTTCCAGCGCCTTCTGGTAGGCAGCCGAAGCCTTAGAGGTCTGCTGCATGCCTTGCAGAATTTTTCCCTTGCGTATGTACCCCTTAATAAACTTCTCGTCCAGCTTGATGCAAGTCTCGCAATCCTTGAGACCCAGATCAAAGGCGGCCAGCTTCGTGTAGCAGGCAGCACGATTACTATACAGTTTTGGATCGTCGGGATTGCGCTTGATGGCCTCCGAGTAGTGCTTGACGGCATTGCTGTAGTCACCCTTCTTGAAGAAGTGATTGCCCTGCTCTTTCTCCTCCTCGGCCTTCTCAGGATTGATGTAGGCCTGACGCTCCTCCTCCTTGATTTTGGCCTCCATCTCGCTGAGCGACGTCTTGATCTCCGGCGTCCGATGCTCGGACATGGCCTTCTCAAAGTAGATCTTGGCCTGCTTGTAGTTCTCCAGCTTGCGATAGGTGTTGCCGATGCGGGCAAACGATTTGGCAATCAATTTGAAATCGGAGCGGTTTTCACGGCCCACCTCGATGCCTTTTTCGCACTGCTTTATGCACTCCTCGTACTCCTTGCGCTCAAAGTACACCGCAGCAATGTTGTTGTAGAACGTGATGTCCGTGGGATCATGTTCGATGGCAGCATTGTAGTGCTTGAGAGCATCGTCAAATTCCTTCTTCTTGTACGCCGCATTGCCCAGCTCCTTCTCCTGCTTGGCAAAGTACTTCTTCTTCTCCTCCTCGCTCATATCCTCCACCCTAGGCTCGGCGGGCTTTGCCGGCTCGGTAGTTCTACGTGGTGGCGAGGGGGCCCGACGTGCTCGCGGCATTTGTGGATCAATGTCCATGGGAATGTCGCCCTGCGATTGCATATAGCTAAGCACTGAGGCGGTGATCTCTTGACGGCCCTGCAGCAGAATTGCATTTGTGGGATCGTACTTGAGGCCTGTGCGAGTGGAAGGAGGACGGGGGTGGTCGAGGGGAAGTCAAAGTGAGGTTATGTTGAGGCCAGACGAGATGATTCAACCACTTACCCTCGTTGAACGCCTCGAAGGCCTTCATGAAGTCATGCAGGCCAGCTGCGGCGGCACCCTTGCGCGAGTATCCCTTCGGCCAGGTGGGATTCAGGGCGATGGTCTGCTCGGCGTCCTTTAGAGCCTCAGCGAATTTCCCGGCCTTGGCATAGGCGGCCGACCGGTTGCTGAACAGAACATGGTTTTGGCTGTCCAGGGCAATGGCTTCTGTGTATGCTGCAACAGCCTCGTCGAATTTTTCGGCATTCAGGGCCGTGTTGCCCTTTTCCTTGAGTTCATTCACCTGCTGATGGCCCAAGGGCTGTAAAAAGGATGTTCTCCTTTGTCCTGTTACTCCACCTACCTGGTCCATTCTTTTTACGGCTGATTTATAGTTATTAATGCGCTTTTTTTCTTAAAAAAAACTTGTTGGAACACGCTGTTTCGCCGAAATTTCAGGAAAATTCACAAAAAATGCCGACTTTTCTAGAAGTTATACATCGATGTTAATATCGATGTCATCGATGTTTTTTCTAAGGCATCGATGTTTTCAGATTACATTAAATGCTTTAGACCGATTACCGATTATTTGCGAGCCAGATTTGAGTTTTATAAAGGTTTATACAAAAATTATTTATAAAGAAGGCACAAGCTAAACGCCCTATCATAGGTGTAGAATTGATGTTAATGCATAAATAATTCATCTATTTTTTTCCTTTTGCAATTAAGATTTGTTTACTTTTCATTTAATCGAGGAACATGTTCTCGTTTTGAAACGAACGGGAGCCCCAATTTATGTGATTGAAAGTGTAAGCTGGAGCCAGTTTCAGCTGAACTAGCTTTCTGAATGGTTGGAGCTGAATAATTAACAATTTCAACAAAAGGCTCACTATGTTTCATTAGGGGTATCCTCTACCGCGTTCAGCCTGGGTGATAGGGTCATAGTCCAAGGCACGGATATTCTTGCCGGACGCCGGCAGCGGAACATTCGTATTCGTATTTAGGAAGACTAGAAATTCATTCAGATACAAAGGTTCAGGCGGTAAGAATATTCTCTGGGGGCCGACACCCTCCGACACAGCTCAATGCACGTCAGGGCCAGCGGTTCCATGTGGTGTACTCCACGCTGCATAGGATTTTCCTTTTGTCTGCGTGTTTGGCAAGGACCAAGTACCATCCAAAATCCAATCGTCTTTGGGGGCTGCAAGGCCGTTGGCCGTTTCATTTAAATTCAAATCGGCCCGCTGGGAAATTGCTGAGTAAAAGAGGTATGGCCCAGAAAATGCAACGAATGCTAGGTAAAATCCACACCTTTTGCCGAATATACCTTGAAGACAAAATCAGTATGACCGTCTGACCGCTTACCCTCAGAAATACCTCAGGAGTTTCAGGAAAATGCTCAAAGATGCAGTGTGGCCGCGGTATGTATTATAGATACAATTTATTGATAAAATAAAACCGAAATACACCGTCTCATGTTTTGACATTGTACTGGGAGTACTTAAAAGTAGTTGATCTTGCAGAAAAATTATTCATCAGTGGCCTAAAATTATGTGGGCAGAGAATATCATAATTGAGCAATAGGAAAGATTTTTCTCTTACGTTTTATTTTTTGGACCTTTTTCACTAAAACCTTTTTTTTAGACAAGATCCAATAAAAACAAGTGTTTAAAATAAGCCAGTCAAATAGAAAATTGATCATTAATCGGATAAAATTATGTGGGCAGGACTGAGGGTTCTATCCAGCTAGTAATATTCGACGGAATATCAAAAACGAGGAATATATATGATGGAACTTGAAAATCGTCAGTATATTTCGAAAATGAGACGGTATATTTTGGTATATTTCTGAGGGTCAGACCGTATATCTAATTGAAAAATCCGGTCACACTGCAGACGCTGTTTTTTTACGTGCGGCAGGCGAAAATAATTTGGAAAAACTGGCGAAAAAAGTACACAAAAGGAGGAAACAACTTAAATTGTCTCGCGTCAATCAACCATAGCTCGAATTGAAGCACACCAGTTTTCCAGCAGCAGTTTCGTTTCAGCTCCACTGTAATGGCGGAGTATTTGGCATCCATTTTTGGCACGGAAAAGGACAAGTAAGTCAGCGAGCAGCCAGCATGGTTCCGCTTCTGCTGTACCTGGTTTTTTTGACTAATTGACGCTTGCAATTGCAATTGCAGAGTAAATTGCTCGTTCTACTTTAAAATTGGCGCCTGCCGTCATGGAGACCGCTGCTCCCGCATACACAACAAGCCGACATTTTCGCAAACAGTTCTCCTGCAGAATCTGTACGTTAATCCGCAGAACTCGGCCAAATCGGCGGACGGGTCACATTTGGTGGCCAATGTATCAGACGAGGAAATGCAGGAGCATTATGACAACTTCTTCGAAGACGTTTTCGTTGAATGCGAGGACAAGTACGGAGAGATCGAGGAGATGAATGTGTGTGACAATCTGGGCGACCATTTGGTCGGCAATGTCTACATCAAATTCCGGAACGAGGCCGATGCAGAAAAGGCGGCAAATGATTTGAATAATCGCTGGTTCGGCGGCCGTCCTGTCTACTCTGAATTGTCGCCGGTAACCGATTTCCGTGAAGCCTGCTGCAGACAGTACGAAATGGGAGAGTGCACACGTTCTGGATTCTGCAATTTCATGCATTTGAAGCCCATCTCGAGGGAACTGCGAAGGTATCTATATTCTCGGCGTCGGCGTGCCCGTTCCCGTTCCCGCTCGCCACGTTCGCGTCGCTCCCGCAGTCGGGGGTCACGTTCACCCCGCCGACGTCGTGATGGCAACGATGGAGTTGGCGGAGGCCACTACGAGCAGCGCGATAGAGCTGCCAATGAAGGACGAGGCATGGATCGTGGCGGTAACGATCGAGGTGGCAATGATCGAGGAGGCAACGACAGAGGCGGCAATGATCGAGGTCGCAAAGGCGGCGGTGGTGGTGGAGGAGGAGGTGGAGGAGGCGGCGGCGGCGGCGGCGGTGGTGGTGGTCGTTATTAGTCTTCTGGACTTTCTTCAACATCATGTTGCAAACGGCAATGCAATGGACAACGGGAAAACGGACATGAGTCGCCAATTCGTGTATTTTATTTCGACGTTCAGTTTCCTTCTGATTGTTTTTTATTTAGAAGAAAGGGGTCTTCACCACCTATGTACAAACCCCCTGCTAAATACTTTACCGAGCGCCCATTAGGATTGTAATTACTATACACACATTCGTAATAATAAAAATTGAGTAAATACTATATACAAAAACCAAACAAATGCACCATCTGGTGTGTCTTCCGTTTCTCTTACTGCACTGCATGTACTTAATCGCTTAAAAAATTTGTGGACTGTATACAATTTTTAACTCAATCTGTGGGCTGGCTTGGTGGCGCTTCCTGAGCAGCGGGATGAGCTTTAAGATTTGATGCAGGACTCTTGGGCTGTTTCTCCACCTGCGCCGGCAGTGATTCGGCCGGAGACGACTTCGCCTGCGGCTCTGGTGACGCCGAAGAAGCTTCAAGTGCCTTCAATTGCTTTGTCATGTCAATTTGTTGCTGCAGCGTATAGGTGTTTTCATGTTTACGCCTCTGCTGCTGCTCCACGTCGCGTATAACACCCTCGTGTAGTTTGAGGCTGGAACGGAATGCAATCATTGGTTATGTTATAGTTTCATTCATGAATTTGGTCCACTTACCGGTCTTCGGATTGTTTATAATGGACATAACCTATTATGGCGCTGGAAACGGTCACCGCCACGCCCAGTGTAACCCTTGAGGTCAGCGACATCTCCAGTTTGTTCCAAATTATTTTATTTGTAAAGCCCACAACTATAATTTTGTTTGTTTGTTAAAAGTTTTGATTGAACAGTTTATAGAGTAATTACGACATGATTTTGAAAGTAAAACAACAGCTGTATATATCAAATCAGTGATGCCACTTCCCTGCAAAAAAAACAAGAGCAAAAACGTTGCCATACTCACGCAATTATTACCTCTCTATCTCTCTCTCACACGCAACATATTTAATCATAATCGTAAGATAATCATATAGCGCGGGGTTGGCGCGCGAGCCAAACGAGTGTGCAGGGGGCTTGCCCGCTAGTATATATATAATTATCATGCAACATATATCAGATATTATAAATAAATATTATAAACGGATACGGAGAGTTGGAATGCGATATTTCGCTTTCGATAGGTAATAAATACAGTTCATGCGCTGCACAGCACTGGTGAGCACCGTTACTTGAAAAAAAGTGCGTTTTGCAAAAAAAAAATTTTGTGTTTAAAAAGTTCTCGATTTGTTATAATTTGGATTTGTGTTAATTATAATTTGGACAATTCAATCAACCATTAGTTGAGGTCGGATTTGTTCTTATTACTGAACATAAAATCGTCTTATAAATAGGAAGAAAAATGGGTAAAATTTGCACTTAAGTGCACATAAGTGTGCGACTAATTATTCTTACAATTCCGGCATCAGAGGGGACAGATCGTAACGCCATTTTCGCCCGTCTTAACTCAGTCTACGGAAATCTAAACGGAGCTTCGCCGCGCGGCGTGACATACCGTAGACCGGCACCAAAGATTTTTGGCCAGAAGAATAACATGCAGGTCAAAAAACAAGTATTCGTGGACGCCTACAACAATGGCAAAATAGATCAGGATGTCGAGTCCAATGTGGAATCGAAGAATGACATTGTTAACACATGCATATGCGAGCGTCCGATGAAGGCCCTTGAGTGTGGTCGCTGCCACCAGTACTTCCGTGGACGCGTTGCCGAAAAATGCGAGAAGCATCCAATGGTGAGTTCTTGCCTACGTCTTTCTTTACTGTTGGTTATGGTCGGTATAACATCACATATGCCCATAGGAGGCTTTCCTGATGGACTTTCGGCAGTGTCCCTACTGTACGGCGAGTCGCGACAAGATCAAGGAAGCTGATTTGACCTGGGATGAGATCCGTAAGATCGAGGACGCTGAACTACCCGATGATTCTCTGTAAATCGAGTTTGATACTCGCCACCAGCATAATTGGTTTACATTCGAAAATGTATCAGTCGTGCTTAAATTACATATGTCTTTATTCAAAGTTTTGATGTTCTGTTTTTTTTTTGTCTAGAACGAAAATATTAGCATCTATATAACGAAGCATCCCGACGCCTACAAACACACATGCCAGGGCTTCGCTTCGCCTTTTCAGAGCGACATTTATGAAGTGCTCAATGTCGTTGTTGTCCGCTCACATGGATAAGATTTGGTTAACCCGGACGGATCCTGGCATTTTCCAGTGATGCCAGTGATGCGGTGATGACTAGTATGACAATTCCCACTAACATTCTGCAGTCCTTCCGTGGTAGATGCAGTAAGTGTTGCCTGAGTTTCCCATTGCGTTCTTTGCACATGGTTTTAGAGGTTCTGCAGGTTCTCGGGGTTTTCCTCCACCTACTTTTGGTCTGTATTCCGGACTGCTTCTCTAAATCTAAATCGCTTTGTAGCGTTCTAAGAGAGACAGAAACGCTCTAAAATCTCCCATTCGCCAGCCATTCGCCTTCCTTAGCCAGAACGTCCGCAGCCTTATTTCCTTCGATGCTTTGGTGACTGGGAACCCAATAGATCCGCACTGAGCTTGTCGGGCTTAGGGTGTCTAGTGCCTCCCTGCTGGAAGACTCTTTTGGAGCTGACCGCGGTCGACTGCATGGAGTTTGCCGATTAGTTTTTTCCATAAGCTTATTGTACATTTTCTTTTCTGTGGCTTGCCACCACACAAGGACATAAAGCAGAGTTAGTCTCACCACCGAGATGTAGATCCAGTGCATTAGAGCAGGTGATAGGCCCCATGTGCTGCTAAGCATCTTCTTGGATGCTTATAGCGCAATGGTGGCCTTCTTCACCCTTTCCACTACATTGGGCCTCAGTGCCAGCTTGCTGTCCAATACTGAACCCTACTGCTTCCGCCCACTCACATATCTCCCTGAGCGTAAGTTCCATTATGTAGCTGAGGGT
Source organism: Drosophila lowei (assembly GCA_008121275.1). NCBI lineage: Eukaryota > Metazoa > Arthropoda > Insecta > Diptera > Drosophilidae > Drosophila > Drosophila lowei. Next base: position 10,470,147 of record CM017779.1, on the reverse strand, counting down.
CGATGGACATACTCCCGTAATACGTATGCTTAAGTCATCCTCTCAAGTCTCTTGATGAGATCATCGACCACCAGAATCCACAGAAGGGGCGTCAGGACCTCGATCAGAGCAACCGACGATGCATTACCCGTTGTCCGGGCTAACGCAGGGCCCATTGCTTAGCCCGAACCCTCATGGTGGGTTCAGCTAGACGATTTTCGCCAGCTGGCCGCTCACATAAGCTGCGCCACGCAGCACACGGACAACACAGGTCTAAACCCTTTTGGCCTTGTCACACCAGCTTGATACTGCAACACCTCGCCAGAAACATCACCCCAGCGGAGTGACTTAACGCTAAGTAAGTGCATTGAATTTAAGTGCTGATAACGTTTTTATGCTCGTTACCCTTTTTTGTAGAAAGGGAATTCTAAACGCCTTCATCACCTTTTCACGGAACCACCACTTCAGGATGAGATCAGCAGAAGCTTTGTCGCGCACTGAAACTGGGTTGTAGGTTCTTCCAGCAGAGTTATATCATAATCATAATATTTCGATCGTGTAGTAACCTATCTATCATCTCAATTGCAGTGCGGATCACTTAAAAGATTAACACATTTTGGAATCTCCTTACAATGCCATGCCAAAAGAACAGCCCATGGGTCCACCTGGAAAGTTGCACCTGCCGGACACATTGTGGTTGTGTCATCCGAGCTACTTAGACACAACACCTTTTGGTAAGTGCAGACGCTTTAGATTGCATTTGCTTCTGCCTATTTTCTTTTTTCCCTTGGCTGCATAGCTGAGCCTTTCAATGGATTCACTTCTGGTTCTGCTTCAACTTCTTGGAGATCCGCACTCTGATATGTGCCTTAACAGCCGTCTCCTGATAAGTCTATGCTGCTCTCGACTTCGTTTTGGCTTCGACAATGCACGCAATCGGTGCTATTAAGTCCGCCCAGGACCTGGCACTTGAATATTATATATAATGATCTACAAATGTGAGGTAAGCCGTGCTTGTACTGCCATTTTGTTGCTTAGCATATGTACTATGCACTAGCATGAAGAGGGAAACGAATCGATTCGTTGGGATTTGGTATTCGAATCGTTCAGTCAGTTAGAATCAGAGTTTTAGCTTTCTCTTCACATCGAATCGGGTGCTCCTGGCAACAAAAATAATTTATATATACGTCGATGCAAAAAAAATACCCCAAATACCACCCACCACAAAGCGATTAACTATCAATCGAAAGCTATCCATCGATTTAGCCCGCGCTACTATCAACTATTCAAACTAGAAATAGCACTGCCTTTGCTATTTTTTTTATCTCTGGCTTTGACGCAATGACTAAAATATTATCTAAATATAGTATGTTATCGTGTTGGCTGATTCTTAACGCTGATATTGTTGGATGATGCTCCCCAGTTTGTTTGTCTGCTGTGGAAATAAGCTGATGAGCTGCCATAGTATGTGCCTCTACTGGTTGCGATTCATTCAGATTATTGGCCATTAACAAATGTGGCCATCCACACAGTAACGCATAGGGAAAGGAAAGGAAGGGCCCAAACCCCTGGAATAGGCACGCAGCTCCCCAATTCTGGACATGCGCACGACCAACAAAAGAAAAGGGAATAATGAAACCAAAACCGAAACCAAAACCGAAACAGAAGCAACAGCACAAGTACAACCACACAACACAAAAGCCAATGCGGCGTATGAGTAACATTTAGCCAGGTCCACAGTGCGACTCCAGTTTTCCACACGTTCAGTTTTCAGTAGTGCCGCTGACACGAAGAGGAGAACACCACCAGGCACCAGGGGGATAAAGAAAATCCCAAATACAAGAACAAACAAAACAACAAAGAAAAAAACAAGAGAAATATTTTACGTGCGTGCGATTTTGGCGTGCGCTGGTTTTTTGTGATTTGTTTAAAGAAGAAATCAAAATGGAAAAAACAATCAACAATTGTTCTTAGCGGGCATAAAAAACCATTAAGTTATTAACATATGTACACCATAAACACTTCGAAAGCCACAGGGAACTTCAATTTGTGCAATCCTTGTGTGTTGTGTGTGTTTTAAGACCCATAGTTTCTTGTCTTTTGTGGGTTTAAATATTTATGTCAGTGACGCAAATATTGATTTAAATTTGTGCGCGCTTTGGGCTGACTTAACGTCTGAAGAGGTCTGACGAGAGGGAGGTGTTACAGAGAGGTGTTTCGGCACGAACTTGTAACTTACCTTTAACCTCAAAGCCCCACACTTTCGTAGCCTCTTTTTATGTTCATTTTATTTATTCACAAGGAGCTGCAAATTGAAGTTTCCCTCTTTTGTTTCGGCTCTCGTTTATAGTTATTCAAATATACGTATAGACAGGATGACCAAAGTGGAGCTATACAAGTCGCGTTTATTTGTGACAATCATACATCTGTGTGCCCTGGGTCAGTTCGCCTATGGCCTCTATTATAGCCATTTCGAGATACAGCGCAGCTATAAGCTCAAGACTACAGCGAGTCGTCGCCTGGTACCGGATTCACTGCCCCAGAAGGTTAAATTTCTGTCCTACTGGTCCCTGGTGAGTCGATTTATGGATCATTTGTATGCCCCTGCCCATGCCCCTCCCCATGCCCCTGCATATATGTATCATGACCATTAAAAAGGCGACGGAAATGCGGCCAGCTTTTGGTTATTTCAAGTGTGCTGTGCAGAAAAAATGATTATTATTATTCCTGTATCTGCTGGTGCTCTCTCGGTATTCCCCATTTATGTCTGCCATATGTTTATTTGTTTGTCTGCTCATTGAGGTTGTTCAAATTGTATTCTCCCACTCCCACTCGCACTCTTCTTTTTTTTATTTATTAATTCTACATACTTTTTTCCCATATCTGTGGCGCTATGGAGCGATACGAAAATCGGTGCATTCCTCATTTCCATTGCACTTTTCGTTGTGTTGTTGTCGTTGCAGAATCTTCTGAGAAATCATTTCATTTCTTCTCTTCCCACAATATTTATTTGCTCAGATGTTCGCCGACCGGACCAACCAAAAATTTATGGTACTGACGAATGCCAGATTATCTTATTGGCGCGAATGTTCATTTGGGGGTGGGTGGGCAATGGTATGGTAATGGTACGAGTGTGGTATTGTCTGGGCTGGTTGGCAGGCGTCAAAACTCATTTACATATCGTTAAAATTGCTTAGAAAATCGATCGGTTATTGCATATTTCTCACATACACTTAGCAACCAATGGAATGATGGGCTAAATGTTTGAGGGGCTGCTGTCATCAGGGAAAGGAAATTATTTAGCTTTCATTCAAAAATTATATGGAGGCACACTTTTGGCTATGAATTTGCCTTTTTCCTTGAGATTTTTATCCAGGAAAGTTTTTAAGTTTTAGTTTATTATTGAACGACCTTGCCTGCCCTTGATTAATCCACCTCCCCTCCCACCTTCTTTGCGACCTCTTTCAACGCTTTGATCTTGTGAGCATAAAGTGCTCCATATCTATAGATCTGCACTCGTTTTTCATTTATTCTTTAGCAAATTGCTTTTATGTAGTCCCACGAGCAATATTTCAATACCATTTACCATCCGGTTCTAAACTTTTTAGCTGGTACTATTTTTTGTTCTTTTTGGGAATTTCAATGGCTTCCGTCAAGCGCCTCCGTGTATGCCCGGACGGACAGACGGACGGACGGATAATTGTTTATATCAGCGCAATCAAAATAAAAAAATAAACTTCAACTATTTTCTGGCAAACAATTGCATTGTTGGAGCAAAGCAGAATATATCTAAGAGGAAGATACCAAAAAAAACAAAACATATGTTTACAGATATAGAATGTAGAATCGTATATATACATGGAACATACAATGTACAGATGCATAGATACATATGTATGTTTGTTGATTGGTGGGTCGTTGGTTGATTTCCAACGATTTATTAGTGTGATATTTATAAAGCGAATTTATGGAATCCGGGAGTGTGATCTGAGGCTCTGAAAAGTCGACTAATTTTTTCTGTTTTCGAATAATTATTTAATATGCAAATATCACACATGGTCTCTACAACCTTTAAAGATCGAATACTTAAGATCTAAGATATTGCAATCGACTGCTCGGAGTTTGAAAAATTATATCCAGTAAGACATAATTCATAAAGAATTCATAACTTGTTCTTTACTCCTTTTCCATAATATATTGCAAAGACTTTAGATATTTTCCGAAGAATGTAAACTTTTCGATTGGAAATCTTTGTTAAAAAGTGGCGTTAACATTCCTAAATCTTTCTCGCAATGAAATCTACATGGATTCACAGATTATTGTTCACAATAAACTATAATCTTGTCTTAGACATTTACAATTTACAAAACCTCTTAAAATATAGAGTATACCCTACTTTCGAATACTCTATGACAATCGATTTTGTTTAGATGTGCCTGTCCCATTGGTGTAGTTTATTTGCTCTCGCTGAAAGGTTTCGATCTTGATTGTTATCTATATCTATGTAGCATTCAGTCTGGAATGGGGGAATGTTCTCGTGATATCCAAACAAACGCAACGCCCCCAAATACAGGGAGAACAAATTTCTGACAAATCACAAACAAAATTCAGTTGAAGATTCATTCGTTTGGCATCATGTGGTGGTCGGTGCCGTTGTCCATTGTCGGCCTGATCTTGATTGCTGGCCAAGTTGCGATAGCCACAAAGTGGTATAGCGGTGGTGCAGACTTCAATAGTCCTTCCGCCTGGGTGGATGACTATATGCCCTGTCCGGATGATTTGGTGGTGTTTCCCAAATACTTTCCTGCTGTTCTCCCACTGCCTGAGGAAATCTCCATTTACGGCATAGTGTTCCCCAGGGATGGGGCCATACTGATTGCTGAGGAGTCTACCATAACCTTTGGCGCTCCAAGGAATGCCAAGTGTGACAGTGATGAAAAGACGGCCCATCTGAAGCCGCCAAAATCAAGTAAATGGTTTGATCCACACACCTGGAAATGGGCGGACATATCGAAGAGTGTATCCTCCCCCGTCCCGGAGCTGGAGAGGGTGCCCTGCGACGACGAACAGGTCATTGTCAAGGGTCATGCTCCACTCGCCTTCGATCTGGAGAATGTGCAGCACCTCCGGTTGGGGCAATTGATTCTGGCTGGCTCCTCCATCTCCAAGTTCTATTTGGAGCAGCTCTTAGCCCGAGATCTGGGAATGTTCCTCTTCCACAATGCTCGGGATGTCCAGGTGGAGTACTACCGTGGAGAGTTGTGTGGCTGCCACAAGGACTTTGATCGGCTCATTGAGCCTGTCTGCCACAATGTCCAGGAGCAGTGCGAAGCACCTCATTGCCTCTCGCCAGTTCGTCCTTTTGGTTCCTGTTGCCTGATTTGCGGTGCTGTCCTTACGATGCCCCGGCAGCACTGCTCCGAGGAGGATCGAAAGACATTGCAAAACCAACTCAATTCAATGATCACCAAGCAGGATCTGGCGGCTGAGATTCAACTCCATGTGGATTATGTGAGCTCTGAGCAGTATGGCAGTTTCCTTCAGGCCATTATCACTGATCGGGGTGGCTATAGCGAGAGGAGTGTTGAGTTCATGCAATACCTGGCCGAGCATCGCAATCAAAGCACGTTTCTAGCCAAGCAGAGTGGCGTAGAGCTGAAGTCATCCGGTCGTCCACACAACCCGAATGTCAGCTTTGCCTCCGTCCTCCTGATACTCTTTTGCATGGCCCTGGTGGGCGTTGTGAGTGTCATCATTTTGGCCCACTTTATGCCGGAGAATCCTTACCTGAATCGCATTCCTCAATGGATACACGATCCCCGTCGCTGGCGGTGGCATCACTTGGGTGTTAGGCTGCGCCGTAATCCCCTCTTCAATCGTTTTGAGAATGTGGTAGCTGGTGTCGGCTCCAACGATGACACTGTCGGTGGTGTTGTTGGTGTGGATCGTGTTACTGTGATGGGCTACGATCCCGGCAGTGATGAGGTGAGGGAAAGATCCTTTGACAATCCCATGTTCGAGCAGGGGGCTGCACAGGTAGCTTCCAAAGCGGAGGCTTCCAAAGAATCACCCCAGGATCAGCCAGATTTGATGGTTGCTCCTAAAATGGAGACCGGTGACCTGGAAAACTGTAGTGTCGAGGAGCAGGAGCTAACCGAAATCAATTTGGAATCTTCAGAGGGCGAAACGGATGAGGAGGCGCAAATATAGCATTAAAGCATTCATTGTTTGATTATTTATAAGCATGACATAACCTCAAATTAATTATCAGAGACCAATCGATAAATTACAACAAAAAAACACCTTTTCTCCTGGCTAATGAAAGTTGATAATACAGTTAGCGGCCCTTTCGTGACGTAGCCACACGTAGCTTTCCGCTGGCCTTGCCCCCTGACCTTCAGAGGCACTTAATGGAATCGATAGTTGCCGTTAGTTGCGTTGAACGGGATTCTGAAGAGCTGTTGTATTGTCACAAATATATGCATCTATTTCTAGGATACACGGCACATCCCCCTTTGCCAGAGTTCATATTGGGGGCGGAGGGACTGCAGTTGAAAGAACGCTGGAGAGGGTAGGAGGGAGGTTTGGAGGTTGACTCTTTCCAAAGCGGATTAAGCACTGCTCTCAAGTTCTCAAATTAACTTCTGTCAATTCATACTTTGTACCACGGCGGCGGTTGCGTCAGATAAGCGAACCAGGCCAACCTTATCAGTATCAGAACAGAACTCATACATATATGAAATACTAGTGCAACTGCTGTTAGTAGCTGGACTGCGGCGGCTAATCAGTACGTATCTGGCATTCGGAAGTTTAACATTAAACATGGCCAAGCCCAAGACGAAGTCGAAGAGCAAAGGAGCCACATCACCGGGCTTCAATAAGGCGGTGCAATTATTGCTGCATTTCACGGCTGTCCTGCAGTTCTGTTATGGTGTATACATTTTTCACACCATACAGATGCCCAATGCGGTCCCCTTTGCTGGAAAATTCAAGTTCTTAACGTTTATTTGTGCGGTAAGCGAAACACGACAACTCTGCAAAGAAAAATATCAAACAAAAAATATCGTTTACTGTCGAGACCGAGCTCAAATCGGGCTGCGACAGCTGTTAGCACGAAAACAAGTTCTTGCCTCATGGTGTTATGACATTAACTTTTCTGTGAAGAAAAAGATAGAATTGTAAACTTTTAATAGCACGTTTTTATTTTATGTTCTTCCTCCTTGATCGTCGTATTCGAATGAATGTGTGTTCGCATATCGATACTTGTCGAGGACTAAAAATGGCTAATACCGGAGGATTTGCCAACGCATTCTTAAGAGTTTCAAACGTCTTCACCTGTTCTCTATTCATGGGAAACGGACCACCTTCTTTTAACAACTGCACCAAGGGCTTAGCTGTCGTCGCAAATGACAACATAAAACGTCGAAAATACGAAAAGAATCCCAAGCATGAGTGCAGTGCTTTTACATTTTGAGGGACTGGGTATTTTTTCAAGGCCTCAATATGGGAATCACTAGGAACTATTCCGTTTTGATTAACTTTATACCCCAGGAAATCGATGTTTCGATTGACAAACCTACACTTTTTTAGATTTATCTCTAAATTTTGCTCGCTAAACCGAATGCATAGTCTTTTTAATATATCCATGTGTTCTTCAACTGTTTTAGTCGCTACTAATATATCACCCATGTACACTACAATGCTTTTGTTCCTAATAAAGTCTCTCAAGAGCTCCGAAATAAATCTCTGAAAAATAGCGGATCCATTTTTTAACCCAAAGGGCATTCTCAAATACTCATACTGTCCTTGCGGTGTCACAAACGATGTATACGGAACTGATTTTTCTTCTACGCCTATTTGATGGTACCCACTTTTCAAATCTATAATGGAAAAACAGCACTTGTTTTCTAAAAACTCAAGACAGTCCTCAATAAGGGGCAATGGGAAATTATCTTTAACAATTCGTTTGTTCAGGCCACGGTAATCGACACACATTCGAAGTTCTCCTGATTTTTTTTACTAGGACCAACGGGGAAGCATAAGGAGACTCACTATGACGGATTACTTTCTTTTCTAACAGATCATCTACTATTTCAGCTACTTTCTCTCTCTCATGGTAGGATAAACGACGCGGAGTACAATGAAATGGTGTTGTTTCTGTTACACGAATCTGCATCTGATACTTTGGTTGTGCTTTAAAGTCAAATTCTTTGTGTAAATAGTATGTCTTAATAACTTCCCTACACTTTTCTGCAAGAGTGGGACCAAATTCGAAACCTACGTTAATATGTTCCTCTTCATCAATCTCTACCGACGCACAAAAGTTACTGAATTCGTCGCCTTGATTCACATTCTCGCTGACCATTTTGTCATTCCTTGAGTTTTCTTGTGTCTGATTTTTAAATGGATTAGAACGTTTGATTAGCTCGCTTCTTTCTGATTGATTACCATCTAACTTATCATATAGTCTTAGGTTAATATTATTTTTACGTTCGGTGAATAAAGACGCGCAGGTTAAACTAATAGCTTTTTGCTTTAATGAACTTAATGGTGTGTGTTGCTTCGCATTGATATTTTTTTTATGAACTAATTTTACTTCAATAACTTTAAGGGCATCGCGTCCCAACAATACCGGCAAAGGCAGCATGTTATCATCTACGATGTTTAATAAAACGATATATTTCTTTGTGCAAAATTCAATATGGCACTTAAATTTTCCCCATATGGGAATTGGTTGTCCTCCTAGTCCATAGTATTTCCTGACTTCATTATAGGCTTCAACTATAGCCGACTTCGGTATCAAAGACTTATGAATAAAACTTACAGGGCTACCTGTATCAAATAGACTAAAAATACTGACGCCTCTTTGTTCACCAAACGGAAGTCATAAAGTGGTTAACTGGACAGCCGCTAAATCGTCGTTGTTTTTCTCTCCTGGTCGCTCCTCATCTTGAACTGCAGCTACCCTAGTGGCCATCTTTCGTTTCGGGCACTGCGAATATAGGTGGCTGGTGCTCCAACAGTTGAAACATGCCCCATCCGGTCTCTTTGGCTGACTGCATTCCTTCATAACGTGCCCAAATTGCCGACAGTTGTAGCAACGCATTGCGCCACCACCTTGCTGCTACCTTACTGCCATACTCACATTTATTTTTCCCTTTGTCATGCCTTCGCTACGAATTGCTACGATTCCAGGAGCTCTTCTGACCTTATCATAGGTGACCATCTTGTCACGCAACTCGTTAAGTGTGCTGCAATATAGCATGGATGCTGCCATGCCCGTCTTGTCCTGCAGTCCCTCTACGATGAATTTGACCACGTCGCTCGTGGCCATGTCTGCTTGCGACGCTATGCTGCACATTGCGACGAAATATTGCAAAGCGCTTTCATTATTTGCAATTTTCCGTGCCTCCAGTCGCTTTCCAATGTCCCACGCTGTCACTTTCTGCTCAAAGACGTTGAGCAATTCTGCTCGCATCAATTGCCAAGTCAGTGGCGCCACATGGTCGATGTACGCCTTCGCCGATCCGCCTAGCAGCCGCTTCGCTAATATCCAGCATTTGGACTCGGATACACCATGGAAATTCATAATGTCTTACTTATCCAACTGGTTACAGCCTGGTCGTCATCTCCAGAAAATGGACGCATCAACGCCTCAATGTGTGTCAAGTCGATTCAATCTCTCGGCGTTTCCAACTCCATAGCCTCTTTCTCCGTTTTCAATACGCTTAATTTGAGATCAGCTAAGCGCTTGCGAGAAACGTACAACTGTTCCAACTGCTGCAAACGGCGCGATTCTTCTTCGTATTCATCTGATCGCATGGTCAATTTCGACCAAGCGTTGTCTTGTCGCAGCATGAATCCTTCTCGAGCCTTCTGCACATTTTCATCATATTCTTCTGGCGCCGCCTCTACTGCGTGTTGTGCACTACGGTTGTCTCTCTCTATCTCGCGCTCAACCGGGACTGCAAAAATGTCTGCCTGCATAGTCTCGTCTGGGCTTGGCGCCATATTTCCTAGCTCATGCGTGTCTTCCATGATTTTTTTCATCTTGATCAAAATATACGTTTTGCCTACGCAATATGTCGCTAAGTTCACTTTTGGTTTTCGCTCTTATGTCTGCATAGTTCATCGCAGAGTTTTTTGGGCAAACCCCACACCTGATATGTAAGCTTTTAATAGCACGTTTTTATTTTATGTTCTTCCTCCTTGATCGTCGTATTCGAATGAATGTGTGTTCGCATATCGATACTTGTCGAGGACAAGTATCGATATATCGAGTACATTGGTGTTTCTTATAATACTATCGATGAGTAAATCTTAAACTAATATTCATATCTTACACTTTGTACCACGGCGGTGGTTGCGTCAGATAAGCGAACCAGCCCAACCTTATCAGTATCAGAACAGAACTCATACATATATGAAATACTAGTGCAACTGCTGTTAGTAGCTGGACTGCGGCGGCTAATCAGTACGTATCTGGCATTCGGAAGTTTAACATTAAACATGGCCAAGCCCAAGACGAAGTCGAAGAGCAAAGAAGCCACATCACCGGGCTTCAATAAGGCGGTGCAATTATTGCTGCATTTCACGGCTGTCCTGCAGTTCTGTTATGGTGTATACATTTTTCACACCATACAGATGCCCAATGCGGTCCCCTTTGCTGGAAAATTCAAGTTCTTAACGTTTATTTGTGCGGTAAGCAAAACACGACAACTCTGCAAAGAAAAATATCAAACAAAAAATATCGTTTACTGTCGAGACTGTCTTTTGAGTCAAGTTGGCAGCGTCCGTCTCTGTAGGCAGCTCAAATCGGGCTGCGACAGCTGTTAGCACGAAAACAAGTTCTTGTCTCATGGTGTTATGACATTAACTTTTCTGTGAAGAAAAAGATAGAATAAGAGATAAATTGTAAAATTTTTGTAGTCTCCCGGCCATCAGTCGAAGAACTGAGGGACTATTTGTGATAAAATAATGTTTTCCAACACACTGCCAGCAAAATTGGATCTGAAAAGTGTAACAACCGATAGTTTCCGCCGCAGGCGTTTCTTTGTTGCCTTAAATTCCGTTTGCTTCTTATTTCGGTGAGAAAAAAGTTTTTAAATGATAAGGGAAATATTTACGTTTCGCGAAACGGGAGCCTGTCTGTGTATAGATCGGCCAGTTCTAACAACGAAAACGTCCCAACAGGTCTTCGACTGTCGGAGCTCTCAGCTTCTGGGAGTTCTCGCGTTCGAGCCACCTCATGAGGCTTCGCAGCAGCGCATTTGAATGTTTTTTTCACACACAGTATATGATCATGTGTGCGTTTTGTAATTTTTAGCGGTTGAAATATTTTGAATTTTCAAAATTTTTCTTTATGCAGTATGGTCCGATATTTCTGCTATCGATAGCTTCGACCTTGAGTTTGGGGTGGGAAATTATTAAATTTATTTATTAAACTTCATTTTCAAAGGTATATTTAAAAACAAAGGGTATAGAAAATTCTATGCGCAGAATTTCTGAATTTTCGCTCATAAATCGTTTTTACGTGCATCATTTATTCCACGCACGTCTTGTATCCAGTCGATAGTATCGATAACCTCCTTTAATCGGTTGACAGCAATGAGACCCATTCCATGCACAAAAGTTGCGGCAACATTCAATTTGTATGGGCCAGACTCATGTGCCGAGAAAGCCAGCAGCATTGTCCCTCAACACGTCGCGGATCTGAATACCCTAGGAAAAAGGATATTATAGAATTGCGGAAATGTTTGCTCTAATTCATGCAGAAACTAGTCAGTCTCTGTTAAAAAATGTATTTCAACGATATTTTGAAGGTAGTGGTCTTCTTACAGAGACTAAGAATAGGTATCGGGATCGGGATAGATGTACAAGACACTAATCATATGCATGAATATGTCTAAAACATATCAATCTGAGCAAGGGTCCTTATTAATTTCGTTTTATCTTCATATACAATTAACGAAATAGGGTATACAAAGGCATATACTACGGCTTACACGCAACATGTACCAGGATCATTGCGACTGTTTTTGTTGAACCTTGTTTTAGTCAAAATACAATAAAAGCAAGTATCGAGAATAAGCCAGTTAAGTAGAAAATTGTTTCATCAATTGTATAAAATTATGTGGGAAGGGCTGAGTGTTCTATCTAGCTAGTAATATTCGACGGAATATCAAAATCGAGGAATATGTAAAATAGAACTTGAATTCGTCAGTATATTTACGGTATATTGTTAAAATGAAACGGTATATTTTGGTATATTTCTGAGGGTCGGACGGTATATTTTAACGATAAGTCCGCGGCCAGTATGTCCATTCATATTTTGTTTCGTTTGACGACCGGTTCGGCGGCCGTGAAAAAATCAATTAACTCCTTCAGAAATGGTCACAGCGGTGAGAGCAAACTCTGTTTACGGTGGTGTTTATGGGGCTCTGCGGACTCTGTTGCACCTAACGGCCGCCGTACAGTTCACCTATGGCATATACTATGATTATTCGTATGTGGAGTTCCCAACAACCGAGCCTGAGATGAGGATTCATCATCCGTTTGGTGGGAAGTTTAAATATCTAACATTTTTGGATGCGGTAAGACAGCACAGAGCACCATCCCATGAATACTAATTACGGTGGTTTAAAGTTCAGTTGTTAACTCGCTTTGAATCTAATCTGAAAACTATTGGATAACGCGCTTGCACGCAGCTGTGATTGGGGGAAGTAATTCCTTCCACTCCACTCCACACCACTCTACTCAACAGCCAAACAACCCTTCAATCGTAGTTAGCACACACACGCAACACGCCACATGCATACGTATGAGTATCTGTCTGACCACCCGTTTACCTTCCTTTCCCCACTTGCAGATAATACAGGCTCTCTACTATATCGTTTCACTCGTCAATGATTTTGTGGGCACAAATGAGCTGGCACCCAAGCGGCCCCCTGCCATACGCCAATTCAAGGACTGGCTGATGGCCACCCTCGCCTTCCCCGTGGCTCTCAATGTGGGTGTCACCTTCTGGACGCTGTATGCCATCGACCGTGAACTCGTCTTCCCAAGGTCTTGGACCCCGTCTTTCCCAGGTGAGTGAGAGTGCGATTTTCTTCAATGCACTCTTAATAATTGAATTTAATTTCTGCTTGCAGCTGGCTGAACCATGTCCTCCACACCAATATTGTTGTCTTCATTGTGCTGGAGCTGTTTACCTCATATCGCGCCTATCCCAAACGCAGCAAGGGTCTCACTGGCCTGACCATCTTCATGGGCGCCTATTTGGTGTGGATTCACATTGTCAAGCATTACTCCGGCGTCTGGGTGTATCCGGTGTTGGAGGTGTTGCAGCTGCCGCAGCGGATTGTCTTCTTTGTTGCCGTGATTGGGTTCACATTGGCTCTCTACCTGGTCGGCGAGTTCTTGAACAACACCGTGTGGGCGAAGGAAGTGAAGCTGGCCAAACGCAAGTCCAACTAGGCTGTGCATCTACTTAGCTAAGAGTGCGGTTGCGGTGTTGTGTAGTAGTCACGTTTAATTAGTAACTATATACAAAGAAATAATTCGCTTATATATTTTACATACCTATTAAAATGTGAACCTGTCTTTAACATAATGAACTCTAGAGAAAAAAAACCAAAACACACACAACTTGCTAATGATATTTCTATTCTTAATAAGAATTACATTACATTATTGTATTTGAGATTAATAGTCGTAGTTTTCACTGTTCTCCAGAAGGCCTGACCTGGGACCTTGAGACCTGGGAGCAATGCAAGTCGTCTCGGTTTTCGGTTATAAATAGCTGAATCGTTAAGTGAAATTGGCCTTTTTCAAATTGAAACCTCATATCAAGGCACATCAAAACACTTTGAATACCTGCGTTAAATCCTGTAATTTCAAATATAATATTATAGTACGAGTGTCACAATAAAATCGCAAAAACTCTGGTTTAATGAAAAATAAAGATTTTGAAAACGGGCGCTTCAAATATACTGTTATCTGTCAAAACAAAAGATCTGTGACGAGATCAATTTTTGTTTGTTTGTGGAATAGTTGTAGTGTAAGGTGAGGTAAGGTGAGACTAGAGCCGTCCCCCCCAAACAGCTGACCACATCAGGGTATATTGCAAAGAAGGTAGGGGCGAGGGGCCTAATAAACACCCTTGCATAGCCGCCACACTCTTTGGAAATCTAATCAAACAAAACCAAACCAAAAAAATGACCAAAAGCAAAAAGAAAACACGAGAATCGAACACCGCCAAGGAAGCCGCCCAGGCCACCAATGACCGTCTGGACACTTGTAACGATGCCTACACAAGCGGCGCCTTCAAGTACCTGCGACTCCTTGTGCACGTGCTGTCGGCGGCGCAGTTCTCGTATGGCATTTATTATCACTATTTCCGTGTGCACTGGCCCACGGATTTGCAGGACGAGGAGGAGCTCAAGGCACGCTGGGGCGGCAAATTCAAGTATCTAACATTTCTGGACGTCATATTGCAGGCCATATACCATAGCCTGGCCTTGCTGAACGATCTTTTCGGCGACAATACGGTTAACGTGGCGTCAAAGTCCAAGCTGCGATCTGTACGCGACTATGTGTTTTCGGCACTGGCCTTTCCCGTCGCCCATAATGTTTGCATCTCATTCTGGGTCATTTATATATGGGATCGTGAGCTCATCTTTCCCTCGGCACTGGACGCCATATTTCCGAGGCAAGTGACTATAATTATATTAATCACGTTTACGTGGCATTTATAATGAGTTGTTAACCTTTTGTCCTTTTGCAGCTGGCTGAACCATGTGGTGCATACGAATGTAGCCCTGCTGGCGGTAATGGACATGTTTACGTGCTTCCGGCGATACCCCAGCCGCCTGGCCGGCGTCACGGGCAACATTTCGTTCATCCTCCTGTACATTATTTGGCTGCACATCGTTCGTTACTTCAGCGGCGAGTGGGTCTATCCCATTTTGGAGGTGTTACCTCTGGCGTTGCGCTACCTGTTTCTGGGCCTTTTGGTGGGCTTCAATTTCGTTTGCTACTTGCTGGGCGAGTTCTGCAACAGCATTGTCTGGGCACAAGAGTTGAAGCTGCTGCAGCAACAGCAGAAGATCAAACAGGGATAGAATTAAGGATTTAAAATCGTTTTATTAGTCACACAAAAAACATATGATATTTTGTAAACGTTGTAAAGGCACTTTCTGTAATACCATTTGTATTCTTGCGTTATTCGTTGTGCTTGTTGGTTGCCTCTGAAAGAGGCTGCAGCTGCTGATTCTGCACGTGTTATAGCGTTGTAGCTATATTTAATCTATAGTCTAAAGTTTAAGGAAACATCATTTACATACAGACACAGAGGAGGATGTACTTAAGCGCTAAATGGGAAGGGATTTGTAAGAAAATTCGAAAGTCTAAATCTATGAGTATTTTCGTAATTCGATATCATTATTTCGCTTAATTCTGCTCAATAAAACAATTAAGGAAATCGCATCATCGGACTTGTCCGAGGCTGAGGCTCTTGTGCCATGAATGCCCTTCACAATATATGTAAATATAAATTCTATCGAAACCATGCTGTAAGGACGACGTGAAGGGCACACAAATATACGAGTAGTTTTCGAAACTTAAGTAAATGCATTGGGTTGAGTATTATCCGCCAGTCTTACTATTTGGAAGGAAGCAGCAGCATTTTCAGCTTATCCGATTCGCTCATAAATGTGGGCTCTCCTCCCCTGTGATGTCGGTGGCCATTGTGTCCCAGCAGGGATTGCATCTCGGTGTCTCCCTCCTCGTTGGCGGCGTCGTTGCGCTGACGACTGGCCGCATTCAGCAGTCGCATCGCCTGCTGCAGCTCCTCATTGCCGTACGAGGGTATGTTCAGGTTGGCAATCTCGAAGGGAGTGGCTTGAATGCCCACATCACAGCTGGTCTTGCTGTTGCGCGAATGAGGCTTCCCCATCGACATCCCCGAATAGGAACTATGCATCAGACTGCCGACATCCAGGGCAACGTCCAGCTCCACAGAGGAGCAGCTGAGCGAGTCATTGGCGCGATCCCTCACATAGTCGCGCTTGAAATCCATCTGCAGCAAATCTGTCAAGCCATTGCCGATGTTTTTGGGATGATGATGCGACTTGGGCAGGTCCTTTCGTGATTTCCGAGACTGACGACTCCGTGTGGAGTTGCGGGAATGACGATTGCCATTCGATTCGTTGGATTTTTGCATGTTCTTGAGGAAATTCTCCAGAGCCACCTGCTTGCTGTTCGGCAGCTCTTCAATCTTTGGCCCAGTCTTAACATCATCATCATCGTCGTCCTCGCTGACCTCCTGCTTGACCACCACGTTTAGATCTTGGATTTTCATTGAGGCTCGTGAGTTCTCCTCCTCGGATGATGTGGTCATGTCCTGATTCTGCAGGAATGGAAATATAAATTCGCCATTCTTTTGCAGAAACTCATTAAGAATCGAGGGATCCAGTCCGGCATTGGCCGTGCGACGTTTCATAGAGCTGTAGTTGTGCTGCTTCTTGGTGCTGTGAGCAAAGACGCCCACTTTGTGACTAGCATTTGGATACGTTGTCTTCTTCAGGGCAATCACCTGAGACTCCACGGAAGTGCTGCTCTCCCTTCTGCCCCCTGCAGTACTATACTTGCTGCTTCTGCCCGTGGCCGCGGCAATGTAGTCTCTCCGTCGCTGAGTTCTCTTGTTGCTCGAGGAGGTACCATGTTTGCCCCGGCTCCGCGATGCCACTTTGGTCTTCATTTCGGCAATCTTCACAGAGACCTGAGAGTCCACCGAATTGCGTCGTGATTCGACCGAGACGTGCCGCACACTCACACTAATCTCCGAGTCCAGGGAGTTCTTGCGCGGTCCCTGACTGGATGAGTTTGCTGTACCTGTGGCAGCTCCCGTGAGGGCCATGCGACGCTTAACGCACTGTGGCAGATAGTGCACCCAAGTGGAGCTAATCTCATTCGTCTCCGAGGAATTCAGATCGTTTACGTCAAAGTTGAGGCCCACAGGGTCGGTGTGGGTGTTGTAGAGCGTTATGGAGAGCCTGCCCTTGTCTTCGAAGTCCTTGCGCTTGGCCCAAGTCTGGGCAATGACCTTGTGCTTGGGCATTTTGACCTCCTCGACGACCTCCTTGCCGCACTTTCTGTACAGAAATCACGAAATGATTAAATTAATATTTAAAAAAGGAAAATGTAAACTTACTTTCTTATATAACGTTTCCAGGTCTCAATAGAAGATGGTGTCCAGCACCAGGTGGACATGACAATCCCTGAACTGAAGAGGCACAGCAAATGCAGCTGAAGGACACCCACGCTGGGACGATTCTCTATCCGACAAGAGCTCTTCTCCTCGAAAACGGAAGATATTTTGCAACTAAAAGAAAAGTAAACATATGAAACAGATTAATATAAGGATCAAAAGATATATAACTGCTCTAAATGCTCACATTATAAACTCCCTGAAGCTTTCAGCCCACTCCTCGGCATGTCGGAACTCCGTCACATGACAGGCAATGGCCACCAGAATGAAGACCAAGGTGAGCAGCGCACAGACGCCCATGCGCATGATGATCAAATGGATTTTATTGCTAGCCGATGTGGATTTAATGTCATTGGCAAAGTGCTTCAGGCCAAAGAGCATTACCATGCCGCGCGTTATGAAGTAGCCGCCAATGAGAATGACCCCGCAGAGCGGTCCCAGCAGCAGGCCAGCGCGCATCGGATGATTAATGTAGCCCACAAAGCAGATGCCAACAATACTATTGCCATCCACCTCGCTAAAGGCCATTGTGGTGATGGTCAGCACCAGAGGCAGCGACCAAGCAACCAAATGAAAGTACGAACCCTTCTTGTCGATGCGATCTTGGACATGACCCATGGCGCGCCAGTGCCAGGCATAGGTGAGGAACACAAACCAGACCATTCCGGCCGTAAGGAAGTAATATACCAGCACAAAGATCACAATGCAGGAGAGATTCTCACCGGCGGTGGGCTCTGAATGGCGAAGAGTGCCATCCTTGCGACAGACAATATCCTCACGGGAGCCTGAAGTGAATTGCAAGAGCCAGCTGAAGAGAGAGAGAAACAGAGCATACATGAGACTCCTGTGGGACGGAAGGATTTGTGACCCAAAGTGGACTCACCCAATGCAGGCAATCAGGAAGCATAGATTTATGTAGAACACAATCACAGCCGGATACTTGTTGGCATTCTGCCAGTCGATGAAAAAGGTGGCCACCACAAATAGATTGGAGACCAGGCACAGCGTGCCCGCCCATCCAATCAGCTTGTGGATCTGTCGATGCTCATCGTCCGTGTACAAGGGATCCTTGCAGCGCACACCGCATCCCTCGATGCCCGGATAATAGCTGGCCGCTGACTCGGCCGGTACCAGCGGACTCAGGCACTGGCCGGTTACATTGAATTTCATGCCGCGCGCACCGTTTGTGCATTTCGTTGGAAATAGCGTTTCGTTGCAGCGCAGGAATTTCGGGAAAAATGTTGTGTTGTATAAAATGCGACAGGGTTCCAGCGTAATCCGACACATTTCATACGAAGGCAGGTAGACCATGTCCTGCCCGTTGATTTTCTCGCATTTCGGCTTGAAAACAGCGCACAAAAATGGCTATAAATGGGAGTGGGAGTGGTAGAGGTAGAGGAAGTGTAAGCTAATAGATTCAACAATTTCCTTACTCTACTGTAGATTTACGTACCTGAATAACCGCCCAACATTTTGGTACATGCCGCAGAGCGTAGTAATCGTTAAGCTTCTCGTTGAGCTCTTTTTCGGTATGAAAATCTGTTAAATCGAGGCTACTCAATTCATAGGGCAATTTGGAGCCAAAGCAGGTATTTGTGTGATTTGTGGTGGCATAGCAGCGACCCCGTCGCACACACTGAATGTGGCGACTGTCCAGTCCATCGAACCAGGGCTTATCATCTTTGCCTTTCTTCCCGTACAGACGGTAATTGGGAGTGCCATTGATGGGCTCCAGTTCCACATCCACTTGCTTGACACTCGCCGGCGTTGTGCTGCTATACTTAGACAGGCTGGCTGTCGTCGATCGCATGCAGTTTGAGGCCACCCACAGGCAGATAATCGCAAGTTCCCAGAAATGCCTGGTGTGTTGGGGGGAGGGAGGAGAAACGATAAAATGGTTTGATATAAGCCATTTGGCTGCGTTATTTACTTACATTTGCATAATGCCTTCCGTGTGCCGTGTGTTGAGAGTCGAGAATAATATTCGCTAATAATACATCCAATTGCAGCCTTTTGTGAATTTTAATGGGCCCCAGGCGCGCGGCAGCCGCTCCTCGTTCGGGAGCTACTTGGAGGATCGCTTGGAGGAGCTACTTCAAAGCATTGTGCCGATGTTTTCGTTGAGTTCTGGTTTCGAATATATTTTAATTCAAGAAAAATATGGAACCAAGGAGAAAAACAAAAATAAACGCGACTCCGCGGCCGAAACTTGGGATATTGATATCAATATATCGATAGATATTTTTTGTTGGTAATATATTTGTATTGACGGTGTGTTTTTTTTTTAAATATTATGATTGTTAATATGGATATTTTTAAATATTATGGATACAACTGGACACTATTTTTCTGTTGTTTCACGCTCACGAGTATATGGGCGGCGAGGCCGTTCATTTAAATGCGCCCGCCTTGCTAGTCTTGCTGGTGCTTACAAATGTGCTCGGCTACATGTGGCTGGAAAGTGTATGTAGCTGAGAAAAACAACAGGTAAAACGGCACAGAAAATCCACCCTGTAAACCCGTAAAAGGCTTGTAAACAAACCCTCCCTTCACAGTATAATTGAACAAACACGGTGAGGTGAGGTGGGCGCCGATAAAATTAGAGCTGAGCTGGAGCGTTCTGTTTCATTGCCCAACACTGATGCGCTATCGAATTTTGTTTTGTATACACCAGTTCAAAGAACCAGTTCCGTGGCTCAAACTGTTAATTTCCTTAATGATGTGATTGTGACCATTAACTTGTGCAAAATGTTACTCAACTCAAGTGGAAATATTATTATTTATAAGATCAGCCAAGAAGGTACTGCCAAAAATACAGTTAAGCGAACCCTGGCACAGAATCAAGAACGCAACAAACCGTAGTTCAGGTCCATTGAACTAGTTCAGCGTTGAACTGCAACACACAAACATCGATGTATTTTTTACATCCCTACACTGCTTCATTTTTATTTCACGGTGCAACAAAATACAGAGGAGAAAGAAAGGGGGCTTGGATGCTTGGTTCCGAATTGAATTATCCAAAATAAAAGCCATGGACGCAGCTACAGCAGGATCCCAACACACTGCGAACGATATGAAGCCACAAGCACCAAGCCAGCCGCCGGCCCCGGTGGTCGCAAAGGCAACAAACGAAAATGGTGTACAAACAGGAGGAGCAAAAAAATCAGAAACTAAAACTGGCTCTGGTACGTACCCACTGCTCGCTCGGTGTCCGAAGATGCTTAATCGCTAATGGATGTGTACACAATAACTAATTTCATGTTTACTTTGAATGCAGAATCAACACATTCCAATATGGTGGCCGAAAAAGTGGAAAAGGTGGAGAAATCAAAGGCCGAGTTGTCCACTGAGAAAGTATTGATTACCATATGCAGTGCCGATCGGAAGACCAAGAAGACGTTCATGTCCTTGCCCACGAGGAAGGATGTGATGGATAAGGGTAAGTAATAAACAGTTTTTAAATTTATTTTAAATTAATTAAATAATTATTTCTTTACGTGCATTTATTAGCCCACAAGTATGGCTTAGCCGGCAACACCATTGTCCTGGAGAGCAATGGTTGCGAGATCTGCGAGGATGAGGTCCTCTTGTTTGCAGCCAAGGAGAAGATTCTGCTAATGCTGCTGGCCGAAACGGAC
Source organism: Drosophila lowei (assembly GCA_008121275.1). Lineage (NCBI taxonomy): Eukaryota > Metazoa > Arthropoda > Insecta > Diptera > Drosophilidae > Drosophila > Drosophila lowei. Next base: position 10,449,261 of record CM017779.1, on the reverse strand, counting down.
GAATATGTAATTCTGCCTCCGCCCTCGCCACTGAGCCGATCGGAGCGTGCTGGCAGCTCGGTGGATCCCAGTTTCTATGCCAACAACAGTATTGTATCGAATGCCAATGACTCGACCGTCTCCAATGACGAGACTCTGTCACTGGCCAGCGTTACGCCCAGCAATTCAAAGACGTCGGGGCTGTTTAAAGAATTTTCGATACCTTGGAACAAGGTACCCAATGATATAATGAAATTGCTGCGAGGAAAGCACAGCCTAGGCAAGCGCTTGAACACGTTTGGCAATATCCTTGTGGATGCATTGCGGGAGTGCTCTGTCCATATACCCATAAGGGTGTTCCGACAAGTGGCCCAGCAGGCGGCCGAAAAGTACCCAGATTCGCTACTGGAAAAGGATCGCGAGGGTCAACTGATAGCCACCACGCCCCAGTCGCTCATCTCGAAAATGATCAACCGCAACAATGCCCTGAACAGGCCGCAGAAGCGAGCCAGCGGCTCCAGCAACTCTGGCAACTTTGAGATACACATCAGCAGCAAGAAGCGCAAGTCCAGTGTGGGCGCTACCTCAGCGGCCAATGGCGATGCCAAGGCCAAGGACCTGGCAGCCAATCGGGATCTGGAGGAGAAGAAGGAGCTGCTAATCTCAAGCTACCGCGGCAGCACGACTGTCGAGCCAGCCACCATTACCGAGTATATGAAGGAATGCTTCCCGCTGCAGCGCGCGTTCTTCAACAACAACGAAAAGATTCCCGACATTACGTCCATTAAAAATAATTGGCCGTATATCTTTAACAAGGAATTGCTGTACCAGCACTTTGAGCTGCTCATGTCAATCGATCCCCGTGTGCTGGAGAAACGTTTGACTGGCGAAAAGGAGCGCATATTCAGGTTCTTCAAGACATCGAAGAACAAGAAGATCAGTGCCCTGGAGGAGAGCAATGCCAATTTGTTGCGTGGCCTGGCCTACCATTTCAATGAGGATCCCGATTACATATTCAAGCAGCTGGACAAAGGTCCCTATCCCAAAGATGTGCTGCAGCAAATGAATCCCACAAATGCCCCCTGGGTGGCTCTAGTCAGTGAGTAGCCATTCAGCCATTAACCGATCATTAAATCAAACGACTAAGTCGACTAACTCTATTTTAGATTCGCCCATAACAACAGACAATGGTGTGGAATTGCAGAGTGAGGCCATGGTTTATATTGAGGGCCAAATAATGGCCCAATTTAGCGCCAATGATGGCGATCTGCCCGACATAATTGCCCAATTGATCTGCTACTATTATACCTTCAACATGATGTACCCCAAGGAAGCCAATCAAACACTCGAATTTATGGTCATCTACTTTCTGCAGCATGTCCCCGAGCAGGCGCGCAACTCCAAAAAGGCAGTCACAGCCAACAGCAAATTCAATCAGCTAATTGCCAAGCTGGCCAATGCAAATGGCTGAAAATCCATAAGCCTCAAATCAATCAAGCATCAATCTCCTCCACTTCCTCGCTCTATGGAAGCCGCCTCTCTGGAGTATGGAGTACATGGAGTCTCATTCTGTTTAGTTTATTTATTATTTTTGCAGACCTATTCCACATGTATTTGTACCACTATGTCTAAGATTTACATAAATCGTGTAGTAATGTTGTGTATACATTTCTGATTTTGTTCCCCCACCCACCCCAACGGCTAATATTCAATGCTCTTCTTCTGGAACGGGTTGTTCTTCCTGGCATCCGTCAACTCTTTCTTCGGCTTTGTCACCATTCCTTTCTTTGGCTTTGATCCCTTCACATTATGTCCCGCTCCTTTCGCCTGCTGTGGTGGTGCCTTCACACCATATCTGGTTAGATCTTGAATGGCCCAATTTAAGTTGGGTTTCCGATTGGCCATGGAAACGCCGAGCGTCACTTTTCTTCGATAGAAGTCGCGTTCCTTAAACGTAAAGTTTTCGGCGTTGGTTGGCAGCTCTCCCTTGGACACATCGCACTCTGCAAATGTCGACCTTCCGGGCTGTTTCTTATTCTTTCCCTGCTTTCCTTTGGATGGAGTGGGCTCATCTTCGAAGGATTCCCACGTGGTTTTCTCATTACGCTTCGCTTCGATTATGTTTCGCCGATGGTTCAGCTCCCGTTGCTTTCGGAACTCCTTCGCCTTCTCACTGTCTGCATCGAGGCGCCCAGCGTTGCCCGCCTCCGCAGCATCTTCTATAAGATCATTCTTCACATGTTGCCATGGCTGGGCTGCCTCCTCGGGATCAGGAATGGGTGCCGGTGCCCTGTTGCGTGAAAATGGAGCGGGCTTGAACTTCTGCTTGCCCCAGGATTTGGTGCGATTCTGTAGCATCTCTTTATGTCCAGGTTTCCCCATTTTTGAGCGTTGGGTTGTTATTTTGAACGTGTTTATTCCACAAAACAATGGTAGGGATGGACGAAGCTGTACTCGGAATTTCGATAGCAAAATGTATCGATACTTGGTTAGCATCGACCATCTCCAAGCAGCACAACACGTGCGCCGGCGGTGGTAAACGAAGATTTCTTGAACTCTGGCACTTTTATAGGATGCACAACGGCCAAGTTCAGGACCAATTCCATTACTACTCCGGGGCCCCACAGAACCAAGAGATGCGCAGCCGTGGTGGCCGTGGCGGTGCCAATAATCCAAATTTCAACAGGCAAAACGGCGGACAAGCTGATGGACAAGCAAACGGACACCACAACAACGTGAATCAAGGACGTAGACGTGGCGGTGGTGGTGGCCGTGGCGGTGGCGGTGGTGGTGGCCGTGGCGGTGGCGATGGCAACCAGTCGGAGTCGTTTCCCAAATTCCGAGATCCTCAGCAGCAGCAAGGCCAAGACAATGGATTACGTAGAGTAAACAGTAGAGGCGGCGGCGGTGGAGGTGGCGACGGCTGGCGTGGTAGTCGTAGATCTCGCAGATCTCGTGGACCAAGAGATGACAATCGCAGAGATCCGCAACAAAGAGGTGGTCGTAATGATAATTGGGGTGCCCCACTGGAGCCCACTCCCAACACTGGGTTCAACTACGAGCCTATGGGACAAGCACAACAACCCGAAGCACAACCACCAGTGTTAGGCGGCTTGGAAGTGCCACAGCTACCTGAGGCTACCATGAATTATATTCCGTTAGTTATAGAAGCACCTATTGAACAGAAGCCGCCTGCCATTGAAGTAAGACCCACGGTGCCACCTGTCAACGTTAAAATCAAGAAGGAGAAGAAAGACTCGCACTCGCCAGTTGTGAAACCCGCACCGCAGCCGCAGCCGCAGCCGCAGCCTGCCAAAAAGACAGCGGAGAGTAGCGACGAGAGCTCTTCGAGCAGTTCTGATGAAAGCGTTGAGACTGGCGAAGTGGTCAAAGCTCAAGCTGTGAAAACGAAGGCGGAGGCCACAGCAGCTAAGGCCCCAGCGGCCTCTTCGTCTTCCTCATCCTCATCTTCCGAGGATTCTGAATCTGACAGTGAGGTTAGTCCGCCGCCAGCTAAAAGCAAAACTGCAGCTAAAGAGAAGGAATCGAGTGGCAAGACTTCCAAGAAACTGAAGAAAACTTTACCCGAAGAGGATGTCATCTGCCTGGGCACTCAGAAGCGACACTACACCATACCCGATGAGGATGAGAATGAGGATGAGGAGAGCAGCGAGGTGGACGAAGACAAGGACGAGGATGTGCGACCCAAGGCCAATAAAAGTAAAAGCAAGCAAAAAGCGGACAATGGCTGTGCAATTTGCGACAAGAAGGCAAGTACTTTTGATATATGTAGATAAGGGAAAAAATTTAATTTTGTTTGCATGTTCATTTGAAACAGGGCCACACCTCCTTCGAGTGCCAGATGATCTGCCGGAATTGCTCGGCTCAGTATCACAGCCTCAAGAACTGTCCAAAGCCACCGAATCTGAACATTGCTCTGCAGGCATATTTGGAGTACACCATGCAGCAGGTGGCCGTGTTCAATGTGGAGCAACGTTTTGCCTTTCCCGCTGGTGCGGTGCCAGCAATGTCATCCGCCCCTCCTACGTCTACGCCAGCCAAGTCGAAGAAGGACAAAAAGGCTCCCAAGAAGACCAAGAAAACGCCACAAAAGAGAATGAAACTGGAGACTGCCGCCGACGACGACGATGATGATGATGACGATGAAGACGACGACGATGAGGAGGCAAGCAGCGATAGCGAAGATTCCGAACCATCCAGCGACGAGCCAGCACCCGTGGCTAAGCAAAAACGAAAGCGGAATGCAAAGCAAACAAATCCTGCCGCAAATCTACCACCGCAAGCGTTTCCATTTCCCCTGTTGGCTGCCGGCTCACCTTACAACTCCATGATGTATCCATATGCGGCGCCCTTTAGCTTTCCTAAACAACAATAAGAGTTACAATAGTGCATAACCTATGTTGAAAGTAGTTTTTAAAATATGTTGTATAAATGAATTTTGGGGGAATTACCGCCGTGCTTTAAAAATGTAAAAAAAAACAAGCAATGATGCATTTATATATCTAAAAATCTGTGTACTCCTGTTTTAAAATACTCCATAACATTCCTGTGGGATTAAGTTCAATAATATCTTTTTTTCAGTTATAATTCTTGAGTTTGCAGTCTCCCAGTTCCTCCTTTAACTTTTTATCACATTTCCCCAGGTTGCATCTGGTTCTTGTTTCTGCTCTTTGACATTTTTGTCAAAAGATACAGTAGCTGTAGGTGCGAGGAGCCTTGAATTTCTCGCAACTCTCGCAGATACTAATATCTTTTTATTGTGAGACTGTTAAAATGGAACTGGAATTTCATACTTTTGAGTCGAATCGAATTGTCCAATTGGCGCGGATTGAGCAACATTTTGCATACCCTGGGAAAATGGATGTTATAGAACTGAGAAAATGTTTGTCATCTCTAGCTCCAATACATGCAGAAACTAGTCAGTCTCTGTTTTAAGGCTATTTCAACGACATTTTGCAGCTTATTCTCTTCTTATATAGATATATATACAAAACTCTAATCAAATGCATGAATACGTCTAAAAAATATCAATCTGCGAAAAGGTCTTTTTTACTGACGTTTGAAAGCAGCTTGGAAAACAGTATCTTCATAGTTTTTTGTTGACCTTTTCTGTTCAGACCTTGTTTTAAAACACAATACAATACAAAATAGTTCTTAAAAGTAGCTAATCTTGCAGAAAATTTATTCATCAATGGCTTAAAATTATATAGGCAGAGCTAATGGTTTTAGTTAGACCGCATTATTCAACGGAATATCAAAATTGAGCAATAGGAACGACTTTTCTCATACGTTTTATTTGTTTGACCTTTTTCGCTAAAACCTTTTTTTACGCAAAACGCAATGAAAGCAAGTTTTTAAAATAAGCCAGTTAAGTAAAAAATTGATTCATAAATCGTATAAAATGATGTGGGCATGGCAAAATGTTTTAGCTAGCTAATAATATTCGACGGAATATCAAAAACGAGGAATATGTAAAATATAACTTGAATTCGTCAGTATATTTACGGTATATTTTTAAAATGAGACGGTATATTTTGGTATATTTATGAGGGCTGGACGGTATATTTTAACGATAAATCCGCGGTCACACTGATTATAAGTGTGTGTGGACAGCTGTTGCATGCCCATGTTTTCTAAAATATTTAGTTTTTGTTTTGTGTAGTGCACAACTTTTAATCGGTTAATCGGTGAGATAAGGTGAGTGTTTCATATAATATATCACATAAAATTTAAACAAGGCATATCGAATTGACCAATACATAAGAATATGGTGTACTGTACCCTTGGTTTGCAGTTTCACGCGGTAAGCGGTTCGTGCAGTAAGTCTTTCAATATCAACAAAACAGACAATTTATGGAGATTAGTTTTACCAAAAACATAGAACTATGGAGGTGCTCTGCTCTCCTACGTCGTGCAAAGGGCGAATTGCTCACGCTCCCGCTCAGTGCCGCAGCCGCAAGGATGGTTGAGGCCGCGGGGATCTAGGCCTGGCTTGAGCATGTTCTGCAGCAGATCCCAGAGGACCTCACTGGCCATGACGCTAACGGCCAGCTTGATTATCGACAGGTAGTTGAGTGGATTGGCCGCATGGCTGAGAATGCCGCGGGCTATTTGCTCGTACAGATAGTCGCGATCCAGCTCGAGCAGCTCCTCCCTCACATCCATCGTGCGGTTCTCAAAGTGACACTGAATGGCCGCAAAGACCGTCTTGTCCAGGCCGACCAGCAGCTCGCGCTTAAACTTCACCAGATAGTGTTCGATGAAGACTATCCCGTTGCGATTCATGTGCGGCAAACGGACCTTGTCCTGGATCATCTGCTCGCCAATCTGGCTGACCACCAGCGAGGCCAGGGATCCAGCCGGCGTGGGCCGACGCTCTGAGCAGGGACGTACATCCACAAACGGATGAATCTCGTAGCTGCCCACGCCAATGGTGCTGGCCACACCGCTGAAGGAAACGTGCGACGCACGGGAGTTCTTTTGCGGAGTGCTGGGTTTTGCCACCGCTAGCCCCAAGTCTATGGCATTGTGATGATCCCTGGCAAAGTTAATGATTTGCAATGCTTTCTGTAAGGAAGGAGATTTCATATCATGGTCTGTCAATCTCTGCCTGGAGAACCCTTAAAAACTTACATAGTTCACATATTTCTTGGCATCGCAGAGGAATTCGCGAATGCGTGAAATCAATACTTTTAGCGCGCACTCATCGTCGCTGAGATCTTCAGTGAAGCCCTTCAGTATATGGTTGAGTATGTACTGGGCCGCCTTGTAGATGGGATCGTCTGGGGCAAAGGTCAGCGGCGAATGACCCTCCATGGCAATGGCCGCATTGAGGGCGTAGCAGAGTTCGCTGTCCAACAGGCCATCAAAGGTTGTCTGGTACTCCTCACAGAACGATGGCTTCTCACGCTTGGGCTTCTTGCGCTTGCGTCGCTTTGGCTGACGCTTCAGCATCGTCTGGCGGGTGCGCTCCTTGATCTGATCCTGGATCTGCTTCCACTTCAACTCGTATTTGGCCTTGTGTCGCTCAATGAACATCCCACGCTCCAACTCAACTTCCATGAGCAGAAAGTGGAGGCGTTGCTGATTGGCAATACGCTCGTCCAGACGCTTCTGCCAAGACTGTATCTGTCCCTCGTTGTTCTTCATCATTCGCTGCTTCTGCAGTAGACGCATGTTCTTATTAAAGCGATCCTTCTTAAATTGGAACAGTTTCTTCTGCCTGATGAGGTACTTCCTCTGCAGATCGTGGCACAGGCTGATGTGAGCCTGCACCCTCATATTTGTTAGCAACTTGCGATGCTCCAAGAGCATGGTCTGCATAGAGGTCAGGTTCTCCATTCGTTTCATCTTCTCCAGCGTAAGGTTGGACAGATGCACCATACGCTCGTGCTTGTCCATGTCCAGGCGCATCTTCCTGGCCACCACCTCCTCGTAGCACTGATGACGGCCCGCCAGATTGAGGTGATCGCGCTTGGTGATCGCCTCGGCATTGGCTATCAGCAGGCGATCATGTTGCTCTGCCTCGCGACGCTTGTAGGCTTGCAGGACATAGTACAGCTGGGACTTGTGCAGCTCCTGGCGATGATGGTTGAAGTCCTTCAGATTGCAAATCACATCATTCGTTTGGGTGATCTCGCCGTTCTCCCTCAAACGCTTCAGATTACGTTCGTTGGAGTAGAAAGTCCTCAGATTCGCATCATGCAAGGGATTGTATTCAGGTATGGCCGCCCCAGTCACCGATGCATCAAACTCCTGTTTGGCGCTTTTGAACTATCAAGTAAACAGAAAATTAAAAAAATAGGAGGGGAAGGGTAAAAAATTAGTTCAATCTAGTTTTGGGGATTCGTTTGAAACTTTTTATAACGAGGAATGCTGCTTTTGTGCAATAGAGGACAATCCCTCAAGCAGGAATCCCTGAAAATGCTGTTTATTCGTTGCACAAATCATCCACTCACCGATTGTCCAATTTTGTTTTTGGAAAATATCACTTGATTACCGGGACACTTGAGCATCGGTAGCTTAGAGTTGAGAGGAATTAGCTCCCAACCCGGGAGACTGTTGATCGGCAGACCCGTCTTATTGCTGATCATCTTGAGAAGTGCCGCGTTGCCCGACACATTGTTGCGGCGCGGCATAGACAGTATATCGATCATGATGCCGCGCGTTTTGGTTCCGTTCCCGTTTTCCCTGAATATTTTATATGTGTTTTGTGTACGAAAGATACTTATTTTCAAATGGAGTTTTAAAATTACTGTACTGATCAAATTTGAAATTTAAACGAATTGCCTACTATCGTTTTGGGGGACGATTTGAAGTTTGTATCGTATTGATTTTTATTGATTTAAGTAACCTATACAAAACCTATGATCATGTGGGTCGCACACACTGAACATTCCACAAAAGCAGCAATGGCGTTCAAGGGTATCCCCAGATTCCACACCCAAAAGCTAGCCTTCTTTTCTTGATGTTTGCTCCTGTTGATGTTGTTGTTGTTCCTTTGCCTCGTGGTGTTCTTTGCTTGTTTGCCTCTTATTTTACTGTTCAATGGAAGTGGTTAGGGTCGGGGTCGGGTCTCCTGCTTATCAAAGCTTTTCTTGTTACAGCTACCTTTGTGGACCCAGAGAGAGGCAGAGAGAGCTTGACGAGAGCGACAGTGCAGTGTGGGGGGAGTTCGTCTTTGTCCTGTTTGTTTATCGTTGCCAAGAGGCAATAACTGTGAACCGGAAACTATAGAAAATTCAATTTATTCACAAACAAAATTCCATTCAATTTTGCTCATAAATTGTGTGCTACTGAACCGGATTCAATGTTAAATATGGCTGAGGATATGGCAAATATTATATATTTGTATCCACAGTGCAATGGCGGATATCAAGCGTTTCCCATTAATTCCCTCTACTTATCATATGCAAAATCAACAAACTAAAACATTTCATTAATACACGCACCCACACACATTATTGTATAATTTCTCTATTTGTTTTGGTAATTTGTATTTCGATTTTACGATGGCCGTAAAAATCCCAGACCCATCATTAGTTGCGCTCCAAAGAGCAGAAAGACGCCAATACTTACACTATCTGTCTGTCTGCGGCTTACATAAATCCGTGATTCGGTTTCCGTCTCTGTCTCTCTGTTGGGGGTGACCTCGTTTCCTGCATTCTGGGCATCCCATCAGATTGTTTGGCATCCCAGGCATAAATATTTACCCAATCGGTCAGGCAAACAGGCGTCAGCATGTCTGCATTGCCATAAACAAGTAAAATTAAATATAAGGTATGTCGATGCGAAAGATAAGTCCTTTTTCAGTGTTCAATACCGCAGTCTTATGGTAGGACCTTCACATTCGCGTATGATAGGGGTCCCACTAGGATGTTACATCCGACTTTCACGTGTGACTGTCAATTTTTCCTTCAGTTGATAAAAACAGCTGATATTTTTTTCCGAAGCAATTCCACTGGTTGTATCGTTTCCTATAACTTTTTTGAATATTTTGGAACAATAAATAATCAAAACTGTAGAGCCACTCGTGGCGAATAGTATCTTTGGGTCATTCGTAGCGAATAAGTTCTGTTCGCTTATGCGAAATTTGTACAGCGAACATCATTCTTGTATAACCTCCTCTTGAATATACCTTGAATAGTTCTTTAAACTTTTGTCTTCTTTTTGTTTCGTTTGCACTTACACACATATATTGCCTTTCTCTTTCGCTCATGTAAATAAAATCACACCAAGTGCTGAAAACGTAGTACTTGCTTGCTCCAAGCACGTGCTCCAAATACGCTCTCGAGTGTGCTTTCCATTTCATCTAACACCCTGGCTCCTGGCTACTGACATTTTCCCCCACATGGCAAGCTCTCACGCGAACCGTCGATGCCATAAATAAAAAATGATGCTGCGGTGGCATCCCAAAAACAAAACAAAAAAACCAGAAAAATCTAAAAGACATACCGAAAGGTGCGTGCCAATCTCTAGTGGGCCTGTCGGTGTCCCATTTACCGTTATATAATAGTGGCTTCCTGTAACGATAAGAGCTGCTAGAGATGAGAGCGTGAGCATAGGGCTTAACGAGCTAATAATTACAAGTATTCCGATTTGAAGAGGGTCTTCCACCCTCAAGGTCAGGAAGTGCACCTACCACCCAAGCAGGATGATTGTCAATGAGATTATCGAGGGTGTATGTACGGCCAACTCTTGAAATTTAAAACCTAAATCTAAGAAAATCGCAATTAATTGGCACTTCAAAGTGTGTCTCTCCTAGGGAGACTTAATGCCGTATAATCTTCTTTGAAAGTTAAGTCCTTAGAAGAAGCCCATGGTGTTTCGCATAGCTTTGGGGCCTAAATGGTAATGAATATGTAGGTAGATGTCTGCTTTTCTGTAACGATTAAAATAACATCAGAAAACATAACTTTATAGAGATCACGCTCATATCTCTACGCACCATCCCCTCAAAACAGCCACAAAGCATCACCATTCCAAACCACCCCCTCACCAACTCGCCCCACCCACCCAGTGAGCGCTGGGACAACTATTCCCCATCTCTTCCCTTGTATCTTTTTAAACCGAAAACCGAATACGACTACCGGCAAAACTTCGCACAGCTGTAGCTGTGATGGCGTTTGCTGTTGCTCTCTTCGGCTTACGCTCCTACATATGTTGGCTACTAACACCCAGGGTCTATTAATAAAAGGTGAGACATTTCTAGGTAGTCTCATGAAAGGTGTTTATGTTTATTAATCAGTTACGATTTAAATAAAAATTATTAGAAAATCCCGGTCTAAAACGATTTTAAAATCGAATTGCAGTGCTTTGAAGAAATTCTTGAATTGGTATTTTAAATCTTCGAGATCTTAAGAAATCAATATTGAACGATTGTTGGAAACAATAATGTTAATAATTTAATGTTATGTTTAATGTTTAATCATGCGAATAAACCCTCTTAGCGTTGCATGAGCATATACATATGTATGTTCACTGCTGATTTTAAATCATTCAAACTGTGCCTTTCTTGTGTCCTCATTGAGTTCATTCATGCTCGTTTTCCTTCCTTCTGTTTCGGATGTTTCTTATGGGTGATTTGAGTGAGCACAAATGATCAAAACGATTATTAAATCAAGAAAAGTGTGCATTTTTAAGTTCTCTGGTATGTACAACGCGTATGTTAATATGGCATTAAAAACACTTCGCAGTTAAAAAATTGTCACGTTCCTGCAAGAAACAAAGTTCTTAATTCGAAAAAACACTTATCTTGAGAGCTTTCTGGTAATGCCTTACCTTGAAATAATTTGGCCTGGGTTGCTACCCCCCCGTTTTAACAGAGAAGCCGCTTTCAATTGTGAAAGCTGGCGGCGAGAGAAGAGAGAGCGAGACTTTCGCTCAAGCTTTGGCGTTGCTTGCGCTCAATTGTCTCGCGTCCATTGCCGAAGTCGGTTCGTTGTTGCGGCTTAACTGCATCTCTGTAGAAACGGAAAGAACGCTGTTGTTGTGTGACGCGCGGCACCCGTTTTTGCGTGTGTGCGTGCGACAGTGTACGTGGGTGTGTGTTTCTATATGTGCGCGCGCGATTGTGTGTGTGTGAGTGGGAGCCAAACAAATAGCAAAACGCAAAAGCGAAAAGGGCCGAAAGAAATCATAGAGCAGGAATCTCCCGTACAAACGGGGGTGGCGACAGACCACTGCTCCCTGTGTAACCACCACCCCCCCCTCCCACAACACACAGCCCGCTAAATACGCTCACGTATGCACCGTTAAGGGCGCCATCCATTCACAATTTCCAATAACAAAAATAAATACAAAAACAAGAGTAAAGTAAAACAAGAGAGAGTCGGCAAAAAAAAAAACAACAATAACCGTTTGACGAAAACAACAACAAGTGAAGCATAATTTGAAGAAACATCAGAACAAAAGGGAAAGCACAAACAACGGAGTCTGAGAAAGAGAGAGAAAAAGCCGTCACTGAGTGGAAGAAAGATAGCAACATCGGACAACAACGGACTCTGAGAGAAAGAGAAATAAAACAACGGACTCTGTTAGAAAGAGAGATAGAAACAACGAAAAGCAAACCAAAAAAGAAGGATATTAAAAATAGCAAAAGCATATTTTGAATAACGGATTCTGCGAAAAGAGAGAATTCCATAAATTAACGGACACTGCAAAACAGGCCAAATCTACAAAAAAGAAAATTTTTTGGGTCTGCATCAACCGTTGTGGGCGTGGCTAAGTGCATCCAACTGTAATGTTCCATTGCCGACGATCTCTATTCATCATCCATTCATCATTTTCATACTCATCATCATCAACGTGGGTGCCATCAACAAAATGTCCAAATCGACGGGAAACATTGGACCCGCGCTAGGAGGTTCAATCGGTGGAGCAAACGGTGTTAGAACGGAGGATCACATAATAACCATCAGTACTGCCAGCCTCACGGAAGCCAGCAACGGGGAAGCACTGAAGCAATCATCTGCCAGAGATACGCCCATACACTCAGTTGGGCCACCATCTGTGGAGGTGCCCCACCAGCCGTCCAAAGCAAACAGTGCCCAAACCCATACAAGCAATAAAGGATACTCCCTTTGTCGATTGTCCCAGTTGGTTAGCTACCAGAATAACATTGCGGACGTCCAGCATCGACGTGGTAGACGCCTCCATGGACTGCAGTTGCCATTGCATCCGTTGCAACTATTTGGATGGTTGGTCCTCCTGCTCTTCGGTTTGGCCAGCTATTGGGTGTTGATCCCTGCATTTCATGCACCGCTACAGGGTCCGCTATATGGTCTCATCACTGGGCTATATCTCGTGCACATTGCCTCACATTTGACGGCCTTGCTGACGGATCCGGCGGACAAGGAACTGCGGCGAGTGCATCGCAACGATCGCATTGTCCCAGAGTTCGATCGCACTAAGCACGGACACGTGATCGAGAACGGACGGTGTCATTTGTGCAACATACGCACCTCCTCGAGCCGCACCAAGCACTGTTCGGTGTGCAACAAGTGTGTGGGAAAGTTCGACCATCACTGCAAGTGGTTGAATCATTGCATCGGATCGAGGAACTATGTGGCCTTCCTGATGTGCGTCGTCAGTGCGGTGGTGGCCACACTGGTGATTGTGGCCGCGGTGATTGCCCAAATCGCCTTCTACTACATCCAACCGGAGTGGCTGAGCTTCTACTGGTGTCGTTCCACCAGCGATCCGGATGCCGGACACCAAATGGAGCCCGGGGACTACATAAATCTCACTCTAAGTCTTGGTAATGGGACCATGATGCTGCTGGAGCAGCCACCCGACGAGGAAGAACCCCAACAGATGGATGACCAAATGGAGAACATCACCATTTCAACCTTGCCCACACTCTTGGAGAATTTTACGGCTTTGATTGAGGCATCTGCAACATCCCAGCCAGGCATCAATTTGACCACGAATCAGACCATCACACCCGTAGTTGGGGGTATAGGCGTAAATGAAACTATATTCCTGCTGCTCCTGGGAGTCCTGGGACTCTTGGCAGCCGTGAGTGCAGGATTACTTCTCCATCTGTGCTTTTTCCACATCTACATCTCGTTTTTGGGGCTCACGACCTACGAGTACATCAGGAATCATCGTCAGGCGCAAGAAGCCAAAGCCAAACAGCTCCTGGAGCAGGGTACAGCCGTGGGAGTGGGCAAAAATGGAACAGTTCACTTCTCAGCAAGCCTCCCAGAGCCCCACAATCCGTCCAAAACGATGCCAGGTGGTCAGCAGCTCTACTGTTTCTCCAAGGCGCCACATCCCAACCAGCAGCAGCAACAGGAGGCGGCTCTCTGCGCGGGACAAACAGAGCAATCGATGCGAATGCATTGCTGTGCCAGCTCCAGGGAGTTCCATCAGTCGCGGCAGGCCATCTATCTGTGCTCCCTGCTGGAGGAGCGCACCAACGCCACCAGTCACCATCCTCCTCTGCAGGACTCTCTGAGCAGCTTCCATTGCTGCTCGAGCTTTGCGGCCAGCTCCCTGCAGCGTCGCGTGAGTGTGGCCAAGGGCTCACTGATCTCTGGAGAGCTGCGACCCCAGCGTCCAGCCACGTATCTGCAGTACACGGAACAGTGCACGCTCTGCACCTTTCGCCTGCGACGCGAAGGAGCAGCAGCAGGCGCACCCAGCAGTGCTGGGGGAAGCAGCAGCACGAGGACTCTGTCCAGTCAAGCGGGTGTTTCCTCCGCATCGGCCAATGGGGCGGCAGGGAACATCTCCAAGCATCAGCGCTGGCGCAGGAAATGGAACTGCTGTGCCAGTGTCCCGGATAGTCCCGATGTACCCAATGATCTCCTGGCGGCTCTGACCTTCAGAGAGCGCGAGAATGCGGAAGCGGCGGCCAAGCTGAATGCCCAAGAGCTGCCCATACAATTTATACGAACTCTGAATGGGGGCATGGATCATACGGAGGTGGAACTGCCTGTGAAGACAACGACAACGACGCCGCCGCGCAGCTCTCGATTGCGGCACATGCTGCGTCTCCTGGGACGCTATAGAAGGCCCCGATGTCGCCATCATGGAGGAGGAGCCCATGGCGTGGCGGCCAAGGAGCATCATCAGCATCATGGCGGGGGCACTATCAAACAGAATCAGATACGTCCATTGCAACTGCAGGCGGCAGGACGTGGCTACGTCGCCTCCACGACGCCAACAACAACGCCACCCGGGAGTTCTCCGAGTCGGAGCTCCGCGGAGAGCAGCAGCGAATCGGTGAGCACCAGCAGTCCCTCCAGTGGCTCCAAGAAGGAGCTAATGCTGTTGCCGACATCCGTGATCCGAGATGATAGTGTGACAACCTATACACTCACCCTGCCACCGGCTTTGCCGCCACCCACACGACGCAAGATGCCGCAGGCCAGTCAGGAGTTGGCAGAACTTGCCGAGTCTCTGGGATTTGTCAGCAGTAATCATCATCATCCGCCGCCGCAACAGCAGCAGCAGCAACACTTGACACCCAACAGTCGACAGATGCCCCATAGCCTGGGGAACGTCTATCGAAGGCAAAGGAGGAAGCATTTCATGCGCACTCGATCGCCCACACTGTCGCCCATCCATGAATCCGGCCTCTCCAATCCGACATCGCCGCAACCGCTGCGGCACCACCCACACAGTAGTCTAACACTCAGCTCTAATTCCAATCCGGCCAAATGTTCGTCCCCACTCGCCAACCGTTCATCGATGTCCTCATCCTCGGTGCTCGTTCAGAATCTATGCAGCCTGGCAGGCGAGACCCTAAGGAAGACATCGTCCAATAGTTCGCTCCAAAGCATCAGCTCCAACTCTAGCAGCACTTAAATGAGATGCAAGGAGCACCCAAATGATAAAGGAGTGTGCTGTGGTGTTAAACAGTTCCTCGAATGGTTTCTGTTAAGTCCTTTAGATGATAGTCATAGTCATAGTCATAGCCATAGTCGACGTCCCCTTGGCTTTTGGTGGATCCAGGAAATCAATTAATCTGCAAATAAGTATCCAAAGTCATAACCAATTGAAATCAATTAAGGCCTTCCCCATCGGCGGAGTGGCAGGAAATTGCCGGTGGATGCGATGTGGTTTCATGGCCCGAAACTTAATTACCTTTTTTGCATAGGATGTTGGGGCTCTTGGGCTATTCTTTGTTTGAGTTTATTGAATGCATATTTGATTTATTAGAAGTCCTGGCCTGGCCCCTCGAGTGGTAATTGAAAATTATTTTAGTTTGTGGATCCTTTCTCGGTCTCGGCCTCAAGGAAACTCTTGTTGAATGGAATTTCACCTTGGAATTTACCGTTGGGCTGTGTCTTCTTTTGGCTTGAAAATGGTTTAAAAGTAATGAATTTCTTTATTTTATTTTCATCTAAGGATTGTTATTCCTTATTGAAGTTAGGAATATTCAATGTTTTGATATGCCAAAATAATTACCTTAAAATATTCACAGTTCCTATGGATAGTCCTGTTTCCGTGTTCCCTAAAATCAAAGGTAGTTTTCCCTTGGAATTCCGTTTGAGCATTGCTGCCACATCGTTTGTTACTAACTGCATTATCCCCACTCTCTAGCACCTACTTACTACATGTCTATCCCTAACAATGTTCGCTTATCCTTTGTCTTCATTGAATGACTTTGCAGTTGAATTTATAAAATATGCAACAGCATGTGCTTCAAATGCAGCCAAGGGGTCGTGTCGTCTGTTGTGAGCAGGCAGGTCACAAGAGGGGAGCAGCTAGCAGGTCACAAGAGGGGAGCAGCTAGCAGCTCCCCACTGATATTGATTTTCATTTTCCACAAAATTTATAAGCAAAGGCGCTGGGGTGATTACGTATTGTACGGATGTACGTATACGAGTACGCGAGTATCTGTATCTGTATATCCACTCGTATATCCTGGCATCATCCGTACAACAGAGAGGCGCAACCATTCCACCATTCGGGGCATGCCTCGCCCCAAGGGAAGCAGACTGCTGATGCTGATGCTGCTGCATGTTGCCAAATTGTTACGCAAATGTTTTCATTCGATTTAAATTCAAATGCAGTGACAAAACTCGACAATAGACCCCAGAGATACAACAGATACGAGGACGAGTACGAGTACGAGGTAGAAGGTTGCCCCATGCCCTTTCCATCATGGCTCTAAACCTAATTTTGATGACTGACTCACAGACAGAGAGAGAGAGGGAGAGACAACGAGAGCGCCCCATTAAATATGCTGAAAAAACTGAATAATTAATGAAATACAAGTCGAAAAAACAGATAGAAGTACAGCAAGGAAATGCGTCAAATGTGAGATTGAATCGCGGGGATTGAGCGCTCCTGGTCCTATTTCTTCTGCTGTCATTCAGGGCAAAAGTTTAACGAATGATTGGATAGATATCAGGGTTTGCTTTGACTAGTGCTTGCCATAACGAGGACGCACATCAGGAGGACTCCGTCTGGTCCTTCTATTGCCAGACAGTCGTCCGTGTCGGTTCTCATGTTATTGAAACTGACAGTCGAGGCAGAAAGCCAAATGGAAAGTCCGTTTTTAACTGGCTAACACACACTGTGGGAGGGAAGTGTGTGTGGGATGTGATGTGGCACGAGTAATGGTGTGGCATGGTGTGATGTGATGTGAGACGGATGGATGGATGGATGGCTGGTTTGTTAGCGCGAGAATTGAGTACAGGAAATGGCTGTAGAGGAGGTGTTTGATGTCCAAGGTGTGGCCGGTGTGGCAGTTAGCTTCACTCAGAGTGTGATTAGTTTCTTTTCCCTTTCTCTTTCTTTCTGTCTGTTTAACAGACATTCCAAATCAATTTTCTTACCCTTCATCATTCAGATTTTGAGTTGTAAATGGTTTTTTATTAATTGAGTGACTTTTAACTCTTTAAATTTGTACTTTTGAAGGGCTAAACACCACAAAAAGTACCATAGAATCCATATTAAGTTCATAAATTTTAGGGAAAAGTTGAGAAATTTTTGTTAAGATCATTAACTTGCTCTACCATTCACTTCTTTTGGCCTCTTCAATAATGCCGGCACATGTGCCTCGACAAAAGAGTTGTAGAACTCATTTTATAATTCACCCTTCATACTTTATTTGCATTCAATTTACTTAATTACAATCCACTAGAACTTTTCAATAAACCTTCTATCACAATTAATTTATCTTTCAATGCCTAACAAATCTTTTGGTTAAATTCAATTTCTATGCTCTTAAAGTACAACCAACTCAGAGCATATCTGCTGTAAACTTTTGTTCGAAAGAAAACTTCTATTGTGATTCTCCAAAAGTTCACCAAAAACTTTTTAACTTTAAAAAAAGGAAAGAGGAAAAAAGAAAATGCGCTTTTATTTTTGGTTTAGTTTGGGTTTTGTTCCTTACTCACATGGAAGTAATCCACAATCTTTGAATTTAAAAAGACTATTCGAAAATGTTTTCGTTGTAAAATTGCATTCAAAGTGTTTTATTTATTGTAAAACATTATAGTTATACCACACAAATGTTTAAGCTAAAATGTTTCATTCATTATGATTTTCTACAGATTCTAGACTATTAAAGTCGTTCTTTATCAAATGTTTTCTTCACAAATTACTTCCACGAAATACTCGTATTATATCTTTCAATATTTCCGCATATGTTTGTAAAAAATCCTTTAGTCCTTAAGAACAGTTATACATTCAAATTGTAGTACTAATATAGTCGTTCATCAGTTAAAATGTATTTTGTTTTTGCATTCTCGGGCATTCTCTTTTGCAGCCGTCTGCCTGCCGCCGGTAGACGAAGAATAATTTGCGTAGCCATGTGTGCAGTTGAGAGCAAGAGCCTGTTCTAACACACATATGTAAGTGTAAAAAGTCGAAACGTTTTTGTCGAGGTTCGAGGCCCCTGTACCCAAGAGACATTTCTGCCACTCCTAAGTACAGTCATCACAAAGCGCTTTCCTCGAACGTTTTCTATCCAAAGCCTTTTTCCTTGACTAGATCTAGATCTGCTTTAAATAATTCATTTCTTTCTTTTTCTTTATGAATTGCCGCCCCCACTCTTTTATGAATTTCGGCCACACTGTTACTTCGGGCTAAATAATTAAACCGGTCAGACTGTCACATGCGAAATGAGGCCAATAAATAAATGGAAACTTAATTAATTAATAATTAATGCTCATTGACCCTACAGCGATGGTCTGAAAGCTCCAGAAAGAAAATCAAGTGGAATACAAGTACAAATGTGGTTGACATATACAAAAGCTATTTTTGGATTGAGAAGGAGATGGGGAGAAACCGAAACAAAGATATAGGGAAAGAGCTAGAGGAAAAGAGCTTGAAAGACAGTGTCATTGAGCCTTCGTTTGACATGCACTTTTGCAGTGGTATTCAGACATGCACAGAGACTGTCAGACAGACAGAGAGACGCCTGCTAAATGACTGAAAATAACATAATGCAACAACTATAAATGGATTTTCAATGCAGACTTCACTGCACTGACAGCTGGAGCAACATACATTTGCCTTCTTTGGGTTTTCCTTTGCATTTTCCCCCACTTTTCGCCTCTTCTGTTGCTCATTTCCGTAGAACGACAAAAAACATGCTGCATACTTTTGAGGGAGCTGTTTCTCTCTCTCTGATGTATGCTACATTTTCCATGTGTGTGTGTAAGAAGAGTGGTGCTTGGTGTTTGTGTGTTTGGTGTGCAGGGAAAATGTTTAATTTGATGGCACTTGGCATTAACATTTGGAGCTGCACCTGCCACCAGTAGACACACGCACTAACACATACTCGACTCGTACTCGTACATTCTTCCAGTGTTCATTATGTGTATCCGACACTGAGTAGAGTAGAGTGTGTGGCATGTGTGTCCTTCTATGCGTGTGTATGCTGTAGACGGTTGAGGCTATGGTGACTATTCTTTAACGTTGAGGTACCTATGTACATCCATTGTATTCATATTCGTGCATTTGTTTCCTAATCCTATCTCTAAATGTATGTTGATTATGCTGTTGGCTCCTAAAATCGCTATAGTAGTACTAGTAAACACATCCTTTAATAGGATATTTAAAATTCTTGACAATATTTTTAATTATTTAGGGTTTTTCTTTCTTTTAAAATGTGCACTTCGAAGTAGAGTAAATGAAAAAACCAAACTACAAATGTATCTCCTACCTGCTCTCACCTTTGCATTACTTTTCTCTGAGGAAAAAGCAACGAAAAGGCTTTTTTCTCAGATTTTCTTTTGGCTGTGTCTTTCTGTAGAGCGCTGCTCTTTCTGCCTCTAGCCATATGTCCGGTCCAACCGACAGCTGGCTGCCCTGTGGTCAGCCAGCCACACTTCAGGAGACCCATAGGCATGGGAGAGCTGTCCATGCGAATGCTCTCTGAAGTCTGAAGTCCTTGGACCTGAAAGAGTTACCTCCTGTATGGTTTTTCTCTTTCCTTAACTTTCAGTTGTCTGTAGAGTAATTTCAGCAAAAATTTAAGTAAAATATATTCATGTACATATATATACATATATTGGATATATTCCTGGTATATGTGGTATATGGTTATAAAAATATTCCACTTTAATTGCATGTTCGTGTCATGTGCATGCAACGTCCCACCACACGACCAGAACCAGGACAGGGGTCCTGGGAACCAGGCAACGCCCTCGAGTTTTCATTTCGATTCTTTTCCGCCCGCCTGGATATTGTTTATGGAGACACAAGCTCCTGGGGATCTCCATTTGGGTTGGGTTTTTTTCCCTTTTGGGGGCGTTTGTTCCGTTGGCTCGTGCTCCCACTATGGCAACACAAAAATGCATTTGCTGATGTTGTCATGACCACTTGTTGTTGGGTTTCATGTTGGTTTTTTCCACTGGTAGTAGTTGTTATTTCTGTGCATCAATTAAAAAACATTTTCTCTTTTTGCTGCAATATGCCTTTGACATGCAACGGCGAAAATTCCACACAAAAAAAATACATCATTCTCTGCCTACACTAATCGAAAATTAATATATTGTTCAGGAATTTGAGGAGTTTCTCTGTTCATAAGAAAGTTTTTCTATTTTGTCAACCATTTTGTAGCTTTAGAATTGAAACCATATATTTTCACTTCTTTCAATAATGAATGACTATCTAAAGCTTCTTTTCAATTGTTACTAAAAACGTAAGCAATTCAAAGATAATTTTGAAAGATTTGTGCTTCTACGACATTTATTATATTAGGTATCATGGTGTTGAGGCACTTGAAACGTTTCGAATGGATTTCTATACAAGTTTTGGTTTTAGGTACGAGTAAAAATCGTACTTTTTATTTGTAGAAAATATGTTCTATTTCTAAAGACAAATTTCTGTAAAGTAGAACAGATTGAAAGGGTTCCAATATACATTTTGTAGGCTATGCAATCAAGCATCCCAGAAAACCTACAATTGCAGAAAATATGAACGTTTTTATTGTACATTTCCCATAGAAATTTCAGAAAAATCATAATTTCTGAGAAATAAAAACATTTAAGAGGCTTTAAATAAGAGGTTAAGTAGTAAATTGGCTTTCGCACCGTCATTATTCAGATTACTGCGAAAATTCTAGATATATAACGCATTCTCGGTACTAAAAAATGTATGAAAATATTCCAGGAGCTGCAAAATTTTTTAAGCTGCTTTCGTGGAACATTGAAAACATATTTACTGGGAAAGTTTCAGAAAGAATTAAGCGAAAAGAAGGCATTCCTCAAACGAATTCATTTGCAGTGTTAAATTTCTATTTATTTTTAAGAAATTTATGGGCATTTTTTCCAAGTGTATTCCAAAAGTTTGGCTAATTTCTCAGGTTTCCTTTTTGAGTGGGTGTGTCGTCTGATATCTCCGCCTTCTATGCAAACGAATTATGATTGATTTGGCTGAAATTGGGTGCGATGTCTAGTCGGCTCAGACAGGTTTTGCCTGTACACGTACATGCCCACTGGCAGCGCCCACTCCCACTCCGCCCACTGATTTCTTCGGTTGTTGTCATTAGCAATGGGTGGTACTTGGGCGCTATACATGTTTCGATGGGGTTCCGCCCCATTGTTGGCTTGAGTTTCCTTTCCTCGGAGTTTTGGTATTCCTTTCCTCTAACTCTGGATTCCCTTCCTCAAATTCTTGATTCCCTTTCTCCAACTATTTGCATTGTCTCTGGGCTGCCATGCAATGACAATTTTTAGTTCTTTTTTCCATTTTTCCTTTTTGGTTTTGGTTCAACGAACTCTCCCCCTGTGTTTCCCCTACGTCTTTGGGTGGGTGCCCATTGTATTGTTGTTCCAACCAGGTGGGATCCACCCGCTCCTCCTACTCCGTCGCCGCGGGCCAGCTTTTAATATGCTTTTCAATTTAGTTAATGACTTTCCCAGATGGCAGTAGGCCCTTGAACCGATTTATGGGCTCGGTTCTTTGCATGTAACTCTATCTAAAACAAAGAATGTCGCTATAATATAAAGAAAATGAAGGAAGAACTAAGTGAATGAGACTGGAAAATTGCTGGCATAAGAGAACGAATATGGAAATGCAAGAAAATACAACAATAATTATATTAATTTAGGCAGCAAATTGATTGTAACATTTCTGTGCACACAGAAATATATATATTTTGATAAAATGTGCAGCCAACAAAAAAAAGTCCACAAATAAATGAAAACCAATAAAAACCAAAGCAAAAATATTTATAGATATCAAAGAAGTATAGAAAACAATTAGAAATATTTCCACAAAAATGGAAACACACAATAAAAAAGAAAAAAGAATAACAAAAATTAAAAATATGCTATAAAAGAAAAGCGTTGCGTATATTTAACTGCAAATAATAATGGGAAAACGCTTTTCCATTTAATTGTTTTTTATTTTACTAGTTTTAAAAAATAAAAGATATTTTTTTTTCCTTTTTTTGAACTTCTTGGCTTCATATATTTTCTAGTATTTTATGGCCCCCTGTTTAAAGAGTTAAGTGAATTGTATGTGGCTCTCTGAAGCGCAAAGGAAAATAGAGCGCAAAAATACGAAATAAAAAAACAAACTGAAACAAAACTACATATAAAACTATCATTGGCCGGCACCTGTCGTCCAGTGGGGGCTCATCATTGGGGGATTTACGTGACCCGCTCTCCAGTGGTATTTTAAATATTTAACAAGGCTGCAGCACCACATGATGGGGATAGTTTTGTGGACGGGTTGGAGTGGACACCAGGGGTCTCTGGATGTGAGTTTGCTGGTGGTAGATGATGATCATGATGGAGTCTCTGGTTGGAGGTTGAGAACTATGTATGAGCCTCTGAAAATACGTAGTACTCTGATGAGGTCCTAGGTCCCGTCCCATTCAAGCAGCACAGCACCTCACCAGCTCGTGTTGACATTTTCATTGCTGCCCTGCAAGGAATACACATTTGCCTAATTTGCTCCACGTTGCGGTCATTATGGTGGGAATCACTTGGAATCACGCTCCCCACGTCTGACGGGGGGTCCGACACTCAATCGCAGACGTTGGTCGCGCTGCGCGTGTGGCCAATTTTGTGGTTTTTGTCAATGAAATGGATGGTCGGGTGTTTTAATTTAAGTTTAAGTAATCAATATACACATGTAGTACATTCGTACAACAAAAAAGTTCAAAATACTTTGAAAAATAACAGAAAAACTATAAACTAAAATATCAGATAAACATGCCAGAATAATATTGAACTGATACCCGAAAAATCGTATAGATCCCTCATCCGATTCAAAAGTCCCCACTATGGAAATTTGTATTTATTGTAGATTTGTCCACTTGTATGTTTAGCGTTTTTCTGTATTTTTATGATTTATGCAAATTCTTGTGCGTAAATTAACAAAGTAAATTGTTGTTGGCATTTTTTATGTATTTTTCCGTTTGCTTTTTGTCGTTATATCCTGCCGTCTCCGTGTGTGTTTGCCTCGCCAAAACAAATCACACAAATGACAGACACACACACGCACACTGAGGCACACAAGTGTACACGTATACATGTGCACACCTGTAATGGCACTTTGTGTGCGTGTGCGGCTCCAAAAGCTTAGCGCTTTCCCAATAAAACGTTGGGGATTTATGGGTACGTGTCATTTGGTTTGTTTGTCTTTTTCTTCCACTCTTTCTCTCTCTTTGCAACAGATAAACATAACGAAAAGGTATGTACGTTGGCATATATGTATGTATTCATTAGATGTATGTATCTATGCAACACGGTGGCAACATAACAAATAAAACCAAATCCAGCAGACGACGACCGACCCCGCTGACACTCGTGGCAAATAAAGGAGCAACTAATTGAGCAACGCCTGTTAAGTAGGCTACACTTTTTGATGGGGCTGGGCAGGCTGAAACTTTTAATGGAAGGATTGCAAGGACAAAAGCAGAGCATGATAGGAGTAGTTCCATTACGCAATATATTATTTTACAAGACTGTACTTTGAAGAGGACTTACCAAAGATTCATAAGAGACTATATCCAAATAGAATATATAGAAGAAATGTATACTGCCGCAATTTGAGAGATTTGCGACTAAAATAAAGTGAGAAATACTTTAATTGTTAAGTGATTTATGCGTGAAAGATGAGACTGTTCTTTCAATACGGTTTGGAATAGAAATCTTGGCATTATAACACCAGATACTAATATTTTACATACATTGCCGATCACAAGAATAGGCTATAGAATAGCTATCCCCATACGATCTCTATATTATTCAGATCAGACGGGTAGGCGGGGCATCCAATTAGGGCGACATTTGGTCTTTAATCCACTTCTTTATCCCTATACCGTTCTGCATTGGCGGATTATCTTGTTGAAATTACCAATATAATCTCGCGAAAATGTTGGGAATGTACAGTGTATGTTGTATGTATGTGTCTCTATAAAAAGAAACAAACAAATGCTAACCAAGGGTGTTATGGAAAGACTGGAAGAAAGAAATATATGTACTATTTCTTTATTTATTGAATAAAATGAAACAACTTTGAACTAATAGCTCCCTTGATGGGTATAAATGTCCAATCCTAATACTCATACTATTTACTGCCTCTACCATCTCTCTTAGGTGGATAATAAACTAGTCCCTCGAGCCTTCATTCAAGAAGGTTTTTTGTTCCAGAAACTTTTCATACTAGAATCTGTTGCACTGCATTCAAGTTTTCGACTTAATGAAACTTTTTTCTTTGGTCTCTCTAAGTTTCTACGTTTAAGTACCCCTCCCCCCCCCTAACAACATCTTCGTCAAAACTTATGTGATATTACTTCTAGCCAAAGTGCAAAGTGCTTTTCTCCTACCCATAAATACTATACCCCATTAAAAACTAAGGAACAAGTTTGATTTTTTTCTGATTTTGTAACTTATTTGGAAAAGCCAATCCAATCTTTAACCTTTCGAGTGTCAGAGGGGTCTCCTGAGTAGCTCTCTAAAATTCAATCAGTAATATTCACGTTCAATTTGGCCATTTGGCCTCAGAGATGCCGCCCTCATCATGGCTCGCTGTCGTTCTCATCGTCTGGGCATACAAATATAATTAAGTGCAAAGGCAACACACCAGACAGCCAAGCCCGAAAACACGGAAGAAGCATGACAGAACATCCTTCGTAGTACACACGCACACACACACACACACACACACAAGGCCAAATGGCACAGCCCCTTCATTATCGTCACTGCAGTTGGGAGGCTGTCTATACGCAGTCCAGTCCATACCCATCCCCATCGCCATCCCCATCCTAGACCTCGTCTCAAGTTTTCTTCTGTGCTTTTCCCTCGCTCTCTCTTTTTTCTGTTGCTTGATCTGGAATCAGGGCTGACGGCCAACAAGCATCATTAGTCCTAATGAGCTGTGTGTAATAAAATTTCATCACAAAATGTGTGCAAACAACATTAAAGCAGAGGTAAACAGCGGGCAGGAGTTAAGGAGGCTAAAATTACCTTCAATCTGTGGCCCATGCTCAAGAAATTAATTAATAAACCAATTTGTGTTGCGCCCGGCGGTGAAGCGGATGAATATTAATGGAGATTGCCTTCTCCAAAATGCATCCTGCTGGTCCTTTATGCATCTGCATTCTCAGACTTCGTCAAACTGGGGAAAAAAGGTTTATAAACGTAGTAGATTGTACTCGCAAAATGGCAAAGAATTTGTTGCTCTTACGGGGTCGAAAGGTTTCTAGAATCTTGATTTCATATGTCAATATTGACTTAAGATCTGTGCATAATCAATGGCTATAGAACACATAGAACAGAATATAATCCCTTGAAGCAACGAGGAATGACTCATTCTTCTCATATAAGATTTCAAGATTCAAAGACAGCAAATATTCAGTTTGGAAAACCTATTTCTATATATATTTTTCCCCTCATGTCATTCCCAAATGGATGAGAGCTGCATTCATAACTTGGCCCCATTTCAATTGTGCCTCAATGGAGGGGAAGGGCCCCAGCGAAAGATGCCAAATTGTCGCCAAAGGGAGAGACCTCTGTCTCTTCTGTCCTCTCCTTCGGTGGTCTTCTTCCCTGCCTTGTGTTCTCCTCTGTGCTGGCTCTCTCATCTGTTCTTGCCATTTCTTTGCATCCAATTTTTGGGGCAAGCTTCCACACTTCTGTGTGCCGTTCCATTGTCCTTGAAAGGGGCACAATGCGGGCCTGTTACGCGCTTTGGCCTTTTATTATGGTTTTATTACGTCAGCAAAGGGAATGTGTGTACACATAGGACGCCAGCAGAGAGGAGTAGCACAAGGGGAAAGGGGACCACAGAAGGGGCCCTGACTTTGACCCGCTTGCATAAGAAATGTCAGACTACTACCACTACTACTAGATGGGCACAAAAATTGTCAAGAAACGGGGTGGGGGCGTAGGGTGGGGCTGCCTTTTGATTAAGTGGCAACATCTAGTGACGCTTTAAAAGCCCAACCCATTAACCCATTTCAGGAGCTGGTTCCTCGGACCCGAGTCCGAGTGGACAGAATGGGAAAACGAAGCATTTTCGGATGACTAAGTGGAAAAAGTGGGAAAATTAAGTTTTTATTTGTGAAAGCCCAAGGACGAATGTGTGTGGTATGAATACGTATGAGTGGTTTTTGTTGTTGTCTGTTTCTATGAAATGAATGGGCACGTGTACGTGTACTTACATGTACGTTAATAAGTGTATAATTAAGTTTCTAGCACCACATGTGTCTGTTCGTTTAAATCTATGGGACACTTGACCACCTAAAAAACTATTTTTATGAGTCCATAA
The DNA here is from genome assembly GCA_008121275.1 of Drosophila lowei. Taxonomy (NCBI): domain Eukaryota; kingdom Metazoa; phylum Arthropoda; class Insecta; order Diptera; family Drosophilidae; genus Drosophila; species Drosophila lowei. The sequence continues at coordinate 10,422,567 of CM017779.1, read as the reverse complement.
ATAAATGCGACCTTTAATTTGGTTATATTTATGCACAAATATTGTCAGAAATAGACGGCAATTATATGGAAAACAAGACTATGTACTATACACGGTACTTGGTATTTGAGGCACAAGAGCCTCGACAAAAACACTCCAAATTTCTATGTGAATCCTCAAGCCATCTAAATGGAAAACTTCTTAACTTTAGAAATAGGGGCCGTATAGAAGTGGATACACCGATCAGAGTCGTTGTGGTGGACCCACGAGAACACCTGGAGAAAGTGCTCAGGATGTATCCTCCGGATCTGGCCACCATCGAAGTGACTTGGAACTGGTTCGGGCAATTGCAAGCGGACAAAGGCGTTGCGGCTTGGGATGGGTATTGAATATACCTACAAACAAAAGCCATAACTGAATTTTACTGATAAATGCTAAAAGGATTATACCATACCATCTCCAAAACAAACAAAAAACAATTAGCTAAAACTAAATTGAAACAGATAGTAGCACTCTTTTTGCCTCGCCTTTTGCTTTCCGTTCCCATAGTTTCAATACCAAATCCAATTGTACGACTATTCTATTGCCAGATCAATTCCCTGAGGGCTACACTGTTGTGGCTGAAACACCAATACCAATACTCTTTAGAGTCTAGGCCAAACACGAATGAAATCCCCTTGAATGGTGGGGTTAATCGCAATTCGCACGTCAAATGGCGATGCATGCAATGCACGCAATAAAAGCGGTCAGCTCTGGGTCCACTTTTTCTTTCATTTCTTCTATTCTTCTACCAGTCTTTTCTATTTTTTTTTGTGTCGTTTTAGTTTTTGTTGCTCTTTTCCAGTGGTTGCACGCAAAGAGTTTTATTTTATTTTTCAATTTGATTGCCATCACGCCATGGGGAGTGGTTTTTGGCCAAGCCTGCGCTTTAATAGACCACAAGCTAGCAGTGTTCCCAGGCCACAGGGATCTCCCTCCAATGTACATACACATGTACCTCCCCAATGCTACCATCCTTGACCACTTGAAATTTCATTGCGCTGGCTAGAAAACTAGAAAACAACAAGTTCATTTCCAACTTTTAAATACCCACCTATTCAGAAAATATTTTTAGAAAAGTATTTAATGGGAATTTAACAAGCGGAAAGTTGTCAATCAACATTCTCCTTTTGATAAAAAGGGACTTTTCAGACTTTCATAATTATCCGTTTGGAATAATTGTTGGTAGATACAAAGATTATTTTCATGTATACAACTCTGTCGAGTACGAGAGTCATACATACATATATTAAAAACTGTGGATTCCCAAATGATACAGAGATAGATCTAAATATAATGTAATATAATTCTTTACTCTTTTCTGGTTATAGCTTTGGTATATAACTTTTTCTTACTTTTCGGAGGGAATATATGGATCTTGCAAAAGTGTATACAAACTCTAGATCTTCTGTGTTCCGACATCAGGGTGCTTAGACTTAGGATAGACTTTTCATCGGACACGCTCTCTTTAAGAAAGCCCATAGCCCATACACCCTTGCACCCAACGACTAAGGGGTATCAAAACTTCAACACTGCAATTCCCTTGTTACCCTTCTCCCCTCTCTTTCTCCCCTTATTATGCTGTAAACTTTCAGTTGTATGCGTAATACAAGGCGCAGTCATTCCGATGGAGGGGTTCGGGTCCCGGGTCCTCCGTGCTTGAGTGCGTGTAAGTGTGAGTGCAGAGGAATGAGGTCATATTTTGGAGTCTGGCATCGCCGTTTACAGTAAGTTTGTCTCCTTTCTTTTGTCTCTTTTCGGTTGTCGTTCCGCTCGTTCGACAGCGAAACAAATGTAAAGCAAGCCGTGGCAATAAAACAGCAACAACAAGCAGAGGAAAAGGAAGAAGACAAAACAGCAGCCGGCAGCAGCTTCTAAGTAAATTGCGGCACTTGAGTGGAAAGAGCAAAGAGAGCAAGAGGTGAAGTGGAGTGCTGAGGAAGGGGAATGAGGAATATGAAATACATATAAGGTAAGGCAGTGCCGTTCTATGGGACCCTAGAAAGTATCCTAGTCCAACAACAACAAAATAAACCCTAGTCAGTAAGACTCGAGACGAGCAAACTCTTTGTATTTGCATATGTTCTTGCATTCTCGGTCTCGAGCCTCGGTGTCGACTCTAAGCCGCGTCACTCCCTTCTGCTGTTGCATTCTCCCCGACTAAGAGGCTTCAAAAAACCTCGCTGCATAAAGCAATTGATATGTATCGACCTTACCCATCTTACTATTTATATTGTCTCTAATAGATCTTTACGCACCCAAGAATGAAACTGCCACAATTTTTGTGCGCCAACTTGAGGCCGTTATTCACTGCCTAACCTTCTTTTTGATATACCTTGGGACAGCCGAACGTAACTTAGGGGTGAAGTGCGAGAGGGAACAATGCAAAACAAAACCACAGGAAAAAAACGCAAGAAAGAAAACTTTTGTGGATCGAAGTTTGAATACCCTTCAAGTTCATCAACCAGCCATAGTTTTTGTTCTCGACTTCAGGTCTAAAATCGGTTCTACAAGGTTTTTTTCAACCTACATAGAAACAGAAGTTATTCTTGTAGAAAAAATTTTCTAATAATACCTTTATTTACTCCCTGCCAGGATATCGAAAAGCAGAAATTCAAAAGAGTGAGGAATTGCGCCAAACCGAATATGTCCACCCCACCAGGGTAACCGCTCTCCTCCTGTTTCCTCCTCTCAGCTCGTTTCTCCTCTCTTTTCGGCTCCCTGAAAAGGATTTAACGCCTCGTTTAATGGCAAGCAAGTTAATTCACATTTTTTGCGCATTACCAATTTTTCATTGAGCTTCCTTCGGTTGAGTCTCCACTTTGGAGCTGGCTTTCAGACATTCCGCATGCAGGGACGGCAGGTCGAAAAGGTTGGGCATGCCAACTGCCGTCGTCTGCACTTTTCCCATGAACCAGGGCTAAGGCTAATTCTTTTGCTTTTGTTGGTGGAAGCTCAGGGATCACGAAGCTGATTTGTGCGGGCTCAGTGAATGCTTCAATTGGATTAGTAACTTCATTGGGATTAGTTCTCTTTACTGGTTCCGAGTTCTCCAAACAGCTCGTTGTCTTTTCCTATTCGAGATCAAGCTACAGGGTAACCTTTCTCAGCGAGATGGTCCTTTGCTAGTCGACCTCCATTGGGGATACAAAAAATTGAATAGGCTACATAGCTACCACATATCCGGGTAACTTGAGTACAATCCGGGTACACGAAGCACGAGTACTTATTAATCCTTTATGAAGAAATAATGTACCATTCTATTATTTTTTATTAATTTTAAAAGACTTATTCTTTCATTTTTCATAGTGATGCTTTACCATTCATAACGTCCGTAGATGTTTTTTGAAGGTATACCTTAATTTCAAAATAAATACCCTTAATTTCATCAGTCTATATTATAATTCTAGTGGGAATTCCCTCTTCCCTCTTCCTTCTTTGAGCTAATATTCCCTCAAGTTCATAGCGCTTTGCTCGCATGTCCTTTTTCGCAAGTTTAACTTTTGAATTCATAATGTCGACTGACCAAAGCAATGGAAGGTTAACATTAAACAAATATAACACTACCCACCTTGTTCCGTATAGGCCATAGAGGAGCCATTCTGGAAATTGGAAATGCCCCTTGCGGTTGATGGGAATGGGAGCCATTGCCAGAGAGGAGCAGTGCAGGAGGAGCTGATGGAGGTGATGGCGATGGCCATGAGCCAAAGCAATTGCCATTCCCGCCACATGCAATGTGCGGTGGGGTGGGTGTGGCTTCATCCCATGCTTCACTGCCGCAAGCCCAACCCCCCACCCCCTACGGTATTGCATTTCTGCTAAATGCAGAGAAAGCCAAGATTGCTTTGGCTTTGGCTCTTGGTCCGCCTTAATTGGTGCGGAAATTATTAATTATCTTTGGCCGGTGGCAGCCAGCTCCTTCTCCTTCTCCATCTCGATGGCCTTGCCCTGAAATCGAAAGCATTGAACAGCGATTGCCAGTGTTCGGGATACAGATTCAATTTTCTGCTGCCGTCAGCTCCAGAAAATGCGAGCAACAACGTACTAGCCGAATGGAATTGTCTGCGGTCTCCTAATTACCCGTTCGGGCCCGTCCCTTCCCGTCCCGGCCAAGTGCATTGCAAAATGTTGCATAGCTCTTTTGGTCGTTCTGCGGTTGACCATTTGAGTGTGTCTGAGAGATTGCGGCATTAAATGAATTCACTTTGTTAGGGCGAAAGTTTCTGTCAGTCAGAGGGATACATCCCTCGTATGCCTAGAAGTTTAGGAGGAGTTTATACTGCAAAAGTAGGGTAGACTCGACTATAATTAATCTAATTATCGAATAATTAAACAAAACATTTCTAGATCGTAATTTTATTTTCAGATAATTTTACATTCTGCAAACTAAAATAAAAAACAACAAATAAATCATTTAAAATTAATTTATAAATTCTTAGAGAGCAAATGCATTTCGTTTTCATCACCCTTTGTAAAGGATATGCAGGATTCCAGTCTGGACTTTTATCTATAGGGCATACGACTCCAAATGGTACTCCAGGGTCTTCAAATAATGACTTCTAAGAGCCACCACACCCTTACATGGAACCACTTCTAAAACGAGTCAGTTTTGCTGGTGGTTAATTAGAGCATGAGTCTGGTAGGTAGTCAAAAGTCTTCAACGGAGGAGAACAGTATGGGCCTGCTAAGAACCAAAAGTTGACGTTGATGCACTTGTAATGTTAAACCACAAACTAATGCGAGTGGAATAGTATTTTCCAGCAATTAAGACATAACTTATGCAGTTTTAAAGTACTTTTAATCGTACAAAAATGGTTATTGAGGAGTATTTGAACAAGTTCAAGCAAAGACTTTAAAAACTCGTTAGATTAAATGCAGAAAATATGAAAAAACGTTAAGGAATGAAAGTAAATCCAATATAAACGTATCAGTTGTACGTAGTTTATATCGATCTTTGAATCTACATCAATTTCAATAATAAATGGTTAAAGTTCAATATTTTGTGGAATTGTTGTTCCTTATGCACAAAATGTAGGTACTACTACTACTATGCTCCACAAATGTTATGCAAAATAATAAAAGCGGTACGGAAACTTTTCTTACAACTTGTAAATCACTTTTTCGTACAATTTGCGAACATTACCAGACTTGTTCCCTAGTTGCAGACTGTAACAGTCTTGTATATTCTGCGAAAAGTTCTTAATTGCAAAATGCCCAAAGCCTGCTGCTGGCCCAAAAGGGTCCCGACCGGCCCCCGACATCTCATTTTTGGTAATTTGGCCATAATTATGACAAAGCCAACTGCTGCCAGCCAATGCCACGCCTACTTTGCTCGTTACTATTTTTTTGTTGTAGTATTTTCAGTTCTTATGCAATTTTCAAAAGTTTTTGCTGTACATTTAAACTTTAATTACTCGCAGACAATCGGGAGGGGGGGCTTCAAAATGGCGTGCATTGTCAGCAGGAAAAAACTTCTTAACCCCTGACCCATGCCCCCCCCAGGGGTGAGCAACAGGAACGTAACAGAAAGAAAACCAAGAAGCAGAAGCCCAAAAATAGCAGACAGAAAAAGTATGAGGTAGAAGAGAAAAACGGCGTACGAATATCTGCCTTTCGCCATTGATAAAATTGCATGCCATTTCCGGTCAGTAAACTTTCGATGGAAAAACTTTTCTTCGTGTTAGTGACTGCATTTCTGTGTGTGTGTGTGTGTGTGTGTGTGTGTGTGTGTGTGTGTGTGTGTGTGTGTGTGTGTGTGTGTGTGTGTGTGTGTGTGTGTGTGTGTGTGTGTGTGTGTGTGTGCGTGTGGGTTAAGCGGAGCAAAAGTAAATTTCCAATTCAGCAAAGTTATGCAAGTTATTGTGCAAGCAGCAGGCTGAGGGCAGGCAGCCTTGGGATGGGCATTTGGCAGCATCTACCTGTCTAGGTGTGTAAAATATGCATTTACAGTGCGTTTCATAAGCATACGACAGGGTTGAAGTACTATCACTAAAGCACTTAAGTGCTTAAGTGCCGCTGTTACTATGTATTTATAAAAAAAAAAAACTTAATTCCAGAACTAAACTCATTCTTAAACTAAATCTTGTCTCTACTATTATCGATAATGATAACCAATCCCGATATTAGCTTGATAAAAGCTTTCATAACAGAACGCGATACCCGCTTAAATAGTCGATAGCTCGTCTTGAAGTTCGATACTGTTGTAGTCGACAACTTCCGTTATAGTTATATGAAAACTATGATGAAAAAAGATATGTGATTGTCAACGATCGTCAGTTTCGTCATAAGAGACCGATTGTACCCACCCAAAGCCACCTTATAGCCCCTTGCCACACTGTACTTTTAAGCCATTTAACTTTGTTGCTCTAACCAGATGCTCCAACAGTGCGATCCCCAAGTTGAAAATTTCGTTAAGCTGCTAAGAAGATTTTAAAGTGCATGCACAACTCGAATAACTCAATTAGTAAGGCCTTTTGTTATACTATGTTACGAGGAGTACTTAGTTTCTGTTGTTGTTGCCACTGCCACCGCCACTCTTTTTGCTGCTGCTGTGCATTGACTCGAAGCGCAATTTTCACGCTTCTGTGACTGGGCCAAGCCCCAAAAACGAAAGCGAAAACGAAAAACGGTTGAAGAAAAGTGAAAATGAAAATGAAAAGAAAATATGTAAGTAAGCTAGCAAATAGACGATGCGGAGGAGATGCACCCAGTTAATTGGAACAAAAGCCAACAAGTAACTGCAATTCGAAGTGCACTTGCAATGAAAGTGAAACGTTAGATTCCAACTTTGAAAATACAAATTCCCAATGCCCCAATACTCCACTATCAAAGGCAATCCCATGCTGCTACACTGAGAAATCAGTTTTGAAATTAATACATGCTCTCGATTGATACAAAATATCCAGCAAATGGAATAGTATAAATGTGCATTTTTAACAAAACTTTGTTTCCAAAAAGTGCTGGAGCTTATAGAGTTTTTATTGGGACGTTGCCGAAGATGATTAACCCTCGAATCCAGGGTAAAAGCACAGCCCAACCGACCGAGAGGAGTGCACATCTTCTATAGATTCTTTTCAATAATCATATTGGCATTTTAGGACAATATCCTATGACAGTTTGTTGGTCTGCTTTGAATATCTTTCTCGTGTTTTCCCTCAGTGCAACTTTCTCCACCTCCCACGTGTGTTCCTCCTTTGTTTTTTGCCAACAGCTCAATGTAAATTTGTTTAGCTTTTGCACTTTGTCCACCTGTGCGTGGCTTAACCCCTGCCTTACGCTCGGCCGCACCCGGTTCTGGCTAATGTGTCCCTAATTAGTTGCCACAAAACACCTTTGTGGTGATGGAACCAACTCCCCCAGCCATTAAGCCCAAGGGGTTTAAAAAATGAGCCACAATTTTCACCAGCATTGCGGACATTTGTCAACTAATTTGCCAGATGAGTAATTCAGGGCGCGAAACACTTGAGAGTCAATGCCTAAGGGAAGGGTCAATCATAAAAATTAATATTCTTTCATTACTCATTCGTTTTCAATTGAAAATTGAGTGGCTATGTACCTCGGTGCATATGTACTGAATATGTACTGTAAAGTAACGGACACATTCGTGAAAATATGGAGATAAATCGCCACGAGCGATGAAATCTCTTCGATCGTAGTTGTAGTGCCTAATAATCAATTCCCAAATGAATACGAATTCAAATATAGCACCTTTTAAGATCAAATACATAATTATATAAAAATACTCAACAGCAAGAGATTTCCTTCTTTATTTCTTACAGTTTACGACTGAATTAAACGATGGTCAACGATGAGGGAAGCGAGACAGAGAGTACCAAATTATTAGGGTATGACTTCTATCGCCGAACTCTGGGATCCCCGCGGTATGTGGTGGCTCCCATGGTGGACCAAAGCGAGCTGGCCTGGCGCATGCTCTGCCGTCGCTATGGAGCCGAACTCTGCTACTCGCCCATGTACCATGCCAATTTGTTCGCCCACGATCCCAAGTATCGCAAGGATGCACTGCAAACGTGTCCAGAGGATAGGCCGCTGATCATTCAGTTTTGCGGGAATGATGCTCAACAGATACTGGATGCTGCGCTGTTGGCACAGGATCATTGCGATGCGGTGGACATAAATCTGGGGTGTCCACAGGCAATCGCCAAGAGGGGACACTATGGCTCATTTCTGCAGGACGAATGGGAGTTGCTGACGGATATTGGTGAGTGGAATTGATTTAAATATTTAAAATTATAATGAATTCATTTCTCTCTCTTAGTCAGGACGCTGCACGAGAAGCTATCCGTTCCGGTAACCTGCAAAATCCGCATCTTCGAGGATCGAGAGAAAACATTACGATATGCCAAAATGCTGGAGGCTGCCGGCTGTCAGCTCCTCACCGTTCATGGCCGGACCAGAGAGCAGAAGGGACCCCTGACAGGTGTGGCCGATTGGAGTTACATACAGGAGGTGCGACAGCACCTGAAAATACCCATGTTCGCCAATGGCAATATACTGGGACTGGAGGATGTCCACCGGTGTCTGGACGAGACGGGCGTGGATGGTGTGATGAGTGCCGAGGGTAATCTACATAATCCAGCCATCTTTCAAGGCCTAGCACCGCCCGTCTGGCAAGTGGCCAAAGAGTACTTAGAATTTGTGGATCTATATCCCTGTCCCAGCTCTTATATCAGAGGACATCTCTTCAAGATTTTCCATCACATGTGAGATTACACAGATAAATGTCTATTTTGTGACACTTTTAAAGTGAACTTTCTTGACTGTTTCTAGTATGAACATACGGCAGAATTCAGAGCTTAGGGACACGCTGGCCACTTCGAACCAGTTAGTGCAGTTCCAAGCGGTTGTGGACAAGGTCCAGGCCAAATATGAGCCCTATCATAAGAAGGAAGTAGTCTATGTACCGGAGGAAATGGATGCCACCATAAGTACAGATGTAAGTTAAAGAACATCCTTTAAAAATATATAAATTTCATACGTTTTTATCTTAATAGAAGCTCGAGCTTTCGCCCTGGCTCTGCCAGCCGTACATACGCGCCTCCCCCGAATCCCATCGTCAGAAAATTGCCGAAAAAGAGCTGGCAGCCATTGATCCGAATCGCGCAAAGCGTCAATACTTTGACAAAGATGGCAATGAAATCTCCCGGAAACGCATGAAGAAGCTGCGAAGACGCCAGCGGCGACCCAATAAAACCGAGGCCCAGGTCCACCAACGACATGAACGGCGACTGCAATACTGCACAATATGCGCCAATCCGCAGGGATCAAAGTGTGAATTCAATCTATGCCGCGTGTGCTGCAAGGACAAGTGCTATGGCGAGGACTGCGACTGTCGCGGCCATGGTATACTGATCAAATCGAGACGAGCCAAGGCCAAACAGTACCAGGAACATTCCCAAATAGAGGAGAACAACGATTCCGACGTCCGCACTGAGAATCTGGATAGTGATCCTGTGCCGCCTGTTGTGGTAGGGGATGTTCCCTGATGTTCGTTCGGTTTATGACTATTCTGACTATTCTAATTGTTCCTATGTCGACTAATAAAAGAATCTAGATATTTTTGCGTGTTAAATAGTAAAATTTTAATTATTACTTACAATGCAAAAAAATTTCCATGGAAGAGTCTGCCAAGGCCAATAAATTAAAAGTTTTAAATCACTCTGTTCCGATATTATTTTGTACATTTATTAACTAACTTGAACAATTGACATATAAGTTCATTATTAATTTTTATTTTTATTTTAAAACCTGTTAAAATCCAAAAAGAGGTTAACCTTCTTAGTTTTTTTTGGTACTGTTTATATTTTGATTTCCTTTATTATTATCTCCTATAAGAAAGATGATTCATGAAAAAAGTTCTTCCACAAAGCCTTTTTTAGATATTCAACTATCTATAAAAAAAACCAGAAAAATAGGCTAACGATAACCCAAGAAATTTTTGTGAGAAAAAAAGTATACATCGTTTTTGGGTAAATTCCAAACCATTTTTAAAACACATCAATGTACAAAATTCTAGAATTAGTTACATCGAAATATTCCCTCAGTTTTCGCTAAAATCGGCTTTTCAATCGTTGGCGAATGCCAACCTTAGCCCTAATTAAGTCTAAAGTTAATCCTATTGACATTTTTCATTCTAAATGTACGACATCATGGAAATAATTCTCGCTCGTTAATGTAATAGATTGATAATTATAAAGTGTTTAATACTAGGATACACTACAATATACTAGGTAGGCATACTACATTAAATTTACGTAGGAAATTCTGAATGTAGACACACTTTTTGTTAAATGATAATCTGCCTTTAGACATTTAGTTGGGCGACTCGTCCTCGTAGCTGGGTTTGGCCAGGAAGGGCATGGTTACATCCACCATATTCGGATAGACCAAAAACTTGTTCACAGCCTCGCACAGCTTGCTCTCAATGACATTGGTAACAATAGTCCAGTCGACGGACTTGTCGCCCACTTGAGGCTTCGTGGATATCCACAATCGTGGTGGCCCCCGGAAGCACACCCACACCCGATCGGAGGGCGGGGGCGGTATGTTCATTGTCCCACGAGCCACCAAACCCTTGAGATCTACGCGCAGTGTGATGTTGGCATTCATTCTCTCTATGCGTCGCTGCACGTACGGCAGTTGGGTGGCATATTGGAACAGTTTTGAGCCGGCTTTTCGCTGGACCATCTTGAAGATGCGACGTGTGTTCCTCGGCGTGTTCTGGGAGAAGCTGAAACAATCGCAGAGAGGACATCAGCGGAAATTCAGCAGGAATCCAGCATAGACAAGTGGAACTTACTCAGTCCGCGACGCATTCTCAGTTGTGGCGCCCGTCGCTGGGCTGTCAACTTCGTCGGAGGAGCCACCACTACTTTCGACATCGCTGTCGTAGATGGCAGTCCTGCTGTCCATCGGTGTGTCATCGTCCCTCAGATACTGAGGTAGATCTCGCTGTGACGATGTGCTGGGACCGCTTTCGGCTTCCATTGGCGAGGCCTTGGCCTTGGCTCGGATTCGCCGCAAATTGAGCTTGGTGGTCACCGTGATATGAGCCAGTCCTTCGTAGGTGAGGTCCGCATCCACCCACACACCACGCTCGTCCAGCATAGGCTGGGAGACGCGATGGCACAGCACGGGCGATTCGCCCATATAGATGTTCGTTATGATCACCTCCTCCATGTAGCTGGGCAACTTTGGGACAAATCACAGCCATGAAAAGGACTCTACAATTGATTCTTTGACTTTTTTCCACTTACCTTAACCGAGTTGAGCTTCTTCTGCAGAAATTCCTTGATCCTTTGTTGGAGCCTTGCGTCATGCAGCATGCTGAAGAGACAGCGCCCCATCAGGACATTGGCCCAGACAACGCTGCCGGAGGGGCCCAGAAACAGGGAATGGTTAACGCCCTTCCATAATTCATGTTCTTGGCGCTTGGCGCGCCGATTCTATGTAGGAATGTTGCTCATTATTCGGTCTTTCGCATATTCAAATGTAAAATAGGAAGAAAATTAAACCAACAAACATACTTTCTTTGTCTCTGAGCCGTTCTCGAGGGTGGATACTTTGGTCACTGGGATCTGGGACTGTCGACAAGCTTTCTACATGGATCGAAGGGAAAAATAGAAAACTACAACTGAAAAATCGTAGGGAGAAAAGGAGCCACACCTGATAGACGGCCATGAAACGGACATAATCTGCAGGATTTCTAGACACATCGGAATTCATGATCATTCCCTCGAATGTCTCCTCCTTTGGCGTCTCGGGAAGTAAATCATCCACGTTTATCTCATCGAACTCTACATCGGGCGTTTGCTGACCATCATTTAAATTGGTGGCAAACGATACCTCGCCCAAGCTCCGATCATCCATCTGAATATCCTTCTGGACCGCCTATGGTAAGTGCAAAGTACTCGTATATTAACGACCGGGGTCGAGATAAAACACGAAAGCACTTGCTCACCTTGAGTCCACCCATAGCGTCGTCCATGCGGGCTGCTGCCTGCCTGGCGGCGGCCATCTGCAGGTCAGTGTCCTCCACAAAACGTGCCATCGGCACCTGAAGGTCCTGCTCTTGGACACGCCCTTTGCTGGCGGCAATGAAGCGACGATACCAGTCCTCCTTCTCCCGGTCACAGCGCGTGAAGAGCAGCAGGCGAACCTCATCGCCACAGGACACCGTGATGTCGTTCAGCTCCGTGTCCGAATTGACATTGTTCCGAGATTGTTGCAGCTATAAGTAACGAGAAGTTAGAGCCGTGATCACAGTTCAGAGTTCGAGTTCAATTGATTGCGTCTCACGTCTGCGGTAAAATTCTGTTTTTCCTGATCCTCGGCGGCTGGAGTCGAGCCCGCGGCAAAGCTTAGTGATGTTCGGGCCGCCTTGGACTCCAGCCTGAGCGTTGAATCCGACAGAGATTCAGTTGAGAGACGAGCCGTGGGTGACTCACAGGCGTTCTGGATGATCAGCTGGATGGGATACTTGCGATTGAAGTAGCTGCAAAAGAAGACCATTAAATATGAGTGTTGAAGAGAGGTCCTTCTCAAGGATCAACTGTTCACCGCTTCTTGGCGAGGCCCTCGGGCAGCAGCTCAACGCGACAGTCCCTCAGATCATAGGAGCGATGATCGGTGAAGAGGACCTTCTTGCGATCGATGGGCTGCTCGTTCCACATGCAACGCTTGGGTATCTTCGCTTGGGTGCCAGACATCTTCAGGATGCAGCCATCCAATCGCACATAGATGGATCGCGTCATGTGGAAGGAGAAGGTGTGCGGATCGTAGCTGTCTATCTCGTTCATCCAGCCCGAGTATGTCTTGATCGTCCTTTGATCCGCCGACGATGGGATCTCACAGATGGGCATGTCTTCGTAGTTCGGTATCCCGAAGATGCCCCTTTCCGGATGCGCTGAGAACATGAAGTGTTCAAAGACCCAGCGCAGATGTTTGCCGCAGGAGTCCATTAGAGCCATAAACAGCATTGTGGCGAAGACACCGCGTAGGAAGTCCTGCATCGGCAGGATCATCAGCACCACCATGGAGGCCCCCAGCGCTATGGGCGTGGCAATGGATGCCACCGTTCCGCGATGACTACGCCATCCATTAAAGCTGATAGAGCTTCCTCTGGACAAGAAGCTGAACCGCGACTTTGATTGTGGCCTATCGGGAGGCCTTTCATCAAAGGACACTGTGGCTTCAGGAAAAGCCAAACTCGCACGTGAATCGACCCCATTTCCCTTCCTTCCGCCATCCCTATCATCCGTAGGCGCCTGATCCAGGTCTGGCCACACGACCGGCAAACCTGCTGGTTTGATCGACATGGGTATCATATTCTCGAGCACCTCAACTCCAGACTCAATCTCCATATCCTTGCGGGCCTTGCCCCTTTTCTTTTCCTTGCCACTGGCAATGGAAATCTCCATGGACGAGGCGGAGGCATTCTGCCTGGCCTCTGCTGCCTGCTGGCTGGTCGATGGCTCACTGTCCACATCGACCACGTTGCGCCTTCGCAGAAAGCCGCTACGAAACGAACAGGACGGCGCACTGGGACTGGGGCTGATATCCTTCTTGTTCATGGCTCCCGCCTGATGCTTGGCCTTCACCTTGGACTTGTGGATGTGGGACAGGTCTCAACGCAGACGGGAATGTTCTGTACCTGCTCCTCAGCTGGTGTCCACAAGCCGATCCTCCGAATCCGCCTCCACTGCTGATGCCGGCGGCGGTTAGAGTGGCTTTCAGATCAGGGCCGCTGGACGTGGCTGAGATGCCTTCAATGCTAAATTATCCAAAATTTCAAATTTTTGTATTTTATTTTTTTAACAGTTTGCTTTGATGGCATCTACTCTTCAAATTGATGACATAACATGGTGATAACAAGGCAAAAGTTATCTCTCTATTATTTAAAAAAGTTTTGGGTCGTCGCTTTAAGGTGGTTTTGCCATCGACCGGCAGGGACTCAGACTCGGATTGCAACATGGGCGTGCAGGTGGAAAGACCACCAGATTGAACATTATATCGCCGATCATTTCCTCGCCCAGGACCATGGACAGGGTAGGCGCATAGACATCAGGATGGTGCGATCTGCGGCCAGGGGATTGGATATGCTCTCCGTGCTGTTGTCCATTGTACTGCAGCCGGATGCGGTCTTGCTCAGTGTCAGCGAGATCTCGTCGATCTGTCCAATGTGCGAGTCCTTGATCAGAGTGCCATCCTCTTCACACATTGTCAGCGATTCCAGGGCCTTGCGATCTCTGATCATGTCACTGAGCGTATAGCCGGCCCCTCCACCTCCATTAACTAGCCCTCCGTTTATTCCGTTGTCCGTCTGGTTGATCAGAGTGGTAGTGAGGCCAGCTCCTGCCGCAGGCTGTTTGTGGATTGGAGAAAGTTGACATTGCTAAAGTCCGCCTAGGTGATCAGCGAGTTGTTCATCCTCTCCGTGTTCATGGAAGAGCAAATGGAAGACGGCGGCGATGTGTCCAGCAGGAAGGATTTGTGCATGTTCGTGGTGACCAGACCGCCAATTTCCAGCTGCAGCATCGTCGGTGTGCCGCTGACCGCTCCTGTGCCAGGGCCGCTCTCGTTGATCGAAGATGCATTTTGGGCCTGCAGGAATACATATGGGATTAGATGGGACATAGCTTTGGCATGAAAAATTCAAGAAAATTTTTACTCACGAAATCCAGATTCCGTCGCTTGGGGCGGGTGAAGGTCTTCGAGTTGTGTTTGTAGGCTTTTTAGGGAAATAATACAAGTTTATATATGGGAATTAGCTTCTAGAGGATTCGTTTGGTGAACTGACGACTTCTTTTTTTCTTTTATATAATTATGTGAACGCTTGCGTGTTTGTGTTTGTGTGTGTGTGTGTGTGTGTGTGTGTGTGTGTGTGTCGGTGTATTTGAGAAATGATTAAGTAATTCGTCCCAGCGGCTTTGCCATGCTCTGAGGCTTTCGTCACGGGCCTGCTTGCGCGCGTCTCTCCTTGCCGCGCCGGCGGATAAAATGGTTTCGGCCACAGCCCTCTCCTCAAGAACTAGAAGGTCGATGGGTAGGACTCCCGCCAGGACTAGGGCAGCGTCGTCGGATAGAGTCCGAAAGCCGCAGCAGATTCGTAGCGCGCAAAGGCGATGAGTGGATTTTACGCCCCTGGCGTAACTGGCAACTTTAATGCCATCCGCCCATATGGCTGCTGCGTAGGTCATGGCTGAGCCGGACTACGCTGGTCAGCAGAATCCTCCTCTCCTGCTTCGAACCAGCTACGGGTGTTCAGCAGTATTCGGAACAGCGCCCGACTCGTGATTGCCGCTTTCTCCTGAACGTAGCTTAGATGTTCTCGGAAACTGAGCCTGGTGTCGATCATCACGCCCAGATACCGAATGGCTCTTTTCGACGATAATCTCTGGTCGCCAACCCTGATGTGAGCGGTCTCCACAGTCGAACGGGTGCTCACCAATACTGCCGCCCTCGGTTTTATGAGCGGCTAGTTCTAGTCCCGCAGAACGGAGCCAGTCTGCAATCAGCTGGATTGCGGTGTCGCAATTGGCTTCGACGACGTCCAGGTGCTTGGCTACAACCGTCAGGGCGATATCGTCTGCGTAGCAGGTTAGTTGACATCATCGGTAAATAAGGTATCATCAATCTCTTTTTCCAAATCAAAACATCATTTTTATCTGCTATCAGGGTATCTTTTCGTAGGGGCTCGGATACGAATTCCTGATCATTCGAATGTGAAGGCGCGCCGGTATTAGACGAGGAATATTCTCGAATCAGTCTCCCTCGAGGCGGGATCAGAACCATTGCCTGCACTGTCTTCATTCACCCCGCGCCGGTTCAATGAGTCCAAGACATTCACCTTTTGAATTGCCCGTCGGTTAGTTGTCAATCAGGCTTCCTTTTGCGCCCTTCCATCGAGTGAAATAAATTTGCCTTGGAGGCTCCTCCACCTTCACCCTCCATAGTTCGTTCTCAACGTTGACCAAGATCCAGAAGCCGTAATGTCTTTTGGAGATAGAACATCAATCCGAACTTCATCACAACCTTCTGCTGTGCGTGGTCCTCAAGGTGATACCCCAGCGAGCGAATTCGAAAATCGGTCGAAACGAGTGCGAAGCCGTTCGACCAGGTGGATTCGGGCCAATATTGGCACCCAGGTGCCATGCCCTTGGGACGGAAATAGCCGGTGACACCAGGCACTGCGTCAGTTGATGAACTCATGCCTTGACATCGCCAGTTTTACCGCACTGCTGGACTCGCCCCATTATCCCTGGATCTTGGAAGAAACGGGCCAGGGCGCCATTCTTCCTCCTGACAGGGTCGATTCGGTGGACTGGTGTGCGGACGGCACTGGTGGCGAGGTGGTGCGTCGCCAGGTGGTCAATGTCTCAACAATAGTCCGGCGCAGCTGGGCCGGGTCGGACGGCGACCCCGCGTTGCTGCCATGTATCGCTTCATTCCGTCGCTGATCCAGGCGCGTAGGAGGCGGGCCACTTATCGGCTGGAGCCCATTCCCTGCAGGATCCACTCCTCTGCCACCATTGATGGCATCTTTAGGTGGACTACTATTTGGAGGAGCCTGTATTCCGGCTGGAGTCTGAGTCGCTCCTTCTGCAGGGCCCTTCGATATCGCCCAGAAGAGCGTGACAATCCACGCGTCTGGTCGTCATGAATCTCTGGGGCGTTCCACCGGTCGGCGACTGCTGACCCCTTGAATGGTCTCTTGGCCTCAGTTTGGCATCGCATAACGGGCTGATAGGGATTGGCCGATGCTGGTTGACCATCTGTTGCGTTTAGACCTCCGACCTCCATAACCTCAGCGCCTCTACTCGTTTGGAAGGTCGCCATTGATTCGGGATGTTGTAGGCCGTACCGCAGCCAAGAGCTGGTCAGCTTCCTTTCCACATTCAAGGGTTTCCTCGGCGCCTGCGGCATTCGTGGCGGGTCATGGCTGGTTGTCAGTGGTTGCCCCAGGTCAAGGCCATGCTCACCAGAGTCGATAACGGCTGCCCTCTGCAGCAAAGTAAGGCCAGTGATTGACCGTCAGCGCCTGGTCAATCCACCCAAAGCCCGGCGGTCCCCTACGTTCAGCCAACTACGTCCAACGCCACCCTGGCGGCCCTCAAGGAAGTGCATGTCCGTGGACAAGACATCAGAAGTTTGCTAGGGGCTGGAGATGGCTGAATCCGTCCTGGGCCCAATGTACGTGTTTCCCCAGATCAGATCCCACACATTAGGTTCGAGGTGCCTGGCGTCAAGGCCAATTCGTCCATCGCCCAGATGTTTTCTATGGCGGCTCAGGCCTCGAGGAGCGGCAGCAACATTGTTAGATCCAGCGATCCCGGGTTTTGCCCGGCAACCTATCGGAACTCAGCGCACGATCCTACCGAAGGACGGACAAGGAGGCTTATGATGGCCCATTCCGTGTATTTGCCGCCGATTTCTTTGGAAGAAGAATCCATCGTAGATGGATATGGTAGGGTTCACTAGCCCTTCCAACGTCCCTTCCTCCTCCTTCGCGCACCGACTGTGTTAAGAATATCTGTCCCCAGCCTGGGATTATCTAGTTTTTTAGTTTTTGTTACTATTATGATTAAAACCTAACCATGTCCAGCGGTGTCTCTGCTCTTCATTATTTTGGGTTTTATATATCAAATATATAAACATGTGTGTGAAATTTGCCCATACATACATACATAGGAAGCATTCTGCCTCATTGTGGAACTCATGAATCCACAGCTCCGCAGAACTTTTTATTTTCAAACACAATGTTTCTGTCAGTTTGATTCTTTGGCTTTAGTGCAATTTTTGCGATATATTTGAATAATTTAAGAGAAGGTTTCTGCCTTATGCATATACGGACTCGTATTTCACCTTCGTATATTATCCGAATATTCGTCGCACGTTTTCGCCGGCAGGGAAAAATAAAGCCACCGAAGCCTGTGGATTCATTAACGGCGTCTGGTAGATGCTATCCCCATTTGCTCGTAATACTCACGTATCCTCCTATAGCCATCTCTTCCATCGACCACTATTTCGTCTGTTTGAGTGCTCGCCTTCGATCTTGCCTTAGGAGGTTATGTCCTCGCTGCTTTTCGGTCTCCCTTTAGTCGTCTTTAACTAAAGTGAGAGCAATTTGGCTGTAGCCATACGTTCGCTCTGGTTGCGGGTGAAAGGTTAATGTGCATGCCATTTCCTTTTGATCGATGGAATGGATCCGGACAAATCCAAGTGCTTCCGGGCGTGCGCAATAATTTTGTTGGTGCCAGTGTGTTTTTGTGTGTGTGTTGTGTGAGTGAAGTGTGCATCGGTGATATTGATTATAGAAAATTATGATTCTGAACTAAGTTATAGATCACACTCGGCGAAGAGCACATCTTCATTGATGACGAGCTCATCGGAATCATCGGTAAATAAGGTATCATCAATCTCTTTTCCAAATCAAAACATCATTTTATCTGCTATCAGGGTATCTTTTCGTAGGGGCTCGGATATGAATTCCTGATCATTCGAATGTGAAGGTGCACCAGCCACTATTAGACGAGGAATATTCTCGAATCCAATTAGCTCTGGAGGCGGGATCAGAACCATTGAAGACACTGTCTTTATTTTCTTGAGTATAGTTTCTTCGTCCAAGCTTTTGGGAATTATTGACATTGGGGGTTGCGTTGTCTTATTGATGTTCATTTGCTCCATTTGCGAAGCCATTTCCAGGCCAGTGTCCACCTGGGACTCGTTCAAAGCCTTAATGTTCTGCTTAATAGACTTTTCCTCAATGGGTGGTATGATGCAGAGCATATCGTTTTTGATCAACCAGACGGAAGGTGATTCTTGCAGTTCCAATACAAAGGTGCGCTGGAAGTAACGAAGATCACGGCCAGTGGAGCTGTATTCAATAAAGCGGCCAGTAATGGTGACAATGCGCACGTGCGCAGTGGACATCAGGACATCTACCTTGGCACCTGGGAGATAGGTTTCCATCTTGGGCAAGCGACCCAGAGCATGGACCACAGCCTTACGACCAACCTGCAGCTTTGCCGAGCGGGCAAAAGCAGATTGTGGGGTCTTGTAATTGCGATTGTAGAGCCTGTAGGCAGAGACCTGCTTCATCGGCTCCGTCACACTCAAGGAGAAGGTGGCCAACTCGTGGTAGCGTTGCTCCAGCTGGGAGCGTTGGTCGGGATGATCGAAGAACTGGTAGAAATTCTTGATGAAGTTATCAACGAAGTTATCGGGTACTGTACTCAGCTTTAATTTTGGCCGACCCATAGAAACGTTCTCCTTGTTCTGCGATTGGCGACATCCCTGCACGTTCTGGAGTTGGGGAAGAATGGCTAGAATATCTTTTTTCAGATTAACCACCCCATTGCCCTGTAGGATTAGATTCTTCAAGTTCAGATTGGCCAGATACTGTAGATCGCGTAGATCGCCAATTTTGTTCCAGCTTATATCCAGGCAATCCAAGTCGGCTAACAATCCACTAGGAATCACACTAAATGACTTCAGCGAGCACAAGTAGTTGTCGCTGAGAACGATCTTAGACACCTGGGGCGTTTCTTTGAGTATTAAACGCAGAACGCACCCCAAAAACTTGTCCAAGTACAAAGGGCAAAAGTGAGGGCCCAGTTCTGGCTTGGCGTGAAAACGCGAGAGGTTGAGAGTGCGAGTGGCGACGTCGTAGGAGGAATAAATAGCATCTTTGGCAGCCGCTACGAATTCAGAAGTAATTACAGCATTCAGAGTGTGCTCGGGTATGCCCTCAATCACGCGTATCTGAATGTTCTGGCAGCTAAAAATCACGTTCAATTTTGTCTGCAGCCGCTTCAACCGATTGGCAGTCAAAAGGTTGTCCAAGGAAAAGGATCCGCGCGAGCCATTACGTTTGTAATTGAACGGATCGAGCGCCTCGGGCGTCACCAGGTATTTGAGGGCCAGTAAAATGTACGCGTCGGCGACGCCCTCACAATGTGAGAATTCCACCGTGAACCAACGTACGATGGCTTTGTTAGTCGTCCGGTACTGACTACTAATGAGATCTAGCTTATTGAGGATGATTGAAGCAGTCACGTGTGAAGAGGCGGACATCAGAGCTTGTGTGCACTCGTTCAAAATTTCCTTGTCCTGAACGTTCTTCTTGATGTGGCTCAGGCCGGTCTTCGGTTGGGCCCCAACTTTCATTTGCACCCCAAGGCGATCGGCCGTTTCATTTATTTTTTCACTGGTTGGTTTCATCGTTTATTTTATTAAAGCAAAAAACGTTGATTGCGCAGCAAAACTAGCGTCGCCAAAAAAAAGCTGTGTGTGTGTGTGAACACTGAAATGGCTTTAATGGCGTTAACGACGTTAATGGCGGATGTCAGAAGGATTCTAATGCATGGTCACACTTAACAATATGGAGAACGAACCCAAATTATTTTTAGTTTCAAATTTAAAAACCAGATAGGGCAGAAGCAGGCATTGTGAGCGAGGGAAATATGTGCTGTACTTTGGATTTCTAATCGGTCTGCTGGCAGCGCAGCAATCTATCATCTGTCTTGAAGACTAGTGTAGTGGAATGAGACCACACATTTGAATATAAGGGGTACCATTTTACCTTCTTTGAGCATTCATTGAACCGACCGCCTAAGCGATTCTCAATCTGATTGCGCCCACACAAAGCCAAAACATTGATTTCAAGATTAGTAGGCCAAGGCATAGTTCAAACCCTGTGCTCGTTTTGTTTATATCGTGCTTTACCAAAACACATGCTGGACACTGGACACCATACAGTAGCGGACACAAAATAGGGCATGAGAAAAAATTCTCCCAATGCCCAGTAGGATCGTGGGTTGTATTATCGAGATTTATTTAGCTGGACGCTTTAAATTTCACGTCTACATAAGTTTTCGCGGGTCCAATAACTAATTTTGGGACAATTTTTCACTAGTTCAAATAAATGTCTTGTTATAAACTTAAAGTTTATTGCATTTACATTATGTTCTAGACTAGCCTATCAGTTGGTAATTGGGGTCAATCTAATTATGATTTACATAATATTTACATTTACATAATACACATAATGACACGTGTTCATTTTTTTTGAATTAAAGAGAAAAGTAGGTTTGATCTACAAGAAGAATTTGCAGCCAGTTGTATTTTCCGCGGATTAACTTAAGTGGTTCACCTGTTTAAAAAGAGGGGGTTTAAGTGGGTTAAGTTCGTTCAATCGTCATGAGAATCGTAGTGCCAACATTCTGAATTGCTTAAAAATATTAGAAATATTTAACATCCGGCATTAAGAAATGGAACAAACAAAACCATTTTTCGACTTTTGCGTACCATTCAACAAAGATGCCAAGCAAATGCGGGCCATGCTCAACGAGCTGGTGGAGTGTGAGTAGATTAGAGTGACTAGAGTGCGAAATGCGTTAATTGTTACCCCCAACCCCTAGTGGGCTATAAGACGATTGCCATCGACCAGAGCTTCGACCACAGCAAGAAGGATGCCGGCAAACGTGGCTCCGAGATGTTTCCCGCACCACACAGCATCGAGCATTTGCGGAAGGAGTTTGGCGACAAGCTGAGAATATTACAAAGGATAACCATTCTCTATGTGGATGTAAATCTGTCGCATGCGATGGTAAGCTATTAATTGTATGCTATTTTTTTTCCCGTACCAATGTATTACGTCTCGTTTAGAGTGTTTCGTATAACCTGAGAAAGTTCAATCTTATTGCTGGACAGCCCAAAACCGATGCCGCACTGACAGTAAGCGCCCTGGGATATAAACTCTTGGAACTCCTATTTATTCTCCGTTCTCCACCAGCATTGCTGCACCACATTCACAGGGGACATAATAACATTCGATCCTGTAGCTGGCTCGAGGCTTTCGGTCAACAGAAAGGCCTACCAGGTGGCCGTTCGCCGTGGCATGTTCTTCGAGATCAAGTACGCCCCAGCTATTGCCGACTCCAACAATCGCAAGGACATGATAAAGATGGCCCAGAACTACTCCATCAAGGGCAAGTCGAAGAATATAATTCTCAGCAGTGGAGCAGAGCATGAGTTCCAGCTGCGTGGACCCTACGATGTCGCGAATCTGTAAGTTGCGAGATCACTAAGTTGGCTTTGGCTTCTATTTTGTATCAATTTACCATTTTAGAGCCTTTATATTTGGTTTGTCGGAGGATCAGGGAAAGAATGCTGTGGATCGTTTCTGTCGGCAAATCTTTCTGCGTGCCGAATCGCGACGGTTGGGCAAAACAATAATGTTTGTTAAGGGAAATGGCCCCATAGTGTTTTCCGACGATGAGCAAAGCGGAGCGGAAGATGACGAAATGGATGGAGTGGTAACCGAAATGGCGAAAGACAGTCAAAATGAAGAGCAAACTGAAGTAAAACCACCCAATAAAAGACTGAAAGTGGCATAAAACTAACGTAAATCTTTGTTATTCAAATCTAAATGTAAACATTTGCTGTTGAGAAAATGGCCACATTGGCAGCGCTACCACTAAATCGAATCATACTGCAAGTAGTGATGGGAGATTTTACTACTCACGTCATTCATCGGGCTAGATCTAGAATTGCCCGCCAGATTCAAAACGCAAAGTTGACAGAGGGCGACTTGGGGAACAAGGTCAGGACCTTGTCCAGTTGTTTAAATAAAGGGCGTTTATGTGTGCTTTTCATCGGTATATTTCTGACAGTCAGAAAGTTTTGTTGCGTTTGTCCGCCCTCTGCCGCCTTTGCGTTTCGAATCTGGCGGGCAACCATATTGCTAACGTAGAACAGCGAAGAATGGTCCAAATTGAGCCGACGGTATATTTACGGTAAATCGGTATACACCTAATTCTGTTTTACACGGTAGATTGGTTCCTGAAAAAACCGTGTAAAAAAAACCGTGTAAAAAAAGACATTGATCGTATACGCAAAATAACGAAAGAGAAACAAATATTTACATATTCTCTTAATGCTTTCTTGTTTTCGTTTGGTTTCTAGCTTTTTTTTGAGCTGTGTGTGATTTTATATATTTGTGTTGTTATTTTAAACCGTGTTAAATGGAAAAAACCGTGTAAAAAAATGTAAAATTGTTGATTTTCAAACCGTGTTATTTCAAAATCGTGTAAAAAAAGACCGTGTAAAAACAGAATTAGGTGTACAAGGATATATTTGATCAATTTCATCTATTAAATTTCATTTTCAAAGGTATATTTAAGAACAAATGGTATAGAAACTTCCATATGCAGGTTTTTTGAATTTTCGCTCTCAAATCGTACTTACTTGCATCATTTATTCCAATCAATCCATTTAAATCATTTTCGCTCATTCACTTTCAAACAATTTCTATTTGGCGCGCACCACTCTATAGTATCGATGGCCGAACTGCTTTCTTCGAAACGGTTATTGGCTCTTTTGGCTCTCTTCAAATCGGTTAAGGCTCTCTTTTTCGCTCTCTTTGAATCGGTAGCAGCAATGAGTCTCATTCCTGCACAAAAGTTGCAGCAACATTTAATTTGCGGCCAGAAAACGAGCAGCATGTCCCGCAACATGGGCAACATTCTGATACCCTAGGGAACAGGATATTATAGGATTGCGGAAATGTTTGTCATCCCAGGCTCTCACAACTCTCACAGCTATCACAACGATATTTTGCAGTTTATAGTCTTCTTACAGAGACCAAGAATGAGTATCGGGATCATATATGTATATGTATATACAGGAAACTAATCAAATGCATTAATACGTTTAAAACATATCAATTTGAGACAATTTCTTTATTAAACCAGTATCTTCATACCTAATTAACGAAATAGGGTATACAAATGGTTGAGAAGCAACAGTCTTCAAATACCAGCAACATTGAAGCGACAACATTTCGACTGTTTTTTTGTTGCACTTTTTGCTTAGACCTTGTTTTAGTCAAAATACATTAAATGGGAGTACTTAAAAGTAGTTAATCTTGTAGAAAATATATTCATCAGTGTGATAAAACTATGTGGGCAGGGCTGAGGGTTTTACTTAGCCAGCATTATTCAACGGAATATCAAAATTGAGCAATAGGAACGATTACTCTCTTACGTATTTTTGTTTGACCTTTTTCGCTAGAACCTTTTTTTAGGCAAAATCCAATAAAAGCAAGTACTTAAAACACACCAGTCAAGTAGGAAATAGGTTCATTAATTGGATAAAATTATGTGGGCAGGGCTGAGAGATCTATCTAGCTAGTAATATTCGACGGAATATCAAAGACGAGGAATATGTATAATAGAACTTGAATTCGTCAGTATATTTAAGGTATATTTGTAAAACGAGACGGTAAATTTCGGTATATTTCTGAGGGTTTGGTGGGACTTTCTTGGGACTTTGTTTCCCCGCCACAATGTCCTTTTCAGCTCAACAATGTCCCTTACATTCCACTCTCACTTACGGCGTTTTCTTACGTTTTATGTTGCTGGCAACATTAATTTGTATGTCCCGCAGCATGGGCAACATTCTGCATACCCTGGGGAAATGGATATTATAGAATTGAGAAAATGTTTGTCATCCCAGGCTGTAATTAATGCAGAAACAAGTCAGTTTCTGTTTTGAAGCTATCTGAACGATATTTTTCAGCTAATTGTCTTCTTACAGAGACAAAGAATAGGTATCGGGATCGAGATATATTCACAAGACCCTAATCATATGCATTAATATGTCTAAAACATAACAATCTGAGATAATTTCTATATTAATTACGTTTTAAAGCAGCTTGGAAAAACAGTTTCTTCATATATATTGACGAAATAGGGTATACCTGTGCCCAAACTCCGGTTGACGTGACATTTCATACTCACTTACGTTGCCACTGTTTTTTTGTTGACCTTTTTTGTTTAAACCTTGTTTTAGACACAATACAATAAAAACGAGTACTGAAAAGTAGCTAATCGTGTAGAAGATTTATTCATCAATGGCCTAAAATTATGTGGGCAGAGCTAAAAGTTTTAGTTAGTCTGCATTATTCAACGGAATATCAAAATTGAGCAATAGTAACGATTTTTCTCTTACGTTGTATTACGTTTTATTTGTTTGACCTTTTTCGCTAAAACCTTTTTTTAGGCAATATCCAATAAAAGCAAGTATTAAAAATAAGCCAGTCAAGTAAAAAATTGATTCATTACTCGTATAAAATTATGTGGGCATGGCTAAATGTTTTATATAGCTGATAATATTCGACGGAAGATCAAAATCGAGGAATATGTACAATAGAACTTGAATTCGTCAGTATATTTACGGTATATTGTTAAAATGAAACGGTATATTTTGGTATATTTCTGAGGGTCGAACGATATATTTCATCGATATGGGTCACACTGAACAAAACAAAATGGAGGTTCGTGTGGTGCGTTGTCCGACATAGTGCTGCTAGAATTTTGCATTAAACGGTAATTAAAAGTGTAAATCAATTGATGAAATTAACCAGAAAACGCTGATAAAGTTGCCGGCAACCGGATAAGCAAGAAACCCCAACAAAATTGAGCGTATTTTAAGCGAAAAATGCATTTGAAAATCGCACCCGAAAAAGAGACACTTGAAAAGAAAAAAATGTGCAAAGAAGAAGAGAGAGGAGAGCGAAGAGCGAGCACAAGACGACACACAAGCGACGAGAAAAACGGCAAAAGAAATATGTATTTCGCGAGACGACGACGACCGCACCGAGCGGCGGCGACTGTGACGGCGACGGCAGAGAAAATCAAAGGCTGAAAGCAGCCAATGTCCAATTTTCAATTGTTTTCCCTAGTGCCAAGTGCATTTTGAAAATATGTATGTTTGTGTGTGTTAATTAATTGGCAAGAAATAATTACAACAATTTCTAAAACAAGACATAAATAATAAAATCTCAATGTGTGAAAGAGAAGTGAAGTCTTGGAAGAGTTTTTTTTTCTTCTGCTGTCTAATTAAAAATGGACCTCTCTGTGCAGCTGTGTGTGTGTGTGTGTGTGTGTGGATGTGTGAGCTTCATCATGATGTTTGAAGTCTTTTGCGGGGGTGTGGTGTGGTGGTGGGGACAAGCAAGCAGCCAACAAAGTTGATTTCTTTCTTCAAGTCTGCTCTTGGTCTCTCTCGCACCGCACAAATTAGTTGCAGTTGATTTTTCCCGTTTCTTCTTTGTCGAAGAGATTTTGCGTTTGCTCGCCATTTATAATTGCTGCCTTCCTTTTCCCACTCGCACACTCTTCTTCTTTGACTCCCAAAAATGTTGTT
The DNA here is from genome assembly GCA_008121275.1 of Drosophila lowei. Lineage (NCBI taxonomy): Eukaryota > Metazoa > Arthropoda > Insecta > Diptera > Drosophilidae > Drosophila > Drosophila lowei. The sequence continues at coordinate 10,396,323 of CM017779.1, read as the reverse complement.
GCCTTTTTTCGCGTATCGCGCGTCGCATAAATTTTGTGTATGTATTGGTCTCCGTTTTGGCTGTGTGAGTGTTGCTGCAGTATTGCCAACATCGGGAGATGCAGGCACAGAGCACAGCACCATTTGCACCTGTGCAAAGACAATCTCCCTGTCGTCTTCACCCCTGTAGCCTGCAACTCTACGAAATGATACATTTTCTGCCGCCCCTCTTCCGTGCTCGCTACATAACATATTTTGTTATGGTTGCAGCATCTCCTTGAGTTTTGTTACTGGCTAGCCAAATTGAAGAGTAATTAAAGTCGAACCCTTTTGATACGTTATGTTAATTTGAGCGCAAGAGCAGCACAGCAGGCAGATACATTGCCTGCCCCTGCAACGGGGCCCCATCTCTTCTTCTTACTCTTTAGGCTTCAACCATTTGATTGCTGGCTGCTCTGCCTCTGTCAACTCATCTGTCTGCCTCCCTCTTGCTCATTTTTACCCATACTCTCCAACACTCACACAAACACACGCTCGGACACACGTTTTTCTAGCCGGGCCACTCGCTGGCTGGCCTGGCCTGCCGTGCTATGCTATGGTGCTGTGCCTGCCTGCTCTCTCACACTATAACGCGCAATTGATGAGAGAGCGTAAAATTCATGCGCTTGTCGCTGCTCTCGACGCGACGCGTCTGTTGTGCGTCTCTTCGTCTGGTGAGACGGCGGCGGGCATCCATCGGCTAAAACAATTTTTTGTCATTTGCTTTTCATGACTTCTTTGCGGTCTTTTCCTTTGCTACTACTAAAATGAAGAACAGATATATACCAGAGGAGAATAAGAAGAGGGAGAAGCACCAGAGATTTCCAGTAATATCTATCGATTTCTTTGTTTGGCTGCTGCCGACGATGACGGCGGCGCTGCTCCAACTCTACGTGCGCGTATATCATGTTTAATTGTAATTATCGTGTGTGCGTGTGCATATGTGTGAGTGTGATTGACTGTATGTGAGAGAGGAGAGCAAGAAGCAGCAGCAACAGTCCGCGAATGGCAATCGTTGCGCTTTTGTAGTTTGTGCTGCTTCTTCTACATTCCTCTTTTGTTGGTGCTGTTGTGGTTGTTGTTGTTGGTACAATTGTGCTACAATTATTGTATCTACACTTGAATTAGCAATTGTTGTATTCGTCGTCATTCCTTGTTTCCGTCGTCATCTGTCATTCTCGTACGAGAATCGACTCGCGCGCGCTCTTGTCCGAAAAAAATTGATTGCGTGACCACCAACCAAATGAACTGTAAAACTGTTTGTATGTGAGAGGGAGAGCGTCGAAACGGATTAGCAGCACCATTACCATTGCCAGCAGAGAACCATAAAAAAGGTGAGTAAATATTTGTTTAACCCTAGAAATTAAGTTGTATTCTGATATAAGGTAGATCCGTGCAAAGGTTACCACGAAACTTTGAGAAATTTACAACAATGGGAAGGCAGAAAATGCTTTTTAGAAAAATAATTATGTATCTTCAAGCCCAAGCAGCAGATACAGGCAGACAGTCGCAGGCACACACACAAAGAAACGTACTCTCACAAACAAGAGAAACCCACACACACAAGCACACGAAATAATTTCAGAACCAGAGGGAGAAGCAGTAATAAAAAAGCGTCACACGCCATACCCTTTCCACTCAACCGCACTTCCCCCCGCCCCTATGACCACTCGTTCACTCATTTTATTGAGAGAGTGGGCAGCCCCCATTATTTGCGGCGAAAAAAAAATGAAGAAAAGAAAAAAGCAGCGCCGCCTTACGTGACGTGCAAATGAGAACAACAACAGCAAACAAGAAGAAGAAAACTGAAGCAAACAATTCATCGAAAGAGAAGACAAACTCACACACAAACACGAAGACAGGGGAAAGAGCGAGAATGAACGGAACAAATGGATGGATGGAAAAGCAGGGGCACCAGGCAAAGCCAAAACCATATCATCCATCCCAAAAAACCGAATCAAAACCGACCAAACAACACAAGGCGCAAAACATATGAACGACGACGACGACCCCACACACAAGCACACACAGATACAGACAGATGTACAGATACAGAGCCGCATGCATACCACACAAACAAAAGGCAAAGCCCAAGCAGCGCCACGGATATGCGAATGCGAATAAAATAGCAACAACAACGTAGAGTAAGAGCAAGAGCAGCCGCAGCAGCAGAGGAGGAGCAGAAGCAGCAGAGCAGGGCAACCAGCAACAACAACTATGCGGCGAATTTGCACGAATCATGCGAAATCTCCAATACACACATACACAGGCCACACTCCTCACTCATCCGTATATATGCCCCCATCCCATGCATAATACGTGTTTTTTTGTACTTGTCGCCGTAATGTTGTTGGTTTGTCGCCGCCGTCTTTTCCATTTCTCGCCGCCCAACTGCCAACCGCCATCCGCCATCCGCCGCCATCATCATCACGGTCTGCGCTTTGCCTGTGAGATTTTTCTTGATTCTCAGCTCTGTCGCTCTCGCCATCTCTTTCGCCGCCTTTGACCACCCAACATCAACAGTAACAACAGCACAATCCTGGAATGAAAACCTCTTAAAACCAAAGCTAATTTTTTCTGTCCATCTTTTTTTTCATTTCGTATATCTGCCACTTTATTAGCATTTTTGTTTGTCGCTTTTGCACTCTCATTCTATACGAAAAGCTGTCGGCATGTTGTCACTGTGTCTCTTCTGTCTCTCGGTTGGAATCCCCCTAACATGGCGCTGACGCTGGCTGCTCTGCCGCCAAAGGCCGGCACACGACCCCTTCCCTTTCCATACTCCTCTCCGCCTGCACCAACAGCACCAGCCCAGCCCCTCCCTCGCCCCCTCTTCGTCTGTGGCAGCAGGCAGCACGTGATATACTCGCTTTGCTTTTGTAATTTTGCTTTTGGCCTTCTCTTTAGCGCACGCTATGCTTTGCTTTCGTATTTTTTGTTGTTTTTTTTCCTCTTCATACATTCATTTCACTTGTTGGGCTGTTTTTTTTTCTCTCTCCCTCTCTCTTTCTTGTGTGTTCTGCTTTGTGTGAGCTGTTCGCCGCTCTCTCGGTTTTAGCCGGCACACAGTGCGCTCGTGTTAGTATTCATTCAAGAGAGCGGACTCGACTCTCATTCTTGCTCTCTCTCACTCTGGCAGTTGTTCTGCTCAAAACGGCTGTTTCTTGAACTTCCATCTCTCTGCTTCTACTGCTTGCCGCCTCTCTGCATATACTCTCAATCCCACAATGACAATGGGCACCTCTATCCGGTTTAGGTCCAGGTGCAAATTTTTATACAACAGTTTTAACTCGATAATCGGGTCAGGACTTGTATCTTGTATGAGGAAGGACGACTGATTGTGTGCATGTGTGCGTTTTTTAGGTAATTTTACACTTTATATACACTTTTCGTTATTCTAGCGGGAAACATGGCGTCAGTTTTGTCACATTTCGCCTTTGCCTATTCCTATCCATGCACGCTTCTGCTTTGCTCTCTTTGGCCACACAGTGACAATTTTGCAACGTCATCATATGCATCCACTGCATGTGTCCACGCATTAGAGATGGGCAGGCGTTTTCTATTGATTTTGTGCTGGGTCTTACAATATGACTAGTGCTATAAAGAATTAACGCTTCATTTTTGAACATTTGGCATACCATCGACAAAGGTTTTCGTTTTCTATCACCTTGTTTTCGAAGGTGTCATTGATAGCCAAATATGGGAAGTGTTTTGGATAGTTACTCAAAAAATTTTAAAAATTACACGAAAGCCATCCAGTGCGATAATCCTTCAAACAATCTACTCACTACTACAATTATGAACTCTTAGGATTCCATCTTCTGTTTGATATGATTTTTCGGAAGGAACAATATCAACAATATCGCTCATTGCTCATCTCTAATACCAATTGGACATGCCATAAATGTGCCGTTACACATTCAAAAAGCTGCGACGCGACGTGTTTGTAATTTTTTGCCCAGCGAACTTTTGTGTGTCGCTGCTGTCTTTCTGTCGCTATTCGCGGGTGTGTTTGTGTGTGTGTGTGTGTGTGTTAGGGGAGTTGGTGCTGGCGCTGCGCTGCGCTCTTTGGCTTTTCCGAAAACTGTGTGTGGCAGCAGCGTCGCGACGCTGCTGTTACTTTACCTATTTTATTACCATTTTTATGTACGTTTCGGTGAGAGTGTGTGTGTGCGCGCGTTGCGCTGCTGCGCCCATCTGTCTCTGCTTTGCCACTGCCTCTACTTCTACTTTTACCTCTGCCCCAGCACCCCTGCACCCCAGAGTCTCTTTGGTTTGCTCTTTGGCTCTTGACGGACTTGCTGCTGCTGCTGTTGGTGTTGCTTTTCTTACAAAAACCAACTGTACTTTTTAGTTACTGTTAGCGGGTCGAGCCAGGGGCCACTTGACTTGATTGTTATTAAAGCATGTACATACCACTGTGCATATGTATTTATGTATGTACGTATCTACATATGTACATTCATAATTTGTCATGCATCGTATGTGCACATTTCTACACTCATACAGTGCACCCATGATGTCTTCGTACAGCTGTTTTGATATTCACTTGATGTACTGATAAAAGTAGATGGACAGCGAAATATACATATTTCTTCAAAAAATATGTACATAGTACTAAAAATCTAAAAAATGAATGGGACTACCTTGAATTATTTGCTTGAAATTTTTGGAATACATTAAAAATTAATGAGTTACAGTAGAATAATGGAATTTTACTTTGTTGTTAAAGTAAAATGTTTAACATTTCCAAATTATATATATTCGATCGAAATTATTATTTTTAAATGGTTTTGTATCTAACCTTTGCACATAGACTAGGGTATTGGAACGAGTACTTGAAAGCACAATACAAAATAGTTATTTGCTGGTAGTAAACACACTAAACTCTAACCTCATAATATTAGGGTAAAGTCGTTGGAATACCCAAGCGAAAGACACATCCACTTAAAAAATATAGTATGTAGTATATTTTCTTCCTGGAAGAAAGTCTACAATTTAAGTATTTTTTCATAGTTCATCTAATTTCTACCTTTTCTTTCGTCTTAACTTCTTGTAACTTATTTAAAAGTCATACGAAAAAAAGAGATTGTATAATTGGCACATTTTGATTTAATTTTTGGTTACAGACTTACTCGTATCTTTTTCAAGTGGCAAAGAAACCTGAATGAATGAATGCTTTTACGAATACATCAAATGAAACTTATGATTAAACATTTTGCAATAACAATAGCAGCAGCAGCAACAGCCGAAACAGAGAAATAAGATTGAGAGAGACGAGACGAGACAACAGTTCATTCACCTTCTCTTCTCCGTCTTTAGTTAGCTCAAAGTTTTTTTTTATTTTTTGACAGTTGTGTTTTGTGCTTTTGTTCGTGTTTGTGTTTTTTGACTTGAGCTTTTTTGGGCTTCTCTTTTTATTCACCTTTGAAATGTAACGAATATTTGACCCACAATAAATGAGAGTGTGGGAGAGGAGTGTAAAATACCAAAGAGAATCCTCCTTTCACACAGAGAAAAGATTCATACAGTGTTTACATAATGTTTTCGCACAGTCTCCAAACAGTCTATATCAATTTTAATTGAAATACACTTTAGTTTTTGTACAAAATTCGTCTGTGGAATCGATTTGTTCTCCTGCAACAGAGCCTGAATTATTGAATCTGTCATCCACGGAATAGGGGAGGAACAAAGGGCTGCTGCTTAAATTCAGCCTTCAAGTTACATGTCTTGTGTCGTTATGTGATCGAAAAGATCCCCAATATAGCTGCCCAGCTACATTTTGATTTGATTTTTGTCTGGCGCTTTGTCTTGACGGCGCTCCGTCCGGCATAGTCTCTGGATGGCCCCCCTCCTGACGACACCCGTCTGGACGGACGAACGACTGCTTCTTGAGTACACAGGAACATTCGTCTGGATAAACTTTGTGGATTGTAATTGGATTGCCAGCTGCTATGCCGATGCCGATGGTGGGGTTTGCGAATTGGGCAAACATTTTTACGTCACCTTTGGGTTTGGCCCGAACTCCGAAAACTGTGAGAAAATTCGCTCGCTCGCTAGAGCTCCAGATTTCATGGCTCATTAAACGATGTAGCATAAAGAAAAGAAGAAATATACGAATGTAGACCCCACCCCGCAGTAGTGTTGTTGTTCGGCGGAGGGTCACACCGAAATGTTGCGTCGCGGCGACATCGTTGTCGTTGGTGTCGTCGTTGCGGCTGCGGCTGCGGCGGCTGTGACTCTCGTTGTCGCCGCTGCCAAAGTTGGACACACAGAAATTTGCCTGTCTATTATCACCTTTAATCGATTTTTCGCTTATTTAAAACAAATGTACAGTTGTGCGCAGACACAGACACAAAGGCCGGTACACCGACACCACCAACGCAGACACATAGAGCACAATGGGAGCAGACACTGGCTATGGCTATGGCCTATGGCTACACTCGCAATAAGTAAAGTATAATTTCACAATTTTTCAGATGTCTGCTTTGGCTTACACAAACAACACACACACACCATATATACATAGTAGAGGCAAACATACAGTAGCGGTCAATGGAATAGTGATGGATACACTTTATCATAATGCAGGTTCTTTCAATAGGGATGTCCAAAGGGTCAGCGGACAGCTGCAACATTTATTTGTGTTTTTTTATCTAATCATATTTTGTAGATTATAGCTAATTTCGGCAGAGTATTTAGATAGATTGTCAGTTCTAACTTAAAACAAAATAATGAATGTTTTTTTTGTGTGTTTCTATAAAACTGAAATTCTTTAAGAGTAGACCATTTGCGTGTGGCTGGTATAATCGTTTTGCTTCAACTATTTTGTTGATCGCTGCTGTAGTCACGAAAAAACATACACTCTCGTACATATGTATGTATGAATGTATGCATATTACTATTGCTTTTAGTTTATTGTTTTTGCAATTACTTTGCCTGATTTGCTTGTGTAAAAGCGGCACGGCACTGGCGGCTGCAAAGGCAAGGCAATGGCGACGCCACAAAAGAAGAAGCAGCAGCAGAAGAAAGAAAGAGACTGAAGAAGAAGAAAAGTAAAAAAAAAAAAAAAATAAGTAAACTCAATGACATGTACCCACACAAACTCAAACACAGAGAAAAACACCGATAGCCATAAACACGCTTTGATAAATATCCAACCTAAGACAAAGGCGTATGCCAAAGGGGGGTGTTACACTTTTAGCGCTTAGATCCCCCTTCGAAAGTAAAATAAAACTTGAGTCAAGATAGGAAGGGGAGCGTTTAGGGGCCCGAAGATTTGTATACCCCAGCAGATTGTCGATCAATGAATTGTCTTTATGCATTGATGTTTCGTAGGTTCGCAAATATTTTCTTTACATATGCAAACATGACTAAAATCCTAATACCCCTAAACGCCTAAGCCTCTGGAACGACAGTCTATCTCTCTATCTCCCTCTTTCGCACAGAATTATGTGTTTCGTATGTACCTTTCGACTACTACTAATAATAATGGGGGGAAAAGCTGGAAACTAAATAAATAAATAGCTGAATTTGCAAAAGCGAAATGTAATTGATTACACTCAAAGCAGCAGCAGCAAAAGAGAGGAGAGGAAAGACAGAGAGACATTGAGAGAGAGAGAGAGAGAGAGAGAGCGACAACTGGCTAAATGATTGTCCAATGAGCGCGAACAACTCATGGGTTTCCAGAGAAGGGAATGGGGATGGAATGGTGGGCTGGTTAAAGGGGGAAACGGTGCTAAGCTCTCCGCTTAGCCCCATGCCAGGCGACCGACCATCCATGCACTCTTCGCATAAGTTTCGCTGATGATATGTTTCTCTCTGTGTCTGAATGAATGGAGATGTGTGCAAATGTGAATGTGTATGTGCGGTTCACTGGTTGACTGACTGCGGCGATGCCTCTGTCGCTGCCTCTGCCTTTGCCTTTACCCCTGTCAAAATACACTCGCACCAAAATGTATGCGTACACCGTCTAAACAAACAAAAGTTTGGTCGTCTATAAACAATACGATATGATTACCATGGACCCTGTTTCACTATCGACATATTTTGCCATTCACACTAATCGTATCGGTGCTTCGCGGTAGTTTAATGGGATTCTGGAAAATTTTTAGAGAACTGTTTGCTCGATTTTGTTTGTTTACATGAAAAGCAGTCCATTGCATATCACTGTATTATATTTTAAATTCAATATAAAAATGTAATATTCCCCATGCATTCGGAACTACCATAACCCTCCTACAAACACGTTGCCGTGTTTTGTAGGGTGTAGGAATATATGTTGTACCCACTGTATGTGCGCACGTATTTATAACAGTACACAAGAGCAGCAGCAGCAGCAGCCAGCAGCAGCAGCAAATTTCGGTTGTGTATGTAACTGCATATCTCTATGTACGAGAGATATGGTTCCTCTCGCTATAGTTGTTGTTGTTGTTGTCTCTATGTCTCTCTGTGTCTATCTCTACTTTCCATTTGCACACACACACAGGCACAGACAGAAACACACCATAAAACAGACACCACACCTTTGCCACCCCACACCGCCACACTCCACTAGCTCCTCGAATCTCCTTCTCTTTGCTGGTGGCATTTGCATATCTTTTGGCTCTCGCAGCTTCCCCCGCTCCACACTCCACACTCCCTACCTTTAGCTCTACTTCTGCAGCTCTACGCCACCCCACCACCCATGAACCAGTCAGTCAACCCACCCGCATTTTTTTTTTTTTTTTTCTGCCTCCTTCTCGCTCTCGTTTTGTTGCCGTTTTTCTGCTACTTTAGATTTTCGGCTAAAAACGGGCAACGCGCCTCGGAGACAATGCGAGAAAAATCGATAGAGTTGCCATTGTTTTTCTCACTGTCGCCGCATAAGATTTTCTACCCCCACCGATACCAAAACCGAAACCAACCCAACACCCAACAACATTCCGAATCGCAAGCCCAACCCGAACCAAACTCCCAAGCAAAATTCATTTCCATTCCTAAAAGGAAACTTCAATCTCTGTTCGACCATCTACCCTCTTTTTTATTTGCCGGCTCCGTCATTCAGAGTCATTCAGAAAAACCAATGAATCATTTAATTATTTTACACTTGATCTTTGTTTTATTTTTTGGAACATTTTGGGTGGGTGATTTCTTCACTCATACGAGTATATAGTATGAACTAGTTCTAGTTCATAGTTATTTTATTTGGCAACCCAGCAAATATTTGTTGGCCTCCCGCCCCGTACAAGTTTTCATTATAATTTCGTTTCAATTTATTCGTTATGCATCTAAGTAAATTCTATAAAGGGTTTATAGCAATGCAAACGAATAAAATCATTATATGAAGTAGTTCCTCTTACTAATATTTTTGTTCTTATATTTGTATAATCTTTTAATTAATTGAAAACATTTTGAATGGAAAATCTGTTAAAGAGTTTGTTAAATATTATTTGTCTCTATTCCATTTCATAACCTTATTCATGGCCATTCCCAAAATATAATTTAGTTGTACTATTTATGTTTTATTTTTTTAATTTTGTTTAAATGATTTATTAAGTGAACTATAGACCCAAAATCATTTCCCCATCTGCTCAAAAATTTGAGGGGTCAAACTGTACGTTCTATGTGACAATATTCGAAATTCATAAGCGTATAGCTTTTCCCCTTAAAACTTGATGCAACAGCAACAATCGCAACAACAATTCTAGCCTATGTTAAGTACAAAATAGTTATAAATATTAGCAACTATCTTAGACTTCGGTATGCACAAATATTTATCATTGAAACACGTGTTTGTGTTCTGTTTCCATCTTCTTCAGTCTATCATTCATTTATGTTATCCACAGGATGGGGTATACGTATAAAAGATGGAATTAGCTGATGATCTATATTAAAGAAGCAATATTTATCGTTAGATTTAAGAATTTTTTTTTATATTTTGTTTTTAAATTTTATACCAAAGGATATTTAATATTTAAGCGCCATTTGATGAGGCACATTGGCCTCTGTTGTCAGTCATAAGAGCTTAACTTTTGTGAAATATTATATTTAAAATCAAAACCATTAGTTTCTACCATATCTGTAGATATTTCTGTCTTAAACTCATACTAAAATTCGTATTTTCTTCTTCTATTTGCAGATTAAACAAACAAATACCTTAGAACTATGCAAATTTCGCTTAAAATACGCTCGCCAAACAAAAAATATGCACTCTCATCTGATAAATTGCCGTTTAACGTAGACCCATTTATAAACCAAAAGAATTTTTTACTAATATTAATCGGATGATTATTTTGTTGATTTCCAGCTGTGAGCAAATGTGTTTCACTGCGAATATGTCAAAGGTCGGCCATGAAGTGCGCGAAACAAGAAAATCAAATGACTTTAATAATACTATATGAAAGCAACATCAAGACGTTAAATTGCACATCAGTTGTAATTAAGTTTAGTAGTTAGAAACAAAAGAAATCTATAAACGAATATAATATAAATAAATATAAATAGTGAAAGAAAGTGTGACAGAGGAGGCCCCAACAACAACAACAGAACAAATTATATATATTCAGGGGTCCCAGACAACCCCCCAAAACGGAACTTGAACTCGAACTCGAAACCGAAATCCAGTTCCAGTTGCAGTTCCCCGATTTCCACCTTTTGACAACGGCCACGCGCAGAGAGCAGCATCAAAATTAAGCCAATAGACGACCAAACCTAGAAAAAACGCAGCGTCGCGTCTCCATCGACGCGTAACGGACATTTCTGTGTGCGCTGCGTTTAAAAAATCTGATGGATGGAAATGCACAAAATATGTTTCACGGAAATCATCAAGGGTGAGTTTTTATTATCCTTTTTTCCTTGTTTTTTTTTGTTTGTTTAGTTTTAGTTGGTAGAATGTCACCCCAAGAGGTTTGGGAAATGGGTTGAATAATTGAGAAGATGGCGAGGAGTCTTTAAATTTATAGATTCATTGAAATTTTTGTTTAGAAGAACAGTTGTTATGATCAGATCTGAGTAATTCATTTCAAGCAGCTCTTAAAAACATACATATTCATATAGAATTCGTATCACATTTTGATCAGATAATGGTTAAGTACTTTAACAAAGATCATGCAATTACCAACAGAAAGAGTCGTGCTTTATAGTCTTTGTTTTTAAGTAAATGGAATGTGTTCTGCTTCTATTTATGAACTTATTGTTTTCTATTTATATGTGAAAATATGCCAGCTTCTCTTTCTGAGATGTTTGGGATTGTTTCATCCAGCGATCTCTCTCACTCTTGCCATGAGTAAGGGGAATAGACAGAAAAAGAGGAACCACGACCACTATGGCATATATTCTAATGTTAATTCTTTCACTTTGTTTATCCTCCTCCCACCTAGTGACTAGAATTGATTAGAATTTTCAAATATTTTATCTGTTTCTGTCTATTTCTCTCTTCTCACACTAACGCCAGCCGTTATATTTCGGCGGAGGTGCACAATGGGCGGGGAAGAGTGTGGGAAAGAGATAGAGAAAAAGGGAGAGTTAGGAAGGGGTAACATTACCACAGCAAATTTATGTTCTCATTCTGACTAATAATTATCCGATCGATACCAGATCGACCATACTCTATGATTCTTCTGGAATCAAACTTGATTCAGCGTGATATCCCAGGAGTCTGCACATAAAATTGGGTTAGGTTACTCTTATCGTCTCTGAGAACTAGGCGACAAACAAGACGGTCGGACGGACTGACAGAAATTGCTTTATCGACTAGGAAACGCTTTCTTCTAATCCTTAAAACAAATTCTTTAGACCAATGGTTTCGTTAGGTAAGAGATTTTTGTGGACGGACAACATTGTATGGGAGGAGAATATTGATGGTTTTTCTGGTGGAAGGACAAACTCTCCCAAGTACAAGGAAATGGCTGAAAATCACCTTGGCTTTTACTCTGTATAGAATTATATAATACAAATATCTTTATAAATGGGTGAATGGTATTCTGCAAAGAAATTGAGAAGCAAACAGAAGGACATGGTTATGAAATTAGCTAAGCCTAGAACATCCTCTATGGCCTATGGTTAACTTATCTCTAATTTACTCTCCTTTTTTTGTTGTTTCCTTCATTACAGAGATCCCTATTACCGTTACGATGCGGCCGCCGCCGCAGCAGCCGCCGCAGCGGCAAATCCTCGGGCAATGGGCCCACCGGGCGGTTATCCGCCGCGCCACAGAGCTCCACATCCGCTTCAGCAGCAGCCACAATATCCATCGTACCAGCCAACGGCGGAGAATCTGTACGGGCTGGGGGCCGCCGATCAGCATGCGGCGAGCATGGGCGTTGGAGTCGGAATGGGTGATCTAAGTGGATGGGGAGCAGCCCCCTCGGTCCCGGGACAGGCAGCAGCGTACCCGGGAGCCGGCCTAGGGGCATATGGACACCCGCAGGCAGCTCCACCGGCGCAGCAGCAGCGTCAGAGCAATGCCAGCGCCTACCGCCAACATATGCCCGCGTACGGACAGCAGGAGCAGCAGAAACTGGCTCCGTACGGAGCCCAGCAGAGCATGATGACGGGCTACGGGAGTCTGGCGCCCCAGCAACAACAGCAGCAACAGCAACCGCCCACGCCACAGCAGCAACAACAGCAGCAGCAACAACAGCAGCAGCAGCAGCAGAGCCAGCAGCAGGCTCGACTGCCGCAGCACTATCCGCAGGTCCCTGGTCAGCATCCCCTCTATCCCGGCGTGGGAGTGGGCGTGAGTGGAGCACCAACAAGTGCCCTTCAAGCGGGACAACCGGCCGCACCGCAGGCCTATGCCCACAGTCCGTACGGCAGTCCGATGCAGCATCAGCCGGGACGGGGTGCTCCACAACATGTGGGCTACGGACATGCGGGACTAGATCAGGCCTCGGCCTATGGCCAGCATGTGCCGAGTGCAGCGCCACCGGGCCACCATTTAACCGCGCAGCAGCAGCAGGCAGCGCAACAATTGGGGGCCCACCAGCAGCAACAGCTTCAATCGCAGCAGCAGCAGCAGGCGCAACAACAGCAGCAGCCGAATCATGTGGGTCTGATGCAGCAGCAGCAGCAGATCCCAGGAGCCGGTCTGCCGCCGCCACACATGGGCATGCCGCCCAGCTATGGGAGTCACCACCAGCAGCAGCAGCAACAGGTGAACCCCCAGCAGCAACAACAGCAGCAGCAGGCTGCGCCTCCTTACATGTCCTCGAGCAAGCATCAGCAGGCAGCGGCACAGCTCAACTCCTCGCCTCAGTACAGGGCGCCGTTCCCGCAACTCTCGCCACAGATGTCGCCGCGTCCGCCCACCATGTCACCGCATCCACAGATGTCACCGCGACCGGTGGGCGTGTCGCCAGCGAAGCCACCGCCACAGAGCAGTCAGGGACAACAGCAGCAGCAACAGGTGAACGCCCAGCAGCAGCAGGTGAACACACAGCCCAGCCAGCACAGCATACAGGGAATGGTCGGTCTGCCATCGCCCAGGCCGCAGCCACCGGTTGGTGGGAGCACGGGAGCCAGTTCCAAGGTGCCGCCCAGCGTGGGCGTAGGAGTGGGCGTGCCGCCCAGTGTCGGAGTGGTCCCTGCACCGGTGAACACTCTCCAGGCACTCGAACAAATGGTGATGCCCACCCAGGCGCATGGCCTGCCACCGATGGACTATCCTTCGGCGTACAGGAGTGCCGTTGTGGGTCCCAGGATGCCAGCTTCGCCGTCACCACAGCAACAACAGCATCACCAGCAATGGGGTGGCCCCCAGCATATGGCGGCCATGCAACAGCAGCAGCAACAGGCGCAGGCACAAGCGGCGGCCCAGCAGCAGGCGGCGGCACAGCAGCAGGCGGCGCAACAGGCACAGGCGGCGGCACAGCAGCAGCAAGTCCAACAGCAGCAGCAGCAACAACAGGCACCACCACCCGTTGCACAGCAGCAACAGCAGCAGGCGGCAGCGGCGGCGGCAATGTTGCAGGCAGCCCAGCAGCAGCATCACCAGCAACAATTGAGCATGTATGGTCAGGCAATGGGCCAGCAACCACAGCCAACGCAACAGCAACAAGTGGTTGTGCCACCAGTGGCGGCACAGCCGCAACCGCCAGTGGCAACAGCACAACAGCAGCAGCAACAACAAGTGCAGCAGCAGCACCAACAGCAGCAGCAGCAACAACAACAACAGCAGCAACAACAACAGCAACAGCAATCGCTCAATGATCAACTGCAGCATTCCATCAACGATATAGTGGGAGGAGGCGGTGGCAGCTCTGGAGGAAGCAGCAGCAGCAACCAACAGCAGCAGCAGCCCCAAATCTCGGCCATGTCCTCGCCTTTGCATCAGCAGAGTCTACCCAGTATGCATCATTTGATGCAACAGCCCAATATGGAGGCAGCAGCAGCAGTACCTCCACAACCAACATTGACATCGCCCCATCATCAGTTGCAACATCAATCGCCCATACACCAACAGTCGCCACATCACCAACAACAGCAGCAACAGCAGCATCTGCCGACTTACGGTCAATCACAGGTGCAGGTGCAGGCGCAGGCGCAGCAGCAACAGTTTGATCCGTTTGCCAATATATTGGGTGATGCCAGTAGTCAGGCGGCGGCGTCGACCTCGGTAGTCCAGCCACAGGCGCAGGTACAGGCACAGGCTCAGGCACAGCAGCAGATAATGTCGCCGGCACATGTGAGCTCCCCAATACCACAACAGATGCAGCAGCATCAGCAACAAACGCCACAACAGCAACAGCAGACGCCCCAACAAGTGCAAGTGCAACACCAGCAGGCACCCACGACACCATCTCATCATTTGAGCAGCATACTTAATGAGACTGCAAACTCGAATGATTCCTCCACTCTGGCTGTGGCCGCGAATGACAGCAACAACAGCAGCAGCAACAGCAGCACCAACAGCATTGTCAACAATCAGCCAACGTCCGTGCACGACAGTAATTCGCAGAGCAGCATTAATAGCAACAACCAGCAGCAGCTCCTAATGGACAGAGATACGAATTCACATGGCGCGACTTCAGAGCACTCCACACAGCATGCCGTGGGTGGTGTGGATGTGGGGGGTCTGTTCGATCAGAATTCCATGTCCTCGTCGAGTGCGGCAGTAGCTGTGGTGGCCTCGAATGCTGCCTCCGCAGCGGCTGCCCTGTTGGACAGCAATTCGCAGTCATCAAACACAGAATTCGAGAAGAATCAAAGCGAAAGCGAGGGGGGGCTGAGTGGCAGCACAGGCACAGGTGCCGCCTCCGTAACTGAAACGGAACTGCCACAAGATGAGACGAGCATGTCCAAGACGCAGGATATAGCATCCATGGGAGCAGCATCCACAGAGCTTCTGCCAGTGGTGGGGCAAGATGATCTCCTGGACAAGACCACAGAGGAGCTCGAACAGACAACATTGAGCCAGCCCTTGGGAGGAGATCTCTCGACCTCCCTCTCAGAGGACCCGAAATCCGGAGAGGAAATGTCCGAAGAGAAATCACAGCCAGCAACAGCTGTGCCGACGGATAGCGCTACCCCAGCACTGACGGGACCGGTACCCCCGCCTGCCATTCCTCCGATGGGTATGCCATTGCATCCTTTGGCTCCGGGCTATGATGCAGCGGCGGCACAGGTTATGCCTCCAATGCTGCCACCATATGCAGCAGGAGCAGGCATGTATCCCCCCTATCCGATGCTGCATCAACAAGAGATCGCGGCACTGCAACAGCAGATCCAGGAACTGTATTGCATGCCCCCGGGCCACGAGCCGAACCATCAGGAAAAATTGATGCGCCTGCAGGAGCGCTTGAATCTCCTCCAGCAGCACGAGATGGCCGAACAGTGTGCGGGTGGTCCGCAGTGTGTGCTCTTCCAGAGCATGCCACCCTACATGGGAGGGGGATCGAATCCTTTGCTCAATCAGCAGATGGTCGAGTCTCCCCAAGTGTCATCGACCACGGGCAGGGGTCGTAAGGGTGCGAATAAACCAAGGAAACCGCGGGCCAAAAAGGGCGAGAAAGCGGGACAGGCGGGCAGCCAGCAGGATCTGATGGATATCAGCGGGAATGTTGTGGTGGCGGCAGCCAACGCTGCCATTCCCACCACACAGCTGCCAGTGTCCGAGGATTGTGTGACCCAGGGAGCGGGCGACACGAGTGTCGTGGGGATGGTCGAGTATAGCGAGGGCATGGGCGATCTGTCGCAGGACGTGCATTCGGCCAACGAGCTGGACACCTCCACCGATGGCAGTGGCAAAAAGAAGAAGCCGCGCAAGCCTCGCACCCCCAAGGACCCCAACAAACCGCCACGCGACAGGACGGCCAAGGTGAAGAAAACCCGTGATCCCATGGATCCCAATTCCACAGATTCCCCAGGCCCCGGACGCAAACGTGGGAGTGTCGGCAAGCGTCGCAAGCAGTACGGCGAGGAGGGTACGGAACCGCCAGGAGACGGCAGTGAAGTAGAGGATAACAAACCGCTGGTCCCCAAGTCTGGATCTGGCGATGCCGATGGCGAAGCGGAACCCACATCCGGAGGCGGAGTTGGGGCAGGAGTCGATGGCGAATCGCCCGACTATGATGACATTCCCGTGTCGAAGATTCCACGCAGCGCAAATGAAGACGAAAAGGATCCTGAGGCGGGAGACGAGACTGTGGATTCAGTGCCAGATTCCGCAGGAGATGCTGCCTCCACGCCCAGTCGCAGGGATCGCAAACGATCCACCGCGAGGAGTCGTCGCAATGCGAACTCCGAGGATGGAGGCAGTGCACGACGCAATCGCGGGTCCCTCTCGGCCAAGGCCCTCAAGAAGCGTAGGAATCGCGGAAGGATTGTTCCCGAATCCGATGGCGAAGACGATACTATGGATCGCACGCCCCCGCCATCGCCACCGCCCGACTCGGAGCTGGACTCGAACAAACGCCGCTCTTCGAGGAACACACAACGAAAGAAGTACGTCGATGATGTGATGCTACGCTTCTCCGATGACGAGAACTCTTTGCTGGTGGCATCGCCCGTCAAAAAGGACAAGAAATCATCGGCCGCGGCTAATGCCGCCAACTCGAATGCCGGCAGCGATGTGGAGAAGGCAGAGCCCCAGTCTGGAGCCGAGGGTGAGGCTGGGAACTCTGCGGGCGAGGGCGAAAAGCCTTCCCTGGCTATGGACGAGAGCAGCCAACTGGAGGCCAGTTCCAGCACCTCGGCAGCAGCCGTCGCTGCAGCGGAGAAGGAGCGTCTGAGCTCGAGCGAATCGGCATCCGCTGCCATGTCCTCGAAGCCCAATTACGTGTACATCAACACGGGAGATGAGGATAGCATGGTGGTGCAATTGGTGCTGGCCATGCGCATGGGCAAACGTGAGCTAATCCCAGAGGTGCCCAAAGAGAAGACGCCTGAGCCAGAGCCAAAAGTGGAGGGGAAAGTGCCAGACAGTGAAGATTCTACAGAAAAGGATAAAGAAACGGAAGATAAACCCAAAACAGAGGTAGAAACCGAAACAGAATCCAAGGATGCGGAAAGCAAACTTGAGGAAAAGAAGCCAAAAGCCGAAATAGAGTCGTCTGAAATGGAAGTCGACGACACCAAAGAGGAACCTCTCGAAAAAGAAGAAACGGAGAAATCTGAAGAAGAATCCTCTGAGAAGTCCGATGAAGAGAAAATGGAAGTTGACGAAACGACTGAAACGACAGCTGTCAAATCACCAGAGGAACCAAAATCCGAGGCAGAAGATGAAGAAGCTGTCAAGACTGATGAAGAAGAAGGCGCCACTGTGGCTCCCGGGGAAGAGGAGAAGGAATCGGAGACGGAGAATGAGGATGAGGCCAAGGAATCGGAGACCTCGGACAAAATGGAAGTGGACGAAAATGTAGGAGACTCGCCAAAGTCCCCAAAGCCAGCAGCAGCAGCGGAAGAGGAAACTGTGGACACCAAGACAAGCATCAAGAGTCCTTCCTCCCCAAAGCCAGAGGGAACAGAAGAAACAAAGGCTGCCACGGAGAAGGAATCCACAGAAAAAGAAGCCGCTGCCGCCCCCAAAGAGGGTGAAGATACCGAAAAGAAAGAATCAACCAATGAAGATGGGGATACGAAGGACAAAGAGAACAAACCCGAACCCGTTTACATCGATGTTGAGGAATATTTTGTGAAATATCGCAATTTCAGTTACCTCCACTGCGAGTGGCGCACCGAGGAGGAGCTCCTCAAGGGCGATCGCCGTGTGGCCGCCAAGATACGTCGCTTCCAGCAGAAGCAATCCCAGCAGGTGAACATCTTCGAGAACATCGAAGAGGAGCCCTTCAATCAGGACTTCACCGAAGTCGATCGCGTACTCGACATGTCCGTGCATACGGACGAGAACAGTGGCGAAACCACAAAGCATTATCTCGTCAAGTGGAAGTCCCTGCCCTACGAGGACTGCACCTGGGAGCTCGAGGAAGACGTGGACAATGACAAAATCGAGCAGTATCTGCGTTTCAATAAGACCCCATTGCGTTGCGAGTGGAAGAGCCGCAAGCGTCCGCCTCCAGAGCAATGGAAGAAGCTGGAGAAGACGCCCATCTACAAGGGGGGCAACAGTTTGCGTCCCTACCAGCTGGAGGGTCTCAACTGGTTAAAGTTCTCCTGGTTCAACACCCACAACTGCATACTGGCCGATGAAATGGGTCTCGGCAAGACCATACAGAGCTTGACCTTTGTCCATTCGGTTTATGAGTTTGGAATACGAGGACCTTTTCTGGTCATAGCCCCCCTTTCGACGATACCCAATTGGCAGCGAGAGTTTGAGGGCTGGACGGACATGAACATTGTGGTGTATCACGGTTCGGTGACCAGCAAACAGATGATACAGGACTACGAGTTCTACTACAAAACAGACAGCGGAAAGGTGCTGAAGGAACCCATTAAATTTAATGTACTTATAACCACTTTTGAGATGATTGTCACAGACTATATGGACCTCAAGCAATTCAATTGGCGTCTGTGTGTAATTGATGAGGCGCATCGATTGAAGAATCGCAATTGTAAACTCCTCGAGGGATTGCGACAGCTGAATCTCGAGCATAGGGTCCTACTGTCCGGCACACCACTCCAGAACAACATTAGCGAACTGTTTTCGCTGTTGAATTTCCTAGAACCCGCGCAGTTCTCCTCTCAGGAGGAGTTTATGACGGAATTCGGGAACCTTCGGAATGAGGAGGAGGTGAACAAACTGCAGGCACTGCTGAAACCCATGATGTTGCGGCGTCTCAAAGATGATGTGGAGAAATCACTGGCGCCCAAAGAGGAGACCATCATTGAGGTGGAGCTCACGAATATCCAGAAGAAGTACTATCGCGGCATACTCGAACAGAACTTTAGTTTCCTGAAGAAGGGCACGACATCGGCCAATATACCCAATCTGATGAACACCATGATGGAGCTGCGAAAGTGCTGCATCCATCCGTATCTGCTCAATGGAGCCGAAGAGCAGATTCAGTACGACTTTAAGTCGCAACATGGCGAAGATCCCGAATCTTATTACAAGAATTTGATTCTCTCGGCGGGCAAAATGGTGTTGATTGACAAACTCCTGCCTAAACTGAAGGCCAATGGCCATCGCGTGCTGATCTTCAGTCAGATGGTCCGCTGCTTGGACATTCTAGAGGATTATCTTGTCTACCGGAAGTATCCCTTTGAGCGGATCGATGGACGCATTCGCGGTAATCTCCGGCAGGAGGCCATCGATCGCTACTCGAAGCCCGGCTCCGATCGCTTTGTCTTTCTGCTCTGCACGAAGGCGGGTGGATTGGGCATCAATCTGACGGCGGCCGATACGGTGATCATCTACGA
Organism: Drosophila lowei; assembly: GCA_008121275.1. Classification (NCBI taxonomy): domain Eukaryota; kingdom Metazoa; phylum Arthropoda; class Insecta; order Diptera; family Drosophilidae; genus Drosophila; species Drosophila lowei. The sequence continues at coordinate 10,376,508 of CM017779.1, read as the reverse complement.
TTCGGACTGGAATCCCCAGAATGATTTGCAGGCCCAGGCCCGATGCCATCGCATCGGGCAGCGCAAAATGGTGAAGATCTATCGACTGCTCTGCAGGAACACCTACGAGCGGGAGATGTTCGACAAGGCCTCGATGAAGCTCGGGCTCGACAAGGCCGTCCTCCAGTCGATGAACACCCAAGGCTCCAAGGATGGCAACAACAAGCAGTTGTCCAAAAAGGAGATTGAAGATCTCCTCAAAAAAGGTGCCTATGGGGCCGTCATGGACGATGACAATGCAGGGGATAAGTTCTGTGAGGAGGATATCGATTCAATCCTAAAGCGACGCACTCAGGTCATTACCATGGAATCGGAGAAGGGTTCCACCTTCTCGAAGGCCTCCTTTGCGGCCTCCGGGAATCGATCGGACATCACCATCGATGATCCCGACTTTTGGACCAAATGGGCCAAGAAAGTGGACATAGATCCCGATGCCTGCGAACGCGATGAAACCGAAGATCTGGTACTCTCTGAGCCGCGACGGCGCACTCAGATCAAACGCTATGGTCATGAGGATGTAATGGAACTCAACTCCGAGGATTCGTCGAATGAAAACAGCGATGAAGAGGGAGGAATAGGTAAGAAAATCATCGTACTACCCACCAAATAGTATTCATGATACCTATAATGTTTTCCCTATCCAGGTCTACGTTCGCGACGTCGCAAGGAGAAGCGCGATCGCGGCAGGGACAAAAGAGAGAAGGGCCATGAGGAGTACCTACCACGTGAGCGTGATGCCTTGGCCGCCTTGGGCTTGGAGGAAATTCAGTATGGAAATTGGGCCAAATCCGAATGCTTCAAGGTGGAAAAGGGTCTGCTTTCCTTTGGGTAAGTTGGTTTTTTGTTTACCATAAAAAGAAAGATCTCAAATGAGAGGATTCTAGGAGAGTAATTGAAAACATGAACTGAGCTATTCTTGATGATAGATTTGCTAATTTGTATGCAACAATGATAGTATTTCATTGTAAAACATTGGAAACGAGTCTTTCGTTTTGCACCGTTTAACGACATTAAACCGAAATTAGATTACCACGGTATTTAGACATCAAGATAGGGCTTCAGTCCGCGCGGTAGCACAATGGGCCTTTAAAAGCGTCAAGAACTCTTATCCTTCAAACTTTTTAGAATGAAAACGGCTTGTTCTTATGCATAAACTCAATCAACGGATATTAATTTATATTTTAAACAGAAATATAGCTCCAGATCAGAGATCAAAGAGCTTTAAAATTCAGAGATGCGCATACGGCGACGAATAAGATTGTTGAGCTTCATGTTCAGGATGTAGATCTTGCGATGGAGCATTTTCTCCTCCTTTTCGAGAACGAGAGCCTCCTCCTTGCGTTCGATATACTCGCTGACACTGGGCGCCTCGTACTCCTGCAGTTGGGCACGCAACTCGTCCAGGGTCAACGAGTCCTTCTCGTTGTGCACCTGGACGATGGCCACTTCCTTTTCCAGCTTGGAAATTGCTCGAGACACCTCCTCGGTGCGATTGAGAACCGTACGCATCTCGGCCTCCAGGTTCATCATGGCCTGCTTCTCCTCAGTCATCGCCAGGGAGGTCTTCCCGGTGACGCCCTTGAGACCCGCCATATGGATGTTCTTCTCCTCCAGCTGATTGATCAGCTCCGTGCGCTTGATGATCAGCTTCTCAAAGTCGACGGCCGTGAGGATACCACTTAGATCTGATTTGGTGATGAGATCAGCTCGATGCTGCTGGCAGGTCTCCTGCAGCGAGACAATCGTTAGCTTCATGGTCCCAAGTAGAGCCCGGGCATTTTTGAACCAATTGCTGGTGAATTTGCGCAGCTTTCGTTCGATTTGTCGCTCTGTGGCCGACTCCAGGAAGGCCAGATCGTTCTCGTCGCGCAGGAAGTGCAACATGAAGTTGTTCTCCGTCTCCATGGTCTCCTCGCTACGAGCCCGCAGCTCTTCGATCTTGGCACGCAGCTGCTTTACCTCCAGCATGGCTAAAGGGTACACATTGGAGTGCATTTAAAGGAAAGGAACATCAATTCTTACCATTCCTTTCGATGTCCACCACACGCTTCTCCAATTCGGCTGCTCTTTTCTCGGCCATCTTTGCCTTGGCCTTGTAATTCAGTTTGTATTCCACGCCACGACGTCTATCGGCACCTGCGGGTGTCAAGGACGCCAGATGGGATGTGGAGACGGGTATGGAACGCTTGGAGCTCGACTTGCGGCTGCTCATCATCTGACTGCCATGCATCGATGGTCGCTGCTTGTTCTGCAAGCGCTTTAGTATCGAAGTGCGACGCTGTCGCAGGCCAATCAATAGCTTTGGATCATTCTTCTCTAGAAACTCGACCATAATGTAATTCTCCAGCTTCATGGTTGCCACATCGTTGTGTATTTGCTCGATGGTCTGCAGCATATCCATGGCATCGAAGGTGGCCAGTCGTGCGACACGCTCCTCGGGCGTATAGCTGCGGTATTCCTCCAAATAAAATTTATACGTAATGGCCGTAATGTCCAAGTCCTGCGGCGCCACATACTCCTGCTGGAGCCCAGACTTGTGACTGAGATGCGACTTGACATCGGACTTGCGGCTCAACATCATCGACGGCGTCGCCGTCTTCAAACTGTGCTCCGACGTACTCATCTTGTTGTTGGTATTGGTTTGGTTTACTTAATATTAGTGGAGAAAGATGGATTAAAGATTTAATTTGTCTGTAATATTACTATGATACGGTTTTGTACTATTTCAGAAAACTATACATGAATATGTAAGATAACTAGATTATTAAGGGGAGAGATAAGTGACAAATGATAGAAGGGCATAGTACACGATCGATAGATGACATATAAACATATGATAGATATGCGCATTCTCTTCGTTAGATTACGCTTCGATTACGTACTTTATTCTCTCATTCTTTTCGTTAGACATTGTTGCATTCTCACCTGTCCGCCTGGCCAGTCCAGCGCACAGGAGAATCGTGTATAGGTCGTGAAAATCTAAGAAATAGACAGTCTGTTTATCAGTCGTTGATCCACTGAAGAATCCTATCGTTACAGACAAACCTTTATTCATATATATTTTTCCAAATTTCAAAGACTAATTTTGTATGCTATCTTTTTGCAGTTGGGGCCGCTGGTCAGAACTTTTGGAATTGGGACAATTCAAGCGCGGCTGGCGCGATATTGATGTTGAGGATTGTGCTCGCATAATCGTAAGTATTACAGACCACAAGAGATTTATATCATTTACGGGCGACAAAACTTAATGATGACCAAGCTATGCTAATATTGAGAGAACTTTAGGTTTTCGCTGAGTAAAAACACAACTTCTCAACCCGCTGAAAGAAACCAAACCGAACATCAAACATCAGAATACATTTCTCAACATTTCATAAGTAACCTATGTTTTCCCATTCCCCTTACAGCTCCTCTACTGCCTGCAGGTGTACAAGGGGGACGAGAAGATCAAGACATTCATCTGGGATCTCATTACGCCCACGGAGGATGGAGAGGTGCAGAAAATCAGCAGGGATCATAGTGGCCTACACAATTTGGTGCCACGAGGTAGGAACGCCAAAGGTATGGTAAAAGATACATTCACGCACACTCCCAACTGCTGCACGGACGTAGAGAGTTATTCAAACGAAAGCCTACGAAAAAAAACAACAGAAAGCATCAAATAATTGTACAAAAACTTCCTACACACTATATCTTCTATATATTCCATTGGGCTCTTTGGACTAGCTACCTAACTATTTTGTATAAACTTCTGAAACTCTTCTTCAATCTTCTTTGAAAGATCTACTATAAGATCTAAAGAAAGATCTAATATAAGTCCACAAGGGATCCTCCATTTTTGTGTAGTGTGTGCGCTATGATGTTTTGGGTCTGTGTACTACTGCCCTCTTTCTACTTCCTGGCTCTCCTGTGGTGCCCTCTTATTGTACTCGTATAACTCACGCTTCAAATCAAAATCTCTCGACTTAGACCAGGACTCACTTTGAGTTTTTGTACTCCTAACGACCTTTACTAGACGACTGACTGACCAAAAAAAGTGTGTGTATGTTTTGTTGCCATGCAATTGTATGCCTTTTACTATATTTGAATCTTTTATTATTTTGTACATTTCTAAATATATTTATTAACTAATATTTATATATATATCGTAAAATACATGTAATCATTAATCATTCATACCATTAATTCTTATTTTTAATGTACTTTTCAAAGGTTAAGAGAAAATATTATATAAAATACAGCCTCATTTTGAGAGCTATTCGAAACCATTATGGTCGTATAGGATCCCAAAGCTTTTATAGGAAACCGCCAGTGCCGCTTGGTCCCGTAACAGGCTTCGGCTTGGTGACACTTGATGGTGCAGTCGTTTTGTATTTCCAAAGGTGCTCATCATTAGGATGATATCACATAGGATATGGAATATAATAAAACCAGAAAGGAATCTCATGAATGATCAATCACCGTGTAACCTATTGTTTAAGGTACTCTCTCGAAAGTTGTCAGTTCTGTTCTGAAAGAATAAGCTTATATTAAATCACAAAATCATCGATAAACGTTGAAATTATGATAAATGACTATCAAATTCTTGAGCGATAATTCCTTTGATAATTGAACCAAAGCATTAAACGAGCTTTGGTTAGTATTTAATAGAAGAAGTTGATCATTAACAGACCTTTGCAAGGACACATCCACCAAACTTCGTTTGAGCGAAGATCACTTTTTTGTTTTTTGTAACCAACATTAAGCATAGAAAACCAAATCCATTGTATATATACATATCTCAAGCAGATACATATATTCATTGAGATGTACAGCATTTGTAACCAATTTGGAGATGATCGAAGATCAAGTAGAGCTGCAAACTCATTCTCATTGCATTCATTAATTTCACAACAATCGAGTTGCCCTCAGGCGAATGCCAAACGACTGAGGACAGCTCCAAGGACCCCAAGAAACATCCCCTAACATTATCTATACAAATTATTGCCTTACAGGACGCAATGGTGGAAAGTCAAATAAGGAGTCGACTGGCAGCTCAACCCCGGCACCGGGCACTGCCTCGGGGAGCAACAGTGGCAACACGACCCCCGCCCACAAGTCGAGTGCCCTGGATGGAAGTGGAGACAAGGATGGACTCGGTGGTGGAGGAGTCAGTGCTAGCGCTGTGGCCGCAGCGGTTGCCACTCCCATGAGCATCCATGATCCGAATCACTGGAGCAAGAAGGAGAAGTACGATGCGGATGCCTACCTCGAGGGCGCCTACAAGAAGCATTTAGGCAGACACGCCAATAAGTGAGTCACGTGTGGAATCGAATTTGTGCATTTAACACCAATCCCTCGTTCGGAACAACAGGAACAGACTTTTACTAACACTCTCTACCCGTATTCTCCTCTCTGCTTTCTCTTTTGCCTTTCTTTCTCGTCAATTTGCGTTTTGTCTTTTTGTTTATTCAATGTTGTCCTTCACAGGGTTCTGCTGCGCGTACGAATGCTCTACTATATACAGCACGAGGTGATTGGTGAATTCGTTCAGCAGATCAAGGATAACACTCCGATCAGGTAGGACTTCCACTTTAATCGAAACTCGCTCTTCTCTCAGCTTTCATCATACATCTTGTTTGTTGTTGATTGATTGATTGACTGACTGATTGCTGGAGCGTGTTACATAACTAATTCATTTTTATTGAATCTTATTATTTGTATTTGTATAGAGAATTTGTTTTTCTATTTATATACTAAAAATGCCAATTTGTCAACTGTTTTATTATCAAATTTCTTGTAAGTTAGTTCGCTTGAACTTTTCAATCAGCTGATGAGCTAGTTATTTGAAATTGTGGAACCAGTTATGGTTCCCTCAACTGCAATCAAGTTCCAGCGAATTACAGCCCTGACTATTGATCTATCTTAAAGTCTCTCTCTAGTCGTCTCTTTAACTGTAATTGCTATCTATCTCTCTCTCTGTCAATGTATGTTTGGTCGCTCGCTCTCGCTTGTCCATTAATGCTAAAAAATTAAATGTAAACATTCTCACACAACTCTCTCTCTCATGTCTAACATACACATTTACTTTAAGTACAGTACTGATCGGTTATGTGACAAATCTACTACTTATATGAAAATATTCAGCACTTTACACACGCTTTCTTTAAATCGGTTATCTGCAAACGCTTTTGTTCTATCGATTGAACAACTTTTTATCGATAATTGTACTTGTCACAAAGCAATAAAATACTAAAACTAATTGGAAATAAAACCATTCAAAAGCAGATTTTTGGCTCGATTATATTGATATACTTTATCGATATTGCTTTCCGATAATTACTAATATACGATATCCTCTTATGCAATAATCTGTTTCTCCATTTAACAATGTACATAACCGATTTATACACTGTATGTACAATATATTCACAATTTTCACACACATTTTGCCAACTAATCTTCGGCATATTCGTCGTTAACCACTTAATATCGCTGTGTTTTTGTGTGTGTGTGTTTTTTATTGCTCGTCAACTCGAATTTGTTTAACCAACCGAAAAATATTTAATTGATCTCATTATGAATATCCGTACATAACCGTACGATACGATACTACCGTCCAAACTGCAGCAGTACGAAAGCCAAGCAGCAGCTGGCACTCCATATGGAAAGGTAATATCCCCGAAACCGCCATAAATCGATCGCCTATCGTTCGCTCTCTCGCACGCACGCTCGCATCGCAACACGCTCGCTCCTCCATCCAAGCAGGCGAATAGGGATATCCACGCTACTACTCCCTCTTTGTCTCTCTTTCTCATATACTCCTCGTACAGTCGTGCAGTCGTCCTCATTTACAAAAAAAAAATTAAAAATTTAACAAAATGAGATTTTTTACATTTTATAAAAATAATTAAATTTGTATATTTTTGTACTTGAAACAAAATTCCAAATTCCACAAAAATGGCAACGAAAAAAATGTTGAAAAATGAAGGAGAATGAATTCTTGGAAAACCGTTTTGAGTTTTGCTTTCGTATTGAATTTTATTCGCATTTTGTAGTGGTAAAAATCTGTAGTGCAAATTGGCTATTAACAAAATTATTATTTTTTATTAAATTCTGTATATTTTTTTTATTTTTATCATTTGTATTTATCTTTTTGATTTTATTTTTTGTTTTATTTATCATACAAACAACAAAAACCAAAAAAAAATTATTTAACTTAAAATAATTGAAAAATTTTACTAAAAAACCGCATTTCTTTTTGCGCATTTCTCAAATCTTACGCTCTCCTTCCCTCCACTGTCGTATCGTATCAAAACACATTTGAATCGAAACGTTTATCGAACGCAATCGAATGTCTATCGAACGAATGAATCATGTAGCGAGCTCCCCATTCGCCCGCCGCCAACGCCAGATCAAGTGCCATCCTCATGGTGGAATCCCATTTGTTGTGATAAGAGTCTATTGGTCGGAACCTACAAGCATGGCTGTGAAATGTATCGTCAAATGCGCGCCGATCCCAATCTGTGCTTTGTCACCCATGTGGGCGCCGGTGCCGGTGACGATTTGGCCGTCACGAATTTGCCGATGTAAGTGCTCAAAAAAAAACAAACAAAAAAACAAAAGTAGTTAGCATAGCACCATCCATAAATACCATTAAGTAATCCCCCGCATAAGCCACATACTATACTAAAACTAGAGATAATCCCCCATATAACATGCTCAGACTCTGACCAGATGTCAAGGAGAGAAGGATAAAGGATCCAAATAAAATGCTTAAGTCATTCGAAACCATTCCCACAAATACTACTCACACACAAAGGCATAATTCATTTAAAATACATATCTTAATTCCTTAAATTGCTGAATGCTTCAGTTTTGGGGGCTGGTTTTATGAAGATTCTAAACATCTAAATTTAAGAGTTAATCAAGTAATAAAGAGAGATAGGTGGGGTCTGGTAATACCCATTTGCAATGGATAATTATTATGAAAAGATATAGAATATGTTTTGAGATACATTAGGATTCATAAAAGTAGCCAAATGATTTAAGTTTTTAAGAACTGTATTGTAATTGTTGTCCAGGAAGGGTTTTGAGAGCTGTATCAATTCCTTTAGAATTAAAGCATAGCACAGCATGGTCACACTAAACATGCGCTTTCCATTCCTCTGGTCTCACTCACGGGCGCACACACATTGACGCATTGTCTCATTATTGAAGCCATCCATTGCCGTTCACTGAATGTGTGGTGTGCGAGTGTGTGTCTCTTGAAATTTCTCTCAGTTTTTAAGCAAATCTTTATGTGGCATGTGATCCCTTACCGTTACCCTGACCCAAAAGCCAAGTCTCTTATATAAAACATATACTCGTATTTTCCTGTGTTCAATCTTTAAGATATTTTATTAATCTTGTCTATGGTTGGTTTCTTGAACAGAATCGAAGACGATGCAAATTCTAAGCACGATGACGGCGACGAGGTGGACGATGATGGGACAACAACGACCAAAGATTCGGACTCCACAAAGTTGACCGGTGGCGACAACAAGGACTCGCTCGATCCGGAGCGTCCCAGTTCGTCGGGTAAGACCATCAGCAGCACAAGCAGCAGCGGCGATGGAAACGGCACCGAAGCGGCCACCAAAGCTAAAGCTAAAGCAAATGCTAATGCCAGCAGCGACCTGGAATCGTCGTCGTCTGCCCCGACTGAGGGCAATGGCAGCGCCGTCGAGGCGACCGCCGATCAGCAGCCAGCTGAAGCACTCCCAGAATCGGCAGACCAAGATCAAGAAACGAAAAGCACAAAAGATAAAGCTAAGAGCGAGGTGCCATCTGGTGAGGCAGTCGGAGCTTCCAGCTCCACCTCGGGCGGCACCACATCCTCATCCTCTTCAACGCCTGAGGCTGACTCCAGTTCGGTTGAGGGTGGAGGAGATGCTGCCGCGAGTGGGGTCGAAGCGATGACTGTCGACTCTGGAGAGGTAACCAGCGCATTGGACACTGAAATGGAAACTAACACAAAGAAAAACCAAAAGAAAAGCAATGACGAGGAGGCTTCTACGACAGCTGCTGCTGGAGGCGCCGCCGAGGATGCCGCTGCCATTGCTCTGGCCGATGCTGCCGGCTCACCCGAATCATGCACTAACGCTACCACAAATATCACCACCACCACCACTACTACTACTACTACTTCCATAACCAATCCATCATCCAACACCACCACCACAACCACAACCAACTCGGCGTCTGCAGCGGCGACGGCCAACAATTCAAACACCGAAAATGCTAACTCCAACTCAAATTTAGGCCTGGACGAGGAGGAGAGTGTCGCCGGTAGTTATCCACCGACAGTGGCCGCTGTCGAGGATGCCACAACCATGTGGCCATCGATGCAGGATCTGAATACGCGCCTCCGACGCGTCATTACCGCTTACCAGCGTAACTACAAGAAGGAAGAGCTCAAGCAGCAGCAGAAGGCCAAGGTTAGTCCCTCCAAAATGTTACTCCTTCGATCACAACCAAAACCTATCACCAATCCACTTCTATTATTCCCTCATTTCCTTCATTTATATTCACATAATTCACATTTATTTTGTCACCTGTCTGTCCTCCAATCATTCAACGAATCTTCGGCTCGAACCAAGCCAGCACTATATTAAAAACTATTTGTGTTTGGGTCAGGGTTTACAAATGGCATTTCTGTATAATATTTTGCTTTAAATGTACATTTTACAATAAATACAGTGCGTTTTGGAAACAAATGGAATATATTTGTGGATCATATAAGAAGTAATTATTTAGAGGATCTTCATAGTTATGTATATGTGCACATCAATTTTTGGTGAATTTTTCACTTATTTTCCGATTTTACTTTTAACATGTCTCGATTTAATTCAATTGATTCTTGTCAATTCACTTCAATTAAACGATTATTTATTATTTTATTTATTGGTTCTGTAAGGTAAATAAGATCGGTTTCGAATCAAGGGTAAATTGTATCAAAGCAATTCTATCGAAGTTATATCGATAAAAAGACTATCGAAAGAAATCAAATTTAGCGAAATATCTCGTTGGTTTTAAGATATTTGAGCGGTGACTTCAGTAATTCGTATACATAGTTCCAAAACGCAATGTATTCCAACTCGTTAAAAATGTTGGAATAAAAATGAAAAAATTTGTAAAATCGTATGATGATTAGCTTACGATTATTCTTTCCTAAAAATTTCCTCACCTAACACACAATAAGAACACCTTTTAGTCACTTTTTCTTTTGTTTTCTGTTTGTTTTTCATCCTACCCTTATTTGTTGAATCATTATTTTTGTCGTAGTGTCCAGTGTTGAAACGTACGTAGTTTTGTTGCTTAGCTGTTGGCCCGTAGCTTAGTTTTTGCGAACCGTACACCGTAGTTTAAAAGTAGAACAGAACGGAACAGAACAGAACAGACGAAAGACTGTCCAGATATGCACGAGACGGAAGACTGAAACCCAACTGAAATCGAGAACCAAGAACCGAATCCGTAATCCCACAACTAAAGAAATATTGAAACAGCCAACAGCTGATTAACAAAACTATGTACCAGCTGGAAGATGCATTTATCGTGAAGGATGCATCAGTCCATTATCCATCCCTTATCAGACATCAATTCATTGCCCCAGCCAAAAAAAGAAAAAAACAAAAAAAAAACCATAACATATCATCCAGAATTCTCTAATTTCTCATCTCTCCTTCATCTTTGACTCTCATGATTCTTGTTCTTGTTGTTAAATGAGCTCTTACCACAAAAACCCCAACCTCTCTCTCAATCTCTCTCTCTCTCTGTGTCTGTCCCTCTGCCCCACAGCTACAGGCATTGGTCTCGTCAACGCCACCGCTATCGGTTCCCACAACGCCCACCCTTCAGTCTATGCAAATGCAAATGCAGGGCGGTAGTGGCAACGCCGGCTCCTCCGTCGGTGGCTCCAATTCGAGTGGCATCGGCAGTGGGTCGAACAGCCAGCTGCAACAGCAGCTCGATCCGAATGGACGCAGCCTGCAGGCACTGATGCAATCGCAGGGCCCCAGCACATCGGCAGCAGCGGCCGCTGCAGCAGCCGCAGCCGCTGGCGGCTCAGCGGGCGGATCGGGGCCGACGGCCAGCGGCCATGGAATGGGACAGCAGGGCGGTGGATCGACAGTGCCGGCGATGCCCACCGCCGCCGATATCAGCCTAATGTTGAGCATCCTCAACACCACCGATGTCAGCCAGTTGGCCAATTTGGATATCAATAAGCTGGCCATGTACCTCGTCAGCATGAACAATGTACGCTAGTGATGAGTACCACACATTATACTATATTTATTATACACAATATAACCCCAAAATGCATTCAATCCACCCCTTTGCCCAACCAATCAACCCCCTACTCACCCACTCAATGACCAAAAACACTCCACTCCCTCTCTGATACTCTTACGAGGGGTGTAATAGACCATGAACAGTCCTTTAACTGTTAACCTACCCCTCCCAGCCCGCGCCCCGATGGAAGACTGTAGCCCACACACTGACACAAAACCAAACATCACGTCACGTCACACAAAAAATGTCGTCGTTCCTATCTAACATAACCCATAACACCACTTGTACAAATTGAATACTAACCTGCATGAATCATCGAAATATCGATAGATCTAACAACATCTATATGTATAACTTTGATTGGTTACTAACATGATTACATTCCCATATATATTTTATATTGAATATCGAACATATCTTGCTTAAGAACATTTCAAGGAGATCTACTAATTAGATCGAATCAACTTGTAACAAATCAAGCTATAATTCTATCGGGAAATGTCTATACATATAGTATGTATATCCATATCCATATGTGGAGACTTATCAAAGAATTTTAGCATATTAGCATATAAATAGATTTTAATTCAGATTTGATAAACCTCATACCACTTATTTTAGGGGGCAGTCTCTAAACGAAGTTCTGGGTCTAGAGCTGTAGGTTCTGGGTATGTAATAATAATAAATAAGAGCTGAAAGCTGAATTTATATTTTTCAATTTTCAATCCTTTATCGAAATATTGATCGATTTATCAACGATTATCACAAATAGATTGGTGAACTTCAAACATTTTCAGATATGAACACAATTTCATAGTTGGTAATAAGATCAATACAAAATTCGAAAATAAATCGATCCCTTATTTGGGGTTATTCGATTATAGAAAGACGAATTAATTAAATTAATCGATTAGTCGAAGTGAACAAGTTTTTGCTGCTTTCTAATATTCCGATGATGATATATTGAAAGACACTAACATACTAAGATTAGTACTTTTAAAGTTCCTTCCTAACAGAAGAAGTGAAGTAATTTTTTACTATCTTGTTAGTATTGTGACTATTATCCCAAAGAGAGCATCAAAGTTACTAATCATTTCAAATTAGCGTTGCAAATTAGTCGATAATTCGATTAATCAAATTTAAACGATTTTCTGTTCTGTTTCTGCTACCCTCTCGATATACAAATCCACCCACCCATACTTCAGATTATCGACAAATCTTTTTAGTAAAAACAAAGGCTGGGAAACAGTGTGAATCTGACTAAATAAAAAGTACATTTGACACCCACACAACCCCACCACACGTTAACGCCACCTCCTCTGAGGTGTAATGTGCTGAAGTGAGGTGTGAGGTGTGGGTGCTGGTGCTGCCGGCGGTCTGTCACCACCGTCTCTGAATGCCTCTCTGTTTCTGTGTGTTCGTGTCTCTTGCCGAATGTACAAACAAAAGTGAACGATGACAAAAACCGAAGCCTCGAATGACTTCGGGTAGAAAGGCCACCAAAAGCAGAGGTAGAGTAAAAGCAGCAGCAGAGGGCAGAGGGAGAGTGCAAATACACTTATGCTTAATTTATGCAAAATAAAAGAAATACATACACTCGAAATTTGAACCCGAAATGGTGCACACGACCGATGCTCAGATTATGCTCGGGAGTCAGTCGCTGCTCTCCTTTGGCACCCCACCCCCATCTCTCTCCTGCCCAACCAGCAGATGCTTCGCGAATGAGCAGCCAAAGCGGAGAAAATGTCAAACCACTTTGCACACAGCGAAACAACCTACCCCACCCCCGCGTCATCATCAACCCATCCCAGCCCATCCAACCCTCCGCTGGTGCCTAGTTGTGTTGTGTTGTACAAACCGTTGCTTTCGTTTCCTTTTGGGGCTAGCAACTGCCACCAAACAGTGGAGCCCACCATATATTGGCCGAAAGGCTTGGGTCAAATTATGAGCGCGGAGTCAATTGTACAACCTGACGCGACGGCTTACCACTGTAGTCGAGAGCAGCCGACACGATGGGCAACCACGACGACGGAGACGACGGCGCCGAAGCTGCCGCCATTATCAAAAGGCAAAGCCAGCGAGCCATCAATCAAGCCTACAACAAAACCAAGAACAACAGCACTAAGAGTAGGAAAAGAAGAAGAGCAGTCGCAGCCAGCAGCAAGAAGAGAAAAAGCCAGCTCTTGGTATACCCTTGAGGGAGTATAGGGTATAGTTATTTTGACCAAATGTTGGCAAAGCAAGAAGAAAGTCTATCTGTCCCTCAGTTGGTCAAATTAGCGCAGAAAATATCAGTCGAAAAACAAAGATAATCCAGGCATTCATTAAAAATGTTAGTTCCATTAGGATTTACTCAACGAAGTTTAATCAACATCGAATGACCACATCATAGAAAGGATGTATAGTGTATCTAACACTTCGGCACCCGAAACTAGCATTCCTTTCGTGCTGCTCTTATTCTTGCTTTGCTATTGCTGTTGTTGTTCCTGTTGTTGTATTGACGAGTGAAGTTCTTCTTTGGTGACGATGATTGTTGCGGCGGCGTTGGTGGACGACGACGACGACGTCTGGTCGTTGAGTATTCGATATGATATCGGGTGGTTTCTGCTGCCTGCCGCCTAGCTACACGTTTGGCTTGGCTGTACTTACCGCCGCCACCGCCTGCCCCTGTATGTGTATTAGTTTTCCATGCGAGTGTCTCTCTCTCTCACTCTCTCTGTGTGTGAGTGTAATTTTACATTTTCTGGATTTATCCAATGTTTAATTTTTTTTTTCGTGTGCGCCCACCCAAAAGCAGCGGATGAGGCTGTGCTACTCTCTTTTGCTCTCACGAACTGAATTATTGAGCGGAATATGTGACTTGGCACTGGCTGTCTGCGTGTGTGTGTGTGTGTGTGTGTGTGGTGACGGTGACCTGTTCCTGTTTCTGTCTCCGTTTCGGTTTCTGTTTCTGTTCAGTTCCTGTTCTGCATGCCCCAGCCGCAGGCGTTTCGATAAAGCAGCCTAATTGTGCTCATTTGAGCTCCCATCTTCATCTCCCTTCCACTCGACGTTGCTTGGCTTTCGTTTCGTTATGCTTATTTTTATTTTTCTTCGCAAGAGGCCTTTCTTCCTTCTCACACTGCAGCCGCAGCTTAAAAGCATTTTTTCTGATTCCTTTTTGCATTTGCAACGTGTATTTAGAACACAGGCATAGATCTCTTTCTCTCTCGCTCTCTTACTCTGTATGCTCAAGTGTGTGTGCATTGCTTTGCGCTATTCTTTTTTGTGCCAATCTTTGGCTGAAACCCAGCCGAGCCCACCTTCGATTTGCTTGGATGCTTTTGTTGCTGACCGCTGACGCTGCAGCGCTGTTGCTGCGCTGTCTCTGTCGCTGTTGCTGCCATTCGATTTATTATTTTATTAGCATTTGGCGTTGCTGCTGCTGTGCACAGTGGTACAGATTGGATATGTACATACCTAAAATGTGGAACTTGGAAAATTGCTAGTTGAATTTGGTCGAAAGTCGTGATTGGGATTTTTGTAGTAAAATGTTATTCCAGCAATGCCAATTTTCGATTTTTCCATACATAAGTATTGTTATCCCGAATCATGAAATTTCCAAGAAAAATGTCCCCATTATATTCCATATTTGGAAATATAATTTTTTTCTTGATCCCGTCCATAAGTTGCCCATTTTGTTCCACTGTGCGCGTGCGCATCACGTGTTGCTGTCGTCGCATCATCTCGTTTGAATGCAGCTGCTGCGTCAGCGCATTTTTCCCTTCTTTCACACCTGTCAGTCGTAAAACATTGGGAAAAGTCGCCGTTGCCTCAGCAGCAGTACCCACTGTGCCGCATGGTCAGTCGTCAGTCTGTCAGTCAGTCCATCAATACGTGTGTCTACCTGCTGATGCTGCCTCTTTTCTGTTTCTCTCTTTCCGATTTAGTTTGTGTGTTACGCTTTAGTCAAATTTACGATAGAGAACCATGCATCAGACCTCTCCCTCGCGCTGCCATCGCTGATCATGCATGCATGTGTATGTGTCAGTGTGAGTAAGTGCATTTGCTGAAGATGTGTCGCCATTGCATCGATTGTGTGGTGATGGTGGTGGATATACAAATATACTTATGCATACAAATGTGTGTGTATCTGTACATCTTTATCTTACGGATTGATTAATAATCTCGTTTCGTTTCGTTTTTTTTTGCTCTGACTACGTGCTTATCGCACTTTAGTCATGTTTCCATCTTTCGCTTGAGTTTCTCATACTCTTTCTCTGAAAGAGACAGAGATTCGTGTGCATGTAGATTGGCCAAAGGTCGAATTAATTAAACAATTGCAAAATGCCAATAATCGAAGGGGCAGACAAACACACATACACTCTTGTCATATATGGACAAGTTAAGCGGAATATTTCCAAGAACAGTCACCATTCTTCTGGCACACACACCCATTGTACCTGCGGCTCTTAATCCATTTTCATGGATTCGCCTTTTTGCCTGATTCTCTCTGTTTGGTTATTATTTCATTTTATCCCTTTTTCCGCTGAGTGTTGTCCTGCGTCTCCCTTCCCCCTCCCCACTCCCGTCATTACCGAACATCAGACGCAGCCGTCGCTCCGTTCCCCTTGCCGTTCCCCATTCCCATCCCATCCCCCATTCTATCCACCTTCTTCTCTTATGCTCGCTCTTTCGCTCTTTATTCCTCAACAGTGTTTTTGTGGTACATTTGTTTCATTGCTTTGCCTTTTTTTTTGCCGTGTGATATGTTTTATTCCCCCCGCGCATAGCTCCCCAGCGTACACGTGTATGTGTGCAGGCTCTGCCTTCTTTTGCTTACATTACACAGTTGACACAATGCGGTGCTTGCTGCTACTTTGCCTCCTCATTCTTCAACTCGTCCATCCAGTGCACACTCACTCACTCACACTTATGCTCGCTGTGGCTCTCTCTTGGTTTCTTCTCTCCCTCTGGCTTGGCTCTCTCGCTACTTTCGGCTCTCATTGAGGCTTGCTATTGCTCTCTCTATCTCGTCCGCTCTGGCTGTTGCAAGTGACGCTTGCCGCTCATTCACCTCAGACTCAGACGACAGGCTTGTGCCTGCCTGCTGCCTGCTGCCGCCTGCGCTGCCCATCTCATTCATATTCACATTCACCCAAAACGGCGTTTGGCTTAATCTCACGATTGTTTGGTTTTTCTGCTCTCCTCTCACTCAATACTTTCGAGTCTGGCTAGCTGCTAGCGGTGCGGCGGCGGCTCTCTGTATCTGTATCTGGCTCTTGGCTTGGTTTTGGCTGATTCGCATTCGATTTTAGCTGCCGCTGCCGCTGTCGCTGTCGCTGCTTCCGTGCGCGTACGCGCCTTGATGTGACTGTATGGTTGTTTATGTGTGCCTGTGTGTGTCTGTGTGTGAGAAGTGTTTCTTGTATTTGAGTCCGCAATGCGCTCGCTCATTATTTGTTTGAGCGCCGCGGTGTAAAGTTGTAAAAAGTCCAAGTGCTCGTCCGTGGAGGAACGGCGGTAAACGAGAACGAAACGGAACGCGAACGCAAAACTCTTCTTGTCTCTGTCCTTTGCATATGTGTGTTCGTTCCCATAGTGTGTGTGTGTGTGTGTGTGTGTGCCTGTTTGTGGGAGAGAGAGATATAATAATCATAATAATCAAACGGAATGGAATAATGTAATTGACAACGTGCTCTCTCCATAGTCCATAGTTGTCTCCTCGAAACGAATTGAATGATAATTAGTGCTTAATTAAAATCAATAATCATGACGAGACCATAAAATCAAGCAAACCACATTCGATATCAATTCTCCTCGTGATACTTGTGATATAGGCGGTGTCCGTACAAAATGGAGGTTATTAAACCCATGGACTTTAGCAGCTTCTCTGCGTTTTGCGAGCATCTCAACAAATCTTCTGTGGCAGCAGCAGCATCAGCATCGGCAGCAGCAGCGGCAACAGTCACAGCCACAGCAACAACAACTACTACGGTTCCCTGCCTGAACAATGGAAATGGCATTTATTTGGAGGTAAAGCGGAATGACAATTTATTGCATGGGGCATCTCCTCTCTGTCTCGCTTAATTAGAAAGAGAATGCAAAGGGGAATGGAAACTGGGAACTGGATAAAAAAAAAGTAACGGAGCAAACAATAAATGTACTATGCCTATGGCGCTTTCAAGGAGTGGGAGTGGGAGGGAGAAGGTCGGAGTCCAGTATGAAGGAGCAGGAAGGAGCATGTGTGTAGCAGCAGCTTACATGCATGCCAAAGAAGAAGACAACCAAACTTACACTCTCACACTAACATATACATACCACTCCACCTCCACCTCTAGCACCAGCAATGCGCTCATTTAAATTCGTTTTACCCCCGTTGGCCTCCCACTCCATACCTCCATACCTCTGCCACCGCCTCGCCAGCGATTCTCCTACGGCCAGTTCCAAGTCAAAGTCGAAGTCGAAGTCAAGCCGCCATCGTTTTCGTTTCCCCACTAATAATCATAATCAATCGCTCGCACTTGTAGTATCGTGTAAATGCAGAAGACGACGTCGACGACGAGCGACAACGACAGCGATATAACGGTTGGCGGGGGAGCAAAGCAATATGTTTGTGTGCGCGCAAGCGAGACGCAGATAGATAGGCGAAGAGGGTCTCCGAGAGTCTCTTTATCTGGTTCTGCGCTTTGTCGTTTGTTTTTGTTTGTCCCCCTTTTCGGATTTCGTTTCTCCTGTTCATTCGTTGGCGGCTGGCACTGGCTCTGCCTCTGCCAAGGAGTGTAGAATGGATACGTGGGGAGGGAGAATGGATAGGTGGGTGGTAGTGGGCAGGGGCAGGGGGAATTTGTTGTAGTAAAAAGCCGTTAGCTGTATAAACAGAAACAGGCGAACAGGGTTGCCAGCCTGTGCGCCACACTTGGCATCCTTTTGGAGCAGCAGCAGCAGTAGCAGAACCAGAAGGAGACCCTAAACACAAACACAAACATACGTATGCGCACATAAACTATCAAACAAACACTTGAACATGCAAAGACGAAACCACAGTGGAACTTGGCTAAGAAGAAACATGAATACTATGTGCAACGTTTATAACGAATTCAATTTTTTATATTAAAATCTCTATTAGAAAATATCGAATTGGGTCATTGTAGGCGCTACGGGAACTCTAATGATTAAATATGTATGTAATAATTATACAAACTAGTATTTATTCGTGGAAATGTTTTTCAAAATGCAGTAACCTTTGGCCCCCTCACTTTAACATAAGATCGTCTTATGGGAGGTTCCACTGTAACGTCTAGCTGTGTGTTTGGCTTGCATTTAGTTGTGGCTTTGATTTCACATTAGTTGAGATGGGCATACACCGCAGCAGCAGCAACAACAACCTGGCAACACTTGCCCGGTACGGTGCTCTTTCTCACACTCGCCTCGCGCTCTGCTCTCCCTTACGACATTTGTATACGTAGTTTCTCGTTCCGGTATCTGTCTGCTAAGGAGCGAAGAGTAGGGGGGAGACATTCTTCTTCTTCGGACTTGGGAGACAGAGCGGACAGAGGAGAGCCCCTTTGCAATTTTGTGTATTGCGATGCTACTGACTTTTCCTGGGCACCCATTATTATCATAACTAACTAGGAGAAGACGACACGTACACGAACACGTATACGTACATGAATGTGTATTGTATAGAGGAGACCCAGCTCTTGAAAGTGTGTGTGCTGGAGAGTCGTCGTCGCTCCGTTATGGGTTTTGTGCGGCGTCGGCCCCGTGCAATTGGTCTCGCAGGATTCATTTGTTTGTCTCCGGGTGTGTGTGCGCGCCATGGCTGCCTCTTGCCTCGTGCTCAGCTCATGGCTGTGTCGCCTTTTGCCCTGTGCCCGTGCCCTCTGTCCTCTGTCCTCGCGCTGCCCCGTTAGAGCAAAGCCAAAGCCAGAGCGGAGCGTTATTAGGGGTGTAAAATGGATTTTTTACTTTTATTATTATGATTTTATTGTATTTCCAGTTTCAGTTTGTTCGTATTTAGCCATCGTCGCACGTTCTCATTCTCTCTCTTCCATTGTCTCTGTGTGTTCTGTTCTGCTGCTCTCTGTTGTGTGCATTCTCCTCTCTCATTTTCATTTTCCGCCTTTTGCTTTTGGGCTTGCCATTCGCATTTTGTTTTTGCTTTTTCGCAAAAATTGTAATTCAAAAGCCAGGCGGCAGTCACAGAAGGGAGGGATGGGAATGGGATACACCGAAGGGGTATAGATGATGGTGATGAGTGTCTGCCTGAGCCCTGCCCTGGAAGGAACACCCCCCTACACACCACTGACACCACCAACAGCAGTAGTAGCAACAGCACCACCAGCAGCAGCAGCAGCCAGCAGTAGAAGCAGCACAGCACCCACCCCTCTGGGGGTCGTCTCGCATTACGTGAGGGGCGGCGGCGGAGAGAAAGGCTTCTGTTCTGTTCGGTTCGGTTCCTGGTGGACGACGACGCTTTTTAATTCCTTTTTCTTCTTTTGCCTTCGAAATTGTGTAAATATTCGTAATGAATTTGCACTTGCAAAATGTACATATCACATCCGGATGGATACGTCGTTGGTGGGTGGTGGGATGGGGTGCTGTTTCCAAGGGAGACGTGAGTGTGGGTACAATAATTTATCCACTGCATGCATACACGTTGCTCGACAACTGTGGGATAATTGCATGGAATTGTGGGGATTGTTTTTTGTATAGATAATACGAGAAGAGTACGACTACTCACTCGTATCTGAGGCAATCTATTTTGATAAATGGACTTATTTTATTCCCATAATTGAGGGAGGGGAATGATTGATTTTGTGCTTGAAAGATATGGAGCCCTTGATTTACTTTGATTTACGATTACTAAAGAAAATAAAGTCTTATATTTTCCACACTTTTTATTGAATTTGCACATGTATTATGGTATTCAATATAGTACGTAAATCATTTCAATGTATAGTTAAAAATATTATAAAGCCATTAAAATGAGTTTTCGGTTTCTATGTAAATTTTCAGTAGTTTTTGAGTTAAGTTTTTGAAAAAATTAAATTATGATTTCTGTGCTCATATCTGTTAGTATTGTGAGGTGTCAAAATGCCCCTAAAAAAACTATAGGGTTAAAGAGATTAACATACACATAGATTGCGAGGGACTTTTCGAGTTCGAATGAACGTTCAGTTGAAGGAGCGAGTGATTGCGAAGGGGAAAAAGACGAGAGGGGACTAGAGACGGAGATCGGAGGAATGAATGGAACTGGAACTGGGAAGGTAACACAAAAGAGTGAGACGGAGAGAGAAAGACTGTGGACGGTGAGGAGTAATAGGTCCTTGCACTTTAAAATGTAAGATTTTAATCCTAGAAATCCCCCCTTCATATTTCCTCTACTGATTCGATATAGTTGTTTGAATATTTTCCACTGTAATCAAGATTAAAAAGATCCGAGATATTGTTTATTAAATTAAAAGTATCGCTCCAAAAAAGTTCTTGTGGAAAGAGCACATTTTAAATGGGAATGGGGGAAATAAATATCGTCATTTCAGAAGGAAAGGTGTCTATAGATAAGAAATATCTTATCTTTGGTTTAAAACTGTAATTTCCTTGAGTGACGAGGGGCCTAGGCATCCCGTCTAATCTGTTGAGTCATGGAACGGTTAACAAAGTAAAATTACATCACTATCTTCCGTACGATATCTTCCTAACCCACTCCCATACTCCCATACTAAACCATAAATCCCTCTTCTGGTGATTCTAAACTTATCAATTTTCCTTATTTTTCTTTTAGAAAATGGAACGCCAGGGCAAGATGGAGATGGCGGCCAAGGAGCGCGAGGCCCAGCGACTGCAGCTCATTCCCAAGAAATGGAATCGCCGCGAGGAGTACGAGTTCCTGCGCGTTCTCACCGGCTACGGTGTGGATTTGCATTTGACCACACCCATGGGAGGCAGTGGAAGCAGCCTCAGCCCCGATTGGACAAAATTCAAACAGATGGCCCATCTGGAGCGCAAGAGCGACGAAACGCTGACTGACTACTACAAGGTCTTTGTGGCCATGTGCAAGCGTCAGGCGGGGCTCAAGCTGAGCGAATCGGAGCGCGGACTAGAGGGCATCATTGAGGAGATCGAGAAGGAGCATGCCAAGCTCATACTGGACCGACTGGAGCTGCTCGCGAAGCTGCGCGAAGTGTCGCGCCATCCGCATCTGGAGGAGCGCCTCAAGATGTGCGCCATGAATGCGGACACCCCCGATTGGTGGGAGCCAGGGCGCCACGACAAGGAACTGATTGCAGCAGTGCTTAAGCATGGACTGTATCGTTCGGAGACGTTCATCTTCAATGATCCCAACTTTAGCTTTTGCGAGTCGGAGAAGCGTTTCATCCGGGAGTTGGAGGCACAGATTCAGCGCACCATTAAGCTGGAGGCCTTCAATGCGGAGAAGCTGGCCGCGGCAGAGAAGGCAGCAGCGGCAGTGGCAGCAGCAGCAACGGCAGCAGCGGCAGCAGCAGCAGCAGCAACTGCTGTTAAGAACGAGGTGATCGACTTGGACGATGAACTGATGACCGATGAGAGTGTAATCAAAAAGGAGGCAACTCCCGCCACTACGCCCGTCAAAGATGAGGTCAAGGCGGAGGAGGAGAGCCCCGAGAAGAAGAAGGAAACACCTGAATCCCCAACGGAAGCTTCCGCCAAGAAGAGCGAAGAGGCAGAGGCAGCGTCTGTTGCAGAGGAAACAGAGGAAGATACATCCAAAGTCAAGGATGAAGATACAGATACAGTCAAGGCAGAGTCCTCTCCAGAGAAGGAAGTCCTCTCCGCAGCCGAGGAAAAGTCCAGCGATGCGGAGAAGGATGCATCTTCTGCAGAAGTCACAGATGAGTCGAAATCCAGCGAAGATCCAGCGAAAATGGAAGTGGATGAGCCGATAGCCGAAAATGGAGAGGAGAAAGAGGAGACGACATCACCAGAAGTGGAGGCAGAGGATGCATCCACAGAGTCCACATCAGCGGAGGAGAAGGAGAAGAAATCTAAAGCCAGCGAAGAGGCCAAGGAAAAACCCGAATCCGTAGAAGAGGAAATGGAAACGAAAACATCCAAAATGGAGATTGAAGATGTGGCTGCCACAGAGGAGAAGGAGAAGTCTCCTGCAGTGGAATCATCCCCAGAGAAGGAGCTCTCCACAGAAAAGGAAGAAGAAACCTCCGCTGAAGAGCCAAAAGACGACAAAACCGATAAGAAAGACAAAGAAAATGAAAATGAGGAGAAGAAGGAGACGCCTGCCGAAGAGGCGGAAGCTTCAGCGGAGAAAACCCCAACACTGGATGTGGCAGAGGCAGAACATACTAACCAAGTCACCCCCAAAAAGGCGACAGAGAAGCCAGCAAGTGAGGAGGAAATCTTGGATCTGGTTGCTGCTGGCCCACCCACCGATCCCGACGACGATGAGGTGATGAAGGAGAAGGAGAAGGCCGTCGAGGAGGAGTGCAAGAAGCAGGCCGCCGAACTGAAGGCCCGCTTCCCCGATCTCGAGGTCATCCAACCCGCCACCGTCAAGCAGCAGAAGCTCGAGAAACCGAAGCTGGAGATGTGCATGATTCGTTGGTTCAAGGATTTCGCATTGGAGCGACGCATCGCCCACATTGTCACGTGTGTGGAGGCCAACAAGTGGCCGGTGGACAGCAAGTACAGTGCCTTCGCCAGCTGCAAGGGTGCCACCGATCTGAACATCGCCCTGCACGAATCGATACCCCATCTGATGAACAGCGTAGAGCGGCGACGCTCGACCACACCCGATGTCATCACCATCACGACGGATCAGGGCGTCACGAAGCATCTGCAGGCATCGCAAATGCAGCTGTCAAATGTGGCTGCTAGCAGCAGCAGCAGCAGCTCCACCGCGGGGGGACAATCCTCTTCAGGGATTGGATCATCCTTGAAGCAATCGACGGCGCACACGCACACGCCCACGCTGCCCGGTCTCGATGCTAATAGCATCAATGCGGCAGTGGCTGCCGCTGTGGCCGCCGCAGCGGCTGGTGGGAATCCCACATCGCTGTCATCCCTGCTGCCAGGCATGTCCCTGAGTGCAGCAACCGGCTCCTCAGGAGGCTCCAGCAGTGTCGGTGTCGGTGGGGGTTTAAATGTCCCCAGTGGCATGTCCTCCAGCGCTGGCAAGAAGCGCAAACGTCACATTGCCATCGATGTGGAGACGGAACGGGCAAAGCTGCACGCCCTGCTCAACAGTTCAACAAGTAAGTCATTCCATTCGATTCCATTCTTATGTCGCATACTTATGCCGTTTCCACTTCCACAGTGGCACCCAAAGATTGGGAGAGTGAAATAGCCAACATGGAGGCATTGACAGGCACTGGCACTGGCTCTGGACGTGGACGTGGCGGAGGATCTTCTTCGGCTGCCCTGAGTGGCATGCAACCGCCGCCGGCGCATCAGCATACCTCGCTCTCGCGACAGCAATCGTCCGGGCAATTTAGCAAACCCGCTGTGCCGGCAATGAAGACGCCACCACCATCCATGGGGGCACCCATGGATCTGTCCTCAAGGTGAGGATCGCACAGATTCTGTTTCCAAAAGAGGAAATAACTAATCCAATCTCTCTCCTCCGTCCCCCGTGCCCCTGCAGCAGTCTACCCAAAATGAACATGACGGAAATGCTCAAGTCCGCCTCCAGTGCGGGGGCCATTGATCTAAGTGAAGTGCAGGACTTTTCCATGCCCTCGAGAAAGTCCAGTGTCCATGCGGCCCTAAGCTCCGCCTTCCCCTCCTCGATGGGTGGCAGCAAGAGCAAGCTGGATGATACGCTCAACAAATTGATGAAAAAGAATAATTGCGTAAGAAAACCGTTGATTAAATCAGAAACAAAAGAAAACCCCCACAAACCCAATTTCTGTTCTTCTTTCCAGACCATTGAGGAGCCAGTGATCGGCAAAGAGAAGAAGCGAAAGAAGCTGGATGAGATCGTTTTGGGTCTCTCGGCTGCCAAGGAGCAAAAGACCTTCCCGGATCCATCGTTGCCATCCTCGAAGAAGCCCCAGATCCCGCCGAGCGTGTCGGTGACGCCTGCCAATATGCAATCTTCGTCCAGCCAGCAGCAGCAATCGAACCAGAAACCCTTCACCATCACTGTTACCACAGTGCCCGGAAGTGAGTTTGAGTCTCTGCGCATTGCTTTTTTACAATTGGGCCCCCAGCGCCACCCCATAGAATCCCTCGACTAATCTCTTGATTCTCTCTTTTCTCTACAGAGTCCAAGGGCGGATCATCCGGAGGCGGCGGCGGCGGCGGCGGCGCAAGCTCCTCGGGCAGCAGCGGCGGCGGGGGCTTGAGCGCCCTGCAGAACATGGCCATGGGGGGACTGTCGTCAAAGGACAGCCTGAATGCCTTGCTCGCACAGACCATGGCCACCGATCCGCAGACGTTCCTCAAGCAGCAGCAGAAGATGATGCAATTCCTGCCCCCTGCCCAGCGCAAGGCCTACGAGAACATGCTCGCCGAAATGGAGCAGGCGATGAAGCTCAGCTCCAAGTACTCCAACTCCCCCCACGACACCAAGGTCAACAAATGGCTCTCGGACATGACCAGTCCACTGAGCGATCAGCTAAGCATTGACTATGTTGGCGGTGGTGGTGGCGGTGTCAACAGCGGCGCTGGTGGCTCCTCCAACAGTCGCCGCTCCAATCGAGGCGGCGGCGGCAGTTCCCAGCAATCTGCAAGTGCGGCACAGCTCCAAAAGCAGCAGCAACAGCAGCAGCAGCAACAACAGCAGCAGCAACAGCAACAACAGCAGCAGCAGCAACAACAACAACAGCAGCAGCAGCAGCAGCAGCAGCAACAGCAGCAGCAACAACAGCAGTCGATGGCAGGGCCACAGAACCTCACGGGAGAGGAGCCAGTGCCAGTGATAAACAAGCAAACGGGCAAGCGTCTGGGCGGCAACAAGGCGCCGCAACTGAAGCGACTAATGCAATGGTAAGGGCTCTTGGCAGAATGTCAATATAAAATCAGACTCCCTAGCATTGCCTCTCGCTTATGGGAACTTTGGACAGCAAATTGAGTTGTCTTCTCTCTATTTTGATTCCCGCATTAATCCCTGCATCTTCTCCTCTATAGGCTCACGGACAATCCCAACTATGAGGTGGATCCCAAATGGCTCGAGCAAATGCAGAATCCCATGTCTGCGCCCTCGCCAAAACCCAGCTCCATGGACAGTTATGGTTCGCCGGCTGTGAAGTCGCATGGCGGGCGACCCTCTTCCAATTCCAGCAATGCCTCTTCGTCGTCCCATAACCAACAGCAGCAACAGCAGCAGCAACAACAACAACAACAGCAGCAGCAGCAGAGTGCCGCTCAATCGTCGGCTGGAAATCAATCGAGCCAATCGAAGAAGTCGTCGCGTCAACAGTCGGCTGCGGCGGCTGCCTTGGATCAAGCGGCGTTGCAGTTCAGCTCGCTAGCAGGACTCAATCCCAGTTTGTTGGCCAATCTGCCGGGACTGGGAGGCTTCGATCCGAAGAATCCCCTGGCGGCCTTTGACCCCAAGAATCCGCTGCTGTCGATGCCCTTCGGGGGGATGCCGGGGATGGCAAATCTGCCCGGATTGGGCAATCTGAACAACATGAATCTGTTTGCCAGCCTCGCGGGCATGGGAGGATTGGGAAATCTGGCGGGTATGGACGCCAATTCGCTGGCTGCGCTCATGGCTGCTGCTGGGCCAACCCTGGGAGGCCTCACAGGCACCTCGGGCGGGGGTTCCGGCAAGAGTCAGTCGCAGGTCGGCGGTGGCGGAGGCGGCAACTCCTCCTCGTCCAGCAAGAAGAAGCAACAGCAGCAGAGCGAGGCGGCACAACTGGCGGCCGCGGCAGCAGCCGCTGCAGCAGTAAATGCTGGCGGTGGTTCATCCGGCGGCGGAGGAGGAGGACAAGGGGGCAAAAATTCGGCAGCATCGCAAGCATCCCAATTGGCCGCCGGCTTTCCGTTCCTCTTCCCCAATCCGTCGCTGCTGTACCCGCCCATGGGGCTGGGTGGCCTCAATCCCTACTCCCTGGGATCGAGTGGCCTCGGCTCGGCCTACGACCAGCTGGCCCAGCAGTACAACCTCCTCAACGGAGTGGCGGCCACCTCGTCGGCGGCCAACACCTCCTCGACGCAGTCCAAGTCGCACCAGTCGCAGTCCAAGTCGAGCAACTCGCGCAACTCCTCGGCTGCGGCGAATGCCGCCGCCTCCAACTCGGCGGCCAATCTGATGAATGCGATGGCCAGCATGAGCGGTGGCCAGAATGTGGCCAGCACCGTGACAACGCCGTCCAGCTCCAGTTCGGGACGCGGCAGGCAATCGAGCAGCCGCAATGCCCAGGCGACGCCCACCGCGGCGGACATGGCCCAGTTGAGCAGCCTCCTGATGCCTGGAGCGGACCCCCATCTGCTGGAGTCGCTCAGCCGGATGAGCAGCATGGATCTGGCCCAGGCCACGCGCCTGATGAGCTCCCTGGGAATGCCACCGCTACCGACGCCCTCGAGCAGCGGCAGTTCGAGTGCCAGCAGCAAGCGGGCGGCCGCTGCCGCCGCGGCCAACGAAGCCAACGCTGCCAATGCCGCAGCGCAGGCGGAGAAGATGGCCGCCAAGGAGCAGCAGAAGTGGTTTGAGAGCCTTGCACGCGGAGCCCTGCCCACGGATCTGGCCGCACTGCAGGCCTTCTCACAGGGAAAGATGCCCTCCACGTCCTCATCCACGGGAGGGGGCAACTCCTCGTCCAGCAAGAGCTCCAAGTCTGCCTCGAATGCAGCAGCAGCTGCAGCAGCGGCGGCGGCTGCGGCAGCCGCACAACTGCCACAGATTCCGGGAATGTCGAGCGACTTTTCGCAGGCATTCCTCGCTGAGATGGCCGCCCAGGCGATGGCGGCGGCCGGTGGCTCCCTGCCATTGAGTGGACCCGGATCGTTGGCCTCACTCGCGGGTCTAACGGGAGGATCCCAGAGCAACAGCTCCTCCGGCGGCAACAGCAACTCCTCTGCATCGAAGCGGCAGCGGGAGCAGGATGCCTTCAAGCAACAGATGGACTACTACACCAAGACCCTGGGCCTGGGATCGGGGATATCGCTGATACCCACGTCCTCGTCGGGCGGTAGCTCCAGCAGTTCGGCCAATGCGGCGGCTGCTGCCTATGCCGCTGCCCTCGACGCGGAGCAGCAGCACCATCAACAACAACAACAGCAGCAGCAACAACAACAGCAGCAACAGAAGTCGAAGCGATCCCGCAGCGAGATGCATCCCACGAAGGAGGAGCTGGCCAACGCCGCCGCCGCCTTGGCTGCCGGACTGCCGCTGAATCTGGGGGCCAGCATGAGCAGCATTGAGAAGAGCCTGAGGGCGGGCAGCAGCTCCAGCAGCAGCTCCACGCCAGCTCCCATGTCCGTGGAGCAGGACAAGGTGACCCTGACGCCCCTGAACTCTGGTGGAGGCGGAGGAGGATCCTCCTCATCGAACGCGGCAGCTGCTGGCCTGGCGGCCAATCTGCCGTCGCAGACTACCATCACCATAGCGCCGCCCATCAGCAGTGGAGCGAGCACAAGCAGCGAGCGCTCCGAACGCTCAGAGTCCCGCATATCCCTGACCATCACAAATGCGGCGGATGCCGCCAAGCTACCGCCACCCTACGAGGAGGCCGACGAGCTGATCATCCAGCCGATACTCAAGAAGCCAGCGGCACCCGGAAGCAGTCACGGCGGCAGTATCGAGGATCTCGATGCCGTTGGCAACACATCGGCGGCCAACCTCAGTGGCTCATCCTCATCATCGGCCGCCGCGGCGGCTGCAGCTGCCGCCGAGGAGAATCGCCGGTCTTCCAATCGCCTGAAGCGACCACGCTCCGGCAACGACCAGGCGGCCGCCATGGAACAGCCGCCCGAGAAGCGACGCGAACTACGGTCCACCCGGCATACGCGCCAGTCGGCGGATGCCGCCACGCTGAACCTGTCGGCGGGCAGCGAATCGGAGGACCGGAACGAATGAGTATTGCGGAGATCTGAGCGAACGCGCTAGCAGGACGAAAGGGCCCCCGAAAGGGGGGCCATAACTAGACGACAAAACCCCAAGGAGACGAAGAAGAAAATAATAATCAAGAAGAATATAAAGATAAATGATAAGAAGATGGAGAAGCAGAAGCAGACCAGAACCGGAGCAAAAGCCGAAGCGGAAGCTGAAGCTGAAGAGATAGCCGCCGCCTCGTCCGCTGATCAAAAAGCTCGATTGCGTCGCTCGCGCCGAAAATTGAATTCTAGGCTATCTGTTACCACTAGACCCCTTAAGCTTAAAGTTGTGTAAAGTATAAGGAAGCATATATATATTATATATAGATATAGAACGTAGGAAGAATGAGCAACTGCTGCTGCAGTCGGAGGAAGGCTGCTGGAGGATTACTGCTGCTGCAACCTCTGGCTCTGTCCGGCAGTCGCGGGCACTGCTGCAACACCGCCCGCACTGATGGTCAGAGCCAGAGCCTCAAATAAATGGAATGGTGGCTGATTTGCCATGCGATTCGCGGATGTGCAAATGGTTCCGCCGATTAAGTGCTCCAACTGCTGCAAAAATTGGAGCACGAAGCGGTGCTGGGATCATTACGTACGCGCCAGCAACAGAACAGCCACAGCCACATTCACATCTGATTGATTCCCCCGGCAGCATATGCATAAATATCCATAAAGTTACGAGTATATTAAAAAGCGCTTATAATTTAATTGTAACGAGAAGCAGAGTGCTGCCGCATGCTGCATAAAGATTATCCGTTATCCGTAAATTATTGCAACAAACACACGTAGCCGATAAGCAGAGAAAGCAAAGCGAAAGCTGAAGCTGAAGTAATGTTTAGATCTTAGACCAGCGATGCAGATCATATCGATCCAAACACAACAAACACATAATATGTATGTATATCTATAGATCTATACAGACTCCACACTTGGGTTTCTCGCATTGCTGCGCTGTCCTCACACACATGAAAGTTTATACTATATAATGATGATGATAATGATGATACCTGTAAATAATTTATGAACCAATCCCCCTATGAAATGGCTCTCGCATTGCTTAACGTTTTTAAGATTGTAAGACAGACACCGTGTATTCTCAAACTGAATCATTTTCCATAATTTTTAACCCCCCCGCCCCATAACTATGTTGTATTGTACCGCCCGCCCTCTCTGTACCGTCGTATCTTTTGTCTCTTGTCCTGCGTGTAATTTGTATAATTATTATTTTAATTCGTGTAATTAGTGAAAGGAATCCATGCCTAGATTTTAATTTTATATTTGTAATTTGTATGTTTTTTATCGCAATTTTGTGTGTCGTGTCTCCAAAAAAATCCGACGCGATCCCGATCATCCGATCAGGCGCGTAACTAAAAAACAAAAAGATATGAAAGAAGAAAGAAACTAGAATGAACAATGTTTATTGAAAGAAAAATATAACTTTTTAATTAAATCAATTTTAATGTAATTGACGGAAATGAGAATGTGGCCAAATCGCCAAGATACGCATTGAGCATGAACGATACACAAAGAATTATGAAATTATTTTGTCCGCACTCCACTGAACAATCCATTCAGACAACAAGAGCAGTACAGAACAGAAGCGGATGCGGATGCGGATCAGAGCAGAGTAGATCAGATCAGATCAAGCAACCAGCATAATATATGGCATACTTAATTGTAAGTACGAGTACGAGTATAAATCTTAATTAAAAGTATAAATAATATAACAGAACAGCAGAACAACAAAATCAACAGCAACTACAGCAACAAGTAACAACCAAGCATCAACTATTGATATTGATATTGATGATAAATCAAATAAACATATAAAAATTAAATTTCAAAAATTACAACAAACTTCGTATTCTCATTGTTTGAAATTATGGATAGAACTACCTTCTTGACAGTCGATCTTAACGTCTGGTAAAGTATAATTTAGATATGTGTAGATATGAATTTGGACGCTGATATGCAGTGACTGTACCATCAAGTGGTATTAGTAGGAAATTAGTAGGGAATTAGTAGTAGACATTATATGGTAGAGGGAATCATAATCCGAGCATAAGACCATGTCATTAAATTCCTTTGACCATGCCCATGGCCTTATTTATCGTGGTGAAAATGCGTTCAAAAATCCTTAACTTGGGGTCTAATAACACTAAGATCATCAACCATTAAAGTGTTACAAATTTGCACAACGCCATGACTGAAAGTTATTGAGATTGCAAGCGGGTTGGAAACGAAATGTCCTTATACTGGACACAGAGCTTACCATCATCCGTATACATGAGTACTCGAGAGGATGTTAATACCGAGGTGAACTCTAATAAATTTATAGTTGATCCCCTGGAGATATAACATTATATAACTTTTCAGGAAGAGCCGATAACTTAGATATACCTCTATAGTTCTTTGCATTAGACTTGCTACGGAGTAGATCGAGGGGAAGCAAGAAGAATCAGTGGACAGGATGAAGAGTAGAGTTTGTAGCTGAGTGCACATCCGGAAACTCCGTCAGGACCCGGTAAAGATCATGAAGCAGCGAGCTTTCATTTTTTAAGGTGCTGAAAGTGCCGTTCGCCTTGGTAAACCGCATGGGTACGGCTGACCAAAGTAGCTTTCCTCAGAATAGGTTCTTTGGAAAAATTGGGCAATAAGATCGGCAATTGCCTGGTCATTATTGGACGACGTATTAAAAAATGATAACGAGGATGGGTGTGCGGACGTTCTACGCTTACTGTTCACGAAGCTGTAGCTAAGAACGGAGAAATTTGACCGTGCTATTACACAGCGAGAGAAAGAAGAAGGAACCAACTTCTTGAAATTTTGTATAAAGTCTTGATTGTACCACATTGTACCATACAGTATACTGTATGGTTAGTGATTGTACATAGTCACAAAGACGATCTGGGACTGGCACAAAAAGAGTGGTGTTCGTAATAACTACAAAAAAGCAACAAACATTACAATAAAACCTTGAAACAATATAAGCAACCCCCAACAAAACCATTGATCCTAATTGATCCCATTTCAAGTCGCCCAGGTCCCTCAGAATGCCATTGCATTTTGCGAAGGGTCACCCCAAACATTTACCATGTTGCTGGCTATTTGGCAAATATGCCGATCGTCTGTCTTAATATTCCCGACCCTGAGAAAGCAGACCCTTCGCCGATCTGGCCCTGTTTGCCCAAAATATATCGCCCAGAACTTTAGGCTATGGGCATTCGTAAGATACTGGGTTAAAATACTGGATTCTCACGATCTTGGAAATGTTGGTACTGCACCGATCCCATTTTCCCCAAGATACAGCGCCGCGAACTTTTTTTTTGGCTGTGTACATCTTTAAAATTTTGAATGTATTATAATATTATGGATTTCGATGTATTTTCTGTATGTATTTTCACAGTAATTGAGTAAACTTAGAAAAGGGCAACAAAAGTAGCTGCTGCGTGTTGAATTTTGATAAAACGAAAACGATCTACCCAAGCATTGGGTGCGATGGGCGCGAGCCAAGTCCTATCTACTCGTAATTGAAAACTTTGTTTTGGTATACTTATTGGGGGGATTAATTGCTCTAGCCAATGAATGGGGTGTGGGGTAATGGGAGGTGGGGAGGTGATTGGAAAGAACTTACAATAAATACAAAACGTACAAATATGTATAATATACAATATATAAATCTGTGTATCAGCAGTTAAAGCACTTCGCTTCGCTTCGATGCGGTAGTAAACTTTGAGTCTTAAAGTCTAAGATAATTTGCGCATGATTTGCTAGGGGCTGGCTTTTGGCTTGGCTTGGTTTTCGGTTTCCTTCCAGTTTCGATCCAGGTTAGTGGTATGTCAGGAAGAGCGAGCGTTCGCAGGCCTCCTCCAGCAGGGCCTGTTGCCGTTGCTTCTCCTCGGGCGTCGGCTCGGGTACCAGTTCGTCGAAGCCATCATCCGAGTAGGCAGGCTCCTCGTCCATTGCTTCCTCCGGCTCCTCGCCTGCAACAGGCGGCAGTAGAGGCTCTCCAATGATGAGGCGAATATCGTTGGGCAGCGTTTCGGATGCCTTCAGTTGCAGATAGATGGCTTCGGCTATTTCCAGGGTTCGTTGTACGTCGATGTGGCCCGAAAGTTCGTTAACGTGTTTTAGTATTTCAGTGAATTCGTATTGACTCTCGATGATCACATTTGTCTCCTGATCCAGGATGGCCACGGAGAAGAGCAAGTGAAAGTTGGGACAGGGCAGACGTGTCCAGAGGCACTCCCACAATTTGAGCACATCCTCGTTGTTAAGCTCCCGCTTGTACCATACAAGCAGCCACCTAAAGCAGAAGTACATATTGTCGGAGTCATGGCTGCGCATGTAGTTGAACAATGGGGCATTGGCAAACTCGATGAGACGCCGCAGCTGCGCAAACTGGTTCTTCATGCCCGCCTGGTCCATGTCGAAGTTGGTGAATACCATGTCCATGAACCCCACGAAGCACCAGAAGGCATCCACCTCGTCGCCCTGAATCTCGAGAATAGGTGCCAGCAGGTCCGACATCCCCTGGACATAGCCAAGATCGAAGTTGTACATTACGTATGTCATGAGAATTCCCTGCAGCAGGGCCAGGTTGGGATTGTCCTCTCCGGCAAAGAACTGAAGCGAGCGATCGGTACGTTTCACATCCTTCTCGATTTGGCACTTCCGTTCACGGTAGCCGCAAAAGTTGGCCTCCTGTGCTGTGGTCATTGCCAGCCATTGCGCCTTCATGTTGTAGTACTCCAGCGACTTCAACTTGCGCCTCTCCATTCGCTCCGCTTCGGTGTCGGACCAATGATAGTAATTCAGTAAATATTTCCAGGCATCGGACCGCAGGGCGTGGGATATACCACCGCGAAATACGATCTCTTTGATTCGGTCGCTGTCCGAGATGCGCCCGTCTGGTGTCTGAAACTCCAGCCATTGGGCCTCAGTAAGGGGCAAACCTGGAACAAACATAATCGCATTAGAGTCAAGTTAAGCAATTTCCTTAAGAAATCTTGAAACGAACCTCTCTCCACTCTCTGGCGATCGGGTAAGTTGTTGACAATTTTCTCGTCCTGAGCATTGAGGTTCTCCAGTTCGCTGTCCGCTGGTGACTTGTCCGCACTACCTCCGCGGCTCTGGCTGTTCGATGAGCAGGCGCTGTTGGTGCTGCCACTCAATCCAATTATCTGATAGTTGTCCGGCGAGGTCTGACGATCGCCACTCAGCAAAGTGCCCGGCCTCGACTTGGGCGAGCGCTGGAACGGCGGCTGAACATAGTCTGGAATGTTGCCGAGGAAGCCAGCCAGCTTATTGGGTAGCCAGCTCTCCCGCGGCAAATGACTTGACTTGATATCGCCGATGTCCAGTTCCGCAAAGGTCTTTTTCAGCTTTTGATTCTCGGTTGTCAGGATGGCATATTCCTCGCCACCACGAGTCGTCTCGGAACTCTCGATGAAGTGCAGATCCCGCATGGAGCGCACAAACAGATCAGCGTTGCCGTGCTGAAAGAAGAACTCGCTGTGGACTCCGCCACCGGATTTGCGGATGAACCGTATGGTCTGACCGCGATGCCGAACCTCGACCGCATCTAGTTCGTCGAGCAGGACCCGCATGATTCTCGCGCGGGATGCAGTTCCGTTGCCCGGCTCGCTGGGCTTTGTGTTGAAGGCGCGGCACTCGGAGGTGGTGCGGTTCCGCCCTGATATTCTATCCACCAGTGCCCAGTCACCCTGGTCCTGGCTGTCGTCAGCTATCATGATGCTATCGTTTGGCTGCCATTCCAGATACAGACGGCGGCGCGGCAGCTCCGATGACGTATACTCCACCAAGGACAAGGAGCCACTTGTGTTTAGGTCAGAAATATGCTCGGCACTGGCCTTTTTCAGCAGCACCCCATCATGAGTAAACAGAATCTAATAATAAAGACAAAGCAGGCAGGCGAAAAACGCAATAAAAGTGAGTAAAAAATCATGAGTCAGTTAAACAATAGAGAATAGAAAATACTTACGTTACCCGTTCCCTGGGGCTGTGGGGGCGGCTCCTCCCCTGCCGACATCTGCGATTCGCTCAGGACACCCAACTGAATCTGCTGACAGCGGTCATAGCGCACAGATTCGTTCATAGCTGCCGGGTAATGGCTTTTCTTATTAACTTTTTAATTTCTCCTCTATTACGTTCTAAACAACAATGTTGATTTCTTATGCGTTTTATGTTTACATTTGCTAATTTTATTACATGGCAACTACACGGTATCTACACATTTGCTACATAATGGGAGGAAAAAGGGGGTATGGACAACAAGCAAAACGGTACAGAAAATGGAACGCTTGCAAGGTAAAATCCACCCCTTTTGCCGAAAAGCCGATTTTGTCTTCAAGGTATATTGTCCAGGTGGTGGCACAGGTGTGCCAGGTAATATTTCTTGTGTATTACTTACTCAGTGTGAAGGCGAAGTCTAGACTAAACTAGAAATAAATGATGATGGTGGCCTGATGTGGTCAATAAAATTATTATTCCAACCACACGGGCCAACCTTTGCCAGTTGCAGCTTCACCTGTAGTTGCTGCTGCTGCTCCTTGGGCTTCGGAGTGGGAGTACCTTTGGCCTGAACCGTGGCCGTATGCTGGCTATCCATCTTCACTTGCACTTCGATTTGATCGCCCGCTTCGCTTTTTTGGTTTTGCAGCCCTAGTCAGCCTGTAGGACACGAAACGCAACTATCGACTGTTCTAAAAACAGACGAGACAACAACCACACCACATAACACGTAACGTACTATTATTAATTACTATTAATCAATTAAAGATTAATATAGGTATTATATTACGCTTATTTAATAATATATATTTATTTTATAAAAATATTCTTTCGATACTATTGAAGCGATTTTGCCAACGATGGTTCTCTGCAGCCCTAGGCAAAAGATCCGTTATGTTATGGCGTCGCCGCGGAAAAATTCAGGAAAAAAATTGTGACCACGGGCGGACGGAATTTAAAAATTTAAAATTCAATTAAATGGATCAAAGTGAAAAAAAACTGATACCGACGCGGAATCGGACACCGACGCGGAATCGGACACCGACGCACGGACGACTATGCGCAGCCCACACAACTTTATTTCTACTACTTCAGCAGCGACGCTGATGACTTTGATCTATCTACGGACAGTGGAGAATTATCCGGCCATTTATCTGA
Source organism: Drosophila lowei (assembly GCA_008121275.1). NCBI lineage: Eukaryota > Metazoa > Arthropoda > Insecta > Diptera > Drosophilidae > Drosophila > Drosophila lowei. The sequence continues at coordinate 10,340,943 of CM017779.1, read as the reverse complement.
CGCGTCCTCAGTGTCTGTCGCGTCGATGGTGACACAGTCGTCAATGTGTACGGAATCCTGTTGCAGGGTGGCAGTGCTACCGAGCACTTGCTGAAAAAGCAACGCAAGCAGGAGATGCTAAGCCCAAGAGAGAAACGGACGCCCACTTCTCTTGTATCAAAATATTTTCTTAAGAACAACATTAAAATGACGGCAGAAGACAGCAGACATTTTGGGCGAAACATAAAGAGAGTCTTTCCCTTGGAGTCTGAAAATTTGGCGCAGAAACCATATACTTGTCTCTTCCGCCATCAACAACGGCCCCGATCCAGACGATCCTGCTTATGAAGACATATTAAACATTATAATAGACTAAGGTATGTACATATTTATGGTATGGGTATATGTATGGGTATGTATTGTAAATGTATTTAAAATTCTCAGGTGCGGGTGGAGCCACCAAAAAAGGATGAATTTCGCGGGTGCAGTCTCACCCCACCCCGCTTCCATGGACAGTAGTCTTGTTCTTTCAAGTTTGAAAATTTACAAAAACTGTATGTATATAGTGATGGGAGTTGGGTGGCTCCCTCCGGTCCAGTTGGAGTCACTGGCCAACTCCAATTCACTCAACTAAAATTTACAAATTTTTAGATTGAGATGGGAAATAGTGCCCTCGATGGTTGTCCATATATAAAGATACCGTAGACGTATTGATACATATGTCGATGTATATTACTTCGAGTATTAATAACGATATTTTGTTCTTTCTATTTGGCGGGCAATTTAATTGAACTTACTGAAAGTTAAAGTGAAACGAAGATAATTTGTGTACATAATTGTGTACATTTGCCGCAGTTTTGTGAACTATTTCTGTTGTCCCGAACGATGTTGTTGAATGTGCGAATGGACTTCAGGAACAGTTTTGAAGATGAGCAAGCTTTTCTATGGTTCTGGTAGTGTCTCAATTCCAGGTAGTTGAACTTTTCCAGAAGCGGACTCATGTTTGAATTTGAGCTCATGACAATGGGGACATTCTTTGTCCATTGCACCAATCAGCACTTTCGGATGAGCGAGACGAAGACACGAAGCGGGTGTGAATGCTCGAAGTACTTGGCGTTATATGCCATTTTTTCTGTAAGTGTACCGTGGCGCTTGATACTAAAATCACGATTTAAAAAATACTTTACCACCTATTCGTAAATGTCGGTCAAGTCGTTTGGGAGCAGTTCAACCACAAACATCGTAACAAGATTTTTATATATTTTTTTTTTTTTTTTTTTTTTTTTGCTTTCAAAACAGTTTACAGAATGTTTAATGCAACTCGCCATTGGGCTTGTCAAACCGCGACGATCATTTGCTATAGGGACACACATTTTAAGATCTTAGAGAGTAAACGCTGAAAGCAACAACGGGCTGTAGGCGACAGCAGGCGGCTAACCAGCTTAATCGAAGAGACCGAAGCCCATGTCATCGTCCTCCTCTTCGGACTCGGACTCGACCTTCTTGGCCTCCTCCTTCTTCTCGGCAGCACCGCCGGCAGCGGAGCAGCCACAGCGGATGTAGCGGCAGCAAACTTGCTGGGGTCCTTGATGTACTCCTTGATGGTGGTGGCCTCCTTGAACTCCGCCTCTGTGGTGGCTGCGATGGCCAGCAGGTTCTTGAATCCATTGGCAATGCTGTGAGGGGCCGAGGCGATGGTCGGGTAGCCCACGGACAAACAGACGGCAGCCAGGTTGGCCCTCCTTGCTGGAACTTGGCGCGCAGATCCTCTGGCTTGATGTCCAAGATCTCAGGCGAGAAGATGGAGCCAGAGTCGTATACCTGGCTGACGATCAGACCGTACGAGAAGGGCGAAATGTTCAACATGTTGAGCAATGTGGCCTCGGAGGCGCCCACTTTGTCGCCGGGCTTGAGGATGGGCACATCGTTGATGATTTCAATTGTACCCTTGGAAATCTTGGTCGGGATGGACAGAGCCTGGAAGAAACTGGTCTTCTCGGGTCCCAAGCCAGTATTCTGTGCTGGGATGATGACGTTCAGGGGAGCGATGGCACCCGGACGGGCTGGGGCGCGCACCTTCGACTCAAGCAACTTGTCGCGGACCTCGGCCAAATCACCTTTGGTGAAGACAAAGCCAACATTGCCCTTGATGTGGGGTAGCAGCTTCTCCAGCTGGGGGTTGTTCTCCAGATGACCGCGAATGGCCTTGCGCATCATGGTATTCTTGCCCATCAGCACTACAGCCAGTCCGCGCAGGCTGGTACGAATGTTCTGCATCTGCTTGGAGCCCACATTGTCAGCGCCCACAATGAAGCACTTTGGAAACTCGTCGAAGAGTTCCACAACTTTCACGAAGTACTGAGCCTTCCATGCTGCCTTGTTCTCCCTAACCATATTGATTGTGTATTAGGGACTCGTTGAAAGAATTTAAGAACAAAGCAAGAACTTTTCACTGAGGTGACTTTGACCAAAATAAATAATGTTTTTTATCGGAAACATGAGGAAATGAATGATGATAAGTTGATCCCAAACAAATTGTTATGAACGCATGTTGGTAAAAACCACTTGCGACACACTTTATATTTACTCACGTCATGGCCACCGACTCATCTCATCTGAATACTGCAGAAGTGAAAATTATATCGAGAGCGAAAGTAAATTCGATTCGCAAATCGTGGACTGAGAATACTCTGTAGTTTTTGGACTGAACCGACCGAAGAATTCCGAAAGAACTGCGATCATTTCAAAATAAGCGCATAGGTATTGTCGTATCGTGTCGTGTTTTGTAAATAGATTAAAAGTGCCTCATTCGTGTGATAAGTGTTGGGTGTTCTCAGTTGGCCGAAAAGCATCTTCGGCCAGTTTTGAAAACTTTTGAGAGAGTTCAGTTTGCGCCAGTACGTCCAACGAGCGATACATTTGACCATCCGTCGGATTCAGATTCTCAAATAGAACACAATTAGAATTCAAATTCAAATTGCAAATTTACAGGTGGGTGCAGATACTATTCGCAAAACAAATTAAATGCGTGGCCTTTCCAATCGCACCTCAATTTGTGTCCAACTTAAATTTCAATTTGTTTTCCGATTCTGTTGGAAAACAAGCAATTAGGTGTTATATTAGGATTATATAATAAATGTTAACACAATTACCTGAGAGTGTCAACAAAACTGATGCATCCCCTGCATGTCTGCCTGTGAACACAAAATAGAGAATAGAGCAGAATGTGGCATATATGTTTAAGGGCCCCATACATGAAAAATTAGCTGAGAATCGTAAACATCATGGACCTATCCATTGTCACACTCAAGCGTAGAGCGTAGAGGTATAAATATAGTACCTATATGTATGTACAGTTTAGTCTGTGGAAAAACATGATTCGTTGATTTTATCAATGAATTGCTCAACCGAGATGAGATGGGATATTCGGGAGACAGAACTGTGACCTGTGAGAATCAGTAAACATGAACTATATACTCAGAACACAAACCTTAACATATTTTGATGTCTCTTCATAGGGGATTCTCTCTCTTTCTCTCGGTGATATCCAACGCCATTTCTCCCACCCTCGGGTGACCCATCTACCATCCTCTCTCGTTCTCGTGTTCTCGTGACAAAGCCAAAATATTTGTTTCGTTTCGTTAATTTGAGAGGAAAATATAAAGAAAGGAAAACAGCAACAGAGCCAAAAAACATGAAAATTCGTCGGCCAGAAATAGCGCCACCCACCGAAAGTTTTGAAATTGAATTGACTTACAGAGTATTTTTAAATGATTGGATTGACTATTTTATCGTGAGCAATGGACTGCAAGATCATTCGTTCATTCGTGTTCTCTCCACTTGCAGTTGCAAAGTGCGGGCCATCCATGGAGAAGTCTTCGCGACCCAAGCGCAATCGTCGCCACAGTAGGTAGGTTATTTGATCGGAAATTGATTCCAAATTGATCCCAATTGATTCGAAACGGGCTTTGCAGACGAGCCTGGCCACCAGAGGATGAACTGCAGCAGCCGATGCGAGCCGCCAAGCGTTTGTTCACTCCAGACATCAAGCGCATGCTGAAGGATTGGCTAATCCGGCGGAGGGAGAATCCCTATCCCAGCAGGGAGGAGAAGAAGCAGCTGGCAGGAGAGACTGGCCTGACATACACCCAGATCTGCAATTGGTTTGCCAACTGGCGGCGGAAGCTGAAGAACTCGGAGCGGGAGAAGGCCAAAAAGTCCTGGGGTCATCTCATTAAGAACTATAACCACAATGCGAGGGGGAATGTCGAGCAGTTTAGCATCTCATCGGAGGACAGCATATGGGAGGAGGAGATGCGACCATGCGTGGGGGAAGATGATGATGGGGACGTAGATGGAGACGGGGACTACGATGACGATGAGCTGTCCAGCCACAGTACTGGCAGCGATGGCAACGCAAACAATGCTTCCACAGCTGTGTACAAGCCAAACTTTTACGTGGAGTCTGGGAACATGTCGATGTCGGAACACAGCAGTCATCGCATTCCCATGTTGCCGACTGTGCCGGTGGGCAAGGCCAAGTACAAGCACCAAATGATGGAGAAATATCTGCGGGATAGCACTGCAGAGGACGAAGCGACGGGGATCACGCAGCCAGCTACCGCCACCCAACTCAACAAGTGGCTGGAAAGCGCAGCGAAATTCACACCAGACCGAAACAACTATCACATCGAATGGAATACGAGCAGGTAAGGACTCCCTCCATCGGTGATTGATTCAGGCTGATTGACTCACCATTGACCCTGCACTTTCAATTAGACAAAAATGTGGCAGTGGTGGACAGGGACAGGAACGACCTGCCCAGAGCCAAGTGATCTTCACCAGCGATGCTACGGCCGCGGCACGCGGTGATCGCTGGATGCTGCACCACAAGGACGAACTGGATGCGGCCGAGGCTCTTGCGAATCTCGCCTTCAACTGCAGACAGCGCTGGCATCACATGACAACGATCAGCTCCTAACGATCGGCACCTAAGAGGCATCCCAAAACGCATCTGACGCCATCATTCCAGCAGAAGATTCAGGCCCGTTGGAAAAGTGCAATCTAGTCATAGTTAACATTTTTAGCTGCTAGTTTAGTATGAAAGACAAATTAATCACTTTTTCGCTTTTCTTGTTATTTAACAATTACAATTTTACAATATTATGACTCGTCCGCCGTCTCTGTGGTATTGGTGTTGGTATCGCCATTGCCCTTGGCGTGCACGTCCAGAACCTGCACCAGATTAACCTGGTGCGTCTGCAGATGTTGGACAAGTTGGCCAGCAGCCAGGTTGAGGGTTTGGATGAGCTGTGCCTGAGCCCCCTGCAGATTTGGCATTTGGGCATAGGCCATTAGCTCGTTTCTGCTGAGCAGTGTCTTCTCAACAATGCCTCCCAGCAGCACCATCTGCGGCACTCTGCGTGTGATCTTCAGCAGTGCGCCAATCTGCTGCTGATTTGGGGAGAACACAATGCAGTGATTGGAGTGGAAGAGCGGCATGATGGCCTCGTACGGCGTACCGGTCACGGCTTGGTCTATGATTTTGCGGCCATACGACTTCAAATGCAGGTTCTGTTTATGCAGCTGGACGCGCACCCGAAAGATCTCGTCGGCGGTGATGGAGTTCAGGTGGAAGATAGCCACTAGCTGTGAGTGATTCAGCCAGTTTCGCACTTCCCGGGCAATGATCTCGTTGTAGGGATTCTCCAGCTGTTCCTTGGTGCGTTCGGCGCGGGTCTGGAAGCACGAGCGTGCCTTTGGCAGCTCCGGGTATTTTGGCTGTGTGACGGCCACAACACGAGCACGCTCATAATGTGGCTCCTTTGGTCTCTGTATGTTGATTTTTCCACGAAACCGTAGGAACTGCAGCACCGGAGTCCGTGTAGTGGTCAGGGGCAGGCCTGTAATTGTCAATTGACAGAGAGGTAGAATAATTTAGCGGATTGTATAACCACCAGCCAGCGGACATTGAGTGCCCCAACAATTCAGCCTGGTTATTTAATTGTACATAGCGCTTACTTCTCTGCATCAAATTGGCCATATCTCAAGATTGCTCCGGGTATTAAATAATATTCTATTTTGATTTTATTTAAAGTTCAGTTTAGTAATAGAAATTAAATTCAATTGGTGGAACTGCGAAGAAAGAAGAAGAAATTTGTTTGAGTGTAAAAAACTAGCGATCCAACTGGAATGGCGAAACGCTTGCCGTTGCGAGGGCCACAGAGTCCCTATTTCTTAATTATTCATGCCAGTTTCTTTTATTATTCACCACTATTATTACTTACAATTTAAAGTTTTTGCTAAAATCTGTTGAGTGCAGCCCTAATTTGGTCTTTCATGAACGTTCACTGTGAACGAACTAGTTCCACTTAACCCACTTGAATCATCATAAAAACCCTCTATTTAAACTTGAGTTAAACCACTAACCATACAGTATGTAGATGTGCCAGTTCATGTCGCAAACGAAATTTCTGGATTAGATCCCAGGGTCTTCGACTCTGGCGTTCGACTACAGACGCGTCGTCATGAGCCAGACAGCCAAGCAACGCTTTGCACGAGTTAGTATAACACACACAATATGTTCTCACAATATGTTTTTTGTTTTCAGAGTTTGTGTGTATCCACATTTCATGATACATATACTTTCCCGGATAATTGGCGCGAGGCTTAACCCTTCACTTTTCCGTGTCCTGCGGCGCGTCCTGTTGGCACGCGCGCGCCCTCTTTTTAACCGGGCGCTCTCCGGCGGCCTTACCCGTTTAGGTGTTGCCGGAACGATACCTACACTTTTACAACTTACGACGTACGATACGATCTTCTCCTCTAACCCCGCCAGGTAAAGTTATTAAGTAATAATTTATTCATTTACTTTATTTAACTCTTCTTTTCAACTTAGCAGGTCGGCCCATCCTGTGGCCTGGAATACGTCTTTCTAGTCTTCCGGTTTTTATGAGCGAGTGTGCGCTCGATGACGGCTGTGGCCCTTGGCCTGGGCAACTTTTGGGTCCGGCCACTTGCCATGGTCCTCTTTCTTGCGTCCCACACTGTTTTCTCCGCCTTTCCAGAGCGCTCGCCGTCGGTACCTTCCCAACGGGTAATTCCGCCGTAGCTCCTCGTCCTCTCGGGAGGTCCAACCAATGTGCTCCTGGCTGTCCTGCTGCAGGCCATAGCCATTATGCCGCTGCTGTGTTGCTGAGTCGACAATGTGGCGTCCTGTCCGCTGCAGCAGGGCTCAGTGATCGACGGCGGAATTGTTGGTTCATGCCCACGGGAGATAATGTCAGCAACCCCCCTATTCATACGCCGCCGAATCAAACGCTGAGCTTCAGCTTCGAGACGCGTAAGTGAATCAGTATATAATTGTTGACATATCTTAAAATATATCTTCCTTCACAAATATCTTCCTTCTGTACCCTACGCTTTGCCACAAACCGAGTCGTATCCGATTTCCCCCCGCCAGACGGAGTCCTTTCCGAGCATTACCGAAACGTATCCCAGCAGACAGAAGCGCACCCTTTGCAAGATCCAAACCTAACAAGCCGTCGTCATCCTTCGACCTGGCCATCGACAACAAGGACTTTGACTATGGCGACCAAGGGAGGGGCTACGCGGGCTACTTGACTCCAGATAGATCTCGTTGTTGTTAGGTTTAGGGATATACACGTTTATACATTTAGATAGTAGATACAAATGTTTTCCACTTGTTTATTTATTTATACTAAGCTAAGTTATGATGAATAAAACTATTGAAAAATCATCCTTGCTGTATCCTGTATCGGGGAAACTATCCCGATTACAAAAAGGCGGGGCACGCCCAGATTGGTTTACAAATAGCGGAGAAAACAAAATATTTTTGATTGGGGAAAATGTCCTTGATCCTTGATAAGGACTCCACCAAATCAGGGACATTTGCCGATCACAGGAAGCGGAGAAAACTAATACTTTTGATCCTTGATCCTTGAAAAGGACTTCAAAAAATCAGGGACATTTTTCCGATCATAGGGAGCCGTCGCATGTCACGATCGGGCCACAAATAAGGGAGAAAACAAGATATATACGTCTGGAGTAAATATCCTTGATCCTTGGTTCTTGATAAAGACTCCATAAAATCAGGGATTTTTTTCCGATCACAGGAAGCCGTCGCATGTCCCGATCGGACCTCAAACAACGGAGAAAACAACAAATGCTGTTGTTGTCAATTGTTATACAACAACTTTCAACTTGCGACCGCTCAAATGGCCCGAAACGAGAATTTAAAATCTGGGATACCAGGCGAACAGAAATCAGCAGAAGGTGGCTAGTTTTTTTAATTTTTTTTATTTTTCCCGCCATTTTTCAAACCCCAACAGTATTCAACGTTTTTTTATATTTTCTTTGACCGCTCAAACGGCTAAAATCGAGAATTTCAGATCTGGGATACCAGGCGAACAGAAATCAGCAGAAGGTCGCTGGTTTTTTTTAATTTTTGAGTTTTATTTTAAGCAAAAAAAATAAAAATCATAAATAATAATTATATTTGAGTTTTTATAATAAAAATCAGAAATAATAATTATACAATAAAAATCAGAAATAATAATTATACAATAAAAATCATAAATAATAATTATGCAATTATATTTGAGTTTATAATAATAATCATAAATAATAATTATATTTGAGTTTTATAATAAAAATCATAAATAATAATTATATTTGAGTTTTCATAATAAAAATCATAAATAATAATTATACTTTTTTCATATTTTCTTTACCGCTCAAACGGCTAAAATCGAGAATTTCAGGTCTGGGATACCAGGCGAACAGAAATCAGCAGCAAGCAACTGTAGTAATTGCAAAAAAATTCGCAGCATACTTTAGGGGGCACAAATTTTTGTAAAAAAATTTCATCGACCTTCTGATTTCTGCTGATTTCTGTTCGCCTGGTATCCCATCCAGTTTTTGGTCAATTGACGACACTTTTTTCTTTTTGTACGGTGGCGCCCTCTATCGGTGATTTCTTGAACTACATTTTCAACGCCAGTTACAAGCCAGTTTTGTTTTCTCCGTTATTTGAGGTCCGATCGGGACATGCGACGGCTCCCTGTGATCGGAAAAGTGTCCCTGCTTTTATGAAGTCCTTATCCAGGTCCAAGGATCAAGGATATTTACTCCAGACATATATATCTTGTTTTCTCCCTTATTTGTGGCCCGATCGGGACATGAGACGGCTTCCTGTGATCGGAAAAGTTCACCTGAATTGATGGAGTCCTTATCAAGGACCAAGGATCAGGTATATTTACTCCAGACATACATATCTTGTTTTCTTCGTTATTTGTGGCCCGATCGGAACATGCGAAGGCTTCCTGTGATTAGAAAACTTTCTCTGATTTTATGAAGTCCTTATCCAGGTCCAAGGATCAAGGATATTTACTCCAGACATATATATCTTGTTTTCTCCCTTATTTGTGGCCCGATCGGGACATGCGACAGCTTCCTATGATCGGAAAAATGTCCCTGATTTTATGAAGTCCTTTTCAAGGATCAAGGACATTTTCCCCAATCAAAAATATTTTGTTTTCTCCGTTATTGGGGAACTGATCTGGGCGTGCCACGCCTTTTTGTAATCGGGATAGTTTCCCCGGTACAAGATACAGCAACGATGATTTTTCAATAGTTTTATTCACCATAACTTAGCTTAGTATAAATAAATAAACAAGTGGAAAACATTTGTATCTACTATCTAAATATATGGACGCGTATATCCTTAAACCTAACAACTAGATCTATCTAAAGTCTAATGCCCGTATAGCCCCTCCCTTAGTTGGCGTAGTCAAAGTCCTTGTTGTCGATGACTGGCTGGGGTTTTTTGAGTCCTTACCAAAGGATCAAGGATATTTGTCCAATCCCAGGAACCTATGGAACATCGACCTCATTTTCGTAATCGATATTTTGATGCCAATCAATAGGCTGGATCAACACTGTCCTGGGAAAGTAGGTCCTTCGCCGATCGGGCCATAAATAGTCGAGATATAGCCAAAGAAGAAATGCAAATTAAATCTGACGTCAAAGGGCCGAAAATTTCAGATCTGGGATACCAGGCGAACAGGAATTAGCAGAAGGTCGCTGGTTTTTTAAAGACAATTTTTATTTTATTGGGGATAGGATATTTTCCCCTGTCGTACATACATATGTCACGCCACGCCATCTCGTGATCGCGTTAATGTCCCAGATCTTTTGGCATCAAAGACAGTAAGGATATTGCCTGTTAATATTGTTTTATGTTTCTCCACCATTCGTGGGCTGATCTTGGCTTTATAGATATCATATCTCTATTCTTTTCTTATTACAACAAACAGCACTTTAGCTACTAATCAGAATCGTCAGAATCAGAATCTACCTCTAATTTCTGCTCAGACAGATGACGACGCAGCTTCTCCAGAGCCTCGAGGTCCTGCACCAAATGCGAGGGCTGAATGTAGTGTTTATTTGCACAGCCCGATACGGGACAGCGGATACTGAGGTTATCCTTGATCATGGCGTTAACCGATCCACTGTCGTAGATATGGCCACACATCTTGTTACGAACAGGCTCCTTCATCAGCGCCATCGACCATGGGTCGTGTAGGGAGAACACATCGCCACCGGTTTGCACAACTTCAGACATGCTGCAATTATCATCGGGAGTAGGGGCATTCCCGTCGGCCGAACCAGCAGAGGATTCAATTTCATTCTTAAAGCATTTGTATTTGGCTTTGTTCTTCACATTGGAGGACTTTTTAGCGGCAGCTTGCTTCAGTTGATCGACTTTTCGCGAGAGCTCCTCCGTGGTGGCACTCTCACCCTTGGCCTGATCTATGGCCTTGCAGGTGTTTTTATGCTCCTGTTCCATTTTAATAACTTTTTCTCCCATCTGCAGCCGTTTTTTACGCTTTCTTCGAGAAACCTTTTCATTTCGCCCTTCTCATCGCCGAGCGCTGTGTGGATTTAGAGCTATTTACAACTTGAATAAATGAGAAACTTGCAAATATATTACCGTCAGCCATTTGCTTAAAGAACTTAGTGTTTTCGATGAGCATGGCGAGGTTGTCCTCCATCTGTTTCGTAAAATCCATCAAGCACAGGATGTTATTGCAGAAAATGCAAGCAATTTGATTCGAAAACAAGCGAAAATTTTACGATTTGTTTAGATTTTGTTTCCGGCAAAAGTGTGACCGCCTCAGAAATATACAAAAATATACCGTCTCATTTTAAAAATATACCGTAAATATACTGACGAATTAAATAATTCAAATGTATTCAAGTTCCATATTCCATCGATTTTGATATTCGGTTAAATATTACCAGCTAGCTAAAACCCTCAGCTCTCAACTCATAGTTTTATCCAATTATTAAATCATTGCTTATAAAATAAGGTTTAAGCGAAAACAGAAAACAGCCCGACATTTTTGAAAAAATTAACGTTTTGATTGATGGCAAACGATCAGGAATTCGATGCTGATCACGAATTAGTATTCGATGTGGCCTGGGACATGGCTCAAAGTGGCATTTCTACACGGTTTCTACATTGGTGCATTGGACAAGAGGTCCATAACGCGTCTTAAAATATACTGGAAAATACTAGAATATTATGAAAAGTATAAAATTAACGTTCAGTGTTCAGTGAGAGCAATTGTTTGTGTGACCAAATGTGACGGAAAACACTATACTGTAAAAAAGTTATCAACTGTTAAATTTTAAATGCCAAACAGACAGAACCAAGAAATTCCTGAAATTCCAAAATCAAAGCTTTGTTGTGGAGAGGGGAGAGGAGAGAGAATCCACAAACACCAACACCGTTATAATGCATAGGTATAGAATTTATTTAATTACAGTTATAACATTAACATCTATATATATTATGTATATATGTATGTATAAGTTGCATTTCGCTAATGGGTTCGATCGGTTCGGTTCGGTTCGGTTTTGTTTTGTTTTGGTATTCGCGGGCTGAGAGAGATAACGGTTTATCTGAACAACCAACAACGCTATTGGGAACAATCAAATCAGACAGTTGTCTGGATCTCGGATTTGGGATCTGGGAGGAGAGGTCGAAAATGTCCGGATCATGTCCATAGTTTGAAAGGAAAAGGATAATAATAACAATAAGAAGAAACCAAGTGTAAGAAATAAGTGTAATTTAATCGTTTTTCTTCAAATTAACTTAGGAAATAACTAAAAAGTGTCTTAAAGCATACAACTTATACATAAACATATGTTTAACAGCGCTTCATCTGTTTCTGTTTGAAAATGTTTTCTTTTCTTTTACTTTACTTTTTTCTGTTTATCTGTTTCTGTACGATCTGATCTCTTCCTCTGATCGATCGTTTCGTGTTTTCTTCTTTCGTATCATTAATTTTGTTATATAATGTACAGTTTCTCTTTAGTTTAGTTTTAAAACATACAACTAAATACGGGCTAAACACTAATTAAACTGTATTTACATTTCATATATTTGTTAGAATCTAAATAATTTAAATATTTTACAGTTGTGTATTGTTTAGTTTTGTTTTCTTTCTTTTCTTTTCTTGTTTTTGTTTCATCTTTTTTTGTTTTTGTTTTTTCGTTTTATCGTTTTGTTTCTTGTTTTGTTTCATCTTTTTGTTGTCGTCACATAATTTACAAGTGGGCGTGAAAACGTACGTTTAAGTTTAAGGAGTGTACAGAGAGGGTAGGTAGGTAGTACTATATAGTTTATTGTATAGCATATGGTGTCGTGGGTATGTATGTTTAGGGTAGAGGAGGGTGTTTAGGTCTGTGTATGTGTCAGCAGTGGGCTTTTGAGGGTATAAAGAGGGCTTCTCCCGCATCCTCCAAACAATCATCTTACAAAGTTTCGCGCGCACAAACCAAATTAGTATTGAACAAAATTGAAATATGGGGAACGGAAACTGGAAACTGGAAACGGGAAACGGAACGGAACGCCTCGATTTAGATAGTCCAGTGTTTTAGTGTTGTGGCAGTGGTGGTGTTGTAATGGGGTATCGACAATTTCAAAAACCAAAAAGATCCAACAGAAATAAATGTTCAAGGGGTCGCACAAAAAGACCCACAACGTCGAGTCTGGAAGAACAGAAACCCCGTCGTTGCAGGGGTTTTGATGGAAAGCAAAATAAGTTGCTCTGGTGCAGAGCGGAGCAGGAAATCCAACACAAAACTAGTCTCTCTCTAAACTTTAAAATATTTGGCTTAACACATATTCGTTTATAATTAAATACGCTCTATACGTGGCTATATGTATACTCGTAATGTATGTATATGTATATGTGTATGGTAATATAATGTAATGTATACGTGTGTGTGTGTATGTAATCGTAGGAAAAGCCTCTGGGCGCATCTTTAAACCTAATTGTGCTTCAAACAGCGTTGGCGACAGATCAGACCACACCAGACAGGTAGGGTAGGTTCTTGGGCGCTCGAGTTGGGTTGGGTCCTTGGGTCTATGCCAGGCCTTTCTTCTACAGAGGGAGGGAGGGCCTTCCATAGAGCCAATGAACCAATTGGAAAACTCAACAAATTCTAGGACTTTTCTGGCGGAAACTTTGTAAGATGTGCAAAAGTATTTGGGTGTGTGGAGGGTTTGACCCTAGAAGTAGTCACCAATCGAAAACTTAAGCTTGTTAGGGGCAGAGAGGGGTATTTGGGGGTCATAGAATCATCGGATATTCATATTATGTATGGTATGGTATGGTATTGGTATTGGTATTGGTATGGTATGGGTAGTAGTATGCATAGTACAGTAAACAGTTATTATGTTTTAAGCTTTTTTCGTTTAACATTTGCTTGTGTGTGTGTTTTTTTTTGCGTGTTGCCTTTACGTTTACTTGTTGTTGTGTGTGTGTGTTTTTTCTTACATTTTCTTTCATTTTAAATTAAGCAAAAAATAAAACTTTCTTTTCTTGAGATCAAACTTAACGATACTTTGCAAGCTTTTCTTTTCTTTTCTTTTTCATTTTGTTTTGTTTTGTTTTCTTTTAAAGGATTAAATTAGGGGAAGGTTAAATAATTAAATTTAGACAAATATATATTCATCGTATTTTGCTTTTGCTTTTAAAGTGTACAAGTGGTTGCTGAATGCTGGATCTTTTCGCTTTGTTTGAGTTCTGTTTTTGGACATGACATTCTGTATTCTCTTCGTCAGATATTCAAATCAAATACATATTCTGGGAGCAACAATGTTCCATTCCATCTAATTTTCGTCTCGTCTCGTTTCGTCGCGTGCATTTATTTATTCAATAAAGTTTGCATGTGATTTCTGCTTGTTTAAGTTCTTTTTGCTTTGCTTTGCTTTTTTAAACTTTTGCTTGTTTAATCGCTATTTAAAATTACTTAAAATACTAGAAGAGCGTAACTTGTTTTGTTGGTTGGTTGTAGTTCTTGTTGTTGCCTGCTGCTGTTCTTGGTTCTTGTGGGTTGTTTTTCTTTGTCAGAGTCTGGGTAAAGTGTCGCATCCTAGAGGTTTGCATAGTCAGAGTCCGGTGGTGCAGCCACTGTCCTGGCTGTACCGGTGTGTGCCTTAGACAGTGGCTATGACAATCAGGAGGTGTGCCAACTCGGCTACACGATTCTTGAGATCCGGAGCGGCACGCTCCAGGTTCTCGTTGGCAAAATCGCAGGCCGGGAAGATGTGCACCACGTAGGCGGCCTGTTCACTGCCCGGTATGGGTATGTTGACAATGCCGGCGGCCATTTTCTGTTGCAGATAGGTGATGAATCCGGTCTGTAGGTTCCTCGAGTGCTGCAGCACATCAGCATGGTCTCGGCCGCATGGCAAGGCCAGCAACATGCAGTGCTCTTTGTCAACCTGTTCATGGGAAAGGGAATGGGAATGACATTCGATTATCATCTGTAACAGACTTCCGGTCCACCCAGAGATGAGAGTGGGATAGAACTTACCTGCATCTTTTTGGCCACTCCCTCCAGCTGCGTCTGCTCCAAGCGCATACGCTGGGCAATCCTCAGAAGCGGCGTGCTGCTCTCTGCCAGACTCGGCAGCGAGGCACGCGCCACATTCGGATTGCCGTGCACGAAGTGCATTTGAACGGCAGCCTGGTCCGTTTTCAGGGCCAGCAATCCCTGCCACATCACGGGATAGCGTTGCAGCAGTGTCACGAGCGAGTCACCCGGCGGCGGGGCCATTGCTGGCGGCGGTGCCTGTTGTTGGGCGGCGGCCAGCTCCATGCCGGCGTGCAGAACAGCTGCTGGCATTTGCTCCTGCTGCTGTTTGACTGTGAAACGGGAACGGAATAAAAGATGTGCATCAGTCAGGGCTACTGGGGGATATGAATATTGTGATTGCAGACACTCACCGACTGCTGCGATCATGGACATGCGCTCCATCTCCCTCTCCCTATCCTCCAGCTGCATGCTGCCATCACGACCCAGGAATGGACTGACACTCGCCCCGACAGGCGGTGGCGGCACCACCACGCTGATGGAGGCCGCTGGTCGATGGGCTGGGGGCGGTTCCAGCTGTATCCCACCGGTCTCGTAGTAGCCCGCCCGCGTGGCCATGTCGCTGAAGTGGGCATGGGGAATGCGAGCATTATGCACATAGACCTGCGCCATTTGAGGGGAGTCTGAAGAGGAACAGAGGGGATCATATCATATCAATGAGTTTTTCAATAAGACTGGCTTCAATCAGCACTTACCCGCTGCTGTGCGATCCTGTGGGCTCTGCAGACTGTGAGGCACTGCAATCGTGCGTGGTGGTCCACTGCCTGGTCGCCGTAGTTCCAAGGGCGGACTGTTGCTGATCATCTTGTCGTCGTAGTCGCCGCTGCGCATCAAATGGTGTTGATAGAGCATAAAGTCCCTGGAGGCAGCCACACCTCGATACGTGGAATCGTTCTGTAAGCAAGGGACGAACAAAGAATGGATGAGGATTAGTAAAGGGTTTTCTCGAGGCAGGGTTTCTGTGTGCTCTTCTTGATTGGCAGAGGGTGATTGGGATTACGCTACTTGTAAGCTCCACAAGTAAAACTTGTGCATTACCGGTGTTATAGGCGAGGCCTGTTGATGGGCCGGCGGCGGACTCTGGGTGCGTCGTCCACTGACATAGGCACCCAGATCATGCTGCAGCGTCCACAATAATGTAGGCAATTTCAAGAGTTTAAAGTTGAAAGTTAGTTTCAGGATTAGTTTTGGTTACAATTATGCTTAGTAGATAGGATTAGGTGTTAGGTGTGACTAGGGCTTGATCGAGATGCTTACCAGACTCGTATCGAAGGGCGGCACTCCCGGCATTCCTGGTGGCAGAACCAAGGGCGAAACCCTCGGCTGTCCCTGCGGACTGATGTTGGGAATGGCTGTGCGCAACACTGCAATGGATCGAGATCGAGGATTAGTTACGCTCCGTCTGCTGATTGGAGCTGGAAGAGCCTTGCACTTACCCGCTGCTGCTGCTGCAGAGTTAGCCTGCTGCTGCGCCGACTTGAGCACTGCAGCCACGGAGACGGGCGGCGGACTACCCACACTCCCTGGCAGGATCTGTCCTGCCTGCAGGCTGTGCACCACGGGATTCGGTTTGCCAGGCGCCAAAGGCGGCGAAGGCGTTAACTGATGCTGCTGCGGCTGCAGATGCGCCGGGGCCTTCTGCTGCTGTAGCAGCAGGCCTGGATGATTGGGTAGCATGGGTATCCCGTGCGGCGGCAGCGGCAGCTGCACCTGCACTGGCACTCCCTGCGGTGGTCCGGTCTTCTGCTGGTTGGGTGGTTTGTACAGCTGCTGCTGTTGTGCGGATGGGGCAGGTGCCAGCACGGTGGGTGGCACGTAGCCAGAGTTGCTACGCTGCATATATCCTGTCGCCGAGGTGGTGGGCGGCAATTGCTGCGGCTGCGGTACCACGGAAGCCTTGGAGCTTACAACATGCAGGATCTGCGGTGGTGCTGCAGATGTTGCCTGCTTGATGACAAGCGTCTGCTGCTGCTGTTGTTGGGGCATGGGTGCTGCTGCTCCCATCTGCTGCTGATGCTGTTGCTGTGGCTGCTGCTGCTGTTGCCCCTGAATCCTGGGCGAATGTGGCGAATGTGCCGATGGTGGTGGCACGTTCACCAGCAGATGCTGCTGCTGCTGCAAGTGGCGTGCTATGATCTGTGGCTGGAGCAGCTGATTGCCTGCGGCATCTGTGATCAGCATGTGTCCTGCAACCGCTGGCTGCGCCTTTGTGGGCGTCAGTTGCTGCTGCTGCTGCTGCTGGAGGTTCTTTTCCCTGTTCAGGACATGCGCCTTCAGTGGCTGCGGTGGCCGCACGTTGCTCAGCTGGGCATGTTGCAACACCGTGGGCAGTGGATTCTGCTGTAGCACGATCGGTTGTTGTTGCTTTGGTGGCGCTACCAACTGCGGTTGTCCCTGCTGCTGCTGCTGCTGCTTTACCAACACGCTGACGGGTTTGTTCAACAGCGCCGCTGCAGCAGCTGCATCCAGCTGCACGGTCTTGTTGCCCATAGCCGCAGTGATGGGCGCCGCCGTAGACGGAGCCAGAACTGTGGCATTGATCTGCTGCTGTGGCAGCGGCTGTTGCTGGTGTTGTTGCTGCTGCTGCATCTGCGGTGCCGCCTCATTGCTGCTGTTGGTGGGAGCTGCAGCTGTGGCTGCCGGGAGGTTGCCCTCCTTGCCCTGCGGCATGCCCGCGGTGATGACTCCCGTGACGGGATCCACCAGGGCCTTGCTCACGGCATCCGCTGCTCCTCCAGTGATCTTCTGCGTGGCTGGAGCTGCAGTCTGGTGCATGGGCAGCCCTCCACTGGGTATCGACGAGTTGATGGCCTGATACGATTCGATCTCCGCTGCAGCAATCGCCTTTTTCTTGGGATGCTGCGGTATCGTGGGCTTCGTCGGATGCACGGGCATCACTGGTACCACGGGCACTGCAGGAACTGCAGCAGGAAGGGCAACAGAAACAGGAACAGGAACAGCAGATGGCGTGGCGGCTGTGGGTTCAACTTCTTTGGTGTCCAGCTGCGGCATATGTGCGGCATGCTGCTCTGGGCCAAGCAGGATGGGATTCGCGGGCGGTGCAGGTGATGATGAGGATTGCGATGAGTCCTCCATCAGGCTCGACAGCGGCTCCGAGATGGTTTGCTTCCTGTCCTTGGTGCGTCGGGGACGACCCACGGCATTGGTGGGGGGATTCACGAGATCCGTTTTCTTCGTCTGGGCATTCCGTCCGGAGCGGCGGGGTGGCGTCTGGGCGCCGATTCCTGCACCGATTCCTGCGGCCATTTGTGTGTTGGTATTTCGCACCACATCCTCGATGATGTCATCCACTGTGCTGCGATCCTCCTTCTCCTGCAGGCGGCGAGACTTGCGCGTGTTGCTCGATTCGCTCGAGTTGTCGCTAATCGTCGCATCGTTGTGTGCGTGTGGCTGGGGCTGTGGCTGCGACAGGGATTGTGGTTGTGGTTGTGCCTGTGCCTGTGCCTCTGCTGGTGGCTCCACATCGGTGCTGCTCCTGATCGACGGCTGCGACTTGTTGATCGTCAGAATGAGACGCGGCCGCTGATCCTCCACTGGCTGCACCACAGTCGCAATTTTGACCTTGGGCTCCGCCTCGCCGGAGTCATCGTTGAACTCATAAATGTCCTGGCTGGACGCTTGCGCCTGAGTTAACGCCTGATTCCTGGCCTTCTTCTCCGCGGCTGTCGGAACTGGAGTGGTGGGCGTTACCGCTGCCACAGCTGCTGCTATGGGTGTGGGTGTGGATGTGGGTGTCGCCATTTCCATGGCCTTCTGCTGCTGCTGTTGCTGTTGCGCCAGTTGCTGCTGCTGGAGCTGCTGCTGTTGCAGGAGGAGATTCCTGGGCGGACGACCCTTCCTGCCGCGAGTCACAGGCGCCGTTACCGGCTTCCTCAGACGCGTCTGCACTCCATTGTCGCCAGGAGCGATGCCCAATCCAGCATCAGCTCCTGGTGCAACGCCTGGCGTGGTCAGTGGGAGTCCTCCCTGCTTCTTGGCGCCACGCGGCTGTCTGCCCCGCTTGCTTGCGCCTCCACGACCCGGCGGCCTGCCCACAGTCGGTGTGCTGGGCTTCGGGGCCATCTGAAGGGTCTCCGTCTCGTCCTCCGTGTCGTGATCGTTCACCGTTAGATTAGGAGCAGGCGCAGGCGCAGGAGCAGAAGTAGGAGCGGGAGGCGGTGTCGACACTGGTGTCACCGTGGGTATGGTAGGGGTAGGTGGCACCTCCACTGGGGCAGCCACTGCGACTGCCACTGTCGGGGGCATCTCCTTGATGACTGCCGGAGGTGGCGGCGGCTCCCGTGGATCCAGCTTCTTGATCACACTATCGATGTTCACCTCCTTGGCGGACCAGTAGTCGCTGTCCACCTCCTTGGAGTCCTGCTCAATCAGCTCATCCTGCTTGGGCTGCGACGAGATCTTGATGAGATTCTCCTCCGTCAGCAGGGATGTGCCACTGGCTGTGGCACTGGCTGCCTTTGGGGAGATTATCGCCGGACTGCCACTGCCGCTGGTCGTGGGTGTGGGTGTCCGTATCACCGAAACACTCTCCGACGTCTTGTTGGCCAATGATGCCGATGCCGATCCCGATGCCTCCACCGGGGTCTCCTTGATGGGATTGGGATTGGGATTCACATTTTGTTGCGTTGGATAGTGGATCTTCGCATTGGCGGCTGTCGTCGGCGCTTGTCCTGCTGGCGGTGGCACAATATGCTGCTGGACAATCAGTGGCTGCTTGGTAGTTGGACTCTGAATCACATTCAGTTGCGGCGTTGGATGCGTTTGCATTTGCGTGGCTCCTGGAGAGGATTGCTGCTGCATCGATGGTTGCTGCTGCGGTTGTGGCACTCTCACCAGCAATGATGGACTGTGCACCATTGGATTTGCAGGCTTGCAAGGCGGACTGTGTGGCAACTGTTGCTGTTGCTGCTGGTTGGGCATGCCCCGTGGCGGATGCTGTGAAAACATCGGTGGCGGCGGACCCAGCTGCTGCTGCTGGGGAGGATGTTGTTGTATCTGTTGCTGCAGCTTCTGGATGTGCAACTGTTGCGCCTGCAGCGCCTGCTGTTGGTTCAACTGCTGCTGCTGCTGCTGTGCCTGGACTTGATGTTGTTGCTGCTGGGCTTGCTGTTGCTGATGGTTCAATTGCTGCTGTTGCTGTTGGTTCATCTGATGTTGCTGCTGCTGCTGCTGTTGGAAGTGCTGATGCTGCGCGGGAGTCAGCTGCTGCTGTGGCGCCTGATGCGCATGCTGCTGCTGTTGCTGCAACTGATGTTGCTGCGCGGGCGTCAACTGAAGTTGATGTTGCTGTTGTCCATGGACCTGCGACTGCTGCTGCTGATGCTGCTGCGACTGCTGATGTCCATGTTGCTGCTGCTGTTGCATATGCTGCTGCTGTTGCTGCTGCTGCTGTCGTTGCAACATTTGCTGGTGCATAAACTGGTGCACTTGCTGCTGATGTTGATGCTGCTGATGTGCTGCCGTCATCTTGGACATCATTTGCGGCGACAACTGTTGCTGTTGCTGCTGCTGCTGTTGCGCCTGATGATGTGGCGGCTGTGGCTGTGCATTCACGTGGAGGCTCTTGTGCCCAAGAGGCGGCAGGCTGCCCAAAGGCGGGGAACTTGCAACCTGCGATTGGGTGGCCTGCTGCGGCTGCACTGTCACTACCTTGCTGATGATCGTCGGGTGGTGTGGCACCTGCATCGGCGGCATCTTTTGCATCGGCATGGGAATCAGTTGTGGCGATTGTGACGATTGCGACGATTGCAGATCCATCAGAGACTTGGGCGAAGGCTGCTGTTGCTGGTGTGGCTGCTGTTGGGCTCGGGGCTGGTAGCTGTTCGGCTTGCTCGTGGTGGGAGATGTGGTATTGGTGGCCACTACTCGCGGCGTGGGACTGGCCATTGGACTCATGTTGCCGCCTTGCGGGGATGTCATCACTGCATGCTGTTGCTGTTGCTGCTGCTGCTGGTTAACCCCTGGCACGGGACGACCCGCAGGACTCAGTTGGCCCACCACTCGATTGATGGGTGGCCCGCCTCGTCCCGGCGACAGCAGCGGACTGTGTGGCGACTGTGCCCGAATGCCCATCATGTAACCACCCGGCGTCGTCGGCTGCTGCTGCTGCTGCTGCGGATGATGTGGGGAGAGTACCATGTGGGGCACCATGAAGTGCGCCGTCTGGTCTGGAATGGAGATGGTCGGGGGCTGCATGATTAGCGACTGCGTGCGCAGTGCCAGTTGTTGCGTTGGCGTCTGTTTCGGCGTCGAGGCCTGCGGCATGCAGGGAATGCTCTGGCTGGGGGTGGGGCTCCCGAAGGATATCGAGGGAGAGCCGGAGCTGCTGCTGTTCGAGCAATTGGCCATCACATTCGACAGATCCAGGTTGATGACGGGCGTGGGCGTGGGTGTGGGCATGGGAGTCTTGTGTGGTGCAGGTGCAGGCGCTGCTGTTGCAGGAGCAGGAGGCAGCACTGAGGGTGCGGGTAGCACCGTCTGCACCGGCTGCACCAACGGTTGCTGCAGTTTGCTGATCGTCGGCGGCTCAATCTTCACGGGGGAAGATGATGTCAACGAGCTGCCGCTAATCATCACAGATGTTGGGGGCTTCTGCTTCTGCTGCTGCTCCAAAGATGGCAGCTTCGTGATCACCGAAGGTGGACTCTTCTTGGAAGGTGGATCCGCCACTGGGCATGTGGATGGGGATGCCTTGGATGCTGCCGCTTCCCTGCTGCTCGACATAGACTTCTCTGGCGATGAGGAGGAACTCTGAACGGTCTCATCAATCTTGAGACTCGGTCCACTGCTGTCTGCCTCGTCGGCATTCTCATTCTCCTCGGTGTCCGTGTCGATCTGGAGATCTCTCTCCGACTGGGGTGTGTCCGCCTTGATGTCCATCATGTCCTCGTGCCTCAGACTCTGCACAGCCTTGTTGATCTCATCGGGATCTAGGACTCCTCCTGCTCCCACGACCACTGGGGGTTCTGCTTCTGTCTCTGGTTCTGGCTCTGCTTCAGGCTCATCTTCCAGAATGGCTGGTGGTTCCACGGCTCCCTCGATTGCCTTGGCCGCCAGGGCGGCCTCTTCATCGGGTTCGGCCACAACGAGAGCCGACGCCGACGGCTCCATTTCGCTCTCGTCCATGCCATCCAGCGAGTAGTCGGCCGTCGAGGAGGTGCCAAAGCTCTCGCCCAGCAGCGCTGACACGGCGCTCTCCGTCTCCTCCTGGGAGATGGTCACCCGGGATTTGCTGTCCTCAATTTTGTCCAGTGGCTTAGTGGCGCCCGGTGGCGAGGCCACCGGAATCTTGGGCTCACCTGCCAAAGGATCCAGCAGGGAGGCGCTGTTGAACTCCGCGGAGATGGACTGCACAGCCGACTCGCTGATCCTATCGTCCAGTTGGCCATCGAAGCCGGGAATGAAGATATCCTTCTTCTTGCCGAGCGCCGCACTCGTGGGAGAACTCTCCGCGGAAGCAGAGGCTGCTGCAGCGGCCGCAGCGGCGGCTGTTGTCGAGGACGTGGGTGTCGTGGCCAGCGCCGAGGAGTTAACACCCGCCGCTCCAGCTCCAGCTCCGGCTCCGGCTCCACTGCTCACTGGCGTCTCCGCGGACTGTGTGGACAGCATGGAGCTCGTGGAGTTCGTGATGGTCGGGGTCTTGGGAATGGGGCTGATCAGGCGTGGCTTCTCTCGCGAGGGAGTGAGGCTGTCACAGCCGCTGCCCCTTGCGCTGGCACTGGCGCTGGTGCTGGTGGGAGTGCTCGGTGGCACCTTCGGCTTCGGGGGATGTGGTTGTGGTTGTGGTACATCCACATCATCATCGTCTCCGATGAGGCAGGGCAGACTCGGCGAGGGCTTGCACAGCGGAGGCGATGAAGATGCAGAACGATGCTTGGCTGCATCCATCTGCTCACCCGCATGCTTGGCGGCTGCCTGGACATTCACCGTCAGCTTGCCAGGCGTCGAGGGAGGACCCGGCCCCGGGCCCGGAGCCGGGGTGGGAATCGATTCCCTGCGAAGCATCTTCTCCTGCTTCTCCTCCTTGGAGCGCTTCTTCTTCTTCTTCTTGTCCTTGCTCTTGTGCTGCTCCTCGCCTGCCGGCTGCTTCGGCTGGGTCGGGACTCCCATCGATGATGGCTTCAGCTTCAGCTCCACCGAGTTATTGTCCTCGTTGTCCGAGAAGCGGAACACATCGGTCATGTCCGATCTGTAGGTGTTGGCCGTCGAGGGGGTGGCCTCCTCGGGCATCGTCTTGCTGTCAAAGTCATCCATCAGCTGGGCCTCCAAGGCCCTTCCTGCCTCATCCATGTCCACGCTGTTGTCGTCCTCGATCTTCGTGGCATTCGAGGAGGAGGATTGCTGCTGGATTGCCGCCTGCTGCTGCTGTTGCTGCTGCTCTCGATGGGACTTTTCGCGTCGCTTCTTCTCGCGCTTCTCCTTGCGATGACGCTCTCTGTCCGCATGAGAGGAGGACGACGAGCTGCCGCCCGTCTGCCGAGGGGGTCTCTCCACTGGTGGCTGATCCTCCCTTGGGCTGATGGGCAACTGGTTCTCCTGGATCTTGGCGGAGGTGTGTGCGGGTGTGGGTGCGGGTGTGGATGGTGGCTCCTGCTTGTAGGTCTGCAGAGCAGCGGACACAACCGGTTCTCTCGAGGAGATCTCTTTGGCTCCGCCTTCTGCCTGCTCGTCGGCGAACTGCGACTCATCCTCGTCCGAGATGATGCCAAAGATGAACTCCATCTTGTCCTCGCCCCGTGTCTTGTCTCGAGAGAGAGCTGGCGCAGAGGTCGGTGTGGCAGGAACGGGCACGGGCACAGGCACTGACACAGGCACTGGGGATGCTGCTGCTGCTGCTGCCGCTGCCACAAGGCTGCTGTTGCCAGAGGAGGCATTGTACAGCCTCGTGGAAGAGGAGGAGTTATCCAAACTCTTGGATTTCTTCGACTTTTTCAAGCGGTGTCTCTCTTCCTTTGACAGCTTCTCCAACTTCTCCCCGAGATCATTGCTGCCGGCAGACGGAACAGGAACAGCTGCTGCTGCTACCGTTGCTGATGCTGCTGGTGGTGCAGCTGGTGTGCTGCTGCTGTTGCTGCTCATGTGTGGTGGTGCTGTGGTGGCGGACCCAGCGATGGTGTTTGTTTCTGCCGTGAGGTTCCTCATCTTCTCGCGTTTCTTCTCCTTGCGCTCCTTGTGCTTCCGCCTCTCGCTCGCCGAAATTTCCAGCGATATGGGCAGGACACTCTCTTGGTCTCGGTCTCGGTCCCGCTCCCGCTCTCTCTCCCGTTCCATCTTCAGATCATCCAGGCTATCCACAAATTTGTTCCCCTTCAAATCGGACGAGTGCACATCGAAGATCGAGGGCGTGGCTATGGATACAACGAGAGATGGCGGGGGCTGCTGCTGCTGCTGCTGGGCTGCCTCCACCTCTCGGGAGGAGGAGGACTTCAGGCGCTTCTTGCTCTTCTTGTGCTTCTTGCGCGTCTCCGGGGAATAGTCCTTGATAGTCTTGCCCGTCCCAGAGTCGGAGTAGGCATTGGAGTAGCACCCACCGGCGGCAGAGTTGTAGAAATCCCCATACTCCTTCTTGATCTCCGTCTTCAGCTTGCGCTCCTCCATCGAGGAGTGGGAGTCGTGGCGCGACTTGTACTCTGTCTCTGTCTTTTTCTGCTCTCCCCCGCCGTCCGACAGCTGTTCCTGCTTGATCTCTGGCTCTAGCTCCAGCTCCATTTCCATCTCTGGCTGTGGCTGTGGCTCCAGCTTGATCTGCACCTCCATCTCCGGGGCTCCTGGCTGCGACTGCGACTCCGAATCGGAGGCAATGCGCGTCGTATGCGAGTTGCGCTTTCCGTGCTGATTGTGCTTCGTGAAGTTCCTGCGTATCTCGTCCTCGGAACTGTCGTCCCCATCGCACAGACGGCGCAGATTCTGCTGCATCTGGAGGACGCGACTGGCCACCGCCTCGTGATCCTCGCATCCTTCGGATCTCGCATCTGAGTCGGAGAATATGCGGCTATGGCTATGGCTCTGCATCATGTCATCCTCGTCGTCGTCGTTGTCGTCGTCGCTGCTGGAGAGACCGATGTGTCGGCCGTGGAAGCTGCTGCTGCCGCTATTCCGGTGATGGCGGTCCTCGAACTCCGTGTCCGAGTCTCCGTCGTAGCTGGTGGAGCGCTTCTTCTTGGCTCGCGACTGCTTCAGCTGCGAGAACTTGGCCTTGATCTTCTTCTCCTCCGCCTGCCGCTGCATGTTCTTGCAGCTCCTGGCCTTGACCTTGTCGTACATCGAGACGTTGGGACAGTCGTCGGGTATGTCGAAGATCGAGTGCTTCTTGGAGGCATCGTCCGTGTCGTCCGAGTCCGCGGAGCTGAGCATCATCAGCTTGCTGCGCTGCGACGATTTCGAGGAGTGGTGCCCCTCGTCGGAGCCCCTCGAGGACTTTCTGTCCACACTCCTCCTCCGATGGTGGTGGCCATGGTGATGATGATGCCCCTCCCGATCTCGATCCCGATGCCCCTTACCACTGGAGGTGTTGGTCGGAGCGGAGCTCAGTTCTCCCGCCGAGCCACTGCCAGCGGCGGAGGTCCGTCTATGGGGATTATGATGATGCTCCTGCTCCTGCTCTTGATCCTGCAGCTCCTGCTGCTGCAACTGGAGATGCGAGTGCGCATGCATGTGCTGATGCTGCTGCTGCTCGTCATCGGTATTGGTGGACTCGGCCACCGAATGGCGCTTCTTCTCGCGATGATGCTCTCGATGGTGTTCCCGCTCTCGCTTGCTCTTGTGGCGCGAAGAGGAGCTGCTGCTGTGGTGATGGTGTCCTTCCCTGTCCTTCTCTCGATCCCTCTCCTTCTCCCGCTTTGGCTGTGGCTGCTGCTCCTCCTCGCTGGTGTTGACGAGCTGCTGCTGCTGTTGTTGCTGCTTGAGAGCTGCCTTTGGGGTGGTGGCAGTTTCCAGCGCATCCATCGATGGAGTGACGACATCCATCGAACAGGGGGCACTGGCACTTGCTATGCTCTTGCAGTGATGCTTCTCCCTGCGATGATGCTTGGAGGAGGAGGAAGAGCTGCCGCCACTGCCATGCGACTTGGAGTGCGAGGAACTGGAGTTTGTCTTGGAGTTGGAGTCACAGTCCTTGGAGCTGGTGATGCTGTTGCTGCTCTTATGCTGCTGCTCCTTGGCTCCGTCGTGTCGTTGATCGTTGAGCCGCTGGTTCTGGCTGTTCTGGCTAGGTATGGGATTCTGATGGTTCTCCATGCGAATCCGCTTCACATAGTCATCGTGATGGTTGTGTAGACCACCGACACCTCCGCCGCCGCCTCCGCCGCTGTGGTTGCTATCTTGCGAACTGAGGCGACGCTTGTGGATGCGGGGACCTGGCGAGTTCCTGGAGGATTTCCTCGAGCGATTCTTGGCTGCGGCGGCATTGGCATTGCTGCCATCGTGCGCTGTGGGCGTGGGACACGAGGAAGGTGGCACTGCTGCGGCATCGGCGGCATTCTCTTTGTTGTGCTGCCGCTCGCATTCGGCAGCGCTGGGCGTGACATTGTGCGAGTAGAAGCTGCTGGCCTCGGAGCTGGCATCGGATTTGCTTTTGTGATATGAGGACATCTCGCGCATCCTGGACATGCGGGACTCTTGATCCGAGTCCGAGATGGATCGTCGGGAGGATTGTTCTTTTTCTTTCTCCCGGTGATCCCGCTCACGATGTTCCTTCTCGCGATGCTCCTTTTCACGCAGCTCTCGCTCTCGTTTCTCCTGCTCTCGCTGCTCTTGCACTCGCTGCTGCTCCCTTTCTTCACGCTCCTTTTGCTCACGTTCTTCTTGAGCCTTGCGATCCTTCTCTTCTTTGGCCTTGCGCTCCTCACGCTCCTTCTCCTCCTGCTGCTGCTGGGCCTTGCGCTCCTTCTCCTTTTCTTCCTGGTGAGATTTGCGCTCTTTTTCCTTTTCCTCTTGGTGGTGGGTCTGCGTCTTCCGTTCTGGATGAGCCTTTTCCTTCTCTTTGTCCTCCGGTTGGTGGTGGTGGGCCTTGCGCTCCTTTTCCTTCTCCTCTCGCTCTTGATGCTTGCGCTTCTCCCTCTCATGGCGCTCCTTCTGGTGCGCCTTCTCCCGCTCCTGACGCTGCTCCTTTTCGGATCGCTCCCCAGGATCGTCCGTGTCCGTGGAGTCTTCAATGCGTGGAGTCGCCGATTTGGAGGACTGGGATGTAGCGGAATTCTTGCGCTTGTCGGAGGAGCTCGTGGAAGATGAAATGGAACTCTTGTCGGACTTTTTCGCCTTTTTGTCGCCGCCATCCGAGCGGCTGTTGTGCCTGCTGCTGCTACTGCTGTGGGACCTGTCCGTGCTGTTCGAACGGTTCGCACCTTGTCCGTGCGACTTGTCCACGCTGTTCGAACGGTTCGTTGTCGTCGTCGTCGTCGTCGCGTGGGATTTGTCCGAGCTGTTGGATCTGTTTGTGGAATTGGACTTGTCCGTTGCTTGCTCCTTGCTATTGGAACGGTTCACACTACTGTGCTTGTCCACAGAGTGGGATTTGTCCACAGAGTGGGATTTATCCACAGAGTGGGATTTGTCCGTACTGTTGGCTCGGTTCGAATTGTGGGACTTGTCCAGGCTGTTGGATCGGTTCGTGCCTGTCCCACTGTGGGCACTGCTGCTGCTCTTCTTGTGGGAGTGCGAGTGCGTGTGGGAGGAGGAGGAGTGGGATGTGGTTGTCTTGCTCTTGTGCTCCTCTTCGCTGGAGTTATGTTGCTGTTGCTGTTGGGACTTTTGTACATGTGTTGTGGTGGCTGTTGCTGAGGAACTGTTACCGTTGGACGATGATGTGGAATTGGAGGAGCTCGAGGGGGCATTGCTGCTGCTGTTGTTGCTGCTGCTGCTGGAGGTAGTAGTAGTCCCCACATTCGTGCTGCCCGGCACAGAGGCAGACTTCTGCAGCTGTGCTCTGGCGCTGGGCGACTGTGAAGGCGGCAGTGCCTCGGCAGGCACACTCAGACTCTTCGTCAGACTGTTGGGTGCTGCTGGCGGCGGTCCGGGCGTCTTGGCTGCCGACTGCTGCTTCTGCGCCACCGTCTCTGGTGGTGGCGGTGGTGCTGGCTGTACGGCAGGCGGTGGCGCCGCAGTGTTTGGCAGAGGCGGGTGACTGGGAAACGGATACTGCAGTCCTTTGGTGGCTCCCGATGTGGCAGCTGGGGATGCCGATGCCGAAGACGAGGCAGCGGTGACTACCGTAGCGGTAGCCGTAGGAACCACTCCTCCACCCGCTGCACTGCTGCTGGTGCTGGTGCTGCTGCTACTGCTGTTGCTGCATCCCGCCATGGGCTTCACGGCGGACAGTTGTCCGCTTGGCGTAGCCGCTCCCACCGATGGCGAGGGCGAGGGACTGTTGTAGGGAGACATCGAGGCCTGGGGCGAGTTCATGGGCGAGAGGCTGCTCAGCCGCTGCAGAAGTCCGCTCGTCGTCGTCTTGCTGCTCGTCGAGCTGTTGGACAGAACGGGCGTGCAGTTGCCAATGATGGGCGTCGTCTTGGTGGCCGCCAGATTGGGCAGCAGCGCTGGGGAGGTATTTCCACTGCACAGGCCATGCCGCGAAGCTGTCGATGTGGATCCCATCGAGGTGGAGCCAATGGCAAAGTCCGCACTGCTCGGATCGTACCACTGGTTCTTCTTCAGTCGCTGCAGATCGTCGTCGAAGATGGACTTCTTGGCGAGCACCGACTTGACGATATCCGAGGGCTGCAGCTCGTCAATGTCCAGGAACTTGTGGCGCGAATTGCTCGCCGAATGGCAGCTGGAGGCCGTGCCACTGGAGCTGTTGCTGTTGCCGTTGCCAGAGTTTGCCGGATGCGTGCTCAAGCCGCTCAGATTCGTGTGCATCGAGAGCTGCCACGAGGGCATCGTTGTGCTGCCGCTGCTGCTGCTCGACTGTGGGACATGGCTGTGGCTGTGGCTGGAATTGGTGTTGCTGCTCGTCTGCTGCTGCTGCTGAGTGTTGCTGCCGCCGGACCATCGCTCGTAGTTCTCCTCAAAGTTGCGGAGGCGTTCATCCAGCGAGGGGCTTCCTCCGGCATGTCCAGGCACATCCGAGTCGCTCGAATTGGAGCTCAGCGAGCGAGGACGTGCCGGACTGGCCATCAGGCCCAAGGAAGAGCCAGAGGACGATTGCTGCTGCTGCTGCGGTTGCTGTTGCTGCTGCGAGTGGTGCGAATGATGCTGGTGTTGATGCTGGTGCGAGGAGGATCGCCAGTAGCGTGAGGAGGGGCTCGGCAGGAAGGCCGATGATCCACTGCCGAGTCCTGCACTTAGACTAGAGTTGCTGTTGCTGTTGGTAGGGCCACCGGCTGCCGAGGAGCATCCCAACAGGTAGCTGGATACATTGCTCGATGAGCAGCCGCTGCTGCCACCGCCACTGCCTCCACCACTGCGATGCTGCTGGATGAACGAGTAGCCAAACTTGGGCATCGGCAGCCACATCACCTCCCTTACCCTTTCCCGCGTTCGTTCTCTCGGCGGAGGCAGGCGTCGTGGCTCTGAGGGCAGCACTTCGGGCCGCTCATCGCACAGGGGCGTACCCGGCCGCGATCCGTCCGCACTCTCCCCGCCGCTGGCCTCGTGCGAGTGATGGGAATGTAGCTGATGGCCGCGTCCTCGCGATACATGATGATGGTACGCCTCATCGTTGGGAGGCGTCACTCCGGTGACTCCTCCACCCAGCAGCAGACCACCGCCGGAGCTGCTGTTGTTCCCCATTGTGGGTGGCTGCTGCATGGGGGCGACACGCCGCCGCTTGGCGGCCAGCGAGGCATTCATCATGTGCTGCTGCTGCTGCTGCTGTTCCATGCTGCTGGCCCCCGTCAGTCCATGGCGAAACGCCGAGGAGCTGGAGAGTGCCGCGAAGGCGCCAGCATCAATGGACGGTCGGCGGCAGCTGAGCATCAGAGAGGGCGAGGGCGATGGCTGATGTCCAGGGAACTTCATGCTGTTGCTGTTGCTGCTGGAGAGAGGAGATGCCTCGGACACTCGTCGGATCTCGCTCTTGCGATTGAGGGGATCGTGTATCACATCACAGTTGGATAGGGGTGTCAAAGGTGGCTGTTGCTGTAGCTGCTGCGGCTGCTGCTTGTCCCCAGAGGAGGGATAGGGATCCACCAGCTAAACAGAGGAAAGGGATGATTAAACAGATTCCAAAAGAGAGTAAAGAGACTGTTGGGAGGGAGGACTCACCCCTGAGGCATTGGAATGATGATGGTGATGGTAATCCATTTTGATGCGCTTCCTGGGACTGACCACGCTTCCCCCCTCATCGCCACTGGACGGGCATTCATCGAGGACAAGTTGTTCTACAAAAAACGAGACGAAAAGGAAACGAGACGCTGATGCCAGGAATTGTGTAAAAGGAAATCTATAGATATCTTACCGCAACGTCTACGACCGGCTCCTCCCACGCCTAAGCTGCTGCTGCTGCTGTTCATCAGCGTCGCCTCCATGGGGGTTTCTCCACTCCCGAGTGCCCCGGGTCCCAGACGTGCAATCACTGGCGAATCGCATCGACTGCCGACTTTGGTTGTGGTTGTGTCTGCATCGTGAGGCTCCTCCATGTTGCCGATGGCAGCACCGCGAAATCTTCGCAGTGCCGCCACATCGTTGAAATCAAAGTCGATGGTATGCCTCGCACTCCTCACCATTCGCATCCTCACCTGCGCCATGGCAGCCGGCGACATGGGGGGCATCGACAAACCACTGCTGATGCTGTTGCTGCTCCCCACCACGGATGGTAGCGTGGCAGTCGAAGCAGCAGCTCCTGGCCCCGAAGCGCCTCCTGCTGCTGTTGCCGGAGCACCTGAGCTGCTGACAATAGCAGAGGCAATGCTGGGCGCAGGCATTGCAGAGCTAGCCGAGGGGGTGCCTCCCCCGCTCGTGGGCGTATTGCTGCCAGTATCGTTGCAGATATCGTTTGAGTTTGTCTGAAGGCGGCTAAAGGAGGAGGCACGTCCTCTGGACTGCTGTGTGGAGGATTCATAGCGATTGAAACGCGACGAGGAACCTAGAAGAAAGATAACCATTAGGGGACTGGAGATCAGATCCCCCGTGCCTTTTGCTGCACACTTACCTGCATTCTGTTGCTGTTGCTGCTGTTGCAGTTTCTCCTGCTTGTCATAGAACGCATCCTGACACTCCCTGGAGGCAAAGTCCACCTGCAGCTTCCTGCCACGCATGATGGTGCCCCGCATATCCTTGACCGCTGCCTGGGCATTCTGCACCTGATCGTAGAGCACCAAAGCCAGCTGTCGCTGGCGATCTATGCTCACCTTCGTGACAGCGCCGAAGCGCGTGAACTGCGACTGGAGAAAGGACTCGGATACCTTCTCTCCCACCCCATCGATCCACACGCAGTTCGTGGGCATGGACTTGCCGAAGCCCAGCTTGATCCGATTGCTGCCCAGATGCTCGCCATCCATTTTACGCATGGCCTTCACGACAGAGACAATGTCCGAATACTGACAGAAGGCGTAGGCATTGAGGCCCTGCTTCTTGATGTCGATCTCGATGATCTCCCCGAAGCTCTCGAAATGCACACGCAGCTCACTCGCCGTGATCTCCTTCTCCAGGTTGCCAATGAACAGAGTCCTCGTCGACTTCGGGTGGTATTCGTCCAACTCTGCCTCGTAGGGGCGGAACTCGTTGTCCTCCACGTCGTAGCCCTGGTAGGGTTCCACCTCGATTTTACAGCCGAAAAAGTGCTTGTCGTGTGAGACCTCCAATGCCTTCTCCACATCGTCGGGCTTCTTGAAGCAGACGAGGGCATAGCGCTCGGAGTTCTGGCCCACGACCTTCACCCACGTGACCTTGCCGTGCTTTTTGTACTCATGAAAGAGACCATCCTTGAGGGATGTGTCCGAGGAACGGGCGGGCAGGTTGCGTACGCGTATCGCCAGTGGGCGATTATCTTCGGAATGCACCACAGGATTCACAGCGAGACACGAGGAGGAGGAGTGGCCGCCGCCACTGCCACTGCTGCTGCTGCTAGAGCTGCTGCTGCTGCTGGAACTGGAACCACAACCGCCACTGGGTATGGCTACGGCTCCCGCATTGCCACTGGGATTTGAAGAAGTGCCTGGAAGAGATGAAGGATGGGAATGGATTTAATTGAGGACTCTTTCGGGGGATTGGGATCAAGGGATCAAGGGATACTCACTGTTGACAGCCACCGACTGGAGACTGCGGGAGATGCTACGACCATCTGCACATTGGATGCCCGATTGGACCGGACTGGACGCGTGCGAATGTGACGATGTTTGCGATGACGCAGACGAGGAGCTGTGGGAGCTGCTGTAGCTGCTCGGCGAACGCGAATGCGACCGACTTGACGAGGTGGTGCTGCGTCCATGCAGATTATGATGATGATTATGATGGTGGTGTCGCTGGTGTGGCCTCGACGAGGATGCTAGGGAGCAGGCGGATGCGGATGCTGATGCAGAGGCTGAGGCAGAGGAGGATGTGCCATTGTCGACGGCAGCTGCCAGGGCAGCGGCCACATTTAGAATGTCACCGCCACTGCCGCTGGTAGCTCCTCCGCTGCCCGCACTACCCTCTGCTACTGCTCCTGCTCCTGCTGCACCTCCAGGGGATGCAGATGCAGATACAGATGTTTCAGATGCAATCGTTGGCATCGTCGGAGTTGCCGTGGTTATTGTATTATTTAAACTATTATTACTAAAACTATTGTTTGTGATTGTACTTGTCGTCGTCATCGTCATCGTCGTTGCAGCTCCCACTCCTCCTACTCCTGGCGATTCAGAGCCACAGCGTCCTGTCGCTCCCCCTTTGAGCAGCTTATTGAGTTTACTGCCGCTGCCGCCGCTGCTGCTGCTGTTGTTGTTGTGGTGGAGGTGGTGTTGGTGACTCTTGCGCATTACATCGCGATCATCCGCAGCACTCCCCGCATAGGCGACACTGCGATGCACGGCGGTGGTCGCCGTTTGGGCGGGTGATGAGTACGAGACGGAGGTGGCGGCTGCGCTTGGGGCACATCCCACGGATGGCGCTCCACTGGCGCTGCTGTAATGTAAATGATGCGGAGGAGGATGTGGCTGCTGCTGCTGCTGATGCTGATGATTGATCGGTGAGCTGCTCATTATAAAGCCGCCGGCTGTACCTTGAGCTGTGGCTGTCGCCGCTGCTGTCGCTGCTGCTGCTGCTGTGGTAGTAGCTGCTGAGGCGCCGGCATTTCCACTGCCACTGCCACCAGGACTTTTTAATTGGGCCGATGCAGCAGCGGCGGCTTCGTACCATGACTGCGGTGCCACCACCCGAGGAGTGTTCTGCTGATGATGTTGTATATTGTTGTTGTTGCTACGATCACCTAACGCTTGTGGCGGCGCCGGCGCGGCTCCTGCCGTTGCTGTTGCTGCTGCCGTTGTTGTCGATTGCGTTGTACTAGCTGCTGTCGTAGAGGCTGCTGAACCATTCCTGTAAAGGCGATCTCTATTCCTGGATCTATCAGTGGTTCCTGTTCCTGTTCCTCCTCCTGCGGCTCCTGTGGGTGTAACGCTGCTGCTGCTGGCAGAAGACAGACTACTGTTGGCGGCTGTTGGCTGGTAATTGTTGCTCAGGCGACTGCTGCGATCGTAATAGTTGTTCCTTTCGTAGCTATTTGTCGGTGGTTCTTCTGTAGACCTAGAAAACAGATCAGAAAGTACATGGAGATTATAGCATTATTTCAAGTAAAGTTTTCCATGAATTTTAATCAAAACATTGTTAGCTATACCTCCGCATAATATATTAACTCACGATTTTCTCTGGGAAAATCTTTGTCCTCAACTTTTCAGGCCCTTCTGCGGGCAATTTTCTATTAGAGCCTATCATGGAGAATTAATGTTCACCAAATTTAGGTGTTTCTCTTTTTTTGCGAAACACTTGAGAGAAAAATTTCACCCGAACCAAATAAATAAACGGGCGCCAAATGACGTACGTCGTCGGTCTCTTGTTTACGCGGCAAGCAGTACACGCACTCGCACACACACACACACACTTAGGAACGTACGCCGCTACATGCACACAACACAAAAAAAAAAGCCGGGCAGCCGGGAGAGCCACGTTCTTTGGCTTTTGAAAAACGGCGGTTGCTGCTGACTGCTTTTTCTATTGCTCTAACCGGTTTTTGCAATATATATATTATAATTTTTTCTTTCTTTTATTTTTTGCTTGTTTCTTTGTCGTTTCGCTTTGCGTTTTGGTATTTCTTTCGTCGGATTCGTTTTTACGTTTTGCCGCCTCTGTGTTTGTTTCGCGGTGCTGCCAGACTGTCTGCCTGAAATGTCGTAACGTAAGGATAACGCAAATTTGAGCGGCGTAAGATAATAACGTAAGAGTGGGTTTCGTGTAGAATCCACGTAAATTACATGTAGAATTGAGTTTTATACGAAATATAATTGTTTTTGAGATCTAATTTTTGGGAGTTTTAGCTTGGGTAAGTCCAATTAAATTATGTGGCAATGTGATTAGACTACCAATAATGTAATACAAGCAGTTTCATGGCAATTGTAACTTAAATTGTCAACTAAAAAGGTTATAATTTCATGTAGATTTCATGTATTTTAATGAAAAACGAAAAGCACATTTTAAAAAATATTAGAAATTAAATTATTCCCACTACTTAAACTATCTACTGCACTATTGCGTATAATGACATATTTTTGGCTTTAATTTGTGATATGACATAGAAATAAACGTATTCCGTTCAGTTAAAAGCATAAATATGCATGTAGATGTCATGTAATTCGAGTAGATCTTGCATTTTAGAGCCATTTTACAGATAAAATTCAACCAAAAAATGATCCAAACATACCATTTAAGAATTCTACTTTCCAAAAACATTGAAAAACCGTATTCAACATTTCACATTCAATGCCGCGCGATACCAACTGTTGTTATGGGATCTCCACAAAACTATAAATTAACCTACAAACGAAATGTGGTTCTCTACGAGAGAGAGAGAGAGAGAGGGAGGGTGTAGTTCACTAAACGAGAGAGAGAGAGATAGAAAGAGTGACAGATTAAGCCTCATTTCTACCTGGAAAAAAGGAGCCGGCTGATGGAAACAAAGCCATTAAAGATGGTGAAGTGAAGCAAAAACCAACCCCCAATAAAATAAATTAACGCGCAAAAGGCTCGAATAGAACTCTCTCTCATTGAAGGACAGGAGACTCTGCTCTGTGGAATGACTTGAGGGTCGTCGTGTTAGCGTCCTGGAAATAACGAACCGAAAAACAGGCGCGACCTTTTGCTAAATGTTGTTTTGAATTCTCATTGTATTTCCTGAAGAAAGACCAAACGATCACACAGTCGATCTTCCTCTGAAATATGTATGTAAAAATTCCCAAAGTGCAAACAGAGAAAAATGTGTGTTTGTTTTTGTAGGGTATATAGAAAGTATGGATGTACAGCCATTTGGGAGATCGATTTACAATTGAGGCTTTCGAACGCGTTCAATGGCACAGGCGATCGAATCGATCCAACGGGTCAACGTCGTCTCTGGCTCTGGCTCTGGTCTCCCGGCTCTCTGGGGTGTTGCCTGCTAATCTGTTGTGTCGATAAGCCCAGCCCCCCTCCCCCAAGCATCCATCCATCCATAGTCCCAGACCCATTCTCAGTCTCAGTCCCCGACCCAGTCATCAGTTCTCAGTCGCAGTCACAGTCACAGTCACAGTCTCTCATTCGCATTCCATTGCCAGGGGATGTGTGTCATATGGAATAAGTTTGAATCTTATTAACAAATACTAAGGGTCTATTTCTCTTTCTGTCTGTCTAAACAAACGTAGTGGAAGCTGCAGCCAAAAAGGGTTGTAGGTTGTATACATCTTCGTATATCTAGAAGGATCGATCATCTATCAGGGATACTATCTTGAATATCTATTATCTATCAGGGATCTATCTAACAACATCTTTCAAGGAATTCTTTGAGTATGCTTTCTCTGAAATTCTTTGAATTTTAAGAGGGTTCCTTGACCACAGTTCAAGGAGTCTAGGTTTCTGGGTTTCTTGTTTCCAAGAATTTCAGTTCCAGTTTTTACATAATATTGTCAATTTGTAGATATTTTAGATAAGGTTTTCAGGTATTCTTGTTACAAAATTTACAAAGAAGTCAGTTTAAAGTAGGCGGACAGGAATATCCTGTTCGAAAATCCTTCTATTCCATCTTCAAATTAGTTTAAAAACATCTATTCTTTCTTCTTCCTCTACTTTAAAGATATAACTACAAATATTAACAACATTATCATTCAAATTTTTACCAATTCTTATACCCCAAATAGTTTCAGATGGTAGTTACCAGGAACAGGAAAACGAATCAGTTTATATTTGAATAAATCCCAGATTTATGATAAAACGAGCCACGACCCTACTTTTTAGTCTCATTTCTCATTCTCAGTCAGTATATATTTATGTAATAATATGATTTATGTTACCAATAGATACAATATATTTCAGTCAGACGAGGCATGTAGTAAAGTTATATATAAAGGCAAGCCATAGAAATAATCTAAAACCAATACCAAAAGATAGAGAGAGATACTGAGAGAGAAATTCTCATTTGCGATTGTTATTTGTTCAAAGTCTTTTTGAGAATTCTGGGAACCCCTATATATCTCTATATGCCCCTATAAATTGAAGCCATTTCTAGAAATTTTACTCCTATCTTCTATCTATATATCCCTCTATCCACCTATCATCTATCTATATTTCTTAATCTTTCTATCTATAGATATCTTTTCACTGTAATTCTGGATTTCCCCTGCATTTCTATCGCTTCTCTGTCTCTAACTTTTCCTCTGCATTTCCATCTTTTCCCATGTGTCTCTCTGGGCAAAATAAAGATTTTTTAAAGCCGCATTAAGCGCTTTAAGCAGAAGCACTTAAAATATGGCCATATAGAACGAAACAACGAACAAATGGAGGGACGTCCAATCCCCCATATACGAAGCGAGTATGTGCTGTAGATACTAGATACATATACGAGTATGTACAAATATGTAGATATTCCTACAGATATATAAATACAGAGGATGTGCGAGACTGCTGCTGGTGCTGCTGCTGCAGTTTCCAGCATCGTTTGCTCAGGTCAGAGCATGCAGCGAGCAGCGACAGAGGCAGCAGCAGCAGCAGCACTGTGTGGCATGTGACTCAAAAGAGGCGGTTGCGGGTGGGCGCTCGAATGAATGATATATATTATCTCTGCATCTGTGTATCTGTGTATGAAAATGCAGTCCCAAAGTCCAGAGAGAGAGTGAGCGAGTGCCTCGGCATGCGCACTGGAGGTGCCACAGAAAAATCAATTCAGCTAAAAGTCCACCCGGTTTTAGGGGTAACAGAACAGAACAGAACACAGAACGGAGTTGCACGGGGCTGCCAGCCAGCAACATTTGTTGCGCCATTCTGACCACGTGAGGGTTGGGCGTGGAGGAGCAGTAATGCTGTAGAGAGAGGCTGGGGCTTTTGGGGCGTCTGTAAATTGCATTACTGCCATGTTGTTGTGGGGGGAGCGGAGCACACGCCACAGCCTTATGTAATACATATGTAAGAAGCAGCAGCATCAGAAGGAGCTCCCTCTCCGCCCGTCTACCGTCGCTTTTGTCCTCACAAAAAGTTTCTCACCGAACGTCCTTGTTTGAGGTTATTTCTGTGTATATTTCGAATGGGTGGATGGGCGGATGGCTGGATGGGTGGCAAAATGGGGCTGTAGATGGGATTTGATGGGGCAGGAAACACTCCAGTATATAGTAGAAAGCGGGGGGATATAGACCCACAGGAATACACACATATATACATATGTTTGTATATGTACGAGTATACACACACACACACAACAGTGTGGAGAAATTCCTGAAATCCTTTTTTAGCCTTTCATTCAATCATTGTTGGGCGGCGTCACAGGGCAACATCCTGCCTCGTCCTCCTCCCTGAGTCCAGGTCCAGGAAAGGACTGCAGCAGTCAAAGTAATTTCAGGGGAAGCGAATTCCCTGACTGGTGTCCTCCTTCAGGGCGTGAAATTTATCAACATCAGGAGCTGCAGGCAGGCACAGCAGCACAGTCCCTGGGAGAACAATCCTGGCAGACCCATTGGAGCCGGAGCCTCGCACAAAGTTGAAGGACACGGGAATGACAGGACATGGGGACGTTAAAATGGGTATTCTCTGGCAAAGGAATTAGATAAAACTTTTACACAAAAGGGCGAGAGAGAGCCAGCATCCCCAAACATCCAAGGGAAGAAGAGAGAGAGAGAGATTTGCCCCAAAGGTTTAAACTTTTTCTCTAAAACACAGCACAGCCCCTGGGTGGGAAGGTAAATTACTGAAAATTGCTGGAAATTGTTGGCAAAATGTCTGATACGCCCCAAAGGATAAGCAACAAAACTTATTAAAAGGCAGGACCCCCTGGAGTTATGCGGAAGATTAGGGACAACAAAAGAGAAAGAATGAGGAAACGAAGGTTGAAGGGATAAGGAAATAGCATTTGACATAAAAGCTTTTCCAGTTCTTGGTTTCTCATGATTTAATATACCCTAAAATGCTATCATTAGACTTTAATCTGGGAAAGATCTAGGGAAACACTTTTGGTCAACAGAATGATCTATTATATAGGAACATTTATCAGAAATTATTTGATCTTTCTTTCAAATTGTATTTCAAGCCATTTTCGATTGTTTCATAATGAGGAGAGCTCTCTTTTTTTGCGTTTTTTTTCTAAAGAGCAATTGAACTATGAATCAAGAGTAATGCCCATGTTTTTATTATTTCCAGCATTCAATAGTAGAGTCGAAATTTTCTTCAATACTTCGAATACTTCAGAACTTCATTCGTCGTCCTCCCTTTCTTTCTATTTTTTCCCATCGCTCATGACAAGCGCGAGGAAGATTGAGAGAGATCGCTGTCTATACTGCCTGTCCCACCTTTCCCACAGAGTTAGAGAGAGTATTCGGTCATCGGCTCCGATACCAGCCACGACGATTACGTATAAGATACAAATATTATATAGGTAGAGACGAAAGAAAGAAATACTTTCAACGAAAACAGATGCTTACGAGTACTATATAAAATATTTTGTATAGTGGATGGTGTCGCCTCCAAAGAGTTTTTCCCTAAACCCTTCATTGACTCTTTAGCTTCTTCTAAAAGTATCTATAGAATATACCATTCTTTTTCTCCCTCTACAAACAGCTACCATTCCAAATTGCATTCCACATTTTCCATTCGACTTGATTCCCAGAACGGATTCAAGAATTCATTTCAATCTGATTCTGATTCTGACTGTTCCATCCCTGGTCTCTCTCAAAGGACCTGCACTTAAATTTGTTTCATTATTTTTGTGGGGGATATCCCGTATATGTTTTACATAATGCGATGCGCTGCACACTTAAAGCCTTGGGCCGTAGGATGTCATGGCAGGACATTTGCCATTGCAGTTGCGGCTCTGCTCTGTCCAGAAGAAGCTGCAGCAGGCAGAGGCTTTAAAATTATATAAAACCCTCAGAGATACAGAGAAACAGAGACGCAGAGATACAGGGAGGGAGAAAGATAGGGATGCCAGAGCCAGTGGGTGGCTGCTGGTGGCGCCCATGGCTCGTCGATGCGGATGCAGGATCCTCTCTCTATCGCTCTTTCGCGTCTTTCGCTCTTTGCTTATTATTAACTTCAACGGGGGCGACGACGACCTCAATTAAACAGACTTTCGTGTGGCAGTTGCAAGTAACTACCGTTGTATGGGTGTCGTCTGTGTGGCATGCGACAAAGTCAGAGGGCAAAGTTGAACAAAATTTTAAGCCAGCCAAACGGCAGAGAGAGAGATAGAGAGAGCGAGAAATGACGCAGAGCTGCTGCTGGCAGACCCAGACCATTCCAGCCATCGAGTCAGCCAACCTTCGAGCCCTGGCAAAGTGACGCAACCGGAAGCGCGCGCCTCTTTTGCCACCCCCCAAAGTGGGTGGGTGGCAGAGGAAATATCAGAGCAGAGACTTGCGAGAGGCAGACAAGGGACTGAAGGGAAGGAGCTGATGCAAAGGAGCACCAGAGAGGGCTCCCGGTGCCATCGTTGCTGTCTCTGCTGCTCTGCTGCCTGCTACTGCGTTGTTCTTATTCCATAGACATACGTAGGAGACCCGGAGAGCGGTTCTTACACAGCTCGTGCCAAAGAGAGCCAGGACACCTCTGCCTGGCGCAGGCGCCTATAAAAATTCCTGCACATACATTTATACACAAGGAAATGGAAATCCTACATGGATGGGAGGGGGGGTATTACATATTACATAGTCGAATACATAATGATATGGGGGGCACCGTTATCTTTCATGTCCTGTGGTGTCCACCCACAGCCGCAGGCTAATAATAAAAAACAACAACAACAACAGCAGCAAGAACAGGACAGGAGCAATAATAAAAACAGCAAAACAAGCAGCATAAATTGCAGTAGTTAGTAGAAGAAGCAGTGCGGAACGGCAAACGGGAGCTACAAGGGTACAAGCAGTAGAAGCAGTGGAAGCAGAGACAGCGCACGACCGACAGCCAAAAGACAAAAATAGCAAAAGAAAAGTGGTCTACAAATGTGGCAGGCATGGCGCAAAACTAACAATCATCTATGCCTCGTGCCACTGCCACACCTCCGACTGCTTCTTCCACTCAAACCCTAACCTTAGATGCGATTCCACTGCCTGGTTTCTGGCTTCTGGCTTAAAACGAGGTCGTGGAAATGGAAAATGAAAGCAGTTCGACGAAGACGAAGCGACGCCATGTTGGTTTTTACATTGAACGCAGGACACAGGACACCGAACGCAGGACGCAGGACGCAGTAAGCAGCGACAGCGACAGAGGCAGAATCGCAGTCGCAGCGGAAATTCTACCTCTCTTTCGTGTGTCTCTCTCTATTTCTCTATGCCTCTCTACTGCACTAACTAATGCCGCCAATATAAATTCTCATCATTGTTGTTGGTTTTACTGCTGTCTTTGCTGCCTGCTCCGTGCTCCGTGCTCCGTGCTACTGCCGTTCCCCCCTCTCTGTGTGCAGCAGCTACTAATGAAGCTTTTGCAACAAGAACAATGTCATCTGAATTTTTGTGTACAATATTATGAGGGGTATGCACTGCTTTGGGAGTGGCTTTAAAGTACACACACAATATACAGACCCGAACAGAACAGAACAGAACAATGGACAGAACAGAATAAAAACTGTACTTGGAAAGGCTTTATGGAAGAGCAGTGGGAAAAATAGTAGATGACGCTGTAGTAAAAGGCAGCTGTAGTATAAGAAGCTGTAGAAGTTGAAGAAAATGAATAATCAGTAGAAGAAGCGGCATAAGTAGTATAAGACGCATTAGATTTAGTAGAAGAAGCAATACGAAAAGTGGGTAGGGTAGGTAGTGACCGCAGAAGAATAGGAAGAAGCTATAGAAAGCAGTAGAACGGAAGAGCACGAGAATGTAATAGAAACTGCAGAAGAGAGCAGTGAGAGGGCGCTTAAGAAGGGGTATAGGGTATAGGCAGCAATCGAAGAATCTGCTGAAGAATCAGTAGAAGCCCCTGCAGCAATACCAGAAGACGTAAGCGGACGTAATGGAAGCTGTAAAAAGCAGAGGACGAGCAGAAGCACTAGAAAAACAGTATAAGAGCATTAGCATTAGTTCGAGTGGATGTAACAGTGGTGGGCGTACGGGTAGTAGGTGTGTTGGAGCAGGGTGCCAAAGCAGACACGCACGAAAGCAGTGCAGGAGAGCGAAAGAGGACAACAGTTTTCATTGCCTACTTTTGAGCGCGTGTGCAAATTGTCAACTAAAGCAGAACAAGAGAAAGCACAGGAAGGATCCGAAACAGGGCAGAGGAGGGAGAAGAACAATCACTAAGAAGGAGATGAGCAGAATCAGGATGGAGAAGGATGAGCAGAAACAGGAGATTAAGCAGTAGAAACAGGAGATGGACTGGTAAGAACATTCCTCGGAAAAGCGCAGGAAGAAGCAGGAAACCGGAGATGAAGAAGCACCAGAGAAGAGAAATAAAAAGGATTGATGGGTGGATTTCTGTGGTTGTGACTGTGGCTGTAGCTGTGGCTCTGGCTCTTGTTTTTGTATGCCACTGCCACTCCCTGAGCAACAAATGCAAAGTAATTAAATTACAACAAATAGAATATGTATTCCCTCTGTACGAGTACGAGGGCGAGTATGCATGAATTTATTCCTCATGGGGAAAGATATTCTCGCAAGTTGAGGACTTAATGGAAATGGATGGCATACGAAAGTCAAGAATAAAGTTGCAAATGCCAGCGACTGCAAGAGCATAATTTTCTTTTAGAATTGCAAATGGAATTGATGCAAGCTAAAAGGGGAAATGTTGAATGCAAATGAAATGCTGGAGTCGAGAAAATATTGGAGAGAATGAAGAAAACACTGAGGCAGGGACTAGAGATACTGTAGAAAATACTGAAAAATACAGTAAACTCAGTATTAAAATTAATAAAACTGAGTCCTAGAATAATAAAAAGTCAAAGGAATTCCAAGAAAAATACGGAAAACTAAAAACTGGAAGCTAAAATACTAAAGCATACAAAATACTAAACTAAATACTGAATTTTGTGTCCTCAAAGCCCTTAAAATAATGAAAACTATGAGAAAGTTTGTATATCTAAAGCCTCAAAAACGGGAAAAATACTGAAAAATACTACATAGTTCGGAAAAATACTTAAAAAACTGAACCTAAATCTGACAATCCAGAAATATGCATACAGAAATACTCAAAATAATGAAATACTGCATTAACCTCATATACTGAAATACTGCATAGTAAAATACTGCTACTACTATTAAAATACTGCACATCAAAATAAAAAAAGGTACTGAAATTTCGTGTTTAAAATATGTAAAATACTGAATACAGAAAGCTGTACAGAAATATAAGCAAATTTCTGGATACAATTTTAATTTCAATAATAAATATTTTTACATTTTGTTAGCATAGTTATATGCGTTCCATAAAGAGGTTTCGGGAGAGGACAAATAAGAAAATATGTCCAGAATTGTGGGATATTGAAGTGGACGTTTTTTAATGGTGAGCAGGTTCCCATATAATACGTAGAAATTCTTCAAATTGAGTAGCTAGGGTACTCCACGAAGTTTAATGAAGAATTCAAGAATTTATTGGTATTTGGTGATTC
Source organism: Drosophila lowei (assembly GCA_008121275.1). Classification (NCBI taxonomy): domain Eukaryota; kingdom Metazoa; phylum Arthropoda; class Insecta; order Diptera; family Drosophilidae; genus Drosophila; species Drosophila lowei. Next base: position 10,297,802 of record CM017779.1, on the reverse strand, counting down.
ATTCTCTGTATGAGTATCCATTTATTCCAGTCATTAAATCACCATTTTCAATAAAAATCTCTCTCTCAAATATGCCATAATCCAATCCACATTTCATCTGCGAGTATTTCCCAAGCGAGTACTTAATTCAGCAAAACTCTGAACCAATTAGCAAACATTTTAAATGAGCTTAAATACAAACACGGATGAAGTGCCTTTCGGGCAGATAGACAGACAGACAGGCAGACATCCCCAATTAAATCTATGTACCATATAGTGGCCCCACCGAAACCTGACCGCGTGGCACGCTTAAACGCCACATCATCATCATCCAAATGCCACATGCCACATCCAAAGCCACATCCACAGAACATTTACATTTGTCCTGGTCTCCTAATTTGTTTAGTCGTACATTTAAAATTAATTCAATTTTGGTGTCGTGTCGAGCGACGAGAGAAATGAGATACAGATGCGAATGGGATATGGGGATATGGGAAAATGGTAAATGGGGAAAACTCTCAGGCCTCGGTAAGTTTGTTTGTGCCAAAGCGAATCAAGTGAAAACGGAGCGAAATACAGAGCCCAAATGAGCTGATAATGCAATTACACATAAGAGGATGATGGAGAGGCGGCAAATGCATATAGATACGGATATATACAGTACATAGATACAGATACATGGAATGGAATGGAAGTATATGTACATAATCAGCTATTTTCGGTGGAGGGGTACGGGACAGGGGACACGAGGCACAATCCGCCGCAATGGGGCGTAAAACGTTGACAATTTAATTAGAATTGATTTTTCGATCAATATTTTCCAGGGAAATTCACAGTTGCAATTGACGTATGTGTGCATATCGATGGATGGTTATATAATACACATATACACACACACAGAGGGAGATACAGATATAGAGATACACTTTTGGGAGCAGGAGAAGGCAGGCACATTCATCAGTGTGTGAAATTTAATTGCATCCATTTTCCCCACATACTCGTACAGTCCTCTACATTCTCCCTTCCTTCTGGCCCATTCCCACACATTTCTCAACTCACAATTTAATGAGCAATATTTCTTCTATATATGTGTATATTTCTCTCTATCTAGTATATATATACCCATATCTTTGCCTCCCTCTCTGGTAAGCAATGAAGCATTTCCACATGAAGATTGATTATGGCTCAAGTTTTTCCTCTCCCTCTCTCTCTATATCTCTCTGCATTTTCCTTCTTTTTAATGCATTTTGCAATTTATTTCAATGCATCGAAAAGGATTCTGGGACACGCCCAAATGGGAGAAAACGAGACGCAGGAGATGTGAATGTGCAACCACAGAAAGGGACAGAAGCAGGGCAGGGCGCAGGGCGTAGGGGGCAGTGCAGAGACAGGGCCAGTATCCGTATCCTGGCAATGGCAGGGCGATAAATAAGGACAAGAGAGAGAGAGAGAGATATATAGAGGGAGAGAGAGGCAGAATTGGTAGGGTGACAGGGGTACGATTCCTGAGGAAAACCAAAAAGGGTTTTTACCATCTCTTTCTCTTTTGCAATGGTTTGTGGCAAATGGATTCTAGGATGTGGAAACATTATTAATGATTAGCTTTGGGCTATTTTGGTGGATAGATATCCAAAAAGAGATATATGGATAAGGATTAGTTGTGCAGATGAATATCTGAGAGATATATGGATTGGTGTACGTCTTGTGCAATTTTTGAGATATAGTATGCCTACGAATGCACGTCGAACGAATAAAGCTAGAAATATGCGAAATAGTAGAGCAGAAAGGACAGAAGAATGAATTCAACAAGGTAACGAAAATGTGCGTGTGGGCATGTCGCAGTTGTGTGAATCTCAAACACAAGAAGCACGATACATGATCCCGTAAAATATAATATAAATTAATTTTGATTGACAATACAGATATTTTTCACATCCTAGGAATGCCTACAAGGTTTTTGCCTTTAGAAAAAGTTATTTCACTTTTGGAGAACTAAAAGATTTGTATTTTAAGATCTATGTAGTATGTGTAGGTTGTCACTTCAAAGAAATCCTGCTCAAATAACCCCAAGTATAATAATCTACGTATCTCTTCCCGATATGAAAACCATTCATCGCCTAAAAAAAATATATATTTTAAGTTCCATTTATCCATAAACAACACTTGCAAGTACTCGTGCATTCCATTTTCCATATATATAGTACATATATAAATCGATTGCGTACAATATTTCTTATGTACTCTTATCTTTCGATACAGAAACGAGTTTTTTTTAAGCGACACTTCATTCCTTCTTCGAATTTGATATTATTTCTTGTTCCTTTTGTAACTCTTTTCACTTCTTGAGAATCTCAGCTGAAGTCTGCACTCAAAAGATTCTTCACTGTTGCGATGCACTTATGAGAGAGATATTGCTCTCCTTCATCTCGGAATCGGAATTTTCGGCCTAACAGAGAGATGGGGAAGGAGCCACAGAGATGGAGGAAGAGCTTCAGAGAAATATACGTACAGAGAAAGGACAATTACTCTGGCTGGCCGCAATGTTGCGGTCATCTTGTGTGCCCCATCCTCCATCCCTATCTGCGGGTAGGAGGGGGCCTCTACCCTCCCCAAAATTGTGGTCATCATCTGAAGCACAAACTCTCTGCCACATCCATAAAATGGAATTCAAAACTCGTGTCCGTCGTTCCGAGTGTCGTATTTATGGTCGGCCATCAAAAAAGTTTGAGGAAAATGCACTTTTATGGCCACCAAGTCCCAAAGCAAAAGCATTTCCTAAAAACAAAAAACTGCAAAACCCAACCCCAATCTAAAAACCAAAACCAACAACGAAGAGAAAAGAAAGAAAGTTTAATTTTGAAGTGCCGATGATTAAGATACCCTTTAAGAGTGATTGTGGATGGGAAAGGTATATTGATTACTGGGAGTTTTTAGAAATAAATTATATTTCCAGATTGCTTCGGATGCTTCAGATGCTTCAGAATTGTTAAGATCCTTGAAGGCGTCCATGAATTATTTTATTTCTTGGACAAACAGATTCTATAGCCTCTACCCCCTCGAGCATACTTCTTAGAATTATAAATATTGGAACCAACATCTGGAATCCGCAGCATTTATAAAATCACAGCTATACTTTTCCCTCAGATTCGTATCACCCCGAATTATTACTGTATTGATTGCTCTTGTATTCTCTCTGCCAGAAAAAAAAATAGAGAGTGAGCGAGAAACAAAAACCGAAATTTTCGGATCTGACTTCGTAAAATGGCGATACCTGCTTCCTTCAGACCATGTATATGTTTTGGAACAACCTGAAAGCCTTTTGATTTTCTAATTGAAACAAATCAAAGGATTTTCTATAAAACTTTATCCATAAGAAATTAGGAATACGCAAACCTTTCATGCTCTCAAATACTTCACTTTCTGCCGAAACAAACTTCTTTCGAAAGACCATAGTACCCTCTAAAAGTGTACACAAGAAGGGCGTGGCACTTTTACTTCATACACAGATATAGATTTTTTTTCCATTTAATTAAATTGAATTTTATCCATGGGTAAACGCATGCATATTCATATAGTATTTATTTTAATTGAAAAACGAAAAACCAAAGGCACATAACAGCCGGAAAAAAGAGGAGGATAAAATCCCAATCAAAAACCAACGACCGATGGGGCGTATGCGGAATGTTACGCGTACGCCGCATGTGCCCTTCTTGCAAGCCCCTGTCTGTAGCTGGTAGGGGATATATGTATATATAGAAAAACCTTTTCAATATAAATTGGCACAGCCACATGTCAATTCACATGTCCATTTTGAGGCATAATTTAAACTGACATTTTCCGCGAACTTTTCCAATTATATTCTCTCTTCTTCTCGCTCTGACTCTCTGTCGCTCTGTCGCTGTGTCGTTTATTTCTTTTTTCAATTTTCGCTGCTGCAAAAATAACCATTTGGTCAAAAGGCAAAAGCAACAACTAATCATCGGGCGGCTATGCACTGAGAGAAAATTGGCAACAGAAAGGTGTTAATATTTAATGAGAGTAATATGGGAACAAACAACTGCCCCAAAGAGTGAATCATCTTTTTGTATCTTTGTTGTCGCTTTGTGAATAACAGACGAGAGAGTGGGGAGCATGTGGTAGCCTTTTGTGGTTTTTGTTGAACGTGTATCTTTTTATCCGTATGTCTATAATTTTATCAGAACTTGAATCAGTTAAATGCCAATATTTGTCCAAATGTATTACTCTTTAAGTAGAAGCTGATGATTCAGTAATTCTTTACTCCGAAGTGACATCAGAAGTGAATGGCAGATACTTCAAATGAAGAGATTCTTGCCACGGATACTGTTGATTTTTGTTTACCATTGAAATATATATCATATGCAATTGAAATCCAGCACCTTCGTGACAGTACACTAGAGAAAGTATATTTCAGATACGATCTTTATCCTAGAAAATTCTAGACAGAAAGTGGGATCACATAGACAGTTTTTTTCTTTATCCTAGAAACTTCCATTGAAGTTCCAGCTCTTGTAGAACCGAACACCTTCTAGAACCTTCATATAATTTCAAAACATTAAAATCCTACAACCTTCCAGATCCTTTGGTGCATAAATGCATACATTTTCATAGATTTCTAAAACATTCTCAATACCTCGCCTGGGAATCATTCTAATGTAAGAAATTTCTGATATTTTGAAAAAACAATGATGAGGTCTAAAGATATCTACAATGATCTAGAGATTCAGCTCAATGCAATATCTCGCGTAATAACACATAAGTAGTGCGAGCAGAAACACCCTTCTTATTGGAGATATTTTTGTACAAGCTTCAAGTCTCCACGAAACTATGGAGACCGTTGAACCGTTGATGGATTTTAGATAGATCAAGTTCCTCTTCAGAACAGCATTGTCAAGTACAAGCAGTACAAGCTAAGTAAGTACGCATTCGAGTAAGAGCCAAATATTGAATATTCCGCTCATCCGAAAGTGCTGATTGGTGCTATGAACAAAGAATGTCCCCATTGTCATGCGCTCAAATTCAAACATTATTCAGATGGTATGTGCATGTGCATCTGGAAAAGTGCAACTACCTGAAATTGAGACACCACCAGAACCATTAAACAACTGGCACATCGGCACGGATCCAGATACAAACTTTTTCCTGAAATCTATTCTATTTGTTAACACTTTGTTAACGTCTTTGTCTATGAGTTCAAAGGTATATTTTTTTCAAAGTTCATTGACTTTTCAAAACATTTAAGGTGTTTCAACCATAATTTCGTCCAAATGCATGGATACCCATGAATATAAATGGATACTAATGGACTTAATGAATATCATGGATCATGGATCATGAATATATCATGGATATCCATTAAACCCATTAGTAACCATTGCTATTCATACCATACCATTTCCACAGTACGAGTAAATATTTAGTAGCCATAATTAACTAATATTCAGCTTTTAACTGCCACTTTTAACGATTTAACGAATATTTATTACTGCCAAATATACGTACATACATATACATATATTTATTTTTCGGTATGGCTAAAAAGTAATTTCAAAATTCATTTGTCGATTTCCGGTCAACGTTACAATTTTTCGCTCAGTGCCGTTTGTGACATTCTTGAGGTTAATGCAATTTTCCCATTTTCCAACCCATTTTCAATCGTTAAATTTTTAATGCAACTGTTAATAGGTTCTAGGTGCTTTTACAGCTGCAGTTATTACTAAATATAAGTACTCTTACTGCCATATCGGGTATAAATTGTTTTTCTTTCAGTCTCCCCCTCTCTGACACTTTGATTCTCTCCCTTCTGTATAGTTTTTTCGTGTCTCTTATTTGTTTCTCTCTTGCATTGCAGTTATAAAGATTCCAAAGATACGATGTGTATAGAATCTTAGAATAAGATTCATAAGATAAGATGAAGCAAGAAATATTTTGGTAGTTTTTCTAGAAAATGGTGGAAGAACTTGAGCTGTAACTAATATTAATAGTGCTGATGAGCCTCTCTTATTTAATTGATTGTAATATTTATTATATTTAATTTTAATAACATATAAATATATGACTAATAAAAATTCCACTATTAGGTACTGTCCTTAGTCTTGAGTCGGGAACCATATCCTGAATCCAATAACAAAATACAGTCTTTGGCGAGGGGCAAAAAAGACTTACTTTTCGTTTCGCAGGATCCAAAAACAAAATACACAGACCAAAAATAATATATGTACTCGTACGTTGCCTGGGCATGAGATAGCAAATGGATGCTTGAATAAAATAGTCTTTGATTTAACGAACGATAATATTCTAGAGCTGAAGAAAATGCAAACAAATTTCATAAATTGTAGTAAAAATCTGCCCTTTTTCAATAATCCCTCAACAATCCTGAGGGCAATGCTTCTAAAGCTTCGTCTTCCGCAAAACAATAATTTTTTTGTGCAAATTTTTGTTATTTGCGAAACACAGATTTGTTGGCTAACGAATGGAGGGGCGTAGTTTCTTAAAAGACAGACCAGACACCAAACAACGCCCCCTCAAGTCGACGACGCGAGTCATACGAGTATGTCCGGCAGTGTCTGTGTGTTGCGTTGTCTTTTCAACAAAAGAAAAAACGCTAGAAATAATAACAACAAAAGTTTTGGCACTTTTTTTTTTGGCTTGCCGCCTGTCAATTATTCAAATATTTTGCACACACACTCATTCATTTAGTCAGTCATTCATTCATTCATTCGTTTTGCGTTGGCCGCTGCCCATAGGATTTCCTCATAGGACTTGCTGTTTGCGAACGAAAAATTTACATACGCATTTGTTTGTATTTGGTTTGCAGTTTGCAGTTTTCCTTTGCTGTTTTTTTTTTTTTTGTGAAATTCAATGCACTTTGTAAGTATTTTTTGGTGTGCGCATTGCAGTGGCAGGCACTGTTTGCAGTTACTGATTGCAGTCACTGTGTTGCAGCAGCAGCAGGCATTGCGTAAGGCTTTGGGAGTACGAGTAAATGGGTTAAAAGCCAAACTACTACCAAAAACAAACACACAAAAAAATGCCACTGTCTTTGGTCGATTTTTCGTCAGTCTTTGCTCTGTTTTTTCTATCATTGCTGGTGGGTTTTCCCCGCGTTTCTATCCGTTTTTTGGTCTGGTCTTTGCTCTCCGTTTTCCCCATATTTTCGCTCTTCATTTCGTATCTGTATCTCGTATCTGTGGCACCATCTTAACCAGGTTTGACAGCAGCTGTCACACAGGTGATGCAGGCCACTGACAAGACTTCAAAAATTGAAATTCAACAAAGGAAAAAGAGTTAGGAGGCGGACAGATATGGGAAGGAGGGAGGGGATTACGATTGAATTTGGGAGGAAAATGGATCGAGTTAAACGAGATAGACGTGAGATGTAGATAGGTTGTAGGTTATATGAGAGGAGATTGAAGGTATTTGGGAGGAATAGAAGAGAAAAAAATAACCTCCGATGATCTATGTATAGGTATCAAACCACTATGCCTCATTTAGCCTTCTTTGGGGCCTATATGCCGCACTGTATCTTATTTGAAATACGTATCATTAATTATCGGGATTTTTGTAGACGTTTTAATCACATGTCTGCGCCCTCAAAGACTTTTATTCTTGGAAAACCCATGCTAAATATAGAAGTAACCATGAGCATGCGCCTCATTCGGTTACCTCATATTTTATCCAGTCAAAAACAGATCCTTTTGACTGTGACACATCTCTGGAGCGATTACAACATCCCAAAGTCGAGACAGACTCGTAAATAGGGTAAGCGAAGGGGAAACGATGTCATAATGCAAAACCAAAACCAAAACAAAAGCCGAGTGGGATGTAATTTCTTCTACGAGTATCGATTGAGTAATAATACCTGAGGCGTATGATTAATGAATAACCATCCTCGTACCATCACTATTCTCTCTCTCTGACTGCCACTGAATGGAAAAAAATGAAACACTCGCGTCAGCAAAAGTCAATGAAATGACTTGGGATTCATAGGATATTTCGATAGACTTTAGAGACCGTAAGGATGAAGAAACGAGGGATCTTGGGAGGGTTTTCGGTGAATATTTTGGAGGAATTAACTCGGAAGATTGTATGAAGTATCAAGAAAGTTATCCTTCACTTACAAGAAGCTAATTCCAACAACCTCTAACCAACATTCCTGCATTCATTGGGCACAGCATTGAAGGGGCATTGGACGAACCATCGAATGTTGAATCGTGAAACGTGGTTCAAACGATTAACATCGAAAAAGTCATTGACTGTAAATTGAATTTCTGTTTATGGTCTTCGAATAGAGACAACGCCCACCTACCACACGACAGTTGCAGACCCTCGAGAGACTGTAGTCCAAAGTGCATTGAATACGAGTCCAAAAGTGATTTTCTGATAGGTTCGGTTGCCGGTTGTTGGCGTGTGGGATAAGAGGTCAATCGAATTTAAAGTTTTTTGTGTGGGGCTTAGCGAAGGTCTTGAACGGACAGCAACAAGAGAGTGTAATCAAATTTAATAGAAAGCTAAACAAAAATACAGTAAATAAATTATGTACTCGTATAAATATTTAAAAGAAATCAATACAAACAGGATAGAGGTATCGTGAGGGTAACCATTGTGGAATGATAATATTTCATGGGAATTAATAATTCATTTGGTGGAAAGAGGATAAACGGAGTGCAAGAATTAACATTAGAACATAATTAGCGGTCTTGGTTCTTCTTTTTCCCTATGTTTTTCCCCATTTCTCATGACAATTGAGAGAGATCGCGGTCTGCGTTTCACATTTACGTCTTAAATATAATCATAGTCATTCTTCCAGCCATAAAGGCCGTAAATATTTGATCTTTCAACCTCGTTTTTGGATCCTCTTAAATCCTAATAAATTAAAACGGTAAGTCCTTGAGTCGTTTAAACCCCATAGAGTACCGGGGTATATTTAATTGGGGAAAATATATTTAATTTCCGCATACATATTACAAAAATGATTCTTCAGTTTTTCTTTGATAAGAGTCATTCTTTATAATGATTACTATTTATAAATGGAAACGATTGGAACAATACTATAAAGATGTGCTTTGAAGTTAGGAAATTTATCACAAATGATGGCATAATTTATATTCCAATATAAAAGCCGAATGCCCTCATATATTTTGTGTGTTTTTATGTTATTTAATTTATTTCAATTTTTTTGAGGTACCCCCTAATAAGGAAAGGATTGAAACGACCTCAAAATTGGGTACTTCATCTAAAACCTTGAAATAATTCACACAGAGAAATATTGATATCTAGTTTCAAGAAACTCTAGGAGCAGGGAGTATCTCAATTTCAAGAATTGACGGTTCCGCAAATGGAAACTTTGTCAACACTTCAGCACATCTCCCGGAAGAGAAATCCACACCCCCTAAACCTTTGTTTGTTCTGCAAAAGGAAAGCTTGCACTATAATTACACCCGATACTCAAATAATTAAAACATATGGCACTTCATCTTGCTCAGAAAAATCCCCCCACGTACCCCCCTTTCTACCATTCACTTTTCCCCTTTCTCTGCTGTATTCCATCTTCAACGTCCATTAAAAACTGCAGCTGTCAGAAGGGAAAAACTTTGCTGTTCTCCAACTTTCAGGGCAAATTTTACTCCGAAGACTAATGAGCAGGCGTGCAAAAGGGGGTATATCTTTGTGGGTTGGGGTTGGGGGTCTAGAGACGACTGCCAGCCAGTGGATGAGTCATGACAGCGAGGCGCCTAATTAATGCACAGATATTAATCATGTCGCGAAATTTGAGGCAACGGGCTGTAACTCGAAACGAAATCAACAATGGAACGGAGGACGGAGATGCAGCAGCCATGCCGCACTTGATGTTCACGATGATGATGATGTTGCTGCTGATGCACTGATGCTGGGGCTTGCCCCTGATGAACACGATGATGAGGAGGGGTGCCTACCCTCTGGCTTAATTATCAATTAGGCAATGGAACAGTGGAATAAAAGAGAAATAGGGGTACAAAATGGGAGGATACCTATTGGTAAGTGCCACAGGCGCCAGCAACATCAGAATGGAAACAAAAGAGAACTTTTTAAAGAAATTGTACGGCTATATGATACCCTCTGATGATCTATATATGTACTATATATGTATGCCTTGTTCAGCCCTCTTTGAAGCCTATATCTCGCACTTTATCTTTGATAGTTCCATTATTAATTATTCCCATTTACCGTTTATGAAATTCAACCAAATGAGATGATTTTTGACAGATCGGTAGATGGTTGTATTATTTATAGCCCTACCAATAAGAAGCCACACATCTTTCAGGATTTTTAATGACATGTCTGCGCCGTCAAAGACTTTTATTCTCGGAAAACCCATGCTAAATATAGAAGTAACCATGAGCATGCGCCTCATTCGGTTACCTCATATTTTATCCTGTCGAAAACAGATCCTTCTCACTGTGACACATCTCAGGAGCGATTACAACATCCCAACATCCAGACAGACTCGTAAATCGAGTAAGCGAAGGGGAAAAAATGTCAAAATGCAAAAACAAAACAAAATCCGAGTGGGATGTAATTTCGTCTATCGATTGAGTAATAATCCCCTCCTCCCCCTTACATTTTCCGACTCTTGGGGCAACACGTAACTGACGAACGAATGCTAATAAGCGGGGGCGTGGTCGACTCTGCCTCTCATGCGAGTTTAAGGATGCTGCATGCTTCTTTGCTGCTTCGTTAGATGGGGAATTGGTTGCAGAAAGAGAGGAAACAGAAACAGGAAAAAACCCAAAGATAGATGGAAGGATAGGGGGTTTAGAGATAAGGAACTTCGGGGGAGTAGCGGCCCCAATCGAACATTGCCTAAGCAAATTGGCTTCCACCATCCTCCAGAAGAGGATGTGACACAGGATAAGGCTGAGGCACAGCATCGCTGATGAGGATGGGGCACGATGAGAATGCGGGGCTACATGCCTGATGATGGATCAAGGATGGGGACACGGACATGGGCACGGCACACGCCACGGCACAGAGCTCGTGTCTTCCTTGATTGGCCTTTCTCTCTGACAGGTCGCCTCGGGGAGTCCCGTCCCCGCCACAGGACAAGCCACGGAGATTGCCCAGGTGGCTATCCCGCCCCACCCCTGAATGCTGACCAATGAGGCGTATGATTAATGCATCCCCCTCCTCGTACCACTCTCTCTGACTGCCACTGAATGGAAAAAGAACTTTCCATGTCAAAAGAAAGGACTCGTGTCAGCAAAAGTTTCTGCGTTGCAGGCAACTAAATTTGGTAGTCAATGAAATGACATTGGGATTCATAGGATCTTCTAGGGAATAAGCAGGAGTTTTTCTGAATTCGATTATGTTATTCGTTTCGTGTACAAATTAAAGGTAACCCCAATGGGATCCGGGATTTGGGATTTTCCCCGTAGCTATTTAGACGGATAAACTTATCTAAAGAAGCATAAATGAGTAGATAGGGTGATTCATGATGAATGAGGTGGTTCCGAATGATGTTGATACGTCCAAAGTTCCCATAAGCGAACGGAACCAGAGAGATATTCGCTTGTTTACGACGAAATCTCAGATTGACAAGTTTTTGAAGTACCAGCAACATCCGCGAATGTAATTTTGTTAGGAATCTTTTGATTTTTATTGGAAAAATATCCCATATAGAACTGTCATGGATATGAATCTATTACATCAATAATTTACTAGAGAATTCCATTTCTTCTATCATTATTTAATTTATAGATTACATGTAAGGTTCTACATAGGTTTTCCCTCCTTGTCTCTTATTCTCCAAACGTAAATAACTTTAAAATTCATTGAAAACTTCAGGTTTATCTGCTATATTTTTTTAAAGATTTGCTGTTAATCTTTTTGCTGTTGGTTTTTGTGTGCAAACAATGTTTTGTACATGTTGTTGCCTTTTACTTTGCTCACGTTTTTCGCTTTGCTTTTGATTAGGAAATCTTGTTAAAAAAGAAGACAACAAAATGTCGTGTTGGCCTGTAAAACAAGTCTGTATTTGTTGTTTATCTAATTATCTTATTAAACATTTGTCTTTTTTTGTTTTTGAGATGTAAGACATGTTTTTTTCATATTTTGAATGATCTCTCAATATTCAAGGCAGAAAAATAAGTGAAATCTGCACAAATATGTAAGGAGAAGGAGCTAAAGATTGTTCCATGGAAAGATCATATATTGGTGATATTGAAAGATAATTTCAAACAGGTAGAATGATCATTGGAGCATAGAATAGAAGGTTTCTTCCTGCAAAGGCAAATGGAATAGAAATTACTTCTCAAAATAATTGGAGAATTATAAAACAGGGAGGGAATGACGGATCGTCCAAGCATTTCCTTCGTTTCTTTCTGTATCTTCATCTGCTAATTCTTCTGTAGGAAGAGCACCATCCTCTAGATTATATATGATTTTAGTATTTTTATAGAATTATGGAATATGTACATTTAAGGCTTTAGAAATCAAAAGACACTCAACAGTAGTATATCTAAAGGTTCTTGTATGTCTTCAATGACTTGAATTTCATATTTTTAGAGTTGCAGTAGTTTTCCACTTAATACAAGACTTTTTCCTCGACTATTTTATGAAAATTTTCCATACATTTGAAGCAACAAGACAAGACACGGCACGACAGACCAAACGACCAATAAAGTAGTAGTAGGGGGTCTTTTCGGCTGTGGTCTGCATCTAAACAGAGACTCAAAAGATGACCTTTTGGCTTCTCTTGAAAACAAACTCCCGTTAGGCATAAATTTTCATAATCAAAAACACAAGACACACAAATCTTAAAGCCAAAAACCTAAAAGTCTATTGACCCAACTGAAAAACGGTGTTTGTCTTTTGGTGGCTTTTATTTTTTTCAACCATATTTTTTTTTTTTTTTCTGTGTGCGCCGCGGGGCCAAGAGACGACTCGGAGACAGAGACACCTTAAAACCTTGAACAGCTCTATTAATCTAAGGTGGTTTTTTTTCGCGCTAACTTATTTAAACTCCGAGTGGTGGCATATGGTACATAAGAAAACTGATTATTTGACTAATTTTATTGACTCTTGGGGTTTATTTTTTTTGGGCTTGGTCAAGCAGCAGAGCAGCATTCGTCTTGTTTTGTGTTTGATTTCCTCATTAGAACCTGTTTCGGAAATCTATTAACTTTTTTTTTTGTTGTTGTTGGTCTCAAAGTGGGTCAACATTAACATATATTGATCTCTGGTCCACACACATTTGACATGCACTGTACGCAGGCATACACACCATACAGTGTGTGTGTCTCTCTGAGTGCTGGGTGTGCTGGCTGTGTCTCTGCTGCCATCAGCTGATCATCAAGTCAAGTGCAATCAACGAAAGCAAAGCTCTAGGGAATTGAGCTCAATTGAAGGCAATTGTGGAGACAAAGCTCTCGAGTGGAAAGAGCATGTCCAAACGACAGCGACAGAGACAGGGAGAGAATGAGAGATATGTACGTTACGATTTGCCGCAGTGCAACCAAGTGCCAAGTACCCTCTATCAAGGGTATTCACATATTAGGTTCAACGACTTTGCATCAGCGGAAAAAAGTGATGAAAAAGTGGGTGGTTTTTCTTAAGGCAATGCGAAACTTGGGGGATTTTTTCCAAAAGTAAAAAAAAAAAAACCTTTTTAGTTTTCAGTTTTTAGTATTATTTTTGGTATTACTCTATTTGGTATTTTAGTGATTATTTATACCAATTTACTAGCATTCTTCTTTTATTATTTTAGTATTTATGATATTTTATTTTTCTAGTATTTTTCTGATATTTTCTGTTACTTCTACGGTATTTTTTCGATGTTTTTTTAGTCTTTCTGGTGCTTCGAAAAGTACAAAACTGTATACAATTTTTGGTATTATTTTTAGTATAAGTCCAGTATTATTTAATTGATTATTTATAGAATGTTTATGTATGTATGTATGTAGTATGTTTTCTAATATTTTCTGGTATTTTTTCAATGTTTTTAAGTCTTTTCAGTATTTGTTCTAGTATAGATTTAACAGATTAACGTAGAACCCCTAACCCAAACAATAGTTTCGTTTCAATGGCATGAATCAAGACTTAATTCTATATTCTGACTCAACATTTTAATCACATAAGAAGAGAATTCCCCTCATTGAATGAATAAGTATTTGTTTTGTGAAGAAAACCCCCCTCTATACAAAATTTAGACTCTCATTGAGACTGAATCAATATTTGAGTTTAATTTTCTTAGCGTGTGTTTCTATTAATATACACAAAGGAAGAGATATCTTCCTACTGTTTCTATTACAATGTAGCCAGAGATATTTTTGTTGTTGTGTGAACCTCTCTAGAGACACGTGTATGTTTGTTTAGGTTGATTATTTATTATATTTGTTGTCTGTCCAATTTGAGAATACAATATACGCGCAATATATATAAAACTAGGGAGAGGTCAACTTGATTAGCGTGTCGTCTCTCGGATTTGACTGACAAACTACTACCAGACACAGACACAGAGCTAATGTACTGACTAACAGACAGATCTACTGAATGACTGACTGACTGACACATACTCGTAAAATAATCGTGGTTCTGGTTGACTAGTAAGTAACTGACAGTTAAAATAGTTGTGGTATACGACTGATGTTTGGGGAACTTACATCACTATCATCATCACTCAATGGCCGCCTCAATAATCCAGGACTTGAGGCAGGCAGCAGTGTCGTTTCAAGGATACGCACCTGGAAAATACAAAAAATAAAGAAAAATGTTATAAAATTTGCTAGCTATAGATCCTTAATGATTTAGGTTTAGCACGGATAATGCCTTTTATTTTTCTTTTGCCAGAAAAGAAATTCCATTAAAAAAATGTAAAAAAAATTAAAAAATAATAAAATTTATAAAATATAATATAAAAAGGAAGTAGAAATTATATTTGCTTTTTAATATTTTTAGAAACCCAAAAAAAACAAAAAATGTTGAACAATTTATGAAAATCAAATTATAAATATTGAAAAATCAAGAGAAAAAGCTCCTCAAACTAGAGTTGTTTTGAAGATATTTTCTGAAGAAATACTATACTTTTATTCAAATAAGATTTGAGAACTACCCCACAATATTAAGAAATTATATTTAATTGATAAATCTTTTGAAATGAACTCGCATTTATCATAAACAAAATATTTCGAATTGAATCATTGATTTGAGGCTTTGATAAATGATGTTGTTCGACATCTTAATCCTCATTAATTATCTATAAAACTTGTTTTGACATCTGTCAAAATTTTTTTATTAAATTGCTATATATTGAGTTCCGATGGAACATTTAATAGAATAACCTCCCAAAAGTTCTTTCCAAGCCAAGAAACCTTTTTAAAAACCAACATTCGATGGGTAATCTTTGCTAAAAGCTGAGTTTCCATAGGACATTTAATTGAAGAAACGGTTCAAACCTAGTTTCCAGCCTTAAAACCCAAAATTCGAAAATCGCAGATCTCTTTCCAGTGATTTTTATTTTCAAATTTTGCTCACAATTCATTCCCCAATTATTTTCCCTTTATTCTTTGCTACTCGTACATTTCTTATCATTAGCAAATAAATCCTCTGCCAAAAATCCCTAAAGATTGAAACTTTCAAGTATATTTTGTTGGCAGATTTTCTTGGGGGTCTGGTCTCTCAGACATCCACAGACCTAAAGCCGGGCCAAATAAAAAAAACTTGAATGATGACGAGAAGATTTTTGTTTATTTCTGTGCCAAAAATAACAACAGGAGAAACCGAGAAAAGTGACAGAATCGAGGGAGACAAAAGTGGGAGCAGACACAGAGATACCGACAGAGAGAGAGAGAGTGGTAAGAGAGGAGGTTGAAAGAAGACAGACAGCCGGCAGTCAGTCAGTCATTCCCTATGATGTATTACTGTATACGAATGAATGGTGGGGGGGCAGGGGGGTTTCTGTTTCTGTTTTTCTGTTTTGTATTGTCTGTTATTATATAAATAACGACAGATATAGGAAGGAGTGGGGAGAGCAGACCTCTGCCAGAGATTGTGAGAGATGGAATCAGAAGGGGAGGTGGAGGGGGAAGAGGTAGAGGAGCCGGTGATATGTTTGTCATGGCCAGACATCGACTCGACTCCGCGACGGTGACAATCGTCAACATTTTGCTTCAGCACCCATGCCACCCCCCGTCCTCTCTGTCTGGCTCTCTCTATCTCTTTCAATCCGTCAATGTTGATCTCTCTCTCTCACTGTCTTTGGACCTCTCTTTCAGTCTTTGAATGCCCATCTCTTTCACACTTTGTAGGCGGCCTTCTTGTATACCCTTTTTATGGGAATTCAAGCTGCAAGCAAAGAGTTAGATGTCAGACCCTATGAGATATGAGGGTTTTTTATGCACTTCCCAGAGAGCTTTCATACCCATAACCAATACCCTTTTCATGAATTTTTCACTGAAAACTTTACACAGATCCCGCTTGTTGCAGTCGGAATCAGATCACCATATCATATAGTAGCTGCCACAAGAACTAACCTTTAAGAGCACTTCATTGTATAGAAACACTTTCCTATTTCCGAAGATACTTTTACAAATACAAATCGAATCTCTAGATCGTTCCAAAAACGATTTTTTGTAAGAAAACCTATCAAAAGAATCGAATATGCAGCTTTATACCTAGATATACAATTTATAATGCCTAATTGTATCCAAATCGGATGACTATATCCTATTGCTGGCCTACACCTTGGAAACAACCGATCTTCAAGGGAGTCAAAAGCCTTTCTTTTATGTTTACTTTCCCTCTACTCCCCTCCCGTGTCCACCCTTCTCTCTTTAACCCTCTATCTTTGCACCTCTCTACTATTTCCCACTCTTTATCTGTCGCAACATTTGTTGTTGTTGTTGTTGATTTTGCTGCTCACTTTGGTGCTATTTCTTTACTCTGTAATCTTTTTTTCATGCGCTTTAATTTGTTTTCGTTTCTCTTCTTTGTGTGTCTTTTTTCTGTCTTTTTTTTTGCTTGGCGATTCCATTTCTTGTTATTTGCCAAAAGTTTATTGATCTTTCGCTGACATTGGAGCAAAAAAACAAACACACACACATAAAAAAGAGATAGCGTAATAATGGGGGCAAGAGGGAGAAGTGGTGAGGGAAAGAGAGCGAAGTTTTCCATGGGAAAACTCAACCTTTAGGACTCAATCCCCCCCGACATCTTTTGTATTATTTATGAACCACAAAAAACGCAAACAAAAACACAAAAAAAAACGGGGAAAAAATCAAAATCGTGTCAAATATTCCAAGGGCAATAATGCTAAAAATACTTGTTTAAAATAAAGAACAATTTTCACGCAACCTCTTCCCTGTGAAACATCACATATGGCATAAGAATGGGAGGGCAGTGGGGGGAAAAAAAAAGTCTGAAAGCCTGAAAACCCGAAAGAAAAACAGCAGAAGCCCGCGCAATAATCGGCCAGCAATTAAAGTCAAATTGGAAAATTTACGACCGGGTAAACAAAAGCCAAAAGAAAAACCTGCTGCGGCAATCGGCGCGCCGGTCAGCTGTTGTTGTCTGTTTTGAGAGATTCACGAAAGAAAGACCATTAACAAACAGCAGCTAGAGATCGGTGAAACGAAACGACCATTAATATCCAGCAGACGGATGGCTTGTGAGAGGTGTTGTATGGTAACAGGAATGTATTTAGATCTTAGATCTTCAAAGAAACAGCCGCAGGGGGAATGTAAAGCTCATTCAAAGCATTTCCTTACGGGCAAACTGTATCCTTTACGTTTCGACTGGTTTTGTAATTACTTTAAGCTTAAGTGGCAGTTTAATATCTTTCAATTGGGTTCTTGGGGTTCGTTCTCTCTACCAGAAAATCAAATGGAGAGTGAGCGAGAAAAAAAACCGAAATTTGGTGATCCAACACAGTAAAAATGGCTAAACATGATCTAATTCGTACCGAATCCCACCGAATCAATTCGGTTGCCAGTTCATGCAGGGCTCTACTATGTACTATAAGAACTACCTATACAAATAGGTATATAATATTAATATTGTTGGAAGTTTTCTTCCTTTTCCTCTTTCTCCAGCTGTAAATATAATATTTCCCTACATCCACTTCCTACCTAAAGACATAAATAAAAGGATAAGAGCAACAGACGACAGTTGACCCAAAAATCAAGAAAACAAAACAAAAACAGAGTACAAAAATTATCAACTGATTTTCCATGGAAAAACAAACTAGAATCAACATGAAAGAAGCAAGAATGAACAGGAATGGAAAACATCCTTTTTGGGTCGCGGGTCCCGGGGTCGGTCTCCCAATAACAATATTAGTTTACAACACTGGAAAAACAAACAGACAGAAATGCAAATGAATCTCAAGCAGAGGAAAGAAGAAAATGAGCAAGGAGAAAAGGGGCAAGGAGAATAGGAGAAGAATGAGTGGCAAAAGGGAGTGGAATATGTGGTAGAAGAGTGAGAAGATGAGACACACGCCCTAGCCAAACGACAAACAAACAAAACGTTGGAGAAATCATAAAAAAATAAACTCACTTACATATCCATCGAAAAAAGAAAGACGGGCTCTGGGACACCGAAACTTTAGATACTATCTATATACTATAAGCACTACCTATACACATAGTAAAATTAAAGACTTTTGAAAACTTGGTGGTTTGCAAAACATGTGTAGAACGAACAGACGAACGAATCCAACAAGATAACGAAAATGTGCGTGTGAGCAGGTCGCAATCGCCTGAATCTCAGGCACAATCTTCATTAAGAAGAAGACATTATTCGTTGACTTGGATATTTTTGATATTTTCAGTATTTATAAAAAAACACGAAAGACGGAAGACGGAAGAAAGAACGTGCTGTCTCTTATGGCTATAAAAATACGAGGTACCGCGTACGAGGGTAACAAACCTTTCCCCAATGTCATAAATACCCAAACAAAAAAAGCGTATGAAAAACAACAAAAATTTAAGTGCACGCAGATTTGTCTGCCAACTGAGACGCGGCGTCGGCGTCGTACGACCACTGCAGCATTATTTAGCAAGAAAAAGAGAGCGACAGCCACGGCGACGGCGACGGCCACCCGCCCCACAAGTGGAAGCAAAAGAGTGAAAGACCGAAAAGAAAAAGAAACTTCCATTTCGCGGGGGAACCGCAAAAAAGTCATTGACACGAAAAAAATAACAAAGAAGTTGAAGTTGAAAAAGCTCAAAAAAAAAACATACACAAAAACAAAGAAGAGAAACAAAATGAAACCCAAAATAAGAAAAGAAAGAGAATTCAACCCCAAGATGCAAATAGAAACAAAATTAGCCCCAAGATGCACAAGAGACTTCCACTTTAAACGTTTCTAGGGAGAAGTTCGAGTCGAAATTTGGGAGTTTGTTGGAAGAGAAGATATATTATATTATTTTTGACGCACGGATTCCATGTAAAAACTGAAGGCGTTATAAGGCGCGCTTACACGTGTAAGAATATCTATATTTTATTTATTTTGGAAGTTCAATAAACCCTCGAAGGTCCTACGTTTTGGATGGACGTTTGATATACAAAACTAATCGGATTCCATGAAGAAAGTGCGTCAAGGGCTAATCAAAGAAGTACGGCTGTACTTTTTACATAGTTGCCACCTAAAAATAAATTTTCATTTAAAATTCCTCCGGTTCTGCTTCTACTTTTCCTCCAGTCTTTACCCAAACTTTTCCTTCACTCTAGCCACGACTTTTCCTCAACTTTTCCCCCCAAAAACACATGCCCAGCCGCGTGTTTCTACCACTCTTCTAACCATATAATTTCTAGTCACAGAAATGGTAAACTTTTCTTAACTATGCGCATACATTTTCCACAGTTTCGTTGAACTCTTTTTTTTTTTGTAGTTTTCTTTTTGTGCGAGCCACGC
Source organism: Drosophila lowei (assembly GCA_008121275.1). Classification (NCBI taxonomy): domain Eukaryota; kingdom Metazoa; phylum Arthropoda; class Insecta; order Diptera; family Drosophilidae; genus Drosophila; species Drosophila lowei. The sequence continues at coordinate 10,277,914 of CM017779.1, read as the reverse complement.
CCACCTGCAATGGTCTGGCCATTGCAATTTTCGCGACAACTTTACCGTTGACAAAATTACCGTTGATTTTGGCACACAGAAAGAGAGAGAGCTATAAAATAGCTCTGCTGCTCCACATCTCGTGTTCGAGAGGGAGTCGCGAATGTGTTTTTTTTTTCTTTTTGTATTTTACATAGTTTTTGTATAGCAGTAGTTGATTTTGTAAAAGTATACCCTTGGATCTAAAATTAAATAAAAAGTAGTTGAAAAATAGTAGAAAAAGTTGAGATTACTTCCGTTAATATTATATTATTAAAATACTAGCTAGTCCTAGCTGTTTTGAGCGCAGAAGAGAACATTCTTTGTGCACAGCACCAATCAGCACTTTCGGATGAGCGGAATATTCCATATCTGGCTCGTACTCGAATGCGAGACGAAGCGGATGTAAATTCTCGAAGTACTTGTTGGCGTTGTCTGCCATTTTCGGATGAACTTACTTGTGCCCTAAGCCCTACGTTATTCAATAAATAGGATGAAGTGGGCCGAATGTTTTTCATTTTCGATTTACCAGATCAGCTTAAAAAATTAAACTTTTAAATTGTGCTAGAATGTTTCTAGAATATCTTTCAATCACATTTCTGCTTCCAAACCTCTTCAACTCCTAAATACAACTCCTGAATACAAACTTCTACATATGTACATATGTATATCCCCTGGTTTCCCAAAAGCTAGTCCAACTCTTTTTTTATCGGTTAATCTTTTGGTGTTTTTTGTGGTGTTTTCTTATGCAATTTGCACTCGTGCAAAAGTGTAAGAGTGTACGAGTTTGTGCTCGTTTCGAGTGCGAGTGCGAGTACGAGTACGATGCCTGTGCGCATCTGGTCGCGTGCAGTGGAACAGCCACAACTGAAGCTACCACTACAACCACAACAGTCTCAACAATGTATGCGTTGCTTGGCTTTGCTGTGCAGTGTGGTGTTGTTGTGTTGTATTGGTGAAATTGGGTTTAGTGTTCAATTCCAACACCCACGTTCTACATTGAGTTTGTTGGCCCCTCACAAACTTGAGAGCCGGCAAACGGCATGGCATGGCATGGCATGGGCTATTCGTTGCTGCAAGACCCAAACTGCACTCAATGTTTAATTATTTATTAAACATGTGATTTGTTTATGAAATGTAAAATTTATAGAAGAGAAAATTAATTCCTCTGAGAGAACCACCGATCAAAAATAAATATTTAAATATTCCATAGGCTTTGTTTGACTGGTGCGGAATAATAAGGCAGCAAACACAATTACTCAAACTCGAATTACCAAGGGACTGTATAATGATTGAGGTTTGCAAAAGCGTAGGCGTGGCAGTCAAAAAAGAAGAATAATAATAAGGAAAAGTTTGTAACAAGAGAAGAAAATTTTATTTAGAGGTAGATCTAGAGGGTTCTCCATCTATTCTTTGGTTTTTAAATACTTAATTGATTGATAAACCAATTTTCCATAAATGGGAAATATTCCCCCATTCCATCAAAAAAACATTTCGTTCTTTGTTCAACCCACTTGAAAAAGAAAAGAAATATCTGCCACACTTTGGAAGCATTTTCCATCGGCCCACGTCTCAGGAAATTAACATAAAAATGTTGCACAGATTAGGTTCATAGATAAAATTAAAAAAAGAGGAAAAAAGAGAAGAGAAACCCCCAAAGAAAACGACGGGCGGAGGGAGAAGAGAGAAGAGAGAGGTGGTTACGGATAGATGGGCCCAGACATGCATTAATTATGGAAATTGGTGAGGAAATGGAAGGAATGAGCCATCGGGAGTACAGGTATGGGGAGAATAGGGAATGGTGGATGGGGGTACGAAGAATGGGAGGATACGTGGGCTTTGGAGACACTTGAGAAAGACAATTTACTCTAGTTGAGAGTATTCCGAGTAGAAGAAGAGGAACAGGTAAATTTCTTGGCTAATTTGCATATTATAATTGTGTTCCTAAGAGGTTCATTTACTACAGATAATAGTCCACATCGATGGCTAAATTGGAGATGGCAGAGTGGAACTGCAGCAGCCGTGAAATGGGGAGGTACATTGGAATGCATATATCAGGAGAAAATATTTACTAATTGTATGTACATACAGAACAGAATATTGTTACAATATTCTAGAGCATCTATCTCTACGAGTCAGCATCTTTTCGAGAAAAAATCAATCAGAAAACTATATGTACTCCTAAACTATCTCCAGAACAGAATAACACATCTTTGATACCACATTTTGGGGAAAAAATTAAATATTTTAAATATTTTAATTTATTTTTAAGTTTTAAACTTCGATTTTTATAAAATCTTACACTATAGTGCAATCTTACAATCCCTGAACGAAACATCTATCTTATAAAACCCTCTTGAAGAAATAATGTGTCATGCAGCAGCACCCCTCGGCCTGGGATTCGCGCGTTACAAGCTTTGGGAATCCTTAGGAATTCCGTTCTCTTTTTTAGAACCCAAGCTTTATGATGCCGCTCCCCGCGAAAACCACGGTTCGAATGTAACAATTCTTTTTGTATGTTTTATTTGATTATCATTGAAATTTTGGTTGAGCGCACAATTAGTTCAATGCTCATCGTCATCATCAGCATCAAAGCACTATCATTATCATCATCATCATCTTCGCTGTATGGCCGTCATAACAATTTGGTTTTAGTGCCGCAAATTGTTGTTGTACAAATAAATATCTGCAACACGGCGAGTGCGTTGCACTTGCAGCCTCCATATCAATGGCATGACTGTCTATCGAGGAGTAACGAGGGGAGCCACACACGCACACGCGCACTCGCACTGCACACACACACATCCCACTATCCCAATGAGTTGGGTGAAAGCCACCGCCGCATCTCACAGATACTCGGGGCACTACATTTTGTATCTTTGTATCTCTCTCTATACAAAGCTGGCAATTACAACGTTTTTGTAGCTCCAGCTGCAATTTCTATTTAAACCAAAATTATATAGGGATGCCAATACAATAAGAGAGAGAAGAGAGTGTTGCCAGCGAATAGATGGATTGCCAGATTGTCCTTGATTACGGTTATCATCTCAAAAGTCGGAAAGCAAATTCTTTAAAAAAAAACCTCTAACAAAAGTGTGTAAGAAACACACAGAAACTGAAATTGACCCATCAAATCGAATACCTAAATGATATCCTGACAGCCGAATGACCTCATCAACCATTCATCAAGCTCCAGCCAGCAGAAACAACGTTCAACATTCATCAAGCCGCCAAGAAGAGGCAATGACAAAGAATTCTCGTACAAAGAGACAGCATTTGGCAAATGATTCCAGCCAAGAACAAGATTTATGTGAGAAAGGAAAGACTGGGGACTGGGGACTAACTCTTCCCCCTTTTGTTGGGAGAGATCCAGAAACAGAAACAGAACCAGAACACGAGACAACAAGAAACAAACAGAAAAATGAGCGGAAACGTTGTGAGCCGCGGCAAGGTCCGCGGCTCTTCTCTTATATACCCACTAGTCTTAGCTGAACTATCGTTGGCTGAAGACCAAATGAAACATGAAAGTTATAAAGATTTGTACAACCTTGTAAGTTAATTTTGCAAATGATCGCTCCTATATGAAAATAACCAATAACCGAATTAAACTCCAATTTCTTTCTTTCGTTTAAATATATCTTTAATATTTAGCTATGATTCCAATTCTATTAATGTCATATAAAATCAAAAATAGTTCCTTCATCATTTCCCAGATTCTTCCAAAGATAATAATACCCCCTTCCGCAGAGTATAAACACACAAATAAAATGAATAACTCCATATATTTGGAGCTATGTATGTACAATGCTCCTATTCGAGTGGATAGGAACCGGTTGGACCTCCTTCTTCTGCTCCTCCTTCCCCTCCTCCCCCATTACATTTGCAATCAATGCAGCAGGTGGCCAGCCTCCCTCCACTCTTCAACTCCAACAGAAGAGAACACGCGATCAGTCCCAGAAAAACGAACCAAAACTGTCTGAAGAGTGGGACAATGGTTAATGACACTGCAGTCGTCGTAGCCCCACACTCCTTTTTGGGGGAGTTGGAAGGGGTAGCCCCTTCATTTGTGTTGGAATGAGTAGATCCGGTTATGCAAATGAGAGATCAACAATGTGGAATGGAATATCATGAATATCATTCCATGATTCCCGCCACCACGAGAACCACAAAAGAAAAATCAATCCTTCAAGGGAAGGTCTCTTCTCGTCTCGTCTCGCCTCGTCTCTTCTTCCAGTCTTTCTCTTTCTCATACAGACAATTAAATTTGATTAAGCCAAAAGGAAGAGAATTCTTTAAGTGTTTTTTTCCCTGTTATTTCAAGTGGTGGGTCCCCCTTCAAGAAGAGAGAGAGACAGGGAGATGGACAGGCAAAGAGAGCACAGGCTTCTTATCTGTCATTAAAGGGTCGGGTCCCGGTCCCTCACATCGGGTCGAATCGGTTGTCCTCTCCGTTAAATCCCGATCGCAGGCAGCCTTCTCATCATAAGTGGAATCGGTAGGAAAGAAGGAGAGAGAGAGAGATTGCGAAGTAAGAAGGAGATACCGAGAGATCCACTTATGAGAAGCAGTTAAGTATGCGAGAGGGAGAGAACAAAGAAATCCCACTAAGTGGAAGCGGCTAAGTATGAGAGAAGGAGCAGGCATAAATTATGCTGGCGACGACGAAGCGACGCTACTGCTTTCAATGCCATAAGCCACAGGCCACACAAGAAAACAAGAAAAATAAGCAGCAGCAGAAGCAGAGCAAAGCTTTCAATTAGGGAGCAGCAGAAGTAGAGCAGCGTCGCCAGCGCAGAGCAGAGAAAACGAAGCTTCCAAAGTTGAGAAAAGCAGAACGCAGCATCCTAGCTGATCAGCAGCAGCGAACCTGGGAGAAACAGAGGAGATGCCGCAATGTCACAGGTAGTTAAATCATCAATCGAAGCAGAGCAAAGGCATCAGAGCAGAAGAGATCAGAGGAGACGCACTGCAAACAAAATGTATATCAAAAGCAAAGCAATACCAGCGAAGCCGCTCTCAGTATAAGTGTCAAAGCAGAGCAGCAGAAGCGAAGCCGCTCTCAGTAGAAGTGTAGCAGCAGCGAAGCCTTTCCAAGCAGATGTTTAAACTAGACCAGAAGCAGCAGACCAAGTTCATAGAAAACATATTTTAGATCAGAGCCCAAGCTTCAGTTTCTTCGAAGCAGCAGCAGCATAGTCGCAGCAGAGAAAAGGTCGCAGCAGCAGCATCAGCAGCATCGCAGGAGTAAAATACGAAAAAATAGAGGGAGGGGAGAGGGGTACCCCCCAAGAGGAGTTATGTAGGTAGACCCCAAAAAAAACCTTGAAAACAAATAAAAAACAGAACCAAAAAAAAATATAAAAAAAAAACAGATATAAAGATTAAGAGCGCAGGCAGGTCTGTCTGCAGGGATAAGGAAATGGAGAGAATGGAGGCCTCTCCACTGTCTCACTCTTACGCTTCTGCCTCCCTCCTCTCTCTCTCTCTCTCTTACTCTTACGCTAAGTGGCCCAAAAATCATAAACATTTTCAAGGTTACCAATTTCGAGGTCTGGTCTTGTCGGTCTGTTGTCTGGCAGTGGCTGTGTAGGAAGCAACATCATCAGCATCAGCCTTGGCGGCATCTTTCCCCGTGAATCGCCCTTAAAAACAATTCCTTAAGCCAGATTATGGCACAAATTGTAATGATCTATAAGTCATAGAAGATATATGTATATACTCGAGCATATAGACATAGACACACCCCATATATAGGGAGAGTGTGCGAGTGTATTCCATGAGAAAAACAAACAACATTAAATGTCGCCACTTTTAAGCTTTAAAACTGGTTTACATAGCCAGACAAACAGACAGACAAACCAGAAAAAACTATTTAAACCATATCTATTTCTTATACTCTTTGATGTGCAGTTAGAAGATGATCTTCGAAAGAAAAAGAAGGTAACGTAAGGTCCTTAGAACTTTAAAATTATTGATTCTCCAAAGAATCTCTTAAGAATATGGAAACTTTTGTTTCAAATTCAATATCTTTCAAGGCAAGATCGCTTTCTATGTGATAGAATGCGTATATGTACATAGATTCTTCTTACGAAGAGGAACAAATGGTCAATGATCCTTAGATCTATGTTATCCAGGCCTATGATCTCTAAAGCTGTTATCTGCCATTCATGATCTTAAAGTAATGATCTCTTTAGCTATGATTTCTTAATTTTAAAGTGAACTCCTTTTTATACCTCCTCCCAAGATCATTGTCTTCTATAATATTCTTAAACTTCCATCGAAATTTATTCAAGTTTTGTGGAAATTCGTTAAAATTCTTTAGAGATCCTGTAAATTACTCAAAATGAAATTCATCAAAAAAAGACTATCTACTCTTAAGAATTCTTTATGTTATATCTTGAAAGTTGGTTCTAAAAAATTGAAGTTAATACAGCCTCTAAAAATCAATCATAAGAAATAGTTGTTAAGTTCCATACTGCTTCCACCAGTAGAATATATGTACTTCTCTTTTACACAGAGACTTAGCCCCGTATTCGTACTAGTATTTCGAATTATATATATTTTTCTGTCTTTTTCCTTATTGTTAAGGAGAGTTGGGTTGGCAGCACCTACATACGTGAACGTGAGCAGGCAGTACGGGTTGGAGCGGCGGTCGTGCCGATGCCATGCCGCCAACCGGTTATGCGAGAGACCCAAAGGTAAGACGGCTTGAATAACATTTTCAACGTCGCGACGTCTGTTGCTGTTGTTTGTGGGTTTCTTTATACTTATATTTCTCTGTCTCTGTTTCTGTTTCTGTCTCTCCCTCTCTCTGTCTGTCTTTTCTTTTGCTTAACGCACAACAGGTACATTTTGTAGTAGAGTGTAGGTAGATGGTGTGTACATATATATCTATCTGTGAGGCAGTGTGTGCATATGTGTGTGGGGGGTTCTCGTTCTCGTTCTCTTTCTGTTTATATGGAGATTTCCTCTGCTGTCATTCTTTCCGCTGGTTGTGTGCCTGCCTTGGTCTTTTGTTGGGGCTCCTCTTATGTACTGTACAGATATGTATATGTACCCATATAGTATGGATATAGTATAAATGGAGTGGCCTTTGTATGGTTTGGCATAACCAAAAGAACTTAAACTCGAACTGGAACTGGACCCCAAAAGAGTGAACCACAACCAAAAGCCTTTTCATCATTTGCTTTGTCATGTGTTTGTTCGTATTCCCCCAGACATTCGTCTCTCTCTATATACCTACGATATGCAGACATATGTACATTATATATGTAGTATGTATATTATATTTATGGCCATTATGATTTTGTATAAGGCTTGTTTGTTATGCTGATTGCACCTTTTATGAGCAGTACACCAAGGCAAAAGCCAGTCAGCGTCCAAACTTCTAAGAAAGGAAAGGAAAAGCGGTACTGGGAAATTCCATCTGCAAATAATAATGTGTTTTTATGGACAGTAATTGCTTTGAGATGGTAGATCTTCCGAATACTAAATGTTGTCCTGGTTTGGAGACACTGAAAACACAGCTTTTAATCCTTTGAGATGAGAACTATCATTTTTAAATATTTTTTGAGCATCAAAATGGGCCCTTGTGCCTCGACAAAAACGTTAAAGAAAGGATCAACAAAAATGTAAGTGATTTCCATGTCTGTAAAAAGCATTTCAGAACCTGAAAACCCATCTGTAGACCAAGGCAATCAATATCTGAGCAACATACTCCCAAAAGAAAATCAAACAAAAAAATTTAAGCCAAATAACATTTAAAAAAAACATCTAATTGTTGTCAAATATTGCCAAAAATTGGCACTAATTAGTAGTATTTTAATAATTATATATTAGTAAAAAAAAAATTCGATTAATAATGAACATATTTCAGCATTAAGAAACCAAGCAAAAATGTTGATTAATTACATATTTATGGCAAAAGACGATCCGTTCGATTATTTACATTTATAATTTTTGGAACCGAAAACATTGGGTGCTAGGTACGAACAGATACCAGATCGAGAACCCCAAGCATTCAAGTAGCCGAAAGTTGCTCCCAGAAAGATCCGCTCTAAGAATCCGAAAAAAAAACAAACAGAAAATGATACTTAAAACCACAAATAGAATGGAAAAACAAAAAAATAAAAATAAATAAAAACTAGACAACAAATTGGAAAAAAAAATCCCCCAAAAAAGCTCCAAAGATTATTTGAGACAATCTCCAAAAAAGAGAGACAGAAGTAGGGGCCAAGGGGAATGGTTATGAGTATAAGGGGGTGTACGTATCTCTGGGTTTTGTTTTGCTTTCACTTGAGTTTTGTTCAGGGAGCTATGATTAATTAGGGAGATTGCTACAGCTTCTTTTCAATAGATTAACTTGTTTCGATCACAAATCAATAGAAATTCGAATCAAATGAAAGGCGATCAGAGAGACAGAGAAGGGAAAAAGTAACTTAGCTTAACGAAAATGTTTAAATTTTATTTATATATATTCTATATAGCAATACCCAAGCGACACCAAAGCGAAACTTGTTCTGTGCGGATCCTAGCCAGAAACAAAAACCGACAGAGGGGCGCTACCGCATAACGCGCGACTCATGTAACCGGACCGATCCTTAGAAGACTATGAACAAAAGGGGATCCAAGAATGTCAGAGGGTCAGAGCAAAAACATGTTAGTCTGTGGAATATAATGTATTATTTTGAAAAAGAATGGACTCTAATGGATTCGAATAGTATCCAATTTATAGTAGAGCCCTGCATGAACAGCATAAACACCGAGTCGATTCGGTGGGATTCGGTATTCTAAATAGATTCTATGGAAAGTGAATGGTAACAATTCGAATGTACTCGATTCTACGAGTATTTCAATTATGAATTTATGATTCAAAGGTTCGAAATATTTTCCTTACGAAAACTTGTTGGAGATAGTATATCTATAACCCACCTGACTACTAATTGAACGCTAGATTTGGGTTTAAAGCAAAGTTGATTGAACGCTATATTTTTTGCTGAAACATTATCTGATCCAAACGCTTAGGACAGCCGCCTGGAAAAACGTTTATATTTTTCCGATAAATCAAATATCAATACGATTCAATTATTCAAATGCTCATTAACCCAAATTGTTGGAGGCGTCCAGGGGCCGTGCCGTGCGGTTCGTGTACTGCTGTTCCATGCCGTGCCATGTGCGCATCTAAAATGTTTTTACCGATTCATTGGCATTTGCTGGGCCTTTTGTCTATAGAGAGAATGTTCTATAGAGAATGCAGAGGGGATTTCGGAGGTAGAGGTTCTTTACAGAATGCAAGGGACATTAGAGGGTCCATGGGTATTATGAGGTCCTATGGAGGGGACTATCATTATATATGGATTTCTTATCGTGGCATTCGTGATATTTGTGAGGTTTTTCGCCGTATTGCCACTAATTTCCATATGATACAATCGATTCTATTCTACTTTTCGCTTTGTTTTGTTTCGAGATACTTTTGCGATTTCTCGTTGACGTCAATGGGGTCGGTTTTACTGCTGTGGATGGATTTTTTTCGGGTGTTTCATATATAATCGAGGGGTATAAACAGAGCATATGGAAGGGGCAATAAACAGGAGTAAACAGGCCTTTGAGGGGAGAATAAAGATGGAGGTTGAAGGGGGTATTAACAGGAATGTTGATGGAGGGAATAAAAGATAGATTCATTTTTAAATGTTTTAAAGAACGATGCTTTTGTGGATTGTTTAAAATAAAGAATATTGTTGAAACATTCAATGAATGGAAATTCTTCTTTATTTTGAGCTATTTTTATATTGAAATCAAATCTATGGATCTTACTAAGGAGATACCTGTAGATTTCAGATTCCTCTCAAGAACATTTTCTGATGCTTTGTATTTCTGTTTTAGGAATCAACAGATGAACAAGTATCTGCTAAACTGAATCTCTTGTATAAGGTACCCCGAATATATCGTTAGAAATTGCTTTTAAGATTTCAAGTCTTCCCTGAAGGATGGAGAATTTTCGTGTATTGGAGAGAATACTCTGAGAGGAATTCTCTAAAGTGTTTTTCAAGTAAAATTTGTTTAAATTGAAAAATCCACAAAGAAGAACCCACAATTCTTCTTCGAATATAGACTTCAGGCACACGTTTAAGTCTAGATCCTTGCCGATGAGTAAGCCGTTTAATTTATCTGGTGATGTCTCAGTTTCAGGTAGTTGCACTTTTCTTGAAGCACAACACATACCATCTGTCTCATGTTTGAATTTGAGCGCATGACAATGGGGACCTTCTTTATCCATGGCACCAATCAGCACTTTCGGATGAGCGAAATATTTAACGCTTGGCTCTTACTCGAATGCGAGACGAAGAAACGATGCGGATGTACTAGTCTAAAAAGAATCTAAAGAATATTTTGGGTGTCCGCCTGCTGGGAGCTCTTTATAGAGGGCTGTACGTTCATGTATTGCTCTATTTATCACTATGGTACGAGTATTATATTATATATATTTTGTGCGTAATCCAGAGAAATGTGCACATGTTGTCCCCGTTATACTCGTAGTTGGGGGAGCTATGATAAGGACAAAAGTGGTTCCATTTAGAGCACTTTATTCATTCGTATTCACTGATAAGATAATGATAAGCCCCCCCAAAATCGATTCAACCTACCATTTCAACCCACTCATCAACATCCACGCAACCTTTTCAAGAACCCACCGAAAATTCCAAAACAAAAATGAAGGCAATGAAAGAAAGACAGAGAAAGGGAGGGAGAGGTAGAGGTACAGGTGGAACCAGACGTTTAGTCATAATTCCCTCACCCCAATCTTTTATATTTTTATCAGGTTATAACATTTGTTTTTGTTTTCGTTTCCTTTATCAGAATGGCACACATAATGTGCTTTCTGTTCTGTTCTTTCGGGGAGAGGGTTTATGGTACCTCCGGATCCCTGGTACTCTGCGTTCTCGTACAATCCATAGGCCTTATACACAAGCCCCACCACGTTCCGTTCCGAGAGATAAGTCTGAAACTCTGCAGCAATTAGACAATAACAATAGCAATACAGTCGAATGAGATAACACAAAAAAAGGCCTACACTTTGATAATATTATGGAACGCAAAGCACATGGAAATTCACTGGAAGAGTGGGAAAATAAGGAGACACAATGGGGGTCTATGATAATTAACAGATTTCCAGGCCATATGGGAGCCGCAAAACCGATTCAAATTGAAACCAAAATGAACGTAAGAAAGGTCAAGTCCTACGATAGTACTATAATTAAGGAAATAGTTATTGAAAGGTATCGAAAAGATGTCAATTCTGCAGGGAATATATCCTTATAGATGTTCCCTTGATTCGAAAACAGTTTGAATTGTATAGAAATTCCTAAACGTCTAGCTTCTAAAATAGTCATCTTTCGAAAACACCTCGAAAGAGTCTGGGATTCTGCCATAATTCTAATTATATTCCTCAAAAATCCGCGTGGAGATGTTCTTAAAGTAGTAATCTTTGACAAATATCTTGTATAAACTTCTAAAAATATCCTAAAGGCAGTCTCACTGTACACTCGAATATAGCTACCCAATGTCTGAGTAAATGAACACTTTCTATATGCTATATACGACATACGATCTACGAGAGTATATTTGATTAATAAATGCGTTTTCCACTGCGGCGATTAGATAACAGTTTTTTCTTTCTGATAAGGCGATAAGGTAAGCCCATGAACATAAATACACGTTAGTAACGGGGCAGCTGACGGAACAGCTAATGGCAAAACGGGGGGCAAGGTTTCAGCTTGCCGCAGAAAAACCTACATAAATATTTAAATGCTGCGCAATGGAATGGATATCCCTCCCCATGTCCCGCTGTCCCTTAAAGGGGCATCGGTTCTTGCTTATCACCGAGGAAAAGGGCCCTCTAATGTTATTACACTCCAGACAATGCAATAATCTTATATACAATTATATTTTACACTCCAGACTTGTCAACAATTTTGTATATATTACTTTTCACACACGAAAACCCATAATTCTTTGTCTAACGAATTCCTCTGTTTATGGGAGGAATACTCGTACTTTTTGTATTATTTGAGGGATTGATAAGGTCTTCTGTTCTGTTGTGTTGCAGGAAAGTTTGTCAAGGTTGTTAAGTGACCTTCAATTGGGGGGCGTAACTTCGCTGATTAGGAAAGTGTATTAATAGGAAAATATGTAGTCTGTTGTGAGATTTCTGTGAATTGTTACTCATATCCCCCCCACCAACACTTTTCTATAATAAAATATGATTGTTTCACTTTGCATAGGAATTAAGTTGCAGTCCCTTGAACGAGAGACTAAAATACATATTTTTACTAATAACATTTTTGGAAATAAAAGACTACCAAGAAATATTTCTGTTTGAATATGGATCCGTGCCGTTTGAATTTGGGCGCATGGACATTCCATGTCGATAGCACCAATCAGCACTGTCGGATGAGCGGAATATTTAATATTTGGCTCGTAGTCGAATCGAGACGAAGAAACGAAGCGTAAGTAAATCCCGATGAAATTTTTGGCGTTGTCTGTCATTTTGAGAGTTTCAATTATGTCGTCCCTCTTGTGACTATAGATTCCACCAAGAAATATTCTGATACGTAGCGCCTCTTGTTAATCTTCCGATTTTACTGAATTTCCATAGTTTTAAGACTCAAACAATGCGCATTTATATTGTATCTTTTAGCCCCATAATACCCCCCATTCAACCCCTCAAAAACACACACACAGAATACGCATTATCTCTATACAAAAGACCAAATGAAAAAAATATACACAAGATTTTCTTTTTTTTAAAAAAATCAAAAATTTTAAATCCCTTTTTGGCAACGAAATATACAAATGCGAGCCAAGGAAAATCTTTAGATATAGTCTGAAAGCAAAATTGAAAAACGCTTTTCAACTGCATTTTTCTGGCTATTTCTGTAATACACCAAATGCATTCATATCGGATCGGATCGGGATGGAAGGGAAGGTTGTAAGCCACACAAACATCAATTTTTTTTTGGCAAGCGAGCAAAATTATTGAAAATTTAATTTGAGGAAAAACTGGTTCACACAGATACGGATTTACAGATGCATCTGTTGTTTGGGGGGGGAAACTATTTTCGGATATTTACCAATTGTAATAATTCATGTGTTTTACGATCATTTTTATGGGCATGACGACACGTACCTGCAAAGATCAGAAAGAAATTGATTTAATTTAAGGAGGAAATAGAATTTGTCTTAGGAGTACAGATCTTACAATATAAAGTCTTTTGAATAACAAAGAAATTTGAATAGTATACAATACAATTTGAGGTGTGATTATAAATAAATTTATTATATATAAAAAGTTATACGAAAATAACTTTCCAATTAAATTTATATAAACTTAAAATATGAACAAATATGTTTGACAATTTGACAGTCCATTCGCAAAGTTTTTTGCGATTTGTGATAACCAGAGCCATGTCTGATTTTTTCTCTATAGATCTCTCTGTCTTTCTTTCGGCATGCGGTTTTAGTAGATCCTGGTTTTCCTTAGTACAATTTGGGGTGTGTTATCCCAAATATGATATAAATATTACTGAAAATAATCCACCTTATTTAGACCTGCTACATTCTGAAATTCCCTTTTTCTCAAACGATTATAGGATCTGTGTACTCTTTTTTCCAACCATTATTAGCTCTCTGGTACAACATTTTCTCCCTCTAAAACACAAGTAAGTATTTACTAACCCTATACCAATAATTTGTAAAACAATAAACCTCCTTTCTATCTATAGTGTCCTTGGAATATGGTAGCCCCATACAATGTAGGGGTCTCATTCTTCCATTCTATTTGCTTTATTTATTACAATGATTTACAACTGAACAGAGGCTTTAATGTACAAAGAAGTTTTGTTGTTCATTTTGTTTATGGAAATCCACTGATGGGAATTTCCATTTGAAATATAGAAAAGAGAGAAAAGGGGAAAGGGGGATCCAACCCGGCGTTATCTTTACGCAACATTTGACAATGATGCAAAAAAAAAAACAGAGAAGAGAAGAGAAACCCTCCCTGAACAGAGGAAAGCTTTTACACAACGTCGTGCCATACATTCTTTCTATACCCCGTTCCAGGCCCTCATCCACAACCTGTTATTTATACCCTATTTCAAGCTCTTATACAATCCCTATGTCAGCCTTCAGTCCCTTCCCAGTTTCAACCTCGTATACAACGTCATGTCATACTCTTATTCAATCCCTATTCGAACGAACCTCCAAGCTCCCATTCATACCCCAAGCCCTATCCTTCAGATCCCTCATCCTGGGCCTCTTTTCTTTACTTTTTCTTCTATTTTTGCGTCTGGCTTCTGCTTCTGAATGGCTGAGCATTGTCTCATCTGTCTCTAAATGTATTATACAACTTTATGCGAGTGTGTACACACACATTTCCATACATAAATCCAAAGGGACAAGCCTTTGCAGGCGAAGGCAAACCACAAGAAAGCTGAAATAATAAAAAGGGAATAAGAAATTAAGAAGAAAAAAAGGTAAAAGTAAAGAAAAATAATGTAAAAAAATAGGAAATAATAAAAAAAAAAAAAAGAAAAAAGAAGAAGAAAAAAGTATGGATAAAAAAGGGGCAAGGTTGATCACACATTTTGCAGAAAAAGTATTAAATTACACACAAGAGTAGGAGAAGGAGACGAGAAGGCCCATGACAGGATGAACTAATGAACGAATGAACGAAACCAAGGGATAGGTTAAGGGGTATACTACAAGGCATAAGGCATAAGGTACAAGGGATACTCATACTCAAAAGATACGATTATTCACACACATCCATTAACAACCATGCGACATGTTTGCTGTTCTGTTCTGTTCTGCTCTGCTGGTGTGAAAGAGAGAAAATACAATTAAGCGACCTCATTTGCTGCAGGCGGCGAATACAGGCAAAACCGAGCAGAACAGAACAGAACAGAACGGACAATGTGGAGACATTTAGAGGCAGTTGCAGCCACTTTGACTGACAGCTGCACTTAAAGAGCAAAAAAAAAAAACAACTGAGGAAAACGAGGAAAACGCACTGCAGAAAAACAAGCTCAACGAATAAAGAACAACAAGAAAGAATGCTAAAGATGAGTCTAGCAACTAAGGGATGCCCATTATGGTATCCAAAGAAGGATCCATGATACAAGGTACATATGGAAAAGGAAACTGGAAACTACATCTATAAGAAGGTAGACCCTAATGCGTGACCCAGTAAGTGCTAAAACATTTGAAAAATTCGAAAATAAAACATTTGAAAAAATTACGAAAATATCGGACAAAAATATGAATAAAAATACTGAAAAAATATACACACAAAATACCCAACAAAATGGGTTCATTTAACGACAAACAATCTGGTAGATATGGCCATTCTCTGGTAGATATGATTGTGCGTTTTAATTTTCTCCTATCTCCTATCTTTAAAATTGTGGTTGCCACAGATTTTCGTTGTTTATGGTTGAGGAACGGGGTGGGGCGAAATTTTGAAGCAGTGAGCTATCAACAGTGAGTTCTGCAGTGAAAAATTACAAATAGTTGTGTAGCAGTGAGAGCTCTACAGTCAGGTCTAATAGTCTCTGAGATCTGTGGATGCCACAGATTTTCGTCCTTTGCGGGGGCGGAAGGGGGTGGGGCGAAATTTTGAAACAAATCTGTCAAGGTCCGATATCACAGGAGTGTGGATACCAAATTTGGTTGCTCTAGCTCTTATAGTCTCTGAGATCTTGGAACTCATATTTAGCAATAGGCAAAGCCGGCTATGATACGTGTGTGTTAGAGAGAGACAGGGCGAGAAAAAATGAAATTGTTTTCTTCATTCTGGCTATAATAATGATGCGATCCAATTCAGATTCTGCAGTCTAGAAGATAAATTTATTCTCTACGATTCTGCGTTCTTAATTTTCTCGTATCTTTAAAATTGTGGATGCCACAGATTTTCGTCCTTTGTGGGGGCGGAAGTGGGCGGGGCCAAGTTTTGAAATATAATTGTAACAGTGACATATCACAGAAGGCTGGATACAAAATGTCGTTGCTCTAGCTCTTATAGTCTTTGAGCACTAGGCGCTAATAGGGACGGACAGACGGACGGACGGACGGACGGACGGACGGACGGACGGACGGACGGACGGACGGACGGACAGACAGACATGGCTCAATCGACTCGGCTATTGATGCTGATCAAGAATATATATACTTTATGGGGTCGGAAACGCTTCCTTCTGGACGTTACACACATCCACTTTTACCACAAATCTAATATACCCCAATACTCATTTTGAGTATCGGGTATAAAAAATTAAAAAGACCAAAAAATAGCAACATAAAATATTGGATAAAAAATACCAACAAAATATACCCCCAAAAATACCCCCAAACCCCCAAATTTTGAAGCTCCAAAAATAATAGGCACATAAAATATTAAAAAAATACAAAACAAAAATATACCCTACAAAATACTGAAAAAGGGGAAAAAAGGAAAGGATAAATGATCAAGTTTGCCCAAAAAATTATTTCAAAAAACTCGGATTCGTCTTGGTTTCTGATCCTTAAGAAGGAATGTAAAGGAACATTAAAACCTTTCTTTCTGCTGCAATAGACATACACCTCTTCAATAGGAATATACCCTTCATATCTCCAACTACTGGGTATACACTGCTAAAGCTGCAGTGTCTGAAGTCTCAAGTCTGACGCGAAGAAGCGGGTGAAAACGTTGATAGTTCACGAACTGAGACTAGACCAAGCAATCGAGCTCCAAGTGGAGACTGAGACCGAAGCTGAGCTCATTCTTCAGCTACAACTACAGCTACAGCCACAGAGCTACAGATAGAAAGATACGCGATACGTTGCCATCCAGCTGCAGCAGCAGAAGCAACAACAATAATAAAAGCGAGCAAAAACTAGTTGCAACTAGTGCAACATCACAAAACGAGTTTCCACAAAGACTCCAAAAATACATAAAAAGAAAACCCCCCCCAAAGACGAGACGCGATGCAAGAGCTGTAAGCTCTGGAGTGGGCGCTGTGTGTGGGTGAAGACCTCCTTCATAAGACTTGTGTATCTGGTGGATACTTGCAGTGTGAGAATTCTTTCAGCGAGCACACACAGCTGGTCGTGGTCGTATCTGATGGATGCACAGCCCGCATCATCCGCAATTGATGGATGTGTATGGTGTCCAAACGGAGGCAGCTTTATGGGTTTGCTGATTATCGCAAAGCCTCAAAGCAAAACAAAATCCAGTTAAATTAAACAGTCGCTGAAGATTTAATAGATTGAATGAGGGTAAACCGGTAAATATACCAATATATAGTAATGTAAGCAGTGGAAACGTTTTTGTCGAGCCACATGTCTCTACTCTGACGAATTGTAAGCTCTAGCCACTTTCCAGGCACTCAAAAACGATTTCTACGACCTCAAAATAGTTCTCAGATCACCTCCCCATATTCCTATTCATTAATTTCTATAAATTTCCATCATAAACCATTACAAACACTCCTTAATAAGGTAGTCCATCGAATTGTGAACTATAATCACTCTCTAGACATTGAAATATCGTTTCAAATCACCAATCATTCCATTCACTCCAAAACTATTCCCCAATAAACCATTAAAAAACCCATCGGTGTGGTACATTCTGTCACCGATTTTCGTCACATCTCCAAAAACAGATCCACTGTGATCTCTCATCCCAACCCAAATAAGTCGTTGATCTATTGATCAATTGTGTAGCCACGTTTCGTACATCTAGAATCGCATTTGAGTATTCGAGTCAATTAACAAGTTGAGGAATTAATGAGAAATTCAATCATCTTGACAAATATCTGTCAAATTATACAATTTTTATTTGTCTTTGCACAGACTTTGTCGCTGTCGTTGAACATTAATCACGAAATTGCCAGCAATTTAAAAGCAATTTAATGAAATAAATTTGTATATACAAATTGAAGAAATATACATAGAGTTTACAGAGAGGTGCTGGACGGGGCCTATAGAGATCAAGAGTTTACATAGAGGTGGAGGTTGTAGAGCCTCTACAAATGTGGGTGTTAGTATCGCTATCCGTCTCGGTGTCTAGACAGCCATAAAATGCAGTCAGTACATTACGTGTTATAGGCAAAATTGTATTCCAATATGCAAATAAAACAAAAACAAGCAAAATGTGCATATATATAGATACTATATGGCCTAGAGGGAATCGGCCTGAAGTCAAAGCAAAGACGACAATTTCCGGGTGTCTAAATCGGTCCCCGGTGCTCAATCTCCTCTCTGTCCTACCGATCCCCCCTTCACCATCACCGTCGCCGTCTCCGTCACAGTCGCTTGAAGCTGAAGTGAAATGACGTGTAACGATTTAGCAGGCAGTTCTGTTCACTGTGGAAGTTTTCTTTCTGGGGTAGATCGGTTGAACATATGGTGTATTAGCAGTACATTCTTAGTTATGGGGGAAGTGATAAATTTAAGTAAATAATTGTCAGTTCATACAATAAATATTCGTTTAAACTTTCAAGTTATTAGAAGAAATAAAATTCTGTATAGATAGGTATGTCTATCTAGAGGGACAGAAGGATGCAGGGTATGATATCTATCTAAAGCGATAGATGGATAGATGTCTGACTAGACACATAAAATTGGAATTTCTTAGAAAGAATGGAGTAATTTCAACCATTAAAAGCCAAATTTTCCTCGACAAAAACATTCCCACTGGTTAATTTATATTACTATATGTAGTTATTTTTCTATCTCATAGATCTCATAGTATTCTAATACTGACTTTTGGCTTAGCATTTTAGTATATATTTTTTTGTTTAGTATTTTCTCCGTTCTCGAGATAAAAGCCTTTAGTCAGGCCAACACCTACCCCCTAGACACTGTGTTTCGCGGAAAATTAACCGTGAAAGCAGAAAATCAAATGTGAAATTTAATGCCTGAAGTATGGGAATGGGATTTGCATAACTTGACATAAATCAAACGGTAAATGCCGCAAAAAGGGTTGAAGTTTAATGAGAGGAAGAGAGATGGGTAGACAGAGTAGACAGGGGAGAGGGAGAGCTGGCGATGCCTTGCCTAAGCCATGTGAGAGAGTGTTAGTCAGGCCAAAAAACAGTTTCATTTCATTCATTAAAGCCGCGTTTGAAAGAGCGGGACACCCATAGGAAAAGGAAAAGAGTTTTGCATGGGGTTCTCGTCTGTGTGTATGAGTGTGTGTCTGTGAGTGCTGGAATATTTGAATTTGCATTTTGTTTTGTTTTTTGTTGTTTTTGCCCTCGCATAATGCACAGCTGCTATCGCTGCTTCCCTGCTGCCCCTCTGACATTGCAATCACCTTCCTCAGTCGCTGCTTCTGATGCTACCTCTGTCTCTGCCATGGCCTCCGTCGTCGCTGCGTCTCTGCCTCCTCCTCTGCCCTATGCTGATTTCTGCTTTTGAGAGTCCATCCACGCTGTTCTCAATTCCCTCTTCCAAATTCCTCGCTTTGTTTAAAGGGTATATAGAGCATACAAGAAAACAGCATCAGCAGATGATTCTACATAGCCATGGCCTTCTGTAGTAGCTCTAAAATCTAAAGATATCGATTTGAAACATTGCACACATCCTTAGAAGCAAATCGTCTGTCATTATCATGCAATAGTTCATATTTTAGGGTATCCAAAGCTTCGACTAAGCTTTTCTTACTCGTGTATTCGTATTCCCTGCTCATAATGTGGTACCGCGGACTTCCTTCCGTTCAGCATATACATATGCACATAAGTATGTACATATTTTGAATGTCAAAGTTATTGTATGGCGCTGCATAATAATCAAGCAACCAAACAACGAAATGAAAAGGGTTCTCTGCCCTGCCTCTGTCGACTGTGTCTGCGACTGCATATCCTGTGCAGAACAAGTTTAGCTGTAGCTCCCTCTCTCCCTCTTCCATTCCCCTTCTGGAGAGCATATGCTAGACAAAGCCATACAGAAAGAGAGTCAAAGCTAAGGCTCAAGGTCCAAAAACCGCTAAATAGAAAAACAGTAAAGCAGCGAGGGCTTTGTTTTGTTTTCTTCTTTTTTTTTATCTTTGTCATTCTCCTCGCATGATGACGTTTTACACGCTGCAGGAAGCCATATGCATACATACATATGAATGTTGTATTTCTCTTTCTTTTGCTGGACAATTTGTTGTTATTATTTTCATAAGTAGCTTTCGCATGGGTCTCTTTGTTCTATCTCCAGACAGTTAGACGGAG
Organism: Drosophila lowei; assembly: GCA_008121275.1. Lineage (NCBI taxonomy): Eukaryota > Metazoa > Arthropoda > Insecta > Diptera > Drosophilidae > Drosophila > Drosophila lowei. The sequence goes on along the minus strand of CM017779.1, from coordinate 10,257,644 downwards.
GAGAGGAGAGGAGAGCAGAAGAGTGTAGAGTATAGAACAGAGGAGTGGAGAGTGTAGAGCAGATGGGAGAGTGAGCATGAAAGCGAAAGGCCGCATGAATGAACCAACCACACACATGTGTGTTATGTGTATCTCTCATTTGTTGTGTGAGAGTGTGCGTAAAACTGTTTCTGAACTTTGGACCTGGGAGTAAAGGCATTGCCACCACACCCAGAAATAGAACAGGAGCACCATCTCTAGACTAGAGATGGGAGATGGGAAATGAATGATGGAGATCGAAAATCCATCAAACTTAATACAAACATCAGTTTCTCAGTCGAAAGGCATTGCCAGCAGGCAATATTAGAACAGACCGCGATATTAAACAAAGAAAAACTAAACAGAAATGATAAATGAAAAGATTAAGAGAACACATTTGATGGAAACCTTACATTAAAAATGACATGGTAGATACAACAAATATCTTGATCAGAGGATCATAATTTCCATATACCTAATATACCGTTTTAATCCATTTGGAATGGCAGTGATCTCAAAATGATTGTTCGTGTATCTAATATGATTGCATGACTCTTTACAGATACATTTCATGACAGGATAGGTCAGTAATGACACACTATTCAGAGATACTAATATATTATTTATTAAATAAGCTTTTCATGTTTTTCCCCAGTCATTAAGTGATATAATAATATGATATAATTCCTTTAAATTAATAAAATTGTGACTCAATCAATTGAGTTGTCTGAGATCTTTGCTTTAAAAATAAAATTAAAGCGCTAACAAAAATAAATCATTTTTATTCCGCTCTTGGGGCAAAAATGAAGAAATAAAGGATTGTAATTGATTGGCCATAAAAAACACAAAAAATCTATTGCGGAACGCCCCATTAAGACCAGACCATGGGTCTGGCTCTGGCTCTGCCTCTCCGTTTCTGCCTCAAAAGTTGTGTCTGACGATTGTCTAGGACTGGGTGCCGCATGGATTGCCCAACAAGTGCAACATATTTTGGCATTTATCTTCTCGCGTGACGTGTCTGTGGCGCCCTGCTGCAGTATTGAGAATTAGTGTGCCCAAAGGGCACCAAATAACGAGTTCAGTGACCTTTTCGTTTACAACTGAACTGCAATGAATGACGAGCCTCTAATAGGGTGTCTCCATACGGGTCGTAGTGCCTTGAAGCAATTAGAAATAGACCGCTAGAAGTAGTTTTCACTTTGCTTTTTCTTTAGATACATATATTACTGATGATGTCAATGGCTGTGGCGGGGTGTATTTATGGGGCACGTGATATGACTGTTTAATGGTTTGAAAAATACATTTTTTATTAATTTTTTTATAAATTTTTTTATTAATTTTTTTATTGTTATTATTATAGGTTCTCTCCCACTCCACTCATCGAGAATTTCAGTATAGCACTAGTCAACAAATGTTGACTTTTTTTTGGAGAGAACGTAACGTACTGTTTTCTGATGGACTCCAAAATTTTTAAATGGGTTAGGTTTTTTTTCATGGATTGGGTTTTTGTTAAATTAAAAAAAGAGTATTTTGTAATGCTTTTTTGAGTGGTAAACTTGCGTTTTTCCATAGACCTTTATTTTTTGAAGAAATTTGCATCTTTCCCGAGTTTTTAAAGTAAAAATTTGCATTAAAAATATCGAAAAACATCTATATTATATCTATCTCAACACGTAGGTGCTGATATCGGAGTTTTATTTTGGTTGCTGACTAGTGTAATTAGCCAACTGATTTATATCGAAGCGGAAGTTGGAGAGGGGCCCGCTGCTGGGTGGGTGGTTGGGTGTACCGCCTGTCATGTGGGTGTATAAAAAGTATATGCATGTACGACATATACGACTGTCTGAATGGAAAAAAAAATCAAAGTAATTTACTGGATAATTACGGAAATTATTGTCAATTATTGCAATTGCAATTGTGCAGGGCGGAATAATGTTGCTTCCAACAGAATTATGGGTGAATATTACGAGATATTTGGGGGGTATGATATTTCGAAAGAACTGTTTTCGGCCACATTATCTCTGTACATGAGTATCTCTCTGTCCTCTATACGGCTCCCCTCTTTGTTATTTTTTCATCACTGTCACTCGGGGCGTATACGTGATGTTTTTGCTTTTGTCGTTAATTCAATTCTCGCTTTACACATATGTATGTGTGTGTGTATTTTTTTATTGTCCAAAATAAATGTTGTATACATACATAATATATGCGACTGTATTGTATATAACAATGGATATATCATACAAAATTTACGTAACAATTCATTTAATAATTTTTTTTGCACTTGTCAGCTGTTTTTAAGAGGGAGCTTAAGAGGGGCACGACAAGGGGCGCGCACTTCTTTGATGGAACATACATTTTTAATTATTATTTTTAATTGCTTTGCTAATTGGAAAAATTGGAAAATTGGAAGAAAAAAACAAGCAAAAGCAAATGAAAAGCCACGAATTAAATATGTAAATTGGAATTGCCAGTTTTTGGGGTAGGATTTAGGTGGGGTTTTGCAAAAAGGGCGGAAGGGCGTAAAACATGATAAAAATATTGGGAATTAGTGCATTAAAAAGAACACTTGGATTTTTCGGGAACACTTGTTATTTGGCAATCAAAAAATTTCCCACAATCAGTTTAATCACTCTTTCATTTCATTCCATGAATTTTTAAGAACATTATCTTAAGTTCCTTAGAAATCGTGTTCCCTGAAAAATTCCATTTGTAGAAAAAATCCAAGACTAATTCCCACTTGAGCCGGAACTCCTGGAACTTGAGCCCCGCCTCAAATACTTCTTGATAAATAACGAATTTCCTTTCCTTTGATGTCCACTGGATTTTGTTTCTTACCGTTGCGAGGGTCGGAAAAGCTTTTGTTTCCATCAAGAAAAGTCCTCAATAAAGAATGAGGATAAGAGATTAAGAAGGAGAAAATACGGAATAATAAGGTGATTGAGGAGGAGGATGAGTAGACTAAGAGAAGGAGGCATAGAGGCAGGATGAAGACCACAAATTAAGCTTAATAGGGAGCGAGATACATAGAGAGGTGGGGTGTTTCCCTCTAAGAGTAAGGGGGAGAGATACTCAATAAATCGTTCGCTTCCAGGATAGAGAGGGATAGAACACACAGGATACGCCGTTCGTTTGATGGACACTCATCATTTGCTTCCTGCACGCACGCGGTTTCTCTTCTCCTTTTCATTCTTCTTCTAGTCCAAGCAAATCAAAAGTCCAATTGATTAACACAAAATAAAAATATAAAAAACAATAACAGCAACAGAAAATAACAGCAACAACAAAATTTGCTGACCAAGCACGGACTTTGAATTGTACATGTGTTTGCCTGTGTGTGTGTGTGCGGCTCTCCACTCAAAGAGTGTCTGTGTGTGTCTGCATGACTCATTTGCAATTAAACGACAAAGAGAAGCAGCAGCACGCAAGGGGGAGCGAGAAACAGCCCCAGCGACGCAGAGTACAAGAGGGAGCGAGAAAATGCCAGCATAAAAATAAAGCATTCGCCTCGTCCGCCGCTGCCACTGCCGCAGCCGCTGCCGCAGCGCTGAAAATACGAAGAAACCCAACAAAAGCAGGCAGACCACAAAGACACCAGAGGGCAGAGCGATCACCAGAAGGCAAGGTACATTTATAAGAGGTAAATGCTAGTGCTAATGCCGGTTTTCGTGCATGCCATCCTGTTTTCTCCTTATCTCTCTCGGACTCTCTTTGTGTCACGCGATGGCAAATGCAGCAGACGACTCTCTTTCAGATTGCCTTGCCTTTCTGTTCAATATGCCTTGAGAGCAAAAAGCTAAGCCAGCAGAGGGCAGCGTATATGTATGCATATGTATAGTCGGGCAGAAATCGCAAATACACATGGGTTAGTGTGTGTGTGTGAATTTGCACATGCCAAAAGGCAAAATTCAAAATTGGCTGCGACGTCGACTGCGGCCACGACAGCGGCTGATGTTTACACAACGTGCGGTATATTTGCACCACCACGAAAGCAACAAAAGCGCTGCTGCTGCTTCTTTTTCTCTCTAATTGAAAACAAGCAAAAGGCAAGACAACTGTATGTCTCTGTGAGTGTGAGCGAAACAAGAAAAACAAGCACCGCACAAGAGAGAGAGAGGAAGGGAGGGATAGGGAGAGGCGAAACGTCTACAGCTGGCTGTTAGATGCGAAAAAACGTTGGCAAAGGCCGCAACGTTGCCAAACTTCAGCAGCGCAAAAAAAAAACTTTTTGTGTAGCTTTGTAGCAGCGGGCTCTCTCTATCTCTTTCAGACACACTGCTGTGTAGTTTTTCTGCATCCCCCTTTTCTTTAGTATCTCTCTCTGTTTCCCTGCGTTCCTCTTTTATCTGCTTCATGAAGCCATACTACAGAATGATGATAAAATTGCTGCTGCAACAACAATGTCGCTATAGTAATTTGTAGGCAGTAGAGCTCGGGGCCAGGGAGAGAGAGAGAGAGGCGTGCCTCTCCCCCTATGAAAAGTATTATGTATGCAGCACCTGATCGTATCTCATGGTATCATTCTCCTTTATGGAGGAACACAAAAAACCGGTTAACAACGTCATCATCACTTCGGCACAGCATAATCCCCGGGTTCCATGGTGTTCCAACTGGTTATCAATATAAAAAACAGGTAACAGAACCCAACAGAGAGCCCATAACCATACCATCATCATCATCCTCTTCTTTCCTTATGTGCTTTCCTTATATACCATATTGTATAAATATGTAAGCATATAATTTTTTTCTTGAGCCCGTTTTTCAGCTCTTTTGGAATAATAATCGATTTCTTTGCTTTGTTGCCTCTTCTTTGTTAGCCATCTCTCCCTCTCTCCATCTCTTTCACTCTTTCTCCCTATGCTTCTTCATCTCTTTCCACTTCTCAACTTTTCTATCTCTTTCTAACAACCTCGCACAAAAGAGTGTCTTGATGATAATCTTTTGTGTGTGCGTCTGTCTGCTGTCCGGTTCTTTAACACCGCACCTTTTGTCAACGTGTGTGTGAAGTGCGGCAACGTTGCCTACGTCAAATTCTTAGGCGGCTTGAGCACCTCTCCTCTCAAATGCGAGAGCAAGTGAGACAAAGAAATAGAAAGAAGCTCACATGCGAGTGCAAGCGAGAAAAAGATGAGGCGGCTCAGGTTTTGCTTTTGGGTTCATCTTTCAGCTTATATTTCCGAGATAAAATATCATCTTTGGGTAGCATCTTTGAGATACTATTGCCTTTTTATATTCTATATAATTTGTATCTCCATCTACAGCATCTACCTATCAATATCTTCCATTATAATGAACATTAACAATTTGTATCTTTTTTTATTAAACGTTACCACTATTTTTAGCCTTTAAATTAATTTCATCTAAATTAATTCATAAATACTAAATTTTTTCGTAAATCAGAAAGGTAGAGATGCATTTCGGTTCTTATTTGTATCAATTGAAGCGATATTTATCGTGAATTTTAATGCTTAAAATCCCTGAAAAGGTCAAATAATGAACCTTTTCAATGGAAATTGTTCTAAAGACAAAATATTTTAAACGAAATATATACCATATATTGAAACTACAGAAAATTGTCTACAAAATCTTTCATATATCCGTTGAACTCTTTCCGCAGAGGATGTACCAAATATCATTTAAAAAGGAAATCCCTCTTTAAAAACCTCTTGAAATTTCTTATAGAAGAGCTTCCATTGGTACTTCCGCGATTTCTTTCCAAAAGAAACCTTTGTAATCCTCTGTAAACTGCTTATACGAGTAGTATCTATCTAGAGACCCTATACCATACCCCACAACCATGCAACCCAGCAATCAATATGGAAAACCTTTTTGCCTCATTCCTTTTCCCCGTTCCAAATTCCCAAACACTTGACCAAATATCGGAAAACGAATATAGACATACATATGCAATATCATATGTATTTTTACAGTACGCTTAGGAACGCCAAAGGCACCTCCGCCCCTGAATGGTGGTAAAGGCGGGGGGCATAGCGGTTCATGCAAGTTGAGCAATTATTTTTCATATACCTATGTATATATATTCGTAGATATAATCGTACGAGTATTCGTATTCGTATTCGTACAAGTATTCACGCTGTTCCAAAGCTATTGTTTTACATTTTTGCACATTATTTCATTGTTTTTGCGACGTTTCGTAATACTCGAACTCGAACAAAAACAATCGTAATACAATACACAAGAAAATGCCATGCAATATGCGGAGGAATTGATAGAGATATCATATGGTGGCAGAGGGAGAAGGAGGGCAGAGACGATGAGATAACCCAACCTTTTGCATGGGAAAATTAGAAAATTCCCAAATAATTTCACACATGAGATGATAGGCGGCATAGGTTGCTGGAGGATGACAGATGATGATGGTGGTGCTAGGGCTACAGATGGGGGGGAAAATGATGATGAAGATGTATTGTAGAAGAAGATGAAATTGAAAATTAAAGATAGGGGGCTACGGATGACTTTGAATATGGAAGGATGAAAGGCCATGAAAATAATCTATATCGAAGGCCTAGCCTTAGCCTGCAACTAATTTGGAGCACTTTTTTGATATTCTATGTGCTGAATAGTTCTGAAAGAATTTTTTAGTTTGAGTAATCCGATAGTGAGAGACTGAGACCCCTGGCGGACCCTAGCAAAACAAAAACAGACCCCCTAGAGATATATGTAGATGGATACTATATATAGAGAGATAGATGGATGGAGAGGGAGGGAGGAACAAAAACACGCCATAGGGAAAGAAAACGACTAAACATTTGAATAATTATCACAGTACGAAAGTACAATAGAGGTAATTACTCGAAAAAATAGATGCCGACAATAATTGAGCTGTGTTTTTAGAGAAATAGTTTTAGAACGTGTATATAGTACGTGTTATAATATATGGTCTATGAAGATAGGATTATTTTGTACTAGAATTTCGTGATAAAATGTACAAGTTAAGCGAGACCATATTTTTCTATAACTTTTATTACTTTTTATAGTAAATTCTTTAGATTTTTAAGAAAAATTAAAAGAATATTTCAGAACTTAAATCAAAATATTGAATTTGCATCAAACAAAAATACTAGCTCCACTCATCCGAAAATGCTGATTGGTGCTATAGACAAAGAATAAATATAAATGAATCGAAATTGATTAATATCTATTGAAAACCCATATAAATGAGAATCCTAGAGAACAAATTTACACACACTCTTCAGGAATCACTTTAAGGATCCCTAAATATATCTGATACTCCAAAAAGTTGAAAACCTTTCCACAAAACTTTTTCTAATTGAAATTTGCCTCTTTTCCTTTAATTCTCATTTTCTTTTTTCTGTAGGTTATTTCTGCCTCAAAAGTTTGTTAATAAAATGTTTAAAAATAGACACAAGATAATTGCAAAAACACAGAGATACAAAAACAAAAGATACATCGTGTAAGCAAAACCATAGGTAATCGTAAAACTTTTCCTACAAAATAAATAGAAACAAAAGCAACGAAAAAAGATACAATATTTAGACAAAAGCAAGGGAAAGGAGAGTGATAGATGGATGATAAATTGAAGAAGAACAAATGTGTCTGTGTATCTGCAGCAACTACAAAATACTTGCTCTTTTTTGTATTTGATCGAATTTGTTTTTGTAGAGACTCTAGAATAAAGATGGGACTCTGCCTTGCTTCCACAGGAAATCAGAGAAGAGATAAAGGTACTCTTTCACCTATGAAACGCGAGAGAGCGACTAGAGACCAGAGGAACTAAAGAGGAAACTATGGACGTATTAAATTGCCTTTCCACCAAAGCAAGATAGGAGCTCCCTTTTTCCTCCGAGGAGAGGGGTACGTAATTGTCGGACGTAGTACAACAATAATAAATGTAGCATGACATTGAAACAAGTCAAAAGCTCTAGAAAAACACACATGAAAATACCTAAATACATGTGTACATGTATGTATACTCGGTTACATATTGTACATATATAGAAAATCTGATATAGATCATTGTTGTTGCTGTTTTATGGGTGTTGTTGCGTCTACTATGGCCACATCTCATGTTAAAAAGCGAAACACGAAATACAATTTAATAAAGTGATCTGAAAGATAGAGCGGGGGGAATGAAGCGATGGTGAATGGGGGGACGGGACTGTGAATAGAGTACTGTCTACCGAACAGAGAGGTCGGAATAGACCTGAATGGAGAGATATGTAGGAATAGAGAGGGATGTCTGAATGTAGAGAAGGTCTGTAGGTCAGGGCTTTGGGTCCGTGGGGTCTGTTGTAGACGTGGGACATTATTTTCAACAAATAATACAATTTCAAGCATTTCCAATGCTAATCGACAGATCGAAAATAGCCTTGAGATGGATGGATGAAAATTAATGAAAATTAACTGAAAAACCTAGGAGAAGTGTATCTTTTAAACTGAATTAAATCTCAATAAAAACGTTAGTGTCGATGGGACCAAAAATAGCATTAAAATCTGCAGGTGTCTTTTGAAAATCCTTTTGTTTATGGAAAATTTGTACAACCAATCAATTTTGTAAATTTCGACTTTCTTTTTAAATTTTTGTCTAATAGATATATATCCTCTTAAATTATGGTCTCTATCGTTCTTTTTCTTCATATCTCTTTCTGTCTCTATCTATCCCTTCCTTTCTCTATTTTTTTCTATAATTTGTTTCGTATAGTGCAAGAGTCAAATGTTTTAATTGCTTCATTAGGCACCGAACCGAACCGAAAATAATAAATGTTTTTTTTTGTTGGTTATTTACTCAAAAACCGGCCTTATAGAGAGACAGACAGAGAGAGTGGAGAGACCTACACCAACAACAGATGTGTGGCACTGGCCTCCCGAATGTTTGGTGCATTAAACCCGCATCAATGTCAGACAATAACAGTGGGCCTCTGTCTCAACTATATGCCTCTATAATACACGTTATTTCTGTGGTAATTACCGCAACACAAATCATCCAAATTGAAGGCTCTTCCAAAACGCCAGACGTCGGAACCCCAGAGACAGAGACCGAAACAGAAACAGAGACCCATAGCCGTAGACATAGCCATGGTTTTCTTCTGACATTGACAATGAACTTGCAAGTGTTTCTCTCTTCCCATACGGTGCTATATATTATGATAGTCATAAGAAGTGAGGCATAAAACACTAACAATAGTTCACAAAATGGTGTGGTTTTTTCTAATTAATAAAACATGTATTACGCACTTTTCGAGTTCGGTTTTTACCGGTTTTTCGTTGCTTTGTTTGTGGTCTTCGACGCGTATTTTTCCTATAAGAAATACAAGTTATTTTTCTAGCTAGTATTCGTTGCTTGTTCATCTTTTTTTACTTGAAATACTCCTGCAAATGCTGATTTTCTATATATTTTATTTACATTTGTAGCTGAGGAATACTTTTATGTTTCAGAGTTAGTAGTGCTGTTCTTGGAGATACTGTTGCTGCTTTTTGGGAGATCATTTTGACTCATAGATAGATTGTTTTCAAAAATATTTAAACCTATATTTTGTGTATTTTTTGCTTGGGATTTTCTCTCTATTTTGCTATAATTCTTTAGTTTTGATTTTTTTTTTTTTTTTTTCAAATTTGATATATTTTTCTTGGTTTTTTGTGGGTTTTATTTTAGTTGTTGTAGAAATTTGTATATTTCTGTGCTATTTTCCCAAGTGTTTACTTTAGGTTTGTCTCGATTTTGTAGATTTTTGATTTTTAGTTTATTATTTCTTAGTTCGAAGTGTTTTTTGAATATATTTATCAGAGATATAGGTTGAATTTTCAATTGTTTTCAAACATTTCTAAGGGGAAAACTTGTAGACACTAGACAGGTGTTTTGGTTGCAAAGTTTATGCGTTTTTTTTAGGGCGTTGTTTTGATATTTGTCTGTGTTTTTGCCTTGTGTTTTGACCCTGGGTATCTGAGGATCGTGTGCGTGTAAAATGTGGGCTAAAAATCATTAAAAATTTCTGCTTGTGAATGTTGTTTATATTTTCGGAATAGAGAGAACTGTTGCCACATTTAAAACAAAAATATCAAGAAAGGAAGATAAGATAAAAGAAGCTACATATTACTTAATAGGAGAGCAAGATACAGATGTATCTGAAAGGAGTGCCACATGTTGTGATACTCAACGATTGTATGAAGTATGTTAACTCTAAATGTATCTGTATCTTCCTGAAACTCTTTAATGTTTCTGTACATCCAATATCCGATTCTGCCTGTACCTCTTACTAAGAAAATATCTCCCTCCACCTCTGTGGTATCTTCCTGTGACTCTCTGTTCTCTACAAGTATCTGTATCTCTGTTCTCCTCCTCTGTGCGTATCTGTATCTTTTGCTGTTGGCCTTAGTTGTGATGCCTAATATTTGTACACGTAGCCACCGCAACGCACAAACACACACATACATCCACAAGAGGGGCCCACTCAGGTAAGACACATAGATACACATACTCATAGAAAAAAAAGCCCAAAGCAAAAGCAAAAGATACACAGCGACCAAGTCAAGGTAAAAAACGTTACGTTACACATTCTTTTTCGGGCACGGCCACAGAGAGCCGAGCCATTAGCTTTTTGTATCTCAACGATTACAGAAGCAGCATCAGCATCAGAAAAAGGAGGAGCAGGAGGTCGCCGTCGCCCTGTCAAACCGTCAGCTTAGAAATGCATCACAGGCACAGACACAGATACAGATACGTTTCCCCACTCGTGATAAGAGCTGCTGGTGCCTTCGTGTGGGCAGCAGATACACGTACAAGTAGCTCCCATAAGTGGCCTACGCAGGCATCCAACAGATACAAATTTACATACCAAGTATCTACGTATCTAAGAGGTTTTCTTTCTGTATTCTGGTTTCAAAAATGGGCAATCGTGACTAAAGCATTTAGCGGCACCCACACACAGTCACGCATAAGGTACACATACGCAACTAACAGATACGACTTTTTTTCGTAGAGATAGTAGGAGGTTTTCCGTGGTGATTTTCTGTCTTTGAAAGCTAGAAAAGATCTTTTGGATCGAAGATCCCTCTTTTAAAAAGTTTGAAAATCATTTGAGGTTTTTTCTAGATTGTAGAATTCACAATTTTCATTTATAAAGGGTTATACATAAAAATTCCTTACCAATTTCTTTAAAAGCCAACTATAATATGTATGTTTCTACGAATTATTCTACGGATTTCTATGGAATAGTGCCATATTTCTTTTAAAAATATGGGCATATAACTTCTGGAACATAGTATTCAAGATTTTGCATATAAGAACATCCATTCAAGGACCACAAAAAGATTCAAAAAAGTTTCGACAAAGAAATTACGATCTATCGGTGAATTTTTAGATGGTTTTTCAGCAAATCTTCCTCTCGAAGACAATAATAAAAACATGTTCCCCTTTGGAATTAATGTTCGTTCGATTTTATTTTTCTATAAATCTATAGATTTATCCTTCACAGATCTCTAACGATTGGTCTATTGATCTATAGATATTCAATGTTTTAGATCCTTAAAAGGTATCCCAAAAGTACATCTATAGATGTCATGTCTACTAGATCTCATTTCGGAGCTCGGTTTCCCCTAATTTTGTTATCTATAAAGATCTACAGATTCTCGTACACAGATCTGGCAATTTCTTACCTTTTTAATTTCGGATTATTATTATTATTGTTGTTGTTAATATTATTATTATTAATGCTGCTATCCACAACGAATGCTGGCTGCTGCTGCTGTTGATGATGTGGCTGCTGCACAGGATGTTGCAGGATCTGTTGCTGTTGTGGCGTTGTGGTTGTCGTAGTTTCGGCTAATTTTCCAAAACAAATGTTACGGCTACTGTCGCGTACCATGTTTCGACAACATTCGAACACTCACAGCAGTTGCTTCTTCCACGGATATTTAGGCGTTGCATCGCGTCGTATGCCACAAATGGAGGCCACGGCAGCGGTTGCGCATCTTTATCTATTTCAAATGGAGTGCGCACTCCACTTTGTTGCATTCAACATTATACACATTTCAATCTGTATTTAAAAGATCTTTATCTATATCTTCGTTATCTTTGATTTTGTTTCGATTTTTCTCGATATTAGATACCTTTTTTTATGAAGGATTTGCACTATTTTATGAGGGGAAAAAAATACATTTATTAGATACACTTTTTAAATATCTTTAAGATACTTTTAGCACTATCACTCTCACACTATTTGGAGGGGAGGGGTTGGTATTGCACTTTCTTTTGGGGGATTTTTGGGATCTCTATAGATCTCTTCTTTTTGGGATCTCTATAGATCTTTAGATTTCATCACTTGCGCCAATTTATGTTAATTTAAACAACTAAAAATGGAAAAATTGCAAAAGTATCTTTAATTTAATTCAATTCTCAACAATTTAAACATATTGAAATACACAATGGGGTACGGTACGGGTACGAGATTTACAAGCCTCTCCAGATCTCTCAGCAGCGAACAATTCTCCCGCCCCAAGCGGCAAAGAAACACAGAGATCTACAGAGATCTTTATAGAGCCCTCAAGTCGGATGTTGATGATTATTTCCCTTATAAAAACCCACTACAATGATGCGGGTGGACGGGGGAAAATGGGAATTTATAGAACATTTTGCATTTCAGCAGGATAAAAGCATCAAACAGAGATCTTTCTAAAGGAATCTTCTATTTTGGATCATAAACGATACACTAAAAGAGTTATTTCGATTTAGATTCTGAATAGGATTTTTTTGTAGGATTAAAAAACCTCTTTTTCCATAGGAATCTTTCATTTCTAACCAGAAAATATAAATTTTCTGAAGGGTTTTTGGTCATTTCCTCTCTTTTCAGAAGGTGGAAAATGAGAAAAATGAGAGACAGCGGCACGCTATTATAATCCATTCCAGATCCCAGACCGGGGTACTACCCCTACCTCAACCCCTCCCTCCTTTGCTATCCTCTCTCCATAAGAACATCCCATATACCATTCCATCCGAAGAACATGGCCGGGTCGGTCCGGTAGCCGGGAGTTTGGAAGGGGGTCCATTGCGAGGCCGAAAACCAACCCAACGAAGCGTAGCTACAGGGTAGGGGGCGGGGCAGGGGCAGGGGGCTGTGTTCAGAGGGTTAAGGGTAGGAGAAGAGGAGAGGGGCGGCAGGAGGAGGGCATGTTAAAATTCCATGCATTAAAGAACCAAAAGAAGAGAAACAAGAATAGCAAATACAATTCATGCTGCTGTTGAAGTTCGGCAACGTCGCCTTAGCCTTAGCTCTCTCTATCTCTGTCTCTTTCCCTCTGGAATGATATTGGTCTATCTCTCTTTTTCTTACAGCCTGTGCTGCTGGTCCGCCTGTGCTGCTGCTGCCTGCCTGCTGCTGCTCTGCCGGTGAAGTTTGGCAACATCGCTTGTTTGCTTATAATTGACGTTTGCTTTGCACTGAAAGCCTGGGGTCTCTTCGGTTGCCAGAGTGAGATAGAGCTGCTCACACTTGGTTGCTAGAGCGAGATGGAGCGGCTGGTTTTCGACGTTCGTTCCATGTTGTTGCTGCTTCAGCGCGCACACACAGAGAGCACAGAGTGTATGTGTGTGTGTATTGGTTGTGTTATGTAGTTTTATGTATATAAAGAATATGTATATATGGGCATACATATGTATGTACTGAGCAAAGAGTGTGGGGTGGGGGAGGGGACGCCGCATGGAAAAACGAGTATCTATCTGCTCTGTCGCTCTCCGTTGGTTTTGTTTTTTTTTTGCGGCCGTCCGGTCCGCCCGTCCGTCCGTTCGTTCGTCATTGTTGTAGCGCTGTCGCTGTCGTTGTCGCTGGCGCTGCCTCTGCCACTGCCTGCCCCTTCCCTTTTATTCTTGTATATTTATAAATGGTTATGTAGTCATTTTTCCGTCTCTGTCTGCGTATGTGTGTTCGTGCTGTGTCGTGTCGATTGTCGATGAGGGGTGCTTTGGGAACGCGCGTTGTTCTTCCGTTTGATGACGACGTATCCCCTGCCTGATACGGCATAGAATTGTAGCTTTGTAGCCCGCATGTAGTTGTAGTTTTTTCCATTTTGGGGCGCAGGCAGGAAATCACATATAACATGGTTATGTGTGAGTGCGATGGCTGTAGCTCTGTACATATGTGAGTGAGTACTAGCCTAGCTGGCTGTACAAAAATGGTAACTGCGCAGCCGCTGTCCGGTATACATATACCAAACGAAACGAGCTGCCTCTCGCTCGCACCTATGCTAATTTACACAAAGAGGGGGCAACACAATGGGGCTGGCTGCGGCTGCTCCAATCGATCGTGAAAGTTTCTCTCTCGCGCGCCAGGGCCTGGCTGTACTTAAAGTTGGGGCCCGCGCGACAGACTCGCTTTAGTCGCTTTACATGCCTGGTGGGGTGCGGTTGTTGTATCTCTTTGCTGCCTGCTCTCTCTCTCTATCTCTCTCTCTCTGTATCCCGACCACCCCACCCACCCTCTTTGTTGACGTGTGCGAAAAAGCAAACAGAAAAAAAACTGAAAGAAATAACAGAATTTTACACAGAAAAAATAGTTTCTCTTTGTGCGTTGTTCACGTTTTTTTCGTTTCGTCAAGTTTTTTCGTTTTTAGCAGGCGCCGCCTGACGCCATTTTGAGACAGCAAGAGACATTCATTTAAGGCCTGCCTGCGCGCTCGGGTACCATTTATTGCAATATTTGGTTTAGTTTTTTGGAGATCTAATATTGGATGATCTATGCACGATGATTATGGGGGGAAAAAACCCCATTAAAGAAAATGATTGCCTAGAATTTATGAATATTCCAGGCAGAAGAAAAAACCCGTTTTCATACGCATACATGCACATGCATATGTACATGAGCGGGAGTGTAGTGTATGTATTGAGCGCGCTGCTACGTGACCACATATACATGCACAGCAGCAACGACACCGACGGCGACCGACCGCATTTGCAGTAGCTGTTGTCAGAGGGGGGGAGGGGATGGGGGAAGCATTGCAGTGGTTTTGTGAGAGGGGCAGAGAGAAGCATTTGCAGTATTTGTGCACAGAGAGGGGGGGTGGGGTGTGGTAAGGAGAGATGCCACCACATGCCGCGACAACTTTGTAGTTTTTCTCGCCGCACACAACGACGTAGTATTCCCCAACCATACACACTCATACCAGCGCAGGCGCACGCATACAAAACGGGTTAAGAAAAAAAAAACCATTCGACGCGACGACGCGACACGACAATTTCTCTGCAACCCAAAACGCTGGCCATCTCGTTTTGACCTGCGCAAACAGCGCATATGTCGCTCTCTTTCGCGCTGCCTAGTTTATTTTGCGTTGTTGGTTTGTGTAGTTTGGCACAAACACACACAAACACGGCCATATGCATGTACACGACACGAACGAGCGCCATGTTACTTTTTCGTTGGATTTTTCGCCTGCTGCTGCTTGTAGCCGCTGCCAACGTCGCTGCTGCCGCTCTTTATTTTCAGCCCCGTTGCACGTCATCCGTCGGTGCCCCCCCTCGTGTATACACGAATGTCCATGTGTGTGTGCTTTGAATTTCTGATGAAATTCTTTGCTTTCGAGTTAATTGCTGCTCGCAGCCAGCAGAGGACAGCGACAGAGGACTTCGAAGCCGGCAGCGTAGCAGAGCAGAGCTCCCCAGCCCCAGACCCAGCCCCCGCCCCAGACAGAAGTTGTGCCATTTTTCTTTGTGCTGCAGATCGGATCGGCTAGGAATCCTCTTTTTCTATATAGAAGTTGTCGAATTGTTTCCTTTTTTAGTTAAATTTGCACTTATTTTTTTTTTTTCCTTTTTTTTTTTTTACGATTTTTTCATATTTTTTCGGTTTTATAAAGGATATTGAATAATTTTCCATTTTTTGTTGTTTATTTTTCAGGATATTTAATTTTTTCCTTGGGTTATTTTTGGGAATATTTCATCTTTTGTAAGACTTTTCATGGGTTTATTTCTTTCAGGGGACTTTTTCACTTGTTTAAAACACTTTTTGTACACTTTTTTTGGAACTACATATATTTATCTATAGAGAGAGCTCTATAGAGATTCTGGCACCATACAAACACATTTTATTGGTTTTCGTTGGGTTTTGATTTCCTTTCTTACCAATTGCGCTGAGAGCTGCAATGAAATAGAAAAATGGAAAGAAATATTATATACAAGTTATAATGATAATCATTTTCTAATCAGTAGTAATATATAATAGGAATACAGACTGAGTAGAGTCATTTCTTAGAAGAAAATGTGTAGTTCTGATGGAAATAAAGTCTGTTTTTGCACATGTTCTTTTATTTATATTAAAATTATTGTATACATTTTTCCAGACAGAACTTTGTCATGGATAGTTGATATGTCTTGTTCTTTGAAATAAATCAATTCTATAGAAATTGTACTACTAAAATTCCCATTTCTGGAAATGATAATATATATATTATCCCCTTGAAGAAAAGACCAATTCTGCATTTCCCTAATAGTTTATTAGAAATGTTTGTCTATCAGAAACATCCTCATGTTACTGTTAATTGTGGTTACAAACAAAGGCAATCATTTCCTGGCTCTTATCTTTTAGGGAAATTCTAACTACGCATTAATTTCTGCTACTGAAATCGTCCTTAGTCTCACCCTTTTTCACTGCCTCAGTCTCCACTGCAAAAGCACCTGCATTTGTCTGCTGTATTACCGATTTGCCAACTAATATTTATTACCGATTTCCCCGTTCCATAAGGATCTCCAAGAAGGGGCTCGGCTCATTGCTTCTAGCTCTAAGCAACCCACAAAAATATCCCTTAATTGGTACATTTCCCCTTTATGAAATGATGCATTTCCCCCCTACATTTCCCTCGAAATGTAGGCGTATCTCCAAGCAAAAGTCTCCCTAGGAATCCCCCCAAAAATGTTTGCCCCTGAAAACGGGATACACCTCCCCATAAACTCATACTCTTCTTCCAGGCATACGTATGCCCCCCACCTGTCTGCTGCTGGAAGCTTCCACAAAATGCGGTAATACTTACACCATTGATGAGGAGTTCCTTAACCGCTGAAGGATCCTGTTTTTGTCGGCTTATTGTACACCCGTTTTGGACTGTATTCGAAATTTATGCATTTTCGTGGTGGTACTTTTTTGCTGGTATTTTTTCGAAACACCTCCAAAGAAGCGACGCGACGACCGGTACAGTTCTTTGACGGTGGGGGCTCTGAAGCTATAGCCCAACGATCCCGAACCGAATCGCGAGTCCAAATATTACCGTTTATATATTTGTTTAGAGACACAACAAATTTTTGTATATTTTTTTTGCGGTTTTTCTGTGAATTTCATTCATCAGAAAGAGCATCACAAAAAATTATTTTTGAATTGGGAAAACAACAAAAAAATTTGCATAATTTTTTTCTTTTGGTTGGTATTTTTTATATTTGCTTTTCCGTTTTGTTTTTGTTTGTATTTGATTGTATTTGCTGTGGTATTTTTTGTTGTAGCTTTTTCGCCTTGGAATTGGTGTAATTAATGCATTTTTCACACACACACAAACACTCGCGAACACACACAGATACACATAAACATAGATGGGGGGGTGTTGGTAGCAGCAGGGGGTTTAGGGGGCACTTTTTATTTTGTACATAACACTAATAATTTTAATTTATTTTTCTCTTTGTCGTGTGTGTTTTGGCGGCGTTTTTCTTGATTTAATTTACTTTTTTGTGGTATTTTTGACGGAAAAAACGCGCGCGCCTCCGTCCTGCCTTTCGCGTTTTGCGTTTGCGTTTGCGTTTTCGAAGAGACTGTGAAGAGAAACAGCAGTCGCCATGTTGCGTGCAGCCGGAGTATAGGCCTTTGTATACCCTTTTTCGTTAGTTTCATATGAAGATATGAAGATAAAACGTAATTGATACGTTATTGATATTGATATTTGATATATACATATAAAATATATATATATTGATATAAATTGATATGTTTTAGACATATTCATGTATATTATGAGTATCTTGTATAAATATATCTCGATCCTGATACCTATTCTTGGTCTCTGTAAGAAGACAATAAGCTGCAAAATATCGTTGTGATATTTAAAACAGAGACTAAATTGTTTTTGCCTTCTTTGGAGCCTGGGATGACAAACATTTTCTCAATTCTATAACATCCATTTCCCCCAGGGTATGCCCAGCAACATTCTTTTTCATAGCACATTCAAAATTACGACTCGTTTTTTCGTTGCAGGAGAGAGCAGCAATGTGACCGTCTGACCCTCAGATATAGCGCAAATATACCGATAAGAAACTATCGAATGAATACGAGTGGTGCGCGCCAAAGAGAAATTATTTGAAAGTGAATGACAAGGATGACATGGAATGAGCAACATTTGTGTATGGAGTGGGACTCACTGTTGTCAACCGGTTATTACCAATATTACAAGCTATATAGATCTCTCAGCTTTGCCCACATAATTTTATATGATTAATGAATCAATTTTGTTCAAGATTAACTATTTTTAAGTACTTGCATGTATTGTATTTTGACAAAAACACGGTTTCAATAAAAATGTTCAACAAGAAAAACGGACGCAATGTTGTGACGTCAATGTTGCTGGTATTTGAAGACTCGTTTCGGCGGCGGCCATTCATTCATTCGAAATTCATTCGTAAATGCACTAACGGAAGGAGCAAAGGCACTAACGCTTGTGGGCTCTCAAGCTGACCCTCCGAAATATACCAAAATATACCGTCTCATTTTCGAAATATACCGTAAAAATACTGACGAATTATTCAAGTTCCATCATACATATCTGCTATAAGTATGGGGCATTTGTATACCCTATTTCATTTAATAATGTTAAAATTCTGTTGTCCAAGCTGCTTTAAAAAGTGACTAATAATGACATTTTCTTGGATGGAAATGTTTTTGATCAATTCATGCATATGCTTCATTTTTGTATATATGTTATATATATCTCGATCCCGATACTTGTTCTTGGTCTCTGTAAGAGGACCATTAACTGGTAAATTTGAGTTTTGATAGATTTAAAACAGAGACTGACTAGTTTCTGTATTCATTGGAGCCTGGGATGAGAATACATTCCTCAATTCTATAATATCCATTTCCCCTTGGTATGCTGAATGTTGCTCGTTTTCTGGGCACAAGTGTCTGGCCCATAAAAATTGAATGTTGCCAACGGTAAAACGTAAGTGGTTACGTGAACATGTTGCTGCAGCAACATGTTTTAAAATACATTTTTGAAACCGATAACGATTTTTTAAAGATATATCGTTTTGAAAAACATTTTTGACATTGGTTGAAAAGAAAAATGCGTCGTTTCCGTTGCAAAACCGTTTCAGTTACCAAAACCGGTAAGATATTTGAACCTCAGTTACCAAAACCCCATGAAAAAATAAGTCTATATGGATAGTATATGGTGTATATCAAATACATATTAAAAGTAACTTATTAATACCGATTATAACACCGAATGGTCTCAAGCTTTCGGCTATTAAAATGGCTCAGCCTGAATTGTCTAACAACCAGGGCCAATTTTCGTCCAACAACATTCTGAGTCTGCTATAGCTCCCTGAATATGAACCTCGCGTACATATCTCGGTGGGTTCACTTTTCAATGATTGGGAATTGCAGTTCCAATCACCATATGTCAATTCAAGTACATAATTTAAAAGTCTGGAATGGTCAACATTGTGTATGGAATGAGTCTCATTGTTGCTTACGATTCAGTAGCCGATTCAGAGAGAGCGAAAAATAGAGCCTTAACCGATTTAAAGAGAGCGAAGAGAGCCAAAAACCGTTTCGAAGAATGCGGCGGCAGCCATTCATTCATTCGAAATTCATTTCGGTGTCGTTTTTAGAATGTTTACATTTGCTCAATTTGTTACATGGCAACTACACATTTTCTACATGATGGGAGGAAAAAGAGGGTATGGATTGAAATTGAAAAATGTCTTGCATTTTTTCTATTATTTGAACAGAGTACTCGAGGCTCAGTTTTTGTAAATATTTATAGAGCGTTCTTTCGGATATGTGGACTACCCTGACAGCGAACTATCGATAAAGGCATGCGGATTGACCTGCAGGCGATTGTTTTATTTGGGCGCAAACACGACTTCAATGCGGCTTTAAGAACGAGACTCTAGTCGAGAGCATTTTTGTATACCCAATTTCCTTGAATTAATGCTAAATACTACTAAGTAGACCGGGGGATATAAATGGGATACGTTGCTGCCACCAAGGATAGATCTCGATGAACTCTGCGGGCTTCTAGCTAGACTCTTAGCAAAATTTCAAATTTCCCGCGAAATTCATACCAAACTAGGCTGCCAGTCAGCTGAAGTTAATCCTTTTCTCACCGATGTGGCAGCTCCTTTTTGGTATTATGTTAAAAGAAGTGCATGTATAATGTTATTCGTAATGTTAGCTCTCCATGTTAAACATAGTTTTACATAGTAACTACACATAAACTACACAACTACATTTGTATGTAATTATCAGCGGAACGGAACTGGAACTGGCAAGAAGTTCACAGAAAAGAATATGCAGCACTCTCTCTAACGGCACAGAATGTGCTGTTATGGGGATGGCGCCTAATTTGAATTTAAATGGAACGACATGGCAGTATTTTGTGCTCTTGAATATTGTGTTGAGGTAGATTTAAGGTGCTTCTCTTTCTTATCCTTATCGAAAATAGCGTATAAATAACACAGGATATGTTTATTATCGTTAAGAGCTCAACAGAACGAAAGAACAACGGCTAGCTTCTGCTGAAGAAAAGCGCTTCATCATGTTCACAGCAGCGCATATTTGCTCGCTTTTTGTCGCATAGCTTGACTACATGGGCATGGGCATCGGTCGACTGGTTCGTCTACATTTGTTGACTTCGGGCATGTAATGCCCGGCACACGGCAGCCCTGCAAACACACAAAATTCAGATCCTGAAGATTCAATCAGATTAGAACTCACATCAAAATTTACCCCGCGTCTAATCGTTGTGTTTTTCCCAAAACCTACAAATAACTAAGCATATATAAAAGCCTACTAAGCTTCGTTATTTTCAGTTTTTCTGGTGTCTGTATTTGTGGCTCAAATTCCTAAGTAGATTTAGATTAGACTACGTTAATTTATAGACTGTTTACAAAGTTATTTTCTAATTTTTGTTGAAAAAAACCAATAAACGGCAAGATTTTAAATTTAAGCTGAGGCAGGCACTACAACCAGGTGGCAACGTTGATAAAGGCAACGGGCAAATTACAACAAGGTGGCAGCGCCATAGAGACAACGGACAAAATAATCATGTTTTTTCATGAAACGGTAAAACATATATAATATTGTATTATATTAACACTGGATCTTCATGCTTATTTGATGTTAGTCGGTTCGACGAAGCATATATATCATATCTTGACGTTAGACTATATATCATATAATCCACTAAAAAACGGTTAGTTTGTCAACCAAGAAATTAGATGCATTTTTCCACTAAAATTGAATGGTCACTTTAGGTATAATAGATGGCAAAATTTGGAAATTTTTGAATTAAAATTTAAAAAATAACGGAAAAGAACGAAAGTCGTTAAACTTAAAAACTAAATTTAGTAAAATATTAAAATAAAATATCATATTATGATTTATACTTTTATGAACTTTTTCACATAAAGATTAAAACCTCTTTAGCAACACACACACGCATATGTAAATACATGCAGTTGCATACACACCAACATAATTGCATCTGTGTGAAAAAAGGCCTACGAAACGTGCATCAGGTAGCAAACTCTCTCGCTCGCGCTCTCTGTGTCACTTGTTGCTCAGATTGGTGCCAACGCAAGGTCTATTTGGAAAGGGTGCGACACATGTTCTCTCGCTCTATGTGATCTTTGTGAAAACATGTGTGAACGAATATCTTGAGAGCAGATTCTAAGACGCCGCACCTTGACTTAAGAGACTTTGAATCAACTTCAGTTTTCGGTCCTGAGCGCCTTTTCCCGCTCTTCACAGTTTTTTTCTCTCTTGCCGCGAACAGATCGTGCCGTGGATCGGGTCGCTAGCATTTTCCGTATCTCTGTGAGACTTCTGCGCGAGTGTGTGCGTGTGAGTGTACTCCCTTCTGTTTGAAGTTTATAAAAAGAAGTCGAAAAATTGTTGGACCGCTGCGAGCGGCCTGTTTGTTGTTTTTTCTGTACAACAGAAAATGTTTTTGGGGAAACGTAGCTCTCTCCCCCCCACGCAAGGAATTTCCACGTTCTGTGGCTGGAATCAGATTGTCCGGTGAGTGCATTTACAGTTGGTTTTGTTTTTCTCTCTCCACGCGGAGTTTTTACGCAGTTTTTCCTACAGCTGGCTGGCCTCCACTCCACTCTCTTTGGAGTTTATTATCTTGTGCCCTGTTTTTGTTGCTGTTTCTTTCATCCTCCTTCGCATCCGTTGCTCCGTCTTTTTAATCGTCGTCTCTGTTTATGTGCGATCTCAAAAGCAAAGATAAAGGGCATGTTGTGGTGGGGGAAGCGAGAGGGAGAGAGAGAGAAAGAGTGGTCTGTTATTAAACGTAGGGATCAACTGTTATGTTGGAGGTTCGCTATTGGAAATGCTTTGCTATTTGGCTGACTACCGATCAGCTGATGGCCAAAAGGGTCAAATACAGGCCATCTGCTAGCTGATCTAGATGTTTTTGCTATCCTCCGAGTTCATTCTGCTATCCAAAAACTGACTTCATACTCGCGTATGTCGCATAAGACACAGCTAATTCTATGTACTCGGACGATTGCATGTCTAGAAATTGTAGTGTGGATTATGTGCATTGCTGTAACATGATGCCATGCCTCAAAGTGAAGACATTACTCGTATTCGTACTACAAGGCAGGCGGACTCGAAAAACTGCACTTCTAAGCGCTTTTCGGCTCGGCAACAGTGGGAGAGGAGGGATGGATGGATTGGATGGCTAATTAAAATGTGAGCCAAGCTACGCCTTGGAGGCGCAGATGTGCATTCATCTGTCTAGATTGTACGGCCGGACAGGAAGGATAGGATTGTGTTGTGCAGTTTGGGGGTCGGATCTCTAATTATAGCACAGCGTCTGATCTCATATATGTTAAAAGCTAAAACTTCTACAACATGTGTGCTCCAGACCGGACCAGACCCCCAGCATCAGAATTGGGGCTCCTCGTTCTGTGTTCTCTGGCTGTGTTTGTGTGGTCAAATCAAATTGGAAATATAAACACATCACATTCATATCATCCACTGGAGAACCAAGAAAATTGTATGAGCAAATTTGTATAAACTGTCCGGAGTCTCTTTATACACATACAGTCCCTGTATACATATGTACTCCATACCGATAATAAACCCCATCGGTAGATGTATTGTGTATTGTCTTTTTTTTTGTTTTTGCCGTTTTGTTTATTTGCCCGTTTCCTCAGTGCCGCCTTTTGGAACGAAAATTAAAACGAAATTAATAAACGAACAAACAGACAAATTGAACAACAAACGATATACATATGTACATATGTATGTATACGGAATACCCTAAAAAAGTCTTCTATTTGCGAACCGAAAATTGAAATTCCCTTTCACATCCATCGTTAACGCTCTCCAAGAATAAAGGAAACTTTGCAAACAGCATTATGCCTTTCATCTTAAAAAAGAAGGCGAAAAACTCGTAGAGTCTGGAGTTTCTCCGGTTTTACGGGACCCCAAAGTAATACATATGTATGTATCTTTTTCTGTGTCTGTGAATGAACTCTTATCTGGGGGGACGGTAGAAATTATGAAATATTTTTAGCCCGTGGAGCAGGCAGCTCCAAGTTTGGTGGTGCCCTGACAATGTGCTCCCCATCTTGTTTCTAGACTTTTGGGGAATGCTTATCTCTCTCCAGCGCGTAGCACAGTTTACGTTTTTCGATTTGGTTGCGTGAACCGCCCCGGCCCCTCTCTGGCGGCTGCCGGGCGATAAGAGATGGACCAGAAGCCCCAAACTACGGCTTCGGGCATGGGAAATCATCAGCATAGGGACATAGGGACGGCCACGAATTTGTAATGCTCTTTTAGTGTAAAGCGAAGGAAAGAATGGGAAGTCCCATCCTATGCTTTTTTGGAAGATTTCAAGATTTTGTTTGATTTTAAGTATTGTACAGTGTTTTTAATTGGAAAAAGAATCTAGTTGCTTCTCCTCTGAACTCTCCTGCATTATTGAATATTTCATTGAATCAAAAATACTAAAAAATACCAGAAAATACTAGAAAAATACTAGAAAAATACCAGAAAACAGCAAAAATACTAGATATAATAAAACAATCCACCACGAATGGCACATTGGATCTGAAAGTACATAGATCTTCTTAAGATTTTTTTCCCTGCTTATATGTAGACGCCTCCATTCTACCCTTTCCTTACAATCCATTCCATTCCACACTTGTTTTACTATAAACAAAATACGAGTGTGGTGTGCCGTTCATTTGGTCCAAGATCCAAGACTTTAAGCTGATAAACCAAGGCAGCAACCAGGCAGCAGGCCCCAGGCAACAACGGATTAAACTTTAGTCACATACAAACATAAACCCTGGGGTTTATCGCCAGTTGGGTTTTGAGTTCATTCAGTTTTCCGTTTCGAGTCTGTGCGTCTCAGTCGGTGCGTAAGATTCGTTGTGTGCGGATGGTGGATTTGACTTTGGATTTGGTACGAGAAAACGACGACGTTTCGGAAGAGACGAAAATAAATTGTGAAAATTGGAGCATCTCATGTTGATAAGAAGATCAAAGTGTGGGTTGGGGGCAGCAGAGAAAGAGATCACTATACTACACCACATATTAACTGTATACAGAAGAAGAAAAATGTCACTAATGTTGTCTCTTTTCCTCTTGTTCTTCAGAGCTTAAGGAAAGCGCAGCATGAAAGGATAACGGCACGCAAAAGTGAAGAAGAGTAAGAAAGAGAAAAACCTACTGCTGTATCTACATAATTATCTGTTTCAGCTTTCAGATGAAAGGATAACGGTACACAACTGAGAAGAAGAAGAATCAGAGGAAGCGGAAGAGTAAGCGAGATAAACAGCTTCTGATATTGATATTGTATAGCCATCGTTTTGTCCTTTTCAGATTATCCTACAGCAGATCACGTGGCACAAACGAAACTAAACGAAAGAAAAAGCTGATTAAAAACGCGACCGGAAGTCCCCCAGTGGAACCACAGAGAGAGAGAGAAAGAGCGAGAGAATCCGAGAGAGAAGAGTGTGTGGTGTGTTTGTGTGAGGTATTGTGACCGCTTGCGATGTTGGAGCTGCTGCGACCGCATCGCAGCGGCCTTATCGCGGCTTTCTTTGTGCTCGCCGTACTCACCCCCCTTTGGGGCACGGAGGCGCAGAGGCCGCCGCAGCATGGGCGTCGTGACCGGCCGCGCAATCCCCCGCGGCAGTACATCAAGACGCATCCGTGCGAGCGATCCTCATGCTATCCGGCCACCGGTAACCTGCTGATTGGCCGCGAGAATCGACTGACGGCCAGCTCGACCTGTGGCCTGCAATCGCCGGAGCGGTTCTGTATCCTGTCCCATTTGCAGGACAAGAAGTGCTTCCTGTGCGACACGCGCGAGGAGACGCGCCACGATCCGTACAAGAACCATCGCATCGGGCAGATCATCTACAAGACGAAGCCAGGCACGAATCTGCCCACCTGGTGGCAGTCGGAGAACGGCAAGGAGAATGCCACCATTCAGCTGGACCTCGAGGCGGAGTTCCACTTTACCCATTTGATCATCACCTTTACCACCTTCCGGCCGGCGGCCATGTATATCGAGAGATCGTTTGATTTTGGCCGCACCTGGCACGTGTATCGCTACTTTGCCTACGACTGTGCCGACTCCTTTCCGGGAGTGTCCACGGTCCTGCACAACATCACGGACGTGATGTGCACCTCGCGCTACTCCAATGTGGAGCCCTCGCGCAACGGCGAGGTGATCTTCCGAGTGCTGCCGCCGAACATCAATGTGTCCGATCCGTATGCGGAGCATGTGCAGAACCAGCTGAAGATGACGAACCTGAGGATCCAGCTGTCGAAGCTGCACAAGCTGGGCGACAATCTGCTGGACAGTCGGCTGGAGAACGAGGAGAAGTACTACTACGGCATCTCCAATATGGTGGTGCGCGGCTCCTGCTCCTGCTATGGCCATGCCTCGCAGTGTCTGCCCTTGGACATGGCCATCCAGGGGGAGTTCGGGGACGGAATGGTGCACGGCCGGTGCGAGTGCACCCACAACACCAAGGGCCTGAACTGCGAGTCCTGCGAGGATTTCTTCAACGATCTGCCCTGGAAGCCGGCCTTTGGCAAGCAGACGAATGCCTGCAAGAAATGCGAATGCAACGAGCATGCCGTCAGCTGTCATTTCGATGAGGCACTGTTCACCGCCTCGGGCCACGTGTCCGGTGGCATGTGCGACAATTGTATGCACAATACCCAGGGACAGCATTGCGAGGAGTGCATGCCCTACTTCTACCGCGATCCGACGCAGGACATCCGCTCGGAGCATGTCTGCCAGCCGTGCGACTGCGATCCCAATGGCGCGCTGGACGATGGCATCTGTGACTCGGTAAACGACCCGGAGAATGGCGCCGAGGCTGGGGCCTGCCACTGCAAGGCCTTTGTGAAGGGTCGCCGCTGCGACAAGTGCAAGGATGGCTACTGGAATCTGCAGCCGGACAATCCCGACGGTTGTGAGGCCTGCACCTGCAACATTCTCGGGACGATCAACAACTCGGGCTGCGTGATGCACACGGGCGAGTGCAAGTGCAAGCGATTCGTCACCGGCAAGGACTGCAATCAGTGCATGCCGGAGACCTTTGAGCTGTCCGAATCGGAGGATGGCTGCTCCATGTGCAACTGCGATGCGGGCGGCTCCTATGACAACTTCTGCGACGTGCTGACGGGACAGTGCAGGTGCCGGCCGCACATGACGGGTCGGACTTGCGCGCAGCCCAAGCAGAACTACTTCATACCCGATCTCCATGTGGTGCACGAGGCCGAGGTGTCGGACGTGTGCATCTCGTATGGCAATAATGGCAACTGCAGCACTGTGGCGGAGGCGCCCACAGGCGGCACCACTGGCTTCACGGGCATTGGGTTCACGCGCGTGCCCGAGAACTCGGAGATGGTCTTCACTGTCGACAATATTCCCCGCTCGATGCCCTACGATGTGGTGATCCGCTACCAGAGCACCTCCCGCGGCGACTGGGATGATGCCTACATCACGCTGGTGCGTCCCGATGAGATCGATCCGGATGGCGAGTGCGCGGAAGTGGTGGCCGCCACCTCTTCGGAGACAAGGATACCGTTCAATCTGCCCGATCGCAGTCGCCAGGTGGTGGCCCTGAATGATGTGTGCCTGGAGGCGGGCAAGGTGTACAAGTTCAAGATTTACTTTGAGCGCAGGCGCCACAATGAGGACAGTCCCACGGCCACCATTCTGGTGGATTCGCTGACGCTGATTCCACGCATAGAAGTCACCCCGATCTTCACGGGCTCGCCCATGGCGGACTTGCGTCGTCGGGAGTACGCCAAACACAACTGCAACCAGTCGCTGTACGACATCAACTACAAATCGGATCCCGAGTGCCGAGATCTGGACAACTACGTGAGCACCTATGTCCATGACGGTGCCAGCATGTGCAACTGCAACCCGACCGGCTCGTTCTCGAAGGTTTGCGACTCGAACGGTGGCTTCTGTCACTGCAAACCGAACGTTGTGGGACGGCAGTGCGATCAGTGTGCCCCGGGGACCTATGGCTTTTCGCCGGAGGGATGCAAGGCCTGCGACTGCAACAGCATCGGGTCGAAGGACAACAATTGCGATTTGATCACCGGCCAGTGCCAGTGCGTTCCGAACACCTATGGCCGGGAGTGCAACCAGTGCCAGCCGGGATACTGGAACTTCCCCGAGTGTCGCGTCTGTCAGTGCAACGGACATGCCGCCCAGTGTGATCCCCTGAAGGGCACTTGCCTCAATTGTCAGGACTTTACCACTGGCTACAGCTGCGACAGCTGCCTCGATGGCTACTACGGCAATCCGCTGTTTGGCAGCGAGATCGGATGTCGCCCCTGCCGATGCCCCGAGACGGTGGCCAGTGGCCTGGCCCATGCCGATGGCTGCTCCCTGGACACGCGCAACAACAACATGCTATGCCACTGCCAGGAGGGCTATGCCGGTTCCCGCTGCGAAATCTGTGCGGACAATCACTTTGGGTCGCCGGAGAACGGCGGCACCTGCTCCAAGTGCGACTGCAGCAACAACATCGATCCGTATGACACGGGCAACTGTGATCGGGAGACGGGCTCCTGCCAGAAGTGCCTTTACCAGACGACAGGCGACCACTGCGAGCTGTGCCGCGACGGCTTCTTCGGGGATGCGCTGCAGCAGAACTGCCAGCAGTGCGATTGTGATTTCTTGGGCACGAACAACACCCTGGCCCACTGTGACCGCCGCTCGGGCCAGTGTCCTTGTCTGCCGAATGTCCAGGGCCTGCGCTGCGATCAGTGTGCGGTGAACCACTGGAAGATTGCCTCCGGGGAGGGCTGTGAGGCCTGCAACTGCGATGCCATCGGTGCCGTTCAGGAGCAGTGCAATCCCTACACCGGACAGTGCAAGTGCAAGCAAGGATTCGGCGGCAGGGCGTGCAACCAGTGCGAGGCCCACTACTGGGGCAATCCCAACGAGAGGTGCCAGGCCTGCGACTGCGATCAGTACGGAGCGGCGGACTTCCAGTGCGACCGGGAGACGGGCCATTGCGTCTGCCACGAGGGTATTGGTGGCTACAAGTGCAACCAGTGTGCACGCGGCTTCATTGGCCAGTTCCCGCACTGCTCGCCCTGCGGCGAGTGCTTCAACAATTGGGACATCATCCTGACGGCCCTCGAGGACTCCACGGAGGCCACCATCCAGCGGGCCAAGGAGATCAAACAGGTGGGCGCCACCGGTGCCTACACGGCCGAGTTCAGTGAGCTCGATAAGAAGCTGCAGCATATCCGGGACCTCCTGCAGAACACCTCCGTCAGCCTAGAGGACATCGACCGACTGGATGCCGAGACGAATGGACTGAAGAAGCAGCTGTTGGCCTCCCACGGCCGCCTGGCCGAGACGGAACGCAACCTGGACGACATCTACAATTCGCTTAGTCTCTCGGGCGTGGAGCTGGAGGGTCTGCAGAATCACTCGCGTCTGGTGCAGCAGCTCTCGAAGGAGCTCAAGGAGAACGGCATTCAGCTGCAAGAGTCCAACATCGAGGGAGCCCTGAATCTGACGCGGCATGCCTACGAGCGGGTGAGCAATCTCTCGACGCTCAAGGACGAGGCCAACGAGCTGGCCTCCAACACGGATCGCAATTGCAAGCGCGTGGAGACGCTGTCCAACAAGATCAAGGACGAGTCGGATGCCATTGCCAACAACGACAAGACCATCGGTGACTATCGCACGGAATTGAGCCCTGACCGCCCAGATCCCCGAACTGAACAACCAGGTGTGCGGCAAGCCGGGCGATCCCTGTGACAATCTGTGCGGCGGTGCGGGATGCGGCAAGTGCGGTGGTTTCCTGTCCTGCGAGCACGGCGCTCGCGCCCACTCGGACGAAGCCCTGAAGGTGGCCAAGGACGCCGAGCTGGCCATCACCACGAAGAAGGATCAGGCGGATCAGACCATTCGGGCGCTGACGCAGGCCAAGCTCAATGCCTCGGAGGCTTTCCAGAAGGCCAAGGCAGGATTCGAGCAATCAGAGCGGTATCTCAATCAAACGAACGACAACATAAAGCTGGCCACCAAGCTGATCAATGCCGTCACCGACTTCCAGGAGAACAAAACGGCCTCGCCGTCGGAGAGCAAGCAACTGGCGCAGGATACGCTGCTGCTTGACCTAAAACTGGATCCCAAGGAGATCGAATCGCTCGGCATGAAGATCAACGATGCCGTGTCCTCGCTGAAGAACGTCGAGTCCATCATCTACAAGACCCGACCAGACTTGGAGCGTGTGAATCACCTGCAGAGCACTGCCAATGCCACCAAGGAGACGGCCAACAATATTCTGGAGGCGGCCAACTCTGTGGTGGAGAATCTGGCCGCTGCGGACGAATCGCAGGGCAAGGCTCAGGATGCCATTCAGCAGGCGAACAGCAATATTGAGCTGGCGGCCAAGGATCTGGAGAAGATCGACGAGGAAACGAATTCAGCCGAGTCGCCGGCCAATCACACCGCCCAGCAGGTCGACGAGCTGGCCAAGAAGGTGCAACGCCTGCAGAACAACATCGTGAAGAACGACCGCGACGCGAAGGAGATCACAAAGGAGGCCAGCCGCGTCAAGCTGGAGGCCATGCGCGCTCGCGGCGAGGCCAACAATCTGCAGTCCTCGACCAGTGCCACCAACCAGACGCTCACTGATCGTGCCAGTCGCTCGGAGAACGCCAGGGAGCGGGCCAAGCAGCTGCTACAGCGTGCCTCCAAGCTGACGGTGGACACCAATGCGAAGCTGAAGGATCTGAACGATCTGCAGTCGGTGTACCAGATCAAAAACCAGGAGCTGGGCGAGCTGGAGGCGGCCATTGGACCGCTGAACGATCAGCTGAATGAGTTTTTGCGGAATATTCAAGATCGGGCCGTTTATTATCGGCAGTGTTAGAGGGCGGGAAAAGTGAGTACCAATAATCAATACTGCTATCGATCCAGCGATAACCAACTCGTTTTCTTCTTCTTGCAGCCTCCAGCGGCCATTTCAATTGCCATATTCATGAACAAATACGCGAAATGCGAACTGCGAAATGCAAATAAGCAGAATTACGAAAGGAATCAAAGCAAAGGCAAACAAGTTATTATGACACACATGTTAAGTTACCGTTACGTTCTGTACTCTAAGCAAAAACAACTCTGCAATGCTAATTTTAAATTGAAAAACACCCAGGAAAATTCAAGAAGCCCTTTTTAATGTGTACACTCTTCTTATTCTATACCTTACAACACTTGTAATGCAATAAATGTAATTAAATAAACTACTTAGATGTGGATATTACATTTGCTGCTTATCTCCGTTTAGGACAGAGAAAAAAAGAGAGAGCAGCAATGCAATAATCGAGATCCATCATTGGGGAGTTCTCTCGTCTCCGTTCCGTGTGTTGGTGTTAATTCACGGAATTACGACACGCTCACACATGTGCTGGTCTGCAGGGGGGGCGTCTTTAGCAAATATTTGGCATCACATTATCCACATTTTGCATAGTGTCCAAAATAGTTTCAAAATGTTTATACTATACTACTTTTTTCAGATTTGTTGTGTTTTTTTTTTATTTTTCCAGTTTCCGGTCACACTACAAATGCAGGCAGCATGTTCACTAGCAACAAAGGTACGCAAAAATGAGACTTCTAGCAACATGAGTCAGCAGCATGCAAGTGGAAATGCGCCAAAATGATGCTGCAGTGGGTGGGATACACCAATGTCTTCTTTTATTTAAACCTTATTTTACAGACAAACCGGTAAACGGGGTAGTTAAAATTAGTCAGTCTTGCAGGGAAATTGATTCGTTAATCCGATAAAAGTGTGTGGGCAGGGCTGAGGGTTCTATATAGCTAGTAATATTCAACGGAATATGAGAATTGAGGAATAAGAACATGCTGCTGCTGATGCGCATACACAGGGCACTCCGGTCAAAACCACCGCTGTTCCACGGCTATTCGGTGCTTAACGTCTTCGTATTTACAGTTAGTAGAGAGTTTAGGTCAATATTGAACCGACGGTATATCGGTATATAATGGTATATTTTGTCAATTTCATCAATCTATTAATTTTCATGACCAAAGGTATATTTAAGAAGAAATGGTATAGGAACTTCCACACGCAGGTTTTTGAATTTTCGTTCACAAATCCAATATTCCAATAGATTGCATTTAAATCCTTTTCGCTCATTCAATTTCAAACAATTTCCATTTGGCGCGCACCACTCGGCTCTTTTTCGCTCTCTCTTAATCGGTTACGGCTCTCTTTTTTGCTCTCTCTTTATCGGTCACGGCTCTCTTTGAACCGGTAGGCAACAATGAGTCCCATGCCGAATTCCATGCAGAGTGTTGTGGGCAACACTAATTTTCATACCCTAGGGAAAAGGATATTACAGAATTGCGGAAATGTTTGTCATCCCAGGCTCTAATTAATGCAGAAACTAGTCAGTCTCTGTTTAAAAGGTATTTCAACGATATTTTGAAGGTAGTGGTCTTCTTACAGAGACCAAGAATGGGTATCGCGATCGAGATATATTTAGAAGAAACTAATCAAATGCATGAATACGTCTAAAACATATTAATTTGAGAAAATGTATTTATTAATAACGGTTTAAAACAGTTTGGAAAACAGTATCTTTTCATAGTCAATTAACGAAACAGGGTATAAAAATTGCCATACTCCGATTGACAAGCAACAAGTCTGCAAATACCAGCAACATTGACGTGACAACATTGCGACTGTTTTTTTGTGGAACTTTTTTGTTAAAACCTTGTTTTAGTCAAAATAAGAGTTCTTAAAATTAGTTAATCCTAAACAAAATTGATTCATCAATCGTATAAAATTATGTGGGCATGGCTATATGTTCTATATAGCTAGTAATATTCGACGGACTATCAAAATTGAGCAATATTGTTTCCAATCCTTGACGGAGAACGATTAACCTATTATAAGCCAAGGGGGTATTTAAATTTTCCACCGAAAATAATGAAAATTTAATCATTTTAGCGCAGGTCAGGTGAAAGATATCGTGTTTTTTTTAAGTTCAGAGGAAAGATGGCATGAATGTACAAGAAGAATTTACAATCGTTGATATTTTCCGACATTTTCCTCAAGTCGGTGATCTGTTTTAATAGATGGGGCTTAAGTGGGTTAAGACGCTGCCACCGCTGTTCCACGGCTTTTCGGTGCTTTACGTCTTCGCATTTACAGTTAGTAGAGCCACAACCGCCGCTCGGGCCGCCGCGAAAAATGAAACAGCAGAAAAGTAGTGTCGAATTTTATTTCTGAATTCAGAAAACTCTGTTCATATATACCAAAAAAAATATCCGATATTTTGCAAAACAAAAGAATTAAAAGATTAATATTCAAGCATCATCCCTAACTAATTGCGCCTTTTTTTCGTGTTTACCGCAATTTCACCTGATTTCGTCTCGTTCGCACGCACGTGGGTGCGTTTTTATGTTGTGCTTTGAAATAAATCCAGAAACAACGAAGAAATTAAGCAAAAAACACAAAAATGTAACACAAAAACCGCGCCATAAAAATCAATAAGAAAAATGGAGTGAAAAGCCAGTGGAAAAATAGTATAAATAATAAGAAAATAACCGTGGAAGAGATCTGCAATTTTGGAATTTTGTTTCAATTTTAATCCGTTTGCTCCGTGTACGTAAGTGTGTATGTGTGTGTTCCCTGTTCGTTCGTGTGCTTCGTGGTTTTACCGTTACAATTCCGAAATATCTCGAAAGAAGAGAGAAAATGAAATTGTGCAAAAAATATTGTGCAAAATAAAAGAGTCATGGAAAATAATCAAAGCATATGAAGAGAAGACCAATTATTGTTCATTAACAAAAAGGGAAAAACAAATGGTTTTTTCGCTCTACCTTTTGTGCTCGTGTTCTCGCAGAAGAAATCTTTGAACGGAACTACAGAGTGCGAAAAAGCAACAAAAACCCAATCGGCTTTTCGCCGGAGGGATGCAAGGCCTGCGACTGCAACAGCATCGGGTCGAAGGACAACAATTGCGATTTGATCACCGGCCAGTGCCAGTGCGTTCCGAACACCTATGGCCGGGAGTGCAACCAGTGCCAGCCGGGATACTGGAACTTCCCCGAGTGTCGCGTCTGTCAGTGCAACGGACATGCCGCCCAGTGTGATCCCCTGAAGGGCACTTGCCTCAATTGTCAGGACTTTACCACTGGCTACAGCTGCGACAGCTGCCTCGATGGCTACTACGGCAATCCGCTGTTTGGCAGCGAGATCGGATGTCGCCCCTGCCGATGCCCCGAGACGGTGGCCAGTGGCCTGGCCCATGCCGATGGCTGCTCCCTGGACACGCGCAACAACAACATGCTATGCCACTGCCAGGAGGGCTATGCCGGTTCCCGCTGCGAAATCTGTGCGGACAATCACTTTGGGTCGCCGGAGAACGGCGGCACCTGCTAGGAAAGTGCGACTGCAGCAACAACATCGATCCGTATGACACGGGCAACTGTGATCGGGAGACGGGCTCCTGCCAGAAGTGCCTTTACCAGACGACAGGCGACCACTGCGAGCTGTGCCGCGACGGCTTCTTCGGGGATGCGCTGCAGCAGAACTGCCAGCAGTGCGATTGTGATTTCTTGGGCACGAACAACACCCTGGCCCACTGTGACCGCCGCTCGGGCCAGTAAAATTTGTCTGCCGAATGTCCAGGGCCTGCGCTGCGATCAGTGTGCGGTGAACCACTGGAAGATTGCCTCCGGGGAGGGCTGTGAGGCCTGCAACTGCGATGCCATCGGTGCCGTTCAGGAGCAGTGCAATCCCTACACCGGACAGTGCAAGTGCAAGCAAGGATTCGGCGGCAGGGCGTGCAACCAGTGCGAGGCCCACTACTGGGGCAATCCCAACGAGAGGTGCCAGGCCTGCGACTGCGATCAGTACGGAGCGGCGGACTTCCAGTGCGACCGAGAGACGGGCCATTGCGTCTGCCACGAGGGTATTGGTGGCTACAAGTGCAACCAGTGTGCACGCGGCTTCATTGGCCAGTTCCCGCACTGCTCGCCCTGCGGCGAGTGCTTCAACAATTGGGACATCATCCTGACGGCCCTCGAGGACTCCACGGAGGCCACCATCCAGCGGGCCAAGGAGATCAAACAGGTGGGCGCCACCGGTGCCTACACGGCCGAGTTCAGTGAGCTCGATAAGAAGCTGCAGCATATCCGGGACCTCCTGCAGAACACCTCCGTCAGCCTAGAGGACATCGACCGACTGGATGCCGAGACGAATGGACTGAAGAAGCAGCTGTTGGCCTCCCACGGCCGCCTGGCCGAGACGGAACGCAACCTGGACGACATCTACAATTCGCTTAGTCTCTCGGGCGTGGAGCTGGAGGGTCTGCAGAATCACTCGCGTCTGGTGCAGCAGCTCTCGAAGGAGCTCAAGGAGAACGGCATTCAGCTGCAAGAGTCCAACATCGAGGGAGCCCTGAATCTGACGCGGCATGCCTACGAGCGGGTGAGCAATCTCTCGACGCTCAAGGACGAGGCCAACGAGCTGGCCTCCAACACGGATCGCAATTGCAAGCGCGTGGAGACGCTGTCCAACAAGATCAAGGACGAGTCGGATGCCATTGCCAACAACGACAAGACCATCGGTGACTATCGCACGGAATTGAGCTCCCTGACCGCCCAGATCCCCGAACTGAACAACCAGGTGTGCGGCAAGCCGGGCGATCCCTGTGACAATCTGTGCGGCGGTGCGGGATGCGGCAAGTGCGGTGGTTTCCTGTCCTGCGAGCACGGCGCTCGCGCCCACTCGGACGAAGCCCTGAAGGTGGCCAAGGACGCCGAGCTGGCCATCACCACGAAGAAGGATCAGGCGGATCAGACCATTCGGGCGCTGACGCAGGCCAAGCTCAATGCCTCGGAGGCTTTCCAGAAGGCCAAGGCAGGATTCGAGCAATCAGAGCGGTATCTCAATCAAACGAACGACAACATAAAGCTGGCCACCAAGCTGATCAATGCCGTCACCGACTTCCAGGAGAACAAAACGGCCTCGCCGTCGGAGAGCAAGCAACTGGCGCAGGATACGCTGCTGCTTGACCTAAAACTGGATCCCAAGGAGATCGAATCGCTCGGCATGAAGATCAACGATGCCGTGTCCTCGCTGAAGAACGTCGAGTCCATCATCTACAAGACCCGACCAGACTTGGAGCGTGTGAATCACCTGCAGAGCACTGCCAATGCCACCAAGGAGACGGCCAACAATATTCTGGAGGCGGCCAACTCTGTGGTGGAGAATCTGGCCGCTGCGGACGAATCGCAGGGCAAGGCTCAGGATGCCATTCAGCAGGCGAACAGCAATATTGAGCTGGCGGCCAAGGATCTGGAGAAGATCGACGAGGAAACGAATTCAGCCGAGTCGCCGGCCAATCACACCGCCCAGCAGGTCGACGAGCTGGCCAAGAAGGTGCAACGCCTGCAGAACAACATCGTGAAGAACGACCGCGACGCGAAGGAGATCACAAAGGAGGCCAGCCGCGTCAAGCTGGAGGCCATGCGCGCTCGCGGCGAGGCCAACAATCTGCAGTCCTCGACCAGTGCCACCAACCAGACGCTCACTGATCGTGCCAGTCGCTCGGAGAACGCCAGGGAGCGGGCCAAGCAGCTGCTACAGCGTGCCTCCAAGCTGACGGTGGACACCAATGCGAAGCTGAAGGATCTGAACGATCTGCAGTCGGTGTACCAGATCAAAAACCAGGAGCTGGGCGAGCTGGAGGCGGCCATTGGACCGCTGAACGATCAGCTGAATGAGTTTTTGCGGAATATTCAAGATCGGGCCGTTTATTATCGGCAGTGTTAGAGGGCGGGAAAAGTGAGTACCAATAATCAATACTGCTATCGATCCAGCGATAACCAACTCGTTTTCTTCTTCTTGCAGCCTCCAGCGGCCATTTCAATTGCCATATTCATGAACAAATACGCGAAATGCGAACTGCGAAATGCAAATAAGCAGAATTACGAAAGGAATCAAAGCAAAGGCAAACAAGTTATTATGACACACATGTTAAGTTACCGTTACGTTCTGTACTCTAAGCAAAACAACTCTGCAATGCTAATTTTAAATTGAAAACACCCAGGAAAATTCAAGAAGCCCTTTTTAATGTGTACACTCTTCTTATTCTATACCTTACAACACTTGTAATGCAATAAATGTAATTAAATAAACTACTTAGATGTGGATATTACATTTGCTGCTTATCTCCGTTTAGGACAGAGAAAAAAAGAGAGAGCAGCAATGCAATAATCGAGATCCATCATTGGGGAGTTCTCTGTCTCCGTTCCGTGTGTTGGTGTTAATTCACGGAATTACGACACGCTCACACATGTGCTGGTCTGCAGGGGGGGCGTCTTTAGCAAATATTTGGCATCACATTATCCACATTTTGCATAGTGTCCAAAATAGTTTCAAAATGTTTATACTATACTACTTTTTTCAGATTTGTTGTGTTTTTTTTTATTTTTCCAGTTTCCGGTCACACTACAAATGCAGGCAGCATGTTCACTAGCAACAAAGGTACGCAAAAATGAGACTTCTAGCAACATGAGTCAGCAGCATGCAAGTGGAAATGCGCCAAAATGATGCTGCAGTGGGTGGGATACACCAATGTCTTCTTTTATTTAAACCTTATTTTACAGACAAACCGGTAAACGGGGTAGTTAAAATTAGTCAGTCTTGCAGGGAAATTGATTCGTTAATCCGATAAAAGTGTGTGGGCAGGGCTGAGGGTTCTATATAGCTAGTAATATTCAACGGAATATGAGAATTGAGGAATAAGAACATGCTGCTGCTGATGCGCATACACAGGGCACTCCGGTCAAAACCACCGCTGTTCCACGGCTATTCGGTGCTTAACGTCTTCGTATTTACAGTTAGTAGAGAGTTTAGGTCAATATTGAACCGACGGTATATCGGTATATAATGGTATATTTTGTCAATTTCATCAATCTATTAATTTTCATGACCAAAGGTATATTTAAGAAGAAATGGTATAGGAACTTCCACACGCAGGTTTTTTGAATTTTCGTTCACAAATCCAATATTCCAATAGATTGCATTTAAATCCTTTTCGCTCATTCAATTTCAAACAATTTCCATTTGGCGCGCACCACTCGGCTCTTTTTCGCTCTCTCTTAATCGGTTACGGCTCTCTTTTTTGCTCTCTCTTTAT
The DNA here is from genome assembly GCA_008121275.1 of Drosophila lowei. Classification (NCBI taxonomy): domain Eukaryota; kingdom Metazoa; phylum Arthropoda; class Insecta; order Diptera; family Drosophilidae; genus Drosophila; species Drosophila lowei. Next base: position 10,219,707 of record CM017779.1, on the reverse strand, counting down.
CGGTCACGGCTCTCTTTGAACCGGTAGGCAACAATGAGTCCCATGCCGAATTCCATGCAGAGTGTTGTGGGCAACACTAATTTTCATACCCTAGGGAAAAGGATATTACAGAATTGCGGAAATGTTTGTCATCCCAGGCTCTAATTAATGCAGAAACTAGTCAGTCTCTGTTTAAAAGGTATTTCAACGATATTTTGAAGGTGGTCTTCTTACAGAGACCAAGAATGGGTATCGCGATCGAGATATATTTAGAAGAAACTAATCAAATGCATGAATACGTCTAAAACATATTAATTTGAGAAAATGTATTTATTAATAACGGTTTAAAACAGTTTGGAAAACAGTATCTTTTCATAGTCAATTAACGAAACAGGGTATAAAAATTGCCATACTCCGATTGACAAGCAACAAGTCTGCAAATACCAGCAACATTGACGTGACAACATTGCGACTGTTTTTTTGTGGAACTTTTTTGTTAAAACCTTGTTTTAGTCAAAATAAGAGTTCTTAAAATTAGTTAATCCTAAACAAAATTGATTCATCAATCGTATAAAATTATGTGGGCATGGCTAAATGTTCTATATAGCTAGTAATATTCGACGGACTATCAAAATTGAGCAATATTGTTTCCAATCCTTGACGGAGAACGATTAACCTATTATAAGCCAAGGGGTATTTAAATTTTCCACCGAAAATAATGAAAATTTAATCATTTTAGCGCAGGTCAGGTGAAAGATATCGTGTTTTTTTTTAAGTTCAGAGGAAAGATGGCATGAATGTACAAGAAGAATTTACAATCGTTGATATTTTCCGACATTTTCCTCAAGTCGGTGATCTGTTTTAATAGATGGGGCTTAAGTGGGTTAAGACGCTGCCACCGCTGTTCCACGGCTTTTCGGTGCTTTACGTCTTCGCATTTACAGTTAGTAGAGCCACAACCGCCGCTCGGGCCGCCGCGAAAAATGAAACAGCAGAAAAGTAGTGTCGAATTTTATTTCTGAATTCAGAAAACTCTGTTCATATATACCAAAAAAATATCCGATATTTTGCAAAACAAAAGAATTAAAAGATTAATATTCAAGCATCATCCCTAACTAATTGCGCCTTTTTTCGTGTTTACCGCAATTTCACCTGATTTCGTCTCGTTCGCACGCACGTGGGTGCGTTTTTATGTTGTGCTTTGAAATAAATCCAGAAACAACGAAGAAATTAAGCAAAAAACACAAAAATGTAACACAAAAACCGCGCCATAAAAATCAATAAGAAAAATGGAGTGAAAAGCCAGTGGAAAAATAGTATAAATAATAAGAAAATAACCGTGGAAGAGATCTGCAATTTTGGAATTTTGTTTCAATTTTAATCCGTTTGCTCCGTGTACGTAAGTGTGTATGTGTGTGTTCCCTGTTCGTTCGTGTGCTTCGTGGTTTTACCGTTACAATTCCGAAATATCTCGAAAGAAGAGAGAAAATGAAATTGTGCAAAAAATATTGTGCAAAATAAAAGAGTCATGGAAAATAATCAAAGCATATGAAGAGAAGACCAATTATTGTTCATTAACAAAAAGGGAAAAACAAATGGTTTTTTCGCTCTACCTTTTGTGCTCGTGTTCTCGCAGAAGAAATCTTTGAACGGAACTACAGAGTGCGAAAAAGCAACAAAAACCCAATCATTAACAACAACAAAACTACACATAATATATAAAATAATCACAACTATATAATTAATTAACTAACTGCAAAACCCCTTCACCGATACATCATTCATTTTGGGAGCCACCAAAAGGCCGACGGCTTTTTGCTTTTGAGCGGACTGTGTTTTTGCACAGCGAATTTTCTTATCTCTGGAAAACAACAACAGCAACAAAAACAACAACAACGACTATGGCAAAGGTAAAGGTAAAGCTAAAGCCTGAGTGAAGCCTCAGCTAAGCTCTTAATTTTATTAGAAAATTATTTATTTATGTGAAAACCAAACAGCTGTCAGAAGAGTGGGTCTCAGTGGTGAGTGGACCACCACTCTCATTCTTCTTTATCGTGAGTGATTCGGGGTAATGGGATAAATATGTAGGAAAGTGTACTAAAATAACAGAAAAAATTGATGAGGTGTCTATTTAGTCGTGGAATTGGTATTAATAAAGTAGTTACAAATGGAAAAAATTTAAATGGCATATATTCTGCGAATGAATATATTGAATATATGAATATATTTAATTTTTTTTTAATTTAATAATTTGGATTAAAGTGGTATATAGTAATGTATAAAAATATAATAAAAAATAACATTTAAAAAGCTTAATATAACAAAAATTAATTATTCGATTTTGTATGCCTGAAAAAGAATATAAACGCACTAAAATTTTGGTCTTAACTTGTTTTAAAACGGTTGAAATCGAATTATGAAGGTAAAAATTCATAAATAAAGAAAAAAGAAGATATAAAATAATTATTCCTGTACGTTTGGTTTGTGTCCTATAAAAACCGGCCCTATACCTTGGCTAAAAGTACCAATAATTGCTCAGAAATGTATAAAAACTAGTAAAAGCCGTCACATATTAGATATCTGGGTGTAACATTACTAAATAATTTTATAATTGACACTTAAATCACATAAAAATCATCTATAAGCAATTTATATATAATATTCTTACTCCCAAGTAGTGGTGTGGTCTTTGAAATTAGTTAATTGGTGCATAAAATCTTTAAATTGTGTCCATAAATCCTGGGCCATGCGCAAAATCAAGAAAAACAGTAACCAAATCTACCAAATCGTATGAAAAATCTTTGATTTCTTTTGCGTAATTTGTATAAAAATTTGTATGCCGAAAACTACAATTAAAAATACTAACTTATTATTTTATGTAATTTGATAGATATCCAACTGGAAATTCTATAAGAAATGTATTCCTCAAAGAGATCCAAGCAAATTAGTTGTAATCTCAACGAAATCTGTTGTGAAAATATAATATTCTCGTGCAATTTTTGGTACTGGACACAAAACTCAATCCAGAGCCCATCGCTACCTACACATTTTCTTCGTTGGCAAATGTTTGTCAATTTGGATTTCGTTTTATTGCTTGTATGTGTACTCATGTATGCTGTGTGTGTGTTTGTGTATCGGTGGTGCGTGGGCGTGGTTGGAGTTGGTCCTTGGGTGGGATTTTGGGGAGTCAATATGGAGTGGGTCTCCGTCTCCGTCTTCACTTGTTTGTATAAATTATGCATGTTTTGTGGGTTTTATGCGTTGAATTCGCATTGATTTCTTTGGATTGCCGGTGGAATCAATGGAATCGTTTGGTGGAGAGTCGCCTGCCGTCCGTCCGTCCCCTTGATTCCCATGCATTTTATGATGTGTAAAATTGAACGAGAATTGTGCAGATGGAACAAAATGTTGTTGAGTCATAAAAATTCTTATGGCAAAATAGGTAGCAGACGATGGCATGTGTGGGGTGAGGGCTTGTCGTAAAATGTAACAAAAATCGTTAAGGTACAGCAAATATAATGAAATATATATGGAGGAACACTCCACAGGGATATGTCTTTTGTGCTCCAACGTTTGGAATATCATAATTATCACAAGGCTACAATATCATGTAACCATATATTTGGATCTAAGACACTGCTGACGCTGAGATGAGCTCGCTCTTTGCTGCTGCTCTTCGATCTTTTGGAGGAGACCGAATCTTCAAGAGACTCTTGCACTTTGTGGTCAGAGATCGTTAGGACCTTCCAAAGAACAGTTCTCTGCCATTTCTCGACCGAAAGAAACCCCAATTCCTGCAATCTAGGTGGCCAATGATGACATAAGAGCCAACTTCCAGTGAATGAGGGCAGCAGTCTTGTCATCTATTGTATCAAAATCGTTTTTTCGAGTAATATTCCGCTCATCCGAAAGTCTTGATTGGTGCTATGGATGTCCACATTTTCATGCGCTTAAATTCTTGTGACCCCACTCTCTGCCCAACAATACAGTTATTTCGGAGAGAGCTTTACCCTTTTAACGACTTCAGGTCTTGCCATCGGTGTAATGAGTGAATTTCTCGAGAGTTCCTCCCACCGAAGAGCAGGAAATCCCACTTATTGCTCAATCTGCAGGCCATAACGATGCACGGCCGTAAAAGCCAGAAAAGCCTTCAATCCCAATCAACCGATTGAGGGTCCGGAAAGCGGACGAAAGCGGAAGGGTGATTGCCAGTCAGTGCCCGAAGGCACTTCGCGGCCATTTTTCACTGGCTACCAAATGGAGCTACATTTTTCTTAGGGTTTTTCCTTCTCAAGCAAATTTCGCAATACATTTTTTATGACAGAGCACGTGTGTGGAGGTGGGCTGGAGATGTGGGCTGGATGGTTTATGGATGGCTATGTGGGTGCCGTGTGGGTGCTGTTTGAGGAACTCATCCAACAGTCGCGTGCCTGTTCGTTTCGTGACAGGTTTGTTTTGTTCCTTGATAAATTACCTTTTCACTTGTCGCTCTATATAAAATTATTTCTCTTTATCTTTAACTTTCCTTCATTTCCCTCAGCTATTTGTTTCATTTTGTTGGGGGCAGCTGGTTCCATTTCAGTTTTCTTCTTGGATTGCTCGTTCCATTTTCTTGGTGGCGGCTGCCTATGAAATTTTGATTTTCACGGCAAATGCGGCCAGATGTCTGCGATTCAAGTTCAGACGTGAGGACACACAAGTTGGAACAATTCTACTTGGCAATTGGGTTCTCGAGACGCTCAAGATCTCATTGGACCCGTATTATTATGTACTCTGAGTAGAGGCTTACCACAGGCCAGAGACCCCCCTGTGTGCAGTAGTTTTTCTGTTTTCCTCGAGTGAAAAATACGTTTGTGGCAGTGTCCCCACTACCAAGTGGGTATGATGGACTTGTGGGTTACCCTATAGTTAGGGGATGGATTTTAAGAGGGCCACATACTAGGAAACATCTACAATATGTTGGCTGGGAATCTCTCTTAGGCGAAAAGGAAATTCTGGATTTTTAAACATCTATCGTTTTTTTTTTAATAATTTTATGGAGTAAAGATATTAATGGATCGAAATAAGTATGGTAGAAATGGCTTACCTTATATTAATGGATATTTAGCAAAATAAATACCAATCAGCACTTTCGGATGAGCGGAATATTTAATATTTGGCTCTTCAAAGAAGATTTCCCTTCAAATTCTTTTCAATTTCACTTTCACCTTAACAAATACTGCCTCTTCGTGTGGCTGCTGGGTAGTGGGGGATACTACGAGTATATCCTTCAATGGCTCTGGGAACTTTTGTTGCTTTCGCCTTTTTTCCGCGACAAGCTCATAATCATCAGAGTTTCCCCCGGCAATCGCCTCCTCCTCCTCCTTCGCCGCAACCTCCGACGATGTCAGCTTTTGTCGTCTTGCCATGGCCCCTATATCATTATGTGCAGCCGCCTGTAGTAGTATTATTATATTCCTTTCATACAATTGTCGACTGGGGGTCGCCTCTTATATACACATTTTGTTTTTGTGTCAGCAGCAGCAGCAGCATCGGGCACAACCACAGGAGTCTAGTCTCCTGCAAGTGCAAGGATAACAAGGCAAAGGCGATATTTTTCCTTGTATACGGAAAAGATGTGCCTGTAAAGCATGAAATATACCAGGAAACTGATTATTTATATAAGTTTTCTACAGTACAAATTTAAATTTGGCTACTATCCTGAGGAATTTTCTATGTGGAATCTTCAGGAATCATCTGCTATACTGGGGAATCCAGTTAGGAACACAAATACCTTCTTCCATGAAAGAATGGCTTCCCTAACGAGTATCCATATCCATGCGCCATTTTAAAATGGCTTCCACTGGATTTTGTGGCAGTCATCATTCTGCCATTGCACATTTTTTCTTATTTTAGAAATGTTGCAGCATCTGTTTCAATATGGAGAGGATAATCCACCTGCCCCCTACCACATTGAATCCCGTGAAATGTTTGCCATTTATGATTTATGCTGGCATTCGTAGGGAATTTTCTGTATTGACTCGACGCGAAATGCATTGGCATTCGCTTGGGAGCTTGGGGCACCTTTCCCTTTTACGGGGATTCGCATTATTTATGGCAGCTTTTGGCCCGTGGAAATTTACGCGCTTTCTGCCACAATATGGAAATGCATCCTGGCTGTCTGTTTGTCTTTCTGGGGTGTCCTGTCCACATAGCAAACAGGAAACCATCGTCTCGATATCATGAATGCTAATTTGCTATATCATCGGTTGGGTGTTGCTTTTGTTTGATTTGGTTCGGCTTTAGTTTTAGTTTAGTTTGCATTGAAAATCGGAATAAAGTGCCAATTTTAATTAATGAAGTTTCCAAACTGGAATGGAATAGGTACATTATAAAGTCCTGAGGGCACTGGGTGCTCATATAATGGAATGGGATATTGTTTGAACTGTTTTTGATCAAAGTTTGTAACTAAAGTTGTGGAAAGTCGGGAATAAAGGGAGGAGACAGGAGCAGGATGCTGAGGAGAAGCTTATAAAACAAATAATAAGTATAATTTAAAGGAAAACTGTAGAGGGGCATATATGTACGAAAATGTACCAAAAAGTGGTCTGAAGAATCGAAGAAACCCGTCGTCCCGTTGTGGGAAAGTGCCACATGTATCCTATATTTTCAATATGTCATTCGGTAGATTTACATATATGAGATGCAAGCTGACTCGGCAAACCATATTCCGCTGCATTGTTGCTGCGAACGATGTCATTTGGAAGCACGAATGGATCCTTGCCCATGAGAAAATCGTTCATTGGTTCTTGTGGTGTCTCCGTTGCACTTTTCAAACACATACCAACTGAATCATGTTTAAATTTAAGCGCATAACAGTGGGGAAATTCGTTGTCCAATCATCACTTTCGGATGAGCGGAATATTCAGTATTTGACTCGTACTCAAATGTGAGACGAAAGAATGAGATTTTCACACATATATTAGATGTAGAGCATTATAGAGGAATATAGCTAGAATAAATTATGGAAGTTGAGTAAATGAAAAGTGTCTTTCGAGTTCATGTGAAATATTGCCAAAAGCCTTCAGTTTGGGAAGATTCATTGCTCTTTCTGATCTCAAAAATATGTATCTTTCGAGCCACCAAATAATTCAGGAATATATTAGATAATTAAATACTGCAGATATATACAACACAATCCCACTTTCGCAATGAATATAATTAACATTCAGCCTTGAAATTAATGCCCAACAAAAAATGTCACATATTTGAGTAGTAGTTGAGTAGGGGCGGAAATGGGAAAAAGTAGTTTTCTGCAAATAAATTATCCTACATTTTTAATCCTAATTAGTTTTTTGCCACTCATAGAATGAACTCAACTCTGAATGAAATTCGAGTGAATTAAAACTAAATGAAATGTGTCCCCGGAATGGAATCCTTCGCCATTGAAGTGCGTCCCACCGCCTACTTAACCCTCATCAGAGTCATTATCCTTGCATATTTGGTGGGCGTCACATGTGTCCCATGCATCGTGCAACGTTTTTCTCGTTTTTTTCATTTGAAATTCCAGCGTAAACACGTGAGCCTGCCTGCACTACGTGAGTCAGCCCCCGGTTCTAGGGGGTAAGATTCTTAAGCTAATTTCATTAAATATTCAGGGCCACGACACGACAATGCACACCCAGCCGTAGACATGGGGACACACATGCACCCATTCACGTTGCAGGGGCAGTGGCAGTGGCATTGCTGCAGTGCTTCAGTGCCTCTCCTTTGGCTGTACATGGAAGAATGGCCTGCTCATGGGATCCTTTGGGCTGTTGTCAAAATGTCAAACTGGCTTAAATTTTAACGTGCTCGGGCCAAGTTTTTGGGGAATGTGCCGCACATGTGTGGCTTTTGTCGATAAAAGGAGAGCCGCACACCGAAACACACACAGTTTGAGGGCACTAGACACACAGCGAGAGAGAGAGGGAGAGACTGAGAGAGAGTGAGAGGAGGGATGCATGGTATCGTGGCCATTGTTGCCCCAAAATTAATAGTGTTTATTTTGGGGCTCAATATCATCAGCATCAGCATCAACAGCAGCTGCTCCTGACAAATTATCATTTAATCATTTTGCAGCTTAGTGAATTTATTGTATACCTTTCATGGTGGTAGCCTCGGGGTTGAAGGTTATACGATTGCATTTTGATTGATGGGCTTACAAATATTTGATATATTGTTAATATATGTATAAAAACAGCGAAAATAAGCACTGTGCAACAAAAGGAAAACTTTTGAATGTATTTTGCACGAGACAAAAATTAGGATCATACTTGGATTTACTCCCAAAATTTTTATATTTCGGCATCTGCAGCGCGGAAAAAATTAAAGAATTGAAAAGAGAATTTTACGAATTTTCACAGGATTTTTTGATATAGGACCCAAAATTCTCCCTTTTGGATGTTCTTTAACAATGAAATACCATGCCAAAACTATCAGAACCATACATTTATGAGTTTAAAAATATCGGATATACTCCGTTATCGGGATATCCTTTTCGAGGAATGCTAAATATTTTATATGGAAAACAAAGAAACAAAAAAGTTTATCAATTAGACAAAAACATTATAAATGAAGATAAAATTTCGAAACTGAAAACTATGCAACCTTAGAATAGTCTTAGGTAAATCGTAGATTTTGCATTCTTTATTCCAGAATTCTTAAGAGAAATTACAAAAAATGGAAAATATAGAATTTCAAGGGAATATTTTCAATATTTCTTTGAAGAAAAAGATTTTTCGGAATGTAATATTGTTCAGACTAATAATCAAAAAATCAAGAATTCTTTTAAAGATATCTGTTACATTCGAAGGTTCCTTTCCTTGCCGACATTCTAGAAAAATCTGTACATCAGTATTTTATAAATCTATCTTTCCATTCGCTGTCTGCCAATTGTCTAGTGCAGCATTTTCACTTACAAATCGGTTTTTGCCCCTCTATTGCCACTGCAACTAATTTAATTAACTTGGCCAAAAAACGCAAACTGGTGTCTAGTTTGGGGTTGAATTTGCAACATGGTGCATAAATAAAATGAGCGCAGATAAAAACGCTTGAACAAGAACAACATTGGGGCTGACCCGCAGTCGGAACAGACATGCTCGGCTTGCCCCTTGGCTTCAGGGTCCTTCAGGCCACCCGGAGACCATTAAATGTCCTGACAAATGGTAGCCAGTGAATGGATGAGTTCAGTAAGCCAAGAGTTCGGTAAGCCAAAGTGCGTTGAAAAGAGACTTTTGGCTTTTAAGAGGTGTGATATAAATCTTTAAGGAATGGCCTTAGATACAAGAGACATAAGAGAGCTGACTGCGGTTTGGTTAGCACCAATCTAAGGGCCCTAAACGCCTCTCTCTGAAAGATATATTCTGCACAGAAAAATGTAGAAACAACAGCACACTTTCTGCGATGGAAAGGGTATATATTGGTCGTTCAATATCCATTTTAAAGTTCTATCTGCCCAACACTATATGGCGACCATAAATTTGCGAAGTTTTTTTTATTTTTTGCTATTTTCCATTGCAAAACTTTACCATTTGTTTCCTTTGTTTGTTTCTTGTGCAGCACTGAAATTTCCTGCCAACTTCTGTGGGTTTTTTTTTTGTGTTTGTCGTCTTGGCAAATTTCTTTGGACAGCTTGAGGAATGGCAAATGGATAAAAGTAGAGATGGAAGATATTCATTCATTTACATATCAGTAAACGTCACACTGAAATCACATCGACTCGTTTTTGCTATGCAAATTTACTTACCAGCGCTCTAATTGGGCAAATATGTGGCTGAAAATCATTGAAAATGTTCAAACAATATTTGGGTTTAATTAAATATTAACACGCACTCATATTTAATGGCATCCATTTGAATTAATTGTAGTTTTCCGGCTGGCAAAAAGCACAATCAGCATAAATCGTGGGAAATGCAATCAAAAGATTCAATAAAATAAATGAATAAATAATAAAATAATGAAAACGGGCGCCAAAGGTAAACCGTAAAAAGGGGAAAATAATATGGGGAGAGGAAAAACGAAAACCCCACCCAAAACTGTCTATCGGTATCTGCCTTTCTGTCTGACTGTCTGTCGGATGTGCAGATCCATAAAAAGTTATTCCGTCTATCTGTGTTTTTTTTTTTTTTTTTTTTTACTTGTTTTATTGTATTTTTTTTTTTCTCTTTTAAATTGCGCGCTGAACATGAAAGACCCAGATAATAATTGAATTTTTTTATTGAAAATTGTACGAGGAGTGCCCTAGAAAATGGCCCAGAAGGTGTGCGGATGGAAAGGCATTAGAAAGAAGAGTACATGAGGGAGGTGTACGGGAAATGGAGGTACAAAAAGATATTTAATTTGATTAGTATTCTTGGATTTAAAGAGAGTGTACTGTACGGCAAAAACTTCACAGAACAGTCATGAAAATGGATATGGAGAGAAGGGTTTTCCATTTGGGATATATTGAATTTGAATAGTTTCTTGGACTGCCCTTGAAGTTCCTCGATACGATACCTTTCCTTGTATTTTCCTTTTTTTTTAGGTATTTGGTCTGTAATCCTAAAAATAAAATTACTCAGATATTAATATAAATATGGACAACTTTTCAGCTGTTTTTAAATTCTAAAGTTATAGATTTTCCACTGGGATAGACGTTTGGGCGTGACTGTTTTCCTGTTTCCAAACAGTAGAATTTTCATCGCAGAAATCAATTTTATTTTGTAGTCGAGAGTCTGTATACATATCTCTCTATTATATAAAAAAAGTTCGATATTTTACTCATATTTGCGCGAGTATGCAGGTGCTTGCCCACTAGTTTTATATTTCTAGCAATTTTTAAAAGTATTTAGATAACATTAGAAAATTTAAGGTATTTTTGACTCATTAAGTCATGTAATTCTAGTATTTTTTGGTACTAAATTACCGAAATTACTCGAATGTCTACTATCCGTGTCATTTCATTCGAAAAATATTAATTTCTTAATGGGAATTTTGAACACCGAATAAAAATCATTCGAAAAATGTGCAGAAATAGTAATCTCTGAAGCGTTTATCCCTAGAATATAGAATAAGGAGGCGTTATGCAGTGCATGTGCTTCAAAATCATATAATTAAAGACGCATTAGGTATAAGATATCCCCAGTATGCGAGTATAATACTTAATCCATGAGTACTTTAAATATTGCCTGCAGGATATTTCTGGTTTCAAGTCGAGACCAAAGAAATATTACTAAATATATGAAATTATAAGGGTTTCTCATGTACCCATTTAGAACTTGGTTTCACTTCATTTCAAAATGCATCCACGTCTCCGCCATAATCCCCCGTATAGCGACTCTACCGGAACATTCCCCTGCTGCCTGCTGCCTTCTGCTGCACATTCAATTACCCAGCAATGGGAAATTGTTCCCTCTTATTTCGTACCACAGCAACATCCGAGTACATATTTGATTTTGATGGGAGACAGATTAAATAAAAAAAAACCTGTGCTGAAAGGTGTAAAAACCGTGCAACAATCCGCATGTGTGTGCATCGGTGGTGGAGCACTCAGCCACATGACCACATGATGGCACTACGAGTGGACTATATGGACTATGTGGATGTGTGGATGGGTCTGGGTTTTAGTCCGTTTCTCGCACTTTATGTGTTTGTAATTGAAAATTAAGCGCCTGTCATCGGGGCCAAGGCAGAAGCAGTTCTGTCAGTGTGCAGTGCTTGTATGTGGCATGTGGTATGTGGCATGCATGAGGACTCTGGGTATACAGAAAGGATGGAAGATACAGATAGGTGAATCGGATTTCGATTTGCTGCCTCGTTTGCCCTGCCGTGTCCAGCCCTGTCCAGCCCTGCCCTGCCCTAGAAAATTGCCAGCTATGGCCGGCCATGCGATGCACTTAAATCCCTGTGGTGGCTGTCATGTGCGGTTAATTTGTTTCAAATCAGCTTAGACACCCCCACAGAGGAGCTCCAGTTCCTGTTTGCCTTGCTCGTGGCCAACTAATTTTCTCCATTTTCCATTTTCAGTGGTTATAAGATGACGGATGGTGAGGATGTAAACCAATTAGATTCTGACATGTTCTATGAACTTGAGTGCATTATTAACTATGTAATAATTATAGTTAGGGCTTGAGGTTTCAAGGAGTGTTGACTTTGAAGGAAATTCATGCCACGAAATCCCATGAATTTCCCAAAATACAGCCCATGCCCCCACCACAGTTTCCCTTGTAAAATGCCCATTTTTACAAGCTGACAATTAATCCTGGAAGTTTTTTTTGCTGTGCCACTGGCTGCATTTTAATTGCTACTGCAGCAAGGACAAAAGGCGCATTAAAAGCACTGACAAAATCCATAAAAATATCCGACAAGTGAGTCTCATAGAGCCCTCTATATTTTGATGGCATTTGGCCAGACATTCAATTGATCTTTGGCCCTTGGCAGTCCCATTGGATGGTTGAAAGAGCACAAGAAATTGGTGTAGCAATTAAGCGACTTCCTCTTTGTTCCTCGCTGTTGCAAGCCAACTTCAAATTGCAGCTTCCTCAATAATTTAGCGTTATGTTTGGACTCCATCTACACACAGCTTCTGCCCCCCCACTCTCTATGATGTCTGTATGTACTCTGTATTATGCAATTGTTTGCCATCTCCCTAGACGAACTGTCTAATTTGGAATTAGTTGAGTTTTAAATTTACATAAGAAAATGTTTAATTTTACATTGGATTGATTCCTGAAGAGTGATATATTATTGATTGCTTAATGGAGCAAATGTGTAATATTTAGGCGTTCAATAAATTATGATAATATGACATTTTTGAATGCGTTATTAATAAGTACAATTCATTCCTTAATACACATAATAAATGAGCTTCAGAGACCAAATGTGCAGAAGCCAAAATAAATGTCAACATCTTAGAGTTTTTTCTTAAAGAAATTATGGTCTACATTGAATATTCCTCTAGAATCTAATATCTAGATTTAGGGTTTCATAGATGTGCACTAGAGCCCTGCATGAAGCCACAATATTCATAAAAATACAGCGATATAAAAGACTCTTTAATGATTTTGATTATTACGAGTCCTTACTTCAGGCACTGCCTTAAAACGATATTAAATTGCTGAATAAAGATAAAATTTCCTTGAAGTCCCCTACCATAAAATTGCCAATTAAAAAACCTTTGTGACCATTTTCGAACCCACAAAAAACAAGTTCATTCTGTACCGGAAACTCTTTTTTAAAACCCAATTCTCTTTTGTCGTTTCACGCAAATTGAAAGCTTCCGTAAGTGAGACATCCATAAATCATAAAACCCGTGCTCCAAAAAAAGGATTCAACGACGGGGCGGCGCACTCCACTCCACTCGCCTGAAACACAGAAAATTTGCACTTGCTGAAAGCCAATTGTTTTTCCAATGCAGCTTTTTTCTCCTTGTTTTTCCATGCGAAAGTGTGGAAAACAGGAGGCAACTGGGAACGGAGACCTGGAAAAACAATAGCCATAGAACTTACTAACCCAATTTAAGTCCCATGCATACTATGACGAGCGTACAGCTCTAGCCCGGACAATAGCAACAAGCGTTATATAGAGAACCACAATAGCAACAATAGTACGAGTAATACTCGTGCCACTGCTAGTGGGAGCTCGGCACGCGATGCCAGCATAAAATATGAGCCAGCAAAAGGCGCAAATAAAAGACGAAAGCTTCTAAAATTACGGAAGTACAGTGCCCGGACAGGGACAGCGACAGGGTAGTGGTTCTCGGTTCTCAGTTCTCGAGGCCACAGAGTAAGCTCCAAGTAACCGCAGTCGTACACAAAATATACAACCCACCGCACCGCACCGCACCGCACCAGATATAAATGTGGCTTCGGTTTGGTTTGGCTTATGGATGGTTGTGGCTGTGTGTGTTGGGGTTTTCCCCATCACCATTTTCCTTTGCACAATAACAATGTTTTGCTCGCAAATAAATGAAAATTTTCTGTACAGGTTAACTATATGGAAACTCTTGGGGGCTTTCATCCCTAAAATAAAACGATTATTATGTTGCGGCTACTAAGCTTTAATTATGGCAGGTTGGGACTTGCCATTAGGGGAAATATTTGAGCAATGGTTGGGTGTTTTTTCCAATGAATAAACATTAATGAGATTAAACTAAATATTCGGTTGGAAAAGCAGTGATTTCGAGTTGATCAGGCGTGTAGAGTAAGGAAAGAGTCATAAGGCAAACTGTAGGCCTAAAATATTCAAGAAATAAGATTGGTGGAGTTTCTCAGAGCAAAATATTCTTCTATGAAAGCATGGTTTTCTAAAACAAAACAAAGTAATATTAGAGTTACATCTATCTTTCCTGCATGTTTCGGCTATACGCGTCATGCGGCAGCGCCCCTCTGTTGGTTGGGCGAAAGAAGGGATCCGAGCGTAACAGGCTTCGGCTTGGTGTCGCATGGGCCAGAGAACTCTCATTCTTTGGACAATAGCTTGGACGGACGGATCAGCTTTCAGTTCCAAAAAAAGATCCATTAGATTTCGCATATTTGAGGGCGTTTCCCTAGCAAGATTCTCTGTATCCTCAGCTTTTCTCTACGAGACTCCTTCCAACTCTACTCCATCCTTAAAGCATCATCCATTTATTCTATTTATTCTGTAGGATATAATACATTTTTCATCCATTGTTTTAAATATCTTGACGGCAAACAACAAAATTCATTTTCCTACTGGGACTGCGCCTCTCATCCCACATTATCTCTCGCAGACACCTTTTGTGTGTGTTTCGTTCCGACTTAAATATTGTCTTCTAGAACATTTCTCACCAGTTGCGCCATAAAGCACTCACGGCACTCTGTGGGAGGGGTGTGTATTAAGGGGGTATTAAGGGAGCGTTTGAGGCCAGAAGACAACTCTGGGTTTAGGCCACAGGCGTCCGTTTTAATGCTCATTATAATTATGTGTGGGGCTCCAGCACTTTTATGGCCTTTTTCCTGACAACAAGAGAAATGAGTCAGGCAGTCTATGGACTATAAGGTACCCAGCCCAGTACTTGGGAACAATCCAGAAAACTCTTCTCATTAGGTCGAAAACAGAACTTGGAAACGAAATAAGAACTTACTTTGTTTCTTCTGATTGTTTTATATATCTAAAGGTAATGCATTTATATGGATAGGTAGAATATAACTATAGATATATTCTGTGGATGATTAAAGTTACTATTCTTACTATACTTTAATGTTACTATACTAAAAATATACTGAAAATATACTGAAAATATACTGAAAATATACTGAAAATATACTGAAAATATACTGAATGTATACTGAACATATACTGAACATATACTGGATATATACTGAAAATATACTGAATAAATACTGAAAATATACGGAATATATACTGAAAATATACCGAATGTATACTGAAAATATACTGAATATATACTGAATATATACTGAATATATACTGAAAATATACTGAATATATACTGAAAATATACTGAAGATATACTGAATGTATACTAGAAATATACTGAAGATATACTGAATATATTCTGAAAATATACTGAAGATATACTGAAAATATACTGAATGTATACTGAATACATACTGAATACATACTGAACATATACTGAATATATACTGAATATATACTGAATACATACTGAATATATACTGAAAATATACTGAATACATACTGAAAATATACTGAAGATATGCTGAAAATATCTATAGATGAATATAAATCGAAAGCAGAGTTTCGTATGTTTAAAATTATGATCATCACAGACTTCTTTCGTTTTCCAAAGACATTTTTGTATAGTGTTCTAAACGCATCATTCTGCCCGTCGATTATCTCCAGTATACCCTTGATTTCCACAATTACAGGGTATATAAAATCAGCACACAAAACAAGCTCACTTAATGACTTGCACGCTAGGCGACGCTCATGTTCTTCCGCTTCTTCTTCTTCTTCATTCGTTCTTGCCCCTCCTTCTTCCGCTTCCTTGCGCCACATCACATTTCATACGACCCGTTGGACGCTACAACAAATGCTCATAATTTGTGTGTGCGAATGCGCCACACACCTGAGGTGCTGACACGACTTGGGTGCATTTAATAGTCTTGGGTCGCAAATTATATAAGGCAGAAAGGGGGATGGGCATGGGGATAGAAGTGGGGCTGGAGGAGCCGCCGAGGGTTCGAGAAAAATGTAGAACATTTGAGGTTAGTCAACTCCGGGGAGTTCTGGGCGATTTTGGTATGACATCAGCTCAAATGAATGCTTAATATGAATGCCCTTGCATGAGTGTGAGCTTATGCTGGTTTGTTCATGAATAAAGTTTAAGGTGGGGTGGAAATTTTATTGAAAATATCGGTAATATAGAAGGTTTTCATAGTAAAGACAAGAAATGGATAAATATCGGGAAATGTATGCGGTTATATTTGGAAATTGACACAAACATGGTATAAAAATGTACTGGACGAACCGAAAATGGGCTTCAGAAAAATATATTAAATGTAGTACTTTTTATGTATCAAACTTTTGCACGAAGACTTGAATTTTTAAATTATTTTAAATTGTGCTACAATTTTGTGTAGCATCGAACTATTTTTCTTCCGATGTTGATTAAATTTCAGCGCCAGAGCACATCTGAGGACAAATATCTTTTTTCGTAAATACATGTTTCGTCAATCGGTAATATACAACTAAAAAATAATGTATTTTTTATTCCTAAAAATGGAAAAAAAATCCTATTTGCATTGCAATGTCAGTTAAAATCGTGCGAAGAGGTAGACTGGTACAGGGCTTAGAGCCAGCATCAAATACGAAGCATACATTTGTGAGCTCCTGAAACGACCTTCGTCCTCGTTTTTTTTTCAATTGTTCTTTGGCTTCATTCGAGCAGCATAATTGAAAAGGACCCCAGTAAAAGCGGGGGGAAAGCAAAGACAAAAGACAAAGACCAGACCAAAGGAAGGTGGAAAGATAAAAGGTTTACAAAGCGTTTGACTGCTGCTTCAGTGGCGGTAGAACGTCTACGCTTGGACGTGCACTTAGAAGGGCGTACATCCTGTCACAGTTCCCAGCACTTAGCCACAGACAAACAGACATCTAGCGACCTTCAGAGAACCGTATGGAATGGGCACAGAGTGCAGAACTAGGGCGAACGGTGGCAACGTCGAGAACAAGAAAACTTTCCAAAATGCACAGATCGATGGATGATAATTTGGTTATCACAGCAATCGAACAGGAAATAGACTTCTAGCATATTTTGTGGTTTTTGTTGGCCAGAATAAGAAAAGATTATTGCATATTTTGTAGTAATAACCCAAAGCTAATCAACTGCCAAATGGATTCCTAAGAAAGAACATGCATTCCTCTCTAGTAAAATATTGGCATACCCCATCATCAGAGCGTAGAAACTTGTCTGTTAGCTTTTGATCTGCCGCAAGGCACACAAAATGTTGCAACAGCCATATGTTGTAAAATCTGTGAAGAGGAAGGATGCGGTTTTTATGAACTCTGCGAGTAGCCGCTTGAGTAAACTTGGCCAAAAGTTTTCCCGTCAGATGCCGAGATGCATGCCTGAATTCTAATGCAATTAATTCCAGATCCAGATAGGGTGGAATATGTTTGGCCATTATAAGGGTACATAAATGTTTGCTGGATCTGCAGGACAGAAGTCAAGCTGCAACTGCGTTGCAGGCAAACTTTCCTCCAGCCAAAAAGTTCAAAGTGAAAACTATGTGCGCTGCATTTGCAATGCGGCAACCGGCAAGCGAAACCCTTTTTTGCTTTAGCAGAATTTACCATTTTTTCCACTGCAGTCCAGATGGCAAATTGCAAAGTTAGACAAACATCAGATCAAAGAAACTGCAGGACGTGGAGGAACAGCAGCAGTAGCAGAAGGAAAATGTGAGCACAGCACAAAAAAATGTAAACTATTTCGCTTTATTTTTTGGAATTTTTCCATGCTCAAGTTGCTTTGTTGAAAGTTATGTAAAAAGTTTGAGGAGTAGCTTCAAATAGTTGCAACACTGTATGAGAATCCGCCCTGGCAAAAAGTTCTGCTAAATTTAATCCCCAAATGCCAGAAATATGTAAATTTTCCAAATGATTTCAATCAGTGGCCAATGAATCATTCGTAATTTAACCATGAACCCATGGAAAAACCACTTTCGTTGGCAAAAAAAGCAAAGAAAAACCCTTGCTCTTGCTGATTTGCATAATTTCTACAGATTTTCTCCACTGAATTTTTGTTGCCTCAAATCAAAATCATATGGAAATTTAAATCAAATTTCAATGCACTTGAGGGTTTTCCCCCAGCAAATGTCCATCTCCAATGAGTTGCTGTCACACTTTCCACAACTTTTGCTTTGGATTCTATTTCGTTGAACCCCTGACGGTGACAGTTGGAAGGGCTCAAACGGCAGTCGATAGTTGACCCAAATCCACCTCTCCTATCCTCCCCACCGAACCATCATCATCCATACCATCTACGGTCCCACACAGCCGTCATTCTGTCTGTCACGCACATACATATGTGTCCATATATCTATGGGGAAAGTACCAGAAACTCAGAAACGGGCAAAAAACGAAAAGAGAAATAATTTTCAACTCATTGTAGTGGGTATTTTTCACTTTGGGTAGATTTTTGTACTGCAGAGAATGCTGCAGTAATGACAATAGTAATCTATAGAAACTACAAAAAATCCATGTATCAATATAGACTTATTTCAAAGATTTCTGACTGCTTTTAAGCCCCTTTCTTACTAGCATTACTCCAGAAAGTAGATCATTTGGAACCGCTAAGATGGTAGACTATATAAGTGGTCCTAGTTGTGTCCCCGGGCACATTCTTTGACACAAATCATCACTTTCAGATGAGCGGAATATTCAATATTTGGCTTGTAATCGAATGCGAAAATGAAGCAACGAAGCGGAAGTAAAGGCTCGATGTATTTATTGGTGTTGTCTGCCATTTCTTCTGTGTCCAATAGAAAGTGAATTTCAAATTGTTTCACTATATTCAACAGCCTTAACGTAGAGGGTATCTGATGTTTCGATCCCCCAGAGTCAGTGCCCAGTTCTTCGTTCCTTTTTCGTTTGTCATTCTGCAATGGTGCAGCGCATGTAACTGTCAAAGTTTTTTTTGGGGGCAGCAACAACAGTAGCCAGAGCCAGAGCCAGAGTAGATATATCAGCGTGTTGTTGTAGATTTTACCATCACCATCTCCCTCTTACACTCTCCATCTCTGTCTGTCTCGCATGTGTGGCTCTTATGTGACATTGTTTACCTTTGGAAAAGCAAGAAAAATGATTTACGATTTGAGTTTTGCGCGCATGGAAAACAATGTCATTTTATTTTGGCACTAGACAGGGATAACGAGTAGAAAAAAAAGGGGGATAGGAAAACTGCAACATTTTCCGAAAGCAACATGGCGAAAGCGCAATGAAAAGCTTTGGGGAAAACGTGACCACATGGCGGATGAGTAACGCGCTAGAATATAGGGGCTAATAGTGTCAGGGCGTGCTCATCGAAGGTTAGAGGAACAATTGGATACGAGAAAGACCACCGTTTTGTAGGGTTATCCCTTGGAAATTCTCCTTAATTTGTTTCCCCTATTTTTCGATCTGTTTTTCAAGCCCGCAGCAAAAATCCTCAACCAGAACAGTGTGGCACTTTTAAAGGCCAACACGAAGTGCGAGAGATGGGACGACAGAGTTGTTTACACACAACATTTCCAGTGACAAAACCGCATTCGAGCCACATGCCCCTAAATGCATTACGACAATTCCGGAAAAACCGCAGAAAACTAGAACTGAACAATGCAACTGCAACAACAACAACGGAACGGCCTAAATGCGCAGCACCCAACGACAGAAACAGCAACCAACTCTCGCAAAATGTTGGTAAAGACAATAGACATGACCACAGAATGTTCATCAGCTTCATTAAAGTCCACAATTCGTTTGGAAAATGTCATTCTGCCTTTGTGCATTCATTTGTGGAATTTTTCAAGTTTTCGTTTCTGTTGAAGCCATGAATTATAAATTTCTGATTCATTTTCGTTAATGAGGTTTTAAAAATAATCCCTTTTTAATGGGCCCAGGGGCTTGGGTTGCTGATTTATTGTTATTCCACGGGTTTATTGACATTGGAACCCAGCGAAAAGCAGGAAATATGGCCGATTGTGATGCCAAATCGATACATAAAAGATCCCTTTTTAAAGGCAATTCCGATGACCTGCTTAGTGATTGAAAGCTGAATAAATAAATCAGCGTGTCACAAAATTCGTGAGCTTTGTTCCTCGGATGTTTCTTTAGTTTCAAAGCCCCTCCACTAATAATTTTGTCTACAAAATCTCTATAAATTGCACGAGGAATATCTTGTTCGCCAAATCATGTGATTATCTATAATCTTACCAAATAATACCATTGCCATTTTCTGTAATCAAATTGGCTTCTAGAGTTTCGCCATCAATAATAACAAGGATACCATCGACCATCGACCGAATTACGTTCTCCTGACTTTGATGGATGTGCAGTGTGCAGTGTGCAGTGTGGATTGCGGATTGTATTTGGTTTCCAGTTCACATGGCCGCAATTCCATTAACTGAAGCCATTTTCTTTGACCACAACAAATTGCGCATACGCCATGTCTCACCTGTCCAACAGAGGCGTTGTTGCTGCTGCAACAGTCCGGTAATATTTCTCATCTTATTCAAAATGCATAGCAAAGGGGCAAGGTGCAAGGTGCATGGTGCAAGGTTGGTGGTAATGGCAGGGAAACAACATGCTTTCAAATCAATTGGAAATGCAATTTACAAAATTGATTGGGGACGAAAATGAAGAAAGAAATGTTGATGGTGTATGAAATGAAGATGGGGATGGGGATCTGGATTGGTGGACGGATGGATGGATGTTCTATAGAAATGCCGTGGGGCATAACAACTTGTGTTGCAGCAAGCGATTTACATTTTAAATTTGTGTAGCTTGGAATGTCCTTCTGCCTCGTCTTTCGTCCTCTTTGGTGAATTGCATAAACTGCATTTCCAGTGCCAAAGAAAATAGAGAGATGTACGACTAGTGCCACGTATCTGTATCTCTGCCTTTCTCGAGTTGCTTACTTGATAAATGTCGTCCTCGTTCTCGCCGTACTTTCTTTGGAAGTCTTGGTAGCTCTTCCTTTTGGTGTTGGTCCTGCTTCTGGTTCCCTGGAGCATAATAAATTATGCCCAAAATGCTTTTTACATACCAAATAGGTTATTTCTTAGACAATTTCTGTTGCTTTTAAGCAAGAAATTGCTGTAAGTCTATTGCAAATGAAGAAAGCAGAGAAAATTCGTTTTTTTCCTGGTATTAAATGGGAAAAGTTTTCCCAGTTATTCACCAAAAAATGGTGGCCATTCCTTTACAGAATATCTCTCAATTTGTAGTTGTGCAACTCAGTCTTTTGTTCAATAATTAGCTGCTTATCCTCTTAGTGCCATCCCAGGTCTAGTCCCACTGTAATCCTCTTACATTTCTTGACAAATTTTGAGGCAGCTCCAGCTCCAATCCGCTTTGCCACACGTGCCACGCACATAAACTTGGAGCCTAGTTTACAGCCTTAATTACAACATTAAACGAATCGTAAATTCAAGACTTGGAAACACAATGGAAATGCCCAAGAAACTCGTCTACATGGCACTTGAGGAATTTTCTTTTTTTTAGGTCCTGTTTATACAAAACAAATGAAAATGGAAAAACCAGGGGTTTTTTTCGTTTTTCTTCTCCTTTTTTTTCGAGGAAAATCCACCTTTTTGTTATTTGAATGGCAGCGGGGGTTTTTCTCGAGGGGATTTTTAATCGAAGCCCAGAAGCAGGCAATAATTTTTGCCATTCAACTTTTGCAGATTTTCCCATTTATTTCCAGACATTTTTCCTGTATCACAGCATGTGTTCTGCCCTAACTGCTGCCACTTGAAACTAGTCAAGATGCACATAAATTAGATTCCAACTAAATCTCCAGTCTGGACAGAACCCGACAGTCTCCACTGCAGAATATATATAGCTCGACGGGGACATTAATTGTCTGGCCTGGCTGACAGTGCAAGGAGAAGCTGGTAAGGGTAGGGATAGGGGTAAGGGCTAGGGGACGGGGACAGGGACGCTCCATCTGTCTGTAGGCTCTATAAAAATGATTTAATTTTACGCACGCCTACAAACGCCTCTTGGAAAATAGAATCCAGTAAAAAAGGAACAACAAATGGTGGCCTAGGAGAAGTCACAGCTTGTGTCCGCACATTGGCAAGATATTAAAAATGTTATATGCCAGACAATTTGGAAATTTATTGACAACACAACCAACACAACGACACAACACAGACGCTGTCGCAGTGGCGCAAAAAAAATGTTTCACCAGATGCGCATTTTTTTTATTGCGCAGCGAAGTATGCAAAGAATTATATTCTTCTATCTAATTGGGTATTTTTGTCAGCCTCTAAAAAGTATGCAGCCCTTTTTGACTCTGCAGTTCAGAATTTGTATTCAAAATAGGAACGAACGTACGCTCATTCATATTCAAAGATTACGTGAAAACACGGCATCTCCCTTGGGAGTGCTTAATGCCCATTGTGCTACCGCTCAATCTTAAGAGGCCTTGGTCCTTGGTCGAAGGTCCAAACACTTGGTGCAGTTTAAAGGCCGTCCCCTCCCATGTCTTTGTTGTTTTTGGACCGTAACACTCTTCTGATTTCGGATGGTTCTTTTCTGTTACAGACAGGAATTTAGATACATATAATCGTATAGTCATGGATATTCATCTGTTTTCTGTTGGTTAGATTAAGACTAGATTATAAATCCCCAAGCGAAGAAAATGTATATCCAATCTCGTTGTTTAAGGAACTCACAAGAGCGTAGACTTAAATCACTTAATTTGAGTTAATGTATACTTTATTCCTTGGGTGGGAAATAAATATATTAAAAGAGTGCCGCTATTGACAACGTTTTGACTGGTTTTTGTATATTTTTAAAAATGCTAAATTTACAAAATCTGAACCACTTAGTTGCTGCAGTCGGTGTTGCGAAAGTTTTTAAAGGATACACGCCATGATTCCATAATTTCTCATAGTTCCAGGATTTTGTCATGGACGGAAACATTTGTACGCGGGTCCTTCGGGTGTTTTATTTTCTTTAAAGCGTTCCATCTGAGCTTTGAGTTGATGCATCTCTTTACGAGTCTTTTCCGCTTTTTCGTTATCGATGTTCAGGGAGGGGAGAATCTTCTTCCAATACGGAAGGAGAAACAGGGAGTGCTGCTCTATCTGTTTCTCCTTGACTAGACGATTATTGGACGGCTTAAGTTGGAGTTCGGTGTGCTCAATGGCTTGTGATTTGTCATAGAATTTCTTAAGCCACTGTAGAATAAAATATGCTCAATAAAAGAATATATAACACTCATAAATGATGAAAAAATATCTAGAAAAATATATTTATATCGAGAACAAGAGTAAAAGGTTTCATGGATCTTGGCCAATGGCAGCCAATTCTATTTGGTAGTATTTCCATCTTCCCCCTACTTCATTTGGTAGTTTTTAGCTTAAGTATCCAACAGATATTCTCTACTCGTCCTTTATCTGCTGTCTTGCTGTTGGTGAGATAAACTGCTTAGTGCTCTTGATGGATACAAGCTAATGGCTTGTGAAAATGCTTTGCAGCCTTCGTTGTAAAATATATATACGAGAGGGCGAAACAGAAGCAACTTCGGAGCAAGAGGAGACCAGACAGGAGTCAGGTTGATTGAGCTGTTTCGATCTGGACGTAGGTGGATGGTAAAAAGTCATTGGGGTAGTTCCATTTGCTGTCTGTCGTAAACCGAAAGGGTCTGCTGGTGCTTGTCTGCTGGAGTACCGTACCTAATGTATGTGCATATGTTTATGGAAGCCGTCCATGTGAGTTTGGCCTGGGTTTTGGCCACTTCAAGTGGTTTTTGGTGTTGTTTTTCAATATGCTTAAGTCTTAAATCTAAGAGAAAATTTCTAGTGTTTGGTTAAATTTACTACGGAAATGTTTGTATACCCGAAACTGATGGAAAATGTGGCAAAGTGCTTTGTTTTGTGGAATATTTGAACTGTGGAGAGGCATTAAATTTGATTAAAACTTAGTTTAAAACAGATATATCAACATTGCTTTCAGAATTTGAATTTGTTTAAGGGTTAAGTATTTCTGCCTCATTTTACCCCTCGGGAATCATTTCTTAGCAATAATATTCCCTCTTTTATTATTAGAAAGTCTGATTTTCAATATGAATATCAAATAGAAAACCGCCAAAGCCAGGCCCCAGCGATAGAGAAATGGGGAAAATCATTCAATCAATGTTAAACCATTTCATCATTATTTTTGCCCGTTCTTTTCTTGCCTTTTCATAGCCTCGAGAGCGCCACAAAATCGTTATTGATTGACGGGTGCTGCTGGGCTGGGGTAATGGGTAATGCAAATTATGCATGCCACAAGCTTCTACACAAAGGATATACTATACATAAGGGGTATGTACGAGTATGTATAGAAGTCGCAAGTCAAGCCAAATCGGGCTTCAAGTGGCGCCCCTTGCCTCTCGTTGAACACTATTAATATCCATGAAAAAATGAAGGAAAAATTGGGTTCGAAGCTGCAGATACCCTTGGAGATGGATCTATGTGGATATTGTAATTAAAGAAGAAACTCTGATCATTCCTCTGGCATTTAATATGATATCCCATCTATGGAAGACTGCAGCAAAAACTAAACTAAAGCTTGAAAAAGTGGAAAACGTCTGTTCTCAATCGTAACCCCCTTTAGAAAGGGTATACAAAATGGTAAAATTCTATGGTGACAGTGGGCGGTGCTGCTGCCGCTTAATGGACGGACTATATATTAAATCCCCGTATATGGAAATCGATAAAATTTTATTTAGTTCCGTTGTGGTTCCGTTCTGCTTCGTTCCGTTCCGTTCCGTTCTCTGTTCTTCCGCTGACTTGTCAATGGGCAAAGGACATGCGTTTGCGCTTAACCTACATGCAGCTGGTGGTCTCGTTGTCGCTGTCGTTGTCGTCGGTGGTGCCGTGCCACTGTTTCTGGTGGGATGGTGGTGGTATATCCCTTCCCCCAAGTATATCCTGCTGTACCCACCCTCACTCTCTCTGTGTGCCGGCTTTCCCCTTCGTGTGCTGTATTCGTTTACTTACTTTCTTTCACTTTGTTGTGACAGTATTTATTTGTATTCCAATCGATGCGTATCGCCTCTTTTGTGTAGTTGTTTGTGCTGCCGGATTGTCGGTCCCCGGGCGCGGTAAAATATATATTGTTGCGACAAATATTGGATACAGTGTACCAATTGGCCCTCGGACTTTTGTTTATCATCGAAGTTGCGATATTTTTTAAAAGAAATTAAATAAAATGAAGTCTACCCAAAGATGGAAGGAAATTCAAGTTTTAGTTTAAGAAATTACTGGGCTACAACCTTATAAGACTTCCTATACATTGCATTGAAAACAGTTGGAAAAACGTAAGTGCTTCTGGAATGTTCGCTTGGAATGGCAAGAGTATCTCAAGGTTAACCAAAAATCAAAAGCCAAAAGGGTTAAATTTTCAGTGGAATTTATTGAAAATTAATTTATTTTTTTATTATTTAATATTATACTCGCTGACCCGACGCCCATTTGCCGCAGTATTGAATTGAATGTGCGAATCCGTTCCATCTGATTCAATTTTGAATTTGAGTGCATGACAATGGGGACATTCTCTGTCCATAGCACCAATCATCACTTTCGGATGAGCGGAATATTCAATATTTGGCTTGTACTCGAATGCGAGACGAAGGAACGAAGCGATTTATTCATTAATACATTTTTTAAACAGAAAAACCCAGTAAAGCCGAAGAACACTTCTCGAATTCCACACAAATTCCCCCACAAATTGTTCAATATGGAATTCCGCCATAACTTATTGATTAATCAGTAATATTTTACTTTATTATCCTTTGCGCAACACCCAGCAGAAGGGACTCGTCTCATATGGCTGTGGCTGTGGGGAAAAGGTTATAATGCAAATTCCCACAACGCTCTTATCGGCCGCATTTAATTTCCCCGAGCAGCTGGCCCCAATCCCCCAGTTATCGTGTCATATTCCAATAATTATGGCCACATATGGTGCCAGTGGCAGTGGCAGTGGCAGTGGGAAGTGGCAGCCGGGGCACTGGCATTGGAGCTGGCTGAGAAATGAACACAGTTTGTGCCACACGCCTTTGGTGGAAACTTTTGTGCATTTTGCACTTGATAACAATCGCTTTGGAGAGGGATGGGCTCCGGGGCTGTGCAAACTTTCACGCGAAAAAGTTCAAGGACATTCTGCATGGCATGGGTGTGGCATCCACATGCCCGTTCTCTATATCCCCATTTTCATCCATTCATGCCGCTGAGGTTGAAACTTCGAGACGATGGCAGCGGCTCGGCTCGGCTCTTGGCGGCTTGTTTGACTTGTCTGTTGAAAATTGCATTTTCGATTAAGTCGGGGCCTGGCGCTGGGCTCTGTGTAAACTGCCATCGAGTACATTTCATATTGTGGCATGTAGCAGATTTAGATTGTGCAACCAACAGCCAAAAAAATAAACCCAAAAGCGACTCTAAAGAGATGAAGAAACTTTCTCGTGTCTGCCTAAACGATGGTAAAGTTTCAAGTTTCAAGTTTGATTGTTTGACAAGCATTTACCACATTAAATGAACTTTTTTTTGGATTTCAAAGAGTTGGAAATTGATTTAAAAGGATGTTTTTCAAGGCAGGAAAATGGAGTGAGACAGGTGGTATCCATAAAGGAGGAGATCTCGTTAGGACTAATGCTGGTCCAAAATCTACAGATGTCAATGCCCAGATCCAGTCTCACATTCCTTGGTGAATAATGTTGAGGACTTTCAATAGATTCCATTAGATTTCAATAGCCTCCCTGCAATATGTGCGACACTTTTCTCCAAATTAGGTCACATTCACAGCCTGAAACTAAATCCCTTAATGCGAACTGGGAGCCTTATGTAACTGCCACTCCCTAATAGCATTACTTATCTATTACGAACCACAAGGATCCACCCTCTAACCGTCTGACTGCTCCTGTTCGTGCATAATTAGCCATCTCTGTGATTATATCCCCCTTGATGCTATAATTTCATTATAGCCAGGACCAGGACCAGGACCAGGACACTTTCCTACCCTTTGCCCCCGCCATAAACAGCTCGATGGTGGCATAAAACTCCTGCTGCTTTAGCTGACTCTTTTTTTCTGATTTGATTAAACTGCAATTAGCTTTGGGCAGGGACCAACCCTACAGCCGAGACAACGGAGTGAAACGGAGCTGCATAATGTCCGATGACATCAGCCAAAAGGGCAAAGAAACCCCACCCTGACGCTGGTTGAAAGTGCGTTGAACTGCTGCCAAGTGGCAACTGGGAAACGCCCCACTGAACTACTTTGGCCACACGGCAGCTACTGCCAAAAAGTCTAAGCACGTGCAGGATGTACCAGGATGGATGCCTGGACCCGGCTGGCGCCAGTAAGAAGCACTGTACACTGTACAAAAGGGTTGGTAGGATTTGAGGGATGGAATATAAAGCAAATAGGAAAAAAAGCGATTGGATGGACATTTTACTGATAAAGATGTCCTCAAAACCATTTTGCCGCAGTATTGTGAACTATTTCTTTTGCTCCAAACAATGTCACTTGGGAGCATGGATCAGCACTTTCGGATGAGCGGACTACTGAGTATTGCCGTATTAAATCCCGATTATAAAAGTAATGGGTACTGGTCGGAAGGTATAAAATACCTTACCACCTATTAGAATACCTACTAAATACACAACAAAAATTTCATAAAAATCGAGCCGTTTAGGAGATGAAAAAAAACACCATGAAACGAGATTTGTATAGATTAGAATACAATGATCCAATATTTGCAGTCCCAATGGCATAGATCTTTGTGACAGGGGAAAGTGACGTGGATTCGCTGAAAAAATTTCCCATAAGCGAACAGATATCAGATACGAATGACATGAATAGAGATCATGTAATTCTGGTACTTTATCGATGAATAAAGGAGCTATGCCATCCATTTGACCTTTGCCCTACCCATACCCATAAAAATACAAGTTCTACTATTTTTGAAACACCAATTTTTCTCAGTGTATCTACGCAATTTATGCGCAGAGTCATCCGGTTTTTGGGGGATAGAAAAACAGTCGGGAAAGTGTTTGCCCTGACAGCTGAAATAATTTGCATACTTTTCAAGAATCTTTCGAGATTGCCAAACTTAATTACATTTCTCTCTTTCTTATGGTTCTTGCAGGATCCGGCCACATCACGTATACCCCGCCTGGACGGCCATTCCCGGATACCACAGCCGGGCAGCTTTGGCCTCGCACCGAACACCACCTCACACATACGACCGCCGACGAGCACTGGCAGCACGCTGAAGGCCACACAGATCTTTCGCACCCCAGCACTGGCTCCAGCAGCGGCCAGACCGCGTCCCGCCAGCGTCTATACTGCAGCGTCGGGTGGAGGAGCCGCCGGACCGCTAAGGGATCTGGGGAGCAGCATCAAGAAGAGCGCCAGCGGCGAGAGGATCAACAATGCCGTGAGTCTGCTCAGCAAGCGGACCACCACAGTGTTGAAGAAATACTTTGGCACCAACAACAATGGAATGATCAGGAGCAGCTCTCCAGGGGAATCGCCAGCTCCAGCCACAACCACAACCACAACCGCAACCAATTTGCAACCAAAGCACACGCCGATGACGAGCTCTTTGCCAGTGACGCCCATGCCGGGTGGAAAGCGGGGCATGGTCAGCAGCCAGCAGCTGACCAGCAGCACGCCCATGCCCCTGCTGCGGTCCGAGACGTTCGTCTGCGACGAGGAGGAGGAGAAGAATCTGAATCTAACACGATTGGAGAGCACACGGATCTCCAGTCTGGGATTTGGTCAAACTTTGGACATGGATTCGCATGGAGATGCCAATGCCACGCAGGTCCTGGCCAGAGATGCCACGCGAATCCTTAAGGATGCGCCCAAAACAATGCTGGATCAGGCCCATCAGGTGATGAAGGGTTTCAGCTCCAAGATGAGCTCCTTGGGCTCCCCCATAGCCCCCGTAGCTCCGCCAATAGATGCCACCCAGACGATTGTGTCACAGAGTCTTTCCCCAGGATTTGGCGTAACGATGCATGTGATGACTCACGATTCGGTGGCAGCCAATGCCACCCACACAATCAACGCCTCCTCCCAGATGCTGGGCAGGACTATGCCGGTGATCCAGGCCAAGGACTCCACCGGAATGGGAAATCTCACCAAGACGATCGATGCACCGGGAGATGTTACCAAGTTCATTGCCAATGGAGGAAATCTAACGCAGAGCATGGATCAGTTGCCGCTGCTGGAGCACATGTCCATGCCATCGGGATTGGATGCGGTGGCCGCCAGTGGCAATGGCAAGGGCAAGGGCAGATCAGAGACCGAGCTGGACGACACGCTGGACGTGACGTTGACGCCTCTGGCGCCGGACAAGACCAACATGAAGCTGCCACTGAACTCCACGCTGAACACGGAGCGCCTGCTCGATCTCAGTGGCCTCCAGTCGCCGGCACGACACATCCAACTGTTGAATCTGACGCGGGAATTCATGGAGGCCACACCGCATAGGCATGCCACGCAGATGGGACGCCGCTCCATGGGCCACGGACACACGCTGATGTGCCTCTCGCCCCAGTCGGCGGCGACAACGCCGCACGGGCTGCGAATGGGCATGGGTCAGCAGACGCCACAGCCGGTGCACCTGCTGTCGCCGCTGCTGAAGCAGGCACAGAGCGAAATGGTGCTGCCGACGCGTACTCCCGATGCAGATACCGCACTCGAAGGGCACCGGACGCTGGAGAACACCCTGACATCGTCCAGGAGTCGCACGCGCTACAGCTTTGGCCTGGATCTGCCCGACTCCACGCTGGACTGCTCCATCGAGCTGGTGGACAACTCGTTCTCCTCCTCGCAGCAGCAGTTGCAGCAGCTGCAGCAGCAGCTCCTCAAGAAGCAGAGCTCCTTTGACATGGACGAGAGCCTGGGCATCCTCACGCCCGACCAAATGAAGGAGTTCCTCGACTCGCCGCAACACAACAATCTCATCCACAACATGGAGCTGCAGCTGGCCGCAGGCGGTCATCGGTTGCACCATCCCAACATTCAGCAGTTGCGCATGGAGCAGACCCCCTCCCCGGAGGAGCTGCCCCTGGATCCCATCGAGATCAAAACGGAGATTGTGAAGCAGGTGGAGGCGTCCCCCCAGCCGCCAGCCGGGCAGGTGTCGTGCCCCTCCTCGGGGCAGTCGAAGCTCAGCAACAGCTTCATCACGAGCGTCACCAGTGTCACCAGCCTGGACACGGGCTACCAGGGCGATGGGGAAATGTCGCGTCCAGCCTCGCGCGGCGCCTCCGATCACTCGCCCAGCAATGGCCCGCATTTGGGGCGAGTGAGCCGCCAGCCCAGCTTTCCGCCACCCATCCCAGCGGCAGCTGCAGCTCCAGCAGCGCCCATGCGGCGTCAGGACCCGATGACGGACTCCGACTTCTTCACCGAATCCGATGCGGATGATGTGCTGCAGCGGGGCGATCGACGGGCCCAGGTGATCGATGGACAGCTGTACGGCCCCACCATGCAGCCGAGTGCCTCCGTGCCACAGATGGAGGATTCGTGCATGGAATCCTCGGGGATATTCACAGATGTGGAGAATCGTTGCGACG
Organism: Drosophila lowei; assembly: GCA_008121275.1. NCBI lineage: Eukaryota > Metazoa > Arthropoda > Insecta > Diptera > Drosophilidae > Drosophila > Drosophila lowei. The sequence goes on along the minus strand of CM017779.1, from coordinate 10,188,946 downwards.
AGGAGATGCGCCAGCCGGAGCTGGAGGTGGATCCGGATCCGGATCAGGATGTGGATGTAGATGTGGATATGTCGCCGGATGACTCCACACAAACAATGCGAAAGGCGGGAGCAGGAGGCGGAGGGGGAGTTCAAGGCCAGCAGCCGCAACAGCAGCAGCAGCGACCCCCCAGCAGCTGTCTCTCTTCCTCGTCGGCGGCCACAACGCTTTCGAATCGAACCTCGTACTGCAGCGTCGATGGGGGGAGCACGAAGAGCTTTACCGACGAAGCTTTCGTGCCGACGGCGGCGAGTGCCGGCGGCAGCGACTGCTGCCGATCGTCGCTGGCGCTTTCAGTTCAGCCGACAGCGTCGCCGCGTCCACACGCCTCATTGTCGTCGCTCTGCACCGTCGAGACCTATCGCGGCTCCGTATCCGCCTCCTCCAGTTCGTCGATCGCCTCGCCCAAGTCGTGCAAAGCCCTGACCACAACAACAACCGCAAGATCCACCACCAGCGTATCCAACGCATCCAACGTGTCGGCGGGCACCCCCCCTCGCAGCTCCAAATCGCCGCGCAGTGGCAAATCGCATACGCCCAATAAATGGGATGCCGTTATGAATAAGATCGCCAGCAACAAGCCGTTGATCAAAACCAACTATAATGATGTGAAATCGAAAGTGTCCAGCACCCGCGCCGCCGCCATGGCAGGGCAGGGCCAGAACTCTGGCTCTGGTTCTGGCTCCACACCCGTTCAGGGCACCTCGAACTCTGTGTCCAAGGCCACCACGCCCAGTCCGCGGGGCAGTCCCAGTGTCAGTGCCAGGCGCTCGCCCTCGACCACCCCCAAGGTCGTCGTGCCACGACACCACCCCCTCGTTGTAAAGAGGAGCAGCAGCACCACCACCAGCACCTCGAAGACGGCGGCCACACCATCACCGCCACCGTCAACGCGGCAGCCACAGGATAAAGGCTCAGTTGGCATCGGCGCTGGTGTCGGCACACGGTCTAGCTCCAAGTCCCCCACGTCACCCACATCGCCGCCCACCAAGAGATTGCAGTCGACGCTTATCAATCGGTAAGTTCATCAAAATGATATCGTTTTGGGGGTTTTTCCTGGAAGGGGAAAGAATGAAAGGGAAAAAAAGATTACAAAGATTAAAGATGATTCTCAATTGGTGGATAGAACAATATTCTTAGGGTAGCAGGCGGTAAGGTGCGATATAATGATGTGATGCGATACATACGAGCAGTTTTCCTGATCAAAGGATTTGTGTGCTTATTATTTAGTACATTTAGTAGGTGCATGAAAAGAATATGTTTCGGAGAGTTTCTCTATAAGATTACACACAATGTTTGTCAATCAATAGATGATAACTGTCCGAAATGTTCATAGGAATATCGGCAATGGATGCTTACACAATGATATGATGTGATAATTGTATGGTTGAGGGTATTTGAGAGATTTGCTTGTTATAGCAGACCGACTCATAAATAGATAGGTTTTTCAGGAATATTCCTTGAAAGATCTATAGAAGAAATCAATCAAAATGTCCCCAAGTTGAGATCTTCATAGAAAGCTTCCATTGTACAGCACTCCGAAACTGGTTTTAGATTGATTTTAATCAATGAATTTCAATACTTCAGTTTATTGTAGCACAGATCATATTTAAACTTTAGAAGATTGGCCATAATCTCCCAGATTATTAATAAAATTATATTTTATAGCTGACAAGCAATCAATTTATAGATTTACTGAGAGTAAAACAAATCGTCTGATTAATTGCCCTATATGTATAGGGTATCAATAGCTTCGATCTGTTAAGCTTTGCTTGATTCGTATTTGTTTTTAGCATATCTTTTGCGCAGTTTCTTATCGCTTCTAACAGCATACCAAACCTATCAATTTTTCTTATCAATTCCTCTGTCTTTTTTTGATGGATTTCTTGGGTTCTGTTTTGTGTTGCTCCACTTTTTATTCATACGAATACAAACTCGTGTATATATTTTTTGATAGGGCTATCGAATGTTTGTTAATGGCCATACACAGACCTCCACCTGTACCCCCACCTGTACCCCCACCTGTACCCCCACCTGTGCCTGTACCTCCACCTGTGCCTGTTCCATGGCAATCTTGTCCGAGTTTTTAATGAGTTCAGGGCCATGGGGCAGGGGGACTGGCTCTCTGAGTAGATAACAATTGCAGCCAAAGTCTTTTAATAATTCATCAGAGAACACTCGTAGAATTAGAAATTACTAGCAAATGAAGACTGATGAGTGGGGGAATAAATAAATAATTGTGGAATGAATACTGAAGAGAGGCATTCTATAGATACTATAGATCTATAGGTATCTGTTGAACTATTTAATCTCTGGAGAACTTTTTTTTTTTTCGAAAGGTGCAAATTAATTTGCTCCATCTACACTTTTTGCTTAATTTACTGTATCTGTGACGTCAGTAGCTCTGTGTCTCTGTGTCTCTGTGTGTGTGTGTGTGTGTGAATATACAAATTAACCACATTGGCCTGCCCTGAATTGCCTTTAATTAGATGGCATACGCCCCCACATTTCTCGGTAAACAAAAGTGCCACCGAAAAAGTTCATGAACTTTAGGGAAAGAGCAGCAAAATGGCAAAATAGCAAAGGTGTGGAGGTGTGGAGGTACAGACGCTTAAGCTGCTTGATTTATTGTGCTCGTGTCGTGTGTATTAAACATCGTTTAGCCATGGATAAGTCTGATGATTGTAGAGCCAAAAGTTGCTTGAAATTTAAGCCCAAAGTCAGGGGAAACACTCTGTGCGTGTTGCGTGTGCTTTGCTTTAATTTCAAGCTTAATTTCGCAGATATACATATATATAGTATCTATAATGTATGTTCGAGTAGTCGCTGAAGTGCGCAGCACACAAATCGCTTGCCGCCATTGAAATGACAATTTCTGTGCAGGCCCCTGAGGTGCTTGCATTATACAAATTAACTCTGAAATGAGACAAACAGCGGGGTTGCTGGAGGGATGGAAACTAATACCTTCTGAACTTTGGCTTTTAGGCTACAGAGAGAGATAGAGAGAGGGAGAGAAAGAGAGGGAGGTCAGAGTCAACAATCTAACAAATTGTTAAACATTCCAGAAGGCAGAACAAATTATAATTTTATACATGTATTTATGCCCTTTCAGAGGGTACTAGCAGATATTTGAAACGTTAGAAAGGAAGATTTTCAGATCTCATAATATTTATTTATTTTTTTTAGAAGTGTCTATCCTTCAGTCCATCCATTTTAAGTGATGTTTTTATAAAATATCATCTTAAAACCAGTCTTTTTTTATGGTTTAAAAATCGTATTCCTTTTCCAATATCTCTTATAGACACAATCAATTTTCAAGCGTATCCAAATCTTCGGTGTTAATTTCTAATCTTTTCATTTTTGTTATTCTGTTTTGTTGGGGGATTTTTCCTGTTATTTTTCAGTTCGCAGTTCAGTTAACATGCAAAACATTTTCAATTACAAATTTTTCGCAACAGCCAACAACAAAAAAAACCGCAAAAATTAACAATCCGCGGAGAATCCCCCACAGCTTCTCTCTCTCTGAAATGATCAACAATTTTGTTGCCTTTGTATTTCCCTACACGACCCAAACAACAATAAAATAAAAATTCATTAGATAAGAGATTTTAATCGGAGGTAAGCCACGATTCGTGGAATTGTATTTGTTTGATGATGCTCTCGACCCAACTCATGAATTTTCTTTCCATTTTAATCAAACATCAAAGATTTCAACAAGCCCCAGCCACAAGCCCAGCCCAAGCCCAAGCCAATTGAAGTGCGAATATCTATATGTACGGGTGCTTATGGCAGCTATAGATATAGATATATATCTCAACCGAGACGAGGCGGGCCGCGTGGAGCCGGCAATAACAAACTGAGCAAATGTGAATGTATCTTGTAGTGTGTGCTTTGTTTGGGTCACGGAACCGGCTCGCGCGACTGTGTGAAAAACACCCAAGCTCAAGTTGAGTAAATCTGTATGTATCTAAATGTGTCTCTAGGTGTGGATATATCTATGGGTTTGCCTAAAACTCAACTGTCAATTCACAGGGGATTACGTAAATGAATGAAATGCTTCCCCGTAATGAGAGAATCTTGTGATATTGAGAATGGGAATCGGGTTTAAGCTATAGCGAAGGTTTCCCAGCTTGAAAGTAATACTCCATTAATCACACTCGACTATAAATGCAAATTTTTTTTTGTGAATGAATACAGCTCATTCCTGCTTAGCTTTTATGTACAAAAATAAATCAAAATAAAATAAATTAAAAAAAAAAAATAAAACTAAATTAAAAAAAAAAAAAAAAAACTAAAATAAATTAAAAAAAAATAAAACTAAAATAAATTAAAAAAAAAATAAATAAAATAAATAAAAAAAAAACTAAAATAAAAAAAAAATAAAACTAAAATAAAATAAAAAAAATAAAACTAAAATAAATTAAAAAAAAATAAAACTAAAAATAAATTTAAAAAAAAAAAATAAAACTAAACTAAAAAAAAAAAAAAAACTAAAATAAATTTAAAAAAAAAAAAAATAAAATAAATAAAAAAAAAAAAATAAAACTAAAATAAATTTAAAAAAAAAAAAAAACAAAAAATAAAATGTATTTAATGCATTGTATTTAATAATAAATAAAACAAATAATAATATATAAAATAATTGATAATATATGATAAAATACGTTTCTTCCATTAGGTAGTTCTGGTTTTTATTTGCTTAAAACTAACAATACAATACAGAGCCAGATACTACACTTACGAGCTTGTAGCCTTAGTAGAACATTACGTCATGGATCTTACTACAGAGATTTTAATTATAGCCTCAGTCCAGAAATGATATCACTTTCGTAATGAATAATTGCGGTTTAACCTTGACTTTCATTCGGTTTTATAGATAAAACGGATGTTTGTTGGTAAATGAAAATTTGTATAAATAACGAAATAGCTTTTAATCTTAATTTAATTTTTAATCTTACGTTTGGACAGTCAATAGGTATTTTTGGGACGCAGTTATAATGGGACTTAATATTATTAAAAATTGTCACGAAATATAATTGCAAGGTTATTCTTCCCATTCGCTTTTTAAGGTTCTGGTGTTTAAACAGCTCCTTATCCAATCTTATCGCTTCTGAAACAAACATTAATTATCATTATATTAAAGGGCCACGCTGGTTTTAGTGTGTGGTCAGATGTGTTTAACGAATTCCACACAAAATATGTTTTGTATAAACGTAAAATTCTCATTGGAACGACATCCAATTTAACCTCTTATTCAGTAAAAAGTTGAACAAATTAAAAAATATTTCAACAAATAAATATGTCATTCGCAAATGTCCATAAATATGCCGCTTATCAAACAGAGGAATTTTAGTCTGCTTTTTACTTTCCTTCCAAAGTTTTCATAAATAATATTCGCCACAAATATTCCCCTTATCATTCCATTGCCATTCTTGAAGACTTTGTTTGTCTCTCAATAATTGTAGACCCACTCATGGCAAAAGCAATTTCAATATCAAATTTTTGTTGAAGAATCAAACAAAATTCGAAACTTCAATGGATTCATTAAAAACTTTTAATCACAACTCAAACAATCAGCAAACGACAATCAAACAATTTTTGTGATTCGTGTACACAAAAAACCAAGTAAATAATTGAGAAAAAACGAAATGAAAGACCCAGACCCCAGACCCTGCCGTAATTTAGGTCCCCCGAGTCGAGTCTTTTGGCCATTGGCGAACACATGTTATCGGCCAGAGGGCAGCCGGAGACGACGGCGTGTAACTTGAAGATAAACAATCCGAAACAGAGGGGCCAAAAGCCACACGAATAAATATCATAAATTTCGACAAGGTCAACAGAATAGCAACAGCAATTAAGGAAGCACACGAAATTACAGTCTCCTCCGGTCCAAAGAAAAACCCCAAACACACGAATGCAAATATTGATTTTACATCTGGAAATAGACCAGTGGCACTTCCTCTCTCTCGCAGGAATCAAAAATAGGTCTGGCAGGGGGCTTATAGCAGAGTTGGGAGAAAATTGGAAATCGAACATTAGGCGCGTCTCGGGCTCGCACACCGTCGAGCATAATAACGATTTGTGTCTGGTAAGCGGATTCATTAACACGTGCATGGCGAGGCTTTTGCTTTGGCTTTTGCTTTGTTTTCTCGTCTGACGATTCAGGCATTGCTTTTTTTTTTTGAGAGATGAGAGAGCCATAAAATGAATTTGTAAGATGCACAGAGAGAAAAGTACAGGAGATTGGGGAACGATGAAAGTTGGTGACAGTTTTTAGTGAAGATTACTTTGGATAGTTATTGAATGAACACTCTCTTGATGGATAGTCTTTGACTAATGGTCTTAGAGGCTCTTCTTAACTACACTCAGAGAAAAATGGCATAGTAAAATGAAACACACCCATATCAAAATTGAATATTCGGTTTTTAAATAAAGAAAAGTAGAATTAAATAAATTGATTTGATTTAAAAAATAAATATAAAAAAAAACACGCTAAAATAAATATAACAAATTAAATTTTTAGGAAATATATTTCATCTATGTATGAAAATATTTCATTTAAATGTTTTTTATTATATAAACAAATTTTGGGTGGTCGTCCCGATATTTTACTCATATCGGCGCTACCGAGGTGGAGCGAGTGAGTCGAAAGAACGAAGCGAGTGAGCCGCACGAGCGAAGCCAGTTCGCAAGGCGCTTGCCGCCTAGGATGAGATACATATATTTATTTATTTTAAATATGAAATATATTTTATTAAAATATTTGTATATTAATCTCAAAATATAAGTGAAAAAACTTTCTTATTACAATTTTCTCACTAGAAACAAATCGAAACAATCTATCTACATACTATAGGTATATATTTGTAAATCTAAGTGTAAACGATATTAAAATTTCAGTGCTTTTTTTTCTCTGGGTGTAGTTTTTCCAACTTTTCCATCACATACCTATACTATAAGCTTCCAGTGCCTCTCATCACCATCTCAAAGATACATTCATCTGTGTGCCGTCCCATACAGTGTTTACGACTTTGACCTTTTGCAATGATATGGTAGTTTTAACTCTAATGACAATGACGACTGTTTCGCTAATAAAATGGCCATAAAAGTTATGGTGTTATTAATAAAAGCCATCAAACTCAATTGAATCCATACGTTCGGCTGCTGCATGGAAATTGCTAATAAAGTCGTTTCAATCTGCCAAGTCTTTCATCATTAGCAGCCGCCGAGTTTGGGGCTTGGGGCATGCCCCAGGCGAACAGACAGCGAGTCGGCGGCAGAGCTCTGTTGTGACAAGTGTCATGAGGAGCTGTCAACACGCTGAAAGCCGAAGCCGCGTAGCCATGAGCGAGAAAAGTCGACTATTTAACGCCCACCAAAAACAACCACAACAACAACAACAACAACAAAATTATAGTTTTTAATTAAAAATGCAACCAGTTTTCCTTTTCTCTTTGCTTTTTGGCTTTTTGGCTTCTGAGCTTTGCTTTAAAAGTTTCCTTCGAATTATGTAATATTTTGTTGTATTTTTTTTTGGCATAGCTGAAAGAAAAAACCCAGAAAGATTTTAGAAGAAGCTTTGGATACCCTTAGAAATAGTTTTAGACATAATTTGGATCGACTTTTCTTCAATTATGTATTGGAAAAAATACATGAATCTTCTCTGGAATTTATCTATATTATAAAAGATTTTATCGCAAGGAATTTGATGTTTGATTCACTACTATATAATTTATACAGATGTAAATGTTTCCCTCTCTGCATTGGCCTCGTTTATACCCAGTCAAAATACCCCTTGAAAGTGTATAAAATTGAGTGGAAAAAAGGTAAACTTGTCTGCGAAAAAAAAGGCCAACAGAATCCCCCTTTCCTTTCCCCACTTTCCACCGAGTACCCCCATCAAACAGCTCTTTCTTTTTGCTCTTTTCTTCTTTACAGTTTTGTTTGCATTTTTAATATGGCGTACCATTTTTTTTTTTGTATGCATAGCTGGCCAATTCATAAATGTATAATGGGGGATTGAGAAAATAAGTGTTTATAAATATTAAATTAGCTGCTGCTGTCCCTCGTTCAAATGAAGATACAATTTTTGGGCTTTGACTTGGCACTGCTCAACATTTGGCATACTCTTAAAAAAATCCAGTTTAAAATTGATTATATTTAGGAGATGTATGTAAAAACCTGTATTTAAATGGCCACTATCAGATGAATCGATTCCGAGAATGTTTTTATTATTGAACTATATAAATTCTTCGTTTTAATCGAGGAACGGAAGTTGCGCCATTAAATCAAAGATGAAAATGAACAAAAAATTAAATGCTTTATGTGTTTTTATGCGAGTATTCCATCGGTGGGAAATCAAACGGAAATAGCAACCAAAAAAATAGCAAATAGAGCATGAGTTTTGTTTTCTGTATTGTTGTTATTTTATTTTATACATGGAAATTTGGGTATAGAAATTAAAATGTAAATTATTTGCACAGCATGAGGTGGTAAGGGTCTTTTTGGGTTTTCTGCTGGAATTTTATTGTCGCTGTAGAAAATGAGGTACATTTTTACTGAACTTTTGTTGGTGGGTTAGGGGTTCTAGACTGTGGGATACCCTGGTATTTAAAGTCCTCAAAATGTAATAGAGGAACGTACGAATGTACTGGAATCGTATTGAGTAGTTTTAGGAATCACACCTTTTTCTGTGGTAAGAGGAAGGTATATTTTATTTTTTTGTTTAGTGAAAGGCGAAATTTTTAATCCCTTCGTTAGTTATAAAAATGATGCGAATCTCTTATGATTAGGAGAATAAATATTGTACCCTTGTTCTGAAAACTGTATAGATTGATTTATCAACTTTAATTTTATTAAATATTCAACAAAATTTGGAAAATGTGGCTTCTGGAATACCTTCTGCCCTTACAGCACCATCCCACAATCCCTAAACACCTTACATCTCACCGTGACTACCAACCAAAACACACAAAAGCCGTGTTAAATGCTAAATATTTGATTGGCAACAAATGCAGTTAAAAGTTAAGCCCGAGCCAGAGCCAGAGCCAGAGCAATTTTCAGCCCAATTGTCAGATGCTCCACAAAAATAAAACACAATTTTTGGGTAAAGTTCTTCCAGAAAACTGTGTTTGGTTGGAAAAACTCGAAGGAAAAACTATTTGAGTAAATTTACGGCGTAAACTTATCCCCAGAGTGAAGCTGCGAAAAATGGTTAAGCTCTTGTTTGTTTTTCCAATTTACAAGAGGGGAAAAACCAACAAAAGAGTGGGGTTTTTTTGTGTGTAATTTGTACGCTTGAATTCGAAACCATCGAAAAGTTGAGAGAACCATTTAGATGGATGTAAATCATACCCGAAACTCGTTGTATTTTTTGGCTGACCCTGAACTTGGGCCAGAAAAAAAAGCGGTTTCCAACAACCAAATCGAGTCGAGTCGAATGTATAGCCAATTAGGCGTCGTGTGAATATTTATGCGCTAATCAATGATCGGCTCATATTTATGGGCGTATTCGAAACGGTTCGGTTTTGCTTCTCTGGCTTTTCTGTTGAACAATAATAAATTTCCATAAAGTCGTGGAAATTTATGGTGTGGCTTGAACCCAATCCCTACTCCCCTTTGACCTTTTTATGAGTGACACATTTGTTTGCGTGAAATGTGGCAAAACGCGGCTCACGCTTGAAAGGCCTGCCATTAATCATTATTATTCTGACAAGTGAAACCTTTGGTTCGTCTAATCCTTGTGAAGAAAACATAAACAGACCATAAGCCGAACTTCTGACGGTACGATTGGGTGCCAGATACTACATACGATGGATTCCCATTGGAAAATGTGCTCCAACGAGGAGGCAGGAGCTAGAGTTTTTTATAGAGGTATCTCTGGTGTTTTACGGGCCACTGATTAGAGGACTATCATTCCAATAGTAGACAGAGGCATAGATCTGTTTATCTTCCTTCGAAATGTCACCCAGGTCTGTGCTCCAAGGTGTTCTATGAATCCTAGAGAATGCTCATAGAATGGGGAACTCTAGTGCCCAAAAGAAACCACCTAAGGGATTCGTTGGAGCTGGATCCAAGGTCGACTAAGGTACAATTTTCGACACTGAGCGTTTACCAACTTTGGAGACTTCCGTGAAGCCCTTGAGAGCACCACAAAAACCCCATTGATGTTCTGTTGGGTTATTTTTATTCATTTGATTGATTTACTTGTGAATAAAATCGAATAAAATCGTGGCAAAGCCCATCAAATATTCGCATTTTTTCCATGAATTGTCCTTGCTCATTAATCTTCCATCGAATATTAGGTTACAAATGGAATAATAATGTGCATATATAAAATATGTCATAGAAATCGTTCCGCTTTTTTGCCAGGCTGACAAATGGCAAAGTTGATTGAAGCGACCCCAAAAGTGGTGGAGACAGAGAGAGAGATGTCTTAAGCCTAGAATTCTAATGACATCCAATAAATCTTTCCGCCACATTTACATATTGACGCTGTAACGAGTTTCATTGATAGAGTTGTAGTATTCACAAAAGGCTTCCATTTCCATTTCGATAGGGTCCCCTTGGGGCACGGGGGCACTGCCTTTTTTGTTAATTATTCAACTTTTGTGCCTTTAGGGGCAGATTGGGCCAACTGGTTGGGGCTCTGTTTAAAGTTGTTGGCCGATAAATGGAAACCAGAACACTCCCCAAAGGCCCCGTTGGTTCCCAGCGATGAAATTCAATAGAGCGTAACCAAATCCTATTTTCAATCAAATTTAATGAAATTGTTGAATGCAATTCTCGCGGCTTTTGTTGCATTTTGACGTCAATTAAGCATTTCATTGGAAAATCCATTCCCGCCGTCTCGAGGGAACGCTTTTGGAATATTTATTCAGAACTCGTTGAATTTTTCAAGCCAAACATTTTGTGTTTTTTTTTTTTGCTAGACTCTGACGCATTTGCATTAACAATTTATGCCAATTTTCAGTGGAGTAATTACTAGGGGGGGTTGGGGTTCTCTTGGGTTCTTAAGTGCACAAGAAACATGAAATTTGAAATTTGAAATTGTAATGAAGTTTGGCTGGTCTTTGGCCGTAAAACTTTTGCCCAGTAGCTGAGGAAAATTCTTTATTAGCAGCTGAGGAAAGCGCCTGGGGAATTACTATGCAAATTTACAGAGTTCTAAGTGGAACAGAAATCCGTAAATATAGCAAAACTCAAGGTTCAAGATGGTGTTGTTGGTGTTGGTTCTTCGGGTTGCCAGAGGATTTATTCTGTGACCCTGGGAATGTATGTACAAATTAGTTTATCCCCATACGAGTGTTGGAGATAACAGTCATATCTATCCAATAACATTGTTCTAACTCTTTGATAACAAACTGATATGAATTTCCATAAGCAAACTCCATAAATATGTCCATATATTATTGAACTTTATTGTGGATTATATTTACCCAAATCCAAATTGTTTTATCTGATAAAAACTGTATTTAAATGGCCAATATCGGATGAATTGATTCCGAGAATATTTTTATTATTAAAACGGAAGTTGCGCCATCAAATCAGAGATGAAAACTACCAAAAAATGAAATACTTTATGTGTTTTTATCGGAGGGAAATCAAACGGAAATAAAACCAAAATAGCCACCAAAAAATAGCAAACAGAGCATGAGTTTTGAATATGTATTTTTGATTTTGAATATAGAAATTAAAATTCAAATTATTTACACAGCATGAGGTGGTAAATTTTATTGGTTTTTCTGCTGGAAGGTTTATTGTCGCTGTATGAAATAAGGTACATTTTTACAGACGTTCTGAAGGTTAGGGTTTTCGACTCTGTCCGACCATCAGATGGACGAGGCTTGAAAGCCCAAACAGTCAGATGATGGCCAAAAATCTCTCTAACAAAAGGGAATTTTCTGGATAACCTTATTATTCAAAAGGGATCCATCGCAAAATTGTAGGACCGCGGGACTAAGGGTTGGGTATTTGATCCTTTCTAGGCTCAAACGTTTTCTTTTCAGGCCAACCTATTAGCTGGAAAAGTCTCATCATATTTTGCTTTTAGAATAACTAATAACCAAACTAATTCCTACCATTTTCCTTTAATGGAGAGCTTTCAATGCCCATAATCCTAATTAATAGTTATTTCCATTAGCACTAAATCGATTTTCTTGATGGCTATGTTTGTGTCGCTTCCAATTACAAACAAATTAATTAAATGGCACTTTCATCATTTCATTTGGCCGATTAAGTAGTAACCCCAAACCGTTGCCTGTTTGCCTGTTTTGCCAATTAAATTCAAATATGTGCCACTTTTGCTTGGTTTACTTTGAAATTTTTGTGGGCTAGGCATTGGACATTAATAAGCAATTAGCAACAAATGACCTCGATTCGGATTGGAGCCAACAGGGAAATTTCCCTGGCAGTACGGGAGTACGGGAGTCCCACGAGCCCAATGACATTTGATGGCATTTTAAGTGCCAGCGAATGAACAGCTGAGTAATGCTCTCTCTCTCTTTATTTGTGGTATTCCCTAGCCATCATTAACATTATCATCTGATTCAAAAATTGAAGTTCCATAAAAAAGAGGCCTTTAAAGAAACCACCGCCGCAGGGGCAGGAATACCTCCAAAAACCATAAATTTCTGTGAGCGTGGCAAGCAAATTGGCTTCCGTGTGGGAAATTATGGCGTGTTTGGAGTCAAATAAAGTGCGGAACCGACAAACCAATAGACAGGCCAGACATGCAGAGGTCGAGAGGAAGAAAATTTACAGATTGGGGAGTGGAAAACCTGGAGAGAATCGGGGGAAACGACTGAGAAAATTGAGGAATCGGGGGAAACGACTGAAAAAACTGCAGAGTCTGGAGAAATTCAAGGGGCACTGGGGAGCAACTGTACGCACAGGAATCGACGTCAAATCATGATTTGTCAGGGCCCATCAACACGGAAAATACTGTGGCGGGGAGCCAGTGGCATCGGAGGAGTGCCACTCGAAGAAGCCCCATGTCGCTCTCATGTCTCACGTGAGCATTTACGCAATCACCAGACTTAACCCTCTACATGTGTCACTCCCTCTCCTTTGACCCTATTCTCCATGCCACACCATCAATGCTTTGCTCTCTTGTTCTCTTGATGACGATGGCAGAGGGTACTATGACTTTCATCAGATGTTTGTAACGCAGGAAATGAAACAGAAATTAGAAAAATTCAAGTACCATCTAGAACCCATAGGTATGCCAAAAAAGAAGGTAATTGAATGCAATATTATTTATAAAAATCTCAGTTTATGTATATTTAAGGGTATCTAAGACTTCGACTTCTCCATCTCTACCCTTCGTTTCCTGTTCTCTTATTGATTTCTTGTTGTTTTGGGGCTTTGGCAACATTTTGACTTTTGCTCTCTGCTCAAACACCTTAAATCTCTTGCATGCGATTTTCCTCACATGTTTCGTAATGTCAACAAGAATTTTCCTCTTTCCCTCGTTCCCTCGTTCCCTCTCCCATTCCCATTCCCATTCGTGTCGTTTTTTACCCCCTCTCAACGACTGTATTCAATCTCTTGTGTGGCAATCGTCTGAGGATTTTAATTTGTCGCCTGCTCTCATCGGCGTTTTTTTTTTAAGAGGGGGGGCAAAAGGAGGGGAAAATGCTTTACAAGTTGGTGAAATTTTCCTGCATTTCTGCTGCTTTTCGTTTCGTTTTTCTCTCTCGATGATTTTTGATTAATGTTGGGTTTTTTCTTCTTTTCTTTCTCTCGATGATTTTTGATTTAATGTTGGTAGCATTTTCTGCTCTTTTTTCCCCCTTTTTTCGTGTTTGTTTGTGTTGTGCTTTTGTTTTTGGGAACAATTTTCATTGGCTGTGTGTTCTATAAATATGGATATTAACTGAAAATCATGGCTTAAGTGATTTATCAATTTGGTAAGCATTTTTACCCAAACATTTTGTTGCTGGATTTTAGGGAGCGTATAGTACTACCCCTTTTTCGTTTTTGTTTGTTTGTGAAAAAACCGTGTAAGAAAACCGTGCCAGAGTTTTGTGGGAACAAATTAACGTGGAAAGAGTCCCAAATATTTGTGTTCTTAATGCTTTTTCTTGAAAACTATGCTCTGGATGCTGTATCAGTGTGTGTGTGTGTGTTCTTTGTGAAAGTCATTCATGGAATAAAAGTGATTTAAAAATGGATTAAAATTCATTGATTAAAGAGTTCCTACAAATTTTGTTGCTGGATTTTAGGGAGCGAATAGTAGTATTTTCATTAATTCATATAAATTATATCATTATTTCATGGAAAACTGTACAACGAATGACTGACTGACTAAATAAAAAGTACTAGAAAATAGTCAGACTTTGGATACTTCAGAAATCTGAAGGTTACTCCTTCCATAGATGTCTGAAAATGTATTCTTTCTATGAAATAATTGTGCCTGAAGATCGCGTAAAGATAAGCTGCCACAAAATGCTGTAATTTGCTTTTATGTAGGAAAATCTGGACTTCCTTCAGGCAGCTTTTTCGCAGTTGCAGACTGCTTTGAATGATAACGCTCATACAGAAACTGATGGGAATGTCTCACTTTTATTCGATCATAAAATACCAGTGCATGTATATACTATGTACATACGAGATCAGACGTTTGAATAATTAAGAGGCAGCCGAATCAATTCGGTGCGATTCGGTGTGATTCGTTGCAATTCGTTGCGATTCGGTGCGATTCGGAGCGATTCGGTGCGTTTCGCATTCGGTTCGGTTTTTAGTGATTCGGTATGATCGAAACTGACTGAACGTGGATTCGTAGTAATCTATAGAACTAAAGAGGCATGAGTATAGGTGTGATTTTATGAAAATTGTGGCTCTAGTGCATGCATATATATAGGGTATTTATTTATGTATTATTTCCCCATTTAAATTTGCTATTTACTCAGCGAAAACAAACTTTGGGCTTATCTCTACTTATTTTTTTTAAAATGTGAGACTCAGTTGGCTTTCAACTTATCTGAAAATGGCTTTAGTTACTTGTTATTATCTTATCAAACTGTGAATTCCAACTAAAACCCTCAGCCATTGCACTTGAGTACAATAAAGCCACAAAATGATAAAAAATATTTAAAAAAACCCCATTAACCTCCACATATATATATATACATAGGAGTATGTATATAATGTGCACCTACCCCAATTCAATTTCACTTGAACACCCACGCTGTGCCGAATAATCCTATACGTCCTATGATACTTCAAAGCGACTGCCGGCCAGCCACTTAGACGCCCATCAGGAAACTCCAACGAAAGAAATAGATTGCTTGGCCTACAGCCCCAGGACAGGGCAGGGCAGGGCAGGGCAGGGCAGGGCAGTGCACAATGCCTGATATTACAATACACGACCGTATAATTCCAACTCATGAATCACATGGATTATTTTTAAACGACATCAGCATCAGCATCAGGCATCGGGGCCCATCTATCCGCAGCACTAACTCAACAGAACTTATCCTCAACCCAAACTCTATTTTTGCCCGCTTCTCTGCTCGGACGGGACCCAGCAAAAACAACAAATAACCACAAAAAAGCAACAAAAGCAGCAAACTTTCGGCCTGGCCGAAAGAGCAGCAAACATCATCACTATCACATCCCATTCCCATCAAGAGGCGAACAAGCGAAATTAGTTCAAATTCTATATTTAAAAGTAGGACTGCCGGCAAAATGCTGCCTCGGCTGCAGCTCCACTGCTGCTGCTGCTCCACTGCTGCTGCTGCCACATTTCCAAACGGAGCGCAACGCGTTGGAAAACACTTGTTTCGGTTTTGGCTTGGGCCCGCTGCCTGCCGGTGGCTGCCTGCTGCATAATCATCTGGCAACATCGGCAAGGTGAAGCGAGAAAAAACGAACATAAGGTGCGTCCCGGAAGATTTCGTTTAGAGACTTTTGAATAAGTTTTGTTAAAATATGTCTTAAAACAAAGTTTTTTTTAGTTGAAACTTAATTTAAGTTCGGAAGTTGTTATATTTGGGATTTAAGAGTTGAAAGAGTTTGATTTTGTAGGTTTCATAAGTTTCCTTGAATTCCTTGGATGTTTTATAAGAAGTTGACTATTAAAGTTCAAGAACCTAAAGATTATCCCATATATATATAAATAATTTTTTAACGCTTTGGGAAACGGAATGAACTATAATTTTCTGATTTATTCACCTGATATTTATATATAAATCGATTACTGTGTATTTTTGAAAGTTTCATGAATTTTATACGTATATTTTATCGTTAATTAGAAAGAGATTATTACAAATATTTATGCTACAATATTTATTATAGATAAATCAAAATTAATATATGTTTATATATTTTTTTAAATGTCAATCGGTCTTATTTAAAGATCTCTATCTATGTAAAGGGGCAAGCAAGCGCCCTCCGACCTAGCGTCGATCGTGCGCCCACCCCTGGCTCACTCGCTTGCTCCGCCTCGGTCGCGCCGATATGAGTAAAATATCGGATTGACCACGACGACCCAAAATTCTTTTTTCTAGTATACAAGATACATATATTGTTAATACCACATGATATTCGATAATTATCCGATATGAATTTGGAAATATCCTATGTATTCGTTCCTCTCACTAGTTTTTTCTGCTCTATTATAATATTACTTTGTATGAACTTCTAATAACACGCTTAATCTTCCTTCAATCATCGCCCTACCATAGAGCATTCCCCTTTCGGGGATGAGACCCCCACTATGTTTTCTGTGACTATTCTTGAACACAACCGCATAGGAAAAACCGCGAAAACGTTGTTGAAATGTTTACGCTCAGCTTCGTTTCGTCCATTGTACAAGAGTACGGAGAGTACGGAGAGTACGAGACTACAACTACAACTACGAGTAGTAGTCGAAACATGAATAGAAAATACGAGTACTCAGAGTAGAGTAGGGGGCGCTGAAGCGAAACGGCGCCGGTTGCTAAGGCCCAGAATCAATTAGGTTTTTGCCTTCCTGCTATTGTTGTGCCACATCTATCTTCTTGGAAATCGTGTTGTGTTTTTGAAATACCCCAGACTTGGACTTGGGCAGACATTTTCTTGTCAATTAATACATTTATGCATGTTTTTAATGGACACTTTTTTTTGCGTTTCTTGGGCTTCCTTCGAGAGTTCCAGTCGAGTGCCCAGAGATCTCCCCCGAAAGTGTTTTCAGAGCCGAATTTCATTCTTGCTTCTCATTTGAGAAATGTGAAATGGTAAAGCAAATATTTCCCTTACAACGAAATGCCATTGTGGTCATCGGGGAATAGCAAACATCTGACTGGAGTAGTGCCACCGTCTGGCATCCGACTATTTATAAAGCAATTCTACGGTTGACCGCAATTTCATCGAAATCAAAATTTTTGAATGTCTGAGCTTTTGTTATTGTAGCATAAATTCTATCTAATTGGGTTAGACATGCATTTCGTTTGGTGTTTTTTTTGGAATACGTACAAGACCTTGGGGAAAATGTGGAAATTTCAATATTTATGATTGTTTTGTTGTTTATGGAATAATGTTTTGTATTTGGGGAAATATTGGTGCCATACTGCAACGAGGGATACTGTGAGATTTTATATGATAATATTCTACAATATATCTAACGATTATAATCCATTTTATGACTATCCATTGCCCGATCGTCCTAGAAACATCATATCATTAAAAGAATAGATTTAATCGATGGAACAGCACAAAGAGTCATTCAAATCTTAAATAAAATCTTATATTTGCAAAAATTGCCTCACTTTCATTACCATTCTTTGTCGAAACCATTCAAAACCTTTGCTGAAATATTTCCACTAAAAGTTCCAGCATGAAATGAAGTTATTTTCTTGCGTTCCATTGATCCACATTCAAGAGAGGGCCACAGCAGCAAAGGGAAATTAGAACAGTGCCTCTAATGAAAACCGACACGAACCCACCGATAGATCTCCGCCGATCTTTCAGCAGTTTGCTGCCAGTGGAGGTTCCCCACATCTAATGATGCCACAGCAAAAAAAAGAGCAGAAAAGAAAAACATTTACATTTCTTATCGTTGAAGTCATTTCAATTTGCACATTCGTGGCGCTTTTTCCGACATTGTACGAGTATGTAGTCGGCTCTCTGTGAAGTCTGAATGGAAGATACAGATACTCGTAGTCGCAGTCGTAGTCGCAGTCGTAGCGTGCTGCCTTCTCATTCAACTATTTGCAATGGTTTCCTAACCTCAATGCTGTTGTCGTTGTCGATCTATTGTAAAGTATATCCCACTGCCCATATATGACTTAATGTGTGGCAAAGAGCCTATGAGCAGGTTGTGCCAGGCAACATGCCCATCTATGTGGCGGAGTCAATACACTCGGGAGTTGTCTCCGTCTCCGTCTTTGTTTCACTGCCACAGAAAGAGTCGCGACAGCTGCTCAATGCATTTGGAGCATTTAGAGGAATGTTTATGAAGCTGATCAAATATATTGTATGTACATAAGCACAAAGGAATGCTATTTGTCCTCTTTCGTAATCAATTTGAGGGTGAGACTACTTTCGTTTGCCTTTTTTATATTATCCGAATAGGTATTATCGGGTGATTAATTCTACAAATAGTTTAGACATTTCTTTTGCCATTTTATATCCGTTTCAATCATCAAAGTATTCATTTATTTATCAATATAATTTCTGCCTACTCCTCTCCCAAAAAGAGATCCATTTTGTGTGGTCTTCGCTTTGTTTTATTCAAAGCTGACTTAATCGTAGATCGTAATCTTTTTTGCATCCAAATCTGGAAAGAGGCTGCTTCATTAGTCCAAAATGGGTATAATATTTAACGATTAGGAAAGCGACAAAACCTATTAGAGAGTTTGTCTGGCGGATCTAATGGGACACGCGCCTTCTTTATTGTGACATCAGCCGCTGGATTTTGTAGATTTTGTAACAACAAATAATACCTTTAATTTGCCAAAAACTGTGTTTTATTTGGGTTAAATCTTTAATTTTATTGCCCAAAAAATACCCCCAAGAAACCTTTTACTGCCCTAAGTGGGATCTATAAAATATATTGTACGCTTCTATTCTATTATCACTAATTCTGTGCACTTTAAAACCACTCAAACCTCACGCTGACTTTCATTCGAGTTAGAGTATGTGGGGACCCCCTTCTGGTTGGGCGGGTGTTCTCGTTATTGTTACCATTTCATGGCGATGGCCCGGGCCTGGGGCCTGACATCAAATGCTGCTAATGTTCATTAATAACTCATGCGTTAAACAAAAGCCCGTTCCCCTGGTTCTCTGTTGAGGGGCCTGTTGTATGGTCTGGGGATCTGGTTGGAACAACACTGGAAGTTGTTCGTCTGGTTATGTTGTCACCAAAGGCAATTCGAATACGCTTTATGGGAAATACGAGTATACTGTGCACCAAAATTGATGTGAAGCATCCAAGAAATCTCTCTCTCTCTCTGTCTCTCTCTGAATGAAAATTTCCTTTTCATTGTTTTATGTCTTTATTAGAGAGAGCAATTAGGTCTGAATTAATAATAAAAAGGTCACCTAGAAACGTTGTACTTGTATTTGCAAGAACAAAAGAATTGATTAATGTGAATTTTCACAAGTTTTTATATGCAAGAAATCGCATAATGAACTCATTGTGCCGCTCGGTCGGTCGGTCGGTCGGTCGGTCGGTCGGTCTGCAAAGGAAGTGAACAATTTAATTATTCTACATTCTGTTCGCCGGAACGGAGAACATTTTTTGAGGTTAAGAGGCCAAAACTCTGAGGCACAATCGGAATCAGAGGCAAAAGTGCAATCATACCGATTAAAGACAATTGCCGGTGGCCGAGTGAAAGTACGAGCTCTGCGGAAGGCATCACGATAAATAATCTTTCAATATGAAAGCAAACTTCAAAGGCACTCAGAAATTGCAATTGCAATGGGAATTTAGCTCTGGGTGTGCTTGAATATCAAGTGAGAATGATATAGTCGCCTATAAAGATACCCATTACACCGAAAGTATCTAGAAAATTCTCTTAGAATGGGAAGTGAACAGCTGATAATGCCACAAAAGATGCTTCTGATTACAAAGAGCTTGTTTTCTTCAATTTGTTGTAATTATTCTATGGCTAAGATATACTACGGGGTAAACCCCCTGCACACTCGGTTCGCGTGGGCGCCAACCCCCGGCTCACTTCGCTTCGCTTGTTCAGCTCTTCGCTCCGCTTTTTTCTGTATTAATTATTCCATCACTATTTCTTCAGTGGTAGATATAAGTACTGTATCTCTCTAGCTCTTAAAATCTGTTAGAATCTAGTCCAAATTTTTTAGAATGGGAAACACTTTGTTCCTTCATTCACAAACACAATATACCCCTGTACTCCCCCAGTAATGGGTAAGAAAAATCTCAATTAAATGGAGGCGAAACCCATCGAGGGAGTAGCAGATCCATCAAATGTTTGGTTTTCATTTCTGCAACGACAAATCATAATGCAAACTCTGCCCGAATGGTGCCTCTTGCCTCTCCATCCATCCTCGTCCACTCGTATCTGCCCGAGTATCTGCATACAAAGCAGAAGCAGTATGCAAACACAACTTCAACTGCAATTAAGTTTAATGGAAGCTCATTAAGAGTACGAATTGTTTCTGCACAGAATGCAGCCTCGGATGGCGGGAGAAGAGGCTAGGGAGATGGCAAACAATTGCATAATACATAATACATACAGACATCAGGGAGAGTGGGGAGTGGGCAGAAGCTCTGTGTAGATGGGGTCCAAACATAACGCTAAATTATTGAGGAAGCTGCAATTTGAAGTTGGCTTGCAACAGCGAGGAACAGAGAGGAAGTCGCTTAATTGCTACACCAATTTCTTGTGCTCTTTCAACCATCCAATGGGACTGCCAAAGGCCAAAGATCAATTGAATGCCTGGCCAAATGCCATCAAAATATAGAGGGCTCTATGAGACTCACTTGTCGGATATTTTTATGGATTTTGTCAGTGTTTGTCCTTGCTGCAGTAGCAATTAAAATGCAGCCAGTGGCACAGCTAAAAACTTCCAGGATTGTTGGAAAAATTAGCATTTTACAAGGGAAACAGTGGTGATAGGGATAGGCTGTAGTTGGGGAAATGCAGGCAGATCTACCTTAACATTAGATCTGGCATTTGTAGATCTATAAAATATGTTAAAATAAGCAAGGTCTCTGCATTCCTCCATCAATTGGCAGGACTTGCATTCTCCTAATCAAAAGATAATGTCTACATTCTTGTAGCCAAGGGATTCCTTCATCTAAATTCCGAATTCGAAATGCCCACAGGATTGCCCACATCCATCTTATCAAAGGTTTTAGTCCGAAAAGGAGTTTCAGAATTGAAAACCAAACCCCAAACGAATTCCAATCGTAGCAAACCTTAATCCCCATATGTTAATGCTTGATTATCCGAATATACATTTTATATATATCCATATATATTTTCTATAAATATAAAACGAAACAATCAAGTCGAAATGAGACTCCGCAAACTGATCGTGTCCCTAACGAACTGCAGCGGGAGCACCATGTCGCGCTCTGCTCTGATGAGCTGGGTCAGCTGCATGGTGAAGGTGAAGTACTCGGAAGTGGGAGAGATGGTCACCGGTGAGACACCCTCCAGAGATACCCAATGGTCTCCTTCTTGATCAGGCTTTGGCTCTTCCTTAGGAGTGCCATATTGCCAGATGATGGCACACATGTTCCCTGGCTGCATCGATATGCGACGCTTGAAGGTGTCTAAGTACCTCGACACAGATGAATGCATCTACAATCTGATGTTGTTCCAGGACGCCTTCAGGCGCTTGGGGATAGACAAGACAGTGCCCATAGACAGCATTGTCAGAAACAGCTTTAAGGCAAGCCTGGAATTCCTGCAGTGGTTCAAGAAGTTTTACGATAAATCATATTGCATTGATTGGGAGGAAACAATGGGCGGACAGGTATTAAGGTAATTTTGCATTAAGAAAATGTACAACGGAAAACAGGGAATTGGATCTACACTCCTCGCCATTTGAATGGGACACCGACACCCCATCAGCCACTGCTCCCAAAACAGGCACGCTAGAGTCTTGATTTATTTTTAGATTAAAGTTTATTGAATGATTGTAACTTGACCAAAGGGAAGATTTAGTTCTAGTGCTTAAAGTATTTCTAAAATAATATTCACGAAAACACGGCAAAGCTCTAACGATGACAGGCAATGCCTTTCCGCTAACAAAAGCATAAACTGGGAATATTAGAGGTGATAGAGAGGTGATGCGTCCGATTTCTTCTCACCCTTAACTGCTAAGCCACACTGTGAGAGAATGAAAGGTACTTATTGTCATCATTCTGTTTGTGATAATAATTCGATTGCAATCATGCAATCCATTTTAGATCATGCCACAAGATTTCGCGGCATAAATTTCCTTCGATCTAGCTGCTACAAATGCTATAGGTATTATTTAAAAATTAACTAAAAAGTTCTCGTTTCCCCCAATGTCACAGACTTTGCCTTATATATTGCTACAACTACTTAAAAAATAAAAAAACATCAGACATCCTTGGAAGAAGGAAAATGCTTGCTCTACTGTCCCGGATAGGCTTTTCCTGTCAATCATCCAATACGATGGAAATGTCGTTGAAAGGGTAAGCGGAAGGGGAGATCTGATGACAAATGGGGTTCCCTCAAACGACAGGTTGGGGATATGTGGAACATATGATGGGGTAGGGTAGGGTCTGACATGTGCGACATGCACCCCTTAGAGGGTGAGCCAGAACAGGGGTGGGCTGTCTGTTGCATTTTGCATTCCCTTTCATTGAAGAGGGTATATCTGATGAGCTACTAACGGGGATGTCTCGCAGAAAAGAGTTCGCAGATACTTCTTTGCATTGCCTGTAGATCTAAGACAGTATCAGCATTAAATTGTACAGTACTCAATAATTCTGACTGCCTTAAATATAACCAAAAAGGATCCATCATAATTCTCTTAAATAACCAACATTTCGAGTACTCAAAGAGTATCCAATGGCCACCCCTCTCGTTTTCTCGACATTTGCATTTCATTAATAATGCATTTTAATTACAATTGCAACAGCTCCTCAACAGTTCCTCAGTTGCTCCTCGGTCCCTCGACACCCGTCTGCACTTTGTCTGTGGTCTGTGGATCGATGGGTATATGGGAATGGAAATGGTATGAGGTGTGGGTATGGGTATGGGTTTGATATAATAAATATTTATAACAACATCACAAGTTTAAAGCAACGAAGACGACACCACAGACACATTACACATTGGTGTGCGGTGTGCTATTTAAAATGTACAATTTGTTTATAAAGTCTGTCTATCTTGGTCTCCCTTTCCAACTTTCTACCCCTCTCTGTCTGCTTAATCGATTCTTTCGCTCAATTTCCGCACAATGTTTAACGCTTCAGTGGACTGTGCAGCGTGTCGATGGGTTCGTTTTTATACTCTTTGCATAATTAAATCTACATATTTACCCATCCATTCCATCCCATTCCATTCCATCCCGCCTTGCTGTACTCTGTTTCCCCCTGGAATTGGGTTTAGATAATGTCTAAAACTTATTTATTCATTACTCGCATCGCATCGCACTTGTTACCTGCATTTTCTGTACTCGTTTTTTTTTTTTTTTTTTTTTTTTAGTTTGCGGAAGTTTTCGATTTTCATTGGATGCCGGCTGGGGCTGGGGCTGGGGCTTGGCTGGCGGCTCGCTTAGGCCTGGTCAAGGCGGCGCCTTAAATGGCACAAACTGGTGACACAGAAAGCAAACCTTGGCAGTGAAAATATTGCCAAACGGTAGCCTGGGCTTGGCTATAAACAATCATTGTTTTTGCAGCAAACATCTAATGTCTTGGCATAGTTTTTCGCAGAGAAATTGATTTTCCGTGTCTTAGTTTTTTTCCTCTTTCCTTTTGCCGCCTTTTCAAGTTTGCCGACCAAAGATTGTATTAAATATTCATTAAATGTTGTTGATTTAACAGCAGAAGAGGTTAGGCCCCTGTTAGTTCTTAGAAAACATTTATTTTTGCTAACAAAACCAAAAACATTTACCCTATCTAGCAATTGTTTGCTTTTTCATGTACACAAAGGTAGCTCTGCTCTGTCCAAAAAAACCATGAAAGGAATGGGCATGCAAAATACTTCAAAATACACTCGGAACTCTATAAAACAATGGCGTTTTTCATTTTTCGGACCACTAAAAAAAACCTATATTTTCACAGGTGACTTTTTTTAGGTGAACGCCGAAAAATTGTGCTGCTTCAAAATTCTTCTTGGAGATCCATCTTTCCTCTTTATTTAAAAAGAATATTTATAGCGATATCTTTCACCAGTTTGTCCCTAAAATTCTTTGAGTTTCATAATTTTCATGGCTGTATATAAGTACCCATTGGCCCTTAATGGGTTAAGAGAGTATTTGGTTATAATACTGAAATAAATCAATTATCGTATTGTAGGGAAAAGCTGCAAAAATTCAATAAAATATATGGGTAGAATATGCAGAGAATATTCTAATTTTGATTGGAACTTTGCAACGCAAAAAAAAGGAATTAGTTCCGACTCTGGTATACAGTATTCATATAAATCTGTTTGCTCGACTGAATGAAGCATGAATACAATGTTCAAATGAATAAAACTATAAATCTTTTATTCGTTATTAAAAAATATTGTCAAAATTCGATTACAAAGTGGGTAATCAACGGCGATTTCAATATTAATTGCACAGCTCTTTTAAAGTGTATGAATATGAGTATATTTATATGGAAATACTTGGGCTTCAGGTATTTTTACGAGATTTTCGAGCTATAGAATTAAGGCGGCAGCATTCTTATTTATTCTTACTCCCACCCGTACTTATAAACAGCATAGCGATGAAAAGGTAATCAAAATCGTTTGATTATTTTTGATCAGAGTAAAATACGCGTAGTAGCTATTTTCTGTCTGTGTGTTTTATGCTGCAACTGTTACAGCAATTTTTTTCATCAAATAATTACAAAATGAATTAAAACTTCTGTCAGACTCTAGCATTCCCAACGGAACTTATTTTTCCCCTGATAAAATTATCTTTGGTGTTGCTAGTTTTTCTGCGGCAACCACTTAAAGTTGACATATTTTGCAATCTTGTTTCGAATCAACCAACCAACCAACCAACCAACCAACCAACCAACCAACCATCCATCCATCCAGCCACCGACAATCCTTTCAGTTGTGTGCACGCATTAACAACTTGATATAATTGCATTTAATTATGCTACAAGAAATTCAATTAACTGTCGTGCCAACAGCAGCAGCAGCAGCAGCAGCAGCGACAGACCAAACTCAGAGGAAGCCCATAAATACATAAATCAAAAAAAATATTAAAAAAATTATGAAAAATTTCTTTTGGCTGCTGGTTGACAAGTGCAACTGCAAAGCGACAAAACTACATTTTATTTTGCAGTACCCGCAGGATGAGCGAATAAAAATTATAGTTTTGTTGCTGCTGTCCAGCGGAAATGCAGTTGGCAATGCTAATTCCTTTTTTTTTTCTTTGTGGCATTTCCTGCTGAACATTTTCTGCAAATTTTCATTTTTTTCTCTCTCTCCTTTTCTCTGTTTTGTGATGTTTTCAATTAGCGAGCTGTCGGCGGAAGTCGTGGGTAAAAAAATGCCAAAAGAAAAATAGTTGTACAACGGCGACGAAAAGGAAATTTCACCCACTTAACGGAAAAGGTGGTGCAATAAATTTCGGCTAGTTTTTTCTCCAATTGATTTTGCGATTTTCACCTGTTTTTTGTTTTGTTTTCTTTTGTTTTTGTGATTGCTTTGCGACGCGTGAAGAATTTTTTTACCATAATTTCACAGCTTTGTGGCTTTTCAAGTGGCGACGCAAGTCAGAGTTGTTAGAGTGTTGGAAAAGCCAGAGAAAATGCTTGGAGAAAGAGAGAAAAACCTACGGTCGATCAAATAAGTGAGCCTTTTTGTATGGCCATATTTGGCCAACTGAATTAATTTTATTTGATTTTATAAGTTGGCAATTGTGCTGTCTTATGGGGAAATTAATTGTTGAATAATAACTTTCAAAGATAATACACCAAATACGTGATTATATCCCCTTGAACCTCTATCTATCTGGACCTGGACCTGTGGAAGATCTTAAATCTCTGAAGAGTTTGTTTCTCTGTACTTAAGCCCTGCCCGAAAATGCCATTTCTTTAATAGATATTTTTTCTCTTTCTCTTTACAGGGGACACTCGTATAGCAAGCCCTTGCATAGTGATTTGCGACTGTTGTGCAACGGTGATGTCACTGCCACTGCCACACAGGCAGCAGCGTCTGTGTCTGGAAGCGGCTTCCCAAAGCCATTGGCAAAAACTCCACTGCGTAAGTAGTAATTATGTTTAAACTTTAAAAGAGCTAAGATATAAACCGAAGATAAGCCTAGAAGGTTCAAAAACTTATACTGCGACCAGAATTTACTCTGCTCTCTGTCTACGTGCTTCTTGAAGTGTTTACCCAATCCTAGGGCAATGTGGAGAGATAGTAAGAGTCTTGCCTTTATACCAGTAAGTGATTCAGAGACAGTTTTACAATCCCTAATCGCTCTTTATAATAGTTCTTATGACAGTCTGATAGTGTGGAGGGCTAGAGTGTGAATGAAACGACGCAAATTAAACGACCAATTGCGAAGCCGATGACGATTTTGGAGCTGGCTCTTTCTGCAGTTTGTGTCATTCACTATGATTAAAAGGGTAGATTGGTAGAGGTGTTCCCTATAAGGCAGTCAGGGCATTACAAGAGAAAGCCCCTCTTCGCATTCAGCATTAAGCCTCTGATCGTTTGGGACACAAAATATCTACATTAACATGTAGTAATTACTGTAGACTGCTAATGGCGGCGCCAACTTCCTTAAACCAAAATTTGGGACACTATATTTTGGGCATTTATAAAATAAATTAATGTTTTTATTTCAATTGATCGGAAACTCGATATAGATCAGGAATATTGTGGTATTGAGCAGTGGGTGAGAGACCTCGCGAAATGTCAATACTACATGCATTATACATGCACTTTACACGACTTCTACAAAAGCATTTTACTTCTACATGCTAAAAGTATGCAACACATTTTAAAGTCTCTATGATCGCTGCTAGAGCTTCAAGCAGTTCAAAGTCTTCACAAGCAGTGCACATCAGTGCCAAGCAGTTACCATAAGCAGTTTTTGTTGCAGCAACATGTGCTTTGACGCATCTAAGAGATACAACGGAACTTGCTCTCGCCTCGAAATAAACTTGCGTTCGAGCAGAAATAACTTTAAAGCCGCTAAGTAGAATGCCCAAAGTTTTAAGCCGCGAACCGGCTTTTCCCTACCAACCAGCAGCTGGTTGTTAAGAGTATGCCCCCCTCCCACCATTGTGGCATGCTTGGGAGCGGGAGCGAGCTTTGTGGGCTCTGTGTGCTTGTGGTGTACTGGTAGATACAAATGTATCTTGAATCGATAAAACGGCATTTGCCTGCACTCTTGTGTGCTGTCGTCTCTTCAGTCCGCTGCCGGTATTTCTTTCGTTTACACGGGCTCCGTCTCCGTGTCGCCGTGTCTCCGTGTCTCTTGTGTCTCGTTTTTTTCGTGTGTTTCTGGTGTCGGCGTGTTCTCCGTGATATTGATTAGATCGCGCTTTCGTGATCGACGGGGCAAATAATTACCAAAATTGGTCATGAAATAAGGCCGTCTCGTTCCCCGACAAAGTGTGTGGTTGTGCGGTGTCCGGTGTGGTGTTGCCAGTGTGTGATCAAAAATCAATCAAAATTTACTCCGAAAATTAATTTCAGGTTCAAATGTGAATACGTATGAATCATCATTCACAGGTTTTATTCATTTGTCTGCCACTCAGACCGATTCAATGGACTGCCTTGCATTCACCCCTATTTGTGCAAAAAACTTCTTCTTACCAAAAAGGGGAATAGGGGATGGGGAAACAGGTTTTCCGCGCTTCCATGGCTCGGTTTTCCATAGAATGCCGGTTTGTTTTCGTTTTCAAAAAGGTTGTACAAATGTTTTCAACTGAAACAAAAGCATCGTCTGGTCTGGTCTGGTCTCTGGCATTTCAAGAGGCCGTCAAACATTTTGACCACCAGACGGAACCACTGAAAAATAAAACCCCAACCACCACCAACCAACCAGCCTTTCGAGTGCATTCCGTTTTTCTCTCTTGACGTCATTTGTTCGGTATTCAAATATCGGTGTACTTTAGAGGGTATTTTCTACCCTAGAAGTACTTCCCTTTTGAGTCTATCTATATTCAAGGGTATCTAAACCTTCGATCCTTAGAGCATCCCCCTCTGTATTTCGATTATGTTGTTGTTGACATTGCCC
Source organism: Drosophila lowei (assembly GCA_008121275.1). Classification (NCBI taxonomy): domain Eukaryota; kingdom Metazoa; phylum Arthropoda; class Insecta; order Diptera; family Drosophilidae; genus Drosophila; species Drosophila lowei. The sequence goes on along the minus strand of CM017779.1, from coordinate 10,160,557 downwards.
CAAAGTTTGTTTGATGAATTTCCAAAGTAAAAATCGCATTTAGTTAGGCGCTCAATCAATCAATCAGTGGGTGCCCTGGGTGCCCTGAGTGCCCCGCCCTTCGCTCACACCGAAAGCATTCTTCTTGGCTGAGTTCTGGCCATAAATTATGTTGGCTCCAGCATCGTAATCAGTTTTGTTACAGTTTGTGGGCCCGGTCCCGGCTTTCTCACGAACTTTTGCAAAAGCGACTGAAACCATCTGAAGCCGCAAAATGGCTGTTGCCTGCCCTGGCTCTGGCTCTGGCTCTCTATTACCAGTTACCGTTAGCCTTTGTCGGATAGAACCTGTAAGATAGGAGGAGGTTAGGGAGACAGAGAGAGCGAGACAGAGAGAGCGAGATAGAGGGAGAGAGAAAGTTCATTTACCTATGCAACGCGCTGGAAACGTGCCTCTTGTTCAAAGTTTCAGATCAAACTTCATCGGCATTTAATGGGTATGGATGGTAGCCTATGAATGGGAAGCCTTGGTCCACGGCTCACCTTTGTCCAGGCCATGAAAAACGTTCTTTGTAATGTAATCCCCCAGTGATTGGTTAATCCGCGGACGACAGGATTCAGTGGCAGCAGAGCTTTAAGCTGGCTTTCAGATTCATATTCGGGGAGTGCTCGAAATTCAAATGAGTTAATGATCTCATTAGACGATGACATCAGTGTGATTGGAGTACACGGAACCCTGAAGTGAACGTTAGCTTTGGGATATATTTTATTAGCTTAAAGAGTTCTTATAGAAGATGTAAATGAATAAGTTTCTTCTTTAGAAAGTTCTAATTTTAATTCGAATTTTAAGAAATATCTTTAATTTGATTCCTCAGTCAAATACTTCTATATACAATGCTGGAATTTTATACAGGATTTTTCAAAATTTTCTTCAGTTATTATTTTCCTGTTTTTAAGGCCTGAAAAAATTAAATAAAATAGAAACGCACTAAAGTTTTGTTTAAAATCGTCGAAATCTAAATTATGTGTGTTTCTAGATTTTTTAAACTTATATTTTATTCAAATTGAACCTCCATTAATGCTAAAGCAAACCTTAGTAGACCGTTAATCACTCCAAGTCTCAACAGATCTGCCTAATGGTGACAGATGGTGACGAATTCTGATTGGCTTCAAAAGAACGTTACCGGAATAAAATAGAATCAGAAGCTGTCTTTATCCGATTATAGCCCCCCTATGTAATCCGATCAGCGGGAAAGGAAATCATTAGTGGGCGTGCTTCCACACAAAAGAATTCATCTTTCAGCGGATATGGGCCATAAAATATATCATTCATGGCTAGGCCATGGCATGGAATGGTCTTTAAGGTTCTTAATTTATGTTTTCCTAAGATCGTTATGGGATGGTAGGGTTTTCTAGATACAGAGCAGAAGCAAAAGCATAAGCAGTGCATGAGGCGACACCTGTTTCCGGCCATGTCTTCTACCTGGTTTCTTTTCTCTCTCTCTCTCTCTTCCGAGACTGCCTCTGGCTATGTCTGTCTCTGATACTCGTAGATGCTGCTGCCATTGCTATAATTTCCATCAGAGTTTTCTTTGCTCTGCTCAGCTCTGACAGCCGACATTTTTCTCTGAGCGACGACTCTTTTTCTTAATTTTCACTCGACGCGCTGGCTGGCATGCTTTTGTGTCTTTTTTACATTATTATTATCATATTTGCATATTTTTTTTCCTTCGCTGTCTGTCTCTTTCAGTTGCTGCCTCTGTCTGTCTCTTTTCATGTACAATCCTGGCTGGTTCCTTTCCTGGGGACAGGGGCCTGGTCTCTTGGTGCCGTCCGATGTCTGCTTTGGAAAAGTCTTTTGTTTGCTTTCATTTCACTCTGCCTCTGCCTCTGTCTCTACCTCCAGTATCTCTCTCCATCTCGCACTTGCACTCTCCCTCTCCCTCTCTTTCTCTCTTTCTCTTTCTGCCGCGCTTAATAATTATGTGGGAAATTTGCAAAATAATGCTAGACAGAAATACGACTACTACTATCAAGACTACGAGTACGAGTACGAGTACGAGTATGGGTGTTTCTTTTCATTTTCCATGGCTTGTTTCTGTTTCTGTTTCGTTTCGTATAATTCGCTTAACTATGCGAGAAAGTGTTGTGGGCGTTATGTTGTAAAAATTATGCTGCAAAATACTGGCAAGAGCCACAAAACGAAATGAAATGCATTGAAATCGTATTGCGGCAACAATTTTCAATTTGCCAACACATTTTCTGTTTGTAAAGTGAAGGTTGCGCAAAAAAAAAAAAACTTGAGTTTCAATCAAGGAATTTTTCAGCATGGAATGACAGGCGAGAAGAAAAGTTTTGTGAAGAAAATCTAGCATGAATGAGGGCGCGGAAATGTGGGAAATGTGCAAGGGGGAAAACTTGCAGAAGTAAGAAAAAGTTTTCAATGAAATAAAGTCGGGGATAGAGGGTGGAAATGTGTAAAGAATGTAGTAATTAATAAATAAATATGAATAGTCTAAATGGGGTTTAATTTTTCCTTTCTAAAAATGTAAAATTATTGGGGCTTTGGGGCAGACAACCCCACTCTTTGGCTACAGAATGAAACCGCATCGAATCCATAATGATCAGTGATCAACCTTCGAGTCTTGTGCCTTTTGGCCATAATTCCCCATGGACTATCGATTACCATAATCTCTACCCAACAAATTGATACCCTTCTTTCCTTTTCCCTGCCGAAAAATAAGTATCTCCAGATTGCTGTCAACTTTCACTTGATATTTTTTTTTGTTTTGAGTTGAGTGCACTTTTGTTGTAATCGTTATGGTATTGTTTTTTTTTGCATAATGCCGTATAGCTGTTTGGCTTTCTTTATTGAATAAGAAACGAGCGCGAAACACTTTTCATTTTGGCCATAATGAAGCGCTTATATGCCATGAATATGTGCCAAAAACAAAAACAGTTTTCATCAGCTGTTTATGCCGGGCCGAGCACTGAGTTTCCTCTGGCTGGTCACTGAACCAATTCCGATTCCAATTCCTATTCCTATTCCACTTCCAATTTCGATTCCATTCCATTCGAAGCTTCAACTAAGTTGAACTGAAAACTAGGTGGATGTTGTTGTTGTTGTTGTTGTTGCTGTTGCACGTTTCGATGATGTGTTGATAATGTTGACGACGACTGTATGTCGTTGTCGCTGTCTCTGTCGGTTGTGGCTGTCGCTGTTGTTGTTGTTGTTGTGGCTGGTGTTTCGACGGTTGTATCGCATTTCAATTCTAGCGTGTCCAAAACGCCCGGAGACTCTTTTGCCGCTGTCAGTTTTAACGAGCAGTTTTTTGGTTCGTGTTTGCTTTTGTTTTTCCCAGCGCCAACACGAAATTTTCCATACCCTACAATCTAAGAGTGGAGTATGCCCTCGTAGGTGATTCTGGGAGGATGAATCAGTGCATTCCTACATTCTTTTCGAATACAGTTCTTTGGCGATCATGTTCTACAAGCAATCCATTAAGCATATTGAAAATTTATGTACTTTATTGTATATTTAAAGTTCTTGGGAGCTCAGGTGTGTCCTGAAAGGTCAATACCCTCTTTAGCAGCTCCTAAAGCTTCATTAGAAGTCTTCAAGTCAAAGATAAACCCATAAATCATTCTATATTCTTCTACGAAATGAAAAACTAGATGGTCAATATTTTAATAATTCTATGAGGTTTTTCAATGATCAATTCATTGGTGGCTTCTGTTAAGCGAAACTAAATAAATGTCATAGATTCTTGGTCACTTTAGAACGGAGGTTCTACCACCTTATGCACATTGCAGTTAGGAACGATAGTAATTTTGCTTGCTTTTAGTTCTCTAAGCTTTCATTAAGGAAAGAGCCATAATTCTTCTAGTTTTTTCATTCCGAAAACCTCTTAAAAGCAACTTCCCCACTGATTTGAAGCCTCACCGATTCATTTTATTGCCCAGTCTGCAATCTGCAATCCCTGCTGATTTTATTACGCTTTTAATAGGGTATTTCCCTAGTCAATATCTGAATGCAGAGTCCATGATTCTCGGATTCACCTGCATTTCGGTGTCTTTCTTTTTTCTCTTTTTTTTTTCTTTGATTGATCGCAGCAGTTAAAGCCGAGGCGGCAGCTGGCCAAAGTATTTTTTCCGTTGAGTTGTTGAATGTTTAACGGGAGGGGAGGGAGACCCCAAGATAAGACCCCCAAAGACCCGATGATGTCTGTCTGTTGGACCATCGAACACGAATGCATTTGTGGCTAATTTGCATATCAAAATAAGCCATTCCATGGCATTTATGGTCTCACAGACACAGATACACAGATACAGATGTGAGTGAGACGGTGAGCCAATTGATGGGTTCTTCAAATGCATTTCCTCTCTGCAGAGCAATAAAGTGCATTAGCCCACTGAATCCACCCAACTTTCAGCTTAATTCAATAAATTAATTGGGTCGTTAGAGTCGCTCAACTTTTACCACACACTTCCTGTGGGCCAGTCACGTAACAGTCCCCAAGTACGAGTCCGAGTCCGATTCCGAGTCCGAGTTGAGTCCGTTTCCGACTCCGAAGTGGTAGAAGTACTTACACCAACAATTGTCATTCAAATGTGTATTTAATGACCCCCCAACCCACTGGCCCCAGAGTCACCAGTCCCCAGTCGCCAGGTCGCCGGGTGCCAAAGTTTCTTTTTGGGGGTCGCACGTGCGGTCGCTTAAAAAATATTGTTAGACAACCGGAAGCATTTCATAGGCCCTCATCAATATACCCCACCCCATCCCATCCCATCCCCATTCCACATCGTTGTTGCTGTCATTCATTAGAGCTCCAAGTACATTCAGACAGAAAAACGTTTGTTTGTCTAATGGAAGTCTCGTTGACTGCTTTATCAGGTGTCACACAATTCGTTGGCCCCAATTTTTGATTAAACTCTTTTCATGACTGGGCAGGTTTTGATTCGTAGCCGGAGAGTTTCGTTAGATAGTGCAGGTGGTACTCGTTTAATATGGTTAAAAGATTGAACTGATTTGATTAAGAGAGAAAACTTGAAGAAGAAAGACAAATAATGGGACATATCAAAAGAATTCTGAACGATTTATATGTTTATAGCCGGTATTCGAAAAGTTAAGGGATATATTACGAGTTTGTGGTGGATGTGGATGTGTGTAGCACCTAGATGGAAGTGTTTCCGATGTATATTCTGGATCAGCATCAACAGCCGAGTCGATATAGCCATGTCTGTCTGTCCGTCTTGTTGAGTGCCTAGATCTCAGAGACTATAAGAGCTGGAACAGCCTAGAGCTAGAGCAAAAGCATACAAGTAGAGCCGCGGCCCTTGCCGCACAACGTTCCCGCTCGTTTCATGCGAATTTGCTGTAATTAAATTGCTTTAAAATCTTTTAAAATAGTGCATCAATTTACCTCATATTTTGCAATATATTTAGCTCAAACTGCAAGCAAATTTCCCACACTACAGTCCCACCTAAATCATCTGCCTTATCTGCATAATCATAATAATCTTATTGTATAACATTTGCGCAATCTTCCTTTGTCCAATCTTATCCAGCCGAGGCAAAATGAATTGGCTTTGTTTATGGATGAATACTGAGAAAGAGGAGGGGGAGGGGAGACGTCGTGTAGAACCGTCTAGCTAATTTTCACAAATTGACCAAATTAGAGGTAAACTCTGATGTCGACAGCTCAATTAGGCAACAAAACGAGAAACGAGGCTGCTTGGAAGATGGCAGGCAAAAGGCCACCTACTGGGAGAATGGATACATTGGCATTAGTCGGCTGAAAATGAGGCGAATGTTGGCTTAATAAATTCACACATAGCCCCACAGAAACGGCTAAAATACACCCGTTTATATCCATGTAAAAGTATCTTTTGCCGCTGTATATGCATTTGCCTAATGAAAATAATTTTCAAAAAACAAAAAACAAATTGCCGCCACTTGCTCTCGCTGCAGTCGGCGTGCCCCCAAAGTGTGCCAAACGAAAAAGAAATTGTAGATAAAATAAGCAACAAAAAATGAGTGCTTTTCAGCCCCCTCAAATGCAGCCCCGGGGCCAAACGACAGGGTTTTAAAAATAAAATTGCATTATGAGTGCATTTGCATTTGCATTTTGCCATTTCCCCATTCCCCCTCCCTTTTCTCCCGTTTCTGTTACGTAGCCGAGTTGCAGTAGCAGGCAATAAAAGTATCTTTGTATCTGGGAGAGTGCTAGACTTGGGGTGTACTTGGTGGTAATGGGAAATGGTTATGAAAGTGGCAAAAGCAAAGGGAAAGTTTTCATTATTATTTAACCACAATTAGGTTTTATTTTGTGTTTTGTTGTGTATAATTGTGCTTGAAATTAGCCTGTATTATTTCAGGGGAAGGGTTCTTTATAAGTATTTGGTATTGGTACAGAATAAAAGATCATCTTCCAAGCAAAATCTCTCTGTTCAGTAAAGAAAGAAAGTAAAAGCACAACAAAACAAATAGAAAATGAAGGAAAAGTCAAGAATATCAATGGAATTTTTTTGTGGATCGTGAATTAAAAACTTCACAAAATATCTCAATTTTACTTACAAATTTCCAGCCGATCAACCGTTCTATGTCGTTTCAGCTGATATTCAAATACATAGATAATTATTCTTTCAACTTTCTAAAAATCATCAAGAAGAAACAATACAGAATCAGTCCCAAAAGTTACCTTCTCCAACCGATTCCTCGTCCCATCATCTTTTGCCTATCTTTCCGTTCTAGTTCTTAGATATTTATACGCTCTCGCCGACCCGTTTAATGGGCTACAGGGTATCAGGCCCACACTCAAACAGAAATCTATGCCATCATCTAATTTTGTCTTCTGGCAGGGCCCAGTGCCCTTTTTGTTGAATTTACTGGAGCAAATAAAAGGGGGGAAAACTATAATTTCAATGACATTGTTTTTGGCAATTCAAACAACATTTTATGTGGGTTTATGTCTTCAATTTAATGGCAAATTTTCATGATTTGCCGGCGCGGCATGCGATGCAGTTTAATGATTGTTTATGTCGGATCTGCATGGGGTGCGCACTGTGCTCTGGTCAGTTTTTAGGACCCCCATGGTAGGAGTTTCCTTTGCATGTGCAAAACTTTTTGCTTTTAATTTATGCTCCCCACATTAATAAAAAAAAGGAAGAAATTAGTTTTGTTGCCATTTCGGAACGGTCGGTAATTGTTAATTTTTTATTGCCCGAACCGGGCGATAGTTTTGGCCAAGGAGGCCCCCACAAAGGCTCTTCTCTGGGAGAGCAATGAACGCAATATTTATGGCCCGACTTTTTATGCGGCCATATAAAAAAATCATATAAAAAATGAGGTCCATTGCGGAGTTCGAACTGTTTGAAATGAGTCGATGCACTCATTGGGAGCAATCAATGCGTTTATGTCTCTCTGGGGACGGGACGGATAGTGTGAAGCCATAAAAAATAGCTCTTTGGGATTTGCTTCAATTTGCCTAATCAGTTGGGATTATACTAGTTTAATCTGTGCTTAAATGAGGCGAAGGAGATTGAATGGTCTCTGTTTTATAGAGCGTTTTAAAGTGCAACGCTTTTTGAAAGCGGAATAAATTCAGGAAAATCCAAACTGAAAGAAATACACAGAAGTTACGAACCAGAATTAAAGCCGGGTTTCGGCTGCTCTTTCAGGCGATTCAAATTTATACGATTTATTTACATTAGATTACACCTGATTAAAATTGTCACCATATCTAACAATTTACTCAATTGAAGCTCGGAAAAGCATAGTCTTTTCTGGTTTTTCTTTTCATTTTTGGAGATATTTTATTCCGTTTCTTTACCGTTTCCAACCACTAAACCGGTTACTGTGATTTTTACACATTTAATTTACATAATAACCGCTTCGTGTGCCCCATCTTGGCAGGCACTTGCCACTTGCCACTTGCCACTTGGTACTGTTGCCATTTAAATTATGTATATTTATGCTCACCTCCTCTTTTGCTGTCGTCGTGCTGGCTGGAGGAACTTCTCCTTTGGGCACTGTCTCTTTCGATTAATTGCTTTTGCAGCTTCCGCTGCTTTTCACCCACCTGCAAGAAGGAGAAAGAGAGTGCGGGAGAGAGAGGGAGCTTTCCAATGAAAAATGTGCACACGCCACGGCCACGCCCACGCGGCAGCAGAGGCAGAGGCCAACTTTTAATTGAAAGTCAAATTCAATTTTTGCATATTAAATTAAACGGAGCCCCAAGCAATTGCCTCCTCAACTTTTGGTTCATCAGACTGTGCTGCCAGTCGCAGTCGCAGTCGGAGTTCCATCCAAAAGTTCATCGAGTTGCCCTTGAGGATTGGAATATCCCCAACTTCCGTTTCGAATGACTTCCCTTCCGGCATTCGAGGTCTGACATTTGGTATTGAATCATGGGCCCAGTCGTGTGTGAATTATGCTCGCCAAGTCCTCCAAATGACTGGGACCTAATTTAGAGCCAACGAGACAATAAAATCTCAGAGAATCTCGCTGCACAGCTAAACATTTGACACCTTTTCGTGTTGCATTTTGGGGGCTAATTATAGTTCGCCTGGTCGCCTGACATTTGCAGGCCTGCCCCTGCCTGCCTGCCTGCCTGACAGACTGCCTGGCCCGGACTGTCCCGACTATCCCAACTGTTTCGACTGTCCCGATGGCTCTGACATGCTGTGACTAAAGAGGGCGCCGCCGCTATTCATAGCATTGAGGTTGCTTCGTTGCTTCGTCTGCCAAACGGAACAACACAGCGGGATATTTATACCCCGTACTCCCAGAGTATCCCAGAGTATGGATGTGATGGATTGTTGGAGACTGGGGCGATGATCTTTATTGGTTTGCCTGACTATCAATTTACCGCGGGATAGGATCCACTAATTCATCGGTAACGTGATGAGACGATCACTCAGAACCCTAACGCAGAATCGGCACAGAACCTAGAACCTAAAACTTGTTATTAACCTGAAATGCACTTACGAAAGCACTTCAGAAAGAGGTTCAATGGTTCTGGCGGTGTCTCAATTTCAGGCAGTGGCCCTTTTTCTGATGCGCAACACATACCATCTGACTCATGTTTGAATCAGCACTTTCGGATGAGCGGTATATTTAATATTTGGCTCGTACTCGAATACGAGACGAAGAAACGAAGCGGATGTATATGATCGATGTACTGATTTCGTTCATCTCATGACTCTTGTGACCTGCTCACACGCACATTATCGTTATTTTGTTAGATTCGTTCGTCTATTCTTTCTGGTCTACTATTTCGCATGTTTCTGGCTTTATTTGTTTACATTTTCTATGGGATATTTGGATATTGTTTATACCAAAAACTGGTGGGCGGTGGTAGGACCGTGGACCCTTACAAAATTATTACTTAGGCTTTGTTTACGATAATCCCATGAATCCTAGTTGTAGTTTGACATGTTTTGAGATTATTCGAGCATGTGTCTACTCTGTCATATAGGGCTCTGCCTAAAGAACAGATTAGTTAACGTCTGACCAACCAGCGTTGCTCTTTTCCACTGTTACATTCTCTGATGTAAGACTGAAGTTGATTCATTCCTTAACCACTAATTATTCATATCTCGGGCTCGGGCATAAATTTCCCTGGTTTTTTTGTTTTGTTTTCCAACCTACTGGGAAATGTGTGCCTCTTTGCCGTACGAGGTAGTGTTCCACATTCAAATGCTGCGCCACAAATCACGGCGTGCAATTTGTCAGCTCATTTCGTTTCGGGTTTCATTTTGGCTTGCTTTTGTTAAGTTATGATGACATTCAAACCTGTCAGCGGCTGCCGTCCCGAGAATGAGAGATATGTACGAGGGAGGAGGAGGCGGAGGATCGCTCCCTGGTGGCACTTTTTCTCCACTCACTTGGAGATTTATATGGATTGTGTTGCAATCGCGATGCCAAGCACCTGCTCTCCTAAGACACATGCATCCATGTATTTCTCTGTGCGTTTTGGTCCCGCGGCATCGAAAATTGAGGTCGTCGCACAAGTGTCTTCTCGCAGGCCATTTATCATTCTCGTTGCGAAATTCAGCCGGCAGTTAATCCAACATTTAGTTTTGCACTCGAAAAATATAGATACATATGGGGGGTGGGGGACTCTGGGGGATCATGCTCCATTAAATACAAAATGGTTTTGGCTATTTCTGATTTGTGTGTCTAGGTTGTTGGCACCATCAAAACATTTTCACGCGGAATTCTCTGAATGGGGAAAATGCCATAAAAATGGAGCAGCATCCCATGGATGTTGGGCGCCATTAAAAATAATTTAATTAAAATCCACAAACGCATTTGTGGGTGGGAAAAGGCCACAATGTAAAGGAGTAGGAGAGACGGTTTAATGAGGCGGCTAATTGAATCGGTTAATGGGCCCCCAAGTGAATGGCAATTAAATCTAACCATTATAAATCCATCCAATGTCAACTGCAGTCACCGCAAAAGTCACTGTCCAAACAAAAGGAAAATACGAGTACTTTACCCATTCAAAATGTCAACCTTGCGTTAATCACAGAGCAAAAAGAAAAAATATACAAAAAATGTAAGGAAAAAAGTCCACACAAAATGCATTCAAGCGGCAATTGTCAACGGCAACATCAAATTAAATCTACCGCCATCGTCATTGCCATCGCCAACGTCTGGAGATTGTGCTGTGCGCGGGTGTAGCCCCCATCTCTGTCTGCCGACAATCGTTGATGCATTCGAGAGCCTGTGAAAGTGAAATCTGAAATCGTGATATCGATCAGACAATACACCGCATACTCGTATAAAACACACACTCTGAGAGGCTGGAAAAATGGGTGCACACAGCTCCAAGGAGAAACTGTCGCGCTCCTATTCCGAGCGCTACATCCATTCACAGATGATCGAGCGGGAGCGCTTTGGCAGCTTTGGGAAGCGGTCCTCCAAGGCCCAGACGAAAGGTGAGTGGGGGGGAGGGGAATGCTAATCCGATGGGACCTGGTACTGGAACTGGGACTGGGGTGTATTGGAGTGAGCCCACATGGAAGGTAAACACGATTAAAGTGGCTGTAATTTATATGAGACGTTAAAAGGGAAAATCTTCGAAATCTTATAATTGCCTAAAGCCCTCTCTGGCTCACAAAAATTATTTAAAATTATCCAAAATGCAAACAACACTTTCATTTAATCTCCAAATTCAAATGCAAATTCCCTGAATCGAGTATTCCATTTAGCGCTGCGAAAGTTTGTCCTTTTGGCCACTATAAAAATATATATTTCGCATGCCACATGCTGTCTGTGGCATGGCTTATCGTTGCTGATAAAAGCCCCCATAAGGATTACGTGACTCGGCGCAATGCTCTGCGGCAGATAAAAGTTTTCCATTCCGGCCTAAGCTGGGCGTGCAACTTTTATTTCGCTGTTTCCCTATTTCCCTGTTTCCCTGTTGCCCTGTCCATGTCCAGCACAATTAGCCGACAGCTAAAAATAAAATTTATTAGGTTTTCCCTGCAGCTGCCGCTTCTGCTTCTGCTGAGGAAATGCATTTCTGCTGGCTCTCCGGCTCTGGCTGATTGCCCCGCCTTGTTGTGCCCCAAAGCAGCCACAAATTATGCCCAACAAGTGCGAGGTCTGGGCCTATGGCAGGGGGGGCCATCCAACAATGAAACCTCGTTAACGGGGGGGCAACCCGGCGTGAACTTGAATCAAAGTTGATTATTGCGGTGTGGCGATACGATCCGAATAAAATATGATAGATTGTTTTACCACAGGTATCACAACCCGGAAATGAAAGATAATTAAAGGTGGATTAGATCTTAGTTACAAGAAAGCAAAGCAATGTAATGTCATGAATTATGAGTGTGTTCCTTTGGGAAAAGTAAATAGCTCTATGAAAGTATTCCTTCAGCAAACCAGATTGGATAATTAAACGGATTTATACAAAGACCTAAAAAGGTACAACTAAGCATTGTAAAACCTAATATAGCATCTGTAATACGAATATCTTTGTTCAGAAAATGGCATTCATACTTTTTGCCTGACTTCTTAGAACTATTTCCTATTTCCCCCAATCATATGATTTTCTTTCAAAAACTAAAGTGCCCTGAGAGCCCAGAGAGCCCTCTGGTCTTCAAGTGATATTCAATTCCTTACAGCTGGGAACTCAGACTCTCCCACCCTCTGAGGGGGGGATACTTAATAGATTCATGCACTCGCATAATACAATTTCACCCTTTTTCATGCGTGTTTATCCAACAAGTTTTATCAGCTCCAAGGGGGAGCCTCTGAGGCGCAGACACTTCAATTATGGAAACGCTTTGTTTTAATCCACAAAACATTGGAAATGCAAATAGCCCCCAGAATGGGGGGAGGGAGGCCGAGGACCCCCAGCTGGGAAGAGGAAGAAAACAATTTAGGAAATTTGAAGAGTGTGTTGTTTCTGGGGGAACATACATAACATAACTCTCCTTTCAAAACCCAACCCAACAAAAAAAGCAAACATTTCAAAGCTTCGCGTTGTCTGGCGACGTGTTCCCGCATAAATTATATATCATCATCATCATCCACATATTGATTGCTTCCAGAGACACAAAAGTATTTTACTTGGCATTTTTTTTTTTTTATTTTTGTTCACACCCGTCTCAACCGTCTCTTGTGTCGTTTGTCATTTGCAGGAGCTGCCAAAAAGCGTGATGTGCGCAATCTGAGCATATCGCCAACCGATCTGGGCCCGCCGCCAAAGACCCAACAGACCGCCAAGGGACAATCCACACGCGGCAAATCGTCTGCAACGACCACGCCTACATTGATACGTAAGTGCAAGAATTTTCTACAAACTATAAAATATGTAAATTATGAACGAGTATACGTAATAGATATGATGGTCATATATTCTGCTCTTTTCGATGGCTTTGCATTGATTGCTCTTTGCTGTGGAATCCCCTTTGGTTTCTACTAAAACATTTATTGTGGTGTAATGTATTTATGCCTTTGAAGGGGGCACTGCTGGTACTAGTTCGTATAGATTTGGTCAGAATGAAGCTTTTTTGACCCCATAAACTATTGATCAAGAAGAACAAGTTAATGAACAAGGGATATGACGAAATATTCCATAAATTTTAAAAGCATTTCTGAATAAATCTGTTTCCTTCAGAGGGAGATGTCCAAAGAAGTTTTCCATTTCAGAAAACTGTCCCCCAAGAATGTTTTTACATTGAGTATTTGAAGATGGTATGCGAATCTAAGTTTTAATATGGAAAAGCAATCATAAAGTACCTACAGATAATTTTCCTAGAAAATCTGCTGTTGTTAGGCCTAGGTTTTTCCCACATCAATGTAAACTGGCCGTTGGCTCTTAAAGAATGAATTTTAAGTGAAATTCTGCCATCAAAACACTGTCTGGCCCTCTCTGGCCTCTCACAGTCGTCACCTGCTACGACTGTTTGCAGCTTCTGTGAAATCCCACTTGAAATGTGTCAACTTTTGTCCAGAATCGCCCCCTACCTCTGGCCTCCACCAGCTCCAGGAAGAGTTATATGCGAATTCATGGCTCAGGTGAGATGCGATGCTCAACTGGTTGCCGTTGCCGTTGCCCTGGCCCTGGCCCTCGATGAGTTTGCTGAATCTGCAGTGCCCGCCTCTGCCTATAAAAGTGTCGTGTCCAGACCAGCATGAGCATGAGCATGAGCCCGCTATATTTCAATTTAGGGCGTGTCTTAGATCTCAGTGTCCGCTACTGTCGCGCAGCTGGCCAGAGACCAGCGACCGATTCCGTTTCCGATTCCCACAGTTAAGCCCACAGTAACGAAACGCCGGCAAATCTGTGGCGTGTGGGGCATGGGACAGCTGCCAGTTGCCAGCTGCCAGCCGAGGTGTCCCCAAAAGCCTCAACTCCAGAGGTAATCTGTGCGAAATGTGCTCGAAATTGTGCACAAATTTGGCATCGTTGACTCATTCCCGTGACTCATCCCGAGGTAATGATTTTTCACTGGGCTTCAGGCTTCAGTGTTTCCATTCGGCCAGATGTGCGAATGCTGTAGATTTATTATTGAAGTTGTTCAAGAGATCATGGAGTGAACCAGTGAGGCTTCAATGTCTTAATTCTCCAGCTAAAACATATTTCTTGGAATTGGGAGTATTTTCCCCTTTGGCTAGGAATTTTTCTGCCCTAATGGACTCTGAGTTGGTCTGTCTTGTTGCATAATTAATCATAGTTCTGATGAGGAAAAGATGTTAATGATTAATTGCTGTGAAATACTTATCTGATGGAACAAACAATAAAGTATTCTTGAAAGAATGTGGAGCACACTTGTGGAAATATTCGTATTTATTCCTAAATTTATTTAGCTAACATTTGTGTGAAAATATTCCATTGGCATGTGTTTTAGTGGACACTGGAGTATATCTGATTTATTGCATTGAAGAGTTTAGGGTTATATTAGACCGACTACCGGATATAAAAGTAGAGCCGCGTTCCTTGCCGCCGCTCGTTTATGTGTATATTTCACTGTTGCCACCAATCAAACCTTACTCTTCAAATTATTTGCCTGTGAAACAGATGATAAAGTACTCATCTGTCATCATATTCGTCAGCATCTGAAAGTTACTCATCATTGCCACATGTGCAATTAATAATAATGTTCCAATGGCACAACTCCATTATCTGATTTATGAAACATATTTGGCATAATCTATAATAGAATTTCTGTGGCCTCATTCATGAATTTCAACAACAATGAAGGGGGCCATCGCATACGGAAAGCATGAATATATGTATAATATTTATGCTGAATCCACAGAACTACTGTGGCTCCCACATGCATATATACTATACGCCCTGGAGCCGCCACAAGCATCGGTGGTTCAGTGGTAGAATGCTCGCCTGCCACGCGGGCGGCCCGGGTTCGATTCCCGGCCGATGCAACCGAATTTTTTTTGTGTTGTTCGCTTTCTTTTCTTTTTTTGCTGCAAGTTTTATTATTTTGTTTACAGAGAGTCGTGCGCGCGGGGCTCATGCAAATGTTGGCGACTCTTTGCATAAATTAGCTTTAATAGGGAAATTCATTGTGTGCCGCCCCTCGACGAGATGTTGGCTGCTAAATTGCTCGAAATGTCGCAGAGTTGGAAAGTCGTTAAGAGAATGCATGCCTCCTTCGTCGTCGTTGTATTCTTCCCTAAGTAGGGTCGGGCCCAGAGGCGATTCTATTTTTATGCGAATGAGGCTGTCTAATTTAAAATTACTTTTCGCCCGTCCCCTCCTCCTCTCCTCCCCTTCTCCCGATCACTGATCTCCAGTGAATGCTCGGCTCCAGAGAGTATTCGCATGCGCATGCTTATCGGGTTATTTTCACATCGGGGGAAAAACACACTCACACACACACAAAAGCGAATAAAAAACGACGGTGAAACGTGTTTTGCATATTCGAATGCACGCTCGAGGCTGCGGCTGGCATGGCATTTTTTCCACTAATTAAGATTTATTCAGCCAACATGCGAGATATCATGCAATTAAAGACTTGAGAGATTTATCAAAATTTATCAGAAAAAAAAGTTGTCTTGCATCGGCCGGGAATCGAACCCGGGCCGCCCGCGTGGCAGGCGAGCATTCTACCACTGAACCACCGATGCTTGTGCGAAAATCAACCAAAATTTTCCACTCGATGAGGAAAATTTGCGATCATCGAAGGAGCTTCGCCAATTCCAAGTATAACCGGATTTAGTGGAGGCAACATCAATGAAAAAAGTCTTAGAAAAACAGGATTTTGCTAGAGAGTTTGGCATGTTAAAAGTGGTAGAGAACTAAAAATATATTGACTAAATGTTGGTGTTGAAAATCAGGCTGATTAGAATATAGAAAAAAAAATATATATAATATGCATCGGCCGGGAATCGAACCCGGATCACTCGCGTGGGAGGCGGGCATTCTACCATTGAACCACCGATGCGAGAATATTTGTTAATCCAAAAATGATGTACAAAAGATAAGCTACGATCGTTAGAGCGGACGGGAATATATTCATGGATTATTCTTTTTAAATGCTAACAATTATAATAAGGAAATGGACCTTTGAGATCTATAATATCCCCTTTTGAGCCTAGTGATCCTTCTTTAGACCAATCTCCTGGACATCCTCCACTATATGCTTTTTTGCGGAAGGGTGTTTTCTCCTAAGAGTTGGGAAACATATCGATTAGAGTGTTGCATGAACAGGCAATCGAATCGATTCAGTGGGATTCGGTATTCACTTCGTTCGGTCCATTAGAATCTGCGTCTCAGATTTCTCATTACACCGAATCGGTCGACCAAAACGGACTGAACGAAGCAGGTATCATCACTAAATAATTTCTGTTTTTTTTCTCGCTCACTCTCTTCGTATTATGTTTTGAGTCATTTCAGAGACTGCGAACGAAACTGGCTGATTTGAATGCACAGTGCTCGCACCGCACTCGGGTTTTAGTGATTCGGATTGATCCGAACCTGACTGAAGGCAGGATTCGTAATGATCGAAAGCATTTAAGCGGAGTGTGATTGTGTGAACACTGTGGATTCATTCACGGCTCTAAAATCTCTACTGTTTTATGCACCTTTTTACACAATAATTTAATATTTCATGCAAAAAATACAATAAAAAAACGTATCTGCATCGGCCGGGAATCGAACCCGGGCCGCCCGCGTGGCAGGCGAGCATTCTACCACTGAACCACCGATGCTTTGGTGAGTGGATCTTCCCGGAATCGCTTTACGAATGAAGTTGTATCTTTCTGTGGCTTGATTAACTTTCGGTTAAGTTTACGAGACGTGCTATAAACTCAAACAACTTCGCACTATCATAAGTCCCTTAGTGAAGCGATAAGAAGGGGTTCTATTGTTGGATCTCTTCTGGGTTCATTGTTCCTCCCAATCAGCACACCCATAAAGAAAAGTAATTCCCGCTAATTGCACGCCGGGTGATCGCTCTTGATCACATAATCTCAGCACTCTTCAGTATTCGATGGACACCTCTATGGGGCAAACGTGCCTGAAATAAACCTACTCAAAGCATTTTGCTGTTGACCAACCCACACGTCTACCTGGCGCTTACTCTCATCAGGTTGGCGATATGTTCATTGGCTTAATTGTGCAAGATCGATTGAATCGTCGGCATTTTCTCACCTGTTTGTATCGCTGAGATACTTGGCGACCCACGCACTTGAAGACTGTGGATCGGGACTGGGACTGGGAACGGGAACGGATTAATCTGTGAGATCCGGTTACTTCACCTGGTAAATGGTAATTGCTTACCGATGGCTGGCCCACGCGTGTGTAAGTTTCTTAAACGAAAGCAAAATCGTTACCCGATTAGAGCTCGTTACTGTTGGAAGATCTCTGACATTGAACCTGCCTGCCTGCCGATTCTTAATCGTTGGTTGGTTGGTTGTTTTTATTCGTGTTTTTGTTGAAGCCCCAGCCCAGCCCCGTCGATGACATTGGCATTCGTGGCATTGTAAACTCTTTTTTCGGCATCGGCATGGGCATGGGCATGGGCATACTCGTTCACGTTCTCGAAAAAACTCTCATTGTTTGTAGTTGGTACTTTTTGCCGCCTAGACTTGTACTAGCCATTTATGGCTTCTGGCGCTGGCTTGTTTTTGCGGTTAGCATTGAAATACAAGCTCCCCCTCGGCTCCAGGCACGAGCACAAATTACCTAAAACAATGTACAAGTACTGGGTGGATGTCCAAGACGGGTCCCGTGTCCCGGGTCCAGCTGGGACAAGCCATGAGGTCAGCTTTGGGCAGTGGACAAAAGCGAGTTGTGTGCAGCAGCCAAAGAAAACAAAAGCAGCAAATTATGCTAATTATTCAAAGAAACCTGTATCTCTATCTGTACCGTCTGAGAGCTATAGTCTCAAGATATACACAAAAGACAAAGAGAGAGCTGAAGAGTTGACAGAACAAAGAGAAGAGAGAAAATCACTCAAGATTAAGAGAGAGATCGCATAAAAAAGCTTTGCAACATTTTAGCTAGAGATATACTGCTTGGGTACTCTCTGGCAACATTTAAACTCTGTAAGTTTCTGCAAACACTCTCTGGCAACATTTTAGTGCGTCTACTGCTTGAAATCTGCTTTATCACTGCATATCAGGTTCAGACACTTGCCGCTTGTATCTTGTGCAAAGATACTCTCATTGTAATGCAAATTATTAAAGAAAACCTGTATTGTTTTATGATAATTATTCAGCGAAACCTGAATACGTGTCGGCAGATTGCTTATATTGCTTATAGCCATCTAATATAGAACTTTCAAAAACTTTCCAACGGTTTGAACCGCTTGAGCACTCTTTAGCAACATTGAATCTCAAACAACTTGCGGACACTGCTTGCAAATTGCTGGGAATGCTCTCGCGCCTTATCTGGCACAAGGAAACTGTACATTTACATATACACACTTGATCATAATAATAGGTACACACATCTACGTAAACTTTAACATAACAGAAAACGGTTTTATGCAATATATTAAACTTAAAATTAGTTCTCAATTATTCGTTAAGTATTTGTTTTCAATCAAATAAACTTGATTATATTATAAAATAATGTTTTAAAAGAAAATAGATCCATTTTACTTCAAAGTCAATGTCAGGCTGCTCAAAATAATAGGTACACTTCCATTATTGTTATGAAAAAGTTTGTTAACTGATTATTATTATTTTTTGTTGCCTAAATGGGATTTAATAGTTAATATCCGATGTATCCAGCTTTATTTTTGTCACCTTTATAATTATTTTTGGCGTACTTTTAATAAGCGTCCGGGCAGGTGTCTCATACCACAATTTTTGGACGCCCTCGCATAATTTTTGATTATTTGAAAATGAAAACTTAGCTAATTTCGTTTCGTAAATCTCCCCACAAGTTTTCGATTGGATTTAAGTCGGAAAATTTAAGAAGCCACTTTAAAACGTCTATTGTTTGGTCCTCAAAAAATTTGGTCAAAAGCTTGATGTGTGCCTTGGGTCGTTATATTACTCAAATACCCAATGGAAAGTCATGTTTTCTTCAGCATAAGGTAGCATAACTGTCTCCAATCTGGGTTTGTATTGCTCAGCGTCCATTCTGTTCGTTGTCAGGAAAAATGGACCTACGCCGTACCAGGATGAGCAGCCCCATATCTTTAACTGGCACCTCCATGTTTGACAATTTTTTTTTTTTTTTTTGTGAAACATGGATCAAAAATTCTTTTCGTTTAGGGCTTCCTACATTGCTTTCACATTCATTCCCTAATAAATTTATTTTAGTTTCGTCGCTCCATAAAAGGCTTCTCCACTTTTTCTCTCCGGCGCATCCTGCGCAGTCTTTATGATCTTTAGCAAAAGTTTGCCCCATGGCTAAATTTTTTTGACGCGTAAGTGGGACCTTTTTTTCTATTCTCCTTGGAAGGTTGGCTTGTTGTAGCCGTCCACGGATCGCTGGAGCACTAACTTCTAGTCCAATTTCTGATGCAATAGCCTTTGACGACTTAAATGGGTCCTTATTCCTCAAAGAAAAGTATGTAGTGGTCAAGTGTTATGGTTGTTTTCTGTGGCTTTCCGCGAGTTTCCTCACTAGGTTTTAATTTTTTAAAGCATTTCAACAAAATTATGAGACCTTTTCATTAATTTGGCAATGGCCCGAAGAGATTGGCCTTCTTTTTTCAGACTAAGAGCCAATTGGGCTGCACAATAAGACTTTCGGCCCATTCTTGTAAGAAAAAAAAAATTATTTGTTTATATTTAGACTGTAGTTAAATGAAATGGATGTTTAATTGCCAAAAAGCCAAGAATTTCCAAATTATTCACTTGATATTCAAAATTTACTGACACTGTACCTATTATTTTGATCAGCCAAAATGTGATGTCAACTCATAATTTCGATTAAAGCTCTGTTATTCGGCGGTTCCCCTGTTTAATTTTTTTGTCACGGAACTGCAATACATTGACAAATAAAACATACCAAAAAAAATTTTGTTTTCAACACTTTAAGTACGATAAAACTAATTATTAATGAAAAGCTTCAACGTGTACCTATTATTATGATCAAGTGTGTATATAGTATGTTGAGAGATTCCGAAATTAATAATATTCCCTGCAGATGAGCTTAGAACTGTGTGTAATTCGACTTCTCTTAAAACTGCTTGAGCACTCTTTCGGCAACATATCAGCGCGAACTGCTTATAAGCACTGTTCTCTGCAACTGCTTAGCGACTGCTTGCCCTGCTGAGGCACAGGTACTTGCCACTCTATCTGGTCCAAAAACAGGTGTTTCTGTTTTAGCATGCATTCCTTGGTTCCTCCTTCTTGGTTGCACCTTACGTGGCACGCCAAAAGCGCAAACTGGTTTTCTTTTGATTTCATTAATTTGGTCAAATTATGACATGCTGTTGCCTGTAACTCTGCATCTGAATCGGGCTGTGGCTGGCTCTGGCTCTGGTTAAGGCTCCGACTCCGACACCGTCGCTGGCTCAGAGTTTCTCGCGCTTGGTTCTTTTTCTGCGCTCCCTGCCTTTTGCCGGCTCAAGTGCATTGATAGCCTGAAACCAGAGATTTTTTGCTTGGAATATTATCATTTTGTTCCCGCAGCAAGCCTTGAAATAACTTTCAGACTTGTGTAACTTCAAATTTAATTCAGGACTCAACAGATTCAAATGTGTTTTTAACACTAGCAAAAACAAATTCCCATAAATGTTTGGTCTTTGTGTGATTCCATAGCCATAACGGACGTTCAACTTGTTTCATTTCCATTTTTGGCCACGTTTGATGTTCTAAAGAATCAAAATCACACTCGAAACATGGGTTTCACTACTATATATCGTAGACTTTTGGGTCGCGATAAATCTAGTAAAATAAATAAAACAGAAATAAGTTGGAAAAGCTTCATATCCTTTGCCCCAAGTAAGTGAGCATTTTCTTGGTCTTATCAACTTTTGCCCGCTGCCTAAAAGTTGGCAACAACTTTTGATCAATTTTCCTTGGCTAACATTTATCTTTTTCTTTCCAGAGAAACGTTTAAATGGAACCACAACGGCAGCAGCCCCGCCTGCAACATGCATTATTAACAACACCAAGGGAGCTGCCACAAAGCAAGCTGCCAGTGCCACTGCAACTGCATCTGCAACACAAATCAAACAACCATCGCCACAAGCTAATCTTAAAAAAATTACATCCGTTAAGAGCTCCCCAATTGTTAAGATATCCGAAGGTAAGTGTCAAAGGGTCGAGCATTATAATAATTATAGCCGCAGCAACGATGGCAAATCGAAATTGGAGCACCTCCAATCGATTGTAACCCTATTATTTATTTCCTATTTCCCTTTTTTTGGGTGTACTGTTTTTTTTTTTTGTGGCGTGGTCGAACAAAGTGAAAGCATACGAAATTCAAGTCCAAAATAATTTCGTTACCAATCGAATTAATTTTTTTTCGTACCCTTTGTCTGTCGAAAGCCGCCCCACAATCACACAGTGGACGTGCAACAAAAAATACTTTTGCTGGCAATTGCAAAATGGACTCCTGGGGACAAAGTTTTGGGGCTCAGGAGTTGAACAACTTTTGTAATTAATATTAATGCAGCTTATTAGCCATTTGGGGATAAGAGGCCTCTGCCACATGTCTGTCTGTTGGCCCTGTTTCGACACCTGTGCGAGTGCCTCGAGCACAGTTTTCAAATGGAAAAGTGACAATATTGCAGTGGGCTGATGTGTGTATGCATATTGATATTCCATTGGGGATGGTCTGAGTGTCATTAATGTGTGGTGATTATTTTTTATGGTTCTCGTCTATACGACTTGTTTAACTAATTTGGTCGTACATATTTTTGTAGTATTTTATTCTTCTATGTTTTATTTAGTTGTTGCTTCTCTAGGAGTGGGTTTGGCTAGACGAGTGCTATTTAATTTCTGTGTGTATTAGGAAGAAGGCACATTAAACAATAGATATTTTTTGCACTATCACAATGATGGCACTTACAAAGAAACCTGCGAAATACATACATATTTATGAAGATATATTGTCTCCTCCTTTGATGGCAGTAGTGGGCAATTTCTTGATATCTAGTCTGATGTCTAGCCATAAAAAAAATCACATTTTTCTTGAATTTACTAATGCACTTACATTCTTACTCACATGAAATCACTTAAGGCTTTGCCTCAAAGTCAGTTTGAGCTATCAAATGCCTCGTTCGGATCATTTTTACTCAAATCACCATGAAATCCCCGTGTCAGCGTGTACAGGCATACATTAAAATGCGCTGCTGACCGACTGGACCCGAACAGAGCCGAAAGTGAGAGCTCCCAGCCGAAGAGGCCTTCGGCTCTGCTGATGTTCATGTATGATATGTACCTACTTTCCCAATTTATTGGTATCTAAGACACATTTTATACTAGTATATACTAGTATATACTAATATATCTACGACATCGTAGACGATCGTAGCCTTCTTACATCTTTCAATCTTAACTCGACCGTTGAGTAGCCAGTAAATTAAGCGGCAAAGCGCCAACTTCTTGCCCCAACTCTTACAATGATCTCGCACTCATGGGGTTGCCCCTCTGGTGCTTACATAATCGTGTGCATGACCCCCACACTGGCTCTGGCTCTGGCTCTAGCTGTGGCTGTGGCAAGTGGTTCTACATAATGACCCACACACGCACAAGCAGTACCCCCTGGACGACCCCCCTCTGGGTCTGCCCACAAATGGCACTGCTTGTTTATGCCGCTACGCGTTGCCGCATTAACAAAAAATTTGCTTTGATGTTCAGCGAGTTGTCGTTGCTGCCTCGGCTTTTTATTCTGGGCGTTGGTGTGCACTCCACCGGTGTGCCCCCTGCCCCACCCACCGCTCAACGCCCCTTCTGCTAACCACTGCAATGTTTTGGCTTATTTGAAGTTAAATTGTTTGTTAAATCTTTTAATGCCTGCTTCTTCACTTTTTGTGGGAACCCAAAAGCCTGGCCCAGCAAGTGCTCAAACCACTCTTTTGGAGCGCCCCCTCCATGGCTCTCCGTCTGACTATTTTATCAAATTTTATTTATTGCTTTCACACCAACCAACCATTTGGGGGGAGTCGATCAATTAAGTTGTCATTTAGCTTTGATTGTGCGTGATTGTGGGTCCCGGCCCGGCCCGGCCCGCAAGTGAAAAAGTTTGTGGGAAAGTGCAGTTTCCTATGGCAACGAATATTGAACACTCTTGTTTGGATATAATATAATAATAAATACTTTTTGATGCATGATCAATCAGACTACCAGGCAGTTGTTGCCTCGGGTAGATACGGATTAAAACCAGTCGCAGTCTCTGGCTTTTATTCCTTCTTTTTTGAAGTTAAGTGAATCAAGTCTGGTTCCTTTCTTGATACCTATTGAATACCCCATTTGCTAACTCCTCCTAGCCTCGTACATAACCCCTTTCTAAAGGGTATTTAAAAAATAAAATCTTCGAAAGGCACGCAAACTCTTTTTTCGCTAGGTTTGCCTTTGGGTGTGTGTTTGTGTGTCTGTATCTATGTGGATATTTTCTTGTATGTTTGCCCATTATCTGACGGCTGGTTTCACTCTAATTTATGGCCTACACACGACACCCAAAACACAACACACAACACCCATCAAGTTCATTGATTTCGCTGTCGTCAGTCGAAATGTGTGGGCTCTTAATGGCCATTTTTCACGCTTTTACCCAATTAATTGACAAATCTCCTGATTTTGTGTGGATTTTTCGATAGTTAACGGCACGATTTGGCTGTCGTTGAAGCAGCAATTGAAAATATTAACGTATCATCATCATAATCTATCAATTGCTTTGTATTTTGCCATTGCATACTATTAATAATTTCACAATTGAACTGCAACAAAAAGTTAATGGCCGCCTCTTCCAGAGCCTAGGCTCCGGTCCGCTCCGCAAGAAATCAAACACCCAACACGCACATTTCCAGTATTTTTGCGCTGAAAAGACTTTTACTTTTCTTTCGCGCAATATCTGTATCTGCCATGCGTAACCCCCCCACTGAAAACCGACAAAACAATCGAACGAAGTCGTACATAAAGTCATTACGAGTCGTACAATGGCTTTCCAGTATGTAATGGAACGTTTCCATTTACAATTACAAATTACAATAACTTTGCCATTCATTTTGGGCCCACACATGGCTGGCCTAAAGACATATAAGAAATATTGCTGTTGTCGTCGTTGGTGGTCGGTGAAAACGCTTTGAAGATCGAGGTTTGGCCAAGACGTGGGTGCTTTCTATGGAAGTGTCATTTATCTTTGGGGAAATTGTGTCAGTAGTCTGAAACTATCTTTTTATGTTGGCTCTTTACAGAGGAGAATCTGTACAACATCTGTACTGCTGCCATCTGATTCTTTGAGGAGAAATTCTCAAGGCAGAAGAGAGCGTTGGACACCTCACTCAGGGCATCTTTTTCGGGAACATATCCGATGGATAAAGAACCCTCCACCGTGTCGCATTTTCCCAGCTTCTATTCCTTTTCCCTTATTAAAATGTTACCCATAAATATATCAATTATTTCCACCTTCGTAAAACCTTCTTAATAAATTCTCGCTTAATTAATCCAATATGCTAAGCCCCTTAAAACCCATTAACATACTTTAGTAATATTTGAGACACAGGAAAAAACTTTATTGAACTGTCAGCAAATATTTCACAAACCCAATTCGCATGAAAAATTTATGCAAGCCAAATAAAAAAACATAAAAAAACTAACCATAAGATTTCTTCTCCCTGCTGTGTTGCGGGCTTATTTGCACACAAAAAAGTTGGCTAAAACCGTAGCCAAATATTGCATAAATTGTTGGGACCGAGGCTCTTAGGGCTTGTGTAATTTCGTGTTTGAATACACTTATTTTCTAGCGTGAGAATTTCGTTTTCTGGTAATTACGAATAAATTTTGTATTGGATTATTATTATTTTTTTTTTTGGCATAAGATATACAAATAAATACAGAAAATTGGTGTACAGGGAAATAAAAGACGCTTTCTACAATTAAACAATTGTTTTCGGGGCTTATGTAAGTCTCCGAATTCCCATTAATCCGCATGACAATTTCATACAGCATTTTTTATTCAATTGGGAATCATATAATTGATGGATGTCTCTGGTTTTGTGGGAGTTAAATGGGTTTATGTTTGATTTTACGAATTAAGGTCAAGCTTTTTGTGTGTCCATTCAATAAAAATTGCCATAATTATCCGGGCTTAATCTGCACAAACTTGATAAGGTTTTACAGCCCAAGCCCCAGCCCCTGCCCCAGCCCCTGCCCCAGCCCCAGTCCCAGCCCCAGAGGTTCTCTAACTGGAGCGTGGCTTTTAATGAGCTGTGGCTGCTCTGCTCTTTCGTTCTTTGTCTTTGTACAGGTAATCAGACCCAAAGTTTTCTTTTTTATATACGCGTATATTTTGCATACGACAGCCAGTCAATGGCCAGGCCAAAACGACAAAACTACTTTTGCTGTTGGCCAAGTGTGACGCGAAAGTCGCGGCGACAAAGTCCATAATTACAAACAATGATGTGCGGCAACCTTTCTTTTCAAGTGCCATATTCGAAGAGGGCACAAACCTTGGAGAAAGGTTTAATTGGCCAAAAGAGTGCATATATTGTTTGATTTATGATTTATTTATATTTGGAATTAAAAGGCTGCATTGTGCTTTGTTTTTGGTAGGTGTTTCGTTTGGAAATTGGGGGAAATATGTGAAATTAATTTTCGACAATAATTTTTACCTAGGAAAATCATTCCAGAATCATCTGGCATTAGCTCTGTTAATATTTAAAGAACAATGTAGGGAAAATACACCTTTCTTTGAGGGTTAAAAAGTAAGAATATATTCCTATAGAACTGATACCGAGGAGAATTAAAACCCCTAAATCATTGTTCTTAATTGCTCATATTTCTATGTAAATTTTACCATTAATCAAGACGCACCTTTTGGGAAAGATTTGCTCCAGCTATGGCCCAATTTTCTTTTGAAAATTATAAATCTTTGTACATTTTTCGACATCATTTGA
The DNA here is from genome assembly GCA_008121275.1 of Drosophila lowei. Taxonomy (NCBI): domain Eukaryota; kingdom Metazoa; phylum Arthropoda; class Insecta; order Diptera; family Drosophilidae; genus Drosophila; species Drosophila lowei. Next base: position 10,134,569 of record CM017779.1, on the reverse strand, counting down.
AAATACTGTACAAAATGGGCATCTTTCTGTCTCCATCTGTCTCTGTCCTCCCTCGCACCCTCGCGTCCATTTGGCGTATACAATTTCTTTGATGTCCATTTTGCATTTCACTTTATGTAAGCCTCTGGAAGTTTTTGCGAATTGCTTTGTGCGGTTTTCGTTTGTCGCAGTCGCTGTTTAAGTCGCGTTTGAAGTCGCGATTTGGAGCTGGAGCTGAAGCTGAAGCCGGTGCCGGCGTCGCCACCATTTGTTGCTTGCGGCTTGGGGGCCTAGACGCGTTAGTCGCGCGCTGAACTTTCAAACAAACAGACGTGTGCGGGACCGACGCTGTGGTGTTTTCTTTTCTTTTCTATCGCTCAAGCGCCCGTGTATAACGCTTTTACAGTTGGACAAGCATTGGGTGGTCGCTGTGTTGCGCTCCGTTGCGCTGCTTGAGTGCGCGCATGCCCCAAAAATGGGCCTCAACGAGTGCTCAGTGTTCTACGGTTCGACACAAAGTCTGAATGCGACTAAAACCGCGTCCACGTCTACGTATTCGTTGCCAACGGCTGTCGATGTGAAACAGTTCGAACAAATGTTGAAAAATCATAAGAATCTGCAGGCCAAGAAGTACAGCTACAAGGATTATCCGAACGATGTGAAATACGGGAAAATCTATGCGGGCATCGGCTGTGGCGGGGCAGCAGCAGCTGCCGCAGCAGGAGGAATAGGAGGAGGCAATGGCGGTGGCGGTGGCGGTGGCAGTGGCATCAAAAAGCTCTTCAACAACAACAGCAGCAGCCAGAACCACAACAACAACAACATGAATGTGGGAAAAGCCAGCAAACTGATGCCTGCCACAAGGATACCGACCACCAAATCCATGATTGCCTCGGGGAGCAGCAGCAGCAGCATCCTCAACGACCGCCAACGACATGGATATGTATCGTTCGTTCAGCAAGAAGAGCTCCTCCTCGTCCTCGTCCTCGTCCAGCAGTGCCTTTCTGTGGAACTCCTTTCGGATGCCACGAAAACAGAAATCCCTGCTCTCCGATAAGAAACGAAGTGGCGGCGATGCCGGTGAGTGTCCAAATGAAAGAAAAAAATCAATTTCCATTCAGGGAATCTCCCGTTTGCCAATTGATAATTGTCATCGCTCTGCCGTCGCGACGGCTGTGACCCATTTGAAGTTAGTTTTTGGGTCTCCATCGCCCATCGCCCATCGCCCACCGCCGTGGCTCAGAGAACAATGGCGATTGTTTGGCTCTGGCCGGCGGCTATTTGGTTAACAAGAGTGAAAGATGAGACGAGCGATCTGAATTGGGCAACCCAGACCCACCGACTCTTGTATAATTTGAAAATTGCTTAGGCATGACCCACAACAAAAAACATGTCCAACGGTTGCCGCTCCTCTGCAGATCCCCAATCTCCCACCTACCATCTACCAGTCTCCCATCTACCAGTCTCCCATCTACCAGTCTCCCATCTACCATCTCCAGTTGTAGGGTATACAAAATCGAGGTTCTTTCTATTGTCAAACCAGGCGTTACATCAAGTCTGGTTCTGTTTCGTCTTTGTCTCTTTTCTTGGGTCTTTAGCGCTAAGTGTTGCAAATACGATTTTCGTATGTTTCTTGGTTGCCTTCTTTTTTCATTATTTCAGCTTAATTATGAAATTTTGTTTTGCTTTGGCTGCTAAATACCTAAAAATAAACCATAGGAAAATGCAAAAAATAACATTTAATTGCTCAAGTTTTTTCCATTTTTCATTTGGCAAGTCATTTATTTGGATGGCTTTGGATGTTTAGGTCTTGTCATCACTTGGAAAAATACGACATGATTGGACAAATGTGCAGAGTTGTAATTAAGAGATTTCAGAAATTATGGGTTTAATATCGTTTGGGATTTGAGTGTTTTGTGGGGAGTCATCGAGGGTTACAAATGTTTGCTCCCTGAAATACAAAGTTCAAGAAGGCAAGAAAGCCAAGACCATGGCTCTAAGATTGTTTTCCCAGCCCAAAGGTAAACGATTTAAACGATATATTGTTTCCGGAGATGTGCCCGAATGGTATCTGCCCTAGAACTGCCTTTTAGTTTTCGTTTTTCTTTAGAGTCCCTCCCAAAATTCCCATTTATATTGCCTCTATCCACTGTCCCCAATTCTAATCCCCATCTTCGAGAGCATTAGAAACCTCCATTGCAAATGATGGCCCCATTTCTGCAGCATTGTTCTGCCAGATTCCTTAACTGATGGGCAGCCTTAGCGGGCACTTTGTGGCTCATTCAATATTGATGGTTCTTAACACTTTTACACGCCAACCAAACATTCGTTTTGGCCAACCAGTGCGCATGCCCCGCCGCAACGCATAGGCGCAACAAGAATATGTGGAAGCCACAAACACAAACCTTATGGGCCGGTTGGTATCTCCTCTTCTGGCCTTCTGTGGACCATTATTGATTTTTTTGGCACAAGATTGCAAAAGTTTGCGTCTGGTCCTCTAAGGGTCCTGTGCAAAGTCTCAAGTTTTTCTGTTCTGTTGGATGACTAACAACCCCGACGACAATGATGATGATGACTCATCTCCAGAGCTACCCCAACAGCCCCAACAACCCCAACAACAGCAATGGCAACAGAAACAACACTTTCTCACTCACTTTCTCTACCTCGCTCCCTCTGGCGACTGTGTGTCGCAGCATAAAAGAGGCAAAAAAAGAAATGCAGTGGAGTCGAAGGTGAAGATACCCTTGCAGATCTATCGTTTATGGGAATCATATGATAAATTAATAAAATGAATGCTAAAGCTCTTTGCATTTTGTGGGACTATCTTTAGAGACAACAATTTTATAACAGAAACAGATAGATCTTATGGAAGTACCATCATATAAGGTATAAGGTATGTTCTTGCAAAGCTTCAGCCAGTTAGGATTTGAATTAGGGGTAGAGCAAACATCCTTTCAGCTTGGAAAACAGGAGTACCCTTTGCAAGAGCATAAAAATTGCATAATGTACTTTTTTCCCCTCCCGTCATTCTCTTCTATGAGAGTGTGTGTGTGTGTGTGTGTATGTGTGCGTATGTTGTGGGACATTTGACACACTGACACTCATTGTGTATGAGATATGACAGCCACAGGAAGAGAACGCAGGCGCAATGAGAGCGAGAGAGAGAGAGCAAGCTTTATCAAACTGTTATACACTGCTTGTTTACAGTGCTGCCCAAACTGTGCTGTGCAGCTCGCATTCTCGATTCATTTCGCTTTTTGGGCATTTTCAAGTGGAACCGAGTGATAAAAATTCACTTAATGCTTTCAAAATTCCCCGCAAACGATTGACTAATAAATCTTTGCTCGCACAAAATCACAAAAATTAATTAATTAATAAATCGAAAATGTGGAGGGGAACGAAATGTGAAATACCGAAGACAATTAAATCATAGCTGTGCTCGGCGTTCATTAACGGTACTGTTGCGTTTTTGGCGCAAACAAACTGTGACCACACATGCCTCCAGCCCCAGGCCCAGTCCCAGGCCCAGTCCCAGTCCCAGGCCAGCAGATAGCAGCAGCAGATAGACAGTCGGCTCTAATGGAGTCAAGTGCAGACCTCGTAACGGCAACGGCACCACAGCCGCGTCAGAAGTGGCAGCACGATAGAGGCTGTGCAACAGACAAGAAGAGGTAGAGGCAACGCCAGAGTAGAGAGCAGCGTCTGTGCAGCGGCAAGTCCAAGACCAAGTGGCGGCTTCTGTGCAGCAGAGCACAACCAATTGTTGCCACAAGCAGCAGCAGCAGCTGCAAAACAAAACACCAGAGAACAGACACAGCAGAGCAGCACTGCAAATTGATTGATCAATGCCTTTCAGTCTCGAGATGTGCCTTGGCCCCGGGCCAAATTGTCAAGCGGCCGACGGGCCCCCGGGGCGTATGCGCAATCCATTTCCAGGCCAAATGCAAAGATAAGCCCCGCATTGAACTTGTTTTCTTTTTCACTGGCAACCCCATAATTAAGGTCGAGCTATAAAATATTTATGGCCAACACTAATCGATTCCAAATCGGCTTAAAAGAACAAAGATTGCGGGGTTTCGGTACAGTTTTCCAATGGAAATGGGTTGATCCATGAGCGAAGATATAAAATGATAGTTTAGCAAGAGTATTAATGGGATTTTGATAACCTAAACTTAGGCAAGAGATTTTGATTTGCATCTTAATGGGATTTAAAGTATAATCCACGGAGAAGCTGGAGGGCTTTCCAATACATTTGGAAGGGCAATGAGGCAGGGCTTTGATTGGAGTTGGGTTCTTTGGAACACATCTGCTGCGCTCTCAACTGTGCAACAAACACACAATCTTCGTATCTGATTACTATTTCTTCATTAAATTATAATTGTGGAATTAGTTACACCTTTTCTGTGCTCTCAAAAATTTCCTATGTGCCATTTTAATATTTGTAAGATCCACACAAAATCCCACATCAAATTTTGCTATTAAAATAATTATAATTTCATAATTTCGCAGCAAAGTTTTCAACAATTCGCTTCGCTGCCCAAAACTTCCAATTTGCGGATTATAATTTGAAATTTTGTGCGTGGAAAATTTAATAACTTTTTTGTGCGCGCTTCCTTCGTCACGCAGTCTTTCTTCATGTCTCCACATAAATATATATTTTGTTCCTACTTTTATTTCTCTGCACAAAGCCAAATGCGTATTTCTCTTTTCGCCAATTTGTCGCGACGCTTCGTGCTTGGACTTAGACGGTCTTAGCGTACCCATACAGACCCAAGGCCCAAGCAAAACCCAACACAAAAACTATGCCAAGTGTTTTTTATTGACTTACGCACAGGGCGACGGGGTCTGGGCTCTCGCTCCCGCTCTCCTCTCCTCTCCAATGTTGTTGGCTTTGCAATTAACACTTGTTGACAAGTTCACTGGGCCAGGCCCGGGCCAAGCCATATATATACATATATATGTAATTGTATTTTTGGGGCGTGGGCGTCGCCCAACAAACAGCTGCTGTGCTGTGACCCCACTCTGTCGGGCTATGATTTTGTGGCATTAAATTTTGATTTATATTGGGTCCATTAATTAGACGCCAGTCTGCAGTTGAATCCCAGTTGTATTGTTGTTTTTTTCGAGGCTACTGTAAATGAAATGACAGAAATTAATTAAATATTGCTCATGCGCCTAGTGGCCGTCCGCCTGCTAAGGCAATTAAGTGACCCTCATTGATGCACCATCCCAACAGCCCAGCAGCAGCAGCAATATCTCTACTGACTCTGTCATCAATTCTCCATTGAGAATAGGTCTCTTTCTCTCTTTCCCTCTTTCTGTGCTCATGTCTCTCTCTGTGCTGACGTCAGAGTGTGACTCTTTTTTTTAATTACGCGCCTGGGGACGGGTCTGCTTATTGTACACTTTTTTCGCGCTGTTCATTAATGCTGTGCACATATGTACAAGTATGAAAGAGTATGACGTACACTGAGGATAATGATTTAGTGATATGATACAATTCTGACATCTGAAATCTTAGATGGATCTTGAAAATGTATTAAGAAATCAAATTTGGACCATCAAGAGCTGGAAAAGTATAGGATTGCTAATATAATTGAGGCAATTTTTAGTAAATTGTGGCTGGTCAAGATTCTATATTGTGTCTGGGAACGAACTTTCAGAATTTCCCAATGAAATAAGTTATTACTAAATTAAATATGTTGTTAAACTGCCGCTGTTTTACTAATTTTCCTGTTGAGAAATAGGCATTGTCATCCCTTTATGACACAATCGTAGAAAATTATCTAACTTTTACAACTGTCATGTGAAAATATGGCACTATAAACGAAAAGTGTCATCTTCACTCAACAAGCAGTTTACTTTGAAGTGGCAAAGCAGTTGTAGTAGAGTAGAGCCCTTTAACAAGCAGTTGTAGAGGTGCTAAGCAGTGTTTAAAATCGACAAGCCGTTTTTTTGAAAAAGGAATGAAACGGCGTTGATTATTTATTTTTCAAAACATTTTCTGGCAGTGTCTGATCAGCGATCAGCGCCTTGTGGCGATCATAATCCACCACATGGTGAAATCAGCGCCACAATTAGCAAATGCTGCCGCCGCCGCTGCCCCCAAAGAAAATATACAGCCAATGAAGCCCACGAACAACGACGATCCCAAGCGAACGGCGAACAACGACGATCCGATACCAAACGAACAACGACACGATTGTGAGCGACTCGCGCCTCTTTTTATTTTGAATTAAATTCATTAACAGTTTATGTTTAGAAGTTTGCGCGATTGTATCGCCAGCTCGTATTTAATTTGTGTGCGGATTGTACGGGGATTCGAATTGCAGATTCGAAAATAAAGATGTGAACCAATAAAAATAGTGTGCGTGTGCATTTTGCGGAATTAAAAGGGCTTCCTTCCCAAGGGAGGATTCTTCTCTCTCTCATTAAGGATGTCCCCAAGTGTCGGCAATTAAAATCGAATTCCCTCGCCTCCATCGATTCCTTCAAAGTCGGAGAGTCTCCGCCGCGCAATGGCTCTGTTAATTGAATGCCTTTGGCCACATTAAACCAAATAGAGCGGAAGCAGTGTGCAAGTACCGTAATGATGGAAATGTACGAAACGGGTGCGGGTGCGGGTGGTGCTGCAGTCGTGGGTGGTGGTGCTGGTGCTGTGGGTGATTGTGCCATAGTCGTCGAGTCGTCGCTGCTGGTCGCCTGCGATTATGATGAGCATGCCGAGGATGAGGGAATTGGCGGTAAGGCATATCGTTTGCATTTGAAAATTGATCTGGGAATACATATACCAATGCAGACAATGGAGGGACCCCAAGGAACATAGTTTAGAAGAGGGATTCAGATTCAATTGAAACAGAATCTATTTCCATTTTTTTACAGGGAAATATTTTGCATAAATTTGTATCATAAATGCTGTACATCTGTTAATAATTTTCACCAATTTTCTGCTCTTGACTTTGCGACGCAATTTCCGACTGTCTCAATCAGGCAACTTTTAATGCACTTGGCGCCCGTATATCAGCAAAATATTGTGCAAAATAAATAATAGAGGACTAGCAACAGCATTAAAAGCCAATCGCATATAGCAAACAAAAATTAAAACGAATATATACTCGCGTTTTGACGGCTGGCTGGCCTAGAGCTTGCCACAGAACAAACATGAATTTTGGCAAAAACATTGAGAGTGTACCCTGTAATCAATGAGGGTAGGGGTATACACGGTACGAGACTGAGAGTGGATACTCGTATGGTATTCCAGATAAACGATAAACCTATCCTAGATCCTTTGTATCTTTTGAAAACCTTTCAATAAATGCAGAAAGAAAGTTTTTTGTTCTGGGAATCATTAGGATAAATTTATAGGTATTAAAGAGATATTTAGAGGGCACAGAAATATATCAAAATTGCTAGAATAATTAGCTAAAGATCCCGATTCATATTTTCTAGGGTATTCCCCATTCTCTATGTATTCTGTCATTTGACCATGCATCATTTATTATTCTCTCTTTTTCATCATTTCCACATTTCCTTTGCTCACTCATTGGCTGTCCAGTCATGAAGCTCTTTGTTGCTCTGCGGTCTTCTCCATCGTGGGATTTTTCGTTGTTGCTATTTTTTTTTTTTCTTTCCGCTGTGTGCCAACCGCAAAAATAATATGAAAAGAATATAAGTACATCAATCATATACACAAACATTGGAAAAATCATAGACATATACGTATCTGCATGCCCCAGTCCCAGCCCCAGCCCCAGTCCAAAACCCAGCCCCACTCAGTCATGTAATGATTAATTAGACAAATTCGGTTCGGTTTTTATTATTGCATTATTTTCGTATCTGGCATTGTATCTATCTATTGGTTGGCCAAGAACAGAAGCATTGTTTTCGTGCACAACTTATCTAAAAATAATCATTAGAACTTGAGCCAAAAACGAAACGAAAAAGTATGTTTAAAGTCTTTATTTTGCCACAGAAAAATAAGATAGGCGAAAATAAATGGGAAATGCGCCAAGCCAGACGACGACTCTACGACCTTGAAATGTGTGTGCGTTCCTATAGGCATTGTTGTCCAGACACAGCCGATACACCACTGTAATGAGTGAAATGAAAATCTGGCTATAAATCCCCTGATATGTGTCTTTCAACACTGCCTACAAGTCAGGCAGTTTCAAGCGATCTCCCTGTCACTGTTCCATCATAAAGACTTTTATTTTGAAGCCTTTGGTCGTGATACTGATTGACATTTAGCAGAAACTGAAATCGGAATCGATCGTGTGTCTATAAGATATACATCCGTAATGCGTATGGCCTGGGACCATCTTCTGGCCTGATTCTTCTTTGTGGACGCTTCTTTTAATGTTTATCCATTGAGAGTTGTTTACAAATGACCTGGCTCCTGGCTGCTGGCCTTTTATATTTTTCCTCACTGTCTGAATGCATAATTTAGTGCAAATAGTGTTTACCATTTGTGTCATTGAGGGTGGGATTATTTGAATTGGTTTGTTTATGGAATAGATATGTTCAATTAAAGGGAAGTGTTTTGAACACATAACATCTTGATGGGGCATCTTGATGGCATGTTTCTTCCTGCCACGAAAATGTAACACTGAATGGAAGTTCAAGAAGAGATATTGTATCTTTCATTCAATTGATGTCAGTTCCAAATACATAAGTAAACTATGTTATGGCAGAACATAGCATGTTTATTAAATTACATTGCCGTCTCATCTGGAAGACATTCCTTTGTTCTTTTATAGGAAATATTATTGAGAAAATGAAGCGGAAAATTACATTCAATTCGTTGACGTCAATCGCAACCACATTTTCTGTCTGTAGATCATAAAATAATGTTTTATTGAGCAGATTTCCATGGAATATGTTGTTAGAATTCGCCTCAAAGAGTACAAACCATATCAGAATTCTAATCAAATTCCTCTTCTTTCTTGTAGTAAATTCTCCCGCATTCCTTGCGTTTTTTTTTTGTTATTAAATTTTCCTTCAAATACTCATCTGTCGAGTAGAAATTTGCACAAATTTGCGGCCTGCCACTTGACTCTCGCCCACTGATAGTCGCGCTTGGGGCCAGTGTCTGCTGTGCCTGTGCCTGTGCCTGTGCCTCGTTGCTAAAACAATTTGTTGTTAAATTGCAATTAAAGCAAAGCACCAAATGGACTGCCACACACAGCAATAAACCCCAGAGGCTGACGACTGTCTGTATTACACTATACCCCCAGTATACCCTTTCCTGCAGCCCCATTTCCCCCAAAGTGCCCATCGTTGCGACCTAAGCGCGAAATAAAACAGAGACAGCGCACAATGGACGATAGAGACAGCAGTCACTGAGGAGATTGAGACAGCTACAAATGCAGTGAAAGAGACAGCCACAAACGATAGACAGAGACAAGCGATGTTTAGTCGTTTCAAGTCGAGGCAAGTAGCGCTGTGTCGAGAGTCAAGTGTTTTTGGTTTTTGGTTTTTTGGTTTTTGAGCATTTTCCAAACGCAGCTAATTGAAATGCCAGTTTCGAGTCGTTGTTGCTCGTTTTAATTACGCGCATTTCCATTTCCATTTCCATTGGACGGACATGTTTTTTGTGGGTCGCCATGGGTTAAGACAGGTTGCTGTTGCTTTTCCAAAATTCACTAAAATGGCTAAAACAACAATGAGCCGGAGCCAGTGGCAGAGCCAGTGGCAGCTGCCTAATGCCAAATAAGATATTTTGGAATTTCAATTATTTTCTGTCGCCCAAACGTTGCACACAGAGCCGGCCAGTGTCCGTCCAGGCAGCTGTCCGTCTCAGTGTCACAGCATCACACGGCCCACTGTGCACCGTGCACCGTGCACCGTGCACCGTTCACCGCGAGAGACAGTCCCAGTTTGACACATGTTCAGTTTTTAGCTGAAAACCCAAAACCAAACACAAACCCAAACACAAACCGTCATTATGAGCTTGGCTGACCGAAATCGAACCCAAACCGAGCCCAGACCCCATGTGCAAACCCTGAGCATTCAATGGATTTTGATGTTGATTGATATTGTATGGGGGAGAGTTGTCCAGGAGGTGGATGGATGCCACAAGGCACACGGGGGGAAAGTCCCCATCAAAGAGGGAGAGAGAAAACGGAAAATAGTAGCTGCTGTTGGAAAATTAAATAGGAAATTTGCATCTACTTAAAGTTGAGTGAAATTTTGTTGAATGAACTCTGCTTGGGGATTTGAATAGTGTTTAGATTTCAGCAACAATGGAGTCCAAGATTACCAGATGTATCCTCTTAAAGGTTTCTAAATTAATTATATTTCTAACCAATCTTCTACTTTTTTTATTAGGATGAATTCTTTTAGGATTATCAGAACTTCTGCCTTATTTCTCCTCTCTATAATGGTTTCCTATAGTCTTAGCTAAAATGAAGTCAAAACCTTCCTTCCATCTAGATGGGAAAATCCATGCGCACAAACAACACTTTTCACACCACGAAAGAACACACACATTCGAAGGCAGAAATTTTCTGAATGAAATCACCCGCCGTTGAGTGTTTCCCAGTGACAAATGGTCTGGGAAATGGGAAATGGGAAATGGCTGCATAGGAACTGTGAAAATAGAAGGCGGCGGCCATATAACTACTGAGGTGGTCGGTTTCTGTGCCATAAAATCGTCCAAATGGAATGGAATCGCATAGTTCGGGTCTCACTCCCCGCGAGTGGTCCCTGCCACACTGCCACCCGTTGGCTGGCTCGGCTGTCACCAGATTGAGCCTGTCAGCAACTTGTTGCGATTCGACAGGGACCAGACCAGGGACCAGCGGCGAGAGAGTCGGGCCGTGAGAATATTCTGACAGAAATTGTTGGAAATTACGCAGGGTACGCGGTGCCATGGCAAATATTCTTGGCCTTGCAATTAAATGGTCGTAGCTAATGTCATTTAATTGCCTAATTGCCATGCGAAATGTTCTGTTTCTTGGCTGAAACGCGTAGAGCCTGTCGTGTGCCAGACCCGTTCGAGTCGTGCGACATTGAGGCAGTACAGGGAGAGGCGGCATCAGGTGTGACGACTGCTCCTCAATGACTTTCTCGAAGGTTCCTCCATTAATAATTGCTATTAAATAATTTCCTGGAAGAATATTCGAGAATTGGGAAATGCCAAAGCACTTTCATGGGCCCACAAACTGCTTCGCTGCAACAGATTGACCTTTGCCAAATTTTGCCCCAAAGATCAGTCTTCTGGCAGGCCTCCTAATTGGAACACCTATAACACCACATCGATTGGCTCAGATTTGAGGGGATTCTTCAAAGATAAATGGCTTTGAACCCCCAAAACCTGAACACTTCTCAGGCAAGTCTCGTTTGGTTGGAGTTGGAGTTTCCCTGGCTTGGTATCGTTTATTTATTGGCATTACACAATCTGCAAAAGGCGGCTAAATCCGAAAGTTACATTTTGTCCACTTGAATTCCAGTTGCATCCACATCCACCTGCCACAGCGGCTGTCGTCGGCTAATTCATTAATTGAATTAATGCCTTGATAGCTTTACTGCAACCAGCAGGTTGTGGTTTTGTGCAACAATTTATGAAATGGACCAGAAAAGTGGATATATCTCCGAAAAATGCTACACGTAAAGGTGCTTCCTTTCCGAAGCTATGAATATCTAGAGATTTAATGTAAATTGGAATGTAAACTACCTTAAGTTTCTGTGACAACCCACATTTTCATTTGATAATGTTGCAAAAACCAGTTTGAATGGAGCTACCTTGGTGACAAGGCAATTTCGCTTTCGATATTTGAATAATCATCGCGCGGTAATGATCTTAAGTCTGGCAGACAACTCCGGAAGACAACTCCGCCCCTTTCATTAGAGACAAGTAACAAATTTTTCCTGGTACCAATTGTCATATGAGACATGTGCTCCGCTCCTGGCAATCTTGTTCAAACATCGACAACTTTGCAAGCCGCCTTGGCTCGCACTCGGAAAATTTATGTGGTAACATAAAACCGTCAACCGTTGTCTATGGGAGACACATGGCCGTATGCTCGTAGACCAGGCCGAGAGACAGCTTCAATTTGGAACCGCAAAACGGCGCGTGGCTTGTAAGGAAATCGTGTAAATTATGGACTGATCGATGGATGGATCATGCCGGTTACTGAACCCCAAACACACACCTCTTCCTACCTATCTCTCTCTCTCCTTTGGGCCTTTGGGGCCTCCCTATCTTGGGGCTTGTCAAGGCCAATTTGTTGGCTAAAAAATTGGCCACGCATCCTCTCTAATTGACAGCCTCGCAGCTGGACAGAGACCGTCTGGTAATTGATGATGATGGAGCCCCAGCAGCACCACCAGCACCAGCACCGACCTATGGCATTGCTGGTACTACTATTTGGTGTTATGGGTGTGGCAGCTCTTACACCTCGTAGCGGCATTTGCCGAAGATTGCCATGCCTTGCTTTCCCTTTTGTCAATGGAATTATGCAAAAGGAAAATTTATTGCCATTGCGGTTTTTAGGCACGGGGCAATTACTCATTTTTTTTGCTTGACGCTTGGACGAGTTGGTGGAAGAGTGGCAGAGTGGCAGAGTGGTTCATCGTTAGATGAATCATGGCCTACCTCATCCTCATCATCGTTAGCTCATCTTCAGCCTCATCTTCATCTTCGACTTCACCTTCATCGGGGAGCAGGGAGAGTCTTCATCTGCGAGATGAGCTAATGAGCAACGACTTTCGCCACTGGAAAGTTGCGTAATGTCGCTATCTTAGGGATAGGCTTTGGCCAATCTATGGCTTACATCTCTTCATCTTTGGCACCTTGACTAATGATATCCCCTCTCTCTCTCGTTGCAGAATCCCTGCGTTCTGGCGTGGATCAAACGGACCTGCAGGAGCTCAATGGACAGCCTTCGACACCGCCAATGCCAAGGGACTCGAAGCGGGCTTCCCTTAGCCAGGAGTCGCTCTGCGTTTGCGGTGCCGCCGCTGACATTGGTTGCAATTGTCAGACGGAGCCCAAGCTCAAGAAATGCGAATGCAAACCCCTCAACAATACCCAGAAACAGGCAGGATCCGAGCCAGTCGCAGCCAAGGAGGAGATGCTCAAACAGGATGAGAAAGATCAGGAAAACATAACCCGTAAAATAGCTAGTAGTACAAATAAGGTAAGATCTCATATTTTTAAACGGATCAAAGAAGATGGATAATATATTTCCGCCCAATTTCCTTTTCCAGTCGAGTCCAGTCTGCGAAGTCATTGGAAAGTCTTGCAGTTCAATGACGATGCTTGCCCATCCCCGGGTGGACATAACCATCCAGTATCCCGCCCTGAAGCCCTACACTAAAAACAATGTGCTCGACCCTGAGCGTTTGACAGAGTTTCTCGAGGCCAACCTCAACGAGAGGGAGCAGGAGCACCGTCAGATGATGGGACTCGCTGTAATGGTTCAGTTCATGTCTCAAAAGGTTAGTAGCGAGTAGCAAGTAATCTTCAGCGAGAAACGAGTGCACTGTGCAGCGGATCAGTGGGTGGATTTAGCAGAAGCAGGCGCCAGGGATTTATACCTAGACATTCAGTCTCTTCAGCCCTTCCTTCAGGATATCTGCGTATCTCTTTCCCAGCCCATTGTGATTGTCCTCCACATATGCGTGCCGTTGGGTCCGGGCCCGGGATGGGTTCACCTGCTCTAATAATTCCCGAATTGTTTCCTTTTCCATATGTTCTGCTCTATTATATGCGAGGGATTGATAGATCGACCAGCCGACTTGCTATTGTTTGAGAAATTTGCCTTAATCTATGCTTAAAGTTGAGCTAATTTTGTTTAATTGTGTCAGTGCGGCCTAAGCCGAAACAGAGACCAGAAAACCTCAGCCTGAACCTGATCCGGGGCTCACTTTTTGTGTTTGCACTAATTAAAAACTGGAACTGAAAATTCAGCACAAAAGTAAAGTTTTCCATTCAGCAGATGCTACCGAAAATCCCTCATCGTGCGTTTCCCTTTTCCTTTTGTGCGGATGTGGAACTGTGTGTGAAAGCCTTTCTCTAACACAAAATGAAAGGGTGTGAGCCAGTGGCACATTCTAGAGATAGAGGAGAGGAGAGGAGAGACCGTGTGTTCCATCTGCACCATTCAATTAATTGTTTGCCATTTTCGGTGTAAAGGATTTAATTAGACAAATGACAAATGCCGTGGCACGTGTGAGTTTTGTCGAGATTTGCCAGTTAAAGGATGTGGAAAACGGTTACCTTTTCTTTATTGAAATGTACTCTTTCGGGCCTTCTGGTCCTTTTTTTGTCCAGACCTTTACCTGTTTGGAGGGTCGTCGTCTATCCGCGGGGCCCTCTATTAAATACCAATAACAAGGTCATAAAAATCAGCGACAAACGCGAAAAGCATTAGTTTAACATTTGCATATAATCGTACGAATACGGCAGGTTAATGTGAGAGGAGTAGACATCCTTCTCGGATGCCTCGGGGCATCATAAATCGATTTATGATGTTGTTTGTCTGCTGACTTTTCAACCGCAATTGCTTTTAGGTAGAATTTGCAAAATTGCGATTTGTCCGAACTTGTCACTGGGCTGCTCTTCGAGAAACAAGAACAGAGAAGACTTAAAAGCCACTTTGGAACAACTTCCCCAGGCACAGCAGCAGCAAAGCCTTTTGTGTCATCCAAAATGTTTAACAATTGCGCAAATCCATTGGCTTTAGTGCCTGTCCTGTCTCAGTCTCAGTCTCAGCACACAAGCCCGAAGGATAATCGAAACAACAGGCACACAAGCAGGAGACTCCTGCAACTGCTGCTCCGGGATAGGGAGATTTTAGTCTCAGTCTTATGCAATGAAAAGATGACAACATATAGTTAATGCCGTGTCTTTGCACAATACGAGTACGTGTCATCAGCTGCTGTATTGTATGGCTGGCCATTGTATTGATGTCATTTGCGTTGGCCATTTGCGAACAATTTTCTGCTCTGTTCTGGCCTCAAAGGAAAGTCATTAAAATAAAGCAAAAATTCCAGAATCCCTTAAGCTGTTGCTCGGAAATTTTCACATTTGAGCTGCGGGGAATTTGAAGCAACAGGAAGTATTAAGCAAGTTTTAAAATTAGTCTCTTTTTTATGTGTACTTTTGCGTAACTCTTGGGAAATCTTTTATCCAAAAAGAGATTTAAGTAAATCTTTGGTTTATTTGGTGGAAATTTTGTTGGCAATCATTCAGTGTTTAACACGTTGTTAAATTGTTGAAATATGGCAGCAGATGTTTAACAATTTGTAAAGGATTTTTGCAAATGGAAAGCGGAACATTTTTTGAACACAAATTTCTTTAACATTTCATTCATGGTTTTGTCTGATTTTTTAGTTAAATTTCTTAACAGATGAATGATTTCTCCTTCATTGGTACTTAAGTTTTAAGACGTTTATTGAGGCTCATAAAAGTGCCACAATATATTCCAAAGAATTCCTGTTTTCTCCTAGCCTTAACTTAAACCTTAAGGCCTTCGTTTTCCAAAGGCAATTGCACATCGTCTACTGTAAATATTCGTAATATTTTGTGTTCCTTCGCTAAAATGTACTCTTGAAATGTCTGTATAAAAATCCAATGAATATTTCTCCCAAGAACAAACCCTTTCTACTATAAACTTTGGTTGCATTCCAAAATACACTGTAAAGTCCCTAATTATATTTTAAATTTCGGTTTAAAATGTCCCAAAAATTTGACTTTTAAATTCCCTTGCATTTCAATGTTGCCGTTGGCGCTTGCAGGTGTCCTAATGCAATTTGTGTATTTATCTTTTGCATTTTCCATATTTACTTTATTCACATTTCGAAAAAACAAACCCATGAATACCGTGAATATGCATATTTACGAGTGCATATGTAAATAGTAGATATCGGGAAACGGGAGTGGCAGAGCATACCACAATATTTGGGTAACTTGTTGCATGCGGCTACCGCCGCCGCGTGGCTGTGTCTGCAAACATGCAACGCGCGGAGGGATTTGTTTTTTCAGTGAGAGGGATTTCGGGGTAACGCGCAACACACGGCAGCTCGTTTGAATATTTTCCCACTAAAAGCCTAAACTTATGTGGCAACAGCAACAGCAGCAGCAATAGCAGGGAACATAAATATTTATTTAGATATGATCCGATCCGATCCGAGATTTCACAGTTTGGTGTGAAAACCGTGGAAAAACACGCGGCAAGGTCCTCCACACACACACACATACTGGCTAAACAGCAAGGACATTAGGCGAGAAAGGACAAGGCTGGAAGTACAATTTTTGGGTTGGTTTTGTGCTCGTTTTTATGAGGTTTTTAGTGTCCGCTGAAGGACAATCGCCGATCCATTAAGATAGCAGAGTGCGCAACATGAAATTGTCTCAATTGCAGCCAAAGGATTAAATCCAGTCAGAGAACGGGACTGGACTGGTCTCTCTCTCTCTGGTCACTAAATTGCAAACGTCCTTGTCAGGTAATTGTCGCTGTCTTGATCGTCTCCGTCGACGTCTGCGTTGACTGTCATCCAGCAAATGTCAGGCGTCTGCGACGGAGTCGGAGGCACAGCGACCCGGTGGCAATTAATTTGCTGGACAGGCAGGCGTGGATATGGCAATTGGTCGGCCAGCTCTTAATTTGTGGATCGGGATTAACCAGGCGACTGTCTGCCATTGATCTTGACTACAGGACCACAGGTTATTTTAGTTCAGAGTAGGAGTCTATGGAGTAGGTCTAGACTAGATTCTAGACTGAATCTCTTAATAGTACAACCTCCCATAATCCCTTTACACAGATCCCAACTCAGTTCCTCAAGTGCTCTCTAAACTCCTATGCAAATTGCGATTTGTTTTGAAACATCCACTCGAAAATCATCCAACCCGTGCCTCTGAGGCGCTCTGAGGCTGTGGCCTTTTCGACACGCATCCACCCAAAGTGTTGCACAGAAGGTGCGCTCCATTACAGTGAATTTGAAGTGCATTCAAGACACCCACATTGAGCCGCCCCACTGGATTACGCGTGACCAATGCACCAAA
This sequence comes from Drosophila lowei, assembly GCA_008121275.1. NCBI lineage: Eukaryota > Metazoa > Arthropoda > Insecta > Diptera > Drosophilidae > Drosophila > Drosophila lowei. The sequence continues at coordinate 10,117,582 of CM017779.1, read as the reverse complement.
TGGCACTGCCACATTGTTCGATTGATCCGAAACCACATGAAGTTGGCCAGAGATCGATCCCTAAGCCGCTGTCCCTGCTGTTGGAAATCTCTTGCTCCGAGGCTGTCGAGGCGTGGCCCAAGCGAATCCAGTCCCACCCTTCCCCTGGCCACTGAGGGCTACACCCACATTACATCTTCGCATCTAGTATTTTTTTTCCATGGGGCATGGGACTAAAACCCAGCCAGAACCCTTTTCGCAGCATGTTTTAAAAATTACATTTTTATTTCGTCTGCGTCTCACATAAATCCAAATCCCTTGTAAATATTTTGCTCTCCATATCCGGGAAGATCTACCTCGAAGAGATCTCTTCCTTGTCTGCAATCTACCTGCCGCTTCGGGTGCGGGTTGCGGGGTATAAAAGCAGATCGTTCTGGTCGTTTGGCCATCAGTCTACTTCAAGTATTCGTGTTCAACACACTACTGCCACACAGAACCAGAACGAGAGAGCAAATATGTTTGACAATTTTGATTTCACCAACGAGAAACTGTCGTCCCAGACCATGGACTTTGATTTGATCAGCTGGACGGTGCCCCACACACCCACCAACAGACACAGGATACCAAACTTTATGGATAATATCGCCTATGCCCAGGGCTATGCACAGCAACAGGTATGGAGCGAGATCCACCAAGGAAATCTCTTAGGGAAATTAAAATTTACGTTTATTTGATGGGATTTTCCCAAGCGACCTTAACCGCGAAACGAACATCCCAGACCTCTCCATCCGCATTGTCTGTAGACGGGAATTTCCCTCGCTCTTGACAATTTTCCTTTGTTTCGACTTCCGTGCAAGGGAGACTCTTGAAAATATCTTTTTAATTACTCGCGGCACAGGTAGAGGCTATAGCCGAACCGAACTGCATTTTATAGCCGGATTTATAGCGACTCTAACGTTTGTTTTGTTTATTATTTTAGCTGGATGCCTGCGCCTGCGCGGAGACCAAAGAGCAGTGTGCCCGGGACAGGAGCGCCCTGGAGGAGACGATCGGGCTGCTGCAGCAGACGCAGCGGGATTGCGAGGAGCTGCGCCAAGAGCTGCACGCCAAGGACGTGGAGTGGGCCCAGCGGCAGCAGGAACGAGAGCATTTGCATCGCACTGAACTGAAGCAAGGTGAGAATTCAGCTTCTATCTATCTCTTCGATAAACAAAACTAACCCACGGCTCTCCTATTTCCTTTCCCATTAGCTGAAGATAAAGTAATGGAGGTGCAAATGCTTGCAAAGCAAAGGTTCTGCGAACTGGAGGCCCAGCTGCGGGCCAAGGACGAGGAGCACAAGCTGGTGCAGGAGGCCTACCAGCTGGAGGTCTCGCACAAGCTGGCTCTCAAGCTGGAACAGTTGACCACCGCCGAGGCACAGATTATGGATCTGCAGTCGCGCCTGCAAAAGGCCGGGGCCCTGGAGCAGGAGCTCCGCGACAGACTCATCCGCAAGAAGAACATCCACACCACCAGCATTCACGAGGGCGCTCAGCGCGAACAGGAGCTCAACGAGCGCGTCCAGAGCCTCACCAAGGAGCTGAACACGTTGCGGGCCAGCAAGGAGTACAGCGAGCGCGATCTGCGCGATCGCCTGACCCTCTCACAGGACGAGATCTCCGTGCTGCGAACCTCGTCCCAGCAGCGTAGTCCCAGCACCAGAACCAGCCTGTCCGACACCAGTGCGGAGCTGTGCCGCCTGACCAGCGAGGCCGAGAGCCTGCGCTGCGTCCTGGAGCTGAAGCAGGCGGAGATTTCATCGCTGTCCAAGGAGAACGCGGACCTGAAGCGCGAGGGCGAGGAGCGCCTAAAGCTGGCCAACCAGCTGGATCTGCTCAAGTCCAAGAACGAGTTGCTGCAGCTAGAACTAGAGACCAAAGCCGAAAAGGAAAAGTAAGTGCTAAAAGAAGCCCAAACCCAAAGAATTCCATGCTTACACTCCTCTCTCTCTTTCTTCTGCTCTCAGGGAAACTCAACAAAAGTTGGATGAACTCCAGAAGGCCTACAATCATGAGAGCATGAAGCGCACTCGTCTCACCTTCGACAAGGAGGAGATGGTGTACCTCCTCAAGACACGCACCGAGAAGCTGCACAACGCCGAGGCTCGGCTGCAGGAGCGATCCCTCAGCTCGCAGGACGGTTCGCACTGCTTCAGCCGCAGCACCAACGAGTCAGCGTCGTCGCCCACATCGCCGATGATCAAGGGCATGATCGAGAGGAACGACTCCATCAGCTGGACCCTGGAGATCGACGGCGAGACGCCCAAGGTGCAGTCCGCCAAGATGGTGCGTCGCAACGGCTCTCTACGTGGCAGCAACGAGCGCAGTCCCATCCAGCGCCGCCAGCAGTCGATAAGCAATGGACACGCCAATGGCCACTCATCGTCGTCCCTCAGGAATGGCACCTCATCGTCGGTCCACAGAAATGGTGGACCCAATCCGCTCTCGCAGAGCATGTCGGCCACAGCACTGGTGCGTGGCAGTCACTCACTCGGCGGCGAATCGGAGTCGGAGTCCCGCACACGATCCCATTCCATGTGCATTAAGGCCTCGGCTTCGACGTCCGCTGTTTGCGAGAAGCGACACACATCCGACCACGCCACGCTGGGCGGAGAGCTGCTATTGCCCGACTGGAACGAGGATCCCCATCCCGTCTGCTCCAGCTCGCCACATACCCATGCCACGCTGCAGTCGGAGATGCGTCCGCGCAGCTCCACCATGAAGCTCATGTCGTCCGAGGCCAATGCCCTGAAGAAGTTCCAGGAGATCCAGGAGTCGGCCGGCGAGGCCATGGTCTCCGGTGCCAACTCCGAGGACGAGAGCTGCTCGGCCTCATCGGAGGACATGATGCGCAGCTCCACCTCCAGCACGGCCTCGGTGGGCTCCCTCTCCAAACGACCGAAGCAGCCGTCCTCCCGCATGTCCATTGAGGAGGCGCTGCCCTGCACCCCCATGGAGGTCAGCTGGTCGGAGGATGCCGCCGATGCGGAGGCCGAGGCATGACAGGACATGCCACCGGCTCTGGGAGTGGGACTGGGCTACGAGGAGCGGGCAGTCATCGAGCAGATTGCCGTTGCCGAGGCAGCCGAAGAGGCTTACGAGATGGCCGCCTATGCCGTGAGTGATGTCCAGCAGGAAGAGCTCATTGTGGGCGAGCCCGAGGACGACGACGATGAGGATGAGGATGACGACGAGGACGATGATAGCTTCTAAAGCGCACCTTGTGAACAGAACATGAAATGGAAATGATAATGATAATTTACAAATTAAATAATAGTTGGTTGATATTTCTGAATTGAAAATGTTTGTGTAAATAATTGCATTTAGCATTATAGCAGTAGATATAGTAGATGTCCTGCCCCTGCCCCCCACTTTACCTATGTATAACAGGATAATGCATGGATATATAATAGAACAGAATTACAGCTAGTAGAGCACTGCAAGCGAAACCGTCACAGTCCGTCTGTCATACGAGTATGGGATAGGATATGGATATGGAATATTGGAATATAGAATACGGCAAAGGACATATAAATGTTATAGTATACCACTAACTTTTTTAATGGAAGCCACAGACAAACACACATACACACACGACACGACACACACATGCATACATACGTACAGAAAATCAATATATATAAATCTAAAAATGTTTCAAACCAATCAGGAGTAGGAGCAGAACTCCTGCAGTAATGTAATGAATAGCATTTAGCTGAAGCAGTATGAATATTTGCATAAAACTTATTACTATACCACGTACGACGTACCACAGCGATATTGATATTGATATTGTACTCGAACCGCGACTCGCTGATACATACATACATACTAAATATGTTAATCCCAATCCAAATACTAGCCTAGCCTCTAGCCTAGCGATTCTCAATGATTGTACTCCTCCCCAAGCTCAAACCCATTCACTCGATGTCCTTAAATGCCCGCTAATCGTGTGTAATAATATAAATAATATAAATAATAATGTACCAATTAGTATGTCAGATCTATAAGCTTTATTCTTGTGTGTTTGTATGGAAATTCTAGATGTACGCGTATTTATTATTTAGTTTTTAATGCCCTACGGAATGAGCAAGAAGCAAATTGAAACTGTTTAAAAGCCTAGTTTATACGAGAGTATTCTTCTCTCAATAATCTATATATTTGTGTACGTATGAATTTGTATTAGTTTTAGTTAAATATGTTTTAACTTTCTGTTATCCTTGGATTGTACGAGTATCCGAAGTATGCGAGTTTTATATGTACAGATTCGGGATACGCATAACTTTGTAACACGCAGGCATTGTCATTAACTCTTAAGTATGTTATTTTTATTATGTGTGGAGAGAACTACAGCTAAGAGGGTACCCCAACCCCAAACCCAACCCCAATCCAAGCCCCAGGCGCCAATGTCTCTCTGAGAAGGTGCCGCAATGAAACAGCGGGAGAAACACGTTGCTACAAATGATAAATCCCTAGACATATTTTTTGCTAAATAATTTCAAGAAACCCTTAAATAAATAAGTAATTGTTTCAGAAATTATAAAATGAATTTCCCATCAATGAAAGACGTCTCTTAAAAAAGTCTAAAATGTATTGCTCGATTCACAGATAATTGTAATATCTCTCTAAACTCTAACGGCCTTACGATCCTTGCCCACATGCTCCTTGAACTCTTGCAATAGCTTAAACTTCTGGATCTTGCCAGAGGTGGTCTTGGGGAATGCCTCGACGGGGAACACATAGCGCGGTATCTTGAAGTGCGCCAGTTTTCCCTTGCAGTACGCTCGCAATGCCTCCACGGTGAAGGTCGCAGGATCAATGTCTTCGTGGAGGCGGACAAATGCGCAGAGCTCTTCACCCAGCCGCTCATCGGGTACTCCAATCACCTGGAGAGATATCCCCCCAATCAACCATTGAATCTAAAGGAAACTTAAAGTAGTACTCACATGAGCTTCGATGACTTGCGGATGAGTGTTTAAAAAGTCTTCAATCTCCTTGGGGAATATGTTCTCGCCGCCGCGGATGATCATCTCCTTGAGGCGACCCACAATGCGTCCGTATCCGTTGGCCTCCAGGACGAACTGATCACCGGTGCGGAGCCACTTGTCCTTGCCAATTGTCTCCTCGGTCTTCTCCGGATCGCCATAATAGCCCAGCATTGTCACGTACCCGCGGACGCACAGCTCTCCGGGCTGGCCCAAGGGCACGCACTTGCCATCGGAATCGATTACCTTGGCCTCGACATGGTCCTGCAGATGGCCCACCGTATGGAGTACTTTGTCCTCGCTGTCGCCGGGAACGGACTGGAAGATGACGGCTGTTGTCTCCGTCAGACCGAAGACACTGTGCATAGCCTCAACGCCCAGGACTTCCTTGACGTCCTTGATGAGCTGCGGCGAGACTATGGCCCCACCGGTGATGGCTTTCTTGATTCTGCCCAGCGGCACCTGGAGCTTCCGCTGTGTACTCACGAGGTCCACATACATGGTTGGCGTTCCGTGTATCACAGTGCACTTCTCCTTGGCGATGGCCTGCAGCGAGTCCTTGGGACTAAAGCCAGCCGCGGGCAGGACCAGAGTCGCCCCCTTGCTCAAGCCGGCCATGATCGAGATCGCCACACCGAAGGCATGGAACAGTGGCACCTGGACGCATATTCTCTCCCCCTCGAGCTGGTTGCGATTCCCCACATGGATGCCGTTATTCACAAAGTTATAGTGGGAGAGAGCCGCCGCCTTGGGACTGCCGGTGGTGCCCGACGTAAACTGGATGTTGCAGGCACTTTCGGGACAGATCTTGGCCTGCAACCTGGCGATCTCCTCACGTTCGGTATTGCTGGCCAGATCCAGGCAATCGTCGAAGCGCAGGGCGCCCTTGAGACTGTCCTTGCTGTCGATGATCACGGAGCGTAGGTGCGGGAACTTCTCGCTCTTGATCTTGCCCTGATCCGCATCTGCTATCTCCGGGCAAATGCTGCGCAGAATCTCGTAGTAGTTCTGTGACTTGAACGTCTCCGGCGCCACAATTGCCTTGACATTTACCTTGTTCAGGCAGTAGGCCACCTCGGGGCCCTGGAAGGCTGGATTAATGCCCACCGAGGTGAGGCCGGCTCGGGCGGATCCCATCATGCCCAGGTACCAGTGCATATAGTTGGGCGCCCACAGCCCCACAGCATCGCCAGGCTGCAGTCCCAGCCTCCGGAATCCCGCCGCCAAGCGGTCGACCTCCTCCAGCAGGCTCTTGAAGGTGTACCGCTTATCCTCCTGGCAGGACACGATGGCTTCCGTATCGGGATACTTTAAAGCCGATAGCTCCAACTCCTGGCCCACAGTACGATAGACTAGAGGCTCTTTTCCAATATGATGTCGGTGGCTGATGAGAACGGGCATAGAGGTGGAGACACTAAAAAGGATGAGGAAATATCAGTTAGAGTAAGTAAAGCACTTCTCCTAATAATATTTTTCTTTAGGTTTTACCAACAATTACCAACAATACCAACAATTTCATGTTCCTAAAATTTGTTGGTCGAATTTTTTGAATTGCGCGCATATAAAGTCTATTGTGTATCAACGCTGGTTTTTCAGCCCTGTTTTTACCTCTCTAAAGTTCCATTTACTACCGCCATATTCCATAAAGGCGCCTTTTGTTATTGTCCAATAAAAAAACTCGGCCAGATGGCGCCATACGAGTATAAGATGACATGACGTACGTAAAGTTTTAGAGGAACTGATAAATATCTCAGGACGCTACTCCTCGGTCTCTCTCGGATTGCCGTTAATCACATCGCTGCCGACGCTCTTTAACCGCTGTGGCTGCTGCTGACCGCGCGGATCATCCGCCTCCTCCTCCTGAACATCAATAAAATTATCACTTCACTAAAATCTTGATCAAACGTTACTATTTGAAGGAATCACTTCAATCCTTCACTGACAGTTACCGAAGACAGCTAGCTTTTAAATCGTACACTCGTATTCGCACATTCGTATAATATGAACTTGGTCGAAAGATAGGAGGCACACTTCCCCTACAAATGTATGTAGGAATGTTAAGTAATATAACGTTGATTGATATTTAGTGTAAGTTTTATAATAGTTCTGGGGTGGTTTTTAATGATAATTGCTTGACTACGACTTTAGCGACGGACACCTGATGAGAAGACTATTAAAGACGACATCTGACAACTGAGTAATGAGAGTGCACGTCCGAGAGCTTGACAGCTCTCTCGCTCTCGTGATACGCTCGTTGCTCTCTCGCTCTCTCGCGATCGGGATAGGGGACACAAGCGTACAGACAGCACAGCCTTCTTACATGTATGTATTTATTTATGTGTGTATTTTCCTCTACTCACACTACCATTCTCTAAAGAATGAAGTACTTGCCAGCTGTAAGCGTGTTTGATAGCTGCTTGGAGAGGAGAGAACTACCTGTTTAATCTAGCAAACAATTTCCATATATGTATTACATATACATATAAAAGTTGCATAATCGAAGTAAGTTGTTAATCTAACAATTGTTCTATATGTGTATATATGTATGTGTGTACATATGTACTTGTAAATATCAGATATCTATTAAAGCACGTTCATCGCATTTCAATTAACACTTGAGGGTCTTCAATCCCATAAATTATCAGGCGAATGGAAATTTCTGTCGACAAATGTTTGCTTATCTTTCAGATGTCGTCCAATTTAATTTCCGATAATTAAAATCTACTAGTCTGCCACAAGTCGGATCTATTTTTAGCCAAATATTAAGGGGGGGCGTGGCACTTCACTTGGTCAGTTATTCCAGTCTTACATCTAGTTTGATGAACCGAAATGATTACGCAATGTGCAGAAGTTGGATGGAAACGGGAGATGGGATTATACACACACGCACACAAACACCCCCAGTCAAAACTGCGCATTTAGTATCTGGAAACTGTTATTTTAGGGTGGAATATCAGGCTATATAGAAAACCTTGACCTTGGAAGGAGTTTCATAGATGACTATCCGTTTGGTGTCCTACCTGCGCATAGCCTGGAGCAGGGGTCCCTGTCGAAGCACATGCCTTGAAACAATCTGCAATCTCTTATTCATTATGTTTGATATCACAATTCCAATCGAATAATTATTAAACAAATTTCATAATATTCACAGATTCACTTGAGCCACACCACAATCCACAATTGTGCTTAAATTGATTGTAACGATCTACTTTTTAGTTAAAGTTTTATTATATTTGTTTGCTAGTTGGGCGTCCGCCGCTCGCCAAGTTCCGAAACAGACTGTGAGCACCGGCATTTATTGTTTTGCTTTTTTTTAATTTACGGCTACACACGATCTTCGGCAGCTTCGCGTTTGTTTTGCTATGCTTTTATTTTCTTTTCTGTTATCAACGTTTTGTTTGTGTTTGCGTTTGTCCGCACGTGTGGCTTTCGCTGCGTCTCCATCTGCTCTATAAAAGCATTCGTCTGGTCTCGGGAGCTTTTTGTGGACGTACGACCGGTTTCTAGTGCAAATTGTTGTTGCTTTTTATGTTTGAAGCTTTTTTTTGTTATGGCGTGATAATCGTAGCTTTATGATTTGCCAGAAATGTGCGTCGTTCCCCCGATTAGGGTGGACATTGTTTGTGTATAGTTAGCTGTTGTTCAGCGATCGGTGAGTCGAGTCGAGAGTGGGCCTGAATATTCAGAAGTAGTTTGTTATTATATGTATGTACATTAAAGCTGTGATAATGTAATAGACCTCAGATTGCTGATTGTATAGCGGCTGACACGAGTAAGTACACATACATATATATGTTCATATGTAATATAACTGAATAGTAATTAGAGGGTTGTGTATGAGTAATATCGCTATTTACTATATGTAGCTGTTGAATATTCTGATGGCCTCCGTATATATGTATGTACATATGTATGTATTTATGGTGTATATATAAGTATGTATAGTAGCGGTGTTCCATTAGGGTACATTCATAAACGAAATGGGCATTTCCATTCTGGAGCTATGTTTTATTCGTACGAAAAATGTAAAGAAAACGTCATGTTATGAACAAAAATTTTATATTTCAATAATTACTATTAGCACTATATATGTATGCCAATAAAAATTACAAAAATCGAACATACGGCTGAAAGATATAAGCCACAAAATGAACTGACGTTTGTTGCCAAAAGCAGAAGTGGTTTTCGAGGTTCCGATACAAAATGGCAAAACTCTGCGAACTGGTTAGAAATTTTTGTGCATATATGTAAGTACATATATGATATATTCAGTGTTAGTTTTCCAAGTTATTAAATGTTAAAA